>OY728136.1:540435683-542935683 GCA_963277665.1 Viscum album
TTAGATGGTTTTGGATTTTCGTAATGTCTTAAATAACTATGGATAAAACTTACGAGTTAATAATAGACACCTCTTAGACCTCCTTGTCAAATTTGTCATCCAGATATAAAATATAATAAGAGATATTTCCAAAATACATAGGCACGATTTTGACCCCGTGCTGATCCACTTTGTTGAATAAATTAGTTTGAATATGAATTTTAATGAATGAATTGGGCTTCTTTTACTGTATATGAAATGTATCTCACTAAATTTTGGACCATCCCACATTGTTTCATCCCTTTTAAATGAACGGTTTAGTAGAAGCATTCGTTTTAGTCCACTGATTTTTTTGGATCATTTGCAGATTGACCCATTTTTCTTGGAATTAATAATAGGTCCACCAAATCACCTCCACCAACAATATAATTATCAAAACACGCAACATTTAACTTTTTAACAGTGTTAAAGGCAAAATAATTTAATCAAACCTGGAGGTAAATTTTTTATTATACATGTAATTATCAATACAACCCTAGTGTAATACATTGGTTTAAGATTGAAATAAAACAGTGAATTGTGGTATGATCACACCACCACAACTAAAAATTTTTACTCTTGGGGAAAGTATAATATCCTAATCATGTTCCATTCCTAAATCAAAGGTGTGAAAGTTTCAAAGTTTTTTTTTGAAATGAAATTCATCATGTTTCTTATATGGAATCAATTATCCTATCATTTTTCTTTTCTCAAATTCAAATTTGTTGAACTTAATTTAGTCACCCATGAAACATGTCACAACCTACCTAACCTAAAAATTTTCACACTATTCACTCAATGAACATATGAAAGTTGATTTATGCTCTTTTTCCAGAGTTCATGTGATCTTACCATAAGATTTCTAGGATTCTCATTTCTCTACTAGCAGAAACCAGTGTGCTGCTCAATAGGACTTCCAATAGGTTGTTATGAGGATCAATGGGTGGTAGGATTTACTGTTTAAAAACCTAATTCATAAGAAGTGTGTTTAGTATATTATGTATAAAACATGTAAAAATTCATCAAGTGTTCGAAATAAATGTACACACTCACCCCACAAAATTGTATCACCTCTAACTCACTCTCCCCATTGTCCATTTTTTGGGTCACAACCAAGAAGTGAATAATAATGAGTAAACATCCTATTTCATCCATTTTTTACTTTTGTTCTTTTTTTTAAATGTAGAAAACTAATTTTTTAATAGTTTTTTGGAGATAAGTACGGAATCATGTGTAAAAGAATGATGTAATATGGCTTATGAGGTCATTGCCCAACGAAAATGTAGTCACCCTTTATATAAACCCATAACAAAGATTCTCTCCCTAGAATTCCAATGGGAACACCCTCTCACCCACACTTACATAAAATAAACAAGAATATACACAATATAAGTGTAGGTAGGGATAAATTTGCAGGTAATGTGCTACCTAATAGGCATTTCATTGTCTCTATGTATTAATAAGGATAAAATGTAAAGGTGGAAAAAATATAGGATATTTGTATAAAGAGATTTTCAATGAATGATTACCTCTATCCTGAATGTAGAATAATTGAATATTGTGGCTTCAAACAGAATCAAGGAAAGTTCTAGTTTCTATAGATGGAATGTGACTCCCACGAAAGTGATTAAAAGAAATAATATGCAATAAAGGGCTTAGAATGTCTCTAGGGTAAGGGATTAATATATTAGTTAGTGCATAATGAGTCATGGGATTCAAATATCCATTAAACACCTATGAATGATTTGAAAACACAAATTATAGATAAATATTACATATCAACATTCATTTCAATAACATTTTTCCAAAAAATATTTTAATTTTCCACAAAATCGACTCAATCATGAAAAATGATTCTGGATACATTTTTTAAGACCATTTTAAAAAAACACAAAATAAGGAAAAAGAAATAAAAAATAAAAGCACTTTTTTGTTTTTATATTGTTCTAATCCTAAATATGACATGTCACCCTCCCACACACCTAAAAGAAACATTGTCCAAAATAAAACTATTTTAAATAAATATATAAGTAAATAAAGGTTGGGAGGAGGTACATCCTACTACGTGGTGTCATGTGTGGCATCTATCGGTTAGATTTCGTCCACGAGATGCTTTAGAAAATCCTCATAAAAGTGTCTGAGTCTCTTCACATTTATTGTAATCTTATGTCTAATCTTCTCATGCAAAACCTGTATGGAACAAAAAGGGTAAACATTAGTAACAATATATGGACCGATCCATTGGGAACAAAGCTTACCTGGGTGGCGCTTTAGCCTAAAATTGTACATGATTACCTTCTCACCAATATGGAACTTATGCTGATGAAACATGATATCATGGATAACCTTTGCCTTTTCTTTATAGATTCAATAGTTCACACATGCATCACATTGAATTTCTTCCAACTCTTGAATCTGCAGCTTCCTATGCTCACCTGTATATGAATGATTTATATTACATTGTTTAAAATCCAAATATTCATGGTGTTCTACATCCACTAGGTGGTGAAAAGCCTTTCCAAACACAATCCCGTATGGTGACATTCTGATTGGGTTTTTAAACGCTGTACAGTATGCCAAAAGTGCATCATCCATGTGCAAACTCCAATATTTCTTATTGGGTTGTACCATTTTATTCATGATTTTCTTAATTTCCCAATTTGATATTTATTCACATCCGTTATTTTGGGGGTGATATGTAGTAGAGACTTTATGATCAACCCCATACTTACAAAGAAAATTTTTCTTATAGTAATTGCAAAAATGGGAACCTGGATCACAAATGATGCATCACGGAAATCCAAACCGACTAAAAATTTGGGACCTCTATAAATCAAGAACAACTAAAGAGTTACCGATCCTAGTGGCCTTTTCTTCTACCAATTTAGACATTTAGTCCACAACTAACATGATTTACATGATGAAAAATGAATTTGAAAAAGGACCCATGAAGTCAATGCCCCATTCATCAAAGATTTCACATAATAACATGGGTTGTTAGGGAATTTCATTCCTCATAGAGATATTCCCTGTGAATTGAAAATGACTACATGACTTGAAAAATATATGGTCATCCGTATACAATTTTGTCTAATAATGTCCCGATTCAAGGACCTTTCTAGCTGTAATTTGAGATCCAAAGTGTCCCCCACAGGCCAATGTGTGGCAGAAGGTCAAAAAATAGGTGAACTCATGGCCAGGGATACAAAGACGAACTATATGGTCACTACAAAGTCATCACAAATATGGGTCATCCCAAATGTACCACCAAGAATCATTCTTATGTCTCTAATATTATGAATGTCTGGAATAAGTTGGGACACTAGATGTTACTAGAAAATTCACAATGTCTACATACTATGGGGTAAGGTCCACAATATCACAAAGGTTTTCATGAAAAAAGAGTTTTCCAATCAGTAGGGGTGAGTCAACATGATGGTTCAATGGTGTAGAAATCCTACTATTGTGGTCAGCTACAACATTTTCCACTCCCCTCTTATATTTAATCTCATGATAAAAATCATGGAGCAGGAGCATCCACCATATGACATAGGGCTTAGCTTCAGATTTCTTTAAGAGGAATTGACGAGCATCATGGTTAGAAAACACAATATCTTTTGACCCAAGAAGATATGAACAAAATTTTTCCAAGGAAAACACAATAGAAAGGTGTTATTTTTTAGTGGTTGTGTATTTTACGTAGGCACGGTGAAGGGTGCCTGAGGCATACACAATGACAAGAGGAGCCTTCTCAATCCTTTGTGATAAAATTTCCCCAACTACAAAGATAGAGGCTTCACACATAATATCAAAGGAGATATCCCACCTTGGTGGTTAGATTATGGGAGTTTATGTGAGACTCCTTTTTAGTGAATTTAACACAACTTCAAAATTTTTATCAAACTCAAACTCATAATCCTTTTGTAATAATAGGGATAGGGGAATTGCGGTCTTACTAAAGTCTTTAATGAATCGGTGGTAAAACCAGCATGACCCAAGAAATATCATACCTAAAGAACACATTTTGGATATCTATGGGTTGAAATTAATTCAATTTTTGATTTACCCACTTGAATTACCACTTTTGAAATAACATTTCCAAGAAATATCCCATGTTCAACCATGAATTTAAATTTCTCTTCATTTAATAAAAGATATTTTTCAACGCAACAACGGAGTATAGAACCTCGGTGAGACCAAAATTTATCAAATGAAGTTTCATAAACTGTAAAATAATCCATAAAAACATCCATGAAATTATTTAGGAACATATAAAAAAATACTCAACATACAATGAAGAAAAGTGCCCGGAGCATTCTAAAGACCAAAATGCATCCTTCTGTATGATAATGTTCCAAATGGAGAGGTAAATGTTCACTTTTATTGATCCTCATGGGCTATATGGATATATAAATTACACGAATTGACATCACGGAAACAATAATGGGACTTAGTATCCAATCGTTCAAACATTTGGTTAATGAAAGGTAGAGGATGGTGGTCCTTTCCCATGTCTTGATTAAGTCGACAATAGTAAATAAAGGCTTGCAAACTATTTTTCACACGTGTCGGAACCAATACATTCCTTTCATTGGACATAGCTATTATTTCTATTTTTTAGGCACAATTTTTATTAGTCTAACCCATTTAATATCATATATAAGATAAATGGTCCCCACAACAAGTAATTTACTAAGTTCCAATTTGACCACATTAAAGAGAGTAGGATTCAACCAATGTTGAGATTTTATTATAGGAATAGCCTCATCATCCAAATGTATAGGGTGTATAAAAATAGATGGGCTAATCCTAGGAATATCAGCCAATGTACATCATATTTCTTTTATACACTCTCTAAAAAGATAAATTAGTTTTGATTCCTTCTGTTCGGACAGGATATTGGTAATAATGATGGGCAATTGTTCAATAACCTCAAGAATGGAATATTTTCTATTAGAAGGAACAAGTTTACATTCCAACACCATGGGTTTTTGTACTGGGGAGGGGAATTTGGGGGGTGTGAGGTCTATTAAACTGTCTATCTTCTCGTTTTTATTCTCTGAAGACTGAGAATCTATTGATATGAGATTTTCCTAGTGAACGACAGTCATGGGTACCTTATAATGAACACACACATCAATTAAAGCAAAAAAAATTACACTTTTCATAACCCACACAACACTCTAAACATGAATCAAAACTTAAATCATCCATGGGTCAAGAAGAGGAAAATGAACCATAGTATGGGTTGACGATAGAATTGTGTTTGTGTGTATTATTTGAGAGAGCATCAATCTAATAGAAAGAAATAGGTGAGTTCTCTTCAATGGGGTGTTTCATAGCCTCATGAAAATTAAAGCATACCATTCCTCCACTAAAAACCATGGAAATTGCACCATTGTGAACATTGATGATCTTCTATGATGTTTTAAAGAATATCATCCCATGTATGAGAGGGGTATGTCATTGGGTTCAGGTATCTTCCATATCATGAATGTATAAATCAGAGAGGAATATGAGATTAATCACTCTGATAAGGACATCATCAAACACTCATGCTGGATGCGTTGTACTACAATTAGAATGTTTCACGACAATGCCTATTGTATGAAGCTCTCCAACCTATAGAGAAGTACACAGAGAGTGTGACATTACATTAATGGAAGAACCTAAATAAAACATATCATATGAAAATAATGTCTCTCCTACGATACACAGTATTGTGAATGTGACTAGATCCTTGCATTTGGATTGCATTGGTAGTTGAATCAAAGACGAGACAATTATTCCTATGTTGACTCTCTCGCTCCCATTCAACCTCTTGTTATGGGTAAAAATATCTTTATGAAATTTAGAAAAAAAGTGAATTTTCTTGACTGGATCTAGTAATGGAATATTAACTTGAACATTTTAAATGTATCAATTATTTTTGTATCAATATCATTCTTAGAATTTTTCATAGATTTTGGTAGTCTTTGGGGAAATGGAAGTGGAATATATTGACCATTTGAATCATAGAAAATAATTTTATTACTCTATTTATATTTTTTCTTCGTTAAAATCTTTTATGGGTTGAGAAAGAGTGTTTTCAAGTGGGTGACGTACCTGTTGCATAGAATCAGTGTTAGGAGAATCTTCATTACCACAATGAAGTGTAACTACACATTCGTTACATTTTTACTTTGGATTGGAAATATGTTGGGATGGTATTTGTCAAGAAGATTGCATCTTAAGCTCACCTATAGTGCTCTCGAAATTTCCCACTTGAGTTCATAGGTCATGAATTGTCGATTGTGTGGTCTGTTGAAAATGGAGGTTATAGGTTTCCATTTGTTTCACCATGTACTTGAGGCTTGGTTCTGATTTGGGTGGAGGAGGATGATCGTTTTGAGAATATGAAGGATAAGAAGGTTGCATATTTTGCATTATTGATACTAATTATTCTTGTGTTATCTTGTCTTTCCTCCTTGTTGGTTATGGGATAGTGCTTAGCACCCGGGTTTTGGATTTTGCCTGAATAGTTTTTCCTGATGGGAGTTTCTTGTTGGAATGGACACCCAGGGAACGCGGCTACACAAGACTCGGGTGAATCTTGATGTTGTGGGCACTGGTCAAAAAATTAGTTTTTTCAGAAAAAATGCCATAATGTAATGGAACTAGAGGAGATTGTGAGTTACCATATGCTTGAGCTAGTTGCCTTAGAAGGGTAGGTATCTCATCAAGGTTTCTATCTACATTTTGTTCTATAGATGAATGACTTTCCTCATTAACTACCCGGGTTGGTGCAATAGCTCATGTACCAAATTGTTGTTCATTTTGAGCTAGGTTGGCTATTAAGTCTGGAGCAGCGGAAGGTGTATTATCATCTTGGGCACTACTTTCTAAAGCATCAATAGGTCCATGATCCATGGGGATAATTCCCTAATAAAATTATTTGATTAAGAGTTGTTCACAAATCTGGTGGTGGGGGAATCTTGAGAAATGTATTTTGAATCTCTCATAGTATTCAAGAAGGGTCACTTCTTGTGATTGCCTAATTCCTCAAATTTCTTTCCTAATTGACTCAGTTCGGGAGGTAGGGAAGAAATTCTCAAAAAAGAGTCTTGTAAGGTCACTCCATCCCCCAATCAGGGTAGGAAAATAGTATTTACAATCTTTTGCTAGACCATCAAGGGAGAATGGAAAGTCCCTAACATTAATTATGTCCTCAGATACATTTTGGGGTTTCATGGTTAAACAAACTAGGTGAAACTTCTTAAGGTATTTATGTGGGTCTAAATCTAGAAGACCATGTAATATAAGAAGAATGTGGATGAGGCAATATCTTAGTGCAATGTTGGCTGCTTCCCTAAGATATTGGATGTACCCAGGTTGGTACTCCACATCTAGGGTGGTATATTTAATTAAAGATCGATTATTTGCAGCCATGATTTCTTAGGTTTGATTGGGTTCAAATTTTGATTGGTTTATAGATACTTGAGGTTCCAAAAGGGGTTCCCCAGTATTACTTGATTGACCTTCTCTATATTACTTGATTTTTGAATGGAGTTATTTTTCAATTTTAGTGTCAAATTCAATTATTTTTTTCTACAATATCTTATCATGCAACAATGATGTCATATTTGATTGATTGATTGTTTTGTTTTTGTTTTTGTTTTTTTTTCGAGAAGATTAATGAAATAAAAATAAATAAGAAATTAAAGGATAAAATAAAATATAATTTTATACTACAAAATTAGAGACAGAGATGGGGAAGAAGATGAAAGAGAGGGAGAGATTAAGAACATACAAAAACAACTGAAAATAAATAAAAAACCAAAACCAAAACAATTCATTTGGGTGGGATATTAAAAGGGGTACTAATTAAAAATTAAAATAAATAAATTACTGAATATAAATAAAAAATGATCATGGATATCTGGCAATGACGCCAAAATTCGATCACGTTGTCGAGCACATAAAAATAGTTGTTTAGTTTAAAGTATAATTTTTGTTGTATAGTAGCAACCCTAGGTCATCTCTCGAGAGAGACTTAGATCATTAATTCGAAATTCTGGTTCGGATTATGAATGTAATAAAGGGAAATGGGGTTTTATAATACTTGGGTTTGATGATTAAAGATGAAAATAAAAAATGAAAGTGATAAAACAAAGTAGAAGTAAACAAGATTAATTCAACATGATTAACACGGTGTACTATCATGATGATCATCCATAATCACATCATGAGATATAATTGTTATCCTTTAATACCTAGATTTTGACAAATAGACCCATAATTTAAATGATTTTATACTAGGATACCTCCTAGGGTTCAGTTGAAAACACATAAGGATTCACTGGACACCGCCAATGATTGGGTGATTGTGTTATAATTCCTAACCGAAAATCACCAAGTAAACACATGAAGAACTCGAATTTCATTCTAGGTTTTGATTTTATTTCATTGTGATACCACAAAATAAATTTAAATGAACTTGATAGTTCTTATGTTAGTTCAATTGACAAATATGAACCACACAAACACTGTAATTAAATGATTAAAGAAAAAGGGATGAACGGTGTGAAAAACAACACACGAAAGGGTATCCCAAAACATGGTTATTTGAGATTGGTTATAACATAATAGTATATAAATCAATTAAAAATAATAGAGGATGAAGAAAAACAACATACAATCCTAGAATTAAAAAGACCATTCAAAAATTACAACATTAAGCTCGTGATTTAAAACATGTTCCTCCTTGAGTGATCATAAGGGAATTAGAAATCTATGGGAGGGGGGGAAGAAGAAGATGTTGATGTAGAACATCCCATAGCCTCCAAAAAATTAAATATTTGTGGGAGGACACATTTATGACTCTTAAATTTCAGCACCTTGCCTCTAATTTGAACTCCCAAATGGGGTTCCCAAGGTGCCAATTTATAGGCAACATTGGAAGTGGTTTTTTGGACTCTGATTTCACTAATCCACATGGTACATGGTTTTGGCCCATCAAGAAGTCTTAAATAAATTAGTACAAAACTAAAGAGTTGTCGGATGATACCTTTTCTACCTTCATGAAAAATTTTAAGGTTAGATATGGAACATAATCAGAGATATTTCCAAAATATAGATGAAATGTTTTGACCTCATGTCGATCCACTTTATTGAATAGATTTGTTTGTATAGGACTCTTAATGAACTAATTGGGAATCAGTTAATTCAGATGAAATAGAGAAAATTAATGTTCGGACCATAACACAATGATTCATCCCATTTGAAAACACAGTTTAGTATCAGCATGCATTTTAGTCCACTACTGTGCTTTGATCATCTGCAGATTGGCCCATTTTCCTTGGACTTCATCATAGGTCGTCCAAATCACCTCCTCCTACAATATAATTATCAAAAAAAGTAACATTTCTATGTTTAACATTTGTAAAAAAAATAAAAACAAAAAATGGAGTAAAATTTTTATTATACTTGTAATTTTCAATACAAAACATGTTTTATACATTGGTATAAGGGTGAAATAAAACGGTGAATCGTGGTACGATCAAATACCTCCATCTATCTTAACCCAAAAAAACAGCACCCGATATGGCCTCCCATGATAGTTTTGCCTATTATTTGGTCTATTCTGACATCGACGTCTGATCATATCAATACTATCACCACACCCAATATACGGGAATATACTCCAGACCTATCCTAGTATTCAACATTCATATATTTCTATATTGCTTCACCTATTTGTATAATTATAAGGAACCCCACAATTATGTAAGTCTTCCTAGGATCCATTATCGAAATTCATAACTCATCACTAATCACGGGATTTAAAAAATATATCAGGTTCACCACATTTAAATAATGATTTTTTATCGCCTCTAATAAAGTACAAATATTACAAGTTTCATGGATACAAATATTCTTTCAGTCTTTGTTGGTTAGAATTTCTTACAAGGGTGCAAGGTTCCACCATGGGCCTTTACACATTATTCATTCCATGATTAGGAAATTTAGTTAATTGAAAAAACTACATTGTTAATAAAATAGTCATTTTATATAAGGTTTAATCACCCAAATTAGTGAGACTATAATAAACATATCATATCAAATTATTTATTAACTACATAAACCTTTAGGGAAATCAAAGTGGCCACCTACCATTATTAGTATTATTTACTTCATTATATCACAACCTAAAACCCCTCTTCTTAATCCCATCTTGGTAAATATCATCTCAAAATGACATTTCCCCCCCAAGTGAGGCCTTATTATATATTTATCATCATCTAACAATTAATAAAAAATTATAAATAAATAAACTATTTAATCCAACTAGACATATTTCCTAAAATATAATTGTATGACATCAATTCACCATAATCATTATTGAACAATCTTGAATGGTCGAAAAAATTTCCATGAAATCATACCTACAAAAATGCCTATCAAAAACCACTAAATATATCAGCAACTTATTAATACTTAGTTAGAATCCTTAGATAAATTTATGGAAGAGACTTACATATACCATAATGTGTAAAATGGCATACATAAAACTTATTATCCCCTCTATAAACAAGTTGAGAAAAATTACAAAATAAATATAATATTTTGAAAGGAAAATTTCACCAAAACAAAGTAACAACATAATATAATATTGTAAATAAACACACCTTAGTTAAAACTATGTTAAACTGATTTTAATCATCCTCTTGGAACAACCCATTGCAATGTCGAGAAAAACAACCATAATTCTAGGATGATTTCACTACACTATAAATAATTTTTCATAAAATACATAGAAGATATGGAATGAAAATCCTCATCTAATGAAAATAGGGAAGTGTAATGTCCCCAGTTTTTGGAGTGGTTTGAATTCCTTTCTTGTTTTGCATTTATAGAGTTTTGTGGGTAGGCCAACAATATTATTGATTAACATAACATAATAATGAGAGTATAATTGACCCAAGGAATTATATTATATTATTCATATTTCTTGGAATATTTCTTGGGGATATCATTAGGTCTTTATTGCATCATATTCCAAAAACCCAAACATTCTAGGTTGCGAAAACTAGGGTGCACAGTTTGAACAAACCATGTGACCTTCAACGGGTAACAATGAGAGCCTTTATGTGCTATGTTATTGGTTTTACAATCCATGTGGGAGGGGGTTCACAATCGTGAGAAACATATTTGAGTGAATCATTTTTTTTACCAAGATAGGACATATTAAATTTATTTTTGTCATTAATTAATTAAGTGTAAGATTATGAGATTCTTTTGGGCTTGCTGAATCAATTCTAAAAAGGGTTGGGACCCGATGTGAGGCTTCAAACCTTGAAAATATTAGTCTGGGAGTTGTTAATTTAACAAATTGAATTGTGTTTATTATATTATATTCTATTATATATGTCAATTTCATGTTTTAGATCCATGGGATCATAATGGGATTAGCTCTCGAATTGAGATGCTGTTGGCTATCTGGACTAGGGGTTAATTGATCATCAATTTGAGTGTGTCCTTAGATAGATAGATATATATATTTGGGTGATTTTGATCATTTTTTGGGTGACTTGTTCATCAGTTTGAGGATGTGAGGTTGTCCTGTTATAGTAAAGGAACATGTAGAGATTGATTATGTTGACGATCAGATTTAGTGACACTGTCTTCAGAAAATGAGGTGTCGAAACAATGTGTATTAGGTTTTATTTGGTGATTTCCACTCACCCAGGATGGCCAATGATCCATTTGGATTTGTTTACACATAAAAAGACACAAATTTTGAGGTTGTATTGACAAATCTTGTAGGTTGAGGTCTCTAGTAGTTTCAACATAGGAAATTGGTTTGAGATTTCTATTGTAGAAAGCCATGACAATGGTGAGGAGACATCTATTGATATTGTTGATAATGTATTTTGGGGGATGAGGATCACCATTTTTGAGGCGGTTATTACATGTCTTTTTTGAGAGGACAAGCATTGTTGTTCCTTTAGTTATCTGTAGAGTAAATGAATATATTACTTTGAGGGAAGGTATCAAGGTTTCTCTAGACATTGGTCTTGGAGATGACATGTGATTTCAAGCAGGGGTCTTAGGGACTAGATTCTTGTTGCCTGGGTGTGCCTTTGTGAAATCATATACTAGGCATAAACATCTGGTGTTGGTTGGGATACAGTGATTGGTGAAAATAATAGATATGGTATCTGAGGGTTCACCTAGACTATTTCACAAGATGGGATTCCCTAGACATAGGATAGTGATTCCATCCTCTACATTATTATGCACATGGATAATGTCGGTGATAAATTTCTTGTGGTTTTTGAGCACTTGGGAATTTTGTTTTTATTAAATGACTACATTTATTTTCATTATATTTAGTATAAACCTGTATAATAATATATTTATGTTTAGTATAAATTGGTGGTGGATGATTGAGTTTCTTTCTCATACTCTATACGGTCTCTTCAGGATGCATATATATTTCATGGCCTTGTGATCAGGTAATAGATAAATCTCAATAGTTGGACCATAGTTTTGGGCTATCATTATGGGATGGATGGCAAGGGTCCTTGAGGTTTCTAAATATATTATATTTTTTTCATTTTTCTTTTCTTTGTCGGCATGTTATTACATATGTATGTACTATGGTAAGACATTGATGATCCGTTGGTTAATTGACATGTATGACCTAATTTGTATTCCTTTTTTGTTTTAGAATCAAAAAATGGTATTTTTGTCTTGTTTATTAATTCCACTGCAATTGTTTATTATGCTTACAGTATTGTATAATATTTCTTGGGCATCTCTGAGGGGTTATTAATCCACAATATATTGTTTTTCCTTTCCATTTCATATATACTTATTGGAACTATTATATTATCTTCACTAGAGGGTATAGTCTCCACACTACCACCCCTTTACACCCTCACTAAAAGTCGGTAGCGTTTGGCATATTCGGAGGCATTACTAAGTCCTATAGTACTTGGATCAAAGTATTATATAGCTGGATAAATATATCAGCGCACTACAAATGGAACCAGAGCATTCCTGACAAGGACTTTGTAGAATTTTATTACTAGTTACTAATGATATTACTTGGTTTTAATTTTCTTGGGAAATCCTTTTTGGGTTACATTAGAACAAGGATTATGATTTTTTTGAAAATGTGTTTAGTGCTCAGGTTTTAGTACCTACACCAACATGCATGGGGAAAGGGCCAAGTTTTCATGGGTAGAAATTTCAATTCTATATTTTTTAATTTTATAGTTATTTGATTTCCAACTCAAGTGGAAAATTAGGAATGTGGTTGTTACCTATTATGATACGTGAACCATAGTCAAGGATGGAATGGGATGATATTTATACCCATGGACCAATATGGAAAGAGGATATTGTTAATGCTTTTGGTAGGAATATATGAATTTAGTAAATATGAATGTTTTATGATTTAATTAATTGTGGTTTTCATTGGTTACATAGACTATAATAAGTGAGGTTGGGTTGTATAAAGATTTATCAATGTAAGCTATGCAGTGTTTTCTTATGTAGCACCAATTTGGTGGAATCTTACTAAACCAACCCCGGAAAGTGGACCCAATGAAATCTAAATGCGAATTGTAATATATATATATATATATATATATATGGGGATTGATATAATAGAATCATTTAGGTAAAATAATATTGGGTGATGTTGATTACATGTCAAGGAAATGTGGTCATCAGTTTGAGGTGACATGGTTCATCCAGACAATCATCGATCGAGTCATATGTGGTACATGGATCTAGTATGAGAGGATAAGGGGCCAAGAGGGCCAATGTCGTGTGACATGGTTGAAATGGGGGAGGGTAAGGTATGTGAGTGTTTGTTTCATGTTACATATTTTCCTATCTATGATATATATATATATATATATATATATTACCAGGTATTGGTATTCAATGGGATGCCACCAAGATAGGCTTCAATGGATAGCCGTGAGGGTGATGGTATGCTTTCATAAGAGAATATCTTGAGACCCCTGAGTATCTAATTGAGATCTTAGAGAATGAGGTGTAGCATGATTTAAATATGCTGGCTTAGGTGTAGTCAGGAAGCCACCAGAAATGGCAGCTTTTTGGAATTGTCTTGGTGAGAAGCTCAAAGAAATCCTAGTATGTGTCATCCTGGGTTTTGTTAAGGGAGCATAGAGAGTAGTTCGTTTCATGGATTATCTGACATGGGAGTTCCAGTAATAGAACACACCACTGTTTCTAGGTGAACGAGGGAAAATATGGATGAAAACTAAATTGTATTTATGCAGAGATCTTTTCATAGCGTGAGACACCCCCATGGTAATGAGTGAAGTTGGATATATATATTCTCTAAAGACTGACTATGATTTGGTGGGATGTGAATTTCATGGAAGAAAAAAATGATGGACTATCCTGGAATTTCATTGAGACCTTGTTCTTGGAGAATTTATTCTCTGAGATGGTGAGGGTGAGAAGAGCTTGGGTGTTCTTCAGCATTCAGCAGGGTGACAAGCCTATCATGGACTATGTAGTTACATCAACTGAGTCGTCTCTATTCACACCCAGTACAGTGGGTGATGACACCTAGTGGGTGATGAATTTCATTAATTGTTTATGACATGCCATTCGGTTGAAAGTAGACATATTTAGGTCCTCTTCATTCTCAGAGGTGGTGAATCAAGAGATCATAGTATAGGGAAACATGATGGATACATCATACTCAATCCATGTATAAACATTATGTTAGTTTGGAAGTATTTTTTTAGATATAAAGAAGCAAGGATAATAGGATTTTCACTAAGGAGGTCAGGACATGGACTCAAAAAGAACACATAAAAGTGGGTCGTTGATGGTGTGCTTCCAATGTGGATAGCTAGGTCACATGTGAATGTCATGTGATCGGGTGCTGAAGGAGTTTCAAGCATAAAGAAATGTCTGAAATCTTGAGAGGTTGTACAAGAATACTTCTTGTATATTTAGAATTCATAAACCGGGCCTGACTTAGGGTTATTAGGTTGGATCAGTAGCATTACCAAGAGACGATAACCATTTTTTAGCTACACGTAGTGGTCGTTGAAGAGATTGTGGGACCCAATATTCGGTTTTGTGGCTAGTGGATGGAGTAGAACCATAGGGAGGCCTGGCTTCATGCAATATTTTCATTAGTCTAGGTGCATTCTTTTTTGATTCAAGAGTTAGAGATATCTGTTTATTTGGTAACTGTTAGAGGAATGTTGTTGGTCTGACCATGGTTTCTCTATTTTTTTATTTTTAACATGGAATATTTAAATGCATGTCCATTTTAGGTGCATGAGGTGTATGGGATGTATCTACGGACTAAACTGACACTGGTTAGTAGGTGGGAATTAGTTCATATTCATTATATATATAGGGCGGATATCACCGAGATTGCTTATGAGCACCATTGGGTGTGATGATTATGAAGTGAATAGGCATCTGAGCATCAGTACTACATGGTAATTTAATGAGCTGTGAGGAACTAGTAATGATTTAAGCATCTAATGAGATGGAAGGCCTCATAAGTTCCTTGTGTGACATGGGAATGAGGTAGGAATCAATGCATTTTGGGATTTTGATGGTTGTTCAATGTGAAAGGGGTTCAATATGTGAACTTGATGGGGTGAAATATTTGTAATGCATCACAATATTACATTGAGCCTGAGGATGGTCAGTGGAGAATTAGTTTGATTTGTGTTCTAGTTCAGGGTACTCTAGGGGTAGGTAACCCCAATGGTTGGGATCCCCTTGAGTTATTTGACCTATGCCTCTTATGACCGCGGTACTCTAGGTTAATTATTACATAATGGGAATGTTATTTTCCATATTAGTTTTATATTTTCTTTCAAAAATGTGAGATATGTTAGTATGGGGATATTGTAACATCCCGAGTTTTTGTAGTGGGTCGAATTCCTCTAATGTTGTGAATTTTTGTAGTTTTGTTGGTAGAACAAATGATTAATCAGTTAACAAAACATAATTATGAGTGTTTACATGACCTAAAAATTTAATTTTAGATGATTCCTGATTCTTATCAATTGTATTGGAGTTCTCATTGTAGATTTGGGTGCATTGAAGGGAAAAAATAAGAATTTTTATGTGTGAGGAAAGGGGAACATGGTTTGAACAAACCTTCCATACTCCAAGGAGTAACTATGTTACCCTCTATATGTTCTATGTATGGTTTTACAAACAATTATGGAGGGGGTGCACGACCACGAAAAACCTTTGTAGTTTATAGTATAGGTGATTCACACGGTTTCCGTATTGTTTTTCAAATTGTGTGAGTCAATCTTGTAGATTTGGATCTTTGGATAGTGGGTTCTACATGGTTGGCATATAGTTTTCCAAACCATAAAACCCACCCATGCACAAAATTAATGAGGTGAAATCGCCATTTTACACCTCCTTCTATTAAACCCATGTCTCCTTCTTTTTTGTCACATGGCCACACCCAACAAGGATTTCTCTCCCAATTTTTAATTCCATCTAGGCTTTGAGCCACACTATTTATCCAATATTTTTTTTGAGATCCATCTACAGTGTTGGATCCATATTATCAATGCTTTGAGCTCGCTTGCTTCTATTAATCATTGATCTCACCTCACATGCCATTAATCCATTCAAGTTGATTTACCATATATTTAGGGTCGTTATATAAAATGTCAATCTATAATAAACAAGATAGATTTTGAGGCTAATATCTTGTGTCTGGAATCAACCAATAAGAGTTTTATGTTTCATTCATTTATCCTTGATTTTGTGGTTTTTTGGTGTGTGGGGATTTTAGCACACCATTGTGTTGAATGAGTGATTCCACATTAAATTAACGTATTTCTTTAACTAATTATATTGAACCTCATGAGATAATTATGGTAATACTCAATTGATTCTGCCAAGCATTGAGGCCTGGTGAGAGGCTTCAGAATTCTAGCAAATTAGGTCGGTGTGTTTTTTTGTAAATAAATTGAATTGTTTTTAATATATATAGTTGTTTTATATATGTGAATTTCATGGTTTATATCTATGAGATTGTGACATCCTCTACCATAGGATTGGGATGGCATTGGATTTCTGAATGAGGGTGATATAATCATTACTATGGGCATAGACCAAGATATATAAATTTAGTTGATGTTGATCACAGGTTAGGTGACTCGATCATTGTTTTGAGGTTTCTTGGCCTTCCGATTATGGTAATGGTCCATGTTATGATGGATTTTGCTGACCATCAGATTCAGCAACATCGTCCAAGGGAAGGTTGTGCTGGATTGGGGTCACTTAGGTTCTATTTGGGGACTACTGCTCACCCATCTTGTCCAATGGATCATTCTGAGTTGTGTACAAAAAAAACTCATATGTTGAGGTGGTATTGAAAACTTGTGTGGGTAAAGGCCTCTTAGAATTATAGGGTAGGAAATTGGTTGGAGGTTCTTATCGTAGAAAGCCATGGGGGTGGTGAGGATCCATCAGTTGATAGTGTTGAGACTGTCAGTTGGTGGTTGTGCTCACTTTTCTGGATTCCAATGGGTTATGACTACTTTGGGCGAACAAGAATCGTCATTATTCAAGACATATAATATTGATCCAATTGTAAAATTACATGGATGGTATATGCATATATTCCTTGAGATTCTAGGATTCATTCTAATAGTTTCATTCGAGTAGGGGGTTGAGGTACTCGATTATTATTTCATGGGAATGCCTTTGGGTTACTAGTGACCTGAGTGTGACATGAGGTATCAGTTATCACATGATACTAGGTGAGTTTAAAAGAGATCGGACCCGAGGGTTAACCTGGACAATTTTACATCAGATATTTCCTTGAGAATAGGCTAAATATCCTCTCATCTATAGTATTCAGGCATTGGTCAATGTCTGTGATATATTATTGGTGGATGTTGAGAACTAGAGAAGATTTTATCTATTAAATTCATGTACTAATATTATTTATTTTTATTAAACATCCACATAACCATAGATTTAATTTAGGAACATGTTGGTGGTAAACCACATAGATTCTTCTTCACCCCATACATGGGCCCTTCCGGAGTCATATTGGATTCACGGACTTGAAATCATGTATATGATAAGGCATAAGAGATGGATAATAGTTTTGGGATGTTATCATGAGATATGTAGGAAGGGACCTTGAGGATCCTACATCAACTACATTTTCAATTTTTTTAATTATGTATTGGAATGCTGTTACATATACATGTAATGCGGTCAGCCCTTGGTAAACCTCTTGTGTATTAACTTGTATGAATACATTTTTGTTCATGTTATGTTTTATTATCTAAAAGTAATATGTCTAAATTGTTTCTTTATTATTATAATGTATTTTTATTATTCTTCAAATATTTAATGAAACTAGTTGTGTATCTTCATTTACGGGTTGCTGGTTTTGTTTTTGTTGTTATTTTTTTTCTACGGCACATTATAGATTTAATGTGACCATTATATTATCATCTCTAGAGGGTATAGGCTCCCCACTATCACCTCGTTACACCATCACTACTTGTCTGAAGCCTTTATCCTATGGGGAGGTGGTCATGAAGCTAGTGGCACTTTACTCGATGCACAATTGGTGTTGCTAAATGGGTTAGAGCACTATAGGAACTACAGACAAAGAATAGATTCTCTTAAATTCAATTCCCCACAAAATAACTATCAAATTCATCAAACATCATGGGTAACCAATAGAGGAAGTAAAAAAAATGTTTTTCTATATTTTCCTTTCTCATATACCTCATTATCCCAAATATTGAGGAGGGCCACCACTAGAAATGAAAAACTATAATTATTAAAAAAACACCAAAGGCCCAGTTAGCCTGCTAGATCAAGGTCACCGACTAGCTGGTGACCCTTGGCTGGGCCGTGGGCTAATTCAAAACACATCAAATAACTGATATTTCCTCGCCAAGAATCCATGTGACCAGTGTTAAATTTCATTATCCAAGAAACCTTGAATCTTTCTATGATGAATTCTAAAACCCCTGTGACACACTTGGAGTCTCATACCATTCTAAAAATATTATTTTATTGATTCTGAAACCCTCAAAATATAATTGTATATCATTGTACTCAAAATAACCCCACCATAATGTTGAATATTCAAATTCCTTCGAAATTTTATCAAATTGTTGGTAAACAAGGTATTACAATTAATAAAATAAATATTAAGAAACAAGGAGCTTCCCCACAAATGTATAGAACAGATACTCCATTCATTATATATCCACGAAAAATAGAATAAATATATATATAGTAATCCAAAAAAATTTAGTCTGAAAATGATTATATAAACAAATACAATATAATACAAAGTAGTAGTGTAAATAAAACAATATCTAAAATGTATGTCGTTTACATGGGATATTCATCCAAGATATAATGATAAATTAAAATATCCAACACAACCTCTACATAGTTGCTTTGATGCCATTAATTCATAATCCCAACTCGATCCTCGATCAGTCCCAAAAAAAAATTTAAATATTCAAAATATCTGAGGTTTACTGATGCTGAATTGGAACAAGTATGGCATGATAATAGATAATTTCTATTTGTATGAACTACATATTCGTTTCATTTCATTTCCTAACAAACAATCAAATTCTAGTTTGAAAATATTGTTAAATCCAATATTTTAATATTTGAAATAAATAATTTAAAATATTTTCCAAACATGTTTTCAGAAAACATTAAATGATTCTATTTTATTTAATGCTTAACGTTAATTATCCTCATCAAATACACCCTTTATAAACATATTATATGTAATTCTAAAAAAACAAATGGAAAATCATCTAGATAAATGTATCAAACTAATAATGTAGTGAAAAAATATAGTATAGGTAAAATTATAGAATGATAATAATATGATAGGACCTAAAAAAACCAAAAAATATATATAGTATACAAGAAATAATAAAATATTGGTAATCATGGGAAATTAATTGAAATCATGATAAGTTACCCTATATGTATTGAGGTTGGAACCACCATCTAGATTATCAGTGCATTACTAATCCTATAACCAATTGGAAGATCTAATATAGCCTCTCTGGTAGCACTCAACCATGAAATTTGATTCTCTATGGGATCAAGTCCATATAATTAATATTAGACACTAACTAACTCTCAGTCCCTCACTAAAATTCCTATGATCCCCTTGACGATAACAATGTGACATTAGTTATCATTTACTGCCTAAATATTAACTAAGAATCTATTTACTACAAAAATATATTCTCCAATCATCTCCCTACAGATATCTATAAAAAAACCATTTAAAATAAAATAATTAAATCTCAAAATGAAAAAAATATATGGGATTTAATCCGGGGAGAATAGTTTTTCATAGAAACCATCCAAATGTAAAAACTGATACATACCATGTGATGGTATGATTTTTTTTCTATGTAAAAGTTTATTCTCTAAATTCTATTCATATTATCATTTTGGTTATCAAAATAATTTAAAAACCCCAATATGTATAAAATCACATTCATTAATATGTTAATTTTCAAAAACTATTTTATATAATTAGCATAAATGGTACCCAAACCAGTTTACATGTGTCCTGAAGGTTATTTATAATCCCCATAGGCTGGTGACTAGTGCATGGGAATCATGAAAAATCAATAGTGAATTATTTCTTTATAATAATAACTTTTAAATTAAAAATAATGTCTTAGAGACAATAAATAGATAGTATTCAAAACACACATCAAAAGAAATGAAGACCAGGAAAAGATCGATATATGTCCCAAAATTGAAACATAAACAAAATCCATCACTATATTCCTAAATGATATCATCCCAAGATATCCTTGTAACATGTGGATCAGTTTCCCTACCAATCACTGCTAACTCCAAAGGTCCCACTATCAACAAAATCTATAGCATTTTAGTGTTTCCTTACACTTTACATAATATTTAATAATAAAGTCTAATATTTCAAAAGAAAATATTTGTTTTTGAGAGACAATACCCCCACAGAGTCATTATATGCATTTTATAAGAAATCAATATTAAATATTCCAAAATAGATAAATTTTAAATATATCATGGGATTAAAATCATGTCACAATTAAATATGAAATAATCATTCCAAATCATTTAAATGGTTAGTAAGACATAGTTATAATTTTTCTTTATTAAAATAAAAATATCCAAGTATTTCTTTATAAAATAGGTATGAATAAACATTTATTTAATCTAGAAGTTTGGAATAAATCATTTCATTAACATTTTCAGGTAATAATCATTTATAAACATATAACCATGTTTATAAGTCCTATGTATTAGTTATATCGGTTAAAGAGGTTATATATAACAACTATGGAACATTTCTCCTTGTTTACACAAACATCGCTACATCCATAGTCCTTGGAGAATACAATAACACCCCAAATAATGAACTCTCACACCTATAAATAGATTAGTATTAAAAATTTAGGGGAATAAAAAGTTTGTTTAATTAGTGTAAAAATGTGTAATTTGAGATTTTTTATTAATTTTGTTAATTTAGAGGTGCATTATCCAATATGTTATTGAATGTATTCTATATGTTCAACATTACAGAAATGATACATAGTTGGATTTTCCAATATGTTGTATGTTTTATTTCATATAGAAATTGAACTTATGTTCAATGTTATGGAGTTTATTTTTCAAATATATAATATATTGTTTCAAATGGTGAAAATATGATTCCATAAATCTATTTATAGGTATAAAATATCACCTATTTTTATATCCTCCTCCTAATTAGAAAATATCTCATGTGATTCAAGGTAATAAAATGTACATAGGGATATCATTCATTTCAGTTAATATAAAATTATTTCAAACATATATTTAAAATTGGTCCCACGTTCATCTTTCAAAACATTCCCTTTCATTTAAAAAACAAAATACAAATTGGTTTTCATAATAACACATAGATTTAAATTGTATTCATTTCATTTATAATCATAAAAAATATCATTCATTTTATTATGAAGATCCATAAAAAAGTATTTCATAAAATAATATATTTCAATTCAATATTTTTTTTTGGAAATAAACATTTCATTTAAAAATTTACTGTCAAATATGATTCATTATGTACACCATTCCATTTCAAAATCATTAATTAAAAGAAATAAAATAATTTTTTTTAAATAAATTTGTAATCAAATCAATGTAATGTAATAAACAATAGTTTCATGTGAAATTAATTGTATTAAAAATACCATCTACCACAATTAATAAACTCTTAAACACCCATTAAGGGATCCCAAATTGAAGTCGGGTTTTAAATGATCAAAAAATAGTCATATAACCCTAATTATGAAATAATAAAATCTATCTCAATGTCTATAGATAAATTGAAAATAGAAATACATATAACTCATCAATTCTTAAAGAACACATAATCCAAAATGATTCAGGAAATAAATACATATTCAATGATAGATCAATAATTAATTAAAATAACTCAAGTCAGAAAAATTAGACCCAACATCATAAGCCCTGATATATTAATCTATTCAATGGAATAATAATTGGTCTAAAAATAAAATGAATAATAATATGTAACAGGAATATACCATTGAGGGTATATATCTAATATTCAAAGATCCATATAAATCAATCATTGATATGTAATGAATCTCCAAATTTAAAAAGAGGTTTCAACATGGTCAAGAACATAATACAGTGTTAGAATAATGAGGTCAAATTATTAAGTGTGTTTTATTAAAAATAAAAAATTGTATAAATTAATACACATCACATTGTATTGGACACATGGTTATAATATCATGCACCAATTATAAACCCCTCTTGGGATATTGGAAGAGGTATATGGGTTGGCCACACTGTATGATAGGTAGGACAAATTGTTTTTAATAAACACATGATTAAATTTTCACCATCCTCCAGGAGGTAAAAACAAGGCTCATGGATATGTTGGCTTTCCCAAAAAGTTTCCTCTAACTGGGCACTAAATATTCACATTGTTATAATGTTATAAAAATTTATAATAGTATCCAAAAAACAACAAGTGATTTGACCTGAAAAATAGATGATCAAAATGGAATAATTTAATTACCTAAAGAAGTCATCATGATGTTAATATTCAACCATCCATTATACTTTCTCCCCCTTTTAACCCATTCATGAAGACAACATAACAAAGATGAAATTCCACTACACTTTCTCCAAGGAATCACAATCACACAACATACGAGAATAATAACCATATGAAAACATAACTTGAACTATATATATATAATTCCCATAAATAATAATCTTTTTAGAATCAATAAAATGAACTGGTTTCTCAATCATAGACATATTATCTTCCACATAAAAATCTTCCGAACATAAAACATATAATGATTCTAAAAGATACATTATGAGATGATACACATGGAACATGTTATGGATCGAAGTCATCTATAGTGGGATGTTTAAATTATATACTGAATTTTCAATCCACTCAAAATTCTCAAATGGTATGACATAACAAGGTTATAACATACCCTATATTCCATGTTTTCGATGAACCAAATGAGGTTAGATTCTCCAAAAAACATTTTCACCAACTAATGAATTTGAAAGGGAATCAACTATAATCATTATAAAAATTATACCTGATTTTTTTCACTAACCATCACTGAAGAATCATCTGAACCGTTGTCATCATCTATTGGAAAAAACTCAGTTCGACAAGGGATTCATAACTAAAATCTGACAAAAATTAGATATTTACAAGGATAACAACAGAATACTTCAATGGGTCACATCATAATGGTTTAATTTTAAATAATGTAACATATAAACTCAAACCCAAAGTAGAAATCCAAATCTCCCCCATTGTCAATTGATTAAGATTGAATCATGTACTGGAGGTCTATATAATGTCTATTTTTTTGTGTGGTGTATGAATTTAGAATATTTATAGGAATTTTTTTGGATCTATATTCTAATATGACATGAGATTCTGACACTCAGTGAGCTCGAAACTGATACATAAAAAATATATAATATATTAATATCATGGGGAAATATTTTTCCTAAAAAAGTGGAACAAATCAATATCAGAGTCTCAGATCTGAAATATAATTCCACTATCAAGTTCAAAACATGGGGTTTACCCTAGGAATAACCTATTTTTTTTTAGTGTTGGTAGTTTGGAAAAAATCCATCATGAGAGAAAATAATTAAATATATTAAATTAATTAATTATCTAATTATGTTAATATAGAAACATATATTTATATTTATAAATACACTATAATTACCAATTCCTATAGTTATCCTCATATATTTAATAATTGAGAGGATACTGTGAAGGGACATTGGCAACCATCAAGATCATGGTTCAAATGCCAAAGTACTGTAAGAAAATTCAATGCTAATGTAGCTTGTGGATCTTATTAATGACAACAATGTGCAATCATTCTTCATTATTGATTTATCTAGACCAAGGAAGGTTGTTTTTTTAAATTTATCCATGTATTTATTATCAAATAAAATTTTAAATCAATTAACTACTGGAATGATTCATATATTGATCATTTTTTGGGTATGGGTTTGTTTATCTAGGATTGGAGCGGTAATTATTATTATTTTGTTTATTATTGGATATCAATTCACCATTGCTACCGCAATAAATTAAGTCCAATCCAAATAATGGAAATGGTTCATTCCTTATCTTATAGTTTATGGTTCCATCATCCCATTATACATGTTCATCATTGGAATTTATTTTCAATGGATATTGATGCCCACCAAATGGGAAACACAAAATCTATAAGGGAATAAATACCTAAAAAATTGGTATTATTTTTTCAACAAAACAAAGAAAGATAACTTGACCAAAATCATGCAGATTTCACAAAATCCCAATAGAAAAACAATCGCATGACTTTTATAAGGTCTTGTGAATTGGTCATACACAGCACTTGATCTGATTGAAATCACAAACATCCCTTTTACAAACGTTTTTATTATTGTGAATGAGTCCATGAAAGTTTCTGATATTGTGGGCAATTTCAGACGAGTTCTTCCAAGCCATGAAAGAACTCAAAACGGAGGGTTCATAAAAATTATCTACAAACATTGTAAAATATAGGGGACAATATATAGAAGGTCTGGAACTTATTTTTTTCATTTATCTTTTTGTGTTGTGATCATACAATTTACAAGACCTCATAAATTCTCTAGTTACATTTCTACCTTGTTGCAGAAGATCTTGCTGGAATGTCCCCTTCATCATACATGGGTTCATAGACATGTTCATTAATTTCAGTTCTACCCCGTCAGATTAAAATAAAATATAATTATTTTCCATGAATGTGCTCATGCATCACTGTGAGATTTATTTTTTTTCCATTCAATGCATCCCAGTGAAAGAGGGTGACTATGTTCAACAACATGCATAAAAAATTGTTATATACTCATCCCTTGTAAAATAAATAAAAATTAAAAAGGGTAAAATAAAATATATTCATATACTAAGAATATAAGCTATTCGTCATGAAAAATGTGTTATAAACCATGATCAATCACTATTGATCCCAAATACATGTAATAATTATCGAGCAGAATCCCTTATGACAAATTAAATTTGTCTCATGGAGATCCCAAGATGATTCTACTTCGATCATGGGAAATTATTCCCATGGGAATATTGATCTCATGAATAATCATAGATATGTCATACAATCTTTATAAACTCTCATTGACATTTCCACATGGTTAGGAAAAACCCCCTTTGATCGGACGAGGACTAATAAATGGGGCGCTGATGGATCAATTTTTCGGTCACTGAAAATACTACGACACCACATTGGAGACATATAAAAGGATCTTTGGAAAGGTGTGACCAAAAAAAACACCTCCATAACTATCCCAAATCAATGAAATACACTCAATTAAATTCACCATATAACTGGGGTGATGAGGCCTATAAATATTTCCCCTCATCACAAAAAATTAATCGTTGATCGATCACGGATTGGAGCGCATGAGAGGCCATATCAGAGTGCCAAATAATGTGATCAAAAGGTCTTTCACAAGATAAAATTTGGTGGCAAACCAAAGGGTTCATGAGGCATGTAGAGTCACTTCGCATGATCACATGATATAACATGACGGACTTTGGTGTATTAGTATGGTTATGTGAAGGAGGTTACTCGTGTTAGTTGGGTAACAAAAATTCTAAAAAATAATATGACACTGAAATAACATGAGAAAAATATGCAATAAATTATTAATAAATACTAAATTGATGATATAATTATGTGTAGAACAGACATAGTAATCCTAATGTGTGTTGTACGACTCACTCAGATCACGAGATAACACCTATAAATATCTCTCAAATCAAACTACACTCCCTCGACATAATACAAGGAACATGATATTTTTATTGTACATTTCGAAGTATGTATAATTATTCCCTCCTAGAATACAACCCATTTCTTACGAATTCCTATACAATTTCCAAAAAAAATAATTCTATATACTCTAGACATGTCACCCATGTTCTACATTGACACCATGATAATTCATATAGGTCTCGCACTGAAACTAAGAAATGTTAACCACGGTCATGTGACATATTTTGGAAAAGTTATCCAGGACATGTCGTACCCTCCAGACATGTATTCATAGGTTACATGAAACCCTATAGACATGTCACCCTAAGTCATATGACACTCTAAAAACATGTTATCGCGGGGCATGAAACTTTCTCCCTAATTTTCAGTTTAGATCATGGGAACCCCTTGAGAAATGTCCTAATTGACTATAAGACGCTGTCTATACATGTTGGCTAGGTCATGTGATTCCCTATAAACATATCAACCATAATCATGCAATGGTCCCCAAAAATTCTATTTAGGTAATGTTTTGTCCTCTGTACAGGTTATGTAGATCATGAAACAGTCATTATGCCTACCTTCTCAGTAGCCACGACATAGAAAAACATCCTTAGACATGTTAAGAATACAGTCAGATATTTTCAAGAAGAAAATCAGGTCATGTTAATCAACTGTTCTAGGATATGATATCCTTGTCTAGTGGATACATTAGGTATGCCTCGGTGTGTAAGCCCTGATTAGTGGAATCACACAACAAAAACAATATTAGGAAAGCCTCATTGTGTAAGCCTGAATCAGTGGAATGATATGACTTCCCCATATGAGGGAAGCCTCATTGTTTAAGTCTTGATCAATGGAATGATATTATGACTCCCATATATGGGAAACCTTAGTGTGTATTCCCTAATTAGTTGCATGATATGTATTCACCCATACAAGGAAAACCTCAATGTTTAAGCCTTTTTTAGTGTCATGATATGATTACCACTATATTACGGATGCCTCAATGTGTATGCCCTAGTATGGGGTAGGATATGACTTCTCCCATATTAGAGAAGGATTAATGTGTAATGCCATATCAATGGAATGATATGACTGCCCCTATATTATGGATCCTCAGTATGTAATCCCCAATTAGTTACATGAAAAAACATATCACATATTAGGGAATCATAGTATGTTAACCTCGATCAGTGGCATGAAATGACTCCCACCATATTACGGAAGCCTCAGTGTAGAATCCTTGATTAATGTCATGATATGAATACCCCCATATTAGGGATACCTCTGTTTGTAATCCCTGATATGTTTCATGAATGACTATATCAATATTATGAAAACCTTTTTGTGTAAGCACTAATAAGAGGCATGATATGACTACCCACATATTTGGGAGATCATAGTGTGTAATCCCAGATAAAACCAAGCTACAAGAACTATTAATCCTTTAATAACTGGGATATGATAGATGCCTTTATAAGGCATGATCTCAAATGTGAATGCACCATGATGTGGGTACCTCCATATCTTCGATATTCCAACCATCACGACCCAATCACTATCATTATATGATCATTAAATCTCATCCACAAGTGGATAGAGAAGTTAACTGAACTATAAGAACTATAATTACTCCTATAACTAGGATACAAGGGATGCCTTCACAATAATTAATCTGAAATGGTGATACACCTTAATGTGAGTCCCCTCATGTCTCCAACAATCCAACCATTGTGACCCAATCATTTCCATGGGATAATCATTCGGCCACATCAACTCGAAGATTTTGATGAAAACTAAATTATGAAGACTCTGGTTTCTTCTATAATTAGGATACACCGGATGCCTTACAAAGCTCATATCTTAATATTAAATGTTCAAATGGATATCCTAAAACTTAATTCTCCAATAAATATGCAGTGATAATAGTAAATTTATATCAATTATGTCTCACATTGAGAATGGTTCATGTATTCTTAGGGAGCTACAATGATTATACAATTCACATCATGAATCTCTACTAGGAAGGGAAGCCACATTGTATAAGCCACTTCCGGTGGCATTATAAGACTATTAATAAAAGGGAATCAATATTGTGTAATGTACCAAGGGAATGATAAAAATAGGATGATTCTAATTCCCACCATAACCCTGATATGATGGATGCCACCTTAAAGATCGAGATCAAATACAAGGTGCCTAAGGGCCCCCATATATGTCATTTCATTGTGACGTTGAACTAAAAATTCTTAACAAAGTACATTGATTTTGATTCATTTTAAAAATAAAATACATATAATTCCTCATAATGGATCAATAACATATTCTAAATATAAATTTCCTTCTTAGATGATAGCACATTCCATGTTTTCTTATTATAATGATTCAACATATAATATTATTGTATTAATAGGAAATATATGAAGAAACTCAGAAACATGCAAATAGAATCATTAATAGAACACCCATTACGAATGAGGATACTAAACACATGATAATTTTGTTAGTTTAATTGTCCCATATCAGGATTAGGTGGATTTTCTTAAACAAATCTTAATTTTATTGGAGATTCAGAGAATTGGAAAAAATTCCCCAGAAAATGGTGTGAAGAGACTGACCTCCCTTCCACCAGACTAAGGTGACTTCCAAAGAATAATGGGGTCTAAAACGCCAAAGAACAACCTAACTCTATAAATTAGGTCATTGTATATTTATGTAAGTTGTAACTATGGATAGTTCCCATTAAATAAAAATTTGATAAACCTGATATGATGATTTCTGAAACATATTCAACCCCAATCATGACTATGTATCTATAAAAAATAACATTATGTATTTGTTAGAAAACAAAAAAGGTGAAACCAACATGGTTCTCTAAAATAGAAAAAATGATCGATTTACAATTTTTCAGGACATTTTGTTTGAATATTACATGAAAATTAAAATGGTGGACCTGATGATGACCATTCATAAGGAAAAATTAATAGGATGATAATTATTTTGGGGTTCTCGTGAAATAAATTTATCCTCTCCTTGGAATTTCCACACACGAATAATGGTTGGACCCAGAATAAGAATTTAAAGTTATGTTACCCGTGGATATTTTATTGAGAATGTATTATGCCTACAATTATTCATTTATTGGTGACCTTATTCCTTGCCATCTTTATTAATATAGATAATGCTCTCAAAAAACTATAGACCTAAGGTCATGTCTTCATCCAGTGACTCTTCTTGAAAGTCATCTATTATAGAAAACCCCACAAGAAATAGAAAAATCTCACCCATTATAAATCATTATATTTAGGTGGTTAATGCAATGATCATGGAATACCATAAAAAATTTATTATTCTTACCCTTGAGGATTACTATTAGAGTCTCTAAATGATGAAACCAATGAGTCATCGTCAGCCATGGAAATTTTTAATAAATAAAATGGCCCTCATTTCCCTACCATTTAATTCAAAATATTATTCATGGAGAGAGAATATAACTACCTTTAGTATTTTATGAAGGTGGAATAAAGAGTAAATTACTAATCCCTTCCAGTTCAGGAGCTTCCAAGACAACAACATCATATCAGTGACCCTCAGTTACCTTCTATGGGATCCAACTGACACATTTCCACCTATGACACCAATGAATGGGTATTTAGAAAGAAAATTTTGGAATTGAATGCTATGGATAACATCACGTTGTATTATATCCCTGCTTCCACTAAAAATTATTTTTGATGTATCATGACAGATGCAAGTGGGAATGATAATATCCTTACTCATTCATAAGATGTTTGGAGGCATATTACATTAGAAATAATTAGGGAGGCCAATATACCAACTTCTATCCATGATGTAAGTAGACTTATTCTTGTGGAAGAAAGAGGATTGATGTGGAATCATATCCCTATTTCAATTGATATCATTTTCTAGCATATATTGTAAACAAAATGTGTGCATGAAAACATTCCAGTGCACAAATTTATAATGATTCATGACATATTACAAAGAGATGAAGAAATCATATCATCTATTATTAAATTGGTTTAGATATAGGGAATGGTGAGTATTCCAATCCCTACATCCAGGGTGACACAACACTCTAATCTGAATGAATAGGTGGTTACTTAAGATAAATAAAACATTATATTTTCCATTAATGGGGATTATAGGCATATTCTGATAAAGGAAAATCCACTAGACTAGGATAATATTCACATTATATCCATGGATAACCAAGAGAGTGAAGGAAATTCATCAATAAGGGTTCATATTTTTGTCAAAAATGACATGTTTCATACTATAAAAGGCTCAAGATCGAGCTCATGTCCCAATAAGATTTGGGGTCATCATGTGAGAGTGGAACATGCCACAAAAAAGGAAAATATTCCTACTATAATAAACTATTGAAATAGTATAGAAGCTCAGGATCAGGGTCATATCCCTTTTTGACTGAGGATCACCAAGTGCGAGTGAAACATGTCTCAGGACAAACTCTCATTCATATAAGTGAATCTATAGAGAATATCCAAATAGAACATGGAAGCTAGTCTGATATCACTACATTAGATGATGAATAACTACACCAACATACTTTTGAGGCTATACCATAGGAGTCTTGTATCCCTTCTCAAATTTCATATATCGATTGATATATTCCATTGGGGAATTCAAATTTGGACCGATTTCATATTCTGGTTCAAATTGGGGATCCCAAAGTTTGTGCGAGACATGCCTTGGGATAGGCTCATATTCCTCTCAAACAATACTAGAGACATACTCCAAAGGCTCTTATTCCTATCAATTTATAATTAGATATTCTAGTACCTTCTCACCATTGGGATCATACTCCCACAACATACGAAGTTTATTAATATATTTAGGAAACCATCATACAACAGGCTCATATCCCTACACAATTGCAAAACCTAGGTCGAAATATTCCATCCAAGACATAGAAAAAGGATTATTCTCCTAATATTTACAAATCTAGTGTCCTTGATGATTTTCGATACACATTATTAACATCCCAAGGGACCACTAACTCTTCCATTAAAGATATAGGTGACAATTACAATGATATTCCTCCTCATTGTTGTGTATAGATGGATAAGATGGAGTCTACTCTTGACATCCACCACGGATAACCTCCCCATGGTGATATCTCCTATGTATAGAAAAATCCTCCTCTTTCCTAGAAACAACTATACATAAAAAAACCAACATCTTAAACTCCATCATATAGAGAGGTTCTCAAAACATCGGGGTCACCATTCATAGTTCCCCAATAACATATAGCCAAACTCTACTCTATTCTGTAGGAGACCCTATGAAATTCCTTTAATTGTATGACTAGATAGAACAATGTACATTTTATGATGTGGAATCCAACATTAACTTATGAATAATTTCAGCCACAAACCACCCACACCATGATTGGGCCCATTACACTTCCGAATATAAGATCCATAATGAGATAGAGAAGGATTAAATTATTTATCTATGCCAAAATATTTGGGAAAATTCCCAAATACTGAAGGCTATACATATAGACTATTCAAGATATGAGTATCACCTTTAGATCATCAATACTCTCTATTTTCAACTGGATGTGGCTGTTTTTTCATAGCTCAAAACCTAGAAATGGATGAGCATAGAAAAAAAATATATTTATTATCATTATATCACAAGAAATACATATCAATTGATATCTAGAGCATTATTATATTCTCATATTGTAGGATGGGGGAAATATGGATCATTTCACTTTACTATATTTCTAGAACAATAAAACACCCAAGATACGACATCTTATAATGTTATAGCCTCTATGGGAATCTGGGGAATGGGCGATGAATGAGCTATTTGGTAACTATAATGGAATATACTTGCTTCAACAATGGAAATACATCACCACCAATGGGAGAGGAAAACCATTATATCTATGAACATGGACACTCGAAACAATGGTAAAGCATTTCAAGAATGGAAGATGAATTTGTATTCAAACCAAACAATTTTTATAGAAAATTAATCCCATCACAAGATGTCGTTCCACCTAGACCATACATGTAAAAAACTATTCCATATCAAAAGATTTACAATATGAGATTCCATAGCAGCCATCCTAGAGTGAACCAAGCCCCCAATGTGGGGGGGATATCTACCCTCACCCCCACCACTCAGATATTCAATACATTATAGGATTAAAGATATATTATAAAAAGAAGAAAATCAACCCCATCTCACTGGTATGGGTGAAATTATATATATTTTTCTATCACTAGGTTCATCAACCCCATAATGGGTTCATGGGAAATCGATGATGGTTATAGATCAAGCCCCATAACACTAATATGTTGATATTAATATCTCAATGTCTATCCTAAGAATCATAAAATCCTAGAAATGAATCATTTAATCACCAAAAACATGATCAGCCAATTCCAATTGTCACCTTAAATAGTTCCCATCCGACATGGTTGGAGGAATTATCGTCATCATAATCACCACATATGGAATCAGTCTTTTCCAAGATGGGAGGGAAATATCTGTAGTTGGAATCACATTTGTTCTTCCCACCATAGTAAACTTCCATGATCTTTATAACCTATTCATAAAACATGACTAAAAACTCCCTCATGGTCAAAGTTTATTACCGAATTTGGGAGGAATATATGAAAATAGAAATAAAACCTCACCTGTGTTGCAAGAAAAAATGGTCCAATATAGAAAATGGATTGAGAAACAACACTAATTCAAGTAGTTATTAATTTAGAGTAATGGGATAACTAAAATTTATTAATACACCACTACTAATTCATTCAATATCAAAAACTAGACCATGTGGATAAAGATAGATATTTAGAAGGATAAAATATGTAAATTATACCTTGAGAGGAGGGTCTAGATACACCACTATGGTTTCACATACTCGGAACCAGAGAAGAATCCAAAACCTAGCGCCTCGGAATATTGAGTTTCCACCACTATGGTGGAACACTATCAAGGATAAAGTAAATGTTGTTGTTAAATCTCAATAACCACCTCGAAAATAAAAAATTCATTCCATAGAGGAATAGATTTAACAACATGAGAATGAGATAAAATCTATCATACAGCAACCCATTTCTAAAATTATGGAATCATGCCTTAATTATAAAGAAATCATATCCCATGATAGTGAAATCATTCTATCTTATTGGAATTGATAATCATTGAGAAGTAAAAATGAGCCCCCCTCATCAATCCCCAACTACTTCTTGTATATGGGAGGTGGTTTAGAGAGTCATACATCAAAACTATTTCAATGCCATCGATTCCTTGGATAATCAAATATAAGCCATGTATGAGTGATGTGCACCTATGATGTTTGTGAAAAACTCATATGACAAATGGGTGGATGATTTTTCCCTGACCAAATTTGAAATATTCTACCTTCTCAAATTTTGATGGTGTGAGAGTACCAGAACATCATCTCACACATTTCTTGTCCTGATGGGGTTTGATTATGGCCCGTCAAGATTAGTAAGAGGTGAACATGTTTATATGCTTTGTATTGAGTCTGACAGGGCTAGCTTTTTTTGTTACAATATTTATCCAACATGATCAGTTGTTGGATTAAAATACCTTAATCATCAATTACTTTTGTAGTTCATATCCCACTAATGAAAAAAACAATTTTCAACTAGATGAATTTTATGAAATGTGAATATGAGAGAGTGTATCACTTCATATATATATGGAAATGTTTAACATACTCACATAGTATCCCTCTCTCATTAGAGAAATATCTTGGACTATGTGACGAATATATATGAGATGAGTTTAAGACACATCTGATCATAATGAAATATCTTGGTGGACAGTGTGAGATTATAGAAATGACATAATTTTTTAAGATATAATTCAGTGGTCTCGTGATTTGTCTCAAATCATTCCATCATCATAGGAAAAAGGATCAATTAGGAATAGACTACCGTTGTTACCATCAAGTTGATGGTAAAATACCTTCATTATCCTAGGATGGTACAGAATCAACTAGATCATCATATTGATCATAAGCATCAACAAAAGACCCTCATCTAGAATAAAAAAATTGTTCGAGGTTGCCTGCCATTTGAGGAATAGATGTATAATACATATTCCTTCTGAAATGGGAACGTCCTTGATTATTTTCTTATATCCCTGGACAATAACCTGCTCAAGACAACAAAGACCAGAAACCCCAGTGAGTTCAATATCAAACATCATCCTTACAATTTCCATTGTCATATAAGGGTGGGTCCCACCATACATTATTTATTCGTCTTCATGAATTTCTTCCAAAACATGGTGGATTTAGTGGAGGTGATGTTGGATAAATCCTTAGTGTTGATGACTTGCATAATCATTACCTAGTTAAAAGAAAAATGTGATAAACAAAAATTTATTTCTAGGTGTGAATATAAGTTCAATAAATAGATTATGTTGAAAAATACCATGCCTCCCTATTGTAAAAACATTTTAGATCCATAAATACTCATTCCCATGATAGGAAACGTCAAATATGTATCCACTAGTTGAAGGAAACCATCAATAATTGATTAGGACAGAATAAGAGGATTTATATTCAGTTCCTATATAACCTCTTACTCTTATATAATTCTATCTTGTAACTTATGAAGCATCTAAAAACTCTAGAAAATGGGATCCTCATTAGAAATTTATAACTTCTTCGATTATTGTATCACAATACACTTGTTAGACCCTATATTTAATGATGAATATTCCTCCAATATTTAGTTCCTCGTACATGACCGGGGAGCCAAAGGTTGTAGTCGAAGGAGGCGAGGATATAGATGAAAATACGGGTATGGTTGGAACCAATATTTTGATCTAGTCCCCATAGAGTCTATATATGCAAATGAGACCCATGGAAAATTTCTCTGAAAATCCCAACACAGACAGGAAGATACTGTATAATCCTCTAATTGTTTTCTATGCCCAATCTTCTTACATGCCTTCATGGAGGGGTGAGATTGTCTAATCATACCACACAATATGAAAGATCAGAAAAATCATCACCATTGGAAGCAAATTATCCCTCAACCTCTTTACATGTACTGGCCCCAAGAATCTCAAATTTTCAAAGATCATAAATCACATAATAAAAAGAACCTCCCTCTCTTTGGAAGCACCATCATCTAGGGAAAAAGTACAATATTCTATAATAGCTGGTGGTTCTCCCTATCAATATCTCAATCGTAGATTCACATCATACATCATAATAAATCATTGGGGTACTAAGTGAATCCCTCAACATCCCATAGGCGTTCAATGCAGAATTCACTTAAACCGAGGTTAATCAATTGGAGTCCATTCCATCATTATTCCACATCATAATTATTTTAAGAGTTAAAGATTAGGTGTAGATCATATAGAGACACATCAAACCCCTATATATTTCATTTATACTTGGTAATTTTTACTTACAAAGTTTTATGATTGAAAATTGTTATAGGATCAATCTCATCCTGATATAGTCCCACAAGAATTTGTGATATTTTGACGTGGATTCAATTCCGACAAATTTGACCATTCAGTGGTATGATAATTTTGATCAAATATAACATGGGAAATCATGTTCAAATCTCAGTTTGGGGACCTCACAAATAAAAATTATTTTATGATTATCCAGTAAGAAACCACATATAGTATCCAACTCAGAAGGCACTGGATACATAAACACATTATTGTACCTTCATCAATATATTAGGGTTTGAAATACCCCATTAATAGAAAGATCAACATATAACATGATGAAAGTTACCACCTAGTTACTTGTTAATCCACATATATGGGGCAGGATTTTATAAAATGGGAGTAAAAAACTAATGCTGGATGAAAATATATAGGTTGAAGTCCAAAATAGCAAGAGGAATTCACCTAAAAATTCATTGAATAAGCTCGAAAATGATTATGTTCTACCCATAAATCTAATTGAGGAAATGGGAATGATCACAAGTGTCTAAGCACCTTTTCTCCCCAACAATAGTGTAAAAGAAATTTATCTCTGGAATCTCCCTTAAATTACATTAGTAGTTGGGGACAAAGATGAATCATCGCATGGCCTATCTCATCCTAATAGCAACTTAGGTACTCTATGATTTCATAAAACATCTAAAAATGACTCTATAGACATAGAGGTGGAGGAAGAAGAGGATAAACTCAGAAACACATCGCCCACATTTGAGGATGATATCTCCACTACCATTGATTAGCTTAGAAAGGTAAATATGAGAATATAATTAGACTCATGAGCTACTATAAAATGTCCTTCCATGAACATGGTGATAAATATATGTATATTTCATTTCAAAATCAACATTGATACGTGTTCTCTAATAATTATATAAAATTTCATAAAATGAACCTAAACGTAGCCACACACCATCTCAATATACTCGATGACAATATAGGTTTCAAGTAGGAAGCCAAGAGGATGAACCCCTCTCAGGTTACTAGTGTATATTAAAAATTTTAAAAATGAGCCAAATTTATATTTTTAGAAGAAGTACAATACCAAATATAGCTAACCAACATCATCCATATCAATAAAATGAATTGACTAATTAGGGTATGCATCAAATTCAGAGACCTTAATGAAAACATCCTGAAGGACTACATCACATTTCCAATCATAGAAAACATTATTGATGTAACTAATATTTTAAAATCTCTATCCATTATGAATATGTACTCAAGGAATAATATAAAAATATGTCCTTGAAGATGAATAAGCTACTACCTTTAGAGAACCCTAAGAGATATTTTACAATCTGATCATTCCCTTTATATTAAATGATGATATAAATACTTATCAGTATGAAATGAATGATATACTTATACCTTATTAGGATGAAAATATAAGTGATACATCGATGACATTGTCATCAAATATTATTATTGGTGTGATCACTTCATGGTTATTCAAATAGCTTTTGACAAATTGCATTAGAACAATCTGATGTTAAATTCATTAAAATGTAATTTTGGGGTAACATAAAAGATATTACATTGATTTTTGGTATGATATCAAGTCATTGAGATCATACAAGAATATACCAATGTAATTATTATGATATCACACCTTCAAAATCTCATAGAAGTAAAGGAGAACCCAGGGAACCTCAACAACATTCATCATTTCGTTGCCAATATAGCTAGAAAATCTCTCACCTCCACTAAGAAAATGAAAAATAGAATCACCTATCGATGTTATGGGGACTACCAGTAACCCTTAGAGAGTCTCAAGTAGTTTCTTTGTAACCACAATTCTATATTCCACCAATTGAATAAAATTCTTTAATTTTATATATTCCCTCAACGAAACAATTACATGGTGCTATAATTACATAGAAAAATATTGTAGGGAATTATAGTAGTCTTTACTACCATAGATAAAAAATTATTTTAACTGATTCCTACTATTATAATGTTTAAAAACTACCTCACACTCATATTTTTAGTGAAAAATTTGAGGCATTATAGGAATCACCACGAAGTCCACATGTTTAGACATATTGTTCTCCTAATGTACATCTTTGACATCCCCATCTTGACTGGAGATATAGACAGCTAGGTATTCATTCGTCAAAAATATGAAATTTATATTTTGTTATAGATATCAATGAAAGAAAAGTCCTTGGTGATTTCCTTACAAAACATCACTCTTAAGAAGCATGTCAGTGAAAACTGAGCTTTTGGATGGGGAGGTTTTCCATTCCCATGAAACTCCTCCAACATGTGAGATGTATTTTGATGGTGCCTTAACACATAATATTTTAAATATAATGGAAAAACAAAGAATTAAATTGATTTGTTTTAGGGACTATAATATTTCCCGAAAAAAACAAAATTTACCTTACTCATTCACACTATCTCAAGGCTGCATGAATAATAAGGGTTGAATTCCCAGAGTAAATTGTGGTCTTTGAATAATCTCTATAGCTAAAAATACACTATCTAATTTTCAAAGGTGATTTAAATCCAGGGATAAAGTAGAATAATATTGAATATTCCCTAAAAACGATGAATTTTTCATCTCACATGATATATTAGAGGACTAATGGGGGAGTTCCATTTGGAACTCACATTGCATCATATTCTACAATTATATAATTCTCTTAATGAGACATTATCTAATGCATCGATAGTCACATAAAAACCTGATTAGTATGAAGTGATATTCCACCTCACACAATGAAGAATTGTCTCTTGAATAATCATCTTTGATATGAATGAAATCAATTAGGTCAACACTGCCCCAAAGTGTGATGAACCAATTTACAACCCTAGATGGTTGGATCCCATAATTGGTAAACAATAAAATGGGATCTTTCCATCATACTAATCCATAATGGAATAAATATGTCACTAAGAAACAAATATTACCCTATAGGATTGTCCAAACAATCAATAATCCCTCCATAAATGTGGCTTCGATGGAATCTTCCAAATTGGATGAGGCAATACCTTTCAAGGATGTTGATATGAAGAATGTCTTCATATTCATGAAGTCCCATATCATCAATATTTTTGGAGTCCCTCACACAATATTGATTGACAATGGAACCGACATCTGTTCTACAGATTTGAAGAAATTATAATAGTTGTTTAACATTGAGTCTAATTACCCATACCTCTACAAAATTGAATAAAACTGAAATATAGACTCCTTTAATAATACTCTGTTGAATATGCACCATAATATGAGGAATAATTACAAGAATTCTTAGCCGGACAAGATCCTCCATGCTTTATAGGCCTACTATAACACAATACATACTACAACATAAGAAAACCCATATTCATTGGTAAAGGAAACTGAGGTATTTTTTCCCACATAAGTCCAGTTTCCCATTTCATTGAATAGCCATTGGTAGGAAATTATCAAATCATGACCAATCAAAAAATAGGTTTAATGAGTTAGAGCAACATAATGAGAACAAGTTACATACATTACACAACATTTAATTGACTTAGAGTTGGATCATGAAATCCATCAATAAAAAGGGCTTCCTCTACTCATTCATTAAATAAGAGATGGTACGGGATCATAGAATCCTAATGATACTAGGAAAGAAACCTCTGAAGCTGGAACCCAAATGGGGAGGGCCTTATATCATACATAAGTTCTATCAAAAAGAATATTATTCGCTAGCCCAAAATGAAGGGGAATGATTCATGTCCCCATTAAAAAAAAATTGTCAAGAAATAATTTTTTTAACTTCCATGCCCAATTATCTATATTTTATGCACATGATGTTAAATTATTCAGAACACATAATGAACACATGATGTTAAAATTTTTGGAACCCCTCATGAAGACATGATGTTATGTTCTATAGAACATGTATTGACCACCTAAAATTAAACAATATGATTGAATTCCATGAAAAAATACTTTAAAAAACAAAACATCTCATTTCCTGATCATATGAAGTTATACTATATAGAACATATCCTTACCACATGACCATAAACCATATGAATCACATCCAGACCACATGATGCTAAATTATATGGAAAATTTCTTTATCACATGGAATTAAACTGTATAGAAGAATTCCATGAAGAATTAATTTAAACATAAAAAACATTCTCATCCAGGTTTTATGATTTTAAACTGTACAAATGCTACTTTATCACATGATGTCAAACTATAAAAAACACATACTAAACACATGATGACAAACTACATAGAACATATCTTGACAGAATGATTTAAAATTTAATGGGGGTATTCCTCACTATATGAAATTAAAATATATAGGACACATTTTGTAAAAAAGAATCATTGTGAATAATCTAGATATATTAAGAAGGTAAATGATACCCCCTGTCCCCATGTGAGTGTTAGATCCACATAGGGAATCTATTCATATAAGAACTAGGTTTGACATGATTCCTTCCATCAATGGATATGTAGTGTTTCTTAGACCTCCATTAATGGTCCGGATGAAAATATTCATTTTCTTCCCTGTCAGGTGACACTCTTCCTTACTTCAAGACTTTAAAATTCAAGATGATGTACGCACCACATGACACTAAACTAAATGGTTTTCCAAAAAAAGTTATGGCTTGATTCCTATCATCATTAAAAATGTAGTGACATCCAGAATATCATTTTAGGTTCTATCCAATGTATTCCTTTTTCTCATGTGGAGTTACCTTATTTTTTACCACATAAAATTAAATTTAATGATTATTTACTTTCAAAAAAACACTATAATAACATTGGATTTCTAAAACTATATACATGATTGGTTATCATTCCATGAGATACAAACCTATAGCGGGAACCTATACATTGGGCCAACCCACACACAGTTTAAAATTACCATATTTTTTCTCTAATTCCCTCTTTATCATATGATAAACCATTCAATTCCTTTATTTCTCAAACTGATACTAGCTCATGTGATTTTCTGAATTTTTGTAATGGTTTCCCTGCATGATCAATACATGTCAACTCAAGACAGGGTTAGCAAGGTCTTCGATGGCACACTATGAGTCTTTTCCACATGATGTTAAACTTCATTGTTAATTTCCATTTCATGAAAGAAAATATGCATTACTATAAACCTTCAATGATAGGACCATTTCAATTTATGTTTGTCTCCAACCAAACCTCCATTAAAGAACTACATGTAACTTGATTCATGTCACCACATGATATGTAGTGATGCCCGAATCTAAAATCCCGAGACCAGCTACTAAAAACCAATGGGAAAAATTCTCTCCTCTATATAGGGGTAAGACCTACGTAGAGTTTTTCATAGTATAGTACTATATTTGGATTGATTATTATCATCATATGATACTTAGTGACTCACAGACATCCATTCTTTGTCTTAGTCATAATATTTTCTTTACATGTAGAGGATCCTACATTCTTATCATAAGACAATAATCATTATGGTTTCTCAATAACTACGTGTGGATTGATTCCAATAATCAATGGACACATAGTGATGCCTGTATATCAAATATTGTGTTCATATAGAAAATATGAATTAATAAAAATAGAACACTTAAGTACATATGGGCTAGACTTATACAAAAATCATCCTCACCGCATGACATTAAAATTCATGGAAAATATCCAAATCGCATGAAATTAAAATTGAATGGAAAAAACATACCCAAAACATGATGTTAAAATGTACAATCCATCACCCATCATCATTCATTATCAATGTACCACAAAATACTTACCCCAGTAAACGATATTACAGGCTGCTTCTACCATCTTTTATGCCCCTCATCACAGAAATCGCTATTATTGTCTTGACTACCTCAACTTGTGTCAAACCATTCATGGACATTGTAAAGGAAATGTTGTATTTTTGTTTCACAATGATATATGAGAATAATGATTGAGACCTACCAAATAGAGACATCATGGACCTATAAAAACGGATTTTTGGTCGATGTGAGCTAGACATTACCGTAGTGGAAATCAACACATTAGGGTGTTTCGGTCTATCACCGGAATGATTATCCCATATCATAAATCATGAAATGAGAATATTATTCCTTGATTTACAAAATTCATACCCCTTTCCAAAAATATGATGGAGTAATCTTGAAATTTGGTATCCTAATTCAGCCTTGTATAACATTACCATTATATTATGTTCTTGTTAGTCATGACCTTAATCTACATGAACTTTGGTCTAATATATTTGACCTTAACTCTATTATTTTATGTTATATATCATAGGACTTTAAATTTCTATAAATATAGGCACAAAACTTGTGATGTTGAAAACCTAAAAATGGAGGCATGTGAAAAATTAAATCCTTCGATCTCTAGACTCTTCATTTCTAGAGTTTGTGAAAAAACATAAAGAATAAATAAATGATTCATAAAGCCCATAGAGCCTACTTTATATCCCTAGTAAAGGTTGATTCATTCTTGATGAACTCCATGGTCTAGGAAAATGTTAGAGTAATTATTTTTCCGATCTCTTCGCAATGTTAACATGTTCACTATGAAGGAAGAAAACTTTTGGGGTGCTCAAAACCTCCTTTAATATTAAATTTTCTATAAATCACACGACTTTATTTGAGAGCCTTAGGTCACAAAATACCCTTCACTATCCATGGAAATTAAAATAAAACTCTTTATTTGACCTTAATAGTGATGAATAATGGGATAGAGCTACCAACTAGTGACATATCAGCCATATATAAAGAGATTTATGATTCTTGTAAGCCTGATATCACCATGGAAGAACTTAGAACATGAGGGTGTTATGGGCCATCCTTGAAATGAATGTACCATACCATACTCATGACCTAAGAGCTTTGAAAGATGATTTACAATCCTCTTCACCATTATATTAAATAATATTCAACATCCTCAATGTTACATCATTATGTTTTATACCCTTTCTCAAATCAAAAAATTGAAACTCTATTCCCTATATCTTTTGTGGACCACACCTAGTGACTTCAAAATATACGTTGTGGGGATCATGATTTAAAATTAAGAGACTAAATTCTCTAGGTTTCTAAGACCCTTCCTAGATAGCTTATGTTCTATAAACAACAACCCAGTCTATATGTTTGGGTCTTCAAAATCCTTTTATGGCCCTTGGAAAATAGTGGGGACACCTCTATTTAACCATGAAATTGACAGATAAGGGTTTTTACAAAATAACCAAATAATTATCCTCCTTGGAGGAAATGAATTTCGATCCAGGTGAGCCTTAGTAACATTATGTTGGAACTCAACACCTATGGGATTTATGGGTCAATACCTAACATGTGAACCCCCTTTAATATTCCATGACATAACAATTTGGGTTATGACACACATCACCCATATTCCAACTATCCAGATGTACCTAACATCCCTTGTATTTCACCATCATCCAATGATACCATCATAAATCTTCCTTGTCCCATGGAAATGAGTGGGGACACCTTCAGTTGACCATTCTAGAGATGCATAATGGATTTACATAATAAATAAAAATATATCATATTATTAAGAAATGAAATATAATCCTCATGATCCCCAGTAAAACCATAGAGGAACTCATTACCCTAGTGTGTTTTGGGAAATCAATTGTATAAATACCACAAATTCTATATTTACCATTCATGTCCTGATAGATAAAATTTGTACAACATAGTATTTTATGTATTGTAAGCTTTACCTTAATCAAAAAAATATTTTATTTATTATGACAAATATTTTAAAAGGAATAGTATTTGATGTCTTGGATTCAAAAAAACAAACTATATAGAAGTTTTTACGTCCTTACCATATGATGTCACACAAAATTGAAAATGTACTTACTGCATGATGTTATACTTCCTGGAAAATTAAACTACAAAAATGGTATATTACAAGTGATAAAAGGTATCATCTAATGAACCTATACTATAGAAACATAAGGTTCAGTCTAAAAGAACCTAAATTACAACAATAAATAGTCTGACATAAATGACCCTAAAATTCAGTAATATAACATACAAGTTACAAGATCCTAAAATTTAGTAATATAATATCTGAGATAAAATACACTAAACTACATTTCAACAACTATTTAGTCTAAAGAATGGAGAAAGATCAAAAAAAATTAAGAAAATAACCCAAAAGAGGGATAAGTAAGAAAAATCAAAGTCCATTCATATTATTTCTTCTACTATATAATGGTTTGGAACAAATTTTGGAAATTTAAAATAAACAATATTGAAATATTGTGAGAAAAAATATATAGACTTTAGAAAAAATTAAGCTACGCTCATTAAGTCAACTAACTTTTGAAAAAAATAGATCATTCTCCACTTGAGATATATATTCCACCAAGATCACCCATTTATGAATCATGTAATCTAAATATAATTAGAAAAGATATATCAGTGAGGAATCTCTTGTTGGTGGGAATTCATGATTTTTTTTTGAGAAAAATTCTTTTATGATCTAAGCCTTCGTATCAATAAAATCATGTTTACATGATATTAGTCATAGAATGGGTATCATTTCTGATATATGAAACATTATATAAATGAACATTGTTGCACATCATGAATGAAAGATAACTAGAAAATTAAATATATTGATCATAAGATATATTCATTGATTTCATGAAAAAGGTTACACCTAGACATACGAAACATTCCCCCATAGATATGAAAGTGAAATAAAAATGATGAAAATACAATCCCATCATAACATGTGTTCAGATGAGTCCTTGAGCTCTACATACTATTTATATTAGGATTTAATGGATTTGTAAAATTGATCAATTGAATGGGTTTTTTCCTCTACTGTCCACTCTTATGCCTCTGCCCCTAAAACAACATCATGATTGGCCTTCTCTACCATGTCAAAGATCCCCTATTTCCCCAAAATGATTTTCTCGAATATCTGATGTTCATAAAAAAATTAGTATAAACCTTATAGAAGTCGTATAATTTTAGACATGAGATGGTTGATTCCAACCTTCCCAGAACTAAACCTGTTCAAGTGAGTTTTCACCTCCACCACACTCTTGAAAGCATCTTTTATGGCAGCATCCCAACTTTTATTTACAGAAGAGGAATCCTCATCTACTATTAACCTTAAATCAAGAGTCCTTTTTTATCCCTTAAATAGATCAAATACTTCAACCAAAAATGATGGGTGATATAATAAAACACCTCATAACTAATTGTAGTAAGCATCAATCTATTGCGACCCAACTACTATACTATACCCTTTAAAGGGTCCCTCAAATATATGGTCCAAATCTATCTCTATAATTTCCATTGAATTGATAGGTAAATTGGATTAGACTCTAGAATATTACCCATGACCATACATAAAACATGGAAACATTCTAGGAAAAATTCTCTACGTGATGGAGTATTCCTCACATTCTACTACGAAGTATGTGGGCGGATGAGCTCTATATTTGTTGACTCAGTCTGAGGAACCCCCAATGAAGTAGGGACTTGGACCTTTATGCTTCATGGAGAAGTGACTGTAATTAAAAAAACAATAGTTTCTTTATCAATGAATAAATGATATGATATCACAAAGTAAGAAATAGATATGAATTATTTTAAAAACATACATTTCTTGGTTGAATCATTGGAAGCATCGGTTTCCTTGACCCCATCCTCTAGTGAATAGGGAACAACCTCTTACAATGAGAGGATTCATGGAACCTCATGTGATTCATCCAAAGTCGACTGTTTCACTCGACCCTTGAGGGATTTATGTAAAAAATATATATAAAGTGGAATAACAAAAAGTGAACCATGTGTTCGATTTCCATAGAACTATTCACCTTCTCTGAAATACATGTCTATCTAGCCTAACTCAATAACAGAATGGAAACCTATATTAGAATATTTCAAACTAACATTCTCAACACAATTTCAATGAACATGACTACTATAACAATTGTAGAAGCCAATGTACCTAACCATTCTTGAAAATAATTCATCTCTACTTCTTGATGGTATGGGAATGACGGTGAAGGTTCTACTAACTCAACTAAATTATAAGACGCTTTCCCAAAGGAATATACATTCTTCTCTAGGAATTCTCAATGGGGAACAATATATTTATGAAAAATCAAGATGTCTTATATAAATTTTCCATAATATGGAATGAGTGAAATGTCACACTGAATTGAGGATTCTAGTGGATAGGTTTGTAAAAATTAAAAATGATTTATTTTCTCTTTCCCATTTTGGGATGAATATTTAGATGGTATTTACACTAAGTTTATTTTAAAATCCCACCACAGAAGTTGATTATACCAAATGATTATATCTAAGAATGATAATTTCTACCCTCATTTAAGCCATTAGACCATGGTATCCCTCATCATTGGTCCCCCTCTTGCTGGTAAATCCAAATACGATAGCCATACCCTGAGTAGAATATACATGGAATGATAGGATTGGGTGGTCTTGTACAGTCTCATGTTAAATAAAAAGAGACATGAAGGACATTATAATGTTTGAAATATAACCATGTCCCTTTGATCATGGTATTAATATTTTTCTTTCCATTCCTCGATAATGAGATAACCCCATTCATTAATGAAAACCTCTATCATGCCTCATACCATAATTTATTAAACAAATGGTGAATAAAAATCTCGAACCTTGAAACATTCCAAAATTATTTCAAGCACTTGGAGGAAATCCTTATCCTCTGCATGACAGTCTTTGAATGTAATTCCTAGTTGGTACTATGATAGAAACCTTCAAAAATTAAATTTGATAGTGTATTATACACTAGAACTCAGCCTTTGAGTTAAAAATTCTTCAATTCATCAACTATTTAAATGAAATAATGAATAACTATTCTTGTATAACATCACTCATCAACACCACACTAACTGTAGCTAGGTTGTCTGGAGCTTCTACATGCAAAAAGAGTTTTGGTAAATGCCTCAGACCATTGTGAGGAGCTTCTATGGCTATTGGTCCTTTTTGAACCAAATTTTTTTCTTCCTTTGGATTTATATGTTGGTGGAAATTGGGTAACATCTCATAGAAATGTCAATAATTTCCCATTTTTACTGAAGTGAACTAAATGATCTGCATAGTTTAGGGACAAACGAATCTCTATGTCATAGTGTGGGAGATCAATCTTGTCCTAAGTATCCTCCATGTTAAGCATCAGCCAAAACTAGTGACTCCGCATTGGGTGATTCTTCTATCAAACATTAATTGATGGAAGACAAATCGACGAAATATACAAAATCTGATGATAAAAACAGCATGGTTAGTACCATTCACTAAAGAGACTCCCATCAAAGTGGGAAAAAATTAAGACCTCCCATAATTACATCATATAAGCCAAGGAATCAAGGATTCACCCACTTTTATCAACCATAATACTACTAGCCATTGGGGATTGAAGTAGAAATATTCTAAATGGATCATGAAGGCTCTGACTTCCCAATCCTTTAGGGTGGCATGTGTTACCACACTAATGCATCACAATAATGGTTTCAAATGAATGTTGAGGATGGTATAGATTCCTAGGTACTCAAAACCTTCAAGATGACCCCTATTTTGCTTTATAACCCTTGAGATGGCCCAAATATTTTTTGTGGGTATTTTACCATATATATATGAAAAAATAAGGGATATAGTTTGGACTACATAGATATGACTACCTGATACATTTTACTCCTACTATAGAGGAATTAATCATAAAATATGAGAGCTTAACTCCCCTATTTTCATTTTCCATAAGTAAGTACCTGATCAGGAATAGAAAATAAAATCGGTCATCTGAATGGTATTATCAACATCAAATATATCTTCCCACCCATGATGGTAAAATTTACATCATCAACTACGGTACAAAATGAACCATCAGAACTACATGAGTACTTAGTAGGGAAATCCTTTGAATTATTAGATATTAGCTCATAATAGACATTCCTGATGAAGTATTTCATCGATTGTAGGAATGAGATATTTTCCTTAGGATGCAGGGTCCATTTTCAGGGATTTTTTTAAAAACCTGATCAATTCTTAAAAATTAACTGAATTCATTTCTATATTATCTCATTCAAAATTTGGGGGGAAAGAATCATAACAAAACCCTCACAATATGGGTTCGCTACAGATCCATTCAACATCCAAGAGGATAATAACCTCCTTTCAATGAATAAGGTAGAATGTGTTTGTATCAAGACTCCAATGATGGATCAATTCTAACATCAGGTCCTTCATGTAGTAGGAACATTGTTACATGACACAGAAAACCTCATATGTTCAAATCTATTTCATCTCCATGGAAAACCCAGAAGAAATATATTTCATGATGAAGGTAATGTTCCAATATATTCCAAGACTTCCCCTAATCAAACGTTTATGTTGTGGAACCACCCAAACGATTGGATGGTGGTATAATTACACATTATTGAATTGTACATATGGATTTCTAAATATTAATTTTGATGGTTCCCATTGAATTTTGTGGTTACAAACATTATTATGTTCCTATCTATCTGTTCCCCCTCAAAAATGAAAAATTCTATTTTGGAGATATTCACCACAAAGGTATTATTGGTTTTTCTATTCCATGAATGGGGTATGAGTAATGACTGTGATGAAGTACTGGAACCATAATTGGTAATACTAAACCTATGGATATGTATGAAGTATGAAAGTATACATTCACAAAAGATCACCCCCATTAGTCTCACCAGACTTATCTAGGATGAATCAGCAACACGATGGAATGTTGAATCCAAATTTTATACTATAGAATCTTGAAGTGACATCACCACCTTACACACATTCTTTGAAGATGTGTAGGAATATGAATGGGAAATGGAAGCTATTTGGAAAAATGTATGTGGTATGTGTTAGGCAAACAAAAACAAAATATTATTAAAATAGATGCATGATCCTAGAATCATCATGTGAACAATATAACACATAAGGGAATTCACAATCACATGAACTAATATAGGTTTCATGAACCACCCCATGAATATATCATAGACCACATAACCCACATGAAATCTCCCAAACACAAGTCCCTTCATAAGACTTGTAATTTCATGACCTAACCAATGTCACCCGAACCACATGATGATCTTGTTGATCATGAGACCATACTAGTAGATCTTCAAAAACATAGAAAATAAGAATTATGCACAAGGAATTATAACATTGTTCATGAAATTACAAATATTTAATTAATGGTTTATTTTAAGCTAACTACAAAAAACTGATAATGTGACACAGTTCACATAGAATGGTTTTACATGTAGGCATCATGATTAGTTCTCACAGAAGGTCTTATGAAGGGGTCACATGATGAATGTAGATCAACATAGCTCTATGGGGTTGGAGTATCTAGTGAATGAGACAAAATCTATTCAACTATATATATGTTATCTTTGAAATACATTCGGTCACTGAAATAACCAAATGTTTTCCAAGACACTGATTAGCTGAAACCCCAAAGACTCTGGTAGGGATTTAAATTCCTCAAAATTGTGCCCTTGTCCCCTTGGACATCACTCATGAGTGGGAATTTATTTACTCATTCCAAATGAGTTTTGAGAAATATAAAATGAAGAAATACCCAAACCAATGGTATTAATTTTTCCACAAACCAAAGGATGATATGGAAAACAAAATAACACAGATTGCGTAAATGACTCAAGGACACACAATCACATTTGCTACAAAATTTCATGAAAATAGGTCATGATTATCACATGATCTGTGGAAGATCCCATAAATCATCTTTTAAAAACATTAGTGATCTTATGAAGGAATAAAAGATTCTTGTTGATCATATAGAGACTACTCGATGAGTTCCTCTATGCCATACAACTTTTCAAACTGAAGGTCACTTGATTATAATCCAAAACATTTGTAAAATAAAAGGGAAAATATATAATATGAAGAGACATTATGTGTTCATTTATCTTATTGAGGTTTACTTATATAATTGGAACGAACATGAAATGTATGTGAAGATATGTCAACATTGTCACACAATATCCTTCTAAAATTCAACCTTCATCATTCAAAGGGTCTCAGACATGTCAATTAAAATTTTCATTTACCCTTCTGATTTAATAGAAAGATAAAAGGATTATAAATGAAAATTATCATGCATCACTATGAGACCCATTATTGGTCTTACTATGCATCACATATTAGAGGGTGTTTGTCTTCAACACCACTTTCACAACTTCATGAGACACCCAACCATTGTAAAACAATATATGGAAATAAAAATGGAAAAAGAAGGAAACATCTCACAGAGTGATCATACACTAATCATCATGAGAAATGGGTTATGCACCCCAAGATATAACTATTGATCCCAAAATACACCCCTCAATATATCATAACGATCCCATGGAGGCCCTCTCGAAAATATACCCTTGTATCATGAATAGCCCTATATTTTTCATCTTCGATCACATGAAAGTATTTTCCATGAGAATCCTGATCACACAAAGGTGCTTAGTAATATTAGTCTAACCATGTAAAATCTACATGATATATACACATTATTAGTAGATCTACCTTAAATTGGCCAAGGAAAAATACATTGGGTGTTGATGGAACAATTTTGCAGTCTTTGAAAATCATGTGATGCTCCTGGATAACTATGGTAAGATCCCACAAAGTGTGTGACAAAAAAACCTCCACCAAATCCAACCCAAATATAATAGATAATCCCCATAAAAATAATTCATTTATCTAGGGTGGTGAACCATATAAATCCCACCACCTCATCATAAAAAAATCACCATTGATCGATTGCACATGGGAGTGTGGGATTGGACATCACATATCGGAAAATAACATGATCTCAATAGTCTTTTTCCCAGTAAAATCTATAGAACAACCTAAAGGATCATGGGCCATGAATATGCACATCACATGATATCCAATTCTCACACATATGACTTTTGGTGTATCAGTATGATTATGTGAATGTGGTCAAACATTTTCATTTGGTCACACAAAACATAAAAAATAATATAACACAAAAAAAGCAAAAGGAAAAAATTCCATAAAGTTGGGATAAAGACTATGAATATAGGAGACTAATGTGAAGAGTATATACAAATTACCTCATAAGCTTCTCATATCTCATAAAAATTAGTTGATAACACTAATTAATGTCTCTCAAGTCATGAAAAAAAACTAAAAATACTATCTGGACCATGAAGTTTCCCTTATAAATTTTAACGGAATGTTACAAGATTCCCTCCAGACATACCAAAAAAATATTGTTAAGTCCTTTAGGCTTTCTATCCAAATCGTGAGATGCCCTACAGGCATGTCACTCAGGATTATTTGTAGACGCTAAGACATTTCAACTAGGTATTTCATTGACACCATGACATGTTATAAATCACATGACATCCTCTAAAAATTTCCGACAGGTCATACGAAACACTTCAGAAATGTTAGTATAGGTCAAAAGGTACCCTCAAAACATGTCATCATAGGTCATGTGGCACCATCAAGATATGTCATCTTGGGTCATGCGGCATCCTGTAGACATTTCAGCATAGATAAAATGATATTTTCATGACATGTCATGGTAAATCACGAAACAAACACAAAACCGGTAAGATAGGACATGTGACACACTACATACATGTCAATCTGGATCATGCAATGGTGTTTAAACATGTCATTCATGTGATGCAAAATCCTATAGAGATGTCAACTGAATCATGTGATTGTATTTAGGTATCTATATTGTGCAACCAATGAATGTATATAAGTCATCATACATGTATGGATAGAAATCGGGATATCTCGAGAAAATATCATGTCATGTCAAGAATTCATACTAGGGCATGATAACCAAGTCCAATAGATAAATTAGGGAAACATCCGTGTGTAATCCCAGATCAGTGGCATGAGGTGACATCCCCAATATTAGTGTAGAATTAGTGTGTAATCTATTATCAGTGGAATTATTTGACTTCCCCCATATTAGGAAATTCTCAATGTGTAATACATGATCAGTGGAATGATATTACTACACACATATTAGGGAATACTTACTGTGGAATCCTTAATTAGTGGAAGGATAATACTTCCCCACGCAAGGGAATCCTTTGTGTGTAATCCTCGAGCTATGAAATAATATAAATGACCCATTTTTAGGGAATCCCCAATGTGTAATCAATGATTAGTGGAATTATATGAAAACCCCAATATTAGTTAATCCCTAGTTTGTAAGACTTGATTGATGGCATGAAATGACTTCCCCAATATTATGGTAGCCTCATTGTGTAATCCCTAATCACTGGCATGATATAACTTCCCCATATTAAGGATGCATTGGTGTGTAAGTCGATTTCAATTGTATAATATGGATACAATATATTTGGTGAACTTTTTCAATAAACCCCGATCAGGGGCTTGATCCTATATTAGGAAAACCATTTTCCATAAGCCATAATAAATCAAATGATATGACTTCCCCCATATTAGGGTGACCTTATTTTGAAAACCTCGATCAATGGCATGATATTACTAACCCCATTTAAGGGAGACCTCGATGTGTAATCTCTAATCTGATAAAAAAATGAGAACTTTGATTACTACTATATCGAGGATATGTTGAATACCATACTATGTCCCAAGATCAAATGGGAATACACTATAGTGTGACACCTGTCATGTATCTGATATTCCAACCATCGGGACCCAATCACTCTCATGATATGATCATTTTGTCTCATTCACTAGTAGTTCAAGAAGATAACGTAGCTCCATAATCAATATACATAGGATGCCTTCGTATGAACCAATTTCAAATTGGTATCCACCATCCTTTGATTCCTATAATTTATGTGAAATTACAACCATTAGGACCCAATAAATCCCATAAATTGATCATTATGACTCACCCACTAGAATATTTAGAAGGAAAACAATCAAAAAGACTCTAATTTCCACTACAATTAGGATATATAATATTCCTTACTAATTCCAGAGCTCTGCATTAAAAATTCTAATCGATTTTGTAAAACATAAGTATCATATACAGATGCAATGGGACTAATTACATTTCATCCCTTGTTTCTCACACTGAGCATGGATCACATGGGCATATGGAGTTTCATTGATCATATCATTCCAATCCAGAATCTCAACAAACTAGGTAAATATTAGTGTGTAAGCCCCATTCAGTGGCATGAGATGACTACTCCCATTCATGGGAATCCTCCTAAGGGAATGTCACAAAGGAATGATCGAACAATGATGAATTTCATTCCTTATTTTATTAGGATTCATAGGAATCCAACTCGGGGCATGAGAAAAATTTAAAAATCTCCATGTTCCCCATTATAAATCCTTTTAATATAACATTAAATGACATGGGTTAGATAAAATATGTGGTTTTTGATTCCTATTATAACAAGGATTCATAGAAATCATTATTACTACTCAATCCCATCCTCATAATATTAATCACCACCTTAGATGATAGTACATTTTTAAGTGCCTATTATTATATATTTGACTTATAAAAATCTACAAATTAATGAGAAATCGATTAAAGACCACATATACATATATATATGGACCCATTAATAGACCCCCTTTTCATATGTAGAGATTCAAATATTGATAAATTTGTTCGGGTAACCGATCCCTTATTAGGATTAAGAGGATATTTTTGAACATATAGAAAATATATACTATAGTACCAGTGTAAGATAAAATTCCCCCAAAATTGGTTTGATGAGGCCAACCTCACATCCTCTAGACTAATGTGTGTTCTTAAGCATCATTGGATATCGAACCCAAACAAGCACCTACCTTTTGAAAGTAGTTTTTTTAATCATTTAAGGATGTGGGGTCCATTTTATTTTTACATAAAATAAAAATATTTTAAACATTAGGTGAATATTTTTTCATCACATTAAATCCACCAACAATAATGTTTTGGGAGAAATATCATTATGTATTTTTAGCAAACACTGGAGGTTCAAAAAATAAACATAAAGAGATTGTTTTAGGTTGAATAATTTTTTAAAAAAATTATAAATTGTGATCCAGATTCTATATTGGTGATTTGGTCATGGTGGATGATTTTAATGGGAAATTGGTGTCATATTTGATAAACCCTGTTTGAGTATGGTGTGCGACAACAATGAGGCGCGATTGAGGCCATTTCAAGAGTGATAGAAATGGCTTGAATTTGGATGAATGTGACGGATGTGAATATAAGATCGATATATGTTTTCTTGGTTTATATTGGTATTATATCCAAATATTTTCATTGCATTAGGGGAATACACAAGGAAATCTCACTGGATTAGTGAAAAACAAAACTACACAACTTATAACCCAAAAGAACACACAATACGTATCCCACTCTATATGATACATGGTATTCCACATAGGGATAAGGATAAATCACCATGTGAAATGTTCCACATTCCATTTTATCCTTTTCTTATTATCTAAATGTGTACAGGGAGTAAACCCCCATGATTCCATATTGTGTTACTTATGTGGTGTGTTTGCCACTTGTTGTGTAACACATTTTCAAAAATCTCTACATGTATATAGAGAAAATTCCCTGGCCTCTAGGTGTCCCCAAACACAATGTACATAGAAATTACATGGGTACTCCATAGTACACAGGAAGAGGTGTGTACATGAACCTGGACAAGTACATGGGCACAAACTAGTGTACAAAGGTATGGGAATACATAATGTAGATTGGAATATCAAAACCAACACCTCTTGTACCCTCAGTTTACATGCATTATACTTTTTTTTAAATTCATTTCATTTGAGTATAAGACACAAGAAGTTCCATGATTAGAGTGAAATGGATTTTAATAATAACGAAACATTATGTACTCCTTCAAGGATTGTTTGGAGTCCTTCTTATCACATAAACTTTATTGTTTTATTGTGTGAGCTTCCATGGATCATTGTCAGTTTAGCCATTGACTATAAATATGATAGTTCTGTGTGGAATCAGGTCCTCATAATAAGGTATAATTCCCTCAATAGATTCCTTAAACTAGTAATTGTCAAGTGAGTTTGTTATTCTAGAGGCAGTTGTCTCAGTTCACTCATACGAAAGATTTTTATATGTTCTATTCTAGAGTATCGGACAACAGAACCCACAATTCACTAGTGCTCATATCACATAGAAAGGTCCATATTGGTGCTCATTTTCTTTTTCCTCCATAGTTTGGGTCATCAGAATTGGCATGATATGTATTTACATATAAAATAATCCCCGATCTAGAAGGATAAATCTAGTAGGGTATGTTATCCCTTGAGTTAGCCCTAGTCATTTAACCCAATCGATGTATTGAGGTGTGATATTTCTAATGTGGTATTAGTATGATAGAGTGTGTATCTTGAATGAACCCTCTTAGTTTCCATTGTTTTTTCATAGTTGTACTCAGCGAGCGTGACCTATGAGATGATTATCGTCTGTGAAATTATATATCGTGTTGTTCTCCACCATGTTGAGAGTTACCTTGACAGCATGAGTTGATCTACATATAGAATTGGTTGAAACCTTTTTGAATCTGATTCTTTTATGAGTATATGTTGGATATGTTTGAATATATATATATATATCTTATCCAATTACAAATACCAATTTTTTATGTGGTGATTAATCTCAATGATTTATGTTTGGTGTTTTCTAGGTGTCATATAGGGTATTGGTATACTCACCCTTGAGTGGTATCATCCCACACATAACTTTATTATATAGACGACAAACCATTATACGATGTTCTTAAAGGAATATAAGTATTTTGAGTTTATTTTGGGAAATAAAGAACGAGGTGTATATAATTGTTCTATTATATAGTAGTCCCCTTCTTATATGTAGGTCATAAATTATTTTATACCATTTGGTGGGCTTGTATTTGGCCACTTTTTTGCATTACAATACTTTATGTAATTTTTTAATTGTGTAATTATCTATGTAAGCATGCATTGACATTGTTTATTTTATTTTTCAACATTGAAAGTGATTGGATAGGTGTGTGTGTACATGTATATTAGGATAATACCTTTTGTGTGTGTGTCATACCTACTCAAAACTACTCACTATTTCCTAGAATAATAGAGGGAGTCATGTTGTAGTTATGGATTGATCCACACCATTTTTAGCAGTGAAAGAAGGGTATCGAAGGTGTTTTCCGTCCTAGGACTAGAGTTTTTAATTTTTTCTCATGATATGAGGTTTGGTATGGGAATATGGAAAATAATGATAAATTTTTTCTAGTTTCTCATTCAAAAGGACACTGATAACATACGGGTTGAATTGATACATGTATGAACTAGTCGTTGGTAAAACATGGATGCATGATAGAGAAATGGGTTGTGTTTTCAATAAATTTCTTGATTCAGGTAACCAAATATACTCATTGACCATGGTAAATCATGTATCTTACCAGATGTTTCCAAAATGACCATTAGGGAGTCATCTAATGTATATTCAAGAGGTTGAATCAATTATTGGCCTCCTTGGTGTTGATTTTTTCTGAGGTAGGCTTCCCTAAATATGGTTATGAGATGGCAATTTTTCCAATTAATCAGTACTTAGAGTCACCTACAATGGTTCAAGTGGATGAAACATGTAATAATATGTCTTGGATGGATATATTGGTGCATTATGATGATGCATAAGGTTCAAGTGCCTATCATGAGCTTCTATATATGTGATAATCTAGAATAAAGGGTCATAGATAACCACCAATAGTAGGCTTGCGACACAAAACATGAAACATGAGGTTTCATTCGAGACCTCTGAGGAAGACCAGTCATCTGAAGCTAGGATGTTTTTATGTTTGTGATTTGACATGAAATCTCTAGTGGGATTGTCCTACGCATAATTCTATAGTCAATGTGGTTACAGAAAAAATTCTTAGGTAGATGAATAAACTGGTGATATGAGCTCAGCTATGTGGCAGACATGATGTATGAGCTGGGGGAGCAGTAGAAGGAGGTTAATCCTTTGGTTTGATTCAAATCCCACCATAATTGGGTTGATCAATCTATTCTTCAGAACCTAGAAGATATAATCTTGGATATCCTTACGTTTTAGAGGTTCTTTACCCATAGTTTATAAGAGTGTTTTTAGGTAAGATATATATTCCATCTAGTTATTTCATAGTACTATTAGAAAAATGTATGATCCACTATTTTTCCTTCTTTGATTTATTATTTTACAGGGATAATCTAGGAATTGGTAGAGCCCTATGTTGGTGATTTTTTCTATGAATTTTTACATGAAAGGAATGAGAAAATTTCCAAATATAGATTTATTCTTTATAAGATATTCACAAACTGTAATGGTGAGTTATTTTACCCAAATCATAGAGTGTTATGGTGTGACATATATGTTCCATTTAATTATGTGTTTTGGTTTCTCTTTTTGTCAAAGGTTTTATATAAACACTTGGTTACAGTAAATTGGTAGGAAAGGTCAAGGATGAGTTCTAACCAGCAAGAGCTCAAAGATACATCGAGTGTAGTTTGAGTTTTGATGATAAATTCAATTCCACAGTTGTATTTTTTGCATTACTTTAGGATCCACTTTTCTCGAAGCATATCCCCTATTAGGGACCAAGTCATAAAACTGGAGCAATTTTCTCAACCCTTATACCTGAGTCTCATATAGAGAGTACCGGTGATTATATGCTTCTATCGACAGTGTGACTTATCTCTAGTAGGAAGAGATAGAGCCTTGTGTGGAAACACTTCAAATTAGTGGTGATACCCTATAATGTTTTTCGTGGTATGGAATGGTTTCATACCTTCCATTATTAGTTGTATTACATTTGTAAGTGTTTTGGTATTTCTTTGTTTTTGATATATAATATTTCTCCACTGTAAAGGAGTTATCCCAAGATGATCATGTTGAGTTCATGTGAAAAAGGTTAGGACCAAATTATAATCAATTTTCTAGTGGTAAATTTGGATTAGTGAATTATATGACCCTTTCTATTCATACATTGGTTTTTGATGGTGGTGATGTATTTACTAAAGATGTGTCTATTTTATCTACACACACGGTTTTATGCTTTTACAAGGGTCGGAATAGAGGATGGAACCTGATTTTTGTGATAGAACAACTGATGGAACCCATTGAGCATCAAAATTTAAAGGTATAGTCTGAATATTGATGAGGAATGGGTTTTTTAAGAACCAACATGTTCACATAAGTTTATTAATGACTTTCTCTTGAGAAGAGAATGATTTATTTTGGTAGGGTGTGAATTAGGGTTACTTGAAACTGGTGATGCAAGGAAGATTATCCACACAAATGAATTGTTGAGTTCTTAAACCAATGGTTTGGGGAGAATTGGTATTCAAATTCTGGACCTTGAGATATGCTATCACCAACTCTAGTTTTGGATCATTCTATATAAGAAGTTTTATTCCAATGAAACTAAAGTTATATTGTGTTTACAATGATTCCCTTTGGTGAGTTATATTTCATAGATGAATTGTGAGTTTATATACTTGATCAGTGATCCTTCATGGATCAGTTCACTATAGTCTTCATCAATGATGTCTATATGTGATTGTAATCTAAGATAGTTTATGTAAGAGACTTGTGTATATTATAGTTTACTTCCAATCAATAATTATTACACCTCTTCTTCTATAGAAAAACAGAGATATACTACTCAGGGATATTGATTATGTTATATTTCAAGACCTCATATCCACTAAATATATTCTGAATGGATCTTACAAAGTTGGAAATCTAATAATACTTGTTTAAGGATGGTTAGTGACACTAGTGACACTATGGAAGGATGTTCTGAGGGTTTTTTACCTTACCAGTATATAAATTGGATGCAAGGATATACTAGGAACTCTTAGAATTAGTTGGAAAACTACGGAAGTTACAACAAGTTTTCATGATAAACAATTACTTCCCAACCTGGATAAGTGTGATGAACAACATTACATTATAGGGAGTTTGGGACACCAGTGCGTGTAATATGTAGTATAGATTCAGCTAATCCCCTTTAGGATCATTACACTATTTTATGTTTACTTCATGAATTTATTATTAATAGGATGGTAAAAGTCATTGTAGATGCAATTATAGTTGGGAAAAATATTTTACAATATTCAGCTGGCTAGGTAAAGTGGACCATTGAGGTTTTCATCAATATGATCTAGGTTAACCTGTTGGTTTCACGGCATAGTTGGGGGGATTATCTAGAATCACAGAAGTATTCATATCATAAGGACTAAAACTCCACCATTAATGTAAAAACTTTTTTAGTCCATATATGAGATTCCTTTCATGTCACTATTATACTAGTCAGAGCCAACTAATTGAAGTGATTCTGTCAAATCTATGGTGGTAGTGATGGTTTTATTAGTGAAACTTATTCAGGAGAAGATGAGGAAAACCTAGATATATTATGAGTTATTTATGGTCCAATGGATAATGAATTGGGATTATGAGAGATGTATAATTTTTTATAGTGTGATGAGATATCTCTATGTTTCTTAGGACCTTTATTTTTCTTATAACTATTTCGGTTTAGATATGTTGTGTACCAATTAAACTCATTACAATATTAGTTTTGGATTCATGGTGTGCTGCACATGTCGGAAATGATGAGGTATGTGTATGAATTTTTGTATGTTATCGAATTGGAAGAGCTAGGCCGTTAGAGTGATGTTTTTTTGTGGATCTTGTTTAATTGATAACGAATAGGGAAAGAAACATGGTGGGAAAGTATCTTCCTTGGGTGCATGTTTTATAGAAATATAGGAACTCATTAGATGACCTATTGGAAGAAGAATACCCAATTTAAATATTATTAAAAACATATTTTTTTAGTTTTTGATTTTCGATGATGAAAACCCTTAAATGTTTGTAAAACATAATGTTTCAACTTTTTCCATTTCAAACTATTCATTATTTATAAGGATATTTATTGATCTAGGAATTGGGACGACATGAGATTCTTAAGGGCTAGTGATATTGAAATTGATATTCTAAAAATACTAAATATATCAATATCATGTGAGCATAGTTTCTCATAAATGTGGAAGAATTCAAAAATTGTGACTCAAATTAGAAATATGAGACCACCATTGAGTAGAGACATTTTGTTTACCCTATTTGTGACATAATATTTTCATTAATTGGATGTTTTGTTAAAACAATTCATGGGATAAAGTAATTAAACAATCTAATCAAATTTATTTATTTATTACATTGAAATAGGGACCTTTTCCCTATATAAATACACATTCATAAAAAATTCCCCTGGTTAGCCTCAGACCCTTGGGAATTTATTGAACATCATGAAGGAATCTTGGAAAGCACTAGGATCATGGATCGACAGTCGTTGTGCTATAACCATCACCAATGAATACAAAACTTGTGGACCTAAACAATGAAAATAAAGTGTGATCATTCTTGAAGAAAAATTTATACAAATTGAGGTATGACATTTGTTTTTTGGATTTATCCCCATATTCTTATCCACAAAGGAGACAAATTAATTGAATAATATATTGATACCCGTATCAATCATTTTCCCACTATACATTTTTTATCTAGGATTTATAGGACAATTATTATTTTATTATTTATTATTGGTTATTAATTTTTTATTCATAGATAAGAAAATCATTCCCAATCCAAATAATAGATTATGCTCATTCCTCATATTTGGTTTTGTGGTTCTCTCCCCTCATTCTACATGTTCGTCAATAGCATTTATTTTGGACGATGTTTTAAAGAATTCCTAAAAAGTTATTGTTTTGTCCTAAATCAATGGTGTAACATATAATTTATGTATATCTAATTTCAGAATTATTAATGAGATCCTAGTTTTTGACAATATATGGCAATCGTGGTTGTATTAGAGACCCTCAGTTTGAGTATTGCATGTGGAAGTGGAAAGGTACAATAGTGTCCATTTCATGATCAACAAGAATGGAAGGAATCTGGATGAAGATGTTATATATTGTTTAATGGAAATATATATATGTTCTTTGGTGATTTTGGTGGTCTATCAATGGATATTGGGTGTTTCGGATGAATATGAATAGAAAATCTCGAGATCTCAGGGAATAACCTGAATACATGGTATGGAGTCCATAAGAACATACGTCATATAGACCTCTCTAGTTGGATTTGGGGTATATGTGTTGTGATAAGGATGACACACTATGTGACCCATTTTTTACTATCTCGATGTCTTCAAGGAGTACACACTCGTGATCTATGTTGTGTTACATGCCTTGTGTTCTAGAAAGACTTCGTTTAACTCATGGAAGACATATTGATGTGTACATTGAATAAACACCCAAGTGGATATGTGTAGCAACACATTGTGTACATTTAATAGACATGGGGAGGAAAAATTACATGGGAAGATTTGTGTACTCAAACATGACCGAGTACACAGGTATGGCTTGATGTACACACGCAAGGGTAGATAGAACATCATGTGACAAATCGACACCTACATGACGTGAACCCTTATTAAACACACCATGTAATTTTTGAAATGCATTGTTTGTGAGTATGCGACCTATATAATACTATTTTAACAGAGACATTCCATGATCCAATAGGGATACACTATGTGATCCTTCACGTTCTGGTTGGAGTTGTTTATATGAGTCAATCTTCATTGCGATATTTTGTGAGATTCCATGGAAGATTATCAGTTGAGTGTGTTCCATTGGCTTATTAATATGACAGTTTAGGGCATTATAATGTACTCAATCTACCGTAGTCACCCCTATATAGCATTCTCATACCATTATCAATTGAGTGAGTTTGTTATTCTAGAGTGAGTTGTCTCAATCTACTGCTCTAATGGTTTAGTACAGTATCTAGTCTAGAGTATCAATCTACATACCCTTCAGTATACTAGAGAACATATCACTGTGAGAGGCTCAGACCTATCTAGATATTTATCATGGTCTATAGGTAAGTCCATTTGAAAATGCAAGACCTCTATTTACCAGTGTGTCGATCACTTATCTAACATGATAAATCTAGTAGGGTTTATGTCCCACAATCTAACCTTACGCATTCAATCTCTATATGTGTATATATATAATATAATTAATGTTAGTTATTATTTATATAGAAGGTGTATCTAAGTTGAACCCTATTTGTCTCATTTCTGTTTTTTAGATTAACATAATTATAAGGAACAAAAGGATTTTTACTGTCAGGGGAAGTATTGCTTAAGGATTTACACAACCAAACCAGTGATAACTTGATTCATTTACATGATCAATGGATAGATGTGGTTGATACCTTTTTGATTAATAATTTTTTATTTGTACATCATGGATATCCTTGAAAACTGTTATGTCCCATATCTTGTTCGACATACCAGTGTATGATGATATGATTAATCATAATGATTTATGTTTTATGAATTGTGGGTCTCTTATTAGGTATTGTTATACTCCCTCTCATATTGTATTTTACCATAGATGTCATTTGTTATGAAGATGATATACCCTTTTATGAATTTATTGAAGGACTAAAAGAATGTGGATCGTAGTTTAGGATATAAAAAGAGAGGTATATATCGTTGTTGCATTTTACAATATTATAATCATTCTAAGTAGGTCAAAATTTATTTTATAGTTTTGGGTGAGCTTCTATTTGTCCCATTTTTTTGATTTCTAACATTTTATCTTGTACACTACTTTTGGGATTTTTTATGTATGCATGCATTTCTATCAGTTTATTTAACATTCCTCATTTTAAAGGCTTTGAGATGACTTCATGTGTATAATTGTATTTGCAAAATTACTCCCATGTGTGTGATACTCCTACTCAGCACTAGTTTATAGCTCCATGAATATTGGAGGGGGTCTTGGGGGATATTGTGGCCAGAACGTTGTCAGGTCTGTTTATGACATATTCATAACGATCATTCTATCCAACTATCTATCTGAAGGTGGAAGAACGATCTCAACATTACATGGGTTCCCATTGAAACTTGGAGGCCTCTCCAAAAAAATATATGTGAATTGAGGATCCATTTCCAAGAAAGTAACATTTGGAATACCATGGGAACTGATGTCCTCATAATCATGTAGGTTTCTTAGTTTCTCAACATGAGTCATATAATGATTCACAATATTGTGAGTTGATTAATCGAATAGTAAATCTAAAAAAAACATTTTCCCTCAAGGTGTATGTGGAATCCCAAAAACAATGTACCTCAATATCACATAAAACATCCAATTTGGCATAAGATATAGTTTAGGTATTCTAAAAGGCTTCTGATACTCATCCTTAATCCTCTAACTGGTATAGCAATGGAGTAAAAAGTAGAAATGTTTAATTTTATACATGGAAACACAAATTGATTCCTCATACTATTTAACATCTTTATTTTACTCATGTTTACCTCCCACTAAGACTAATTGAAATCCCCAAAAACAATCTTCCTCATAGGTGATATAGCAACATATTAGTTGTTGAAGTAAAAGATAACCTTTAAAGATAATGATCATCCACTGATGGTCACCCCAAAAAAGAAACCTTATTTTATTATAACAAAACATCAAGATGATTCTCTTATATAATCATATTGATACGTGATATTTTCAATGGAAAAGTCACAAAAAACTATGGTGTCATCCCCTCGAACTCTCCAATGGTTACGATCAAATAGGGTCATTAGATTCAACTCCTTTGATGATTCCTTCATGGTTTGGTATAAAATTATCATTATCATTAAACTATAAATTATATTTCACTTACCATAGATGTACGTAATTTAAAATTAAGAATATTTTAGGTACACCACTGATCACCTTTGAAAGTTATTCAAAGATCATTGGGATAATTTATAACTCAAGAATTTGTGATCAAAATAAAATGTAATCCTTTGTTTAAAATAATGTGAATAGAAATGATGGGAGTGTGTATCACAAATACGAGTTCAATATCATGTGTAGTATAGTTCTTTTCATGCGTCCAAATCTGAAGAGAAGTATAATCAACCACGTGATCATCTCCCATAAGAACAGAACCCAACCACAAAATTTAGGAATAAAAAAGACCATATATCCATGCCATACCTATGGAATAGTCAACAATGGATCTAAACTAAAAGGAAACATAATTTCATTAACCTATGTTTAAGATTTTATAATCCAAATAAAATTTCCACCACTGTGAGTGGGATAGTTCAATGAAGAAGATAATTGTGAGAAATCATTACTGAATGGGTGATAATAACCCACAAAACTATGAAGCTCTGAATCTCAATGATGTTCTATGGTTATTAAATATCCTAATGGATTTAATAAATTTAGGATCAAATAAATTTAATTGTTTAGATAATATGTGTTCCATGAACATTATATCATAAACAATGAAATCCCATTGAGATAACTAGTAATAAAGTATATGGGTTCAATAGATTTTCAAAACTATTATAAAATTAATGAAATGACCCCCCTTAATTGTATAATTACTAAGTATGTCATCCATGGATTGAAAAATGAAATAATTTATGTAGTAGGGGAAACTATTTTTCAAAAATTCAATAAAAAAATAGGGTATTTAGTTATACCAAAATGAATAAAAATGTACTAATAGTGGACATACCTACTCTGAAATACAATAATAAGTATATCAGAATCCATAGTTGTAAGATTATTTTACTAGATAAAATATCTATCACAGGTAAAAACTTCCCCAGTATTATATGATCATTGAAATAATCACTTCAATGTACTTGATAGCTTTTAATGACCAAAAACTTATTGAGATTTCATTAGTCAATATAATAGACAAGGGTTACGTCGACATTCTTGGTATACAACACCGGTGATATCCATGATGAAACACTATTAAATATAAATCATGTTGATATTAATTTCATTAACTTATCTTCCAATACATTCAGTTTAGTTTGTTCCATATATTAGGAATGAATTGACATGGTCTGAGTACACAACCCAAAATAAATATAAAACCCCACCTCCTTCAGCAATGTTTAACCACAATAGTATGATGGAAAAAAATCTATGAACTCAACTACTATTCGTGTAATATAACCATAATAATATTTATGATATACTTCATAAGAATCCATGGATATAAACTAACCTATATCTAGAAGATTCAGTCCATAATGACCAAACTTCATGTCATATTCACCCAAAAAGATACAACACTACCCATCGAGGGAGGTAAATCCGGCCATCAAATTACCAAAATAGATAGGATCTTTATGTTAAATCATCTTATCTCTCTACATAATGACAGAAATGGGTTTAATATAAATGATAAAACTGTAATATAAGTGATTTATGAATAATAAATGGACAATGAACAATGTATTTAGATACCCTACTATATCCTAGTCCCATGAAGAATAATAATTTCCCTCACATAAGAAATAAAATCAGTTGGATGATTTTAAAATTTCACAGTATGGTAAGATAAAAAATAATGAGAGGAATATATATAAAATAATGCATCAGATAAATCTGAATAAATCATAATTTTACCCATTAATATCACAATAAGCTCATCGATTCAAATAGAAAATCATCTACTATGTGAAGAAGCTCTATTATTGATTCCTATGGATAAAACCCCATTGATATTCACCAATCTAATACCTTTGTAAAGAATATAAGTACTAATATGGTCATCCCACTATGTGTAGTGGTGAAACATGTAAAATCCTATAAAATTTTCAAAAGAATCTATATGATCTATAAATCATCAATTCATCTTTCAAAACATTATTTGTGTTCCCAAAATTCACAAATTGGAAATTGTAAGTGGTTCGCTACCATATATTAAGTATGATTTAGATACTGTTAGTATTTAAGGACTTAGACTTATATTTCCACCATGAGATTTATTATATGTTATATTTCCCTTAATTGAACAACTAAAATTTACAGTAAGAGTATGTTGATGTCCTGTCAATCCAAACATTCCATCTAGATCAATCTAAACATTAAAGAACTGTCTAAAAAATCATAATAAGAATAAATATTTAGAATAATAACCTAATCTTAGATATTTAATAAAATACATATATGAAACATATAGGCCTTCAACATATCATTAAACCTACCTAGGGCAAGATCTGAGCATGTTTAGCCAAATGGATGGCATTGTGTATCAAATTCGTATTACCATGATAAATGTCAAGAAACACTATAAACATATCAAAAAAAATTATAATTAATAGTATTTCTCAATTAAAATATCCTTTAAGTCTGTACAATATAAGGAATCATTGTTATTCATATAAAATAAACTATCCCAACATCTCATACTATAACCTAGAATTTTGATGAAATTAAATATGGCATTATTTAAATATAGAATCAAGAAGAAATCAAACAGTTGTTCAAAACAATTAAACCAATATACTACCTCATGATGATTATTTGTTCCTTAATAATGATTATATCTTATAATTATGAAACACATTGTCACAACCTCTATTATCATTCACCTAAGGAAAAAATTCTATATCCAAAGTGGATACAAGTGCAACCACATGGCCTTGATATTAAACTACATACACTACAACAGTTACAAGGTTATGGTCAACCTGACAGTCCCCTTGTTGTGGTTCACTTGAATTTCCCTCATAAATTACATTTAAAAATTTTCTAGGGGTAATTTGATTTCATGAAATCAATAGATTATAAAGAAACATACCTTACAATACATAAGAAAATCATCTCTTAGTAGTAAAAAATCATTTTTGGGAATAAATTTCCCAGATAAAACCATCTAAAAATTATATAATAAAATCAAATAACTACCCAAAGGAATAGTTTCTCAATAACTCAGGGTAACTTAATGCTTTTAATGATGAGAGGTATCAATAAACTCACTATTTACATATCCCTAACGTCAAGACAATCTAATCTCCTATGTACCTATAAATCTGAATTTTCATTCCAATATCAAAAAAGATTATAAAAATCCATTGATACCAATTTTCATGGACCTAACTAGATAAACTAAAAAAATACATAAATCAACTTTTATATAGCCTGATGGGTGTTCATAATCAATATGGGATGGTGACTAGAACTTTGAAATTATTAATAATATAGAGGGAGTGATTTCAACACAAGAATAATGAAACACGTCAAAAAAGTGGATAATAATCAATAAATGGTTGGTTTTGCGAGCACTCCTCAATATTAGTAAATAAAAAAAGTAGATAGATCACTGCCTAATTTTTTTTAATCAAAATTCACCCAAATAGGCATCAATATCACCATCAGAAGAAATCCTTGTAATATGGGATCACATGTTCTATTGGTAAGGTCATACTCTGAAGGTTCCATGATAAATAATACCCAACTTATCTGAGTAGTGCCACCCCTTTTCCTGGACATAGAAGAATAAAATCTTAAAAAACGTGAACACTTAGGTATGGTGTTTGAAACCAAATTCCAGTAGGATAGCACAATAAATTTCCCAAAAAACCCACATTAAATAAAAAATGTTATTATTTCTCTACAATACATGGGATAAATATAAATTCAGACATAAATATAAAAAAAACCTTCCCAAATCATTATATTGGATATTAAAAAATATGAAAAAAATTGTTTTCAGTCAACATATCCATGTACAATTATTTTTTTAAAACATTTTTTGATAAGAATTTCTGCAATGAAGAAGTAATGAATAAAAAATTTCATAAACATATACATTTAATATTATTTTTCAATAATACCAGACCAGTTAAAATCTTAGTTGATTTGTTATATTTATTCGTGAAATTCAACATAATCTATGTTAAATATAGATAGTTGTGTTCATTCACTTCCATATATCAACAATCATATAGGGATATTGGAACAACCTAATAAATTAACTCCCTACCCACACAATTGTTTTGTATTATTTTCATAGTAATTTAATTTCTAGTTAATCATTTTAAAATAAATTTTGAATACTTATCCAAACTAATTCGGATCACTTTTACTTCATGGTAATAAAACATACACGGGGATATCATTCATTTCAATCAGTCTCAAATCAATTCAATAAAACATTTAAAATACACCCCATGTTCATGGATAAAAATATTTCTATAAAATAAAAAAATATAAAATGGTTTTCATCGAAACACATTACATTCAAATAAATTAATTTCATTTCTTGTAATAATAAATTTTATATCTTTTCTCATGAAAATTAATAATCAAATCATACTTCAAAGTATAAATTTTAATATAAGATAATTTTTGAGAAAAAAATTAATTATATAATAATTCCATATCAATTAGGTTCCACCATTTACACCAACTAATATCAAAATAATACACGAAAATTATTGGAATTGATATTTTTAGATCTATCAAAAATTCATTTATTACAATGAAATAAAATGGTTTCAAGTGGATTGAATTTCATTATATATATATATATATATTTATATTGATTCTCAAACACGTAAACACCCATCAAGGGATCCAAAATAAGAGGAAGGGATTAAATGATAAAGGGACGATACTAGAAATATAATCATTGAGAAAAATTTTCAATGCATCATCATTAAAAATGGAAAATGGAAAAGATACATACATCAATAATCCTTGAAGAATGATCCCTAACTAAAAACGATATAGGGATGAAAACCCAATTCAATGAGGGATATATGATAAATTAAAATAAATCATGTGAAAACCCACATATCCAATGTCATTTTCGTGGATATATGACAATATTTATGAGAAAATAGTCATATATAGAATATCACTTAAGAATGAAAATAAATAGGAACATACATTTGAGAATCATTAAACGATATTCCAAGGACCATGATACTCGATCACTAGGGGGAAAAGAATACCCCAAATGAAATGAAGAATGTCCGTGGTCATGATCCTAATGCAATGTGAGGATAATGATTCCAAAAAGGTCAGTATCTGGTCATAATATAATAACATTTGACCACTTAATACATGTTTCATGGTTTTGCATCATAATCTGGCAAACAATCCATCAATTGTGAACCCCCTTCATGGCTATGGAAATATATAAAAAATTTAGTCACACATTTTCTAAAAACAATGCACCAAATATTCATTAAATACTAACCCATGCTCAATGGTTTAATGTTTAGGACACAAGGATAATAATAACATTGCTTCTTCCTCAAAAAGGAAAGAAAAAGGTGAATTGTTTCTAGGGCTGGCCATGCATGGTTTTTTCGAACTATGTGTCAATCATATATTGGCTAGAAGCATTATAACTTTTACACTAGTATCACAAAAAAGCTTTTATTTTTTTAGAAAAAATGATCAAAATAAAATCATTTAATAACTCAAACTAGGTATCATGATGTTACCAATATATTCCAACCAACGTTTTGAAATCATTTTACAAACCATGTGATTAATTTTTAAAAAACGTGATTTAGAGAAGTTATCAAATTAAAAATATATATAACTATATAGAAACACACACCTATATTTATATATATTAATGAATATAAATACATAAGTACATTACCACATACTAAATATATTAACATTCACAGAGAATTATAAGGGAATAAATAGTAAGTCATAATTCAAGTAACTCAATAAGATAAAATAACATCAACGTAATACCACTATAATAAATATATAGAAATAACACCGACCAAACCAAAATCCAACCACAAGGGCCAAGTTATATAAAATATTAAAAATAGTAATCAGCTAAAAACCATCTATTCATTTAAAAACATCTTTTAAGAAATTTATCAAATAGGTAACATATATGTACATTCAATGAAATAAGATAAAAAATAAAAAAATTGAAAAGAAATGATTTAATATATAATTTAAATAATACAGAATTTTAAATCCCCTTAATGACACAAAAACATGAAAAATTAAATTGGAATTACAATAGGATACTCTAAAAATTTATATTCTATGGAAATGAAAACATTTATGACACATACATCTATCATGTTTAGATTCATAAAACCCATGATCTGGGAAAAAATTCCAAATTAAATAAATACACATCAGTACATCAGTTGGAATGATTGATTTTGTACAAAACCTAAATTAGAATTTGGCAAACATGATTCCAATACAAAAAAAATTAAAACAAGATACATGAGGAAACATTGGAAGAATGACGTCTAAATATTGAAGAAACCACCATCACGAGATGGAGAAGACTAAAAAATTCCAATAGGAGAAATGGAGAATGTGGCATAGATCCACCTTTGTCCACCCTGATAGAATCGGAGGAGGTCATATCGATTTTAGGTTTCAATTTAGGATGGGTAGTTTTAGAATTTTGACTTATTAAAAACATGGAATGGTCACACAATTTGGATGCATGGTTTACCAAACTATGATTCAACTGTATACCCTTCACATAATACTTCATGATAGTTTTATGGTTCAGACAAATTGTATGAAAAACTATGTGATAACCATTGTAAAATGTATTTTATAATTTTATTCCCTTTCATGACTTCTACATGGTCTTATATAAGTGTCTACAAGACATTCACCACAATACTACTACGTTAAGGTATTCCACATTTCATAATCTAGAACATACATGGTTCTCCACAAACCTTATCAAATCCATGCATGCTAAAACATAAAATAACATAATAAATTAAAAACCAAATCTATGTAATAGTTCTCACATGGTTCATAAAAAACATTGTTAAATAAACCATGAGTTAGATGGACTTAGTTTAAGTTTCATCAACATGGTTTCCTAAATCACATGAAAACATTGTAAATGACTTGTAAAAAAATTAATTTTATAAAAGGATGTAAATTTTATTTTTCAAAAACAAAAAGTATGACCACTAAACACTGATACACCATTGCAAATTAATTATTTCTTAAAATTATAGAAAAAATCAACAGTAGTGGTTTAGAATGGTGAGAACATGGAACCCTTTAATTATAGTACATATTCCCTTTTAAATAAGTAATACTATGATTATCTACTTTCAAAAAACAAATAAAAATTAAAATGAATAGACATACTTTTTATCCAGATAAATAAATATATCTAAAGTACATGAATGTATTTTTAACATACCATAGTTGATTAAATCCATTAAAATTAAACAAATTAAATGGTGTTAATAAATAGAAATCAGTAATATCATTAACATTAATATATTCCATACATTATATTGAACGTTGGTAATAATGATTAGTAGAGGTAAAGATATAATGATAAGTAAATTCATTAAATGAGAAACAATTATAAAAATAATAACTATGCAATTAGATGTGTGACATAAAAAGTGATAACATAACAAAATATTTTATTAATTATTTGTATAGGAGTAAAATTTTTTTTGAATATTATTGTGTGAAATATGGTATGAACTTCGACTACAATATCCCAGATTCGGTAGACACATTATTATATTGATGTTAATAGAAGGGGTGAAATCCCAATGGAGAAATTAGTTGCGTAGTGATTTTTTAAATTGGATAAAAAATATAATATATTTTAATGAAAAACATTTGGAATCCATTAACTCATTCGTAGTATTTGTCTCCATAACATGGGGAACAGAAAAAAATAACATTGGGATCAATTACTCAATAAGGGTATTGTACAACGAAAGTGATCATTAATATATAATGCATAGTTATTATGGAAAGGTAGATAGATGTAAACATATTGAGTTTATTCTTTTACATAAATATCATGATTATATACGGTATAATCTACATGGTAAAGAAAAAAACTGAACATAGAATACATTTAATTAATTACATGAGAAAAAAATGAATCTATGGATAATATCAATGAAATAATCTCATGATTAACAATAAAATAATTATCAATTACTAAAATTTAAATATATGATTAAATGATCTATTAAATTAAGTTATCTATAATATAAAGGCCTCGATCCATGACATTTTAAAACATTTGGTAGTAACCCACTCAATATGGATAAATTATTTGTCTCATGAGACCTGCTGATGCATCATGGGGATATGTAACTTCAAGTAAAACCCATTATTTCATGTCTAAATTAGTCCTAATATTTCAAATTATAGATCCAATTCAGGAAACATATTCCTTATCAACAAATATCCATATTGATTAAAGCATACATATTTTTAAATATTTCCCTTGTTAGTCAAATAACATTCAAAGAAGTATATAAAAATATAAATGGTATAAAATTTAATAAATATCATATGCATGAAAAAATAAAATGTATAATTAGGATAAATTTAATTTACATTGAAAATTGATCAAAATAGATTTATTTCTTCAATAGAAATATAACCATCACAAAATTAATCATGTTATTAAAGATGATCATCAATTCATTGTGAATGTAGTCTATCGAAATAAAATCAGGAACATTCATAGAATAATGGGAATGGAAGTGAAATATAAATAAAATAATTTATAACAAATTTATATATGAAAAAACCATAGAAAATTCTTATAAGAAGACACATTTTAATAAATAGTTATGGTGGTGGAGATGTTCATTATCGTTGTAAACATTAAAAAAACTCATTATTTTTTCATAAAAATTTGAGAAAGTAAAAATATGAAAATAGTATATATAATCATTCTAAAACCATTTTGAAATTAAGTTATGACATATAATTTCCATGATAATCATTTGATTAAATAAATGGTATTTTTTGAAAAAAAAATTAAAAAACAAAGACCTGGAAGAAAAAAAATGGAAATATGAAAATAGGAAAATTTTGGAGAAATAAAATCGTTTTCTCATTCAAAACATTATTTTCCTAATTAAACTCCACAAAATAAGAAAATTTTGGAGAAAATATGGAATCTTATTAAATATCTACTCTGTGAAAAATATTGGATCCTATGATGGATAAATTATAGGATTCCATCAATAAAAAAATAAAATTCCAAAAGAAATTTTGATTGTAAACTAGAATATTAAATTATTGATAACATTTAAAATTTTACACAATGTGTGGTTATACATTAATATAACATTATTTTCAATTAAAAAATAGTTATTTAATATTAATGGTGTAGTATATACAAAAAATAATGTGAGTAGGTATATAATAACAAATACGTCTCAATGGAGTGTAAATTGATATGAAATACCTATCCTCATGGTTTTCTTTAGTTGAAATTGATTTAGAATCATTTATAATGTATTTAAAAATTTTATTGATTTATAATAAATAATATTTATTATTATATTATAATATAAGTTATTTTTATAATATCTTATCCCCCTTTCATTAGTAATATTTTATTTTTACCCTTGTTTTGGGTGTTAGTTGTCTTATTTTTCTCATAAATATATTTCATGAATGTTATGGTTCATGTACATATGATATAGTTATGCGATCTCAAGAATTATAATAATTTTTTAAATTTCACATCTTTTCATTATTTATCTTTTTAAAACCCTTCATGAATGTTGGGAATGGTAAATGAGTCACATAACATTAAGGAGACAATAGGCCATACACACGCACAAAAGATGATATAATTACCTTAATTGGTGAAAGGGTAAGGAAGTGGATGTTATTTTAATTTTATAAAATCAAAATTATGTTATAATAATCCTATATATTCATTAATTCCATGATATTTATCATTCATTAGAGTCGGATATGGGAAAACAATTCCACCTATTCAAGAGGTGGTAGTCCGCCAAACACATGAGTGATGGTTTTATTTCCCATTTTATTGAAGGACATTGATTAATATTATGAAAATAATATATATTTATATTGAAGATAATGGTATTTTTAAAATTTAATTTCTTAATGATATCAGATAGTGGTAAAAAATAAGGAAATGTAAATATCATTGTTAAGATGATTCCATCACATAGAAGAACCTCCTTTGGATCCTTTTTTACAGAGCCTAGGTTTTTTTATTTGGGAATAACAGAACCATTATATTGTATATATTGATTTTGGGGTGATAATTTGGTTGGTTTTTTTAGAAAACTTCATTTTTATATGATAATAAGTTATTGGATGGGTTCCCTTTTTTAATTGAGGTGAGTGACACACGTGTAAATTTTTAATGTATTTGAATAATAATATATCACTTTAATGGAAATATGGATCTAAAAGGGATCATATTTTATGAATAAATGGTTATTGTAGAAATAATGTCATTCATTTTGTTTTAAATAAGATTTAATGTTAGTTTTACCATTATCATTATAGGTTACTCCTAAGTAAACCTGATTTTACTATAACCAGAGTAATTTGTTTTTATCATTTTTAATATTCATTATGAATAAAAATTATGTTTAACTTATTACATAATAATAATTATGATAATTACAAATATAGAATTAAAATTTTAAATTTCTATTCACAAAAGTGATGTAATTTAATCTAAATATCAACCTACAAATCATGTGAAAGATTGTTTTTCATGAAATACATTTTTCAAGCATGAGATGATGTTATATTAAATAAAATTATTGTTAGTTATCATAATATTTATATATATTAATAAGATTTCATATATAATTTAATAATTTATATTTTATCATTCATCATTAAATATCAATTTAATTAACTAAATTTCATTGACATTTTGATTTTTTTAATTTATTTTTTTAAAAGTTGTCATCTTTAAACTATCTCTCTTTAAATATAGAATTTTTTATCATTATATCGTTAAAATTGACAGTCAATAAATTTTTTATTTCACATACTATAAAATATTATTATAAATAAAATATGGAATTATTAAATACTACATTTTTTAATAATAAAATCCTATATCTAAAGGAAAATTTCAAAAAAAATATGTTTATTTTATACAAGTACGTTGAAAAGAAATATTAAAACAACAAAATTATAATCTTCCTATATTGAAATATTAACGTGATCATTGTATTTTTATTTTAACAAAACATAATTTTTGTTTACTATTATTGAAGCATGAGTTTTACATTATTCCCTCTTTAAAAAAGTCCATCCTCAAAACTCTCGTGGATATTACCTTTTAACGAAATGAAAAAAATATTCTTTATAAAAAGATATAGTTCCCATATTCCATCCTACATGTTATGATTTCTCTAATGTTTCTTTACCAGTCAACCCATTTGATTCCCCAATACATTCTCTCTAGTATCATGAATTTCAATAGGATATCAATAGTTAAATAAATGAGCTTTCAATTATCTTTCTTCAAAGTATTTCACATGAGTTGGATTTGGATTGGAAATTCTTAATAATGATATATGAAGAAAATCATTTTATTTAGAGATACTTAGTAGACTTTTCCAGTGTTTTTCCTCAATTACATCCTATTTCATAATTTATAAGGGCTCGATGTACCTAGGGCATAGTTTTATCTTCTAATTAAACCATATTATACCCTTCCATAATGATACTCTCAAGAAAAAATTATCTCAAACATTAAATTAAAAATCATTACAATGGTTATTATGATAATTATTTTTTAATACTATGAGAAAATTTAATATGGTCCTAAATAATTTTTACCTTTATCGTTGTCTCTTGAATATGTTCTGAGCCTAAATGTTTCCTTTCAATAACTTCATCCCAACAAGTTATAGAAAAACATATCTTACCATATAATTCATTATACAACAACTCTTTAATATATTAATATAAACTATTATTATAGGTTATCTATACCATATAAAAAAAATTTCAAACACCTTAATGTTCACCTGAAAATGACATCAATATGCCCTCCAATGTTTGAATAGTCCATTTAGACTATAAATAAGTTTATGATGTTGGGTAGTTCTTAAATGAGGAAAAATTTCAATACCATTCTAAAGAGTCCTTCATAATATCAATGTAAAATTGGGTTCCAGATAAGATACAATTAAAATTGGTTTATGATGGTGTCTTAAAATTCATTAATATAGGTTATTGTGTGACGTTGAAGAGGAAATTATTCTATAATAGCATGGAAATTTATAAGTTCGGTTAGACGACCAATAATATCCCATATTTCATCATTAATTCTATGAGTTTTGGTTTTACTATGAAACAGTTTATAGTAATTCCATCCCATTTAATCATTATAAAGGTAACATGTTTCATGAATATAATTGGATATCTTCTATCATTCTTCACCTATTGAAAAAGATAGCTTCTTGACACATAATCATTAATTTACCACTTCATGTTATCATACAAAAAGTTTTCGATCAAATATATTTACATCTTGGTTCCATAATGATGCATAGAAATATTTGATATATCATAATAATCCAAAAATTACATTTTAATCTAATTTATATATGAAACACATAATTTCTATCCAAATATTATGTAACTATTTTTAAAAAAAAATTAGAATCCCATCATTCATAGATTTAATATTTTTCAGATTATTCTCATCATCATTTTGAGAACATTATATATATATATATCATAAAAATGGTTTCATAATCATTTTATAAATGAGTTTTGCCTCCCTTTCCTTAATAATTCCCATATTCATCTTTATTGTATCCATGAACATTGTATACCTATTAATCTTTTTTTCATTAAGAACTACACGATCTTTCTTACAAAACAACTCTGAATCCTAATTTAAATTATGTGTGTGGTAGGTTATTGAGAAATCATAATCCAATAATAGTTTCAACCATAAAATGTTCTATATATTGATATATTTATATATAAATAGGTACTTAAGGGTATAATTTTCCATATATATCCCACATATTTCACCATAATGATAATTTTTTCAAATCATCAAATAAAATATTACGGTTGAAAACTCAAAAACATCGGTTGGGTAGTTCTGTTCATGAGTCTTTAACTTCATTTATTCCTATACTATAAATTTATAATTTATCATAATGGGAAAAAAAATTCCTTTCTTTAATTAACCACCAGATATCACAACACCTAATTTTCTGATGGTTGATTCTATATTGGTTCCTTAATGTATCTTCTCTTCAATTAATTATGTTTTTATTCACCTCACTTGTTCAATATGAACACAACCCCTTTATTTTCATGTTTGATTAATAGGTTAGCCATTGGGAAATATTTTAGATGATTCAATGATATTAACTAACCAAATAAATGAAACTATGCATCTTAGTTATGATTTTTGGTGCAGAACATTCTGTAATTACCTTTTTCTTTATTGTATTAACTAATATTCCCATATTAAACTTTTCTTCTAATACACTCAGGAAAAATCTTCATGTGTTTATCATAGTCTATATATCTCTTAGTGTACATCATGATATCATCACTAAATACCACCAAAATATTATTCATATATTTCTTGAATAATCTAATCATTATATCTATAAAAATTGAAAATGAATTAATCAATAATTCTTTCATTACTATGAAATTATAATGTATATAACGTATTCACACTGATGTATTCAAAATAAATTTCTTATTTGATCACAATTGATGTCACCCATAATGAATGTCTATATTTGACAAAAAATATCCATGATGTTTATTGAATAATACATCAATTTTAGGTGGATGGTACATGTTTATTACCATCATAGCATTAATTTTCCAATAAATAATTAATACCCACCAAGATCTATCTTTATTATTAACAAATAGAACATGATATCCCCATGGTGAATCAATCGGGAAAATAACTATCTTATCAAAAAACTCCACTACTTGGTTTATTAAATAAAATAATTCAACAGTGACCATTAAATATGGTTTATTTTATATTTGTATTGCAGTAGGGATAAAATAAATGGGAAACTCAAATTTGCACTGGAGGATGTCCAATTAATTCCTCATGAAATACATCAATGTTTTCTTATATAATACTTACATCCAAAATTGAAGATTATAGATTCCTTCAAAATATAGGGTTTTTTATTATTAAAAAAATATCACTCAGAAGAGTTATAGGGGTGGATGTAGACATGGCTCAGATGATTAAATCCCCACTCTAATGATAAATAATTGTACATCTTCATCACATATATTAAATTATTTATCCTTGAAATTAATTTTAGTCACCTTTTTTAGAAATCCAACATATACTAATGACTATATTTAATTCAACCATAAGAGTTATTTTTATATTATAAAATAAATCATGTTTATATGCCAAAATGGGTACTTCATGACATATCCTTATTGATGTTAGACTTGCACTTAATGTTTTGACTGACAAATAGTTTATAAAAGATCCTAGTAGATGTTATTTTTTTAGTAAAACATGGAATATATAAAATGAGTGAGGGGAACCAAATAAAATAATCCAAAAACTAAATTTAACACTATGATTAAAATACATACCAACAAATCGTTGGGAAGTTCCACCTCAATTACGGTGATTTCATAAGCTTGGCCTTCTCCCCTAGTCCTCTTCTATGGTATGTTCCTTTGACGCTTGGGGTATTGGTGTGAATAATAACCAATTTCTCAATAGTTGAATAATTGGACTTCATTTTTTGTTTCTTACCATTTAATTAATTATCCATAAAACCCTTTTATCATTACATATAATAAACTATCATGCTCTTCAATCATTGTCCATGATGCTTCTTAACATAATTTTCACATGATGTAAATTGATTCATTTTCCTCTTCTTCATTGACATATTAATTTTTTATTGGTGTTTAAAAACCTCTTCATCTCTTAATTCTTCATGAATATATAATATATATAAAATTACATCTCTTATTATGATAGAGCATCAATAGATTTCATCAATTGATGAAAATCATTAAGAAACCATCTACCTTATGATATTTAGCTAAATCCCTTAAAAGAAATAGTTAATTTTATATTATGTAATTTATATCTAATACATATCATACCATGATGGTGTTGTACTAGAATCCCCATACCTCAAAACACATTTTTCTTCCGGATCCTTTATGCTAAGGAACTCTCTCATCATTTCTCATCATTTCTCATAAGGGAAATATTTCTTTAAATTAATATTTGTTTAAAAGCTATCTATTCTATTTATCATATTCCTTATTGATCCCTATTATTATGGACCAACAACCAACAATTAAACACATCTCCCTTAATATAGTATACTACGATTATAGACATATCATTTTCATCATATCTAAATGCAAGAAATATATTTTCAAAGGACTTAATGTTTTTCTAGACAACAACATGATTATTATCCGCACTATATGATGGGTTATTATGTCACATAATGTAATCTAACACAAGATAACAACATAGAGGAAAATTAGGTGTCTCTATTTGGAAAAGGATTTTTTTCTAAACATGCTTATGCTTCCCAAATATTTCCACAGTATTCGCAATTCACATACCTACTATACTGGCTTTTTCAGTATGGAAAACTCTATATTGGCCGCATGATTTGATAATATTATTTCTAAAAGGATCCATTAATAAAAAAATTTAATATAATTGATTAGCTCATTAAATCAATATTTTTCTATCCTAATTTTTAATTATAATTCTAGTGTAACACTTAACATAAATTGAAAATATATGTATTTTAATTTCAAAATGATAAACATGGTTTCTTTAGTGACATCTTAATTAGAAAATCATTGACAATGTTTTGTAATAAAATTGTAAATTACCCAAATAATATCCCCAGGGAGTGTCAAATCAGTTTCATAGTAAGGAATGTTGTCATGCACCTTGTGACAGTTGATTCAAATTCAAACACACACTTTTTAGAGATGTTATCCATATGTACAAATGCTTAAGAACAATTTCCAAAAGTAGTATCCATACAAAGATGTATTGTGATGAAATCCACATAATATATATTTTAACAAATATTAAGAATATTATTCCACAATATTTCATAACCTAAAATTATATCATAGTAATATGTTCAATAATAAATGTTTTCCGTAATCATGTTTTTGAAGTTTATACCAAAATTCATCTAAAAAACTATAACAACCCCAACTATAGTATCCTAGTTATTATTGTTACTTTATTACATTTTCATATATATAGTGTGTTAAAATGACAATTTAACGACGTGTTTAGTATTCTAGGAGATCTAGATACATATATGATACCCATTTTACAATCGGGATAGAATATAAAAAATAGTAATGGAAAACAATTAGCCTGCTTAAAATAATTAAAATAATTATTCTCCATATCATGGGTAAGTTACACCAAATATGGGTGATCTCAAAAGCATAATAAAGGTTACGTATAAGAGAAGATATCATTAATCAACAATGAATACTAAATATCAAAAATTATATAACCATAATTGCATTCAATTTGAACAATAATTTGGATATAAAGAATATATAAGGCATAATCAAAATGGAAATGTATTTTACTGAACATGCATTCCACTTAATATTTACTATTACTTAATTGATTCATGGATAATAATGACTAAATTCATAGGAATGGAAATTATTAATTTTTGATATCATGGTCCAAAATTTCATGATCTCTTTACATCTAAGACCTTGCATTGCAGCAGTTTAACACTACAGGTAATAACCCATTTAATTTTTCCAACTGATGTGCCACATGTGTAAGAACATGGATTTTTCTGCGAAGGACTTTGGAATATTCTTGATATTATTCCAAAGCAACGCCTTCAGACGGCGTGCGATTCCGAGCCTCGGTGTGGCTGTAATTAAATTTTTAGTGTGTTCACACTAGGAACGCCAAATAAATGGGATAACTCCTAAACAGTGCGTTGAATCAGAGATCTTGGTGTACGGATGGGTTCCGAATGGGTTTTTTCCATAAGAACGACATAAAGCATGTCGGAGCAGGATGTTTGGACCCTTCGCTCGCTTTCGGAACGTTAAATGGAAAAATTAATTTATTTATTTATTTTTTTAATGGTGAAATGCAAGTATTTCTTAAACGGTGGCTCTGATTGGAAAACTGAGGGCACCGTTGAGTTTGGAACGTTTCATTTATCCTAGGAGGGGTGTAAGTTTTGCGGGTGTGGCCCGTCTGTGAAAAATGGCCCCAGGGGCGTTTTCGTAATTCAGTGGCTTTGGGCGTTCAGTCTTATAACTTTTGAATGGAAGATCGAAGCCAAATTCTGAGACCACCATTGCGCTCGGAGCATGGTTTTTACCCTAGGGGAGGCTTAATCTCAACCCCGTCGGATGTTTCAGACATGGGTTAAATTTGGGGGTTTTTAATTAATTAAAATTTAATTAATTTTTCTTTTTAAACCCTAACCACCCTATCCCTCATTCCCACTTGGTTGTCCTATAAAATGAAGTCTCATCCGAGAGAGAACTCTCCTCATCTCTAAGGAGTTTCGGGCATCCATCAGATCATCGCGAAGCGACGGGCTACGCCCACGAGGTATGGTCTTGTTGTGTTTTTAATTCCTACATCCATCATTGAATTACTTATTTTGCATCGAATGTCTGTCAAGTCTTCGAACAAATCCCATAAACACGTAGTATATTTTATATGGCTTTTGACGCCTATTTCGGATCGAAATTCCGAGTCCCGAGATGCCCATAGTGGTCCGCCGAAGATTGCGGGATTTTGGTGGTTGTCCGGCGGTTTTGGGGTGGTCTGGCCATTTTTCCCATGTTGTGGAGGCCGGTTCAGCCGGGTGAGCACCGTGGAGGAAGAGGGTGGCTTGGCGGCGGGGGTCTTCCTCGGCAGCGGAGGCCAGTGCGGCTGGCTTCAGCAGAAGGCGGCGGGGTCGGCCGGGCTGCAGGCGGACGGTGAGCTGGGGCGAGGCAGTGTTGGCCGGGGCTCACGGGTGGCGAGCGAGCGCCAGGCAGAGGCGCGGGATCCCTCAGCGGGGCAGCAGCGAGCAGGGGAGGTCGCCGCGCAGGCGGCCGGTCAGCGTGCAGCGAGAGGGGATAGAGGTCTACGGACTCAGGCTGGCCGACCAGGACCTGCCTTTTGCGAGTCCTATTGGGAGAAGAAGACCGGCCTTTTGGCCAGTCTGGTTCTATATAAAAAAACAACAAAAAATAAAATAAAAAAAGGAATAAGGTTATAATAATAATAATAATATATTATTATTATTATTATTATTAAATGATTTATATTTTAATAAATCATAAACTAGGAGTCGGTTTCACGAGCCCTCTACGGCAACGCGTGCCTCGGAGTGAGAGGAATAATTTGAGATGGTTTCAGGTGATTTTAATCCCTGAGACAGGGGCCTCGGAAGCGTGACACGCCGTCAAGCGGTTGGGCGCTTTTTCTGGGGATTCATATTTTGAGTGGTGTGGATGCATCTGATGTCTGCTTTGAGTGTCATCAGTGGCGTTGGGACCCTAGAGCCGGGGCGATGTTTTCCAGGGGGTTTCAGGTTTTGAGGCCAAAGTTGAGGCGTGGGCCCCACGACCTGTCTTTTGAGATGCGTGCAGCGTTTAGCGACTTTCTAACGGGGCATCTGTTCAGGGCGTGTGAGAAGTCGATTCTGGATTTTTTTGAGGGGTTTGCAATGGTGCAATCCACCAGCTCTAATTCTGCACGCTGGTGCGGACCTTGCAAGGGACGTTTAGGCGTTGATGGTGATTTTCCATATCTATCACCGGGCAACCGTTTTGGACAAGTGAATAGTCCACCTTGTGTGCTTTTTCGGGAGGATCGCAACGATAGGATCCATTTTTTGTGTTTCAGGACCGGGATGCGGGTCCCACGAAGCACCGCTCATGCGCGGTGCACTTGAATGCACCTTTTTCTATGGATATTTGTTGTACTCAAGTGAGTAGTTCTTTTGATGTGTTTTCCTAAGGGGATCACAATGGTGTGATGTGCCCGACTGTTTTCGGGGCTGAGGCTCGGGATCTCGGGACGTCGTTCGGGCATGAGGCGGTGTTGGTGACTTTTCCGTCAGATATCTATTATTAGGCGAGTAAATAGTCCATCTCACGTGTTTTTCTACGAGGACTACAATGGTGCGATCCGTTTGATTGTGCAGAGCCTCTTGCATGATCTTATTAAATGTAGAAAAATGAAGGTGCCCCGGTAGAAGTTCTTCTACAGTGTTTGTAGTGGACCCTTGGCGTGTGATCGCGCACTCTTGGGAGAGTGATGTGGATGGTTTTGCCTCAGCCAATGATGTGGAAAGTTGGAAAAGTTACGCTTACGCCCTTCGTGTTGATGTTGGGGTTCCGTGTGCATGATAGCCTTAGGGCTGGAGATGTGGTACACTCAGGGAGTATATGAGAGTGCTTGGAGGTACGTGTGGATGTTAGTACCTAAGAACGTTTGTGCTCTTGGTTGGAGATTGACTAGGTTCCACACGTTGTGTGGGACCCATGTGCGTGTCGTGCTCTGCTTTGCATACTTTTACCTCTCGCGACATAGAGGGTCCCTCTGTGCTCGTTTGTTTGACCAGCATGGTGGAGTTTTCCCCTGGCTCTGTGCTCATTTGTTTGACCAGCAGGGTGGAGTTTTTCCCATAGATCTGTGCTTGTTTATTTTACTAGAAGGGTTGAGTGGTCTCCCGCTAGTTCCGTTCTCGATGGATCGGCCATTAGTAGTGCTAGTGACACCTAGTGATAGAACAGGCACTGAACCTCTTTTGGGTGAGTTGTTCTGGAGTTGGGTGATTGCGCGATACCCACTCCTGGTTATGTTGGCCAGTGTTGTACCCTCCAGTAGAGATGGCCAGAGCAGTTCTTAGTTTTACCCTCCAGCGGGGCTGGGAAGTGGGTTACTCATCGACTTCTTCGGGTTTTATCCTCCATCGGGGCTGGGCAGTGGGTCACCCGACGCTCTTAGGGTCTACTCTCCAGCAGAGACTGGGCAGTGGTTCACCCGACGCACTTAGGGTCTACCCTCAAGCAGAGACTGGGCAGTGGGGCACCCGACGACCTCTTAGGGTCTACCCTCCAGCAGGGATGGGCAGTGGGTTGCTCATCGTCTAGTTCCAGGTCTACCCTCCAGCGAGACTAGGAAGTGGGTCTCCTATCGTCTAATCCGAGGTCTACCTTCTAGCGGGGCTGAGCAGTGGGTCGCCTAATGATGTATTAAGGTCTAGCCTCCAGCAAGACTGGGCAGTGGGTCCCCTGTCGACTTATCCCAGGTCTACCCTCCAGCGGGGATGGGTAGTGGGTTACCTGATGATATATTAAGGTCTACCCTCCAGCGGGGCTCGGTACTGGTTCGCCTGATGATGTATTAGTTTTTACCCTCTAGTAGGGTTGGGTAGTGGGTTACCCAATATTTTCTTATGAATTACCCTCTAGAAGGGATGGGCAGTGGGACACCTGTTGGCATTCCAGGCTTAGTCTTTTCTACTAGGCTAGTCTGTGGCTTTCCTCAGTGATTCCCATAGGGGACCCCTGGTTATACGGGTCAGTGTTGTGACGACTTTGACTTTGAGAATACCTCTCAACTGCAGGGCAGTGACGAGGTGTGGTTTGACTTTCTATAGAACTCTCATGTATGAGGGGCACTTTCCCCACCGAGATGTGTTCTTGTGATGCGATCTAAAACCTTGTGGGCGAGTCAGTGCTGCCCAAAGCTGATAGTGTCAATGTGCGGTTAATGAGCCCCTTGGCTTGTGGTTTGGGGCAGACGTGCTAGATGATGGGCATCGATGGTGTTTACTTCTGTGACTATTGGGGACTCACATTTCTTGGGCTGAGTTACGGGATGGAGATCCCCTTACGGTCTTGTTCGGGCTTCTTGACAGAGCATATGAATATGTATTTACCTTGTTTTAGTACCCACTTCTTGGGCTTGGTTACTCTCCCTCTAGGAGAGGCGAGGACATGCGGGGTATGCCACATGATTTCTGTGTCTAGCTTCTCGTGGTGGGATGAGTCTACTCTCTTGATATCGGTAGCGAAGACTCAATGAGAAGTCCATCTTCTCACCATTTCTAGCTCCTTGTGTCTGGGCAAGTCTACCTCCTTTCTTTTGTTGGGTTGAGCTGGACTCTCTACTGGTATTCTACTACACTTTTGGTTGTACTCCCTTACTTTTCCATGTTTGCTCTACTGATCACCCTTCGGTACCTCTTTTGTTGCTCCCTCGAGCCTTCGGGGTATCCTAATAAGTATTTTTATACTCACCCCTGCTTGGGCTTTGCCCGCACATGGTGTGCCCTTGCAGACGATGGACATGTTGTTCATGACGTCAGAGGAACTTATGAGTTTGGGAGCTTAGACCGCGTGCGGTGGTCAGAGTTGGGTTCCAGGTGGGGGGCCCTACCAGCTATTTTCATTTGGTTACCTGTTGCTGGGTTGTGGAACTTTTTTTATTGGGCGTGTGTTTTGCCCCTCTTCTTTTCAGCTTTCACTTTGTACTGTTTAGAGGTCGATGCACTCTTGTGGTTATTTATAGCAGCTTCCCCATTGATCTTCTTTTTTACTCTACACTTTTTCATTGAGTGTGATGTGTGCGTGTGTACTAGTACTTGGGAAAAGGCATCCACGAGTTATTGTGCCTTCAGCGCTGGTCTCCAGCCCCTGGCCTATGGAGGCGGGCTTGGGGTAGTTGCGGCTTGAGCCTGGGTAGGGTCAGGTCGTGACAAAGTGGTATCAAAGGCTGTTCATTCCTTGGAACGTTGTTCGAACATCCCTAAAATAAAAGCAATTGGTTGGGATATAGGGCAACAAGGATGATGTGTCTCGAGAATGGCTCTCAGGATAGGGAGTCCAGTGATGGTGAGGCGGTTGACGTATCCATTCACCAGGACCTTGATAACCAGCTTGTCGACTCGGCATGCTGAGGCACTTGTTGTTGGGAAAATTGTTTTGTGCATCACCTAGGATTGAGTCTTTGACTATCCTTCCTGATCCATCTCCCCATCATTGTTATTGGTATATACATATATGCTCATCTTATTATGGGACTCCTTGAAAATATTGAGGATGTCTCCGTTAAGACATCCAGCCAAGATACCAGCTTTGGTTTGTGACGATGAGCTGTGAGCTACGAGGCCACGGTCCATGACCCATCATGCGAGCCCCTTTCTCCAGGTGGGCCGGGTAGCAGCACCCCCACCTGTTGAGCAGCAGACAGCTTCAGCAGAGCAGGCTGAACTTGAGCGCTGGTTGAGTGTGATCCGTGAGATCAAACGGTAGAGACTGCTGAGGTTCATTGGTTCTCCTTTTCAGGCTTGTGCAGATGCCGGTAGATCAGAGAGTGGCTTTGGCAGCCGACCCTTTTTCGTGGAGAATCTTGGTGTTGGTGGAGTCTGGTGACTCGATTTCTTGACGAGTCGTCACTTTTATGGGGAGACTCTCGGTTGTTGTTCTATGAGGAGTTTTTACCCTCCTTCTTGCACTCCGTTTGGATTTAAAATCTCCTACAGTTTCAGTAGGGATGGATGACGGTGGCTGAGTACGCTGCTAGTTTCGCAGACCGTGCATGATTATACCCGAACTTGGTCCATGAAGACAACATCCAAGCGCAGAAGTTTGAGCAGGGTCTCCGCCGAGAGATTTTTGTTGTCATAGTACCCTTGGGAATTTCCACATATGCCAGGGTTCTAGAGCAGACATTGTTGACAGAGAGATTCCTGTCATATTCTAGAGTTGGTGGTGGCAGTAGGCACGTTGGAGACGAGACGTTTGCTGCAGCTAGTGGGTCTCAGCAAGAAGAACCTCGACGCAGGTGGCTTTTTGAAAACATGTCTCAGGGGCGTGGTCATACACCACAGTGGTACCGGAGGGCACCAGTGAAGGCCGGAAAGAGTCGATACTATGCTTGTGATGGGTGAGGTCACTTGGCATGGGACTGCCTGACTAGGCATGCAGAGAGCCTCAGGTAGGCAGCAGGTGCACCACCACGATGGAGGCAGTGCCGTGATCAGAGTAGTACCCAGAGAGATGGTGCTAGAATAGGAGCAGGAGGAGATGGTATTGGGGGACAGCTTTACGAGGTCTTCCCATCACCACTAGGTGGTCCACGTTAGGCTCTAGGAGCTGACAGTTGGGACCACAGATAGCCGCGAGCTTTGGATGTCTATGATCCTGCACATCATGAGGTGGTAAGAGGTATGCTCTACAGCTCTTCTACTTTTTGAAGTATAATTATAGACTCTGTGTGTGGAATTCTTTCCTCCCTGCTCCTTACTTTAGGTGTTACCAGAGTGGAGTGGGGAATTAGTGTAGCCCTGTGGTTGTATGATAAAAGGCATGAGACCTTTTTCTTTAGTCGATGGTGTCGACTCCATCGCTTTCCGAGCGTGTAAGAGAGTCTTGGTCGAGAGACATCTACTGTGAAATCATGTGTGACCAGATATCCTTGGGTGTACCACTATATGGATATTCTGAAGGAGGGAATCATCGGGCCTTGTTCCAGGTGATGGCGGTGATTCTAGTCGCAGCATGCAACGTAGTGGTTCGGTGGGGGAGGTGAGCTACCCCCGAGATCCTTTGGGCCATTTGAGATTGTGCAAAGAGATGGCGAGGTTCCCTACCACCTTTCCCAAACCCCAAAGGCTGTTTTGGGTGCATAGTGTCTTCCGCGTGGTTTACCTGTAGAGAAGTGTGCATGATCCTATGCACGACGTCGGCAAGGGCTTAATACCATGTGTTGCTCCCTAGTTTTGCTTTTTACGGACAAAAATCTTCAAGGAGGGAATGATTTAAGAACCCAGTTTTTGCTGGGAAGGACTTTGTAATATTCTTGATATTATTCCAGAGTATCTCCTTCAGACGGCGTGCGATTCTGAGCCCCGGTGTGGCCGAAAATAAATTTTCAGTGTGTTCACACTGGGAATGGCAAATAAATGGGATAACTCCTAAATGGTTCCATGAATCAGAGATCCGATTTTAAGGATGGGTTTTTAATGGGCTGTATACCCTAGGAATGACATAAAGTATGTCGACCAGGGATGTTTGGACCCCTCTCTCGCTTTCAGAATGATAAATGAATAAATTAATTAATTAATTAATTTTTTTAATTGTGAAACGCAAGTATCTCTTAAACGGTGGATCTAATTGGAAAACTAAGGGCACCGTTGAGTTCGTAACATGTCGTTTACCCTGAGAGGGGTGTATGATTTGCGGGCGTGGCCCGTCTGGGAAAAATGGCCCCAGGGGTATTTTTGAAATTTGGCAGTTTTGGGCGTTCAGTCTAATAACATTTGAACAAAATCATGGAATCAAATTCCAAGACCGCCATTGCGCTCGGAGCATGGTGTTTACCCTAGGGGAGGCTTAACCTCAACCCCATCGGATGTTTTAGACGCATGTTAAATTTGGGGGACTTTAATTAATTAAAATTTAATTAATTTTTCTTTTTAAACCCTAACCACCCTGTCCCTCATTACCCCTTGGTTCTCCAGGTGAATGAAGTCTCAAATAAGGAAGAACACTCCTCCTCTACAAGGTTTTGTGGGCGTCCAGCGGATCCTCGCGAAGCGACGAGCTACGCCCACGAGGTAGGGTTTTGTTGCGTTTTCAATTCCTACACCCCACTTTGAATTAAATATTCTGCATCTAATATCTGTCAAGTCTTCGAAAAAATCCAATAAATGCGTAGTAGATTTTATATGATTTCCAATGCCTATTTCAGATTGAAATTCTGAGTCCCGAGCTACCCGCAGCGGTCAGCCGAATATTGCGGGATTTTGGTGGTTGTCCGGCATTATTGGGGTGGTTCGGAAATTTTTCCTAGGCGGTGGAGGCTGGTTCGGCCGGGTGAGGACCACGGTGGAGCAGCGGAGCAGGGCGGCTCAGTGGCGGGGGTCTTCCTCAGCAGCGGAGGCCGGTGCGGCTGGCTTCAGCGAAAGATGGCGGGGTTGGCCGGGCTTCAGGCGGACGGTGAGCTGGGGCGAGGCGGTGTCGGTGGGGGCTCGTGGGTGGCGAGCAAGCGCCAGGCGGAGGCGCGGGCTCTCTTAGCGGGGTGGCAGCGAGCAGGGGAGGCCGCCGCATAGGCAGCCGGTCGGTGGGCAGCGAGAGGAGAGGTGCAGGCCCCATGGCCCGTCTTTTGAGCCGTCTATAGCGGCGTGTGTCTCGGAGTGAGAGGAATAAATTGAGATGGTTTCGGGTGATTTTAATCCCCGAGATAGGGGCCTCAGAAGCGCGACACGCCATTAAGCGGTTGGGCGCTTTTTCCAGGGATTCGTATTTTGAGCGGCACGGACGCATCCAACCTCTGCTTTGAGTGTCGTCAGTGGCGTTGGGACCTTGGTGCCGGGGCGAAGGTTTCCATGGTGGTTTTAGGCATTGAGGTCGAAGTTGAGGTGTCGGCCCCACGGCCCATCTTTTGAGCTGCATGCAGCACTTAACTACTTTCTCACCAGGTGTCCATTCAGGACGTGCGAGCAGTCGATTCTGTATGTTGTTTCGAGGGGATTGCAACGGTGAAATCCACCAGCTCTAATTCTGCAAGCTCGTGTGTGCCCTGCGAGGGACGTTTGGTCATTGACGGTGATTTTCCATCTCTATCACGGGGCGACCATTTTGGACAAGTGAATAGTCCACCTTGTGTTCTTTTTCAAGAGTATCACAATGGTACGATCCGTTCGTTGGGTTTTGGGATAGGGATGTGGGTCCCACGAAGCACTGCTCGTGCGCGGTGCGCCGGAATGCACCTTCTTCTCCGGATATCTGTTGCACTCAAGTGAGTAGTGCTTTTTACGTGTTCTCCCTAAGGGATCCCAGTGGTGGGATGAGTCCGACTGTTTTTGGGGCCGAGGCTCGGGATCTCTGGATGCCATTCCCGCGTGAGGCGGTGTTGGTGTCTTTTCTGTCAGATATCCGTTTTAGGGGAGTAAGTAGTCCATCTTGCATGTTTTTTTGCGAGGACTACAACTTTTTGATCTGTTTGGTTGTGCGGATCCTCTTGCATGATCTTATTAAATGTGGAAATATGAAGGTTCCCTGGTGGTGGTTCTTCTACCGTGTGTGTAGTGGACCCTTGGCGTGTGATCTTGCAATCTTGGGAGAGTGATGTGGATGGATATTCCTCAGCCGTTTAGGTGGAAAGTTGGAAAAGTTACATTTACACCCTTCGTATTGACGTTGGGGTTCAATGTGCACGATAGCCTTAGGGCTGGAGATGTGGTATACTCTAGGATTATACGAGAGCACTTGGTAGTACGTGTGGATGTTGGTACCTGAGAAAGTTTGTGCGCTTGGTTGTATATTGACTTAGGGCCACATGTTGTGTGGTCCCCATGTGTGTGTGATGCTCTACTTTTCGTACTTTGAACTCTCACGATGTAGAGGGTCCCTCTATGCATGTTTGTTTGACCAGCAGGGTGGGGTTTTACCCTTGGCTCTGTGCTCATTTGTTTGACCAGTAGGGTGGTGTTTTTCCCCTGGCTCTGTGCTTGTTTGTTTGACCAGCAAGCTTGAGTGGTCTCCCCTAGTTCCTTTCTTGATGAATCAGCCAGTAGCAGTGCTAGTGACACCTAGTGATGGAACAAGGGCAGAACCTCTTTTGGGTGAGTTGTTCTGGAGTTGGGTGGTTGCGTGATACCCACTTCATGTTCGGTTGGTCAGTGTTGTACCCTCCTGTATAGATGGCCATAGCTGTTCTGATTTTTACCATACAACGGGGATGGGTAGTGGGTTACTCAACCACTTCTTCAAGTTTTACCCTCCAGTGTGTCTGGCCAGTGGGTCACCCGATGCTCTTAGGGTCTACCCTCTAGCAGAGACTGGGAAGCTGGTCACCCGATGAACTTAGGGTCTGCCCTCCAGTAGAGACTGGGAAGTGGGTCACCCGATGACCTCTTAGGGTCTACCCTCTAGCAGGGCTGCGTAGTGGGTCTCCCATCGTCTAGTTCCATGTCTACCCTCCAGCGAGACTGGGATGTGGGTCTCCTATTGACTTATCATAGGTCTACCCTCCAGCGGGGCTGGGCAGTGGGTTGCCTGATGATGTATTAAGGTCTACCCTCCAGCAAGACTGGGCAGTGGGTCACCTGTCGACTTATCCCAGGTCCACCCTCCAGCGGGGCTGGGCAGTGGGTTAGCTGATGATGTATTAAGGTCTACCCTCCAGCGGGGCTGGGCAGTGGGTCGCCTGATGATGTATTAGGGTTTACCCTCTAGCAAGGCTGGGCAGTGGGTCACAAGATATTTGGTAATGAATTACCCTCCAGTAGGGCTGGGTAGTGGGACACCTATTGGCATTCAAGGCTAAGTCCTTTATACTAGGCTAATCTGTGGCTTTCCTCCGTGATTACCAGATCGGGACACCTAGTTATACGGGTCAGTGTTGTGACGGCTTTGACTTTGAGAATACCTCTCAATTGTAGGGTAGTGACGAGGTGCGGTTTGACTTTCCCTAGAACTCTCATGTACGAGGGGAATTGTCCCCACCGAGACGCATTCTTGTGACGTGATCTAAAAACTGTACGGGTGAGTCAGTGCCGCCCAAAGCGAATAGTGTCAAGGTGCGGTGATTGAGACCCTTGTCTTGTGGTTCGGGATAGATGTACAGGATGCTTGGCATCAATGGTGTTTACTTATGGGACTATTGGTGGCTTGCTTTTCTTGGGCTGAGATACGGGATGGAGATCCCCTTACAGTCTTGTTCAGGCTTCCTGACAGATCATATGAATATGTATATACTTTGTTTCGGTACCCACTTCTTGTGCTTGGTTACTCTCCCTCTGGGAGAGGTGAAGATGCGCGGGGTATGGCACATTATTTCTGTGTCTAGCTTCTCGTGGTGGGATGAGTCTACTCTCTTGCTATGGAGGTGGGCTTGGAGTAGTTGCGGCTCGAGACCAGGTATGGTCGAATCGTGACATTATGAGACATGTCGACTCACTGAGGGGATATATAATTGTAGGCCCCACCATTAATGAATATTAAATTCATACTTCATATACCGAAAGATCAATTTAATTTATAAAATATATATCTTATAAATTAATATTAATATTTATGAAGGAATAAATATTTTTCAAAATTTCCCCAGTTAATCAAATAATATTAAATTTAAATATCATTTGTAAAAATAGGGTAGAGTTTAAGAAATAATCATATCTTTGAAAATAATAATATGGATATTTTAAAAAAATGTAATGCCAAATTAAAATTTATCATAAATAATGTGATTGCCTCAAGAGAAATCAATACATCCCAATATTAATCAGGATAAGAGTGGTGAATATTTCTTTATTGAAAATAATGTTTTTGTCAATAAACTCATGACCTTTAGAAGAATAAATAGAATATAATTGAAATAAAAAAATAATAATTTTCAAAAAAAAATTCATTGGAAAAATAGTTGAAAACATTTAAAACATGAAAAATTAAATTCAACAATTGTGGAAGAGGGGAATTCTGTTATCTATATATACATTTAAAACATTTATTATGACTTTTTGTAAAGAATGTCCAAAATGTACCTTTCAAAAAATATTTCAAATATTCTTTTAAATACTTTTTTTAAAATATATGGATAACGTAAAATGTTCTCGATAAATCATTTGATCAAATAAATATAATTTTGTAAAACAAGATTGAAAAACAGTTACAAGAAAGTAAAATATAACTTATTAATGATAAATAAAATAGGATTTCCTTTAAATTTTTTTAATATATTACAAAAGAGAGGAACAAATTTCAAATAATTTTTTAACTCATTAAATAATAGTGGGTAATAAACCCATTGTATCTTATTTTTTATAAAACCTAAGATTAATTTAACAAAATTAAAGTAATCAAAAAAAGAATAAGACATTGTAAAATAGATTCTTAACTATTTTGAAAATTTTAAATTTAATACCCTTGAAATATTATACATGATTTGAAATATTAATAATAAGGAATAAATATTTATCAAACTAAAAATATAAAAGGTGATGTATGTACACCACATAAAATTAAATATTTGTATAATAAAAAATAAGTCTCATTGGAGTGTGGAGTGAGATGAAATCCATTACCTCATGCATCCCTTTAGTTAAATTCTATTGAAAATAATTTAAATTGGGTCTTAACATGTTGTTAATTTAAAAAATGAACCATATTAATTTTTATAATATCATTTTTTATATTTTTTTAAAAAAATATCACCCATACATTAATAATATTTCATTTTTACCCTTGATTTGGGTGTTAATTGCCTTATTTTACCATGTATGTATGACTACAATGTTCATGTTTTAAAATATTTTATATAGATATATAATATAAATAATTATATTAATTTTTTAAATATCATATGTTTTCATTATATACCTTTTTATAACCATTCGTGAAATTTGGAGATGAAAACCGAATCACATTACTTCGTCGATATGGTAGACCGTATGTAAGTATGACTAATGACCACTTTCCCTTAATGGGTGATAGGGAAAGAAATTGGATTATATAATAAGGTTAAATAATCAATTTAATTTCATATTTTTAATATATATTAATTATTTGGATCATTATCACTCTCTATATGACATGGTGATGGAATACTAATAATATCGGTTTGTGTGGCGGTTGTTTTCCATACACAAGAGTGATGAATTTGTTACCCATTTAACAGAGAAGCAGATGGATAAGTATTATTACATAAAAATTATAACATATCAGTATATGGGGGATATTGGTGTCATTTTATTATAATATTTAAGATATAATTGAAGGTTGTAATAGAATAATGAAAATGAAATAGTTTTGTTAAGACAATTACCTTATATTAGAGAAACCTAATTTTTATTTATTTTTATGTACCCCAAGGTTGGTCACTAATGAATAAAAAGTTAAATAATATGGATAATTATTTTTGGGAGACATAATTTCTGGGTTTTTTAATTATAAATGGATTTATAGGTTTTAATAAGTGAGGGAGGCGGTTTTTATTTATAATTATGGAAAGTCGAATTCTTATAATTTGGTCTATGTATTTCAATAATATAATGCCATTTTACTTTAAATATTTTTCTAAAATTTCTCATATACTATGTTTACGTGAATAAGGTAAATATAAAACCAAAAAATAGGGATTCAAAATGTTTTTATATTATTTTAACACATATCTTTATTGATTTCCATCGATAAACATGCTTTTACCTTAACCGCTAGAATTAGTTTTCACATTTTTTATTATTTACTTGTAACAAGAATTAAGTTAATATTATTACCTAATATTAATGATGATGGTTATAAATATTAAATCCATATTATTACATTATACTCAAATAAGTGGTAGAATTTAATTTAAAAGTAAACCCTCAAATAGTGCAAAAAGAAGCATTTCAATAGTTTTTAAAGAATAAGATGATATCTTATTATCTATATGAATATTAATCATCATTATATAGATTTAAACTAAAATAGTTAGAAATAAGACATATATATTTAATTTAAATAACATGCCATTAAATTATATTTTAGTTATTTACAATTTATAGACAATATACCTTTCTGAACATAAAGACTTAAAAATAATGTTTTATGAAAAATATTTCTTTTTAACTTAAAATGTTCTTATCATTATTTATATTAATTTTATAGAAAGTAAATTAATATATAAAATATTTATAATACATTACTATAAATAAAATGATGAATATATAAATAATACATTTTTTATTATTAAAAAATGCTTATTTGAAGAGTATTCTTCAAACATACATTCTATGTTTATTCTAACCAAGTATGTTTTAAATCCATATTAATCTTATAAAATTATAATTTTCATTCCCTGTAACATTAAAATGTGAATTTATTATAGTCTTGTAAAAATATAATGTTCACTTACTATAATTGTGGCTCGGGTGTTATGAATATAGTGGTTGGGAATATAGTAATGGGAAATATTGTTATTGGATATACAAATATCTAATACATATGAGGAATTTCTATATTTTAAGAATAATTGTTTTCCTAATTAATAAATAAAAAAACTATAAAATTTCATTAAAATATATTATTCTAAAAAAAATATTATAACAAACTATATATTATTACCAAACAACTATATGATAAAATTTAAAAATTGAATTTGATTTTACAAAATAATATAAGTAATATGGTAGAATATAAATAAATAATTTAATTCATTTTTTAATATCATTTAAAAAAATTTATTTTTCAAGGAACTCTTTTTAATAGTGTTATTTATTTTAATCTTAATCAAATAAATCATTACGATATGGTGAGTTTACTGTATTTTATTAACAACAAAAATAGTGAAATAAATTAACATAAATCATATTGAAATTATAAAGAATATAACAAGGCTAAAATATTGTTATTAATAAATTATTCACTTATCATATGTTTTTTTGTAATATGCATGCCTACATTAAAATTAATTATTTCATTACTCTATTCATTAAATTTTATAATTTTATTAAAAAAAATTAATCAGAATATAATACTTTTTAACAATTTAATTTTAATCACTAAAAAATAATTTCATTATAAATGAAAATATTATTTACCATAATAAATCAGTAAGTTTACAAGTAATTATTTTTATAAAAATTAAATTATTTTTAACTGAATAAATAAAAAATTTCATTAAATGATCAATATAATATAATCATTGAAAATATTATACTAATTAAATTTCATTCTTTTATTAATTTTTAGGAAATAATAAATTAATATTACATTAAATTTCATTTCTATACAAACATAATTTTTTTATATCTTACATTTTTATTTAAAAAATTCATTACACATTAATTATAAAAAATTATATTAAATAGAGTCCTAATTAAAATTCCACATATTTAAATTGGGTTGGTGGATTCATCCTATATTTATAATAAAAATACTTAAAATTATAATTTTTTAATCAAGGATAATAATTGTAAAAATATGTAACTTATTGTGGATCTAATTTTAAAAAATTTAAATTACACTTTTAACTCATATATGAAATTTTTTATGTTTTAAATTCACACCCACAAGTAAAAATAACCATTCCCCAACAAGGAAAAATAACACATATGTGATTCCATCTTCACCCCTCACATATAACTCATTCCCAAGAAAATGCACCCCTTTTAATCAATAAATGGAGCACACATCCAACCACATTATACAATAATTATCCTAAAAATAAAAATTTATATATTTTATATATTATCTCTCTTAAAATAATCTTACACTATTGGAATACCTTTGTTACTAGAAACTTCCCAAAGTCTTCAATTAATACGAAATATTTCATGTTAATATTTTGGCCCTCCATATGAGTATTATCCATTCAAATGTATTTTATATTTTATCTCCCTCATCCAACCTCATCTAAATATATTATAACCAAAATAATATAATGGAACTAGTATTATAAATATTTTTAAATTATATTATGTTTACGAAACTCCCACTATGTATATCCTTCTATTCCATTAAATAAAATAACCTCCTCCACCAGTGGTGCATATAGATTACCACCACCATTAACTATGTATTCCTTTCTTATCAAATTCTTTCTTGTCTAGTTCTATAAATGTATATATAGAATACATAAAAAATATATTTAATTAATAATATTCATTAAAGATAAATTACTAACTATTTTATCATTATTATAAATAAATAATCATTAATAAGTTTACTACCCAAAATGAGAATACAATGTAATAAATGATTTCATCTTTCTAACTAATTTATTATTTTCGTAACATCTTCATAACCTATTAATAAATTTTTTATTTCTAAAATTAATAAATCCTAAATAATATCATTTTTCATTATATTTATTAAATTATTATCACTTTATTATTATACTTATCCATTGAAATTCAAATGCTCATGTTTGGGTTAGTTTATCCAACTACTTGAATGGTAATATAAATTTATATTATTGATGGTTTCAAAAACATAATTACTATTTTAATACTATATTAATCAATCTAAATAATTAGGTTACGTAGTTGTGACATTAATGTTTTATTTACTAATTAATACTCCACCATTTGTTCAATAAAAATGATTAAAACAAGATCATACCTAATTTCATATTCACAAATAATAATTAAAACTATAATAGAAATTAAATAGAACATTATAAATCATTATACAACACATATTATCAATTAAAAAATTATCATGGAATGATTAACTTGGTGTCAATGTAAGGGGATTGACATCGACATTACAAAGACTGTATAAACAATCAATATCACATACATATAATGATGAAAACAAATAATATATAGAGATTAAATTTATAATTATTTATTTTAGTTAATGTTCATAAATGGTAATCGATATGAATATGTTTATGATGTAAATATAATGATGGTTGGGTTTATTATATATGGGTTATATTTCTTCATTATAAGTCGGTGGTGAAGGTAATAGAATTATCATCTCATTTCTAATTCATTTAAATATATTCCATATTAAAAACAATAAATATTATTTTTGGTTTATATTATATCACAAAACTATTTTATGACATATTTATTTTCAAATAATGTTCATTTTTTATAGCATGTTATACATGCATCCTCGAGTCTAAATTAACAATAATTATGTATAAAACTAAAACCTACTTGTCAAATTGGTGGGTATGAATATAAATTACTAAATTATGAAAAATATATTATTCAAAATTTTATAATTTGAATTCAATGGTTACCATTAATTATAACTGAAAATAAAAACCATTTTTAAATAAAATGGTTGTTTTTGAGAAAAAATATTTTTATGCGTGAAATGTGTTTTTATCCTAATAAATTCAATTCAGTTATATTAGTAAATGATTTTAATGTATTTTTTATAATATTTATTAAATAAAATTATTTAACGTTTATATAATACTTTCCAGTCTTGAGATAATAATATATATGTAGTTTTATGATTTAAAATTTAATTAAAAAATGTTTTTAACTCCACACTATTTCTAAAATGAATTACAACCAATAATAGAAATTGAATCATCAAAAATGAATTCCATATTTGGAACTAGGACTATAATATTTTCTATATTAGACACATTTATGTTGGATCTATATAAATACTAACAATAGTAAATTATTCCACCCCAATAAGGGTAAAACATGTAAAATTGGTATAAAAATTTGGGATAAAGCATTAAAATTTATCTAAAAATTTCATTTATCCTATTATATTGGTCGAATTTTTTAAATTTCTTTCCATGAAATAAATATAATCCCACTTGGTCAAATATTTCTATGACTATTAACATCGTATTAATATTAGTAAAAAATTATTAAAAAATGTCACTCAGTGGACATTAATCTCTCATGAATTTTTTTATATCAAAAAAAGGAGGATAATTTTTGTTAAAAGTTTTTATTTGAATAATGAATTTTTTTATCATAGTATTTTTTTTCTAATTTCTGTTTTTCAATTATTGGATACAACTATTATGCAACGCTGATATAATATTTATTCAATTAATAAAAAAAATTAATTTTTAAAAAATATAATTTATTTTAATATTATTGAATTATTATCTTCCATAATTTTATTATATTCATATTAAATTGTTTATATGTGTAATAAAATTATATTTTAATTTAATCTTTTTATTGGTGTATTTATTGAAAAACAAAATGAATAGTTCCAAAATATACATTAATGACATTTCAAAATAAATAATTTTTTATTAAATAATTTAATATCTTTAAAAATCTTATATTCAGCCAAGGGACTAAAATATGGAAAAAATATCATCCTTGGTAAATTTATGAGTCATTTTTCTATTTATGATACTATTCATAACCCATTAAGATTGAAATAGTTTTTCCATGGTTATGGTAAAAATGATTAACGATGTGGTTAATAAAAAATATCATATAAAATGGCACAAAAAACTATCAAAATTTTATAATTTGTATCTATTTCAACCATATACATTTTTATTTTTGAATCTAGGGACATATTTAAAAAAAATTAATATGATTTTCTACATCATCGGGTTTTGATGTGGACGTGGAATGGGTCCCCATTGATGATTTGATTGTGGGGTATTTTAAGGCATCACTCAATCACGCACATCAGGTTTTCTATATGTTTCATCATCCCTAGATACTCCCTATGGTTCCCTTATCCATAGCTGGGTATAGAACTGCTTTCCAAAGGCCGAGGGTAATCTGCGATTTCAGGCCCAATGACTCTTGCAGACCCGAAATGGTCAATATGTTGGGAGGTTGGGCTCATAGAACCGATTTTGAGGGGAATTATTGCCAACTTCGGGACTGTCTTATAGATTTTCAGGCCCTCTATCTAATATTGATATGGGACTAGTTACCCCAATGAAATGACTATAGGTTAATTAAAATTCATATAAAAAACTATGGGATCTCTTTATTTAATCCATATATATGTATCCACGGTTCTTCACCATTTTATGCTAACAGGAGGTGACTTATATGATGAAGATACGTATTCTAGTAATTTGGAATATGATTCCATGTAAGTAGATGGTTACTATTTCTAGAAGGGGATTGATCCATTATGAGACATCCTACGTATCATGGTTATTGCAGGAATCAAACCCCAGATAGATCATAGTCTCATGCAGTTTAATGTCCTGAGGGAATGATATATGTTCGGGTACTAAGATTCCAAATATTTGAACTCAAACCCTAACAGGGTCCTGTGTATCCCATAAATAGAAGGAATTATTTACTTTCATAGTTCATTCTTTTAGGGTTTATATATTGGTCTGTCCCATATCATTGAAGGCACTCACTGTGCATATTATATGATTACCAAAACTACCAAAGCTCACATGATCTATGCTAAGTGTGAGAAACACGGGATGGAGAATTATCAATTCATTTCCCATGATATCGGAAATATACACTAGGATGGTCATGAAATGATTTATCATGGGATTTTTTCTTGGAGATACGTCTTACATATCATAGTTATAAATGGAATATGAGTCATCATATCTTGGTTGGATTCTCATTCCTCTAATGGGTGATATGGGTGATCGTATCTAGGGACTAATTGTGTCTTTCTAATTTATATGTTTGAGTTATGAAAATAATTACACCAATAGTGGGTGTTTATTTGATCTCAGACTATAAGAAGGAATCCAACGTATCCAGGTTATGGCAATTATAAGAGTCATTGTAGTTCAGTTTTATACTTGAGTGTACACATTGGGGCTTCCATGTTCTATTATGGTGATTCGTAGTGCAGATGTTATATTTTTTTCAATTGCCTAATCCCATGTGAGCCATGCTAATTGTGGGAAACAAGGTATCGAATGTATTAAATTTCATTACATACAATAATGGAAATAGATTCTAGGATTGTCCTGGATGATTGATGTAGAGCTTGAACATCTGGGAGACGATTCCTTTTTATCCTGAGAGTGGAAGGAAACAGAAACATTATTGTTCCCTTTATGTCGTGTGGTATACATTGCGGAAACCCTGTGATCAGGGCTTAGAAACCGAGGAAAGGAAATGTTATTAACTCCAAATATGGCCTATTGACATGAAGTACATGTCTTGAGGGTGTCACATTACCGAGTTGGAATTTCCTATGAACCATCCCATGACCAAGCTTGACTGATATAGAGGGTGTCGAAGAGTCATTGTGGCATAGTCTAAGGGGTGTCTCAAATCATTTCTCACACCTCTGGGATATAATGTGAGGCATATACTATATTTTTGGATGGCATCTCGAGTCTCAGATATCTAACCTAGAGGGCATTGTAAGAGAGGGTTATCATGTCCATATGCTTTATTTAAACATGGTTACATGAGAAGGAACTATTATACGAGTCAGGTGATATGTCTAAAGGTCACCAAAAGTCCTAGGTAATAGACCCATAGGGTTCTCATGATTATAGTGGTTCCCATAAGGGTATTTTGTGACTCTTTATGACATTATTTGAGTATTATGTGTTTTATAGATGGGATGTTGAAGGAGTGTCACAAGATCCTTGTGACATGCCTTGGTGCTATCACATGTCATTGCGTAACATATGTGAAGATCATGAGTGTTAGTGATAATGTCAATTTCTTAAGACTTCAAACATTGATCTTGGCTCCAACCCATTCATTGAGAATGCATTGGTTTTGTTGAGTTTCAGATCATCTCGAGTCTCACAAGATCCAGTGGGCCTGTGGGTTTTTGATCACATAAACTACCAGAGATGCTTTGGGTTATCTATAAATGTTCATGATACGTACTTTATACCTAGTTCGTGACTAATCTTGATGCACGTCGATATATTACCTTGTGGAAAGCTGGATGGCTATAGGATCTACCACTCCTAGATGTTTGTAGAAGTCCAGAGTCAAATCCTCTAGAGATGGCAATCCAACATGCATAGTAGCAGTCAGGGTAAAACCCTTTCAACTTGATGGAGGTGGAAATTTGTTGGAATCTACACTCCAATTTTTTGGATATATATAAGATGTATCTAGCATGAGTTCAGACTGGAGTCAGCAAAGGGGTCTAGTGCCATACGTTTTCAAGAACCTTTTCCTGGGACTATTATGACTGTGTCATCTAATTTTAAGTTATTGTGAGTCTCTTCTATAAACACTTACTATATTAGATTATATCCAATTAATGGGGACTTTTTTGACAATAAATAAATATAAAATGAATTCCATTCCATTATGCTATCATGTTTGAGAGCCCTCGCAAGATCAATGTGCCTATTGGAAGTCACTCATGAGATCATGGGTGAATTGTCTTGGGCTCTTGTGAGATGAAGATGGGTTTTTAGGGGTCTCACATGACAGTTCCATGGGTATGATGGGAACATAAAATGCCTTTAAACTACTTTGAACATCTTCCACCTCCACATATTTGGTCCCATTTGTTTTATTTCATAGTGGTAATGGATTATGAGTGATTTCATGAGCAATGTATGGGATTTTAACTCACTTTTTTAGTGATGTCCTGTTTGACCAATATGGATTTTATGGAGAATGTGCAAGAATGCAGTGGAAAGGTCTATTTGTCCACACATTTAGCATTGAATGTTGTTGTGGAACACCTGAGGACTTCCACATGCTAAATCAGAAAAGCCAGTGGGATTCTGTTTGCTGGGGCTGACATGACACTGATGACTTTTAGCGTATGATGGATCTATGGGGTATGTGTCACATGCCTTTCAGTGGATGAGAACTCTTATCACCTCCTCCCATTTATTTCCTTAATTATACATTTCACGGGTTTGTGGATCATGGGACATCTCTAAGATATCGTCATGTGATATTATTCTTCCCAATGATGATATGGAGCATGATATCCATGACCATAAGGGGTTTCTCTCTTTGGATATCATCCCTCCTTATTTTCGATGGATTTTGGGTGGTTCATTAGGAACATTTGTGGCAATCACCATGTGGTTATCGGTTGTCTGTGGAGCCTTCATACGAGAAAAAAGGTTCATATAAGGAGGGTCCATGGGTCTTTACGTGGGTCATGGGATATGTGTTGGAACCTTCATGTGACCCTGAAATGGTCCCACAATCATTAGTCAATTAGAGACTCATGTCATATGTAGGTCATGATAGTCCTTTTAATCCTTTTCCTTTGAAGGTAATATATTTCCCCTATTCAGGTGTTTTTCCCTTTAAGATTTTTTCAATGTTCATTTAATGGGAATCAATAAATTCCCCCCAATGCTCAAGAGTGACATTCCAGGGGACGAGGACATGGTTTTGATGAAACTAATGACCTACAGAGTATGCGGTGGTGTCACGAACAGGTGCTTCATGTGATGTTTGGTCTACCAGGAATCGTTTGGAATTCAGTGAAACATTTTATATATTGGGGGGAGAGGGTAGACAGATTCATTCCACTAGCCACCTCCTTTCCCGAGTGCGCCCACTTTTTCCTCCAACACATGATCCTATCGTGAACCCTTATGGCGAGCCCTATTTGTATGCCTATGCCACATGTCCATTTTTTCAGATTTACCTCATTAGACTATTTCTTTCTTATGATATTGTTATCCCAGTCATGAACCACTCTTATGTAATTTGTCATACATTTTCTATGAGGGATATGGTTTTCTTGATGTCTTCGTGAGATCTGTCAGCCTAATCGTTTGAGAATTTGTAACCTGTGTGACTATGTTCAGGTGAAATGACTATGAATCTCCAGGGGGGTCATGGGTATCATTTGATGCCCTTCAGTGGTTATGGGACCCATAACTTCTCTAGAGTCCAGGTGATCCATGAGACCTTTATGTGGTCCATGAATCCCTTTTTGAATCATGTGATCTGCATGGGGTCCCCAAAACATTCATGCCACCATTATCAATAGGAATTTCTGTTTACATTGACTTACATGTACATACTTACTTATTTTCATATAGATTATAGTTCTCATAAGGGTTCCTCAGCCACGACCAACCAATGAGACACGATCTCTACCTATAAGGCCCCACCCTTAACCATTATATAATCTTGAGTGAAGTCATGAATTCAAATTGAGGATCATTACATGTTTTGAGTTTTATAGAATTAGGAAATAAGTATTAAATAATAGAACCACACATTACATGTTGATATTTGCACTTATTATCCAATTTTTCCACCAAAGTAAACCCTTTAAACAAAACAATATTTCTATTTCTTGGAAAAAATATTCTTGACTTCTGCCTTTGTCTTTTCCATTCATAGACCCTATGGAAAAAATTTCAAAAACATGGTATGAGAATTAAAATCTCTGTATGGGATATAAAAAATAAATAAAACCAATAGTATAGTTAAAACATGGTAAATCATTTAATTTTTATTGAAAGAATTAAACAAAATAGATTCACTTGAATAACACTCATACATTTTTGATAAAATAATAATATTAAAACAATTACTCAAAATTAAAACTCATTTAGGAGACTTAGAGAATAATATACCAAAAAACCGTTCGAATCCCATTCAATTGGAATATCTATATGGTTAACTTCATAATTTATGATCTTTAATGGAAATCACCCTTCGTATATGCTATATCGGGTGCACCCATGAGCTTCAATGGGGATCGTCCCATCATATAATCTATAATAGGCTCACCTAAGAGATATATTAGGGCTCAACCCTTTGTATAAGATGTACTGGGTTCACCCATTTCATATAATACTCATGTACCATTTATACAACATGTTAACCACAAAACCCTTTTGAAAAAATCATCAAATACCATTTGAAAACATTTCTACTTAAAAATACTCTTTTCATTTTGGAGCCGATTTTCAATACCAAGATATCCAAATAAAGTCACAAGAGAATTATTTAAAATACATCATGGATTATAGAGGTAACCAAATATCAAATAATGGTTACCACGACAGAGAAGCCGTTATCGCCATATATGTTAAAATAAATAGCATTCTTTTTTTCATTTTTGAATAAATGTAAATTGATATATATAAAAAGATTAATTTTGAAAGAATTAAATGAAATTCTATAAAGTCAAAGTATTCCCATTATAATTATTTTATATCCATATTAATAAATATTCTAGTTAATATCATGAAGACAATGATTTGATAATTAAATCTTTAACCATTAATGATGTCACACACCACATTGAACATAGAAATATTAATCTTCGTGAATTAATAAATAACATTAGTATTGATAAAATATATATATTAAATTTCATAGTGTCTATATATACACCTTATAAAATAATAGATATTGTTATTATCACGAAATTTGTCAATGAAAGTAGATTGAGACGAAGTCCCTTAAATTGAGTCCAACTCATCACATACAATCGTTATGTTCCTGAATAATAAACTAAGGATAATTTCCAGTTAAATGAGAAAATTTTTTAATTTTATTATTCCTTTTATATTACTTATTAACAATTTATAAAAATTAAATAATTATTTATGTTCATATTAGATTTTTTTTCGAAATCCGGCACATGAGTCGAAAATGAACTTGTTTTGACATAAATTTACAATGTAGTAAAAATTATGTCATCTCCAGAGTATTATTCATGATTTAAGTATAATATATGTCTAGTATATATGTTTTTATAATAGAATTAATATTTGGTGATATGAAATGAAATGCACCATTCATGTAGACAATAGGTTGTATGAACGAATGACCACTACTTTCATTTCGTTGTCATTTAAAAAGAATAATAATCAAATGATATATAAGTATATTATAATACCTGTATCATTTTTATTTAATTCATCTCTAATATGTTTCAAAAATACTTCTTTTATATGTTCTATGTATATCAGGAATGACTCGCAATGCTTTGAGAGGGCAGTAGTCCACACATCCTCAAATTAATTTATCATATTTACACAACATGGAATGCATAAAGGTATATTATAAATAAAACAGAAAAATAATAGAGAAAATATAAATATATTATATATTATATATAAATATGTTTCCATAAAAATGATCAACATGAGAGGTGGTTGGTGAAAATTGAACAATCATCATTACATGAAGCAGTAGTTCGCTATACACAGAAATAGTATGTTCGTATCCATTACATGAAGGTGTGTATAGGTTTAGTTAGAATACCTTTAATAAAAACATACCAGTATATTTAGTATAATTTTTTTATATAATCGTAGAATAAAAATATAATAGGGAGTGGTGAAGGAAAATAAGGAAAGGAACTTGAGGGAAGATGTTACCTCTAAATCGGGTAACTTATTGGGATTTGAGCCATATGGTTTTCTAGAATTACCATATTCTCATGGTAAGGGTTATAGGGATAAATGAGGGATTTTGGGAGCTTATGTGAGCATAATTTTCATGATCCAATGGGATTTATATGTCTGAGTTAGTGGGTAGAGGTGGTGGTGTTTTATAAAAAAGAGGAGGGGCACATTAGGAAAGTCTTTAAATATTATTTTATTAGAAAAAATTATAAATATTATTGACCCAATGTGATATAATTCAAGGATAAGATGAGTATGGGTTAAAATACTCACAAAAAATAGGATTTATGAATTTTTATGTCATGAAATTAACCTTATCTGTAGGATTTAACCCTTAGTTAAAAACATTAACTCTTAACATGTATTCTTGTATTTTCATAATATATGGTTAATATTGTTAATATAAAATTCCAATCAACCCAAAAGAGGATAATTAATTAAACGTTTTGAATTATATATTTCATGTTTCCAAATATTAGATATTTAGGACTATTATATCATTTAATAAAACGTTATTTGATTTCAAAACTGATTTCTGTCAACTTTGACATTGTTTAGTAATTGATATTTTAAGTACTAACAACATGATTCCATTGAAACAAAATAATTAATTATAATATAATATGTCATAATAATCATGAAAATATTTGGATTCTATCAAAATGATCAAATTACTATTATTTTAATATTTATATTATAATTTATTGGAATCATTCCTTAATAAGTTAATCACTTCATTATCATTGTGTTATAAATAAATTTATCTATATAATGTATAAAAATTATAAATAAAATACCATAATGTAGTAAATAATTTTATATTTCTAATGATATTTATTTTCAGATATATCATTCAATAACCTTATATTAAAATTGTTTTAGTAAAAGATACATATTTATTTTATATTTCACTTTTCATTAAATTAAATAATATAAAATTTCATTTTCACATAAAAGTGGCACGAAAATTCAAACAATTCGGCCTAAGAATGATCATGGTCTAACATATCTATCAAATAATATTGGGAAACTTTTTATTGTAGTATTATATTATTATTATATTATTTTTTACCTTTATTTACCCGGTTTACCCTTTAACCATGGTAAAAAAATAATTACTGAAGTTTCTATTCATAATGTCCAAAAATATAAGGTACATATTTAAAAAAAAATTAGACATATTGATTCCAAATATGGAAACCATTTATCTAAATTCAAAATAGTTAAATTTTTGTAAAAAATTTAAAATTAATTCTTGTTTCAATACCAGAAAATGGGGTTTTATGAAATCAAAACTACCAAATGATCAACATGTGTTTGAGACCAATTTCAAAATGAAATTACTTTTAATGACCAAAATAGGATTAAATTATAAAAAAATAATCCAATTAAACTGTAATAAATTTAAATAGATTATATAAATATATATATATTCTATGAATAAACATCTTTGAATTAAAATACAGTATTCATAGTATTCCTTAAAAAATGATAGTTATCAGAAAAATAAAAAATATTTATCTAAAGTTAATTTTGATGTCCCACTTATATGTAAGTAGACTATTTTTTCAAATATAACATATAAATGTGTCAATAAATGAATTTAAAGTGGGTTCTCCATCAAAAGGTTGTAAAAAATTATTTTTTGAAAAATACATCTTTTATCAGAAAAATTGAATTTTTTTATATCATATCTATAAGACAGATAAGGTGAATTTGAAAAAAATACATCATCATATATATAAATTTTTACCAATAAACACTTTTTATGGAAAAGTGGGAAACTATAAAAGTACACAAAAACATCATGAAACCACATAAGAAATAACTGAATCTCAGAATTTTAATTTAAGCCTTTTAGAGACCTTAGCTATGAGAAGACTTCTGTTGAGGAGTGGTAGCCCATATGTCCATTTCGTATTTGAAGAGGCATTCAAAATATATTGTCATATTGACCCTTGATTAATTAAGCTCATACACTGATATATTGTTTTTGTTAAATCCACAATCCAAAATATATTGTTTTTTATCCAAGAATCATATTTTGAGTTTAAATTAAACATGATGATCCTATAAAGTAGCCTGTCAAAATTCTCTTTCGAATAGAAGACATTCATAGAATTATCTATTAATTATTCATTGACATTAATTATAGTTTCCCACTCATCACACTCCATGATTTCATTTCAACACTAGAGGATATCAGGATTCACAACCTCATTTTCATCAGGAAACAATTTCTTATCAGAGTCTTTTTCTTTTCTCAAATACTCATTCTATGATATTTTGGACACCTTCATAGGTGGATTTTCTTTTCTTGAGGATCAAGTAACTACGAGACATGGTAAATCTGAATATTCTTTCTTTAGACTCAGCCTCTAGTGTAACATCCCAAGTAAGTAATGAATAATAAGAAATTCTTATCTATGTCTATTTATGAATTAGATAGTGTTTTAGAGGCTTAAAACGAGAATAAATCCAATCATATGCATGTAATACAGTACTATTTTTAAAAGACTATTTTACTGCCTTTTGGTGGAAAACCATTTTTAAATCAAAATTTTGACAATTTTATGAGAACTATTTTTCAAAATAAATATATTCTTTATGATTGGGACATTAAAATTTACTTTGTATAAATTTTTGGTATTTTTCTGACAATGTTCATTTTTTAATGAATAGTGAAAAATGCTGCATTTTACATCAAAACTACATTTTCATCTAATTTAATTTTATGGATAGATTATATTTTTAATTGGATTTAATGTTTAAATAGAATATATGTTTACCATTTAATCCAATGGTGGTCATTGGGATTAATTTCACTTTGGAATTGGGCATAAAAAAGTGCCAAACTCTTCATAGATATTGTTTCAAAAAAAACCCCGCTATTTGTTTTGACAATAGGAATTATATTTAAATTAATTATTGAGATTTTTATGTTTGTAATTTGGTAAAATTGATTTCGTATTTGGAATCATATGGTCCAAATTATATAATTAAGACACTTTTGTTTTTTGACATTATGAATAGTAACGACGGTAATTATCATTAATTATCTTGATTAATTAGTAATCGGCTAGTTAAGGATAACAAAATAATATCATAATAATAAAAAATTACCCCAAAATGTTTCCTAATGCTACTGGTTGTTACATGTCCTACCATGGTATTCCTTTTTCTAAACTTGTGGACCCCATTAAATCACTTTTGTGTGATAATGACTTTTTATCTTTTAATTTATAAAGAAAGTAAAATATAACAAAGAATATATCACCTGCGTAAAACATTTTTAGTTTTGTCTAAAAAATTGATATATTGGACTATAAATAGTCATTTAAAATTTAAAATGATTTCATACATCATAGAATTTTTTTAATAATTTTTAGAAATAAATTAAATTAAATTATTTATCACATCATGATGATGCAGCGATTACCTCATTAATGAACGATTTAAATAAAATGAAAAGACAATGTAAAATCTAAGATGTACACTTGTCAAAGACCTATTATATGAGCATATTTCTAACCCTTATCACCTTAGCCTCAAAATAGATCAATGTGGGACCTTTAAAATCTGAAACTCATTTGAAAATAAAGTAACATTTTATACCATTCCAAGAGTGCCCCTCCTATCATCTTATAAAAGGACCCTACCTATACCTACTTACCCACACTTATCAACCCATTGGCTCGGCCAAGACCTGCTCATTTTATCTATCCACATCCCTCTATTCATCCTATAAGTCTTACCTTATGCAGAAGGCTTTTCAAGAAACCCTTTTTGTTTCTAACCAAGAGGAGTTACATGATTTAAAGGTAAAGACTTCTCTAATGTTCTTTTGTATTATTTTGCTTCTCCAACCCCCTAAAATCATTTTATTCATTTATTTTTTATCAAAACTAGAATCTTCAATATTCTAGGATGTTATTATAAGATGGAGTTGATCTACACTTACACACACCTACATCTAATGGTTAATGTACATACTGTTTCCGTGGATGGCGAATTTCTGCCTCACAAAACGATGATTGTTCGATATTATTATAACTCCTTCAATGGTGGCCATTAATATGTCACTATATTTATATATATGATATATGATATTTTTATTTTTTCCTTAAGCTTCTGTATTTTTCATTTATGACATACCTTTATGGCTTCCGTTATGGGTATACGCGATATCTTCATTTTAGGAAGTGCGGACTATCGCCCCCTCAAAGTGATTTGATTCGTTAAGGACATATGTGGGACATATAAAGTATAGAGTTAATGATATTATATATGAAATTATACTGGGATTATAATATTCCTTTATGTCATTATGATTCCATTCCATAAAATACGAAATAGAAATGAATGTAGCGTTCATGCGTACGTACGGCTTACCGTCTCCATGAACGGTGCATTTCATTTCTTACCTCTAAATGTTATGTAATATTATAAATGCATGTATATAGTTGATATCTATGACATATATGATATCTACATCATTAATATAACTCTGTATATAATCGATACATGAACAACTTGTAATTATAAAAAGTTTTTTTTGACTCAAGTACCAATGATTGTTAAAATGATCGTTATTAACTTAAATAATTACATGGTGTTCATGACATGGTAATTAGTGATATAAAAGGAATAATGAACTTGAAAAAGGTTCTTAAGAAATTAGAAATTAACTCAATTTTATTATTCAGGAGATTATAGAATGATCAATTCAAGTCGGACCCGAGGTATGGGACTTCGTCTCAATCTCCTTTCATTGTGGCATATTTTGTTTTATACACAACATTCTATTATACGGTGTATAAACCCCTTTGAATTTTATTTTTATTCAAAAGGAATCATTTTTATAAGAAGTGTTTACTAAATTACAAAAGGGAATGTTTTAATTTGTCATACGTATGCGGCGACAATGACTTCTCCGCCACTGTGACCATTATTTGAGTTTCGTCTTCCTATATAATCGATAACCTTTTTTTAATGGAAAATAAATACCATATTTTAATTTTAGTTTATTTTGGTATTGAAAATGGTTTTCATAATGTTTTTATTATATCAATGTGTTGTATTGATATCTTGTGATTGAAATGTGGAAATGTTATGTTTCCATTATGCATGTTTTATGTGAAATGATTATGTTATGGTTCTTGGGAATTGTTTATGAAGATGGGGTGTTCCATGATAAACTAAGGGCGGGTGAGCCCAATATAGCTCTCCAATGTATTGGGTAACACGAAGGGGTTAAACGTTAAGGTTTCGTCGAAGATATTTAGGGAATATATTGTGATGGGTATTCCAAACGTAACCATGAGGGTTACTCCCTATGTAAGAATGCTATGATTGCCTCAAGTTACATTTATGTCTTATGATTTCTATTATGTATTCATGATTTGATGAGGTATGTTAAAATGCTTATTTTTTATGAGTAAAGTATTATTTCATTCATGGACTAATGTTTTAATTTCTTACGTTTATATCCCTTACTGAGATTTTTATGCTCATCCCAAGTTTTTTAAATGTTTTTCACAGGTCAAGGGAAAGGTACATGATGTGATGATAGGGTCAAGTAAGTGTCATGAAAGAATCCATGTTTTGTTTTAAATATGTTTCCTTTGATGGGAAAAAATTAATACTATCTTTTATGTAACCACTTTGTATAAATGTGAAATGTAATGCAAGATTTATGATCTAATTCTCTAAAACTCTAAACCTGAAACGATCCTCAATGTGTAATCTTGTAAAATTCAAGATTAAGTAATGTTTATGGATGGGGCCTTATAGTTGGTATCATAGGTCGGTTTAGATAACATTAGGAGTTAGATTTCTTTAAAATGGTTATCAAAAAATATTTTTTTATGCTGAAATTGAAATGATATAGCATTTGAAGATTACCATGTTGCTTCATCTAAGATATGTTTGTTTAAAATGGTTTTCCACAGAGGAAATAGGGAAGCCATTCTAGGAAGGCATACAGAAGGAAATAACCTTCTGAATCAGCATCCTGAGATGGTCGGAATTGGAACTGAACAGTTTGTTGCAGGAATGGTGTAGTTGAATCAAGAGATAAAATGTGGTGTTATCCATGCACGAGATCTGCCAGATCAACCGTAGTGGAACATTTTAGTGGTGGAACATTTCATGGGGAAACATCCCCCATCATTCAGAGGATCATCTAACCTTGTACTAGCTGAAGGGTTGATTAAAGTACTAGAGAAGATTTTTGATGTCATGGGGTGTTCCGACAATCAAAAGGTTAGTCTTTCTATTTACCATTTGGAGGGTGAAGCAGATCAGTGGTGGTCGATGGTTAAAAATATCAGGTACGATGATGAGATTGATGCTCTCGACTGGGATGAATTCCAAGGTATTCTTCTTGAGAAGTATTTTCCTAAGGCTTTTTGAATTATGATGGAAAAACAATTCTTGGAATTGAGGCAAGAGGATGACTCAGTGGCTGTTTATGAATAGAGGTTCACTCGATTGGCAAGGTATGCTCCAAATTTTATCCGAGATCTTGATAGTAAAATCAATAATTTTTACTCAGGATTAAAGCCAAAATATCAAAGGGCTTTAGCTTCTCGCGAGTTCAAGAGTTATGAAAAGCTTGTTCGATGTGCTGAGAAGGTGGAAATAGAGTTTGTCGATGATCAAGTGTTCTATAAGAACCATCATAAGAAGATACCAAGGGGGAAAGAGAATGGAAAGAATTATTCAAAAAGGTCTGACGGTAAGATAACTAAGTTTCCAGTTTGTGATAAATTTGGTAAAAGGAATGCTGGGGAATGTCTTCTAAATTCTATAAAGTGCTACCGATGTGGTAAGATGGGACATAAGGATCATGATTGCACTGAAAGAGATCATGGTGATTATAAGACCAAATTTAATTTATAGTTACTGAAATTTTTTAAGTGCAATGAGATGGGTCAATATGAAAACGAGTGTCCAAAAAAGAGCTTGAGTGATGGGAAGCAGTTAGAATACAAGAAGAAAGGGGTGGTGAAATCCTTTTCAACTACTTCAGCAGATGTTGGGCCATCAAATGAAGTGGTATCATGTACTTTGTTTTTTTTTCAGATTATGCCAGTCTGTTGTTTGAATCAGGTTCTACGCATTCTTTCATCTCTGAAAACATTTCTAGTAAATAGGAATACCATCTCTATAAATGACACCTGAGTTTGTGGTAAAAACCCCTGGGGGATATGTTGAGGCAAAAAGAAGTTATAAGAATATTCCTATCCTTATCCGTGGAAAGAACCTACTTGCAAACCTTATTGTTTTATCTCTAGTAGAGTTTGATGTTATCATGGGCATGGATTGGCTCTCTATTTACCATGCTAAGATTGACTGTAGAGCTAAAAAAGTTTCTTTTTAGAAAGAAATTCTGTTTGTGTACAAGAATGAACCCTTACTATTGATAACATATCAAAAGTCTGAGAAACTTGTAAAAGATGGAAATGAATGTTACCTTGCACATATCGTTGAAAACAAGGGAACTGTTCAGATTAATGATGTGCCAGTGGAAAATGAGAATCCTAGTGTTTTTCCGGATGAGTTTCTTGGAATAATACGAGATCGGGAAGTTGAATTTACTATTGACTTAGTTCCTAATGCTAATCCAATTTCAAAACCCCCTTACCGAATGGATAAAAGTGAGCTTTTAGAGTGGAAGGAGGAATTGCAAGATTTATTATAGAAAGGTTTCATTCGACCTAGCACATCACAATGGGGTGCTCATGTTTTAGTTGTTAAAAAGAAATATTGTTCAATGAGACTTTGCATTGATTATAGAGCCTTGAATAACATCACTACTAAGAAAAAATATCCTTTGGATCATATCGATGATTTGTTTGATCAGCTCCAGGGAGATCAGTTTTTTTTCAAAGATTGACCTGAGACCGGGGTACCATTAGTTGAAGGTAAAGGAAGCTGATCTTCCGTAGACCGCGTTCCGTACACGATATGGCCATTAGGAATTTGTAGTTATGCCTTTTTTACTAACCAATGCACCTATTGTATTCATGGACCTTATGAATAGAATTTTCCATGAGTTCATGGATAAGTTTGTGGTTGTTTTCATTGATGATATTTTGGTGTTTTCTAAAAGTAAAGAGGAGCATGAATGATATTTAAGGGTTATTTTGAAAAAATTAAAAGAAAAGAAATTGTATGGGAAATTCAGCAAGTGTGAGTTTTGATTGCAATAAATTTCATTCCTTGGTCACAATGTTTCTAAAGATGGGATGACTGTTTATCCTGAAAAAACAAAGGATATTGAAGAATGGCCATGACCCACAAATGTAACTGAGATTCGTTGCTTCCTTGGTTTGGTAGGCAGTTACTGAAGGTTTGTTAGAAATTTTTCATGGTTATCTAGTCTAATGACTAAGATAACTCGGAAGGGTGTTACTTTTATATGGACAAAATAATGTGATGATTGTATTCAGGAATTGAAAATAAGATTGGTGAATGCTCCAGTTTTGGAACTACCTTCCAAGAATGGTGAGTTTGTTATCTACAGTGATGCTTCATTGAAAGGACTTGGTTGCATCATAATGCAGAATGATCAGGTAATTTCTTATGCTTCATGACAGTTGAAAACACATGAGTTAAATTACCCTACACATGATTTGGAATTAGTTGATATTGTTTTCGCTTTAAAAATTTGGAGGCATAATTTGTATGGAGTAAAGTGTGAAATATATAATGATCACAAATGATTAAAGTAAATATTCACTGAGAAATAATTGAACATGAGGCATAGGTGATGGATGGAATTAATCAAGGATTATGATTGTACAATTCATTACCATCAGGGAAAAGCAAATAATGTGGCTGATTCTTTGAGTCGAAAAAGTAATTCTTCATTAACAATGTTGCATTTGGAATGTGATACTTTGGTTAAGGATTTTATGAACTTTGGAATAGAACTTTTTGGTGTCGAATGTCCTTATATTTTGTTTTAGGTATCAGTGAAATCTTCTCTATCAGACAGAATTAAGCAAGGATAGAATCAAGACAGTGAGTTGTATAAAAATGTAGAGCTGGTTCAGAAGGGTAAGTTTCCTGAATTCAACATTGATAATGATTGTATTTTGAGATTTGGGAGGAGATTGTGTGTGTCGTGTGATTCAAAGTTGAAGAGAGAGTTGTTATGTGAAGCTCACAGTTCTCTGTTTTCAGTTCATCTAGGCAGTACTAAGATGTATAGAGATTTTCGGGAGTGTTACTAGTGGGACTGAATGAAAAGAGAAATTGCTGATTTTACTGTGATGTGTTTGACTTGTCAATAGGTTAAAGTAGAGTGGGAGTTACTGAAAGGGATGATTCAACCTTTACCAGTGCCAGAGTGGAAATGGGATAATATATCCATGGACTTCGTTGTGGGATTTCTGAAGACACCTCGAGGTAATAATGAAATCTAGGTTATTGTTGATCGCTTGACAAAATTTGATCATTTCCTTTCTATACGAGATACATTTTCCCTAGATATACATTCCGGTTTGTATCTTAAAGAGATAGTCAGGTTACATGGAGTTCCTCTCTCCACTGTATCTGACCGTGATCCCAGGTTCACTTATAACTTTTGGAAAGGCCTTTAGAAGTCATTGGGTATTGAATTAAATTTTAGTACGGCTTTTCATCCTCAATAATATGGGCAGTCAGAACGAACGATTCAGACTTTGGAGGGTATTCTAAGTTCTTGTTTGATGGATTATCATGGATTTTGGGACCAACATCTTTCATTGGTAATGTTTTCTTTTAATATCAGTTTTCATTCAAGTATACAGATGGCACCATTTGAGGCATTATATGGGAAGTGGTGTCGAACTCTAGCTTTCTGGGATGAAATGGGTGAAAGGAAGTTGATGGGACCAGAATTGGTAGAAGAGTTGCAAGAAAAAGTTCAGCTGATACAGAGACACATGAGAACAGCTCAGAGCAGGCAGAAGAGTTATGCAGACAACAAGAGGAAGGATATCTCTTTTGAGGTGGGCAATCATGTTTTTCTCAATGTATCACCCTAGAAAAGTGTGATGCGATTTGGTAAGAAAGGAAAGCAATGTCCAAGGTTCATTTGACCATATGAAATTCTAGATAGAGTTGGATCAGTTGTATACCGAGTGGCTTTGCCTCCGAGTTTATGTCAGCTACACAATGTTTTTCATGTTTCAATTTTAAGGAAGTACATGCCTGATCCATCTCATGTTTTGAGTCCAGAGGTAGTTCAGCTGGAAGAGAGTCTATCTTATAAGGAACAACCAGTCTAGATTCTTGACCACAGGGAGTAGGTGTTATGAAATAAGTTGATTCATTATGTAAAGTTTATGTGGAAAATCACATGATTGAAGAGGAAACATGGGAATCGTAAAATGCAATGAGGGATAAATACCCCCACTTATTCAATAAGTAAATAAATTGCGGGGACACAATTTTCTAAAGGGGGGAAGGATGTAACATCCCATGTAAGTAATGAATAATAATAAATTCTTATCTATGTATATTTATGAATTAGATAGTGTTTTAGAGTCTTAAAACGAGAATAAATCCAATCTTAAGCATGGAATACACTAATATTTTTAAAAGATTGTTTTACTACCTTTTGGTAGCAAACCATTTTTAAATCAAAAATTTACTATTTTATAAGAACTATTTGTCAAACTAAACTTATTATTTATTATTAGGACATTGAAATTTACATTGGATAAATTTTTGGTATTTTTCTGACAATGATCAATTTTTAATAAATAGTGAAAAGTACTGCATTTTACATCTAAACTGCATTTTCATATAATTTAATTATATGGTTAGATTATTTTTTTAATTTATTTTAAAGTGTAAATAAAATATATTTTTACCATTTAATCCAATGGTGGTCATCGGGATTAATTTTACATTGTAATTGGACATAAACAAGTGCCAAATTTTTCATAGATATTGTTTCAAAAAAACCCGCTATTTGTTTTGACAATGAGAATTATATTTAAATTTATTATTTCAATTTCTATGTTTGGAATTTCGTAAAATGGATTCAATATTTGTAATTAGAAGGTCCAAATTATATAATTAATACTCTTTTGTTTTTGGACATTATGAACAGTAACGCCGATAATTATCTTTAATTATCTTGATTAATTGTTAATCGGGTTGTTAAGGATAATAAAATAATATCATAATAATAAAAAATGACCACAACATGTGTCCCAATGCTACTGGTTGTGTCATGGAAGACCATGGTATGCCATGTTCCAAACTGGAAGACCCCAAGGAATCACTTTTGTGTGATAATGAATTTTTATCTTTTTATTATTAAAGAAAGATAAATATAACAAAGAATATATCAGCTGAGTAAAACTTTTTTTATTTGGTCTAAATAAATGATATATTGGACTATAAATAGTCATTAAAAATATAAAACTATTTCATACATCATATTATTTTTTTATAATTTTTATACATTAAATATATTAAATTATATATGACATCATGATGATACAGCGATTACCTCATTAATGAACGATTTAAATAAAATGAAAAGATAATGTAAAATCTAAGACTTACACTTGTCAAAGACCTATTGGATGAGTATATTTCGAACCCTTATCACATTATACTCTAAATAAATCAATTTTGTACATTTAAAATCCAAAACTCATTTGATAATAAAGTAACATTTTATACCTTTCCAATAGTGCCCCTCCTATCCTCTTATAAAAGGCCCCCACATCTACCTCCTTACCCACACTTCTCAAGACATTGACTCCGCCATTCCATTCACATTTTATCTCTCCAAATCTCAATGTTCATCCTAGAAGCCTTACCTTAGGCATCAATCTCTTCAAGAAACCCTTTTCGTTCTAACCAAGAGGAGTCACCCGATTTAAAGGTAAAGACTTCTCTAATGTTATTTTTTATTATTTTCCTTCTCCAACGCCATAACTATTTTTATTCATTTATTTTGTAACAAAACAAGTATATAAAATATACTAGGATGTTTTTATAAGAATGATTCAAGCTACACTTACACACAAATACATATAATGGTTAAAGAACATACTGTTTCTGTGGATAGTGAATTTCTGCCTCATGAAATGATGATTGTTCAATATTCTTATAACACATTCAAAGGTGGCCACTAAGATGTCACTATATCTATATATATGATATATAATATTTTTATGTTTTCCTTCAGATTCTGTATTTTTCATTTATGGCACACCTTTATGGCTTCCATCATGGGTATACACGATATCTTCATTTTAGGAAGTGCGGACTACCGCCCCCTCAAAGTGATCTGATTCGTAAATGCCATATGTGGGACGTATAAAGGATGGAGTTAATGATATTATATATGAAATTATACTGGAATTATTATATATATTTACTTCATTATGATTCCACTCCATAAAATAAGAAATAGAAATGAAAGTAGCGTTCATGTGTACGTACGGCTTACCGTCTCCATGAACGGTGCATTTCATTTCTTACCTCTAAATGTTATATAATATTATAAATGCATGTTTATACTGGATATATATGATATATATGATATCTACATCATGAATATAACTATGGATATAATGGATACACAAAAAAAATTTAATTATAAAGTGTTTATTTTTGACACCAGTACTAATGATCGTTAAAACAACAGTTATTAACTTATATAATTACATGGTGTTCATAACATGGTAATAAGTGATATACAAGGTATAATGAACTTGAAAAAGGTTATTAAGAAATTTTAAATTAACTGAAGTTTATAATTCAGTAGATTAAAGAATGATCGAGTCAAGTCATACCCAAGGTATGGGACTTCATCTCAATCTCATTTCATTGAGGCATATTTTGTTTTATACACAACTTTCTTTTATATGGTGTATAAACCCCTTTGACTTTTACATTTATTCAAAAGGAATATTTTTTATTTGAATCATTTACTAAACGACAAAAGGGAATGTTTTTATTTGTCATACGTATGCGGTTACTATAACTTATCCGCCGTCGTGACCATTATTTGAGTTTCGACTTCCTCTACAAGCCATAACCCTTTTTAATGGAAATTAAAGACCATGTTTTACTTTTCATTTATTTTTGTATCGAAAATGGTTTTCATAATGTTTTTATTATATCAATGTGTTGTATTAATATCTTGTGATTGAAATGTGAAAATGTTATGTTTCCTTTATGCATGTTTTATGTGCAATACGGGAAAAAATGGCATTTGCGACGGGGTTATTTGCTCGTCGCAAATAAGTAGCCTTTTGCGACGGGACAGCTTTCCCCGTCGCAAAAGGACTGGCGCGATTTGTGCGCCAAATCGCGGGAAACTTATTTGCGACGGGGGAATATTCCCGTCGCAAATAACCGGCGGCGGTAAAAGGTATTTGCGACGGGAATATTCCCCCGTCGCAAATAGTATGTCGGCAGGTGGTTATTTGCGACGGGACCCGTCGCAAATAACTATTTACTGGTTGACCGTAATAAATGTTGTCTAAGGTATTTGCGACGGGCACCGTCGCAAATAATACTATTTCCGACGGGATACCCGTCGCAAATAATCTAACCTATAAATACCCCCATCCGTTTTTTTCATTTCATTCTCATTCCTTATCTTCTCCTTCTCTCAAAATTATATTTCTAGAGTTCAGTTTTTCTCCAGTTTAATTTTTTTCTCCGGAGCTGATATTAAAGTTTTGAATAACGATTAGAGCAGATCAATTTTCAAGGTATTTATGTTCATTTTAATTTTGTATTTATTTTTAATTTTTTATTAGTTTCAATTATTATTAATTAGTTGTAATTTAATTATGTTTGCATTGTTTTATTACTTAATAAATTTAAATTATTAGTATTGTTTATAGTTAATGGTAATTAGGAATAATTAGTAATAATTTTTAATAATTAAGAATAAATATTAATAATTAGTAATAAATACCAATAATTAGGAATAATAACATTATTACAATATTAGTTTATTTTATTATTAATATTAAAATAATATAATTTTTTATATATATACAATTCTTTTTTCATCTGTGTTTTTGCTGTCTTCACATGTATTATTTGTATGTGGAGATAGAAAACGCACAGATGAAAGGAGAATTGTATATAAATTAGAAAATTATATTATTTTAATATTAATAATAAAATATATTAATAATGTTATTATTTCTAATTATTGGTAATTATTTCTAATTATAGATAATTATTCATTTAATTACTAATAATTAGGAACAATTATCAATAATTATCAATAATTAAGAATAATTAGTAATAATTAGTAATAATTACCAATAATTAGTAATAATTAGTAATAATTATCAATAATTAGTAATAATTACCCATAATTAGTAATAATTACCAATAAATAGTAATAATTACCAATAATTAGTAATAATTACCAATAAGTAGTAATCATTAGCAATAATTAGTAATAATTACCAATAATTTGGAATAATTACCAATAAATAACAATAATTAGTAATAATTACCAATAATTACCAATAATTAGTAATAATTAGTAATAATTAGTAATAATTAGGAATAATTAGTAATAATTAGTAATAATTAGGAATAATTAGGAATAATTAGGAATAATTAGTAATAATTAGTAATAATTAGTAATAATTAGTACTAATTAGTACTAATTAGGAATAATTAGGAATAATTAGGAATAATTAAGAATAATTAGGAATAATTAGTAATAATTAGTAATAATTAGGAATAATTAGGAATAATTAGGAATAATTAGGAATAATTAGGAATAATTAGGAATAATTAGGAATAATTAGGAATAATTAGGAATAATTAGGAATAATTACCAATAATTACCAATAATTACCAATAATTACCAATAATTACAAATAATTACCAATAATTACCAATAATTACCAATAATTACCAATAATTACCAATAATTATCAATAATTACCAATAATTACCAATAATTACCAATAATTACCAATAATTACCAATAATTAGCAAAAATTAGCAAAAATTAGCAATAATTAGGAATAAATACCAAAAATTAGGAAAAATTAGGAAAAATTAGGAAAAATTAGGAAAAATTAGGAAAAATTAGGAAAAAATACCAATAATTAGTAATAATTACCAATAATTAGGAAAAATTACCAATAATTAGTAAAAATTACCAATAATTAGTAATAATTACCAATAATCAGTAATAATTACCAATAATTAGTAATAATTACCAGTAATTAGTAATAATTAACAATAATTAGTATTAATTACCAATAATTAGTAATAATTACCAATAATTAGTAATAATTACCAATAATTAGTATTAATTACCAATAATTAGTATTAATTACCAATAATTAGTATTAATTACCAATAATTAGTATTAATTACCAATAATTAGTATTAATTACCAATAATTAGTATTAATTACCAATAATTAGCATTAATTACCAATAATTAGTATTAATTACCAATTATTACCAATAATTCGTAATAATTACCAATAATTAACAATAATTAGCAATAATTACCAATAATTAGTAATAATTAACAATAATTAGCAATAATTACCAATAACTGCCAATAATTACCAATAATTGCCAATAATTACCAATAACTGCCAATAATTAGCAATAACTGCCAATAATTAGCAATAACTGCCAATAATTAGCATTAACTGCCAATAATTAGCAATAACTGCAAATAATTAGTAATAAGTTGCAATAATTAGTAATAAGTAGCAATAATTAGTAATAATTAGCAATAATTAGTAATAATTAGCAATAATTAGTAATAATTGGCAATAATTACCAATAATTAGCAATAATTACCAATAATTAGCAATAATTAGCAATAATTAGCAATAATTACCAATAATTACCAATAATTAGCAATAATTACCAATAATTAGCAATAATTAGCAATAATTAGCAATAATTAGCAATAATTAGTAATAATTAGCAATAATTAGGAATAATTAGCAATAATTACCAATAATTAGCAATAATTACCAATAATTAGTAATAATTACCAATAATTAGTAATAATTAGTAATAATTACCAATAATTAGTAATAATTAGTAATAATTAGGAATAATTAGTATTAATTAGGAATAATTAGTATTAATTAGGAATAATTAGTAATAATTACCAATAATTAGTAATAATTATTTTTAATTACCAACAATTAGTATTAATTACCAATGAACAATGGAGTTAGCCTGAGAGGATCTCATCATCGAGAAAATGAAGTTGACTTTTATGGCATACTTGATGAAATCATTGAACTCTGTTATCTTGGACAACATTACATAACCATGTTCAAATGTCGGTGGTTGGATACAAAGAGAGGCGTGCGTGTTCATCCGACTCATGGAATCATCGATATTAAATGTAAAAGTGTTCTCGCAGTAAATGAACCATTCTTATTGGCTCAACAGGCATATCAAGTTTATTACGCGAAGTACTGTGCAACATCAAGAGAATTGACTGATTGGTGGAGTGTAATAAAAATCAAAATTCGAGACAATCAGTTTAGTCAAAGTGAATGTGCTTTCACTGATGTGCAAAGAATTGATGTTTTTCAAGAGAGTACTCAAAATCAATCTTTTTTACAAAGAGACATGAGTATCGATGACGACACCCCACATTTAAGAGTCGGTGATGACGATGATGTTAATGATGTCACATATGAATTTGAAATGGTAAGAGATGAAGCAATTGTAACTCGAATGGATATTGATGATGTTGAGGAGGAATATGAAGATGACATTGACATATATGAAGATGATGATGAAGATGAACACTGATAGCATTCCATGGTATTTATATACAATCATAATATGTATATATGTATATATAATATTAATTATCAATTATTTGCTAACATTAACATTTTCTGTTTCAGATGGACGAGGCCACATTTCGTGTGTAGGCGGATGCTGACCTACCTTTCGATGCGGATGAGTTGCTGGCAGATGACCCTCAGCCTGTAGGCTCTCCTGGGAGTATGCGGAAGGGGTGCAGTCTTGCACGATTGATGATTCCTGACCACGTCCCCGAGAGACGTCTACGTCTTGGGATTGATCCGCGCACCCGGAGGTGTGATAACCTGTGTGATAACCTGTGGATTTGACTAAGATTTCATTAATCTATTCACATAATAAATGTTTATTATTTTTTAAGTTTTCCGCATATAGCAGTCGGACAGGGCAGCGCTATTTTGCGCAACTATTTCTCTCAGCCGTGGACCACATGGGAGCAGATTCCCATTGATGTGCAGCAGGCCATGTTCGGCCATTGGTTGGTACGTATGTAAATAAATAATTTTTATATTGAAAATTATTTCATTTCTAACTTGATATTTTGATTTATTTGTAGGGTTTAAGGTATCCGATCGAGGATACCATGCGTGACGCCATCCATGAGGCATGGGAGGTGGCCATCCGTGATTGCCTTCGTCAGTTTTTGCACAATTTAAGAAAAGTTGCGATGAAGAAAGTAGGAGTGTCAGATTTTGAGGAGTCATGTAGAGCACACCGACCAGAGTACATTTCATCCCATGTATGGGATGGATTATGTGCGCACTGGTTGAGTGGTGCCTTTCAGAGGAGATCATCGGTGGGGAGGTAGAATCGGGGGAGACAGGAGGTGACTCATCGAGCTAGGAGTCCTTCTTTCAGTACTCATAGACAACATCTGGTACGTACATTATTTATAAATATTTTATATAACTGTAAATATTAACAGTTTATTTTTTATTCTTATAGGCTATCGAGCACCCCGATATTACAGAGTACGACGTATATCGGAGGATGTATAGTGATCCTGCTACTGGGGAGCTCAGAGGTGATCATCAGCATCACATCGTGGTCAGTATTATTTGTTTTCAAGTTTAAAAATTAACTGCATATAATATATTCACAATTTTAATTTTAAATTGTAACTGTAGGAGTCATATGAGGCCGCAGCGTCACAGGCCCGACCTGAGAGTCAGGGCGAGTCATCAGATCAGACCACTGCCCGTCAGTTTCATGAAGCGGCATGGATGCAGGCCACCCAGTATGCCATCGAGAAGGGTCGGGTAGTTGGTATCGGCTCTCGACTAACTCCCGGAGATTATTATGGCAGTGCTGCGATGTCGGCATCCATCTCGAGAGGAGCTCATGCATCTTCTTCTACTACTCAATATGAGGATCAGTTGCGATCTCAGACTGCACAGATAGAGAGTCTCCGATAGGAGCAGGAGCAGATGCGTCAGCAGCATGAGGAGGAGCGTCGACACCAGCAGCAGCTGTACGAGGAGCAGGCGAGTCGGTGGCAGCAGGAGCATCATGAGCAGATGGAGTACATGCGCCGACTCACTCATGCTTTAGGGATGGAGTTTCCTCCACCACCATCTGCAGATCCCCCACCTCCCTCCCTCCTTCAGATTAGAGATTGTATTTATGTTATAAAATTTGTGAAATCAAAATATTTTTTTTTCTATTCATAGTTTCTGTCTCATTATAAAATATTAATAATATTATATTTTTAAATAACAATATTAATATGAATAATAATATTATTTATATTTTATAATATTAAATTTTATAATATTATAGTTTAATTATATTTTTTTTAATACTTGAATTATTTTAATATTTGAATGTAAAATAATTCTATTATTTTTATATTAATTAAAATAACTTATTAATATTTTTTTTATTTATGAATTTAATTCTAATATTATTATTTTAATTAAATCATTTATTAATATTCTATTATTTTTTATTTTTTAATTATAATTCTATTATTATCATATTAATTAAAATAATTTATTAATAATTTATTATTTTTATTTGTGAATTATAATTCTATTATTATATTAATTAAAATAATTTATTAATAATTTATTTTTTTATTTTTTTATAGTATTTGCGACGGGATACTATGCCTGTCGCAAATACTAGTATTATTAATAGTTTTGTATTTTTTTTAAAAAAATAGTATTTGCGACGGGACCCGTCGCAAAAACTATTTATAGTATTTGCGATGGGATACTATGCCCGTCGCAAATACTAGTATTATTAATAGTTTTTTATTTTTTTTTAAAATTGTTTTTGCGATGGTACCGTCGCAAAAGGTATTTGCGACGGGTCCCGTCGCAAAAACTATTTTAAAAGTTTCTTTACAAAAATACGGAATACTATTTGTGACAGGGAGAATGACCGTTGCAAAAAAAGGCTTTAGTGACGGGCCCGTCGCAAATAAGTGTAGTTGCAACTGCGTTTTCAGCAACGAGCTATTTGCGACGGGCCCCCGTCGCAACAAGCCATTTGCGACGGGATCTCGTCGCAAATGCCCCGTCGCAAATACCCGTTTTTCTAGTTGTGTTGATACGATTATGTTATGGTTCTTGAGAATTTTTTATGAAGATGGGTGGTTCCGTGATAAAATAATGGAGGGTGAGCCTGATATAGCTCTCCAATGTATTGGGTAATGTGAAGGGATTAAATTTTAAGGTTTTTCTGAAGTGATTTAGGGAATATACTGTGATGGGTATTCCAAACGTAACCATGAGAGTTACTCCCTACGTAAGAATGTTATGAATGACTCAAGTTACCTTTATTTCTTATGATTTCTATGATTTATTCATGATCTGATGAGGTATGTTAAAATGATTATGTTTTATTATAAAGTATGATTTCATACATGGACTAATGTTTTTATTTCGTACTTTTATATCCCTTACTGAGCTTTTTATGCTCATCCCACGTTTTTAAAATGTTTTTCACGGGTCAAGGGAAAGGTACATAATGATGTGATAGGTTCAAGGAAGTGTCATGAAATAATCCATGATTTGTTTTAAATATGTTTCCGTTGATGGGAAAAAATGAATACTATGTTTTATGTAACCACTTTGTTTAAATGTGGAATGTAATGTATGATTTATGATCTAATTCTCTAAAACTCTAAACATGAAATGATCCCCAATGTGTAATCTTGTAATAAATCAAGATTAAGTAATGTTATAGGCTAGGGCCTTATATCCAGGTTAACATAATAAAACATTCAGAATTAATGATAGTGATCTTACCCTTCTTTGATGATGACCTAAGATAGTCCTTCTCCATGTTATCGTCCTTGGAATTAGTGGGGAAGTCTGAGAAAGACAACATATCCTCCTCTGAGGCTTCCAATTCATGACCATACTCATAATCATGATGCTATGTTTCTCCCAAGATAGCAAATTGATTTTGAGGATTAATAACCATTATCCTAGACGTCACCTTCTCAGCATAAGATTATTTTTCCTTCAAGATCTACCCTGCATTTTAAAAATACATAGCTGCTTGAAGCTGTGACCCATAAAATGGATTTGAGAGATTTAAAACTCTAGTATTAGTCATTTATATTCCTCACCTATTGGAAAATAATTACAGACATCCCCCATCCCTGAATTTCTATTGGTTGGACTAGATGACAATAGTTGCATGTCCTGTTCATCATCACAGAGTGCCACTGCAACCACAGACTTCTAAGGGCCAACAACACCCAGATAACTTTTCAATATTTCCATGATAACTAAGACATTTGGTTTAGGATGTATGGACATAAGAGTCTTCTAAATAGCCAGAAAGCCATCACATGGGAGCACTGGACACTAAGAGTTCAACATAGGCCCAGAAAAATTTAAACGTTCAATTGTATTGATGCATTCAACTTCCAAAGGGAGACCATGATCATGGGAAATTCATGCAGAAAATAGAAGATTGAGGGTAACACCATTTCCCAAAGCTATCCATCAGTGGGGACCCTTTTTACCTCATCGTCAAGAGCGAGACATGTGCCCAAGGTGAGATAACAAAGATAAGAAAAGTGTCCACGACTGAAACATGGCAGGTTGATTCCATCTAAATTCATCACCTACTAAGATCCAAACCATTCAACCAGGGTTTTTGAGATTTCAACATCAACGCAAATGCTTGGTGGAATAGGGTGATAGAAGGACCTAGTTCTAGATTTCAAAAGAGATAATGTATAAGGCCCCAGCCTTAAACCTTACTTAATCTTGAGTTATTACAAGACTACACATTGAGGATTTTTTGGGTTTAGAGTTTTAGAGAATTATATCATAGAACATGCATTAGATTCCACATATAAACAAAGTGGTTACATAAAGATAGTATTCATCTTTACCATCAGTGGAAACATATTTAAAATAAAACATGCATTCTTTCTTGAAACTTCCTTGACACTATCATCATATCATGTACCTTTCCCTTGACCTGTGAAAAACATTTCAAAAAACTTGGGATGAGCATAAAAAGCTCAGTAAGGGATATAAAAACTTGGAAAGGAAACATGGGTACATATATACATAAGAATGTAATCATACATTACCCATAAAACATAAGCACTTTAACATACCTCATCAAATCATGAATAAATCATAGAAATCATAAGACATAAAGGTAACTTGAGGCATTCATAACATTCTTACGTAGGGACTAACCCTCTTGGTTACGTTTGGAATATCCATCATAGTATATTCCCTAAATCTCTTCGGAGAAACCTTAACATTTCACTACTTCACGTTACCCAATGCATTGGAGAGCTATATCGGGCTCACCCGCCCTTAGTTTATCACTGAACCACCCGTCTTCATAATAATGCCCAAGAACCTCAACATAATCGTATCACATAAAACATGCATAAAGGAAACATAACATTTCCACCTTTAAATCACAAGATATAAATACAACAAATTAATATAAAAACATTATGAAAACCATTTTCAATACCAAAATAAAAGAAAATTAAAACATGGTATTTATTTTTCTTTTAAAAAGAAGGTATGGATTGTAGAGGAAGCTGAAACTCAAATAATGGTCATGGCGGCGGAGAAGTCATTCTCGCCGCATACGAATGACAAAACATTCCCTTTTGTCGTTTTGTAAAACGATTCATATAAAAATTAATCATTCTGGATAAATTTAAAAGTCAAAGGGGTTTATACACTTTATAAAAGAATGTTGTGTATAAAATAAAATATGCCTCAATGAAAGGAGATTGAGACGAAGTCCCATACCTCGGGTCCGACTTGACTCGATCATTCTTTAACGTCCTGAATAATAAACATGAGTTAATTTATACTTGATTAAGAACCTTTTTAATGTTCATTATTCCTTTTATATCACTTATTGCCATGTTATAAACATTATGTAACCATTTAAGTAAATAATGTTTGTTTTGTCGATATTTTGTTCTTAAGTCGAAAGTGGACTTCTAACAATTACATGTTGTTCGTGTGGTAAAAGGTTATTTATATCCAGAATTAAATTCATGATTTGGATAGCATATATATCATATATATCCAGCAGATACATGTATTTATAATATTACATAATCATTTAGAGGTAACAAATGAAATGCACCGTTCATGGAGACGGTAAGTCGTACGTACGCATGAACGCTACATTCATTTCTATGTCATATTAATGGAATTAAACCTAAATGAGAGGTATGTATATTTTAATTCCATAATTATATTCATAATTTAGATGTATAATTCATTATATATATCCATTATATACATGTAATTTTAATATTACATTACATTTGGGGATAAGAAATGAAATGCACTGTTCATGGAGACGGTAAGCCGCACGTACGCATTAACGCTACTTTCATTTCTATCTCATACTTTAATGGAATGAAATAATAATGATATATAGGTGTATTATAATTCCAGTATAACATCATATATAATAACTTTAAATCCATCCTTTATATGTCCCACATATGGCATTAACGAATCACATCACTTTGAGGGGGCGGTAGTCCGCACTACCGTAAATGAAGATATCACGTTTACCCATAATGGAAACCATAAAGGTATGCCCAAATTGAAAAATACAGAAGCTTAATGAAAACACTAACATATTATATATCATATATAAAAATAGTGTCATCTTAATGTCCACCTTTGAAGGTGTTAAAATAATGTTGAACAATCATCGTTTCGGGAGGCAGAAATTCGCCATCCACGGAAACAGTATATTCTTTAACCATTAGATGTAGGTGTGTGTAAGGGTAGCTCGAATACTCCTTATAAAAACATCCTAGTATATTGAGTATATTGTAGTTGTTACAAAACAAAAGAATAAAAATAGTTTAGGGGGGTTGTAGAAGCAAAATAAAACAAAAGGACTCAAAAGAAGGCATTACCTTAAAATCGGGTAACTCTCGTAGATTTGAGCTCAAAGGATTCCATGGGAAGTCTTGTGCCCAAAGGGAGGCTTCAAAGAGTAATATAGGGATGTGGAGAGCCAAAATGGGCAGGGGTTGGCCGAGCCAAAAGCTTTGGGAGTGTGTGTAAAGAGGTAGAGGTGGGGGCCTTTTATAAGTGGAGAGGAGGGGCACTCTTGGAAGGTAAAGAAAAGTCACATTATTTTAAAATGGTATTCGGATTTAAGAGGTCCCAGATTGATGTGTTTCTAGGATAAGGTGAAAAGGGTTCTAAATCAACCCATTCAATAGGTTTTGGCCATGTTTAGTTCTTAGAGTTTACATTATCTTTCAATTTTATTTTAATCGTCAAATAGTGAGGTCATCGATACCTCATCATTATGTCATAAATAATTTAATTTATTTAATGTCTAAAAATTATAAAAAAAATACTATGATGTAGGAAATCTTTTTATATTTCTAATTAATATTTATAGTAAAAAATATTTCTTGTATAACCCCATGTAAAAATTGTTTTAGTAAAATAACTCATGTTTGTGTAATTTTTACTGTTACATTAAATAAAAAGTTATTTATGTCATTTCTGAACCAATGTGGCTACATGGGGTCCCCAAGTTGACCCATGGATTTTCTTGGTCGGCCATGACACATCCAATAAGGGTAGGACATGTGTCAAGGTATTTTCATTTTATTATAATATCATTTTTGCCTTAAATTGCACTAACTACCTCTAATCGCGATTAAGAACTTAAAAGTTACTATTCACCAAAAAATTATTTTAATCTCATTGAACCACATTTTAGTTATTAATGACAACCATGTGTGTCGGATTTTTTTGAAATTCAAAACACAGAAGTGGTAAAATTTCATTTATACGAAAAATCAGTTTTTATAAGTACCACTTAGTGGTTACACTATTCATCAAAAATTGAAGTTTTTCAGAAAAATACCAAAACATCACCCTAAGATATATTTGATATTCCGAATTCAAAAATGAATTCCATTTTACAAAATTCACAAAATATAAGTTGCTTTAATTAATATAATAATTAATTCCCGCTGTCAGAGCAAATAGCGTGTTTTTATGAAACAATAAGTATCAAAAGATTGACAGTAGTTTAAGTTCAATTTCAAAGTGAAATTGATTCCAATGACCACTATTGGATTAAATGGAAAAAATATATTCTAATTTCACTTTAAAACGAATTCAAACGATAATCTAATCATATAAATTAATTAGATTAAAAAGCAGTTTTGATATAAAATGCTGTATTTTTCACTATTCATTAAAAAATCAACATTGTCAGAAAAATACCAAAAATTTATCCAATGTAAATTTCAATGTCCCAATCATAATGAATATGTTTATTTTGACAAACATATCTTATAAAATTGTCAAAATATAGATTTAAAAATGGTTTTCCCTCAAATGGCAGTAAAACAATCTTTTATAAAATATTATTGTATTCCATGATTAAGATTGGATTTATTCTCATTTTAAGCCTCTAAAACACTATATAATTCATTAATAGACATATATAAATATATATATTATTCATTACTTACTTGGGATGTTACATCCTTGCCCCATTTAGAAAATTGCATCCCCACAATTTATTTACATATCGAATAAATGGGGGTACTTATCCCTCATTTCATTTTCAGATTCCCATGTTGCCTCTTACATCATGTGGTTTTTCAACAAAAACATTACCTGATTAACCACCGTATTTCGTAACACTTGATCCCTTTGGTCAAGAATCTGGACCGGTTGTTCCTCATATGATAGGTTCTCTTCCAGCTGAACTACCTCTAGACTCAAAACATGAGATGGATTTGGCATGTACTTTCTCAACATCGAAACATGAAAAACATTGTGTACTTGAGATAAACTCGGAGGTAAAGCCACTCGGTAAGCAACTAATCCAACTCTCTCTAGAATTTCATATGGTCCAATGAACCTTGGACTCAGCTTTCCTTTCTTACCAAACCGCATCACACTTTTCCATGGAGAAGCCTTGAGAAAAACATGATCACCTACCTCGAAAGGTAGATCCTTCCTCCGGTTATCCCCATAACTCTTCTTCCTTCTTTGAGCTGTTCTCATGTGTTTTTGAATCATCTGAACTTTTTCTGCCATCTCATCTACCAATTCTGGTCCCATCAGTTTACTTTCACCCACTTCATCCGAAAATGCTGGAGTTCGACACCGCTTCCCATATAATGCCTCAAATGATGCCATCTGTATACCAGAATGAAAACTGTTATTATATGAAAACTCAACCAATGAATGATGTTGGTACCAACATCCCTGATAATCCATCGAACAAGTTCATAGCATATCCTCCAAGGTCTGAATTGTTCGTTCTGACTGCCCATCTGATTGAGGATGAAAAGCTCGAGATGTCTTCGGTAATCCCACAACAAAGTCCATGGATATATTCTCCCATTTCCACTCTGGCACTGGTAGAGGCTGAAGAACCCATTTTGGTAACTGCCACTCTGCTTTAACCTACTAACAAGTCAAACACTTCACAGTAAAATCAGAAATATCTCTTTTCATTCCATCCGACCAGTAATACTCCCGCAGATCTCTGTACATCTTAGTACTGCCAGGATGAACTGAAAATGAAGAACTATGAGCTTTACATAACAACTCTCTCTTCAACTGTGAACCACAAGGCACACACAATCGCTTCCCAAATCTCAAAACACACTCATTATCAATGTTGAATTCAGGCAACTTACCTTTCTGAACCAGCTCTACCTTTTTCTGCAACTCACTATCTTGCTTCTATGCTTTCTTGATTCTACCTGATAGAGATGATCTCACTGATACCTGAAACAAAACAGAAGAACTTCCTACACCAACAAATTCTTTGCCAAATTTCATCAAATCCTTAAACAAAGGATCACGTTCCAAACGCAACATTGTTAATGAAGCATTACTTTTTCGACTCAAAGCATCGGCCACTTTATTTTCTTTTCCCGGATGGTAATGAATTGTACAATCATAATCCTTGATTAATTCAACACATCTCCTATGTCTCATGTTCAACTCTTTCTGAGTGAATATATACTTTAAACTTCCGTGATCAGTATATATATCACACTTTACTCCATAAAAATGATGCCTCCAAATTTTTAAAGCAAAAACAACAGCAGCTAATTCCAAATCATGTGTAGGGTAATTTACCTCATGACTTTTCAACTGACGTGAAGCATAAGCAATTACCTGATCATTCTTCATAAGGACACAACCAAGTCCCTTCAATTAAGCATCACTGTATGTAACAAAGTCACCATTCCTAGAAGGAAGTGCCAAAACTAGAGCATTCACCAATCTTCTTATCAACTCCTGAAAACAATCATCACATTCTTTTGTCCAGATAAAATTAACACCCATTCCAGTTAGCTTAGTCATTGGACTAGATAACTGTGAAAAAGTTCTAACAAACCTTCGGTAATAACCAGCCAAACCAAGAAAACTACGGATCTCGATTACATTTGTGGGTCTTCGCCATTCTTCAACAACTTTTGTTTTAGTAGGATCAACAGTTATGACATCTTTTGAAACAATGTGACCAAGGAAAAAAATTTGTTGTAACCAAAACTGGCACTTGCTGAATTTCCCATGCAGTTTCTTTTCTTTTAAGGTTTTCAAGATAACCCTTAAATGAATTTCATACTCCTCTTTACTTTTAGAAAACACCAAAATATCATAATTAAAAACATCCAACATTTTTCACCTGAGTCAACTGATCCATCACTGCAACAAACTGTTTAGTTCTGATTCTGACCATCTCAGGATACTGATTTGAAAGGTCATTTCCCTCTATATGCCTTCCCATAGAATCTGTTTTGTTTCCTCTATGGAAAACCATTCTTAACACAGAAATATCTTAGGAGAATCAATATGGTAATCTTTAAATGCTATATCATTTCAATCATATTATAATTTAACACTTTTCTAACTCCTAAAGTTGTCTAAACCAACCTTTGATACCAAAAATAAGGCCCCAGCCTCAAACCTTACTTAATCATGAGTTATTACAAGATTACACATTGAGGATCTTTTCGGGTTTAGTGTTTTAGAGAATTAGATCAGAGCACATGCATTACAATCCACATATAAACAATGTGGTTACATAAAGTTAGTATTCTTCTTTCCCATCAATGGAATAATATTTAAAATAAAACATGGATTCTTTCTTGAAACTTCCTTGACACTATCATCATATTATGTACGTTTTCCTTGACCTATGAAAATCATTCAAAAAACTTGGGATGAGCATAAAAAGCTCAGTAAGGGATATAAAAATATGGAAAGGAAACATGGGTATATATATACATAAGAATGTAATCATACATTACCCATAAAACAGAAGCACTTTAACATACCTCATCCAATCATGAATAAATCATAGAATTCATTAGACCTAAAGGTATCTTGAGGCATTCATAACATTCTTACGTAAGGAGTAACCCTCTTAGTTACGTTTGGAATACCCATCACAGTATATTACCTAAATCTCTTTAGAGTAACCTTAACGTTTCACTGCTTCGCATTACCCAATGCATTGGATAGCTATATCGGGCTCACCCGCCCTTCATTTATCACGGAACCACCCGTGTTCATAATAATGCCCAAGAACCTCAACATAATCGTATCACATAAAACATGCCTAAAGGAAACATAACATTTCCACCTTTCAATCACGAGATATCAATACAACACATTGATATAAAAACATTAGGAAAACCATTTTCAATACCAAAATAAAAGAAAAGTAAAACATGGTATTTATTTTTCTTTTAAAAATAATGTCTGGCTTGTAGAGGAAGCCGAAACTCAAATAATGGTCATGGCGGCGGAGAAGTCGTTGTCGCCGCATACGTACGACAAAATATTCTCTTTTGTTGTTTTGTAAAATGATTCATATAAAAAATATTCCTTTTGGATAAATTTAAAACTAAAATGGGTTTATACACTGTATAAAAGAAAGTTCTGTATAAAATTAAATATGCCTCAATGAAAGGAGATTGAGACGAAGTCCCATACCTCGGGTCCGACTTGACTCGATCATTCTTTAACGTCATAAATAATAAACATGAGGTAATTTCTACTTGATTAATAACCTTTTTAATGTTCATTATTCCTTTTATATCACTTATTTCCATGTTATAAACATTATGTAACCATTTAAGTTAATAATGTTTGGTTAGCCGATATTTTGTTCTTAAGTCGAAAGTGGACTTCTTACAATTACATGTTGTTCGTGTGGTCAAAGGTTTTTTATATCCAGAATGAAATTCCTGATTTGGATATCATATATATCATATATATAATGAATATACATGTATTTATAATATTACATAATCATTTAGCGGTAACAAATGAAATGCACTGTTCATGGAGACGATAAGCCGTACGTACGCATGAACGCTACTTTCATTTCTATGTCATATTAATGGAATTAAAACCAAATGAGAGGTATGTATAATTTAATTACATAATTATATTCATCATTTATAGGTATCATTCAATATATATATCCATTATATACATGTACTTTTAATAGTACATTACATTTGGGGATAAGAAATAAAATGCACTGTTCGTGGAGACGGTAAGCGGTACATACGCATGAACGCTACTTTCATTTCTATATCACACTTTAATGGAATGAAATAATAATGATATAGAGGTATATTATAATTCCAGTATAAATCATATATAATAACTTTAAATCCATCCTTTATACGTCCCACATATGGCATTAACGAATCACATCACTTTGAGGGGGCGGTAGTCCGCACTACCGTAAATGAAGATATCGCGTTTACCCATAATGGAAACCATATAGGTATGCCCAAAATGAAAAATACATAAGCTTAAGGAAAACATTAACATATTATATATCATATATAAAAATAGTGTCATCTTAATGGCTACCTTTGAAGGTGTTAAAATAACGTTGAACAATCATCGTTTTGGGAGGCAGAAATTCGCCATCCACGGAAAGAGTATGTTCTTTAACCATTAGATGTAGGTGTGTGTAAGTGTAGCTCAAATACACATTATAAAAAAAATCATAGTAAATTGAGGATATTTTAGTTGTTACAAAAGAAAAGAATAAAAATAGTTTAGGTGGTTGGAGAAGCAAAATAAAACAAAAGGACTCAAAAGAAGACATTACCTCAAAATCAGGTAACTTTCTTAGATTTGAGCTCAGAGGCTTCCTTGGGAATACTTCTGCCCAAAGTGAGGCTTCAAAGAGTAATAGAGGGATGTGGAGAGCCAAAATGGGTAGGTTTTGGCCGAGCCAAAAGCTTTGGGAGTGTGTGTAATGAGGTAGAGTTGGGGGCCTTTTATAAGAGGATAGGAGGGGCACTCTTGGAAGGTAAAGAAAAGTCACTTTATTTTAAAATGGTATTCGGATTAAAGAGGTCCCACATTGATGTGTTTCAAGTATAAGGTGATAAGGGTTATAACACCACCCATAAAATAGGTTTTTTCCATGTTTAGGTCTTATAGTTTACATTATCTTTCCATTTTATTTCAATTGTTAAATAATGAGGTCATCGCTAGATCATCATTATGTCATAAATTATTTAATTTATTTAATGTCTAAAAATTATAAAAAAAATACTATGATGTAGTAAATCTTTTTATATTTCTAATTAATATTTATAGTAAAAAATATGACTTGAATAACCCCATGTAAAAATTGTTTTAGTAAAATAACTCATGTTTGTGTCATTTTTATGTTTACATTAAATAAAAAGTTATTTATGTCATTTCCCATCCAAAGTGGATCCATGGGGTCCCCAAGTTGACCCATGGATTTTCATGGTCGTAAATGACAAATCCAATAAGGGTAGTACATGTGTCAAGGTATTTTCATTTTATTATAATATCATTTTTGCCTTAAATTGCACTAATTACCTCTAATCGCGATTAAGAACTTAAAAGATACTAATCAACAAAAAATTATTTTAATCTCATTGAACCAAATTTTAGTTCTTAATGACAACCATGTATGTATGATTTTTTGAAATTCAAAACACAGAAGTGGTAAAATTTCTTTTAAACAAAAAATCAGTTTTTATAAGTACCACTTAGTGGTTTCACTATTCATCAAAAATTGAAGTTTTTCAGAAAAATACCAAAACTTCACCCTAAGCTATATTTGATATTCCGAATTCAAAAATGAATTCCATTTTAAAAAATTCACAACATATTTGTTGCATTAATTAATTTAATAATTAATTCCCGCTGTCAGAGCAAATAGCGTGCTTTTATGAAACAATAAGTATCAAAAGATTAACACTAGTTTATGTTCAATTTCAAAGTAAAATTGATTCCAATGACCACTATTGGATTAAATGGTCAAAAATATATTCTAATTTCACTTTAAACCTAATTCAAAAGATAATCTAATCATATAAATAAATTAGATTAAAAAGCAGTTTTGATGTAAAAAAGCAGTATTTTTCACTATTCATTAAAAAATGAACATTGTCAGAAAAATACCAAAAATTTATCCAATGTAAATTTCAATGTCCCAATCATAATGAATATGTTTATTTTTTCAAACATAGCTTATAAAATTGTCAAAATATAGATTTAAAAATGGTATGCCATCAAATGGCAGTAAAACAATCTTTTAAAAAATATTAGTGTATTCCATGATTAAGATTGGATTTATTCTCATTTTAAGCCTCTAAAACACTATCTAATTCATTAATAGACATAGATAAAAATATATATTATTCATTACTTACTTGGGATGTTACATAATGACCAACCATGTTACCAAACATTTAGATTTTATAGGGGTTATGAAAAGGGATAGGGAGCTTGGAGAATCTTACCCACAAATCCATTGTTAGTGTATCCTACCTCATATGAATACCTTAGGACCATTTGAACAGATGGAAGCAGAGGCCATTGAAGGAACAAGGAGCTCTGGACCACACAATGATCAGATTGTCTTGGAATGTGAATTGGATCTTGATATGGAACTTATCGATAAGACAAACAGTCGGCCATTCTTGAAGTTCCCAGGAATAAAAAAATCCATTAATGGTGTCCACCGATGGCTACTGATTATCAAAAAAATATGATGGGCTAAATGGTAATTGATTTTACTGTGGGAAAAGTAAATGGAAAACTTTTTTATTTTAAGATCCATTTCATTAATTTGAGGAATTATTTTAATACCTAGAATAAGAACATAATTAAATATACTTACTTGAAAAGTAGAGTATAATACATTATTATATTTATATAAAAAAAACGCATATTATCTCTAAATGGAGAGTATTCAAGATGAGTTTGTCACACCTGAAGAACTAGAATCAACTTATATCGAGTAGCATAATTTTCAAAAGATGATCTACATATTTCACCTCTCATTAGAAATTAAACTAATAAAATTTTTATTGCATGATCATATAATCCCCCAAAAATAAGAGTCCTTTATAAAAAAAATACTATTTCTAATCCCCAAAATTCAACAGTATTACCAAAATTCCAACATAGACCATTCAAAAAAAATTGTTCTTATTATTCCTAAAAAATAATCCAAAAAAAGTATGAAACCCAAAATTCATAAGTATTTGATCCCACTGTCTTAAAATATAAATGTAATCATTTATCTCAAAATATCAGAAACCAATCTTCATACTAACAAGTTATTAATCTAATCACATTTTCTCCAAAATAGGTTAATCACTTCTATAAATAATGTAATTTCTATAAGTCCACAATTAAGTCATCTATTTATAAATAAGTAATTCTTCATTTATTCCTCAAATAAACTTTCATATTATTCTATTTACCTTAATCATATAATGTTCCTAAAATAGTGAACGTCTTTCAAAATAACATTTATCACTTAATCCCTAAATCATTTTCCAATACCAAGGAAATCGATTTGACAAAACGTAAGTTCCTGACATCAACTTATTCTCATTTAATCAACTTTTTAAATAAAAAGATAAAGTCATACTATCTATGGACTTCATGTAAGAAAATGGTAGGAGATTCTCTCTTTTCAACCTTCTATTTAGGGTTTGATTCTCGTGGCCTTGTAGAATGTGATGAGTTGTCATCCATCCATCGAGATGTTCTTTCTCCAAAACCATATAATTATAAAAAAATATAATTCTAATAACTTTGTAAAAAGTAATATAATGTCTTAAATAATAACTATAACCTTTTATAACCTCACCGGATATCTAATACCTTTCATTTTTCATCCCAAAAACAATTAACATAAAATTAACTAAAAAATACATGTCTGTAAAAATAATACTAATTACCATTAAATTTCATAACATAAGACTAAAAATGGGTTTATAAGACATTGAAAAAATGATAAACATTAAAATTATAAAACCATGATGATATCCATAACTCTTAAGAGAAAATCATAATCTCTAATGTTGTTTAGGACATCCTATGAAACAAACTATAACACCACATCCATAAACATTAAATAATACTGAGTTAATTCAAGAATTAACATTTAATATATATTTAAATTTAGAGTTTTGGAGAATTAGGCCACAAGTATTACATACAAGTCCCATATATTACATGTGGTCATTATCACCGAGTAACCTATTTTTTCCAACCAAAGGAAACCCTTTAAACAAAGAATGATTTATTTTTACAATTAAAAATAATCATGTCTTCTTCATTTCTCTTATCCATCCTTATACCATGTGGAAATTTTTAAAAAAAAATTAAATGTGTATTAAAAGATCAGTAATGGATATAAAAACATTGAAAACCATTACTCTAGTTAAAACATAGTAACTCATTTTATGTTTTTGAGAGAATTAAAGATCACATTCTCATATGAATAACTATCATACTTTTTTCCCAAATAAAAAACATTAAACTATTATAAAAAAATAAAACTACCTTAGGTTACTTTGATCATAATATAAATAAAAAACTTTCAAATACAATTCAATAAGAATAACCTTATTGTAGACTTCCAAACTGAAGATCTTTAATGGGGATCACCCTTTATATATGATATATCAGGTGCTCCGGTGAAAAATAATGGGGCTTATCCATTCATATAAGCTATAATAGGCTCACCAATGAGTTATAATGGGGATAAACCCTTGGTATAAGCTGTGTCGAGCTCACCCCTGATCTATAGTGGGTCTCAACACTTCGTATAAGTTGTATCATGCTCACCCGTTTCATATAATGGTCAAGTAGCAATTGAAAACACGTTCATCAAAAAACCCTTTTGAAAAAAATCATCTAATACCATATGAAAAACATTTCCATATAAAAATACTTTTTTAATTTAAGATCCCATTTTTAATACCTTGATACAAAAATAAAGGCATAAGGAATTTATTTTATATACTTGAATTCTTATGAAGGATGTCAAATATAAAAAATAGTTACACCGGCGTAGAAGTCATTATCGCCCTATATGTGAATATAAATAACATTCCTTTAGTCAATTTGTAAATAAAGTAAAATGATTTGTATAAAAATATTTTTTTTGAAGGCATTAATTGATATTTTATATAGAGATAAAATGTCATTTATAATTATTTTATATCCATATAAATAAATATGAAAATAAATATGTAAATTGTTATCATGAAGACAATGATTTGATAATTAAATATTTAAATGTTAAAGGTGTCACATACCACTACAAAAATTTAAATCATAATCTACATGAATTAATAAGTAGAATTAATATTGATAAAAATGGATATGAATTTTAATAATGGATATATATATAGCTGATAAAATAATAAAGGTGGGTTTTATCATGAAATGCCTCAATGAATAAATGTTAAGATGAATCCCCTTACCTTGGGTCCGACTCATCACGTACAATCGTTATGTTCCTTAATAAGAATCTTATGATAATTTATACTTTCATGAGAAAATTTAACATGATTATTATTCCTTTTACATATATTATTTCCATGTTATAAAATTTACAAAATTATTAATGTTCATATCAGACGTTTTATCGATATTTGGTACTTGCGTAAAAATTGAACTTATTTTGATGTAAATTGTCCAAGTAGTCAAAATTCCATCATATCCAAAATTTTATTAATTATTTATTTATAATAAATATCCTATATATATGTATTTATAATATCCATTATATTTTTAGGTAATATATGAAATGCACCATTCATGGAGATGGTAGGCCGTACGTACACATGAACTATACTTTCATTTCAATGTCATATTAAAAGAATAATAATAAAATGATATAAAAGTATATTATAATATGAGTATTATATTTATGTCATTTAGTTCTCATAGGTTTAATAAAACCATCCTTTATATGGTACATGTATAGAGGGAAATGAGTCAAATTGCTTTGAGGGGGTGGAAGTCTACATTTCCTCAAAAAAAATTATGGTATTTACACAACATGGAAATCATAAAGGTATGTTCTAAATAAAAATTACAGAAGAATAGAGACAATATAAATATAATATATATCTTATGTAAATATAGATAAGTAATTATGTCCACTATAATATGTGGTAGTTGAGAATTTAACAATCATCGTTTTGTGTGGCAGTAGTTCCCCGTACACAGAAACAGTATGTTCGTATCCATTAGATAGAGTTGTGTGTAAGTGTAGTTATAATAAATATCATAACAGAAACATAGTATGTTGAGGATACTATTTTTATTATTTAATAACAGAATTTTATGAGCATAGGGAGTAGAGAAATAAAATAATGGAATGGAACTTGAGGGAATATGTTACCTCTAAATTAGGTAACTTATTTTGATTTGATCCAAAAAGATTTATTGAATTGGATTATGCCCAAAAAAAATTATTAGAAGAAATGAGGGATAATTGGAACTTATTTTAGCGGAATTTGGATGCGACAAGGGGCTTGAGAGGTGTGAGTAATTTGGAAGAGGTGGTGGCCTTTTATAAGAGGGAGGATAGGCACATTAAGAAAGTCTTGAAATATTATTATATTAAAAATTGAGTTTCAAATTATAATAGCTCTAAATTGCTATAATTAGAGTATAATTTTATGATGGGTCTAAACCATTTCAATAGATATGTTTTAAAAATGTTTAGGTCATAAAATGAACCTTATCATTTTTCGTTAACCATTAGTTAAAAACATTAACTCTTTCCTTGTCTTCTTGTATTTTCATAATACATGGTCACTATAGTTACTATAAAAATAAAATAAAACCAAAATTTGATCATTAGTGAAATTTTTAACATTATTTAAGACATTTGGAGTGATATTGTATTTTAAGATGATAATATCATTTAATAAAATATAATTTTTTTAAATTCATTTATGTCCAGTTTGACAAAATTAGTAATATATTTTTGTTAATGTCATAACAACATGATTCCTTAGAAAAAATGAATTAAATCAAATATATATTTCAAAAAAATGTATAGAAATCATTGGGTTCATAATTTTTTTAAAATTATATATATTTTAAAAAATATAATATATTTTATTTGAATCATTCTATAATAAGGTAATCCTTGCATAATTATTGTGCCATAAATAATTTTATTTATATAATGTCTAAAAAATATTAAAAAAATACCATGATGTAAGAAATATTTTTATCATTCTAATGAATATATGTAGTCATGGATATCAGTTATATAACAACATATTAATTTTTTTTTACTAAAATATACATGTTTATTATATTTTTCTCTCTTCTTTAAATTAAATATTATAAAATGTATTTTTCACACCCAAGTGACTAAAAAATTCCAAAATTTCATCATATATATTCTAATGGACAGAAATATCTCATAAAATATAATTAGGATTTGTTTTAAAGTAGTTTTTATTATTATAATTTTAATTTTTACCCTTATTTACTTTATTTAACCTTCTACCGTGGTAAATTTAAAAAAAATTCAGAAGTTACTATTCATACATTCCAAAAAAGGTAACTATTGAAACATTTTGGACCTTCTTATTCAAAATATAAAAAAATTTCTAAATTCAAAACATAGAAATTATAGTAATTAATTTAAAATTAATTAACACTATCAAAACCAGAGAGCATGTTTTTAAGAAGTCAATACTACCAAATGATTGACATGTGTTTATGTCTAGTTTAAATGTGAAATTACATAAAATGAACAGAATTGGATTAAATGATATAAAAATAATCCAATTAAACTTCAAAATAAATTAAAACTACAATCTAACTATATGAATAAATTAGATGAAAAGGCATTTTTGAATTAAAATGCAGTATTTTCACTATTCATTAGATGATGATAGTAATCAGAAAAATATCAAAAATTCATCCAAAGTAAATTTTCATGTCGATATTCTAAATAAGTATATTATTTTGTAAAATATAACAAATAATGGTTTCAAAAAAGTTTTATATGGGTTCACCATCAAAATGTTGTAAAAATGCATTTAAAAAAATACATCTTTTATCTGAAAAATTGTATTTGTTTTTATATCATATCTAGAAAACATATATGATAAATTTAAACCATTAAATTTAATATATAACAAATATATTTCATTAAATAAACATTCACAATGAGTGATATTATTTTGTAAACACAATTATTCTATTTTTAAATATGATTTCATAAAAACATATTTTATATTCAATTGGTTTTTATTTCCATTTATATTAAATTTGGTAACCAATGATTCATTATTTAAACATGAATAAATTTTATTTTTATAATTCAGTTGATATTATTAATTCCTCATATTTTAGAAGCTATTTTATTAAATTATCATTTAAATAATAATATTTAGATATTCGTTTGTGCTTGATGTAGTATATCATGTATGTTATTGAACATAGTGTTTCTTTCTTAAAACATGGTATGTTACACCAAGAATGAAAATGATGATCCCTGATACCACATACATACTGATAATGAGGCCCTTAATAGATTCCTTCCATTCGACATTCATAAATATTAGTTATCTCAAAGACTCCCCTCGTATGGGTTCAGTTTGTTAGATGATGCCACCATACCTCCCCAAGAATTTAATGTTCCTTATTATTAATGTTATGTTTTATTTATTGTATTTGGGGTATGATTACTAATGATGGTCAACTAGTTACAACCTAGTCTCGTGTGATGACTTCTGTTTTTTTAAACTCATCTCTAGGTCTAGATGGAGGTGATTTTCTTAGAACCCTATTTATTGTAGCTATTCAAGTATATTTTCCTCTCTCTAGACACATAAAATTTAGAATGGGTTTCAATGTTTGATCTCCATCCTGTAAGAAATTTCATCGATGAGTGGGGCTGACCATTTTGGGTCTGACTAATCTACATGGAGTTTGCTGATGACCTATATAAGGTTCTATCCCAAACAAACCTGGGTACCCTAGTAACCCGATAAATGATCCATACCTAACATGGCCCAAAGTGCATTCTTACTCCCCTTAGGATAGAGGCTAGCACTTGGCATTTTAATACATGCATGTTGGAACAAATTTCCCAAAATTCCTTGTGGAAGCAAAATAAGAATGTCAATATTCATATAATAGAAACTCCAATAGATGTAATGTACCAAAATAAAAAACACATAAAAAGTCCCAACATACTACATCCAAAGTACCAAATAGAGAAAAACATCCCCAGTTACCTAAAGAAACAACTCACTATGACCAAGGTGTAACAACTAGATCCTCATCAAAGAGATCCTTTCCCCTTGCTTGAGCATCGAATAAGAAAGTCTATAAACACACAAAGGAATGATTAGGGGGTTAGAATAATTCAAATAAGATAACACAAAATAATCTATAATAGATTAAAAATATATATTATCCAAATAAAATCTATGAATTTTTTAAACAAAGACGTTCAAAAATAGAAATGTGTTATTTAAACATAACATGTTATTCAGTTTCAGAATTATGAAAATACTTTTAAGACACATGATTTATTTTACAAGAGATGGAATATTTCTAAAATAATGGATTAAATAAAATAGTTATATAAAAATATTTATTTAAAAATGTGAAAGGAATGTAAAGATGTTTTACCAAAATGGTATAAATTTATAACTCAAATATAAGGTAATAAGAGAGAAACATTGTAATCTTCCATGTAAGTGTCATAGTATTAACTAAATATAGGATTCCACACACTCTAAGTGATCATAAAAAATGAGTATACTCTTGTCCCCATGACACTGAACAAAGGCGACTAACCAGCCACCAATCGAGGATGTGACACACCACTGTTATATTTTTAAATATTGTAATAGTGTATAGTGTATCTAAATAACTCACCATCTATATAAAGATTTCATGTTCTCTTATTTGATGAGAAAATTGTTTTCATTTTTATTATAATATAATAAAATACTAATATAAATCTTTAAAATTCGAATTTTCTATTTAAAAACAGAACAATTATTAATAACAAAATATGTCATTTTCACAAGATAAAACCACTAGGTTTCTATCAAAACATTTTAAGCCATTTTGAAATGATTGAAATCAACTAAAAACTAATTCCATCTTTCTCACAGTTGATTTCAAACAATTAAATTGAATAATTTAATTAAAATCATTTCCATTAAATCAATAATATAAATTCATCAATTTAAATCAACTAATTTCTATAAACACACCCCAATTTAATAGAATTGGGGGTTTTCTGAATTACCATCCCAAAACCATTTCCAAATCTCCCGATTCACTAGAATCTGATTTTTATCAAATTAATTGACAGAAATTTTCAACAATTTAATTTAAATTATTAATTGAAAAAAATAAGAAAATTTAAGAATAATCAAATTGGAATTTCTAGACAGAAACACCTACATATTCTTGAAACTCAACACTCGTAATAACACCCATCAATGAGAATGAAGAAGGGATATTAGACCTCGAAAAACAACCAATAATAATGATCCGACATCACATGGCATAGATCCGTAAATTACAAGATGATCCCTTGAAAACCCAAGAGAAGAGAAAAAAGATAAAGATAAAGAAATAGAGAAAACAGGTACCCTAGAATTACACCACTAGAGAAACAATGACCGAAAGACAAAAGAATGGATCCATAAGGGTTGGACAGATTCATGATCACATGGGAAAGCCTGTGGTTACGGGAGAAGAAAACAGACATGATTCAAAAATAATTAACTATACCCAATTCCATTTTTTTAAATCACAGTCGAGGTATAACATTATGTGGAATCCCTATACACATCAGCAAACCATTAATTTTTATAACAACTGAAAAATGCATCACCAAAACTTTATTTTGATGATCCAAATTAAAAAGGAATCATTAAATCCTTAATGATGTGAAATGGATACTCATGAAATGTATCCATCACATCATGAAGCTTCTCATACACTAAATATAGAATCATTACATGATGCGTATGTCGGTAAAACAATTTATAATGCTCTGGCAGCCAATATGAAAAAGATAATTAAAATGTGAGAATACAAAAAATATATAAGATTTCAATTATAGGTATCCTAAAAATCCAAACTCTTCCCTTACCCATCAATGAAATGGAAAAAATAAGGCAATGTTTAAGGCATACTTGTTAGAATAGTAAAAGGATGTTACATTCTCCCCACCATATAACATTTAATTCCCCAGAATGGTGACAATGAAGCATCGATGCATAAATTATGAGGCCACTGATATCTCATCAGTGACTTACATACCCACGTCTCATGATTTTTATAACCATCCATCCTTGGAATTAAAACCAAAGGTATCATTCGTACATGAAGTACCTTGTTCTCAAAATCAACTATCCTAATTGTTTACACATTCAATGAAAACTCAGCCTCAATATCAAGATCACTCCAGCTAAAAATGTGACATGGATCTGATAGATACCTTCCTAGGTATAATACGTGGAACATTTTTTGTATTGAATCATCTATATGGGTAGTTCTAAATCTTAAGAAACATTCCCCACATGATCAACAACCTTGAAAGGTCATAAAAAATGAGGAGAAAACTACACTTTCCTCCCAAGCCATCGATGACCCAACTGGGGTGAAACATTCAAAAACTCCTAATCACGAAAAGAATCACCCAATGTTCTATGATTTTGATCAAAAAAATGAATCATATAGAATATGTGTTTTCAACATTCTCTAAAGAATTATTCTAATATTATTTGTCATCTCCTACACCTAGATTGGTCAACCCAAGGACTATTAAGTAACCTCTGACTATTGCAGTATAGATTTATAAGGCTAAACATTCATGACATCATGAAGATACATAATGATCTTGGAATAGTAACTATTGTTATATTAGCACTCAACACTCCCCAAGGGATCATCCAAAACCCTTCCAAATCCGAGAAAACAAAGGAGAAAAATATCGGCAAAAATCTATATAGCTCTCTCTATCTGTCCATCTGATTGGGGATGATAGGATGTGCTCAAATTAACTTGGGATCCTAGTGCATCTTGAAGGCCTCTCCAAAAGAGATATGTAAATAGAGTATCCCTATTAGAGACTATATCAATTAGAACTCCATGCAAAAGAATAACCTATTTCATGTTCATACTTCCCAACTCTTTAACATTGGTTGTATCACAAATGGGTATAAAGTGAGATGACGTGATCAGCGTGTCGATCAAAATCCATATCAAGTTCTTCTTTCACTAAGTTTGTGGAAACCCACCCAATAAATCTATATAGATCCCATACCACTTCCATTTATGGACAATAATTAGAGGAATAAAACCCAAAGGTTTTTGGTGCTAGGAATTAACATCCTAGCACCTATAGTAATGAGAGACAAACTCAAAAATGTATCACCTCATCCTTGGCCACGAGAACTTATATTGCATATCATAGAACTTTTTGTGGTTACTGGCTATACTTCCCACTGGGAATTATGAAACCCCCCCCCATCACAACCTTCCTTGCCACTAAAGGCACTACGATGTGATTCTAATAGCATTGAACACACTCTTTATAGAATGACCACTGGGATATTTTATCCCCACCATAAAGAGTGTTTTTAATTATATGGAATTAATCATCAAGCTCTTGGTCCTAAAGAATCATCTTGATAAGTAAAAATATTCACTAAATTATGGATAAAGAATCCTCAAACCCATTCTATTGAACCACAATATGAAACTGTGGAAAAAGATCAATTAAATACCACTCCTCCAAAGATTCATTCACTACCTAGGCTGGAAGTTTTTAGCTCAACACATCTATAAGGTCGTTACAATTCTCTGGGGTATAGATGATGTCAAAGTTGAACAACATAAGGTACTCCACCCAACACCTCTAGTGAAGATTCAAATCATTCTGAGATAAGATATAAATTAGAGGCATCTTATTTCCACTTTTGTGTATGCTGAAGCATTTTCCAAAGAATATCAGCAACATATATGTGTTACATAGGGATATGATAGAAATATTTATTCTAACCACATTTGTGCAGTTCCTTATATCCTCAACTTTGACACATGAAGCCTCTCATTCCCTGATTATTAGAAGGAAAACCATATTTAGGTGAATACTCATCATCATAAAAGTTGTTTTAGAAGTGTATCACATTGAAAAGACAGATGATAAGCTCTTCATAGGATGATAATTCCATTTTGTGGGGTGGTTCCCATGTGGTAGATGTTGCAGGGATGAAATTTGCATGAATTAGAGATTTCATTCAAGATGCATATGTTTCTTACTCTCTATATCTACCCACTTCTGTTGGCTATTCCCACCTATGGGAGGCACATCTGATTTCACCCTTCTATATGGTTGAGCTATCAATAGCTTTTGCTACTATGATTTCAGAGTGGTATGAGATTGATGAATTGTTATAAAATTCATCCAATTTTCAAACTCTTACAAACTAATGGCCAAGACATTATACCAACATCCCTCTTCCTATGATTGGGTGATGTTTATGAAAGTTACATACTATGGATAATTTTATAGCATCACCAATCTAGAGTCGACCATGTTTTGAAGGACACCGTTGATGATGAATCAATTATAGATATTGTGAACCAGCCTTCAATGTAAATGGATGTAGTTGGGACAGTGGGTGAGGATGAAATTATTAGACCTCCTAGGATATAGTTGTGTTAGAAGGTTATTATCCATGGATTGCAAGAAATAACTCAAGGCTTGTTTATTTTTTAAGGATTATAATTTTTTCATCTATTCATAAAATTCTGGCTGACCATAATTTTTATGTACTTACGGATTAGGGTGATTCTATGATGTTTGATGCTCAATAAGAGATTCAAGGTGGTTTAATGCTTTTCTAGGTTCTTGGATGGGAACCGCTGGGGCCTTTGAATAAAAACTACATCTTATGACTACCTAGGTTCTACCTATGTGTTGCCTGCATGAGTCGAGACTTCTATTGGGTTCCTTAAATAGCATATTCCAGATATTTTTCAATTTAGAAAACTCTAAGAACCCTCTATGATATTTCATGGGGATTAGGGGGGTCGATAACTCATCCCTGATATTTTCAGCACAGAGTTCCAGTAGTTTCTCTTATGAGAGGGGGATTCTAATCCAAAAGTTTCATCCTTTCCACCTTTCTATGAAATAAGAAACACTTTCATTCGCATACTTCTTCTAGTTCATCAAGTCAGAGATATTTATTTTACTCTGTGTTGAAATGAACATATAAAGGAGTAGACGATGAAGGTTTTCCCATCATGCGAGAGATCCTATTGGCAGTATATCATACCAAACAAAGGAGGGCCCTATTATAGTCTATAAAAAACACATTTGTTTATATTATACTTGTTGATCTCATGATCCCATCATCAGACTGCATTAGGATAAGAAGTGTGTCATTTGTTTTTTAGGGCCGCCTGTTCCATCAATGGTTCAAAAGGTGGAGTTTCAGATGTTTCGTGGAGGTGGAGTATCATCAAACCATTTATGATGGGGATTCTATTCTAGCTGAACATGTACGCACCTACCTTCCATGGCCACTATTTGTGTATTTATAGATTCAATAGTGGTTAGTGACTCCTGAGGTAACTTCTACTTATGCTTCCTCCCATCCATAGGGAGGGGTGGGCGATGATGAGGTGGTCCCACATTCATCTCTTATTGATCCTCAATTCGTCTTATGAATAAATGATTACCTGAGTGAGGGAGAGGTTGTCGCTGCAATTGAGGTAAGTCCTTATCATTTTTTCTTCCTCGTTTATGTGGACTAGTTTTATAGATGCAGATCCAAAAATATTTTGAGATACCGACCATTTAGGAAGATCGGCTATGGGAGAGAGAAATTTCGTCTCTTGATGGAGATGATACCTATCAGGAATATTACCCCTTAGTAACTCCTCATTGAATTAACAAAGAGCTTGTATTTCACTCGCATATTGTGATAAATATTCCTCTATAGATGGGAATAGATATTTAGTCACATAATTTCCTTTTTCATTAATATTATTCTGCTGAGGAGGAGGATACTCATTGTTGGATAGTGGAAAATTTTTAATCCTTTTTTCTTCTCAGTGTACACAATCTTATTTGGTGAATATAAACCATTATCACCCTTATAGAAATGTTCTAAATTATGTCCCCCTAGGTCTACATCAAGATCAATGTCTACCATGTTGATAGTGACAACATTCATAGAGGCATAAATAGAAACAGTGGTTGTGCCATTTAATTTTATTACGCAACATGCTAATTTTTCACAGCTTCAATCTGGGTCATTATTTAAACTCTATTCCTTGTTGATACATTTTTTCATGATGTCCTATAGGTTTTTAATTTCCTTTTACATTTAAACTCCTATAATTTCCTATGAATAGTGACTCTATGGGAGTTTTAAATCCTTATTACTGAGTGATCCTTGACCAATAATGGGGTTTCTCATGGTGGGAGGAATTGTTGGGATTTCGACCATTAGTTTCATCCTACCATACTAGAGAAGACTAGTTCCCACTGTGGTGATAATGATGATGAAATTTCCCCCAACCATTTGGGGTGGGGTTCATTTGGGGTCTCAATTGGAACTAATTGTTCACATTTTTTAGGATACAACTCCTCTAGTCGGGGTCCTCATGATTATCATGATAATCATGAAGACATAAATTCCCCCATCCCAGTGTGCCATGGGTAATCTAGAATCATTGTTGATATCTCCAGGGTCCTATCGGTGGACTATTAAATCAGCGGTGATGATTGATATATAAATTCTCCCAGCCCAGTGGGTTGGGATTCACCTAATGTTATCAAGGGTATGTCTTGAATACTGTTGGGGGTTAACGACCTAAGGGGTGTATGCAATGGAAGATATTCTCCTAGCCCAGGGGGTGAGTCCACTCTTGGATGTATACTATGGTAGCAGCTACTGTGGTCTAGGTTATGTGGTGAAAATTTCCTCGCATGGGAGATGGGTCGACGAAAGCCCACGATGGGAATTATTCATTACGATAAGTGTTCTAAGTGATCAAAAATGTATTTTCTATGTTTACAATATAGTACTATTATATTGATGGTCCTATTTTTATGTCTTTTATGGTATCCTTTTTTCCTTTCCATTGTTTCTAGGAACATTTGAAGTAAGGGAATTCTATTTCAGTGACCAATTTGACCAAGCATTAACAAGTCCCCAGTTTTAATCGTAGGATATAACATTATAACATGTCAAGACTGAGGTTTTTTGTTGTTCTAGGGGAGATGAATAGTGTAACACTACAATATATCCTCATCCTCGAATATATATTCATGGCATGGCATCATAGATCAGCTCCCAAAAAATCATAATGTAATGGCAGCAAGCATGTTCATGATTTACGATGTGCTTTTCCCGAATTTGGATCTCATGCCAAAGAGATTGCTTCTAGATTAATCTATTACAAGTGTATCATGATTTTATGAAGATGAAACTCATATCTTGGATAAGGGAGTTTTCGATCCATCAATCATAAATGAGTATACCTTATAATTTTTTTAGGTAAGGAATGCACTCATTTTCTTTCTCATCATGCATCACATAGGTGGGAGTAGTGAGGGGACAGAACATGATGGTGTTATATCATCTAGCTAACTATCTCTATATGACAATTTTGGCATCATCCTCATTATACTTATACAGCTCTATCTGGTCATACCATAGATGTTGTCTCTGATAGTAACTTGCTGATGGGGGTGCATTGTTTCTAGAAGATGATGAGGAACTGTATACCATTGACCCATGTGTTTGGAGAACCTCACTATATTAATGTGTCAATGTTTGGTACACCTATCGACAGAGAGGTGTCTGGAAAAAGATAGGATTTCCATTCCCATGGGAGATATCCACATGGAGAGATTGACCATAGTGGATGTCAAGAGAATGTTTCATGTGATCGATCTCCACACTACCATGATGTGAACTGTTATGGTAATGAACATTTTTTTCATCCACATTGATAGAAGAGTGAAAATACCCTTGTAGTGTTGAGAATGTGTCTCGAAAAACCCCAATGAAATAGGTATTAAGTAGATTAGAAATACGGTCCATATTTTGTGTCATGGATGAAATATTTTGACCACCCTTTTTTGATTGTGTATGGATTTGAGCCTGTTGTGTGATGGTTTCTAGATCCTGTATATAACCACCTGGTTTAATGGGAGTATGATCCCACTACTGAGAATATTTTGGAATAATCCAATAAACAATATCACAATTCATAGGGATGTATGCATATATGGATACATGTTCCATTCTCACATATTTATCCTTAGACTAGATGGGAGTATGAGCCTGATATTGAGCCTTTGGTACATGCGTCTGGTCTTCCATGGAAAGAATACGAGACTTCCCTGTGGTGTGTACTACTCTCACCTGGAGAACCCCAATTGAAAGAAGAATATTTTCCTGGTCTGAATATTCATTCCTTATTGAAATATGTGGATGAACTAAGAAAATAAGAGAGGGAATATGAGTCTCCTCCTATATTTCCTTGGAATGATGTTGGGGTAGTCAATTTTCAGCAGAAGTAGGAATATGCACCGTTCATTTGTGGTCCTCGAGAGTATGACAGGAAGACATACTAATAAGAATATGAGAATTTCCCAAGGATTGTGCCATTATTACTTTGTTATCTTTATCTATAATGGGGGTATATGCCTGATCTTGGGCCTTTGGAGTATTTCGTTGGAATTATTTGATATGAATTTGATTCTTTGTTGAGGTTTGTTCCCCTATCAGGTAAGAGCCCCTACCAGAACATAGGTATGAGATAGATCCATGGGACTTGGAATATGACATCAAATTTTTTTATAGACATGTTCCCCTATCCCGAGGCATGTACCACTCTCACCTGGTGGGCCCTAGTTTGAACGAGAGTGTGATCCCAGTCTGATGGCTCTTTATTTATCATAATATGCTGATAATCCTCATAGGATGGAGCATGAGTGTGAGGTTAATCTGGCATTACCAGTTTATCATGATGATCAGAGTGTTGAGCTATCCTGGCTATAGTGATAAGGGTATAATCAAGTCCCTTTATCTACAATATTGTCATAATATGATATAGGATATCTTTTGTTATTTCTAAAATATATTGGAATTTTATAATGGTGTGTGTAGGTATATAAGATGACTCACTTTGTATCTATATTATCTTCTGACATATAAATTTGACAAAATAGGACATATCTTCCCACTTTTTCCCTCATTATGCCATTAGAGTAAGATGATCATCTTCCTGCATAGGTGTAAGAGTATGATCCTCCCAAGTTCTTGATACATAAATATTCCTGAAGTTTTATTCTAAGATATCAGGGATATGATCTATCTTGTTAGTTCCCATCATAGTATGCCAGTAGGAATTTATAGAATGACTAGGTATATGAACTCCCTCTTAAATATCCAATGTCTTCTTCCTCCGATGAGACTTTTTCTGTATCTCGTGCATGGGAATCATTGGAAACAGTGTGTTAGATGGTACCCTTAGTAGGAAACAGATGGGTACCAATGAAAGGGTGTTAGTGATGATGATTGGATGGTTCCATCCTCATAGAAAACTGACCCTAAATGGATCTATATTCAGCTTACTGGTCCACCTCTAACAAATTTGGAAGGTGGAAGTTGTCGTGCTCCGGGGATAAGATCCTGAAGCAGTTGGTTGTTGGGACGATGGATACTATCATAGAAACATCATTTTCTTAGAGACATAGATTCACCAGCTACTGAACCGATAGAATAACATGTGCAGATTCCATGGTCGGGATCATACCATATTGTTGGTACTCTTGAACCATCTTATGTTCTACCTACCACTGGGAATGTTGAGAAGATGATATTGATTTATGACCCACAGAGGTCATAGTGGCATGCAAATTATCATAGAAAATACTAGATGATAATAACATATCCTTGGGTTAATAGTTTTCCGGTTAGAAAATTATCTGAAATGACACTGAAAAAAAGGAACACAATTACTAATTAGTTTCATATCAGGGGCATGAAAATCCACTATTAGATATGTATGGATAACATAATGGTCATGTATTCCCTTTCCATCCATTCTGCTCGTATGGACATGTTAGTGTATGGATGATCATAAAAAAATCCCATTTTATAATGGTCTTTCTACTTTTTTGTATATATAGTATGTGAAACAATGTGTAATGATAGATTTGCATTTATCTTATCAATTTTGTTTTCATATAAGGAGAAATCAATAGGAATCTATTGATTATAACCAAATTGTTTGTTATTTAAAGAGTTTCATGTTAGGTTAATTATTTTTATTTCAGTGGGTTTTGACATGAAACTGGGATGGTAACCCCTTGATGGTTTCATTATGGGGTATTTTAAAGCCTCACATAATCACACACATCATGTTTTCAATTGGTTTTGTCTTCCCAATAATCTCTCAATGGTTCCCTATTCTAATGCTAGGTATGAAACTTATTTCCAATGGCAAGATTTTATCATAGTTTTCAGAACTAGTGACTCCTGGGAACTCACCATTACTGAGAGGATGGGGGTTTTGGATCATTGAATCCATTTTAGGGGAATTATTTATTTTCATTGGACTATATTAAATATTTAATATGTGTTTGTAAACCTCTCCCTAATCCTCATATGGGACTAGTCACCCTTATGATATTAATATATGTTAATTCACATTCAAATGAAAAAATTTAAGATATCTTTAGTGACTCTATCTGTATGTAGAGGAGGTTCTTCGTCATTTTCTAGTAACATGTGATTTATTATTTACTGAAGTCGTGTAACCAAGTTCTTCGAAATATTATTCCATGTAAGGAGGCAGTTAGCATTCCGATGAGGGAATTGAGCCATTATAAGGAATCATACCTATCCTTTTTATTAGAGGAATGAAAACCCACAAAGTTTGTTAGTCCCATGTAGTTTACCTTCATTTAGAGAAGATATATGTTTGGGTACTAAGACACAAAATATTTGAGATTTAACCCTAATGGGGTGTCCTGTGTATCTTGATAATAGAGGTAACATGTGTTTTTTATTTCATTAATGTATGGTTTTTTATTGGAGGTTTCCATGTCATTATAGAGAATATTATTAAAGATGATATGATTATCACATGTCCCTAAGAACACATGATGTATACTTGGTGTGAGAAACTAGGGATGGTGATTGATCATTTCATTACTCTGGATGCAGTACTTTTTCATATGGACTACCTTGAAATGAATTATTATGGGACAAGGTTCTCAGAGATGAGATTTATGTATCCTAGTTATAGAAGGAATTAGAGTAATCATTCTCTGGTGGGATTCTCATCCCACTGATGTATGAGATTGTTTGATCATTTAATAGGACAAATTGGGTCCCACTAGTTTAGATGTTAGAGTCACAAAAATGCATACACCGAAAGCGGTGTTTATTTGAACCAGGGCCTTAAGAATGTATCATGTGTATCTTGGTTATGGCAAGAAATAGAGTCGTTGTAGTTATCTTTTTTACTATGTCTTACACATTGAGGCTACACTATTCCATTATAGAGATTCATAGTTAATATGTTATTATTTTTTCAATTCCCTAATCCGTTGGGAGCCATTCTTGTTATGGAATAAAGGTATAGAATGTACTCAATTAATTTTTTTTAAATAAGGGGATTATTGGCTATGAGTTCACTGGATTATCGATATGGAGCTCAAACCTAAAGGAGAGGTCAACTATATATCTTGATTTTGGTAGGAATGAGAGTCTTCAAATTTCCATTCATATTAGGGATTAAATACTGAGGAGGTCCTATGATCGGGTTTACACACCAAAGACATAAAATGTTATCATGTCATAAGGTGCCTTATTAACATGGATTCTCTGTCTAGTGGGTGTCGCATTACCCATGTAGCATATCATGGGATCCATTACATGATCTGGAATGACACATGTGGAGGTTGTCACAATAGTTGGTGCGACATTGTTCAAGAGGTGTCGTGTATCTTGGATGAAACATCAAGGAGACATCGTGAGGGATGGATAAATCTCTACGGGATATCTCGAGTCTCAACTATCTTTCCCATAGGGCATCATGAAATCTTGGTTATCATGTCCATATGCATTCGAGATACTCGTATGACATGATATGGAATTGTTATCTTATTCGGGAGATGTGTCCAATGGACACCGCAAGTCCTAAGTGATAGACCATGAGAGTTTTCATGATTAGAGTGGCGAACATGTGGGAACTGTGTGAAAAACTTTGACATGTGACTAATTTGGCTGCCCATTGGTATATTTCCTGATAGAAAGGTAGCTGGTCACATGATCTGATGCTCTGAAATGTCTGCAAAAGTTGAGAGTTAAATCCTCTACTATTTGGGAAATCGTCACGTGTAGTAGAATTCAGAGTAAAATTATTCATTCATGTTGTAGTGTGTGAATTTATAGTAATATCCACCCATATATTCTGATGATTTTCGTGGAGTATCTAGGGTGTTTTTAGGTTGGAGTCAGCGAAGGGGTCTATCACTACATGCCTTCGTCAGTCTCTATCATGGAAAACTCCGAATGTGTCTCCTAATATTCAATGAGCATGGGTCACTTCCATCAACACTTCATTTATTGGATTATATCCAATAAATGGGGACTTGATTGATCATGAAGATGAATCAAGGGACTTACATTCTATTGTGCTGTAATTTATGAGTCCCTTCTCAAGCCTTAACGAGTCTCTTCCATGGACTCCTCCGAGTGTGTCATCATATTCTAAACGATCATGAATCTCTTCCATCAACAATTTATTTATTGGATTATAGAAAATTAATAGTGACATGTTTGATTATGAAGATGTATCATAAGACTTACATGCCATCATGCTAAAATGTTAGGGTCCCTTTTCAATATCCATGTTCTTGTTGGAAGATAGTCACGAGAACTTGGGGGGACATGTCTTGGGGTCTCGTGAGACTAGGATGGTTTGAACAGGGGTCATGTGGGAAAACCCCATGGGTTTGATGAGCACATTGTATTTCTTTTAGACATGAGGAAGACCTCTCTCCTCATCAATTTTATCCCTTTCTTTTATTTCACAATGGATAGTTATTATGAGGGTTTCTATGAGCAATGTCTGTGATTTTTACTCTATTTTTCTGGGTTGTCTCGTGTGACCAATGTGGGTCATATAGATAATGTGAAATCATCTTGTATAAAGGTCCATATGTATTCCCTTATAGCACCAAGGATTTTTAAGGCCACACATGAGGACTTCCATACATTGAAGATGACAAACAAGAGGGCTGACATGCAGTGAGGCTGACATGATGTTGATGTCTTATGGTGTCTTGTAGATCATAGAGGTGCGAGTCACATGTATTTTAGTGATCAAACATACCTCTTGCCTCCTAGAATTTATTTCATTCATTACATCTTTCAATGGTTCTGGGATAATGTGAGATCACTTGTATATCATCAAGAGATTGTATTCTTCCCTTTGATGATATGGCGCATGAGCTTCAGGTCTATTATGGGTTTCTCTGTCTAGATATTATCCCTCATTATTTTTGAAGGATTTCTGATTGTTTGTTAGGAAAATCTTCATCAATCACCATGATACCATCCGTTTTCATGGTATTCCTCACAATATAAAGAAGGATCAGCAATGGGGACTCCATAGGACTTTACACAGGTTATGGACAATGCATCTTTGCCTTCACATGACTTTGAAATGTTTATAGGATGGTGGGTCCCTCACATACTCCTGATATCATATATCTCAGGCATCCACCTCTTAATTTTCTATTAGAGGGAAAATAATACATGTATTCAGATGATTCTTTATTTTTGGTTTTTTCGATGTTCATCTGTTGGGCATCAACAAAGACATTATTATATTTGTAATCACTCATGAAATTCTATGTGTCTCCAATCCCTCTCTTATAAAATGAAACACCTTATTTTCCTTCCTTCCACCACATTGAACATTATAGATTGACCAATACATGACCAATTATATTAAAAAATACATATCAGCATTCTGGTGGGGTTGTTCTCTAAAAAAGAAAAACCATAGGGACCTTCTGTGGAGATCCAAAGGAGGCCACTTAATGTAGAGGTAATCACCTTAGCCAATATATGTTTTTTACTTATTATTTAAACAAAAATAAATATATATTACTTATCATAAAATAATAAACTTTTTATCCTAAATATAATAAAATTTTATTTTTATTATGAATCCACCATTATCCACCGTATTTTTAATCAAATGGGAAGTGAATGTTTCTTCTTGTGTGTAAATACAGCTTACCGTCTCCATTTAGAAATACAAATAATTTTCTATCACCAAAATTTATGAAGGGTATTATGACAGGATATATGTTTATAGAATATATTTATGATATAATTATACTTCTGGATTTATAATATAACTTATATCATCTTACCTTGTTATCTATTGAAAAATTATAACATCGCTCATGCGTTTGCGTGGACTACAACCTTCACGAAGTGTTGTCATCTGTTTTAAATTTTGTTTCTGAAATGTATTGTAATAATGATATATCCAATAGATATATATTATATATATACTTAAATGATTTAATAATGAATAAATAAAGCTGAATTGTTTTTTACATTTAAGTAGTTTTATTTATAGAAATTTGAAAACAGTGTTCATCGATATGTACGACCTGCCATCTCCATGAACAATGTAATTCATTTTTATATCTATAAAACTTATGGATGACATTAAATAAATATATAATAAAAATATATGATATTTATAATATAATTTAAATTTGTTATATTATGGAACCATAATATGAGTACAAGGACCAAAACTACCATACTCAAATTCTTATAACCTAAATGAAATAGTCATAAAAAAGGATGATTTTATTAATGGATTATTAATAAATTGGTGATAAAATGTTATAAAGGGATCGTATAGGATTTTATATTTATTGTCTCTATATTTTCTAAATAAGTATTCTATTCGATAGTATACTAGTTACGAATCATCAATCCAAAAAGAATCAGGAATTATAATTATTATTTATATATGACTATTATAGCTAGGAAAACAATTCACTAGGTTTTAATAAGATTATGTATTCTTTAAAATATCTATAAATGTTTTAATAAATGCATATATATATATCGATTAATTCTTATGAAAGAAGCACTCCATTTTTTAAAAAGTCATTTTATTCCTTAGAAATATGTTTTCATCATGATTTAATTTTATTTCATTATATGAGTAAATATTATAACTAAATTTTTAAAAATTTAAAAAATCTATTTGGTGAAATTAATAACATTCTAGAAATAATATTATCAAAATTATCTTTTTGAAATTTTTTGATAATTTTCTAAAAAATTTATCTTTTTAATGAGTAGTAAAAAATTATAGATTTTTGTTGAGAATTGTATATTATATTTAATTATTTGTAAAATAAATTTGTATTTTATAATTTTTTTGAAATTTAATTTGTTAATATTTATTAATATTAATAAAATATGGTTTTTATGTTAATTTTATACTCGATTTTAGTATAATTGTTTTATTGAAAATGGTATTCTTTCTAGGAATTAAATTTTTATGATGTTTTTCCAGGTTAATTTTAAATTAAATTATGCCACTTCTAGGTTTTGATTATATGGAATGTTTTTTCATATTTTTAATTAATATTTCATATTTTAAAATATATAACCCCTTTATATTTAGTCAATTAAAATAGAGGCATTATTAATTTTTGTTACCATTGTAGAGGGTAAATAATGTAATTATGGGTTAAAAATTATGTTATTAAGACTATAAAATGGACTTATTAGTTGAATAAATATTATTTAATTAGAATATTTCACCCATTATCATCAAATGGGAGAATATATGACTTATTTTCCTTTTAAAGGAGATTATATCTTTTATAATATTTTTCAATGAAACGTAAAAAATATCACACTCTTGTTTTAAATAAATAGAATAATTTTAACACAAGGATAACATGAGAATATATTCAATAATAAATATTAATTTTTAATATAAATTATTTATCTTAATAATTCTAATTTATTTTTAATTTTTATTGATGAAATAATTTCCTTAAAATGCTACACAGTGATGCCGTAGTAATTACTCAATTAATCGAAAAATTAAAAAAATTGATAATAACAATATTAAGAGAAACTTAATTTCAGATAAATCGTGTAATAGATGAATTTTATAAATGTCCATGATATGTAATAATATTTTAAATTTTTTCCTATTTTCTTTTAGTTAACAAATTCAATGTAATGAAGAATGCAAAAAATGTCATTAATGATATATAATAATAAATAATATTTTTATAAATTATATAAAATTATATACAATATGATATTCGACAAAAAAAATTGTTTAAATTTTATTTTATCAATAATTTTCCATTTATTGGAATTTTCTCATTTATAGTAACTATATCAACCTTTAAAGAGTAAAAATCAGTGTGGTTATTGTATGTGTGGAAGGGGTTAATGTGGGTTTAAGACCAAATAATAAGGGCTTAAAAAAATTAAAAACAACAATAATTTTTTATGATTTTATTTTAATCCATACTAATATCATATTTTAAATAATTTTTTAGATCTATTTTATCATGAAAATTAATTTATATGAATTTAATATTTTGTGAAATTCCAAGAGTGCTTTTTCCCTATCTTATAAATTGTATCATATTCTTATCTATGCCAAAAAATTAAACACTTATCTAGTTCAACAATTAATGGCCCAAATTCCTTCCAAAAATCCATAATATCATTCATGAGGTCTTTTAATAAGGAAATTACTTACAATAGAGGGTTTATGGTTTTAATCAAATGAGACATTTAGAAGAAGTGGAATAGTTTTTAATTGCATGGTTTAGTTTTATTTCTTCTTCCACCACTATAAAATAATTATTAACCATGATTATATAATCAAAAAAATAAATCACATATTATTTTAAATTTATATTACAATTTCACAACATATCTGTCTTCTCTTCTATGAAATGGTAAATGAAATTATTGTCCGTGTGTACGGCAGACTACCACCTTATAGACCAATGTAATTTATTTTCCATTACCATTTATTATGGATGGATTAGAATGATGTAATTATTATTTATATATAATATATTCTTGAAATATTCTCATATTAAAATTAAAATATATCATTTACATTCTTTCATTTAATTTCACAGAAGAATGATAATGACATTCATGCGTACATGTAGGCTACCACCTCTACAAAGCGGCGTGATTAGTTTCTCATCACAACATTGAATGGATAATATTTATATGTATATTTTAAAAAATATTATGATATTTATGATGATTTTATAATTATTTAAAGATAAAAATATACTTAACTTCATTGTATAGTGATCATTAAAAAATTTAAATGTTACTCCTGCGTACGTACTACCAACTGTATCAATGATTGTAATGTAGTTAAATTTAAATAAAAATATTTAATAGATGGATATAAGAAAGTTTAATTAATTTCTAATAATGTTAATTAATTCATTAATATTATTTTTTAGAAGATTAAATAATGACCTCTTTGACCTCATTCATCCTACAAACTTTATTTTGAACTAATAAATCAAATGTCCTCAAAACAACTAATGTGGACTTAAATAATTAAGTAATTAACTATTTTATTATGTTAAATGGATTAAATAGTATAAAAACAGGGGATATATACTATAAAATTTTCTTATTATATAAATTAATTGATATGAGTTTATCATACTTGTGTTAAAAGGATATACATGGAATGTCTAGGCTCTAGGTAAGGTATTATGTCTCAAATTCATTTCATCAATTGAAATTTTAATATTACATGACTATTTTGTATTATATTTTCAATGAATACTCCTTTCACATATAATATCATGACTTCACTATAACTTGATGTAAATTTAGTTATAATTTTAATTATTTCATCCAAGGGTATTTTCTCCGAATGATTACAAGCTGGAAAAGCTTTTAAAACTCAATTTACATTCATTAGGTTATAAATATTTTTCATTGGATTTGGTATTCTCTTATTATGTTTGAATTTATCTATAAATTATTTTAATATATTTTCCCTATATTTTTATGGATTCTAATATATTATACATAATAACCCCATTGATTAATTCTCAATTAAATGATATGATCCTTATAAGGGTTATTCGTATCACGTTATCTTTCTTAGGGATATATGTTTATGTTATTCATCTAAAATAATTTATAAGGTTTATATAATTACCCTATTAAAGGTAAAATTAATAATATTTTTATGTTTATTATATTTAAATTATCATTTCATGCAATTCATTAATGGTTCTTATGATTGAAAATTTACCAAAGTGGAAGAGACTTTATGTTACAATATCTATTATTTTTGATATTATTTATGTTAATATTTCATTTAGATGAAATGATATACTATTATTTAATTGAAATAAAATATTTTTTTCTAATATGGTTATTAATTTGGTTTACACATTTAAATGACATTTTTTCTATAATTTTTTTATGAAACATGAAGGAAGTTTCTTGTAATTGATTTAAATCATGTCCCTACATTTAGATCTGGAATAATTTTCTTATATAGATTTTTTTATAAAATGTTATAAATATTATTTCCCTTAAATATATATATATTTTAATAGCTATTTAAAATAATATTTGTCTTTATTTTAAAAATTATTTTAAAAGAAAATATCAATGTTTCCTAAAAGGGTATATTTTCACTCACCATTTATGAACATCTTGGAAAGAAAGAATATTTTTAACACTTATGAAATGAATGAATTTTACGACCATAAATATTCTTAAATGAAATGAATATTAATTTACAATTTTATAAGTATATTTTAAATTAAAATTATTTTTTAATGTCATAGTTTCTTCCATTTTTTAAATGAGGCTTTCTAATTGAAAAATGTATTTTATCAAAAATGTTTTTAATACTATTTTTATAGTATTGCCCATTAATAAATGTCAACACCTATTTATGTTACTTATAATATATTGGAATTAATATACGTTTATACCATTCATATTATTTTTTTGGATAATTTCTTATTTTTTAAAATAGAATTTTACGGAACCTATTTAATTTCAACGAGTTAATCATGCTATAAAATTAATAATATATTTTAACATATATGATGACAAAAGCATATCCTTCCAACATAACTGTTATTTTATTTTTGTATTACTTTATTATATTTCAGGTATACTTTATGTAAAAACACTTTTTCTATCATTCTGATTGATTTTTTTAAAATGGATTTTAAATGGGATGACAATCTTGATATATGATGTTTTTTTCGAACAATTGTTATCAAGGATTTTATTTGTTACATAGTCCTTGGATATTGTTTTTAATTAGTTAATAACCATTACATATTATGAGTGAGCCTAATATTGTATATAAGTAGGGTGGTCCTAGACAGCATCATTTGATCCTGTTTTATCTTATACGATGGGTGTACCCAGATAGCACTTTAATTCATTGGATAATGTTCCATGTAATTATATAAAAGAAGGATGGATATACTAGTGGACTTATTCTATTTATTTTAAAATGATTTAGTTTTTCTTAACATGGATTTAAAATGGTTTAGGAAGATAATGTTCAGTGGTATGAAAATGTTTTCCTCATGATTTTTATTTGTGATAAATGTTTCCTTTATTAAAGGTTAACATAACATTTCTCATGAGTATTTATTGGTATGAATAATATCTTATGTTAATGTTTTATGTCATTCCACATGATTTATAATATAGGAATTAATGGGTATGAACTATCCTATTTTATGGTTTTTTAATTTTATTATGCCATCATAACCTTCTTATAATCTTACACTCAAAGATGAAATTAAATTATTAATTCTTATATTTTCTATTTATAAGCATCTGTGATCACCATTATTATGTTTCATATCCCCCAAGAAATAATAAATTAGTTTAAAATAATTAGTTTCAAAGGGCTTGGTATGTATGTGGATATGTGGGAGATAATGAATATTTGATATGGAATATGAAAAGATGCGAATAGTGGGGGATGATGTTGGTCATTATGAACTTTTTATTTATGAACCCTTTGTAGTTAAATGTATTTAATAACTCTTACAAACACTAAAAATACAAGGTCGTTGGGTATTTATGTGACCCAATATTCATTTTTGATGTTCTATGATGTGGTCGGAAAATATATGGCCACATTTATATGTATCATTCCATGAAAAGTAATGTTTATGTTTTTATCATCAGATCTAGATGATCATGTTCTTGGTTGTAATAAAATGTATAAAAGAAGGATTTAGATAACTTTTGAGAATAATATTTTTTCATGAAAGTCCAATATAAGTGTTTTGGATACCATCATGTGTTTATATGTTACAATTTTTCCTTAATATTCACATATTAGACATCAATTTTTAGGTATTAAGTAATGAAAATTTAAAGTGAAAATTGACATTTCAACAGATTTAATATTTTTAGGTATTTTGAACCATCGGATTAATGTCACACTTTATTTGAGGGAAAATACTTGAACATTATTTGGAAATATGTTTGAAGTTATTGATAACTTTAGGTTTTATATAATAATTTATGATTAATTTTAACTTTAAAGGTGTTCGTCATATTTCCTGGAATGTTATAAGAATTATATGAGTAAAATTTTGGAAAATGGAAAACACACAGACCTAGTGAAAACACATAGAATTTGAAAATGTCATGGGGCTTGAATCCCCAACTAATGGTTGAAAAGTGTGAATCGCCTATAACGGGCCAATGTGATGCCCTATTTTGTTTTCCATTTTTTTCGATTAGGCAATCTTATAGAAAATGGTTATGTTATTTTTGGTAATTATGTTATTTGTCTCCAACCACATTTGGTTTGGTTAATTTATAATGATAATATGAATAATTTTATTATTATTTTATTGAATTAATTATGTGATATATCATAATTATATTTTAGTGATTCCGGCCTGAAAAATCCATCTTGAATCCCCCTTTTTGGAGTAATAGATAAGAATGTGGTAAAGAATGATCAAATGATAAAAAGAAACACTTCATGTAAGTATATTTAATTATTATTATAGTGTAAATGATAAATGAACCCCACATATATTTGAAAATTATGTTGGAATAAAAATTTTATTAATTAAATATAATTACTAAGAAAAAAATGGAAATTTAAACAAACAAGGATTTGTGGTTTTGTGATGGTTACCTTTCTCAAGACATTATTCAATAACACTCTCTAAAATATTGTTGGAAGTTAAGTATGTATTCCATATCAGTTTTTACACATTCAAATTATTAACTCATACTTGGAAACCTATTATTTCTATTTAGTATGACCATTATAGTTCCCCTTTCTCTATTAAAGAGGATGTTTTATTGATCCATTTTGTGATGTTGTTGTTAAAAAACTATTATTTTGAAATGTAAAATCTTATTTACTAATACCGAGTATGAACTGTGAGGAAACAGTTTCTAATGGAGGGATAATGTATTATGGTATTATTTTAATAATATTGTATATGTTTGATATAGTACAAGATACATAACACCGATCTAAAATAAAAATAATAATAAATATTATATAAATATGTATATTATAGCCTATCTATTAATATGATATATATGAATAGCATTAAATACATTTCAAAAATTATATAATAGTTAAAGACAATAAATACTTATTTATTATTAATTTTTAAATATGTACTCAATTTTCAGTAATGTCATTTTATTCTTCGATGATATATTTTCATAAAAAATGATTTTATTACATTTTGTGAATTAATTTTATAATCAACCTTTTTATCTTTATGATATTTTTTATGATATATATATAAGTAGGAATATCAAAATTATATTATGGTTAAATTTATGAAATTTTATATGATTTATTATTTTTCAATGAACAATGAAATAATTGTGATTTTTATTGAAAAATGTATTTTATTTTAATATATTTAAAAAATAATATTCTATTTAATATTTTTCATCATAGTATAATTTGTATATTTTGATTTATAATGATTCAATTATGGGTTTTAAAATGAATTTTATACTAGAATTTAGTATTAAATCATTTTATTTTTAATAAGGTATTTCTTCTCAAAAACTGTTTTCATCATGTTTTGTTGGTTTCATTGTATATAAAATCATACCACTTAAAAAAATTTCAATTTTTTAAATTGGATTTCATATTTTGAATCAAGTCATAATATTTTAGTATATATGGATGTTATATTTTTGGCCAATCTAAATAGTAACGTCAATAACTTTTGTTGCCATGTTAAAGGGTAAATCAGGTAATCAAGGGTTAATACATATATGATAAAGACCATATAATGATCATAACTATAATGACCCACCAATTCCAATTGTCTTGAGAGTTCAACTACTCATTACTAGGCCTTAAGTGTCATCCCCAAGACGCCATTGGCTGGCAATAAATGCAGAAGGGTTTCAAATATAAGTGGGGGACGATTTACCCTTTAGTAAATGATCCAATAAACCTAATAACCATAACTAAACATTCACAATATGATTATTGACCAAATGAAAGAGAACTCAACAACATCATGGACTCAAAACCACATCAAAGTAAGCAAAAATGGAAGGATAACCAAGAATTAGAGTACACAGTGGATAAACTACACAAGACTCTCTAAAGACCTCAAAACACCATGCTCCACATGCTCTAAGATCCAAAATCTCCGAACATCCCTACATCATGAGGTAATGCTAAACACGTGTGAAACATTACCTTTTCTCATAAAACCCTGAGATGATATGGGAAATAATAGTTTTAATTTCTTTGATGTCTTCTGTTGTACGCTACACCAAGATTATATTGTGCTATACAAAACACCGTATTATCTTGTAGTATACGCAAACACTATTCATGTCTTCTGTTACATGCAAGAGCGACCTTCCTCAATAGCTTGTGTTGTACACTATACCGAGTTTCACTAAACAATAATATATTATAATATTATTTTGAATAAGACATTATGAATAGTATTAACTAAATTTTGAATTTTATATCATTATCATTCATCTTATACATTTTCTAGAACATGGTATGAGAATAAAATAAATTGTTATTTTTAAAATAAGTATTTTTAGAAAAATCCATTTTTACTGCCTTTTGATGGGGCACCGACTTTAATTCTAGTTTTTGACACATTTATGAGTTAAATTTGAGAAATAAACTTATTAACTGAAATAAATATAAAAACATTTACTTTGCATATTTTTTTAATATTTTCCTGTTAACTTTCATATTTTGATGAATATTAAAAATACGCTAAATTTTAATTAAAAAAAACGTTTTTCCTAAAGAGAATTTATATGGTAAAATTAAATTATTGAATTGTTTTAAAGTATAAATAGAATATATTTTTACCATTTAATATAATTTATGTCATTATCATTAATTTTACATAGAATTGATAGGAAAAAACATTTCAATCATTTGGAATGATTTACCTTTTAAAATTCGTTTCCTCAACAGCGGGATTAATTTTAAATTAAATACTGCAACTTATGTGTTTTTAATTTGGAAAAACTGATTCCATATTTGGAATAAGTAGGTAAAAATTATGTTAATAGGGTACTTTTTATTTTTAGGCATTATGAAAAGTAACTACGGTAAATTTTATTTACCACAGATAAAGGTAAATCAAGTAATTAAGTGTAAAAATAATATTTTAAAATTACCCTAACTCATGTATTGACATAAATGGATTATTATATTTTCTCTAAAAAATTCTTGGATCAAAATTGAATATATAGGAACCCACATGGATTTGATTAATACCATTAATTTATTTTATTTAATGAAAGTGAAATATGTCTCAATAAAAAATTAATAATTAAAGTATTTTTAATATAAGGTTATACCGAATATAAATTTGATTAAAAATATTCATTTAAAAACTAAAATGATTTTCTTTAGTAGATTAATTTATTTGTTATTACCAAAATAGCATATACATTAATGATGCAGAATTTATTTATTTTTTGAAAAAATTAATAATATTGTTTTTATTCAAATAATAATACCCATAAAAGGCCAAAAAACATGACCAACACTTTTCAGTCGTGTATATATATACCCTAATAATCCAATGGTCGAATTGTGGAACATTTGGATCCTTATAAAAGCGATTATGACACTTATATTATATTATTTTAAAAGATGTCAATGTTTTCTCTTTCATAATTTAATAAATATAACAATTTAAATGTTGTGATTTTAAGATGATAAATTCGAGTAAAAGTATTATTATGAAATATATTAGATTTATATTTGTCATAGAATTTAATTTTTTTATTTTTATGAAACAAATAAGTATATTAAATAATTATACATAAATGTTGTAATAATTATTTTTAAAGAGAAATATCAAAATAATGGTTTTAAAAACATTAAAATAAATATTATATGAACAAATTAATGTACTCCACAAATTTTATAGATATATATGACATGTGAAAGATCTATTTAATATTTTGTTTTGAATATATGCTCTTTTTGGATTTAATTTAAATTCAAATAAATGACTAGTGACAAAATTGACACTATTGTTATTTTATAATAATAACATATTATTAAATTTTTTAAAATCACAAAATTATTTAAATATTAAAAATTGATATTTATATGGTAGAAAATTTCATTAAGTATCTAATTATGGAAAATTCACAACACATAAGTAAATATTTATAACAATTTAAAATTTATAATATTATTACCACAGATAAAATTAAACAGATTAAATAAGGATATATCAAGTTGATAAGGTTTAAAATAAATACCAAACATGTCTAAATTTTAATTTCAAATGGTATTACAACCCTTTCACATCTCATAATCGAATTTTTATCATTTTGGAGTTTTTTTGGTGGGGTTTGAGTTTATTATAAATAAATATTTTAGAGGTTTCCAATAGTGCCCCTCTCCTCTCTTATAAAAGGGAACCTCCTTACTCTCTTCTTCAGATCATTTTGAGTCTTCATGAATGGCCAATACCTGTCCATATATCTTATCCAATTCCCTAGAACCATAATAGGGGTTATGGTTATCTAAAAAACTAAATTTTGTGCCCAAAGAGGAGGATTGGAAGAGGCGCGTCGAAGAAGATGTAATATCCTTTACCGATTCATTGAAATTTATTTCTTCTTGAACATCCTCTTATTTTATTTTTTCATTATAAATTAATAACATCAGTATAACTAATATACTGATATGTTATTATAAATATGAAACAACCCTATTTCACTTTCTATCAATCCTACGTAAAATGAAATCACTGCACGTGCAAACGTACAGAATACCGTCTCCATGCTGTGGTGTAATCTTCTTTTCCACCACCACCTTACATGGATGGGTATAATGGTGGAAATAATAACTATATATTCTCATAATAACATGATTCTAATTATGTGATATCATATCATCCACTCCAATTCCATTTAATAATTTTGGGAACAATATCATAACTCGTGCGTACGTACGGATTACCGTCTCCACGATGCCATGAGATTCATTCTCCATGTTAACCATTCAAGAATGATAATAAAGTATAAAAAAAATTATTTATTAAATATATGAAATAATAATTCTACTGAATTTATGCATATATATATATATATGTCATTTACTTCTATTCAATTCAATAAAGAAACAAAAACAACATTCATGTGTATGTACGGCTTACCGTCTCCATGAATGGTGTTTTTCATTCCATTTATCGATCTATCATATATACTTATATGATGAATATATATTATATATAAATAATTTTTTACAATCTGGAATTATTTAAATCATGATATAAGTAATAATATCAAGAACAACATGTCCAAACACGTACGATAAATGATACTATTTTACCCAAAACACTGCTTTAACATGGAATTGACAAATGAGCGGGTAATATAAAGTCATAAGGGAATCATATATGATATCATAAATATTATTATGGTTATTTTACAAGTTAAAAATAACTTTAAACCCACTATACAATAGTTTTAGACACGTACAAGAAAAAATTGGACCTATGGTAAGGAATAATTATTCCAATCTCTCTCTTATCTGAGATTATTTATTCGTAAGTATTTAATGGGGTTATGTTTATCATCCATGACCTTGTTTTGTCAAAATGTTTTCATAAAATGTTTACTATTCTTCCATGTATATTTAAAGTCAATTTATCTTTTTTATGACTTTGACCACAATGTATCGAAGGAATCTTTCTTTTGTTTACCATACGAGGTACTTTTTGAATTTTCTAGCAAAAGTACGAGGAGAATGTTTTTTATAACGTATACAAAATTAATGGTTTTTTACAGTTTCATAATGCCTTATTTTCATGAAGCTTCCTCTACATTATTTGATAATTTATTTTAAATAATTATTTTCTTTTAAAATTACATGGCATTTTTTGAAAAGAAAATGAATTTCAAGAAGAAAGGATATTTTCCTCAAGAATTCATTTCAAGTGTTTTATCAAAACTATTTCCCATCTAAAATAAAATTATTTAGTATGATTATATTTAAAGTATAATGTCTCTATTATTTACATGGTTTGATTTTTCTTATGATGAAATGATATCCATTTTTTTATATGGATTATGTTACGATGGGATGATGTTTATGAAACCCATTTTATTATTTGGGTTATTATGAATGATTTATGTTTATTTTGTGGCATATGTAAGAATGATTTCATTATGAGATCGGTGGTAACTATGTATCCCTACAATGAATTAGGTAATGATTTATATCTCATGAGATAGTCATGGCTGGAATGGTTAGTAAAATCCAGTTCAGTAATACAGGGCTTGAATGACAAGTAAACCATGTTCAGTAATGGACTTTGTCAACTATGATAGTATTGACAGCAATTCCTTGGCTAATATGTAAATAATATCATGTTCTTAATGGGTTTAAACAATTAAATGTTTTAATTCCTTGATATTTTATCATTTTTATATTCCTTTATGATTTATGCCTTACGTACTGCCAAGATTTATTTCACAACTCAGGATTTTGATGTTTATACTTTATGTTCATGTTTTTAAGTTAAAATTTATATGGTTTGTTTTATTTTTTCCATGCATACCCTTACTGAGCATTTCAGCTCACCATTTATATGTTTTCTTTTCCACGGGATATAAATAAAGGTTTTAGGTATGAAAAAAAGGGGAATATCTTAATGGGAGATGTTGAAGATATTTTAGAATGATTAGAAGATTATGTTTCAAGTTTCCAAAGAAACAAAACAATTACGGTCCTTGGGTGTCTGTTTTGTTATGTATTAAGTATTCAACAAAAGTAATGTAACGTCCATGTATTTCATTCTTTGGATCTCTATAGTTGTTATCCTAGGAAAGGATTAGTTATCCTTTGGAAACTATGATGTGAAATCTTTAGTGAGATCCCAAGAGATATTTCTAACGTATGTCTAGGGATTTCTGTAAGGTTAAGTATAAGTATAGGTTACAATCCTAGAATTATGATAATGATCATGAATATCCTAGTATTAAACTGACGATTTTAGATATTTAAAGTAATACCCTTTATTATTTTGTTTTCCTAGTATGATTTTTCCTTCTCACGCTATTACTTTTGGGTTTTAGAAAATTGCTGGAAATAGAAGATTCACGATAATGGAGGACATGATGAACCATGGAATGAAATTTTTTTGGGAAACCAAATGAAACCAAATTTGGAAGTCCAAAAATTATTATTATTCATAATAAAAAATCTCATAATATGATCAATACACTCAACTTTGGTAAGTTTCCTAACTTAGATAATATGCGAAAGATGGAGTTTCATGATCTTCATAGAGGAAAGAATGTTCAATTTCCATCATGTAAATTATATGGTAAGCGACTTCCATGGGAATGTTTCAAAGGAACTGGAAGATTACTTGTGTCCAGAAAATAAGGACACAAATACAATACTTCCAATGGAAAAGGTTCATTTAACACCATGGACAAGGATAATGGTGTTTCTAAGACATCAACAATGGCTGAATGTTTTAAATGTGGAATGTACGGGCATTATGTAAACCAATTCCCTAAGGGAAAATATAATTAAGAGAATCATCATGGTCATATGAGTAGTATTTATGTTTATGATGATGAAGAGACTAAAAATGATATATGAGAAGAGAGAATTACTGAGTAATAAAATGATGAAGCTCGGTCAATGGATTAAGAATGTAGTGGAATAATTGTATGCTTATCAAGTGAGATGTTATCTAGGTATTTTAATGGTATAATGGAATAAAGAAACATCTAAAAAATTTTACACTGCTATTTTACCTATACTATTTGAAATTATATTTTGAATGGTAATGGAAACCATGAATGGGTTTTCGGATATTTTTGGAAAGTTGATGATATGCGCATAATGAAGGGATTAAGAGATAATGAGATGTTTTACAGTATTAATGAGCTCATGACTCGTATAAGCACAATGTGATATTATAGTTTGAGTATATAGATTTTTTTGGGATTTTTTTATGTGGAAAGAGTTAACATTGGACAACATTCGTGTTTTCACTATGGTTCTATAATAATTCATGTCTCAAGAGAATACATGATTAAGGTATTCCCATATTTGGAATGTGACCATCAAGATATATCTTTTGATATATGGGGGATAAATGATGGTATTTACATGCTTTGTAGATGTCCTATCTATCAATCTTTTTCATTATAATGTGATTGTGGACATAAGTGTTTTGGATAAGCATAATGATTGGAATCGATTAACTTGGACATCAGATAATATTTTTTAAGGCTAGAAGTTTTTGATATTATGATATTATCGTTTTAGAAAAAGGACAACCCGTAGTAAGGGAGACAACCCATCGCGTTAGATAAGGATGTGGGAATCAAACCCAAAACTGAAGTACGACATTCATTTATTTCCTATCACTGGCCTACAAGATGTCCTTGGTTAGTAGGAATTTGTTTTATTTTACTAATCCATATGTTAGTTGATGTATAAGTCCATTTTTCGAATCATATACGGTTAATCTCACTATAGATGGACTTATATATATCTAATAACTTTTTCTAGCCTTTTGTTTAAGGTAGATGGAATGACCCATCATTCCATCACATGATCTGCGAACACTTCAAGAATGAAAAATTCAACTTCATTTCTTTAATTAAGAGATGAAGTGGAAATTATTCCGGGAATGACCAAGGATGATATTACACTGAAATCAAGTAAGTATTTCTCCTTATTCAAAAATTTATCAACATTAGGGAAATGATCATGAAAACCAAAAACTTTTTCCAAGTACCCTCATCTACAATGAATCATATGGTACATTAAATCATCACAAATTTATGGCTTTGTGATTGTTGTCTTTTTCATAACCATGTTCTCTACCACTCTCCATCAAAACATGATGATTATATTTCTCTTCCATATCCATATTTTCACCTATGTACTCCTTTGTGGAAACTCAGTGATGAGTTAATTTTGGTAAGTGTTACGTTTCATACATTAGTTTTTAAAATTAAGTCTTAGTATTTATTTTTATGATGTGATTTTCTATGAAGGAAACTTCCAAGTAGTAAACCATTTAAAAACTAGATGAATTTCAAGGGAAAAATTCATTTTAAAGGGGGTAGAATGGAACACCATGAGATTTTATGAGAAATAATATTTTTAATTTCTTTTATGTGTTGTGTTGCACACTACATAAAGATTATCTAGTTCTATATGCATCACCATATTATATTGTATTATACACAAACATTATTCTTGTCTTGTTTTTCTTGCAAAAGCAACCTTCCTCAAAAGCTTGTGTTCTACGCAATACTGAGTTTCACTAAAAAATGATATATTGTTATAATATTATTTTAAAATAGCTGTTATGGAAATTATTAAAAACATTTAAAATTTTATAACATTATCATTCATCATACACATATTCTAGAACATGGTATGAGAACAAAATAATTTCTTTGGGAAAAATGAGTATTTTTTTAAAAAGGTGGGTTTGCCGCCTTTTGATGGCGCACCCACTTTAAATCCAGTTTTTGAAATGTTTATGAGTTCAATTTGAAAAAATAAACTTATTCATTGGAATAATTATATAAAAATTTACTTTGGATAATTTTGTAATATTTTTTTGTTAACTTTCATATTTTGATGAATAGTACAAATACGCTAACTATTAATTAAAAAAAATATTTTAATCAAAAAAAAATATTGATAAATTATAATATTAAATGGATTTAAAATATAAATAGAATATAAATTTACTATTTAATATATCTTAAGTCATTTTCATTAATTTTACATTGAATTCATAGATAAAAACATTTCAATCTTTTGCAACGTTTTAACTTTTGAAACTCATCTTCTCAACAGTAGGATTAATTTTAAATTAAATACACGAACTTATTTGTTTATAATTTAGAAAAATTGATTCCATATATGGAATCAGTAGGTCAAAATTATGCTAATAGATTAAATTTTATTTTTAGGTATTATGAATAGTAACTATGGTAAATTTTATTTACCATAGTTAACTATAAATAATGTAATTAAGTGAAAAATAATATTATAAAATTATCATAAAACATGTATTTATATAATTGGATTATTATATTTATCTCTTAAACATATTTGGGTCAAAATAGAATCTACTGAAACCCACTTGGATGGGATTAAGACCATTAGTTTATTTTATTTAAATAAAGTGAAATATGTATCACTCAAACCATAATAATTAATGTATTTTTAATATAAGGTTATACAGAATATAAATTAGATTAAAAAAATAATTTTAAATCTAAATTTTTTTCTTTATTATGGTAATTTATTTGTAATTACCTAAATATCTTATACATTAATGATGCAGAAATTTTTTATTTAGTTAAAAAATCAATAATATAGTATTTATTCAGATAATAATACACATAAAAGGCTCCAAATTTGAATAAAACTTATTGTTACTTTATATCTTAACCATAATCATCCAATGTTCTAATTTTGGACAATTTTGAGCATTATAAAAGTGATTATTTCACTTATATGATTTTATTTTAAATGATGTCAGTGTTGTCACCTTCATAATTAAATAAATATAACAATTTAAATGTTGTTATTTTAAGATGATAAATTTTATTAAAAGTGTTCTTATGAAAGCTATTAGATTTATCTTTATCATAGTATTTTATTTTCTTATTTTTATGCAACACATAAGTATACAAAATAATTATACATAAATGTTGTAATAATTATTTTATTAAGAGAAATATCAAATAAATGGGTTTAAAACCATTAAAATAAATATTATATGAAAAAATTAATGTGATCCATGAATTTTCTAGATAAATATGACATGGTATGAATCTATTCAATTTTTTGGTTCGAATATATCCTCTGTGTTTATTTTATTTAAATTTAAATAAATGACTAGTGAAAAAATTGACACTATTGTTATTTTATGAACAAAACATATCATTAAATTGTTTAAAAATCACAAAATAATTTAAAATTTTTAAATTGAAATTTATATGGTCAAAAATGTCAGAACATATCCAATAATGGACCTTTCACAACACAGAAGTAATTATTTATAGAAATTTAGGAATTTAGAATATTATTACCACTAATAAAATTAACTAGATTAAATAAAGATAAATCAAGTTGACAAGGTTTAAAATAAATTCACAACATATCTAAATTTTATTCCTGATAAAATTACAACCCTATATCATCTCATATTCTAATTTGACTCATTTTGGAGGTTTTAGGTGGGGTTTGAGATTTTTATAAATTAATATTTTTGATGTTTGCAAAAGTGCACCTCTCCTCTCTTATAAAAGGGCACATCCTCCCTCTACTCTTCACAACATTTTGAGCCATAAAGATCGTCCAAAACCTGTCCATTTCTCTTATCCACTTCCCTAGAAACTTACTAGAGGTACTATTTTTTATCAGAGAACAACTTTAGTGCCCTTTGAGGAGGTTTAAAAGAGGTGCATCGAAGAAGAGGTAATATCAATTACCTATTCTTTCAAATTTATTTCTTCCTCTACTTCCTCTTATTTAGTTGATTCATTATAAAGTAATAACATAATTATAACTAATATACTACTATGTTATTATAAATATGATACAAACCTATTCACCTTATATCCATCCTATAGAAAATGAAATCACAACGCATGTGTACGTACAGAATACCGTCTCCACGCTGTGGTGTAATCTATTTTTCCACCACTACCTTACGTAGATGGGTATAATGGTGGAAATAATAACTATATATGCTTAATATAACATGATTATAATTATGAGATATTATATCTTCTAATATAATTCAATTAAATAATTATGGGAACGATATCATCGCTCGTACGTACGTACGGATTACCATCTCCACGATGCGATTTGATTCATTCTCCATGTTAACCATTCAAGAATGATTATAAATTATATATAATAACTAATCATGAAATATATGAAATAATAATTCTACTGGATTTATGTTTATATAAATATGTCATTTACTTCCATTCAATTCAATAAGGAAACGAAAACAGTGTTCATGCGTACATACGACCTACCGTCTCCATGAATGATTTATTTCATTCCATTTATCGATCTATCATATATATTTATATGCAAAATACATATCATATTTAAATCATGTTTTACATTCTGGAATTATGTAAATCTGTATATATGTAATAATATCAAGAACAACAAGTCAAAACACGTACGATAAATGAAACGATTTTACCCAAAACGCTACTTTAACGTGGAATTGACAAAATAACGGGTAATATAATGTCATAAGTGAATCATATATGATATCATAAATATTATTATGTTCTTTTTATAATATCATAATATGTTTAAACCCACTATACAGTAGTATCATACATGTATGAAAGAAATTGGACCTAAGGTAAGGGAAAATTATTCCAATCTTTTTCTTATCTGAGATTGTTTATTTGTAAGTATTTACTGGAGTTATGTTTATAATCCATTACCATATTTTCTCAAAATAATTTTATAAATTTTTTACTATTATTCCATGTATCTTTAAAGTCTTATTTATTCTTTTATGACTTTTACCACAAGGTATTGAAGGAATCTTTCTTTTGATTACCATACAAGGTACTTTTTTATATTTCCTACAAAAGTTCGAGGAGAATGTTTTTTTAACTTATACGGCATGAATGGATTTTACGATTTCATAACGGCTTATTTTCATGAAGCTTAAACTACATGATTTCATGATTATTTTCTAAAAATCCTTTTATTTTAAAATTATATGGCATTTTGTGAAAAGAAAATGATTTTGAAGAATAAATGATATTTTCCTCAATAATTCATTTCAAGTGTTTTATCAAAACTATTTCTTATATAAAATGACATTATTTAGTATGATTATGTTTCAAGTATAATGTCCATATTATTTATATTGTTTGATTTTTCTTATTATTAAATGATATCCATTTGTTTTATGTGGATTATGTAATGATGAGATGATGTTTATGAAACCCATTTTATTCTTTGGGTTATGATGAATGATTTATGTTTATTTTGTGGAACACGTAAAAATAATTTAATTATGAGATTGGTGGGACCTATATATCAATACAATTAATTGTGTAAAGATTTATATCTCACGATATAGACATGGATGGAATGGTTTGTAAAATTTGGTTCAGTAATACGGGGCTGGAATGGCAAGTAAACCCTGTTTCGTAATGGACTTTGTCCACTATGATAGTCTTGGCAGCAATTCCTTGGCTACTATGGAAATCATATCATGTGATTAATGGTTTTTCACAATTACATGTTTTATTCCCTTGATATTTTATCATGATTGATGTTCCTTTATGATATATGCCTTACGTACTGCCATGATTTATTTCACAACTAGAGATTTTGTTGTTTAAACTTTATGTTCATGTTTTTTAAGTTCAAATGTATATGGTTTGTTTTGTTTTCTCCATGCTTACCCTTACCGAGCATTTGAGATCAACCTCTATATGTTTTCTTTTCCTTAGGATATAAATAATGGTTTTATGTATGAAAACAAAAGGGGAATATATTTATGGGAGATGTTGAATAACTTTCACCATATTAAGAAGATTATGTTCCGAGTCTCCAAAGAAACTAAACTATTACGGTCCTTAGGTGTTTATTTTTGTTATGTATTAATTATTATGCAAAATTAATGTAATATCCTTGTATTTATATCTTTGTGTCACTATAATGCCACTATCCCGAAAGATATCATCTTCAAAAGCACTAAAGTGCGAAAGTAGGGGTGAGTATAAAACTCAGTAGGTTTTCCCCAATGAATTCCCAACTAACACCACTAAGATAGAATAGTTAGCAACAATTATATAAAATGGTTTATATAAAAAATTTTCCCAAAAGTAGTTTATAACGAATTATAAACAAGTTTCCAAAACCATTCATTACCAAAACCATACAATTTCAATTGAAACCAATTTTTCAAGCAAAATATTTTTCTATAAAAATAACAAAAAATTCATTACAACAATTTCTCAATATCCCTACATTGGAATACCCAACCATTACTCAAACTAATGCAATGAACCATGAATGATACGTTATGGCAGCTCTATGCTCATGAGTGGTTTCTCATCAATGTATCAAGTCATCACATGATAATTTTAACCCACGTGCCATAAATCCTTTGGCATCGAGTACACAGTTACATTTCATCCAATCCATGTATATGAACTCCCATGTTCTATTAAACTATTGGAACCAAGCACAAGGTCATATTTCATTCAATCCCCTTATATGCATTATGAACACACATAACATATGCCCAACGATCAAGCCAAAATAAACCGTTCAATAAAATTCTTTTTATTGAATATTATTTCCTTCAAAACTGTAGTAACACCAGTTTCGGGTACATAACCCCATTTCCTCATGTTTAGTAAATTTGTGGTTCCATAAAAATAAAATTTTTATAAAATAAAGAGTTCCCATAAAATATAGAGTTTCCATAAAATATAGAGTTTCCATAATATATATATTTTTCATAATATAGAGAGTTTCCATAAAGTGGGGGTGTTTCCATAAAGTAGGGTGTTTCCATAAAGTGGGGTGTTTCCATGAAGTGGGGTGTTTCCATAAATTGGGATGTTTCTATAAAAATGTGTGAAGGTGAATGATGGAAGAATTTTGGGGTTTTTTAAGGAGGGTGGGGACCAAAAAGAAGGTTTCATGATCTACACACGGTGGGCACAAACCATGTGGTCAAATATTGCAGAGAAGACAAATCTAGATCCAATTTTGTAGGAGCTTACTCGATTTTTCTCTATTTATTGTTTTTTTGGCTAAAAAACTCCCCTATTTCGAGTCAAATCTCCCTATAAGGCTAGAGAACCCTTCTGACATGAGTTGAATCCATTCCAAAGCCTTCCCTTGGTGATTTCGAGTCTGATTCTTGAGGTATGTCACCATTCTTTATGGATTTGACATGTTTTCATATATCTATATAGATCTACTTCTCCGATCTCAATAATTTCTACTAAATGAACCTATATTAGATAGAACTATTTTTTTGGATGCCAAATATTTCAATGTTGAGTTGTGATCTTTCTCGAATTAGATATCTAAGGCCGCTCTTGGACAATCGACCCATTTCCTTGCACAATATTCGTCTGTTGTTAAAGTTTCATCAAAACAATCCATGCAGGTAGATTCTCCCTTGACTCCTATTTCTTTAATTTATTATATTAAATTTATTTTGGTTTATTGTTTGTAAAATTCATGGAAAAATATTCAATTGTGATTATTAATGTTTTTTGTGAAATTGTGTGATCTTGGTGAATAGTTGTGCAAAAGGGGGTTTAATTTATAAGGATGATTTTAAATTATGGATTTTCTATAATTACTAAATGGTTGATAAAATAGGGGGGTTTTAATTGAAATTGTTTTAAAGAAAATGGAGTATTATTGAAATTGTTTGGAGTTGAAATGGTTTGGCATTGAAATGGGTTTGATGGAAACCATTTTCAATAGAAAGGTGTTTTTATTGAATGTTTTATTTTAGCATGATATTTGAGTATATGTGTTGTGTGTTCATATTTCATATACAGGTCTTGGTTGAAATATGACTTTATACTCAATGCCAATGAATTAATGGGACATGGGAAACAATTACCTTGTGATGACTTGGTAGATCGATGAGAAATTGCTAATGAGTATGGAATTTTCATAACGTAACACACATGGATGGTTTCATGGGTTTGAGTAATGGTTGGGTATGCCGATATAGGGATATTGGGAAATGGTTGTAAAGAATGTTTGGTTATTTTTCTGAAAAAATGTCTTGTTGGAAAAATTTGTTTCAATTTCACCTGTATGGTTTTGGTAGTGAATGTTTTGGAAACTTGTTTATATTTAGTTAAAAAACATGTTTGTGAAATATTTTTATATAAACCATCTAATATATTTGTTTCCAACTCTTCCATCCTAGTGTTGTGATTAGGTATGTCAATGGGGAAAACCTAATGAGTTTTATACTCACCCCTTCTTTGTCACATTTGTGCTTTTGCAGATGTTGTCCTCCGGAATAGGTTAAAAGGTAATGTTTCATAGGTGATTAGAACTACCTCGTGATATTGGGATGCTCGGAGATTTTGGAGCTTGGATCATGTGGATTATAGAGTCATGATGTCATTAGAGATTCTTATGTAGTTTATCTGATGTGTACTCAGATACAAGGTTATTCTTCCATTGTTGCTTACATTGAGGTGGTTTTGGGTGCATGAAGTTGTTAAGTTTTCGTTCATTTGTTCATGCATCATATAGTTAATGTTTAGTTATGGTTAGTATGTTTATTGGTTTATTTCATAAAGGGTAAATAGTCCCCCAATTATATTTGAAACACTTATATACATATTTCTATCCTTTGGCGTCTGGCATATGTCTCTTAAGGACTAGTATTCACTCATTGTACTCTCTAGCCAATGATAATTAGTGGGTCATTACAAATGGTATCAGCTTTTTCGGTCCTTTCCTAACAAGTAGTCTTCAATTTTATTAGTTTTGGAGATGAAATCCCTTATTTTTTATTCATTGGGTGGGAATATTAGAATGGAGTAGGATTATCAAAACATGAAATATAGAGACTAAAATGTTGTAGTTAACCCTTTTGTGCGGAACTTCTTGTTACGTGGGAGTAGGGTAAACAAGTGTATGAAAAAACATCTAGGATTTTAAAATCTCATTGTCATGGGTTTAGCCAATCAGATGAGCATGACATGAATTATAGAGGAATGAATTCCCACTTAGAGTGCATACATCATTTAAATAAATGATCATTTTTGGAATGGAATTAGTTTTCAAATGAAATATTTTGTAAAAGAGAATGATTATAGTATTTTGAATGTGGTTTAATTTTCAATTGCATGTGAAGTGTTTTAAAAAATATTTGAACAATGGAAAAAATTGATTTGAAAAAAAATGTTGTGGTAGTTGATGTGATAGAATTTGAAATGCTAATCCAACAGTTTCTAGAGAGTGAGATTAATGGATTTTGTTGTTAGTTTAGAAAATGGCACCTGGAAGGCATCATCGGAAACAACCTAAGGAAGCTGTGGAGAATGTGGTTTTACCTAAACCATGATTAAACAAATAGTTGGTTCAGAGTATTGTCCAAGATTTTCAAGCTATGGACATAGGAAACCAGATGAATGTGCGATGATATGTGGATCATACCATCCAGTTCATGAATCAGAATCCACTTAATTTCTGATGTGATTCCGAACCTGAGAAGGCGGAGGTGTGGTTATATAGGTTGAATCGTATCTTTAACTTCATCAGCACACCAAGGTCAAACATGCAACGTATATGCTAAAAGATCATGCACATCAGTGGTGGGATTTAGCGGTGCATGCTAAATTAGATAAAGGACATACATGGGAGGATTTTGAGGAATTTTTCAACAAACAATTCTATCCCCACATGTCCAAGATCCTTAAAACCATAGACATCTTCATCTTGAAACAATAGAGCCTCTCTATCAAAGAGTATGCCACTATGTTCATGAACATTCTACGATTTTTCACCAAATTTCACGGCATATACCTCTTTGAATACACACACATCTTTGAATCAGGGCTACGACAAGAGATTCAATCAAAGAATGCAGTACTTTGTATTACAGACTATACATAGATGGTTAATAGTGCGACTGTGGATGACTGTGATATCTCGGGATCTATGGGAGGTGGCATGATGATACCTATAGGAAATGGTGGGAAATCAACTGCTAGGAACAAGAGGAAAAGCAACACATAAATCCATGGTGCAAGTTGAAATCTGAACCCGACACTTAGATCCGTAAACCTTCCTCCATGTCCCCAAAGAAAAGCAGGTCGTTTTCAATATGTTTCACTTGATCACATAAAGGGAGATTGTACGATAAAACATAGAGCATGTCATAGTTGTAATAAGATGGGACACCTTCAGGGCTACTTTCGCAGTGCTCCAAGGTGAGGTGCTCGATACACATCTAATCTATCGCAAGCATCATGTTCCTTGACTGGAGGAGGACATCAGAATTAGTCACATAAGCAGAGTCGATCTAGCCATGATGATTCTAGAAATAACATGACTCCTCAACCAGGGAAAACTCTATAAGGAAACAAGGATAATAGTATAGTTAAGAAGAAATTGTTTGGAGCCTAGTAAATAATTGTCGATGATTAGTCTAGATCATCTACAGTGATAGTTATGATTATTTTGATTTCTAACTTTGTGAAAGTGTTGTTCCATACTGGTGCATCACATTCCTTCATTTCATCTCGTACTATTGAGTTGCTATGTTTAAAACAGGAAGTGATGCCTTCTGTTTTAAAACTGCAAACTCCTCATGGTGGAAGAGAATGTCAATCCATTGTTTGTAGAGAATGTGCAATAACTGTTTATGGAGCAGAGCTAAAATGGAAATTCTCGATGTTGGATATGGATTTCTATGATGTAATCCTGGGTATGGATTGGCTGACAACATTCAAGGCTAAAATCGCCTGTTATAAGAGAAATGTTGGTTCTATGACTGAGGAGGACATCAAGCATATCAATAGAGGATAGAGGATTGTAAAGAAAGGTGAAAAGAGTTTGATGGAACTAATAGAGGGAATGAAATCTTACCAATTGTCTGTGTTGACTTTGGAATCAAGGAAAGAGATCAAGGAAAATAGTTTTCCAACTATTGTGGATTGATTTCCAGATGTCTTTCCCATGCTATTCTTTGGGTTACCACGTCTAAGGGAAGTGCTGTTTACAATTGATCTCCTTCCGCGGAACAATCCTATATCACTTCCATCGTACAATATGGCACCAACAGAGTTATGATAATTAAAAGTGGAGTTAGTGGAATAGGAATGCAAGGGTTTTGTCCGTGTATAAGGAAGATGGAACTCTTCGGATGTGTGTTGATTATAGTAAGCTTAACTAAGTTACGATAAAGAATAGATATCAACTTCCATGCATTGATAATCTATTCGATCATTTATGGGGAGCTCAGGGGTTCTCCTAGATTGACATGTGATCAGGATATGACAAATTGGAAGTTTTGAAAGCCGATATTCCAAATATTGCATTAAAAAGTAGATATGGACACTATGAATATGTATTCATGCTTTTCGGTCTAATAAATGCACCATCAATATTTATTTCATTGATGAATAATATATTTCAAAAATATCTAGATTCATTTGTCGTGGTGTTTGTGGATGACATTATTGTCTATTCAATGGCAAGGGATGATCATGAGGTTCTCCTAGAAATAGTGTTACAAATCCGGATAGATCATTGTTTGTATGGAAAATTTTATAAAGTGTGATTTTTTAATATAAGAAGTATGTGTCCTTGGCCATGTAATTTTCAAGAATGGAATTTCTATTGATCCTGGAAAGATATCAGCCATTATCTCTTGGAAACGATCAGAAAATGTGTTTGAGATATGAAGTTTTCTTGGTCTAGTGGGTTACTACCGATGCTTTGTTCGTGATTTCACACAAATAGCATCACCAATGATAGCTCTGACAAAGAAGAATGCTCCGTTCCAATGGATGGAGGAATGTTTGAAGTCATTCTAGGAACTGAATTTTCGTCTTACATCAGCACCTATCTTGATTTTTCTAGAATCAGCAGAGGGGTATGTGGTGTATTGTGATGCATCAGGATCTAGGTTGGGAAGTGTTCTCATGAAAAAAGATCACTTGTTTTCTTATGGTTCAAGGTAGTTGAGGGTGAAAGAGAATAATTTCCCAACACATGATTTGGAGTTAGCTGTAGTAATCCCTGCTTTGAATAGATGGAGACATTATCTATTTGGTGTGAAATTTACTATTTTTACAGATCACAGAAGCTTGAAACACAATTTATCACAGTGAGAATTGAATTTTAGGCAAGGATATGGATGGAGTATCTCTAAATTTTTGAATTTGACGTGATGTAAACACCAGGGAAAAGGAATTCAGTTTCAGATACATTGAATAGAAATCCATATGTTCAATTGGTGAAAGAAGCATCCGATGAATGGAAGATGATGTCGGCCATAGCTGACATGCATGTGGAATGTGAAGACCAAGGTGATGTTGCAAGTTTCTTTTTGGTTACACATGTTCCTAATTTGGTAAAAATGTTTATAGAGGCACAAACATATTATGCAGAATATCTGGTTGTATGCTCAAAACTCATTGGTGGGTAGACCATTGAGGCCTAGAAATTTGATTGGGGTTCAATTTTGTGTTTCCAAGATCAGATGGTTGTACCTATGGTCTTTCAAGCACTAATACTTCATGATTACGACCATTCAAGATGGGCAGTATATCCTGGTACACATAATATGTATAAGTCATTTAAGGCACAGTTTTGGTGGAGCGACATGAAAAAGAAGGAGGCCAAGTTCATCTCGCGGTGCTTAACTTGTCCGCATGTTAAAGAATAGAATCAAACACTAGCTCTAATGTTACAATCATTGCCCATCCCAGTGTGGAAATGGGATCAAATAGCAATGGATTTTGTTATAGGTCTTCCATGAATGGTTTGGAAACATGAAGCCATTTGGGTTATAGTGGATTGTCTAACCAAGTCGTCCCATACCATACCAAATCCTGAAACTCGTATAGTGGAGGATCTTTCAAAAATCTATATCCAAGAAGTGGTAAAGAGGTGTGGTGTACTAGTGTAAATTGTCTCAGATAGAGATCCAAGCTTCACATCTCATTTTAGGAACTCATTATAGCAATCACTTGGAACTCAGTTGACTATGAGAACCTCTTATCATCCTCAAACGGATGGGAAATCCATGCGGACGATACAAACACTAGAAGACATGTTTTCAGCTTTTGTAATGGATTTTGATGGCTCATGTGAAAATCATATACCCTTAATGGAGTTCTCATACAATAACAGATATCAATACTCAATACACATGGCTCCGTTTGAAGCATTTAATGGCATCCTCCTTATTCTCCACTATATTTGGTGGAAATAGGTGAAACATCCCATGTCAGGCCAAGCCTTGTCCAAGAAACAAGAAAGAAGATCTAGTTGATTAGAAAGAGGATGGAGACAGCTCAGGGTCATTATAAATCTTATGTAGATCATCATCGAAGACCATTTTCTTTCATTGTGGGTGATCATGTCTTCTTGAAGATTTCTCCAAGGCTTGGACATAATCGTTTCGGGAGTCAGGGAAAGTTACCTGCTAGATTCACTGTCCCTTTTGAGATGCTAGAATGGGTTGTAGAGGTGGAATATCAGTTGGCATTACCGCCACAGTTTAGTTCAGTGCATAATGTGTTCCATGTATCCTAGTTGAAAACATATCACCCCAATATTGACCATGTGATCAGATGGAATCACATTGAGGTAGAACCAGATGCATCACTGGTATATATTTCAGTGTGGATCATGGATAGAAAAGAGACATTCTTTCAAGGGGAAAACATCGTCCTAGTGCTGGTTTTAAGGAAACATGTCTAGATTCAGGAAGAGACAAAGGAACTTGAGATTGAAATGAAAGAGCAGTTCCCAAAACTCTTTTTGGCTAGCAAGGGCTTTCTACTTTCTGAGGATGTTAAGACCAATGGTGGGGAGAATTTAGTACCTCTGGTTTTGGGTACATAACCCCATTTCCTAACATCTTTATAATTTGGGTTTCTATAAAATAGTGAGTTTCCATAAAATATAGATTTTCCAAAATATAGAGAGTTTCCATAATTGGGGTGTTTCCATAAAGTGGGGTGTTTCCATAAAGTGGGGTGTTTCCATAAAAAGGGTTTTTTCAATAAAATGGGGTGTTTCCATAAATTTTGGATGTTTCCATAAAAAGGGGTAAATGAGAAGGATTAAAGAATTTGGGGTTTTTTAGATAGGGTTGGGACCAAAAGGAAGGTTTCATGATATATACATGGTTGGCACAAACTGTGTGGTCAAATCTAGATCCCATTTTCTAGAAGATTACTCGTTCTTTTCTCTATATATTTCATTTCGGCTTCAAAACGCCTCCAATTCGATATTAATCTCCGTAGAAGGCCAAATAACCATTCCCACACATGTTGAAGCCATTCCGGGCCCTTCCCTTTGTGATTTCGAGTCTGACTCTTGAGGTATGTTACCATTCTTCATGGATTTGACATGTTTTCATAGATCTGCTTAGATATACTTTTCTGATCTCTATTCATTCTCAGATATATACCTATATTGGGTACATATACGTTTTTTGATGACAAATATTTCAATTTTCAGTCATGATATTTCTAGGATAAGAGTTATAAGGCTTCTCTTGGAGAATCAACCAGTTTCCTTGTGTGTTCTTTGTCAGTTGTTAATGTTTCGTCAAAACCTTCAATATAGGTGGCTTCAGTCTCGACTCCACTTGCAAGAATTTATTGGCATAGATTCAAATTGTTTATTTATTGTGAATGGAATGAAAAAATATTCATTTGTGAGGATTTAGGGTTTTTGTGAAATTGAGTGGTCTTGGTGAATAGTTGTGCAAAAGGGGGATTAATTTAAAATGATTATTTTAAATTATTAGTTTTCTAGAATTTCTTAATGGTTGTTGAAAAAGGTATTTTCAATATAAATGGTTTTCAATAAAAATTGAGTTTTATTGAAATAGTTTTTATTTGAAATGTTTTGGCATGAAATGGTTTTGACGAAAATAGTTTTCAACAAAAATGTATTTTTATTGAAAGGTTTATTTTGGCTTGATCGTTCGGAATATGTGTTGTGTGTTCATATTGAATATACGGGGCTTGGATGAAATATGACCCTATGTTCAGTTTCAAAGGTTTAATGGAACATGGGAATTTCATATACAAGACTTGGATAAAATATGACCTTGTGGTTGGTGCCAAAGGATTAATGGACCATGGGAACCAATTATCTTGTGATGATAGGGTAAATTGACGAGAAACCACCCATGAGTATGGAACTTTCCTAACATAGCATGCATGGGTGGTTGCAAGGGTGTGAGTAATGGTTGGGTATGCAGATATAGGGATATTCTGAAATGGTTGTAAAGATTGTTTGGTTATTTTTCTTGAAAAATTATCTTGGGGGAAAATTGGTTTCAATTGCACTTGTATGGTTTGGGTAATGAATGGTTTTGGAAAATTGTATATATTTAGTTATAAGATTTTTTTGAGAAATTGTTTTATTCAAACAATTATATATAATTATTTATAACTCTTATATCTTAGTGGTGTGAGTAGGGGTGTCATTGTAGAAAATCTACTGTGTTTTATACTCTCACCTGCATTGGCACTTTGGAGCATTTGCAGATGCTATCTTCTGGGACATGGGCAAAGGTAATGTTTCACAGGTGTTTAGCACTACCTTGTGATGTTGGGTTTTTCATAGATTTTGGATCTTGTATCATTTGGATCATGGAGTCTTGAGGACTTTGGAGAGTCTTGTGTATTTTCTCAACTGTGTAATCTGATACATGGTTATCCTTCCACTGTTTCTCACTTTGATGTTGTTTTGAGTGCATGAAGTTGTTGAGTTGTCTTTAATTTGTTCGTTCTTCATATAGTGAATGTTTTTTGGTTAGTATGTCTATTGGTTTACTTATTAAAGGATAAATCTTCCCCCACTTGTATTTGAAACACATTTGCATTTATTACTAGCCTTTGAAATCATAGGGATGGCGCTTAAGACCAAGTAATGACTCGGTGTACTCTTAAGCCAATGTGAATTGGTGGGTTCTTACAAAAACCATTTCAACTCCAAAAAATTTAAATAGAACTCAAATTTTATTTAAAACCATTTCTATTTAAAACCTCCTTTTCATCAACCATTTATCAATTTGTGAAAATCAATAATTTAAAATCATCATTTTAAATTAAACCCCATATGGAACTAATATTAACCAAGACCACACAATTTCCCAAAAACCGTAAATCATCATAGATGAATATTTTGACATGAATTTCATAATATATAAATCAATTTTAATCTAATCCAATCAATTCTAGGAAAAGGAGTTGAGATAGAATACAACTACTTTGACAGTTTCGACAAAACATTAACAATAGACGAAGAATGCACAAGTTCAATTGAAAGTAATTTTTCAAGAAAAATATTTTTCTAGAAAACTAACTAATGAATATTTACAAACATTTCCCAATATACCTATATTGGCCTAACCAATCTTTACCCAAACCTGTGCAACCAACCGTGCATGCTACTTTATGACAGTTCTATACTCATGCTCATTTTCTCGATGATCTACCAAGTCGTCACATGGTAATTGATTACCATGTGCCATTAATACTTTGGCACCGAGCACAAGGTCATATTTCAACCAAGCCAAGTTTATGAACCTATGACTCATTCTCATTTCTGGCAATCATTATAGAAAGCCCTTGGATATCAACTGACTAAGAGCACCATGTATCATCCTCAAACAGATGGGAAATCTGAGCGAAAAATAAAAACCAACGAAGACATGTTGTAGGGTTGTGTAATGGATTTTAGTGGCACATGGGAGAAGCATATACCCTTAGTGGAGTTCTAATAGAATAAGAACTATCAAGCCTCGATATGCATGGATCTGTATGTGGTCATATGACTCATTCTCATTTCTGGAAATCATTACATCAAGCCATTGGAACTCAGTTAACTATGAGCACTGTGTATCATCCTCAAACAGATGGACAATCCGAGCGAACGATACAAACATTGGACATGTATAGTATTGTTAATGAATGGCTTTGGAAACTTGTTTATATTTAGTTATAAACTACTTTTACAACACTATCCCAATATTCTTATATATCCTTACCCAACCATTACTCAAGCCCATTCAACCAACCATGCATGCTATGTTATGACTGTTCCATACTCATGATCAGTTTCTCGTCGATCTACCAAGTCATCATAGGTTAATTGTTTCCAATGTTCCATTAATACATTGGCACTAATCACAAGGTCATATTTCCACAAATCCCCGTATATGGGCATATGAATCTTTCTCGTTTCCAGAAATCATTACAGCAAGACCTTGGAACTCAGTTGACTATGAGCACCACGTATCATTTTAGAGACTCAAATCTTGAAATACATAGACATTACATTACTTTTTTGGAATACTTAATACATAATAGAAAGAGACACCAAAGGACCATAATAGTTTAGTGTCTTTGAAAACTCGGAACATAATATTCTAATCTTGGTGAAAGATCTTCAAAATTTCCCATAGAGATCATATTTTTTTACCAAAAACCTTTCTCTATAACCTAGGGAAAAGAAATCATATAAAGGGTGAGATCAAATTCATAGTAAGGGTAAAAATATAGAATATAAAACAATCCATAAACATTTAAATGCAAAAGCATGACCATAAAATCTAAACATCAAAATCTTGAGCAATGAAATAAATCTTGGAAGTACATAAGGAATATATCATAATGGAACATAAATCGTGATAAAATAACATGGGAATAAAACATGTGATTGTGGAAACCATTAATCACATGATATGATTTCCATAGTAGCCAAGGCATTGCTTCCAAGACCATCATAGTGGAAAAAGTCCCTTTCTAGAATCGAGATCACTCCTCATTCCAGTCCTGTATTACTGAACCAGATTAACTTACTGTTCCGGCCATGTCTATCTAACGAGATATAAATCGATACCCAATGAATTGGAGGGAGATATATGTCCCACCAATCTCATAATTAAATCATTCTTACTTGCACCACAAAATAAATTAAAAACATTCAGCATAACCCAAAGAATAAAATTGGATTCATAAACATCATATCATCATCACATAATCCATATAAAACAAATGGATATTTTATCATAAGAAAAGTAAAACCATGTAAATAATAGAGACATTATACTTAAAACATACACATATGAAATAATGTCATCTTAAATGGAAAATGTTTTTGAAAAAACACTTGAAATGAATTCCTGAGGAAAATATCCTTTATTCTTTAAAATAATTTTCATTTCACAAAATTCAATGAAATTTTAAAATAATGTTATTTTGTTAAAAATAGTGATAAAATATTGTAGAGTAAGATTTATGAAAATGAGGTGTTATGAAACTGTAAAAATCTGTTAAGGCCATATAAGTTGAAAATAAGATTCTTATCGTACTTTATTCGGAAAAGTCAAAAAAGTAACTCGTATGGTAATAAAAAGAAAGCTTAATTATAAGGCCCCAGCCTTAAACCTTACTTAATCTTGAGTTATTACAAGATTACACATTGAGGATCTTTTCAGGTTTAGAGTTTTAGAGAATTAGATCACGAAACTTGCATTACATTCCACATTTAAACAAAGTGGTTACATAAAAGACAATATTCATTCTTCCTATCAACAGAAACTTATTTAAAATAAAACACGGATTCTTTCTTGACACATCCTTGACACTATCATCACATCAAGTACCTTTCCCTTGACCTGTGAAAAACATTTCAAAAACATGGGATGAGCATAAAAAGCTCAGTAGGGGTTATAAAAATATGGAAAGGAAACATGAGTTCATATATACATAAGAATGAAATCATACTTTACCCATAAAACATAGGCATATCAAATCATGAATAAATCATAGAGGACATAAGAAATAAAGGTAACTTGAGGCATTCATAACATTCTTACGTAGGGAGTAACCCTCTTGGTTACGTTTGGAATACCCATCACAGTATATTCCCAAAATCTCTTCGGAGAAACCTTAACGTTTCACTCCCTTGCGTTACCCAATGCATTGGAGAGCTATATCGGGCTCACCCGCCCTTAGTTTATCACGGAACCACCCATTTTCATAAAAATTCCCAAGAACCATAACATAAATGTATCACATAAAACATGTATAAAGGAAACATAACATTTCCACATTTCAATCAAAATATAACATTTTAGTATATTGAAATAATGAATCCATTAAAAAAAACCATTTCCAAAACCATTTAAAACATTTAATAAAGTGATTTTTGAATCAAAGTGTCTCATACCACCTTGAAGCTTAAAATTTTAAATCATTAATATCCATATAAATAAATCCTTAAAACCATTTTGAAAACATGGATATTAATAAGAACAAATAATTAAAACATTTAAAACGATATTTTGGTTAAAGGGGTTTTACCAAAATTAGAAACACTTGAATACAATAATTGAGGAATAACATTTAGTCAGAACTTTATAATATCATGAGAATAAATGGATTCATGATATAATACTCCAAAGGATAGTATATACACCATATAAGAGTGAATTGGTGCATAACAACAATGAACCCTCAATAGAAATGTCAAATGTGATGAAATCCCTTATAGAGAAGGTATCCTTAAATTAAGGACAAATCAATCTCAAAAATATGTGTGACAAATATATTTACACCCAATATAAGTGTATATTAAGTGTAAAACAATAAAAGGTCATTCCCACATATTCAATGGATGACATATTCAATGACTATGTGTTGAACCCAAAGAAATCAAAATTGGGTTAAAAAGTTCCCTTGATAGCCTAACGGCATCACATTAAAATGAGTTGATGAGAGAAAATAAAAGTGTATCTCATCACTTGTACATGATATTTACATCAATAAGGATATATGAGAACATATCCCAACATAACAATATGTAAATTAAATGACCCAACAAAAGAAGTCTTTTAAAAAAAGGAGGGTGAAAGGTTCCCTTACCAACATGGGTATCTTTCAAAACATACACCTCGTGAAAGAAGGACAATACAACATTTATGTAAATACTCATAAAAGAAAGTATATTAAACAATGAGTAAAATAATGGGCAGTATATACACCACTCAAGGGAATTTGTGTCAAATGTAGCATAAATATCACGGGAACAAAAGTGAGATGAAAAATCCCTTACGAAAACTCGGCAGCCTAACGGCGCCACATAAAACTTCTGAACATGGATTGATGAGATAAAATAGGGTATCTCGTCACATTACAATAAAATGTACCGAAATAGGAATATAAAAGAACATCCCCCATCATTACAAAGAGGAGCTTAAAAGAAGTGACATGAAAGAGAGTACTTAAAAAGAAAGAGAGAGGTTAGATCTCTTACGAAAGTTCAGCAGCCTAACGGTGCCACTCAAAACTTACAAAATGGATTGATGAGAGAGAATAGGGTCTCTCATCACATGAACATAAAAATTACAGTATTTTTAATATAAAATATCATCCCAATAACAAGAAATATGAGCTTTAAAAGGAATGACATAAAAGTGTGTACTTAAAAAGAAAGAGAGGAGTAGGATCCCTTACCTCGGGTCCAACTTGACTCGATCGTTCTTTAATCTCCTGAATAATAAACTTGAGTTAATTTCTAATTCCCTAAGAAGCCTTTTTCAAGTTCATTATTACTTTTATACCACTTATTACCATGTCATAAACATTATCTAATCATTTATGTTAATAATATTTGTTTTGCCGATACTTGGTTCTTAAGTCGAAAGTGGTCTTCTTACAATTACATGTTGTTCGTGTGGCCAAATGTTTATTATATCCATAATTGTATTCATTATGTAGATATCATATATGTCATATATATCCAGTACATTCATGCATTTATAACATTACATAATCATTTAGAGGTAAGAAATGAAATGCACCGTTCATGGAGACGGTAAGCTGTACGTACGCATGAACGCTACTTTCATTTCTATTTCGTATTTTATAGAATGGAATAATAATTATATAAAGGTATATTATAATTCCAGTATAATATCATATATAATATCATATTTCCATCCTTTATACATCCAACATATGGTATTTAACGAATCAAATCACTTTGAGGGGGCGGTAGTCCGCACTTCCTTAAATGAAGATATCGCGTATACCCATAATGGAAGCCATAAAGGTAAGACAAAAATGAAAAATACAGAAGCATAAATAAAACATAAACATATTATATATCATATATAAAAATAGTGAAATCAAAATGGCCACCTTTGAAGGTGTTAAATGAGTATTGAACAATCATCGTTTCGGGAGGCAGAATTTCACCATCCACGGAAACCGTATGTTCATTAACCATTTGATGTAGTTGTGTGAGAGTGTAGCTCAAATAAATCTTATAACAACATCCTAGTATATTGAAGATACTGGTGTTGTTACAAAATAATTAAATAAAAAGAGTTTAGGGGGTTGGAGAAGCAAAATAAAACAAATGAACATGAGCGAATGAATTACCTTTAAAAGTGTAACTCTTTTTGATTTGAGCCTAAAGGATTCCTTTGAAAGGATTCTGCCCAAAGGGAATACTCTAGGATGAGGAGTGGGATGTGGAGAGAGTAAATGGGAAGGGGTTGCCCGAGCCAAAGGTTTGAGGAGTGTGTTAAATGAGGTAGAGGTGGGGGCCTTTTATAAGAGGAGAGGAGGGGCACTTTTGGAAAGTAAAGAAATATTACTTTATTTGAAAATGTGTTTCGGTTTCAAAAGGTCCCACATTTATATAATTCGTGGATAAGGTGATAAGGCTTCGAAATCCACTCATCCAATAAGTTTTGGACATGTGTAGTTCATAGATTTTACATTATCTTTCCATTTTATTTAAATCGTCAAATAATGATGTCATCGCTGCATCATTATTATGACATAAATAATTTAATTTATTTAATGTCTAAAAATTATAAAAACAATACTATGATGTAGGGAATCTTTTTATCTTTTCAATTAATATTTATAATCAAAAATATGACTTGTATAACCCAACTTAAAAATTGTTTCAGTAAAACATATCATGTTTGTGTCAATTTTACTTTTACATTAAATAAAATGTTATTTATGTCATTTCCCAACCAATGTGGATCCATGGGGTCCCCAAGTTGACCCATGGCTTGTCTTGGTCGGCCATGACACAACCAATTAGGTTAGGACATGTGTCAAGCTCATCTTATTCCATTAAAGCATTATTTTTACGTTAAACTACACTAATTACCACTAATCGCGATTAAAAACTTAATAAGTTACTATTCACCAAAAAATTATTATAATCTCATTGAACCACATTTTACTTCTTAATTACAACCATGTATGTCGGATTTTTGAAATTCAAAACACAATGATGGCAAAATTTCATTTAAATAGAAAATCAGTTTTTATAAGTACCACTTGGTGGTTTCACTATTCATCATAAATTGAAGTTTTTCAGAAAAATCCCAAAAATTCACCCTAAGCTATATTTGATATTCTGAATTCAAAAATGAAGTCTGTTTTACAAAATTCAAAACATATAAGTCACATTAATTAATTTAATAATTAATTCCCGTTGTCATGACAAATAGCGTGTTTTATGAAACAATAAGTATCAAAAGATTGACAGTAGTTTAAGTCTGATTTCAAAGTGAAATTGATTCCAACGACCACTATTGGATTTAATGGTAAAAATATTTTCTAATTTCACTTTAAAACCAATTCAAAATATAATCTAATCATATAAATAAATTAGATTAAAAAGAGGTTCTGAATTAAAATGCAACATTTTGCACTATTCATTAAAAAAAGAACTTTATCAGAAAGGTACCAAAAATTTACACAAAGTAAATTTTGATGTCCCGATTCTAAATAAGAGTTATGTTTGGTCCAATAGAATTTATAAGATCGAACAAAACTATATTTAATGACGGTTCGCCATCAAAAGGCGATAAGTGAACCTTTAGTGAAAACTAGGGCATATATGCCTAAAATTGAATTCTTTCCGTATTTTAAGCCTCTATCCTTTATTGGATAAATGTAAAAACATTTAAAAACATATATAATCATATTTTAGTTATTTATATCCATTCCCGCCAATACAACGGATACATGTTAACTACCATTTAAAATAATATTATTTTATTATTAGAGTGCAACATAAGATTCCCAAGAAACTCTTTGTTCTGTGTTGGGTACTCCATCGATCATAGCGTCCCCTTTAATGTCATATTAATATTTTATTCACAAATATGGATAAATATGAAAATGTAATATTCCTTATTTACCTGCGGTGTTACATCCTTCCCCCCTTTTGGGAATTGCGTCCTCGCAATTCTAAAATTGCGCTTGGAAACATCCTTGAGTGTCCCACATCGGAACAAGAGTCGGTAAAACAATCACTTTAAAATAAAGAAAGATAAGCACAGAGGTCACCCGAGTTAACCCATATTAGGATTCTAAGTATGAAAATATGTACATGGAGGAGAAAACATAGGGTCATGTTCCGATGGAGAGTGATAGAAAACATGTTTAGGAGAAAGTTAACAATAAAAAAATCACAAACTTGTGATGGGTTAAACGGTGTTGGGTTCCCCAGTAGGAAAAGTTAATAGACAACATTTTTGTTTTAAGTTACTTTTTATTGAGGAATTTATTCATAAGGAAGCATAATCACTTATCATGTTGACTTTCAACTTTTACTAGATTCCTTAGTCAAACTCATATTTTTTCCCAAAAGACGAGTATTTAGGGAGACTTGTTCGCATTAAGAGTACTATAATCAACTTATAGAGAATCACCTAATCCCCAAACGAGAACTATATGCATCCCATATATTTAGGCTTTAACCAAAACCAAAACCAAAAAGTTTAGTACAAGATCAGATAATCCAGAAAAGGATAACCCCTTATAAAAAGAAATTCTATTCTTAATCTCCAAAATTTGTCCAACAAAACCCAAAGTTCAACGAGGACCATCCGATAAACAATTTGTCCATAAAATTCTTCAAAGTAAACCAATATAAGATTGAAACCCAAATATTTGAAGGATTTAGTCACATAGTCTTCCAAGATAAATCATAACATTTATCTCCAAACAATATCAGTTGCTCCTAAAGTCTCGTTTTGAAAAGTAATTAACCTAATCACATATCCTCCATGATAGGTTAATCATTTTCATAAATAACCTAAAATCAACTTACTCTTAATTCATAAAATCATATAACTAGAATGAATCAGTCAAACTAACCAGGGACTTCACGTAGTCCAGTGGTAGGCGATAAATACCAGTCGCACTTTGGTTGTGGGTTCGATTCCCGCAGCTTTGTCCGACGCGACGGGATGTCACACGGTCTGCGTGTTGTCCTTTTTCCAAAACTATATAATTCTTAAAACATTCCACAAAAAGAGATAAAATCTTCAAGAATAATCATAACATATTTTAACCCCAAGTTTATCTCATTCCTTTCATTTTCCATCATATCATAGAGTAACCCATAATTACCTAAAAATTAAGTATCATATAAACCCTAATGGTTACCTTAATAATTATTACCTGAATTTCCACATCGAATTGGCCATCTCGTACCTGATGCATTAGAGAACTCACCAAGGTTGAAGTGGTTGATCACTACTCCTTGATAGTTGGTTTAGAACAACCATGAGATTCCTCATTGAATCCCCCATCACATCCAGTATCTTAATCAGAGAACCACCACAGTTTCCTTGAAACCCATTGTCACTTTGGTGCCTGCTAGATCCAGCCATTTACTAAAACCAAAAAGGTCATTGTGAGTATATCAACAAAACCATCATGTACTAATAAGGAAGGTAAACACTAAGATACACTTACTCATTCACTTTATCTAAAACTAGGACTCTTTCTGAAATCCTAACCATTATGGTAATGTCACTTATGCTTAAAGAATACCCTAACCTCTAAAGTTATCTAAACTGACCTTTGAGACCAACTATAAGGCCCCAGCCTTAAACCTTACTTAATCTTGAGTTATTACAAGATTACACATTGAGGATCTTTTCAGGTTTAGAGTTTTAGAGAATTAGATCATGAAACTTGCATTACATTCCACATTTAAACAAAGTGGTTACATAAAAGACAATATTCATTCTTCCCATCAACGGAAACCTATTTAAAATAAAACACGGATTCTTTCTTGACACATACTTGACACAATCATCACATCATGTACCTTTCCCTTGACCTGTGAAAAACATTTCAAAAACATCGGATGAGCATAAAAAGCTCAGTAAGGGTTATAAAAATATGGAAAGGAAACATGAGTTCATATATACATAAGAATGAAATCATACTTTACCCATAAAACATAGGCATATCAAATCATGAATAAATCATAGAAGACATAAGAAATAAAGGTATCTTGAGGAATTCATAACATTATTACGTAGGGAGTAACCCTCTTGGTTACGTTTGGAATACCCATCACAGTATATTCCCAAAATCTCTTCGGAGAAACCTTAACGTTTCACTCCCTCGCGTTACCCAATGCATTGGAGAGCTATATCGGGCTCACCCGCCCTTAGTTTATCACGGAACCACCCGTTTTCATAAAAATTCCCAAGAACCATAACATAAATGTATCACATAAAACATGCATAAAGGGAACATAACATTTCCGCATTTCAATCACAATATAACATTTTAGTAAATTGAAATAATGAATCCATTCAAAAAGAAACCATTTCCAAAACCATTTAAAACATTTAATAAAGATATTTTTGAATCAAAGTGTCTCATGCCACCTTGAAGCTTAAAATTTTAAACCATTAATATCCATATAAATAAATCCTTAAAACCATTTTGAAAACATGGATATTAATAAGAACAAATAATTAAAACATTTAAAACGATATTTTGGTTAAAGGGGTTTTACCAAAATTAGAGACACTTGAATACAATAATTGAGGAATAACATTTAGTCAGAACTTTATAATATCATGAGAATAAATGGATTCATGATATAATACTCCAAATGATAGTATATACACCATATAAGAGTGAATTGGTGCATAACAACAATGAACCCTCAATAGAAATGTCAAATGTGATGAAATCCCTTATAGAGAAGGTATCCTTAAATTAAGGAAAAATCAATCTCAAAAATATGTGTGACAAATATAAGTACACCCAATATAAGTGGATATTAAGTGTAAAACAATAAAAGGTCATTCACACATATTCAATGGATGACATATTCAATGACTACATGTTGAACCCAAAGAAATCGAAATTGGGTTAAAAAGTTCCCTTGATAGCCCAACGGCATCACATCAAAATGAGTTGATGAGAGAAAAAAAGTGTATCTCATCACTTGTACATGATATTTACATCAATAAGGATATATGAGAATATATCCCAACATAACAATATGTAAATTAAAAGACCCAACAAAAGAAGTCTTTAAAAAAAGGAGGGTGAAAGGTTCCCTTACCGACATGGGTATCTTTCAAAACATACACCTCGTGAAAGAAGGACAATACAACATTGATGTAAATAATAATAAAAGAAAGTATATTACACAATGAGTAAAATAATGGGCAGTATATACACCACTCAAGGGAATTTGTGGCAAATGTAGCATAAATCTCACGGGAACAAAAGTGAGATGAAAAATCCCTTACGAAAACTCGGCAGCCTAACGACGCCACATAAAACTTATGAACATGGATTGATGAGAAAAAATAGGGTATCTCATCACATTACAATAAAATTTACAGAAAGAGGAATATAAAAGAACATCCCCCAACATTACAAAGTGAATCTTAAAATAAGTGACATGAAAGAGAGTACTTAAAAAGAAATAGAGAGGTTAGATCTCTTACGAAAGTTCGTCAGCCTAACGGTGCCACTCAAAACATATAAAATGGGTTGATGATAGAGAATAGGGTCTCTCATCACATGAACATAAAAATTACAGTATGTTTAATAAAAAATATCATCCCAATAACAAGAAATATGAGCTTTAAAAGGAATGACATAAAAGTGTGTACTTAAAAAGAAAGAGAAGAGTAGGATCCCTTACATCGGGTCCAACATGACTCGATCGTTTTTTAATCTCCTGAATAATAAACTTGAGTTAATTTCTAATTCCTTAAGAACCCTTTTTCAAGTTCATTATTACTTTTATACCACTTATTAACATGTCATAAACATTATCTAATCATTTAAGTTAATAATATTCGTTTTGCCGATATTTGGTTCTTAAGTCGAAAGTGGTCTTCTTACAATTACATGTTGTTCGTGTGGCCAAATGTTTATTATATCCAGAATTGTATTCATTATGTAGATATCATATATTTCATATATATCCAGTACATGCATGCATTTATAATATTACATAATCATTTAGAGGTAAGAAATGAAATGCACCGTTCATGGAGACGGTAAGCCGTACGTACGCATGAACGCTACTTTCATTTCTATTTCGTATTTTATCGAATGGAATAATAATGATATAAAGGTAAATTATAATTACAGTATAATATCATATATAATATCATATATAATATCATATTTCCATCCTTTATACATCCCACATATGGTATTTAACGAATCAAATCACTTTGAGGGGGCGGTAGTCCGCACTTCCTTAAATGAAGATATCGCGTATACCCATAATGGAAGCCATAAAGGTAAGACAAAAATGAAAAATAAAGAAGCATAAATAAAACATAAACATATTATATATCATATATAAAAATTGTGACATCAAAATGGCCACCTTTGAAGGTGTTAAATGAGTATTGAACAATCATCATTTCGGGAGGCAAAATTTCACCATCCACGGAAACCGTATGTTCATTAACCATTTGATGTAGTTGTGTGAGAGTTTAGCTCAAATAAATCTTATAACAACATCCTATTATATTGAAGATACTGGTGTTGTTACAAAAGAAGTAAATACAAAGAGTTTAGGGGGTTGGAGAAGAAAAATAAAACAAATGAACATGAGCGAACGAATTACCTTTAAAAGTGTAACTCCTTTTGATTTGAGCCTAAAGGCTTCCTTTGAAAGGATTTTGCCCAAAGGGAATACTCTAGGATGAGGAGAGGGATGTGGAGAGAGTAAATGGGCAGTGGTTGGCCGAGCCAAATGCTTGAGGAGTGTGTTAAATGAGGTAGATGTGGGGGCCTTTTATAAGAGGAGAGGAGGGGCACTTTTGGAAAGTAATGAAATATTACTTTATTTGAAAATGTGTTTCGGTTTCAAAAGGCCCCACATTGATATAATTCGTGTATAAGGTGATAAGGCTTCGAAATCCACTCATCCAATAAGTTTTGGACATGTTTAGTTCATAGATTTTACATTATCTTTCCATTTTATTTAAATCGTCAAATAATGATGTCATCGCTGCATCATTATTATGTCATAAATAATTTAATTTATTTAATGTCTAAAAATTATAAAAAAATTACTATGATGTAGGGAATCTTTTTAGATTTCCAATGAATATTTATAATCAAAAATATGACTTGTATAACCCCACTTAAAAATTGTTTTAGTAAAACATATCATGTTTGTGTCAATTTTACTTTTACATTAAATAAAATGTTGTTTATGTCATTTCCCAACCAAAGTGGATCCATGGGGTCCCCAAGTTGCCCATGGATTGTCTTTGTCGGACATGACACAACCAATTAGGTTAGGACATGTGTCAAGCTCATCTTATTCCATTAATGTATTATTTTTACCTTAAACTACACTAATTACCACTAATCGCGATTAAAAACTTAATAAGTTACTATTCACCAAAAAAATATTATAATCTCATTGAACCACATTTTACTTATTAATTACAACCATGTATGTCGGATTTTTGAAATTCAAAACACAATGATGGGAAAATTTCATTTAAACGGAAAATCAGTTTTTATAAGTACCACTTAGTGGTTTCACTATTCATCAAAAATTGAAGTTTTTTAGAAAAAAACCAAAAATTCACCCTAAGCTATATTTGATATTCTGAATTCAAAAATGAAGTCCGTTTTAAAAAATTCAAAACATATAAGTCACATTAATTAATTTAATAATTAATTCCCGCTGTCATGACAAATAGCGTGTTTTATGAAACAATAATATCAAAAGATTGACACTAGTTGAAGTCTTATTTCAAAGTGAAATTGATTCCAACGACCACTATTGGATTTAATGGTAAAAATATTTTCTAATTTCACTTTAAAACCAATTCAAAATATAATCTAATCATATAAATAAATTATATTAAAAAGAGGTTTTGAATTAAAATGCAACATTTTGCACTATTCATTAAAAAAATGAACTTTATCAGAAAGGTACCAAAAATTTACACAAAGTAAATTTTGATGTCCCGATTCTAAATAAGAGTTATGTTTGGTCCAATAGAATTTATAAGATCGATCAAAACTATATTTAATGACGGTTCGCCATCAAAAGGCGATAAGTGAACCTTTAGTGAAAACTAGGGCATATATGCCTAAAATTGAATTCTTTCTGTATTTTAAGCCTCTATCCTTTATTGGATAAATGTAAAAACATCTAAAAACATATATAATCATATTTTAGTTATTTATATCCATTCCCGCCAATACAACGGATACATGTTAACTACCATTTAAAATAATATTATTTTATTATTAGAGTGCAACGTAAGATTCCCAAGAAACTCGTTGTTGCGTGTTGGGTACGCCATCGAGCATAGCGTCCCCTTTAAAGTCATATTAATATTTTATTCACAAATATGGATTAATATGAAAAATGTAATATTCCTTATTTACCTGGGGTGTTACATTACTTACATACCATGTAGTAAAAGTCAAAAATGGGTAAAAAAAGACTTTAAGAATACATGAATTGTTTTTAGAAAATAGGTACATGGATAATAAATATAACCCTAGTAAATACTTATGAATAATCAATCTCAAATAAATACGAGATTGGAAAAGTTATCCCTTACAAATATCTTTTTGTAATAAAAATATATCCCTTATGTGTCTTCACTATAAGTTCACATAAGCAATGTATAAATACATGATAAGATATTAATTTCTCACATAATCAAAGAACAACATAAACAAGAAAGAGAAGATCAACCCAAAGAATGGAAGTTGGTTTAAGAAGTTCCCTTACCTTGTATCTGACTTGGCTCGATAGTTCTTTAATATCTCGAATAATAAAACAAAGTAATTTATACTTGATTAATAACCTTTTTCATGTTCATTATTCATTTTATATCACTTATTACCATGTTATAAACATTATGTAACCATTTAAGTTAATAATGTTTGTTTTGTTGATATTTGGTACTTGAGTCAAAAATGGACTTCTTATAATTTCATGTTGTTCATGTGGTCAAAGGTTAATTATATACAGAATTATATTCATGATTTATATATCATATATATCATATATATCCAGCATATACATGTATTTATAATAGTACATAACATATGGAGGTAAGAAATGAAATGCACCATTCAAGGAGATGGTAAGTCGTACGTACACATGAATTCTACTTTCATTTCTATTTATTATTTTAATGGAATTAAAACATAATGATACATAGATATATTATAATTCTAGTATAATATCCTATATAATATCATTAATTCTATCCTTTATACACCCCACACAAGGAATTAACGAATCCCATCACTTTGAGGGGGCGGTAGCCCACACTTCCTCAAATGAGATTATCATATTTACCCAGCATGGAAACCATAAAGGATTGATATAAATGGGGAAATACAATAGAATAAAGAAATAATAAAAATAATATGTATCATATATAAATATAGTTCCATCATAATGGCCACCACGAGAGGAGGTAAGATGTAGTTGAACAATAATCGTTTTGAGAGGTGTTGGTTTGCAATCCACAGAAACATTATGTTCTTCATCCATTAGATGGCGTTGTGTGTAAGTTTATTTCGAATATTTCTCTCAAAAACATCCTTGTATATTGAGGATACTGGTGTTGTAATAAAAGAAAGTAAATAAAAAGATTTTAGGGGTTGGAGAAGTAAAATAAATGAAAACAATTTAAGTGAAATTCTAACCTTAAATTTGGGTAACTCACTTTGGTTTGAACTAAAGGACATATTAAGTGCCTTCAGCCTAAGTAAGGCTTCTAGGGGGAGTATAAAGATGTAAGGAGATTAAATTTTTAGAGTTTGGACTTTCCAAATGGATTGATAGGTGTGAGGAATTTCAAAGAAGTGGTCTCTTTTTATAAGGGAGAGGAGGGGCTCTTTAGGAAAGTGTGAAAATATTATTTTATTATAAACTTATAATTAGTTTCAAGAGGTCCAAAACACATTAATGTCGATGATAAGATGACTCATATTCGAAATAAAATCATAAAATAGGAATTGTACAGGTTTTGGATAATATTTTAATCATTATAATCTTATTTATTTAAATCATTTATTAATGAGGTAAATACTACATCATTATTGTGTCATAAATAATTTAGTATATTTGATGTCTAAAAATTATAAAATAAATACCATGATTTAGGAAATATTTTTACATTTACAATGAAAATTTATAGTTGAAAATATGATTATACTACACCATATAAAAAATAATTACTAAAAGATATTTGATAATCTCAATTTTGTCTTCTCATGAAATTAATTAATCTAAATTGTCATTTTCACTTCCATGTGGCTCAATGGGGTCAAAAAATCGACCCAAAGATACCCATGGTCGTTAATTACTCAACCAATAAGGCTTGTACAAGTGTTAAGGTAATTTTTAATTATTAAAATATTCTTTTTACCTTGAATTACATTATTTACCTTTAACATCGGTAAATAAAAGTCAAAAGATACTATTCAAAAAAATAATTTTCATCTTATTGAACCACATTTCACTTCTTGATAACAACCATGTATGTCATATTTTTTAAATTCAATTCAAATAAGTGGTAAAATTTTATTTAAATGAAAGTGTCAGTTTTTTTAACTACCACTAAGTGGTTTCACTATTCATAAAATTGATGTTTTTCAGAAAAATACAAAAAATTCACCCTAAGCTATATTTCATATTCCGAATTCAAAAATAGTTCCTTTTTTTCGAATTCAAAAATTATAAGTGGCATTAATTAATTTTAAAAATAATTCTCGTTATCAAAACAAATAGCGTGTTTTAAAGAAACAACAACTATCCAATGATCGACACTTGTTTATGTCCAATTTCAAAGTGAAATTAATTACAATAACCAACATTGGATTAAATGGTAAAAATATATTCTAATTAAAACTTTAAAACCAATTAAAAATATAATCTAACAATATAAATTATTACGATGAAAAATGTAGTTTTTAGTTAAAATATAGTGTGTTTTTACTATTCATTAAAATATGAAAGTTATAAGAATAATATAAAAAATTTATCCAAAGTAATGTTTCATATCCTGATTCCAAAGAAGAATTTTATTTTGTCAAATTTAACTTATAAACATGTAAAAAACTAGTTTCAATGTGGGTGCACCATCAAAAGGCTGCAAAACTGCATTTTTTTAAAAATACTCGTTTTCCCAAAACAATTAATTTGTTCACATGCCATGTTCTAGAAAATGTGTAAGATGAAATAATAATGTTATAAAATTTATAATATAGTTAATACTATTCATAATGGATACTTCATAATAATATTATAACCAAATATCATTGTTTAGTGAAACCCGGTATTGCGTACTACAAACGCTATCGAGGAAGGTCGTGATTGCATGTAACGCAAGCCATGTCATGGTTACGTGTAGTGAAAGACTCCTTTGTTGTTGTGTATAACATAATCCAACAATATTTCATTTATACATTGAATATATATATATATACACACACACTCAATGTTGCATAGAATAACTACTATGAAATGAAATATAAATTGTGTGTAACACGATCCAAGATTAGTGTTGCATATACTGCAAGCTAATACGGTGCTGTGTATAGCATAAGATAATCTTTGTGTAGAATACAATAGAAGATATGAATGAAATTAAATATAATATATCTCATAAAATCCCGGGGTGTTACATTCTTTCCCCCTTAAAATGAATTTCGCCCACGAAATTCATTGGGGTTATAAATGGTTTATTACATGAGAGTTTCTTTCATTAAAACCCACATTATAAAATGGAATAACAAAACTTTTCTTTAAGAACTAATGTATGAAATGTAATGTTTACCTAAAATAACTAATCACTGGGTTTCAACATAGGATTACATAGGTAAAAATATGGATATTGAAGAGAAATCTAACCATCATATTCTGACGGAGAGTGGTAGAGGAAAAGGCTATGATAAATCCAACAGTCACAAAGCCATAAATTTGTGATGATCTAAGGGACCATCTGATTCATCGGATATGAGGACATTATTCCAACATTTTTGGTTTTCAAGATCATTCCCCTAAAGTTTAAGAATAATTAAAAGAAATACATACTTTATTTTGGTACAATCTCACTATTGTTTGTGCCTTGAACAATTTCCACATAATCTCTTAAATAAATGAAGTTGAATTTGTCATCTGTGAAGTGTAAGCATATCATGCGATAGAATGATTTGTCATTACATCTTTCTCAAAAAAAAGGTTAGAAAAAGTTATCAAATATTCATAAGTCCATATATGGTGAGGTTAATCATATATGATTCCAAAAAAGGACTTATACTTCATCTATCATACTGCTTAATAAAATAAAACTAGTTTATAATAACCAGGGACTTCATGTAGGCTAGTGGTAGGCGATAAAGGCCTGTCTCACTTCGGTTGTGGGTTCAATTCCTGCAGCCATGTCCGACGCGATGGATTGTCTCCTGTCCTATGGGTTTTCCTTTTTCTAAAACCACACTATTATAACATTCATGAAATAATATCGAAAAAGTTCTAGCCTTAAACAATACTATCTTATTTCATTCAAATCTTTAGGCTTATCCAAAATACTTCTGTCCAAGCTCATAGTATAAAGAAAACCATTACTATAAATTTCATTTACTGAGCATGTGAATACAATCATTTATCCCCCATATATCAAAAAATATATTTCGTTGGTCACATTCTAGACATGTGAATTACTTAATCATGTATTCTCTTGAAAAATGAATACCCATTGAACCTTAGTGAAAACATGAATGCAATCAAAATGTTAACACATTCCACATACCACAATCCCAGAAAATCTATATACTAACACCATGATACCACTTAGTCCTTATATCAATCATGAGCTCATGAATACTATCAAAAGTATTATTTTCTTTTTATCCATTCATTATACTCATATCATCTTCTTTCCAAAATATTTGAATCACTTGTCATGGATACTGGTACCATAAAATTATTGAAAATCACAATAGACTAAAACAAAAATATTCCAATATACCATAAAAGTACCTCAAAAACATTATTCTTGAATACCAATACATAAACACTTCAATCCATCCTCTTCAATGATTGTCATGGAGTAAGTCCTTCCTTGATTTAGATGTAACCTCTTAGGTCAGGGCATTGAGTTTGGTAATTCCCATGTTCTCCCCAAATAAGACATTGAACTCCATAACAGTCTATCACTCTATGACCCTTTTCTCCACACAGATAACATCTTCCCCTCCATTTTAGGTATTCATCAAGGTTCTTCTTCACTTCTTTAGAAATCTCAATCTTCCTTTCTCTATGATCCTCACCATGCTAACATACGTATAATTCCATCTGCCTCTTATTTGAGGACATATGAATACCACCAAAGTTCAACTTTTTAATCATATATCGTGATGACTGATTCAGAATATTCACAATATCATTATCTCTAGGAATTTCCCAATTTTGTTGATCATAGTCACCAATTTGTCCATCGGAATCAATGTTAACCGAATTCCTTCCCGTTCCCTCCTTTGACTAAAACCAGAAACCATAGTGTAAGAAATATTTAAAATAACGAGGAACCATATAATCATTAAAATTCACTTATGGTATGTCTAACTTATCACACATTCTTTAATCCATGACACCTTAGGTTCACCCTTGGTTTTTCATGATCGTCAACATAACTCTAGGACTGTAACCTATAGTTATTCTAAACCTTAGGGACATCCCTAGACATACCTTAGAAATATTTCAACGGATTTTACTAATGTTTTCGCATACTACTTTCCAAATGTTAACTAAACTATTCCTCTGATACCAAAATAGAGACCCAAATATTTATGTACATATACATTACATTACATTTGTGGAATATTTAATACATAATAAAAACTAACACCAAAGGATCGTAATAGTATAGTGCCTTTGGAAACTCAAAACATAATCTTCTAATCTTGGTGGAAGATCTTCAAAATATGCCATAGAGATCTTCTTTTTTTTACCTAAAACCTTTCTTTATAACCTAGGGAGAATAAATCATATAAAGGGTGAGCTCAAATGATCAGTAATGGTAAACATTGAGAACATAAAACAATCCATAAACATTTGTATGAAAAAGCTTGAAAATAAAATCTAAACATCAAGATCTTGAGAAAATACATATTTCCTGGAAGTACGTAAGGCATATATAATAAAATAACATCAATCATGTTAAAATAGCATGTGAATAAAACATATTATTGTGGAAACCCTTAAGCATATGATATGATTTCCATAGTATCCAAGACATTGCTGCAAAGACCATCCTAGTGGACAAAGTCGCATTCTGAATTGAGTTCACTCCTCCTTTCAGTCCAATATTAGTGAACCATATTAACTTACCATTCCATCCATGTCTATATCATGAGATATAAATCTTTACCTAATGCATTCCAGGGAGATATAGGTCCCACTGATCTCATAATGAAATCATTTTTACTTATGCCTCAAAAAAACATAAAACATTCATCATAACCTAATGAATAAAATGGGTTTCATAAACATCATCTCATCATCACATAATCCATATAAAACAAATGGATATTTAATCATAAGAAAATTAAAATCATGAAAATCATAGAGACATTATACTTGAAACATACAAATATGATATAATGTCATCTTAGATGGAAAATGTTTTTGATAAAACACTTGAAATGATTTTTTGAGTAAAATATCCTTTATTCCTAAAAATCATTTTCTTTTCACAAAATTCTATGAAATTTTAATAGAAAAGTATTTTTTGAAAATATTCATAATATCATGTAGAGTAAGCTTCATGAAAATGAGGCATTATGAAACCATAAAAATCGGTTCATGCTATATAAGTTAAAAATTACATTCTTCTCGTACTTTTATTTGAAAAGTAAAAAAAAGTACCTCGTATGGTAATCAAAAGAACAATTACATACATACCATGTAGCAAAAGTCAAAATGGGTAAGACAAGACTTTCAAAATTTATGAAAACATTTTTAGAAGATGGGTACATGGATAATAAATATAACCCCAGTAAATACTTACGAATAAACAATCTCATATAAAAATGAGATTGGAAAAATTATCCCTTATAAAGATCTCTTTGTAAAAAAATAGATCACTTATGTGTATTCACTATGAAGACACATAAATAATGTATAAATAAATTATAATATATTCATTTCTCACATAATCAAATAATGGCATAAACAAGAAAGGGAAGATCAACCTAAAGAACAAAAATTGGTTTAAGAAGTTCCCTTACCTTGTGTCCGACTTGACTTGATCATTATTTAATCTCCTGAATAATAAACCAAAGTTAATTTCTACTTTCATAATAACCTTTTAAAGTTTATTATTCCTCTTATATCACTTATTACCATGTTATAAACATTATGTAACCATTTATGTTAATAACATTTTTTTTGTCGATATTTGGTACTTGAGTCAAAAATGGACTTCTTATAATTACATGTTGTTCATGTGGTCAAAGGTTCATTATATCTAGAATTATGTTCATGATGTATATATGATATATATCTTATATATACAACATATACATGTATTTATAATAGTACATAACATATGGAGGTAAAAAAGAAATGCACCGATCATTGAGACGGTAAGTCGTACGTACGCATGAACGCTACTTTCATTTCTATTTATTATTTTAATGAAATTAAAACATAATTATACATAGGTATATTATAATTCAAGTATTATATCATATATAATACCATTAAATCTATCATTTATACATCCCACATAAGGCATTAATGAATCACATCACTTCGAGGGGGCGGTAGTCCGCACTTCCCCAAATGAGATTATCATATTTACCCACTATGGAAACTATAAAGGATTGATATAAATGGGTAATTACATAATCATAAGGAAATAATGATCATAATATATATCATATATAAATACAGTTCCATCATTATGGCCACCATGAGAGGCGGTAAGATGTAATTGAACAATCCTCGTTTCGTGAGGCATTGGTTTTCCATCCGGAGAAACATTACGTTCTTTATCTATTAAATGTAGTTGTGTGTAATTGTAGTTCTAATATTTATAATAAAAACATCCTAGTATATTTATGATACCGATGTTGTTACAAAATAATGTAAATAAAAATATTTTACGAGTTGGAGAAGTAAAATAAAAGAAAACAATTTAAGAGAAACTGTTACCTTTAATTTGGGTAACTCCCTTTGGTTTGAACTAAAGAACTTATTAAGTGCCTTCATCCAAAGTAAAGGCTTCTAGGGGGAGGAAAGGGATGTAGGGAGATTAATTGGGCAGAGTTTTGAAGAGCCAAATGGCTTTATAAGTGTGATAAATAGCATATAAGTGGTCTCCTTTTATAAGGGAGAGGAGGGGCTCTTTAGGAAAGTGTGAAAATATTATTTTATTATAAACTTATATTTGGTTTCAAGAGGTCCGAAACAAATTACTGTCAAATATAAGATGACTAATATTCGAAATAAAATCATCCAATAGGAATTGGATAGGTTTTGGATAATATTCTAATCATTATAATCTTATTTATTGAAATCATTTATTAATGAGTTAAATACTGCATCATTATTATGTCATTAATAATATAATTTATTTGATGTCTAAAAATTATAAAAAAACTTCCATGATGTAGTAAATTGTTTTATATTTCCAATTAATATTTATAGTCTAAAATAGGACTTATATAACACCATATAAAAATAAATTACTAAAAGATTTATGTTAATGTCAATTTTATCTTCTCATGAAATTAATTAATATAAATTGTCATTTTCACTTCCATGTGGTTCAATGGGGTCCCCAAATCAACCCACAGATGACCATGGTCGTTAATGACTCAACCAATAGGGTTTTGACATGTGTTAAGTTAATTTTTAATTATTAAAATATTCTTTTTACCTTGAATTACCTTATTTACCTTTAACCGCGGTAAATAAAATTCAAAAGTTACTAATCACCAAAAATTATTTTCATCTTATTAAACCAAATTTTACTTCTTTATAACAACCATGTAAGTCGTATTTTTGAAATTCAATTCACAGAAGTGGTAAAATTTTATTTAAATGAAAGTGTCAGTTTTTTAACTACCACTAAGTGGTATCACTATTCATCAAAAATTGAAGTTTTTCAGAAAAATACCCAAACTTCAGCCTAAGCTATATTTGAAATTCTGAATTAAAAAATTATTTCTATTTTTCTAAATTCAAAACATAGAAGTGGAATTAATTAATTTTAAAATTAATTCCTATTATCAAAACAAATAGTGTGTTTTTAAGAAACAATAACTATCAAAAGATCGCCACTTGTTTTTGTCCAAATTCAAAGTGAAATTAATTACAATGACCAACATTGGATTAAATGGTAAAAATATATTATAATTACACTTGAAAATCAATTAAAAATATAATCTCACGATATAAATTATTATGATGAAAAAAATTGTTTTTAATTAAACTATAGCGTGTTTTTACTATTAATTAAAATATGAAAGTTATCAGAAAAATATGAAAAAAATTTCCAAAGTATAATTTTATATCTTGATTCCAAAGAAAAATTTTATTTTGTAAAATTGAACTTATAAACATGTCAAAAACTAGATTTAATGTTGGTACGCCATCAAAAGGCTGCAAAACAACATTTTTTTTGAAAAATCTTCATTTTACCAAAACAATTTATTTTGTTCACATACCATGTTATAGAAAATGTGTAAGATGAAATAATAATGTTATAACATTCAAAATGTAGTCAATAATATTCATAACGGCTAATTAATAATAATATTATAACCATATATTGTTGTTTAGTGAAACCTGGTATTGCCTACTACACGCGCTATCGAGGAAGGTCGTGATTGTGTGTAACGCAAGCCTAGTCATGGTTGTGTGTAGTGAAAGACTCCTTTGTTGTTGAATATAATAGAATCCAACCATATTTCATTCATACAGTGAATATATATATATATACTCAATGCTGCATATAATGACTACTATCAAATGAACTTGAAATTGTGTGGAACACGATCCAAGATTAGTGTTGCATATACTGAAAGCTAATACGGTGTTGTGTATATCGCAAGATAATATTGGTGTTATGTACAACAGAAGATATGAAATAAATTAAAAATAATATATCTCATAAAATCTCGGGGTGTTACAATCATCCTCAAACAGATGGGCAATCCGAGCGGATGATACAAATGTTGGAAAACATGTTGCGGGCCTTTGTAACAGATTTTTGTGGTTCATGAGAAGAGCATATACCCTTAGTGGAGTTCCCATACAATAAGAGCTATCAAGACTCAATACGCATGACTCCGTATATAGGTAAATGACACGTTCTTGTTTCTAGAAATCATTACATCAACCCCTGGAAAAATAGTTGACTATGAGAACCGTGTATCATCATCAAATGGATGGGAAAACCGAGTGGACGATACAAACATTGGATGATAGGTTTTGGGATGTGTAATGGATTTTGGTGGCCAATGGGAGGACCATAAACCCTTAATGGAGTTCCCATACAATAACAGCTATCAAGAATTCATACGAATGGCTCCATTTGAATCATTGTCTGGGCCTCCTTGTAGTTCTCCACTATGTTGCGTGGAAACAGGTGTAACTTCACTATTCGGATGAAGACATGTCAAAGATACAATAGATATGATATAGTTGATTAGAAAGAGGATAAAGACATCTTAGCTTCGTCAGAAATCTTATGCAGATCAAAGTCGAAGACTGTTGTCATTCTTTGTGGGTGATCATGTCTTCTTGAGGATATCTCCAAGGTATGGACATCGTACTTTTGTGAAGCAGGGCTAGTTATCTCTTATATACATTGGAACTTTTGAGAGGCTGGAATGGGTTGGAGTGTTGGCCTATAGGTTTAAATTACCACCGTGGTTATGTTCAGTGCATAATATGTTCCATGTATCCCACTTGAAAAAGTATCACCTTTATCCTGACCTTGTGATTATATGGGATAACATAGAGCTAGAACCGGATGCATCACTAGTACATATTCTAGTTCAAATCTTGTATGGACAAGAGAAAGTCTCGAGTGGAAAAAGTATCATCCTAGTGAGGGATTCATGTCAACATGGTCAGATTCTGGAAGAGACTTGGGAACGTGAGACGAAAATTAAAGAGTAGTGGCTGAAACTCTTTTTGGCCAGCAAAGGCTTTCTACTTTCTGAGGATATAAAGACCAACGGTGGGGAGAATGTAGTACTGCCTGTTTTGGGAAAATAAACCCTTTTCCTCAATTTTTTTAATTTGGGTTTCTATAAAATAAATTTTTTTTCATAAAATATAGTGTTTCCATAAAATAGATATTTCATAAAACAGAGAGAGCTTTAAAAAATTTATAGTTTCCATATTATAGAGAGTTTCTATAAAGTAGGGTGTTTCCAAAAAGTGGGGTGTTTCCATAATTTTGGATGTTTCCATAAAGTGTGGAGTTTCCATAAATAGGGGAATTTCCATAAAAAGGGGTAAAATTGAAGGATGAAGGAATTTGGTGTTTTTAAGGAGGTTTTGGAACAAAAGGAAGGTTGCATGATCCATACACGGTTGGCACAATGTGTGTGTTCAAATCTTGCACAGAGGTCAAATCTAGATCCTATTTTCTAGGATCGTATTCATTATTTCCCTATTTATTTTTTTGGATTCAAAACGCCCCTAATTCGATATTACATTCCCTTGAAGTCTATAGAACCCTTTTCGCATGAGTTGAAGCCATTTTGGATCCTTCCCTTTGTTATTTTGAGTCTAATTCTTGAGATATGTCACTGTTCTTTAAAGATTTGAAATGTTTTCTTAGATCTGCTTAGATATTCTTCTCTTATATCAATTCATTCTCAGATATAATCCTATAGGGGGTAGATCTACCTTTTTGGATGCCAAATATTTCAATGTTGAGTCATGATCTTGGTAGGATAATATATCTAAGGCTCCTCTTGGAGAATCGCATTGTTTCCTTGTGTGGTCTTCGTCTGTTGTTAATGTTTCATCAAAACCTTCAATGTATGTGGATTCTATCTCGACTCCTCATTCTAGAATTTATTGGATTAGATTCAAATTTTTTAATTGATTATGAAATGCATGGGAAAATATTCATTTTTGATGTTTATGGTTTTTTGTGAAATTGCGTGATCTTGGTGAATAGTTGTGCAAAAGGGGAATTAATTTAAAATTTTGATTTTAAATTATGGATTCTGTCGAATAGTTATATGGTTGATGAGAAATGGGTTTTCAATAGAAATGGTTTCAATAAAAATGGATTTTTATTTAAATGATTTGGATTTGAAATGGTTTGGAAATGAAATGGTTTTGATGGAAGTAGTTTTCAATAAAAAGGTGTTTTTATTGAAAGGTTTATTTTGGATTGATCATTGGGAATATTTGATGTGTGTTCATATTTCATATATGGGGCTTGGTTGAAATATGACCCTGTTCATGGGGCCAAATGATTAATTGCACAGGGAAATTGCATATATGGGGCTTGGTTCAAATATTACCCAGTGCTTGGTGCCAAAGGATTAATATCACATGGGAAACAATTACCCGGTGATGACTTGGTAGATCGATGAGAAACTGCTCATGAGTATGGAACTATCAGGATATAGTATAACGGTTAGTTTCATGTGTTTGAGTAATGGTTGGGTATGCCTATATAGGGATAGAAGGAAATGGTTTTAAAGATTGTTTGGTTATTTTTCTGGATAAATATCATGCTGATTTTTTTTTTGAATTTCACTTGTATGGTTTTAGTAATGAATGTTTTTGAAAACTTGTTTATATATAGTTATAAACTACTTTTGAGAAAAAATGTATATAAAAAATTTTATATAGTTGTTTCTATATCTTCTATACTAGTGGCGTGAGTAAGGAAGTCATTGGGGAAAACCTATTGAGTTTTACACTCACCCTAACATTGGCACATTGGTGCTTTTGCAGATGCTATCTTTCAGGACATGGGAAATGGTAATGTTTTACACATGTTTAGCACTACCTCACGATGTTGGGATGTTCAGAGATTTTAGAGCATAGAGAATGTGTAGCATGGAGTCTTGAGGTATTTGGAGAGTCTTGTGTATATTATCCGCTGTGTACTCTAATACATGGTTATCTTTCTATTATTGCTTACTTTGAGGTGGTTTGAGTGCATGAAGTTATTGAGTTGTCATTCATTTGTTCAAGCATCATATAGTGAATGTTTGGTTATGGTTAGTTGGTTTATTGTTTTATTTCTTAAAGGTTAAATCGTCCCCCACTTGTATTTGAATCCCTTTTACATTTATTGCCAGCCTTTGGCATTTTGGGGATTTTACTTATGGCCTAGTAATGACTCGTTGTACTCTCAAGCCATCATTTGTATTGTCCAACGTTTATATCATCCGCTCAGATTGCCCATCCATTTGAGGATGATATGCGGTGTTCATAGTAAACTGATTTTCAAGGGCTCAGTGCTAAGGGTTTAATGGAACATGGTAATTGCATATATGAGGCTTGGTTGAACACACAACACATATGCCCAATGATCAGGACAAAATAATCCTTTCAATAAAAACACCTTTTTATTGAAAACAATTTCCATCAAAACCATTTCAACTCCATACCATTTAAATAAAACTCCATTTTTATTGAAAACGATTTCTATTGAAAACCCATTTTTCATCGACCATTTGGGAATTCTATAAAATCCATAACTTAAAATCATCATTTTAAATAAAACCCCCTTTTGCAGAACAATTCACCAAGTTCAAGAAATTTCACAAAAACCACAAATCATCACAAATGAATGTTATTACATGGATTTCATAGTAAATATACTAATTTTAATATAATCCAATCTTTTCTACCATGATGAGTCTATAGATAATCAAACTACTTTGAATGTTTTTATGAAACATTCACAACAGACGAAGAACGCGCAAAGAAAACAGGTCAATTCTCCAAGAGCGGACTTAGATCTCTTATCATATCAAGATCACGACTCTAACTTAAAATATTTGGCATCCAAAAATGTATATCTGCACCCTATAGGTTTATATCTGAGAATGAATTGATATCAGAGAATTAGATTGCAGCAGATCTAAGAAAACATGACAAATCCATAAAGAATGGCGTCATACCTCAAGAATCGGACACGAAATCACCAAGGGAAGGCTCCAAAATGGATGAAACTTATATGGGAAGGGTTATCCATCCTTCTAGGGAGTTTAATATCTAATTATAAGAGGTTTTAATCCAAAACCAAATAAATAGAGAAAAATGATTATACTCCTAGAAAATAAGATCTAGATTTGACCTCTGCGCAAGATTTGACCACACGATTTGTGCCAACTATGTATGGATCCTAAAACCTTCTTTTTGGTCCTAATCATTCTTAATAAAACCCCTAAATTTCTTCTATCATTCACCATTACCCCTTTTTATAGAAACACACCAATTTATGGAAACACCCAACTTTATGGTAACAACCCACTTTATGGAAACACCCCACTTTATAGAAACACCCCACTATATGGAAACTCTCTATATTATGGAAACTGTATATTTTATGGAAACTCTCTATTTTATGGAAACTCTCTATTTTATCAAAACCAAAATTAATAAAAAAAACATATGGTAAGGGGGTAATATACCTGAAACTGGGGGTACTACATTCTCCTAACCTTTCGTTTGTCTTTCCTCAAAAAGTAGAATGACCTTTTAGGCCAAAAAGAGTTCTGAACACTGCTCATTAATTTCTTTCTCATGTTCCCAAGTCTCTTCCTAAATCTGACCATGTTTCCATAATTCCCGCACTAAGCCTATTCTTTTCCCACTCAATACATTCTCTTTTATATCCATGATCTGCAATGGAATATGTACTAGTGATGCATCTGATTCTAGCTAAATGTGATCATGTCAGATCACATGGTGAGGATCAGAGTGACACCTTTTCAACTGGGATGCATAGAACACATTATGAACTATACTAAACTGTGGTGGTAATAACAACCGATATTCCACCTCTCCAACTCGTTCTAGTATATCAAAAGGGCCAATTTATCTTGAAGATAACTTTCCCTGCATCACGAAATGATGATGTCCAAGCCTTGGAGAGATCCTCAAGAAGACATGATCACCCACAATGAACGAAAATAGTCTTCGATGATGATCTACATAAGATTTATGACAACTATGAGCTGTCTCCATCCTTATTATAATCAACTGGATCTTCTTTGTTGTTTCGTGGACAAGGCTTGGCCCGACTAGTGATGTTTCACTCCTTTCCACCCAACACAGTCGAGAAGGACATGGATGCCTATACAATTCATCAAGAGGATCCATGCGTATCGAGGATTGATATCTTTTATTGTATTTTAACTCCCCTAAGGGTATATGCACCTCCCATGAGCCACCAAAACTTATTACAAAATCCCACAACATGTCTTCCAATGTTTGTATTGTCTGCTCAGATTTCCCATCCATTTGTGGATGATACGCATTGCTCATTGTCAACTGAGTTCCAAGGGCTTGATATAATGATTTCCAGAAATGAGATGTGAACCTCAGATCTTTATCTGAGACTTTTGACACTGGTACACCTTGCCTCTTTTCCACTTCTCTGATATTTATTTTTTAGAGACCTTCCACCGTATGAGTTTCATGAATAGGGATGAAATGTAACGACTTGGTTAAACGATCCACTATCACCCAAATGACATCTTATTTCCTGACAGTACTTGGAAGTACTGTAACAAAATCAATTTCTATTTGATCCCATTTCTACACTGGGAAGGGAAACAATTGTAACATACTAGCGAATCTCTGATTATCTGCTTTATCCTGTAGACATGTTAAGCACTGCGAGAGGATCTCCAACACCTTCCTTTTCATGCCAATCCACCAAAACTATGCCTTCAATGCCTTATACCTCTTCTATGTACCTAGATGTATATCCCATATTGAATGGTGGTATTCATGAAGGAGTTCTTCATGAAAAACCATTGGTTCAACCATATGTTCTCTAAAACATAAAACAGAACCCCCATAAAGTTTCCATCCCTCAATGATCTCCCCACCATTGAGTTTTTAGCTTACAACCAGACATTATGCATAGAATGTTTGTCCCTCTTTGATCATTTTTACTAAATCAGGAAAAAATGTAGAAGAAATTAAAACCGCAACATCACTTCGGTCTTCACATTCCACATGCATGTCAGATAAGACTGACATCAACTTCCATTCATTTGAATCCACTTTCGCCAACTGAGAATATGAATTTCTACTCAATGCATCCGCTACCAAATTTTCATTTCCTGGTGTATACATCAAGTCAAATTCAAACATTTAGAGATACTCCATCCACTTCCTTTGCCTCAAATTCAAATCTCATTGTGATAAAATGTGTTTCATGCTTTTGTGATCTGTAAACATAGTAAATTTATCACTAAATAGATAATGTCTCCATGTTTTCAAAGCATGGATAACTATAAATAAATCCAAATCATGTGTTGGGTAATTCTTATCATGCACCCACAACTTCCTTGAACCAAAAGCAACAACGTGATTTATTTTCATGAGAAAAAATCCCAACACTAATCTTAAAGCATCACAATACACCACATACCCCTGTCATGATTCTAGAAAGATCAAGATATGTGCTAATGTAAGACAAACATTTAGTTCCTAGTAAGTCTTCTAACATTCCCTAATCCATTGGAATGGATCATTTTTCTTTATTAGAGTTGTCATTGGTGAAGCTAGTAGTGAGATATCACGCGCAAAGCATCAGTAGTAACCATATTGACCATGAAATATTCGTATCTCGAACACATTATTCGGTTTTTTCCATGAGATAAAGTATTATACCTTTTTAGGATCAACCAAAATGCCTCTCTCAAAAATGGAATTTCCATGGAAATGTACTTCCTGTATCAAAATATCACACTATGATAATTTGTAATACAAATAATGATCTCTCATGATTTGTAACACTGTTTATAGGTGGACCTCAAGATCATCCCTTGTCATTGAATAGAAAAAAATTTCATCCACAGACACCACAAAAAAAAGATTCTAGATATTTTTGAAATATCTGATTCATCAATTCCCTGAAAACTGCTGGTACATTCATAATACTGAAAAAAATGACTACATATTCATAATGTCCATATCTACTTCTGAAAGCTGTATTTGGAATATCTTCCATCTAAACTCTCATTTGGGGATATCCTAATCGTATTTCAATCTTGGAGAACCACTGAGCTCCCCTTAATTGATCGAATAAATCATAAATGGGTGGAAGTGGATATCTATTCTTTATTGTAACTTGGTTAAGATTCTGATAATCAAAACACAGCCGAAATGTTTCATCTACATTTTTCACGAACAAAACCAGTACTGCCCATGGTGACATACTTAGTCAAATGAAACCCTTTCATTCTAACTCATCTAACATTACTTTTAATTCTCATTACTATTTTGGTTCCATCATAAAAAATGGATGGAAAATAAGATTGGTCTCAAGAAGGATATCAATCGTAAAATCCACTTCCCTTAGAGGTGGTAACCCTAAGATGTTCTTGGGGAAGGAATCTGAAAAATGATCCACAACAGTGGTAAAACTATTTTCCTCGATCTCTTCCATTGATGACAAATTCCACATTTTTAATTTGTAAGATATTTTTCCCACCATTGGTGCCATCAAGAACTTTTCACCATTCTTTACAATCCTCTCTCCTCTAAATACATGATCAATGTTGTCCTTAGTCATGAAACTAACTGTTCTCATATAACAGTCAATTTGAGCCTTGAAAATTGTCAGCAAATCCGTACCAAGGATTGCACAATTGACATCCATATCTGACATCGAGAAGTCCCATTATAGTTCAGCACCGTCAATAGTTATAGCACATTATCTACACACAATGGATTGACATTATAATTCACCAAGAAGAGTTTGTAGTTTCAAAACAGAAGGAATCATTTCTAGTTTTAAACGTAGAAATTCAATAACATGAGATGAAATGAAGGAATGGGATGCACCAGTATCAAACAACACTTGCACAAAGGTCGTATTTAAAAGAATTGTACTTCTCACTGTAGATGGTCCAACCTGAGAATCGACAATCATTTGCTCAAATTCATACAATTGCTTATTCACTATACTGTTCTCCTTGTTTCCTTGAGGTGGTTGCCCTGGTTGAGGAGTTATGGTATTTCAAGAATCACCATAGATAGATCTACTCTACTGATGTGCCTAGTTTTTCTATCCTCGTCCAATTGAAGCATATGATGCTTGCGATAGCTGAGAATTGTCTCGAGCACCTAACCTTAGAGCACTGAAACAATGGCACTGATGATTCCCCATCTTGTTATAATTATGGAATTCATTAGGTTGTGTCATACAATATCACATTGTGTGCTCATGTGAACCACATTAAAAAGAACATGATTTGCTCTGGGTTTGTGGAGGAAGGATAACAGATCCAGCCATCGAGTTCTGATTTCCACTTGCACCACAGAAATAGGTGTCCATTTTCCTTCTATTCCTAGCTGTTGAGTTCCCACCGTTTCCTATATCTATCATCATGAATCCTCCCATAGACCTTGAGATATCACGTTCAGTCATAATTGCTTTGTTCACCATCTCTATATTGTCTATATTACATTCCACAACAATCTTTGATAGAATCTTCTGTCGTAGCCCTGATTCCATGATTTGTTCCTCCGCAGAAGCACTTTCCATGTCTTGTAGTGCAAAGCGTACTAAGTACAGAAATTTAGTCGCATATTCTTTGATAGAGAGACTCTCTTGTTTTAGTCTGAAGAAGTTCGTCATTTTCGGGATCTTGAACGTGTGAGGATTGAATTATTTGTTGAACAATTCATCAAAATCCTCCCATGTATGTCCTTCATCCAATTTAGTATGCAATAATAAATACCACAACTTACTTACAAGATTCTCGAGCAAATACTTCGTCAGTTTGAACATTAGCACTACTGGTGTTCCGATGGGGTCGAAGATAGGATTCATCTTACATAACCACATCTCTGCCTTCTTGGGTTTGAAATTTGACCGAAAATTAGGTGGATTCTTCTTCATGAAAAAATGTTATGATCGACATGTCGTGGCTCATTCCTCCAGTCACTATGTCCATAGCTTGAATTATATGGAAAATACTCTGAACTAGGTCTTGGTGCACACGTTGTTCATGTGAAACCACATTCTCCACAACTTCTTCAGGTTGGTTTTGATGACACCTACCGGGCTCCATTTTCTAAAATAATAGCAAACACAATTAATCTCACTCTCTAGAAAAAGTTGGCTTAGAATTTCAAATTCAATCACACATCAACTATCACAACATTGTTTTCAAAATCATCCTTTTTCCAACCTTAAACTATTTTTGAAACACATTCACATGCTTTTGAAAATTAATCCATTTTTAAAATACGATAATCATTCTCTTTTTCAAAATAATTCATTTGAAAACCAATTCCATACTTTTCAAAAATGATAATTTCTTGAAAATATGTATGGATTCCTAGTGGGAAGTCATTCCTCTATAATGCATGTAATGCACATATCATTGGTTAAACCCATGACAATGAGATTTCAAAATCCATGAAGTGTCTCCAAACACTTATTTACCCAAATCCTTGGTAACTTGATGTTCATCATAAAAGGGTTAGCTACATCGTTTTATATTATATACTTCAAGGGATGACAATCCTACTCCTTTCCAAGATTCCCACCTAAGGAATATACAAGAAGGTATTTTATCACCAAAACAAGGAACATCGATAAATAATTGTTAGGAAAGGACTGAACAAGCTAATATCATTTTTAATGACCCTGGCAATTCTCATTGGCTTGAGAGTACAACGAGTCGTTACTAGGCCTTAAGCAACATCCCCAAGACGCCAAAGGCTGAAAATAAATGTAGAAGGGTTTCAAATAAAAGTGTGGGGGGGGGGGTGATTTTCCCTTTAATAAATTAGTCAATAATCCTACAATCAATAACAAAACATTCACTATATGATGGATGAACAAATAAAAGACAACACAAAAACTTCATGCACTCAAAACCACATCAATGTAATAAAAAACAGAAGGATAAAAATGTATCAGAGTACACAACGGTTAAACTACACAATACTCTCCAAAGACCAGAAGACTCCATGCTCCACATGATCTAAGCTCAATAATCTCCGAACAGCCCAACATCATGAGGTAGTGCTAAACACCTGTGAAACATTACATTTTCCCCTGTCCCGGAAGATAGAATCTGCCAAAGCACCAAAGTGCCAAAGTAGGGATGAGTATAAAACTCAGTATGTTTTCCCCAATGATTTCCAACTCACGCCACTAGGATAGAAGAGTTAGAAAAAATTATATAAAATGGTTTATATAAAAAAAATTCTCAAATGAAATTTATAACTAGATATAAAAATGTTTCCAAATCCATTCATTACAAAAACCATATAAGTGCAATTGAAACCAATTTTTCCAGCTAGGTATTTTCCTGAAAAATAACCAAACAGTATTTACATCCATTTCCCAATATCCTGATATTGGCATACCCAACCATTACTCAAATCAGTTCTACTCGCCATGCATGCTATGTTATGATATTTCCATACTCATGAGCGGTTTCTCGTCGATCTACCAAGTTGTCACAAGGTAATTTTTTTCCTTGTGCCATTAATCCTTTGGCACCGTGCACACAATTATATTTCAACCCTTCCCCGTAAATGAAATTCCCGTGTTCTATTAAACATTTAGTAATGAGCACAAGTTCATATTTCATCCAACCCTCGTATAGGAAATATGAACACACAACCCATATGACCAATGATCAAGCCAAAATAAACCTTTGAATAAAAATGCCTTTTTATTGGAAACTACCTCCATCAAATCCATTTCAATACAAAACCATTTCAACTCAAAACCATTTAAATAAAACTCATTTTTTATTGAAAACCATTTCTATTGAAAACCCCTTTTTAATCAACCATATAGAAATTCCAGATAATCCATAATTTAAAATCATCATTTTAAATTAAACCCCCTTTTGCACAACTATTCACCAAGATCATGCAATTTCAAAAAAACCATAAATCCTCCCAAATGAATATTTTTACGTGCATTTAATAATCAAAAAATCAATTTGAATTTAATCCCATCAATTCTATCAAGAGGAAACAAGTGAGAATACTACTACATTGAAGTGTTTGAAGAAACATTAACAATAAATGAAGAACACGCAATGAAACAGGTCGATTCTATAAGAGCAGCCTTAGATCTCTTATCCTACAAAGATCAAGACTCAAAATTGAAATATTTGGTATACAAAAACATAGATCTACCTGCTACAGGATTAGATTTTAGAATGAATAGAAATCAGAGAAGTAGATCTAAGTAGATCTAAGAAAACATGAAAAATCTGTAAACAATGGTGACATACCTCAAGAATCAGACTCGATGTCACTAAGGGAAGGCTCTGTAATACCTTCAACTCGAGTGGGAAGGGTTATCCAGTGTTCTTAGGAGAGTAATCTCGAATTAGAGACATTTTGAAGCTAAAAATAAATAAATAGGGCAATAATAAGTACGCTCCCAGAAAATAGGATCTAGATTTGACCTCTATGCAACATTTGACCACACGATTTGTGCCAACTATGTATGGATCATAAAAACTTATTTTTGTTCCCAACCCTCCTTAAAAACCCCCAAATTATTCCATCCATCACCTTTACCCATTTTTATGGAAACATTCTAATTTATGGAAACACCCCACTTTATGGAAACAACCCACATTATGGAAACACCCCACTTTATAAAAAACAACCCACTTTATAGAAACTTTCTATATTATGAAAACTCTATATTATGTAAACACTTTATTTTATGGAAAATATATATTTTATTGAAACTCTCTTTTTTATAGAAACTCTCTATTTTTTGGAAACCTAGATTAAAAAAACGTGAGGAAAGGGGGTTATGTACCCAAAATCAGTGGTATTAAAGTAACACCTGATTAAATTTTATTGGACGAGTATAAATCATAAGAAATAATCCTATGGTTTTATATACGAATTTTTTTTATTTGTGTTATATTATAACCTCTATAAATTTTATTCAGTAAAATTTAAAATTTTGACAATCATGTTTTTAACAAATAAATTTTTTAACATAATATTAACATGACAATATAATTTAGAATAAATAATATTTTGAAATATAAATGACTTATCTTTTTCATGGTACATTATTTTTTATTTTTAGTTTTTAAATAATTACATTAAGATTTTAAACAACACTAATGCTATAATAATTCAACTAATGGAAAATAAAAATAAATGATATTAAAAATATTGAAATTAATATAATATCAGATAATTAATGTCCTAAAATAATTAAAATAATTAAAATGAAATTGTATTCATATAACTAAATATAAATTTTTTCTAACATAACTTCCTTTGTTTATGTTATTAAAACCAATGTAATGATCAATACTAAAATTTTTCATTAATGATATATTATAATATTTAATATTTAAATAAATTATCCAAAATTTATAAAAATATAATATACATAGTAGTTATTTATATATAGTTTATTATGTCAACCATTTTCCATATAAGTTCATTTTATCCATATATTTTAAATCTAATGACCACAAAGTGAAAAAGGGCTTATTGTCACGTTATGTGTGAAAGGGGTTAATGAGGGGTTAAAACCAAATAATTGGGGTAAAGGCATCTTAAATACTTGTAAAATTTTGACATTATGATATTATATTTCTCCATAATTGTAATATATTAATAATTTGTATGTCTTGATCTATTTGGAATTGAAATTTTATTTTTATTAATTTAATATTTTGAAGAATTCCAAGTGTGCCCCTCCCCTATCATATTAAAAAGAACCACTTATTATAAATCATTCAAAATTAAAAACCATTTTGGATAAGAAAATAACATCACAAAACCACTACTATAATCATTATTGATGTCCTGGTTTACGCATAACTTGAACCTTGTTGGGGTTAATGTGTTAATTAAAGGAGACTTTCCAAAGAAGAGGTATATAATTTTACCACATGTTTTTGTTTTATTTCATCTTCCAAATAGTCAAAATCATGAATAAAAATGTTTATATAATAAATATACTATCCTAAAAACAAATATGTGGTGTTATGTTAAAGAAAAAACATATACGCATCTACTCTTCCATCAAATGGTAAACAAAACCATCCTTCATGTGTACAGAAGACTACCACCTCAGAAACCTATAAAATTTGTTACATCACTGACTCCCATGGATGGGAGATAATGATGGGATTAATGTTGATATATATTTATATTATATTAATTATATTTTAATAATTATAAATTTATAATATATCATTTTAATTCTTATCTTTCCATTAACTAAAAAATGATAATGACGTTCATGCTTACGTGTGGACTACGACCTCCATAAAGTGATGAGATACATTTTTCCACACCACATCAAATTGGAATAATATATATGTATATTTAAATTATTAATACTAAATTATTGACAATATTATCATTAATTAATAAAATAATAATAATTACCTTATATCCACAATTATCATTGAAAAATAAAACGTCACTCATCGGCATGTACTACCTAAGTTCTCTAAGATTGTAATATATTTAAATTTTCATAAAAATTATTAATGGTTGGTTTTAAAAGTATAATACATACCTAATAATTATAATTATTCAAGGAATATTATTATAGATATGATTTAATAATGGAATCCTTTACCTAAGTCAACCTACAATAGTAATTTTGATCTTATGATCCAAACATCCTAAAAACACATAATGTATACTTAACTGACTAAGTAATTAATAATTTAAATAATATAAATGAAATAAATAATTTATGGATAATAGATTTAACATATACAATTTTCAAAAAAATATAATATGATTCTTTTTAGTAGAGGTAAAGGATATACAGAAAATATCTGGACTCAAGGAAAGGGATTATATCTCAAATTACATTCATTGAGGCTTATTTTAATGTCATACACATTTTTTATTTTATATGGTTTAAAAAATACCCATTTAATATGTTATATCATTAATCCAATATAATTTATGGTATGTTATATTAAAATTTTTATGATTTCATCCAATGGGATTTGGAATGAATGTTACGAGGTTGTAAAATGTTTCTTATCTTGATTTTCTATTATTGGGATATAACTATTCTTCATTGACTTTTTTATGATATCACTATTTGAGAAATTATCTATAAAATGTTTTATTAATTTTATTCAGCTCTTCTTTTGAATTTAAATTTATTATAGATAATCATGACATTGATAAATTAAAAATTCAATGGAATTATTTTCCTAAGGGTTATGCGGCTCAAATTATTTTCTTTATGACATAGGTTTATGTTATGAACCTAATTTTTTAATGGGGTGTATATAATATTTCATTTAAAATAAATTTCATGAATATATTTATGATCCTAATATATAATGTATCATTTTAGGTTATACATTCATTTGGATTATGATAAAAATGATAAAAATGTGGTAAGGTTTTACGATCAATACGTGTTTCCTTTAGGGTTTGTTTTTGTTGAATGTTTATTTAAATGAAATGAAATGATATTATTATATAAAACCAAATATATTTTCTCCCACTTTATTTGTGTATCCTATTAAAATTATTAATTACCATTTCTTCCCATAATTTCTAATGAACCATTATGGAAGTCTCTTGTATGTGATATCTATCTTGTACCTTCTTTCATATATGTAAACTTTAACCTTCATATCCATGTTTTATAAATTTTTAATTATATTATTTAAAAATAAATTATTTCCTAAATTTGTTTTAAATGATATTTTCCTTCTTAAATATATTTTAAAATGAAATCTCATCATTTTTCAAATAGTTATATTATAACCCCCTTTTATCAAAATGATTGAAAATAATAGTTATTTTTATGATTTACGACATGAAGATATTTTCCAGCCATCATGACACATGAATAACATGATGATTATTTTATATGTTTGTAATGTTATTTAAAAAGAAAATAGTTTCTTTATTGTGTTAAATGATATCAGATTTTATAATTGGAAATCAAAATGAAAGGATTATTTCTCTTAAAAATGTATTTAATAACCAGTTAACCATATGTACATTCATAAATTTCAAAACCCCTAGAAGTTACTAATAATATTTTGGGGTTATTTTGTATAGAAACCATCCTCATTATTTATATAGATGGATTATTATCATTTAAATTATATTTTCCTAGAACCCATTTATTTTCAATGTTTTTATAATGTTATCAGAGGGAATTCTATATTTTAATGAACATTGAGATAATCGATTTCTGGCCTCCACATATATTTTTTTTTTGTTTCTCTTATATGAATTATGTTACCTTAATTAAAATCTCGTATTCTCTCATTATGGGTGATTTTATTTTTTAAAAATGTTGTTTTAAAAGGAACATGCATCTCAATATCATGATTTGTTTCACACATACATTTTATCATTATTTTTTTCATGATATTATCTTTAGACATTGGTTATGATGGGTTGAGTCCCATTATAGATCAAATTTGATCTCGATATAGATTATATTTTTGGTGCACCCAGATAGACCTGGGTGATATTGTTATATCTTATACGATGAATGCACCCAGATAGCACTACAATACATTCAGTAATGTTTTGTGTATTTAGAGGAAATGATAAGGGAGTTACATTTAGGGTTTCTTCATTGGATTTAACTAGACTCTATATATTTATAAAATGTTTTTAAAATGAGCGGGAAAGATAATGTTCCAAGGTATAAATATTTTTTCCTTATTCTTGTTATGTATTTTAAATGTTTCCTTTGTTTAAGGTTAATATCACATTACTCATGGTTACTGATTAATATGATCGTTTTCCCATAGTAAGGCATTATCCCATGATACAGGATTGATATTAAATGAATTTATTGGTATGAATTCTCTTACGTTATTGTCCTGCACATTGATTATGTTTTAAATCATTATCTTTGTAATTATCTCATTGATTATATTCAATATTCATTATTTATGATTACAACAACCCAGCTATTGTGCTAAAAATTATTTTATTTTTTATTCCCGCAGTAATGAATTATGATTTTAAATTATTTGAGCCTATAAAGGATTAATATATGATGAAAATTAATGGACATATTTATAAATAAATATAGAATATTAAAATATGGGTATAATGGCAGATAAATTTGATCTTCCAAAACTAGTTTTTTAATCAATCAATTTTGTCAAGATTTTATTCTAAATGGTTATTGGATATGTAAGTGATGAAATATTTTCTTTTGACGTTGTAAGATTTAGATGGAAAAAATTGGGTCACATTTATCAGTATACATGCTATAAATGTAATATTTATGTTTTTCATATCAGAATATGAGATTACAGGTTTATGGATATTACTTTATATGTTTTTAAATGAATCATGTGTAGATGTATAATAAATTTATGTTTATTATACAAAATAATAAATTACTTTCAATGAACATAATACTCGATGTAATGGTTTTATGATAAGATCTCATTTTTTGTTATGGTTGTTTATGAATATGTTTATGATGATGAAATTTGATGATCTACCTCTCATTAATATCAATATTATTTCTTCTTCTATGGTTATTTATATAGAATACAATTTCTATTAATTTTTATCAATTTAACTACTTGTGAGGATGAATGAAAGTTATTATGTTAAATTAAATATATTTTTATATTTGAGTATATATATGTTTCAGTTCCTTGTTTTTACTTAAATTGTTTCTATAATTATTTAATACAAATCCATTAATTTTAATGTAAAATTTTACCATTATTCAGTTTTTTAAAAATGTTTTAGAAGAAATCAGGTTTTAATTTTCCGAATGATGCTATTTTTTTACCCTTTTATTGAAAATGTAAAGGTAATATTTGATTGAACATGAACAACAAGAACATAATTTCAAAATATCATGATAGGTCATTAATTTTAATATTTCATTACATGTTTCCAATGTTCATTTCAAGGAACATTATTTATTAAATATTTGGGGAATATTTTTACATTAATTATTTGATTTTAAAATTAAATTTATTTATTTTCCCAAGAGGTATTATTAATATACATTTATGGGATTTTCATATAATATTAAATCCATTGATGATACTTATTATTGAATGAGAATATGATCAAATGACACCATCCACTTTCATTATTTTTATGGATTATGATGATAATTATTTAGGTATTATCAGATAGAACCTGTTAATTTCCAATTTAAATTATGTTATGAGACTTAATTATTTCCCACAAGATATTCTATGTCTAACTGATGAATTATTTATGAATTATGCTTCCATATCACTAGTGATTAATTGATTAATTGTTTAGGTTAATCCGGAAAACATAATTAATATTTTTATTACGTGTTGTGTGGCATAAAAATTATATATCCCCCAAATGATTTGGTTAAAGAAGGATATCTCTAGAGATAAGTATGACTAGAATGGGATGTTAACCCAATTCATTAAGGTTTATTATCGACTATGATAGTATTAGTAGTAGACGATGGATAATATAATGGTTTGGGGATTATATCCAATCCCCTATGACATCCTTTTTAGTAATCCTTTACCACTAAGGAAATGATATTCTATGTATATGTGCATTCCATAAGTCTACATCTTATTCTAATTATATTCTCTCGTAGTTCATGTTCTTGGATTTCATTGTGAATCATTTATTTTGAACTATATGACATTATCCCATGACATAACACGATGAGCTGGGATATACATGTTATAAATTATTAATGTCATTATGATATTTTCATACAATTATTACCACGATATGTTTAAGTGATCATTGATATATCCTTAATTTACCCATACTGATCATCAAAAAAATATCATTGTAATATTTTCCTTCCATATGTTATGAAGGAATGTATTATGTATGGTATGTCTAAAATGGATAATAGTTATGAATAACATTGTGAGAGATACTGTAGTTTACTTTTTGAACCTTTTTTTTATATCAATGTTTCCCATGGAACTAGATCTATAAGATTAAAGCATGGATTGGTCTGTTATCTAATGAATATTAATGGATCATGAACCTCATCCCATTTAGTGAGGACTCTTCATGTGCATCCGTGAGTCCTTGGGTTGAATCCAGGTGGAGGCAAATTTTTAGGCTACTGTAGCAGTACTGTAGAGGATATAGTTTAGTACTATAGCAACTGGAACTAATCACCTACGGGCTTATGAATTGAGATTGAAGGCCTTAGTGCCTCAGTGCAACCAATTTCTTTTATGATAGCTATATATTTTGTACCACCTCAAGGCCTTTGGGACACCTAAAGGCCTTTGGGCCACATCATACATATCATTATGTGTAGATTCCACATTACATACCAAAGGAAATAGCACCAGATGAGGTCTTAGAGAATGTGGTGTCATCTAAACAATGACATCTATATATGGATTAGTGAGAGGGTATGTAAATTTCAATCCAGACAAGGCTTATAAACCTCTTCATAGCTATTAATTGCTGAACAAGCGATGTGATGGTGGGAAGCTGAAATAACGATCTAAATATTGGGGAGTGGAATTTTCCAGTAGTCATGTCTTTGAGAAATTCATGTATGACCTTCAGGTCTTGTATTCCATTAGTACTACAATACTTTTAAGGGTTCCCGCTCATTCTGTAAACGGGAGGTTATCAAAATATTCATTAAAATAAAGGCCTTTGGGCCATTTAGGGAATAAATCATCATCTGATATGATGTAATATCTATGTATGGAATGTATTGGTTTATATTATTGTTATCATAGAAATTATAGGTAATCTTTTCAAAACTAGTATGAGAAAACATTAGTGATATACCTTAGGATATGGTTATATATAGTAAATATCTAATGTTATGGTGATGAAAGGAGAATCATTTTCCAAAAAAAACATCTTTGTCTAGATACTAAAATTTGATACAATTTTCTCATATATGCATATAGGTTTAGTAATACTAATTGTTTTGGTTGAGTATATATCATATAATAATCTAATTCATGGTGAGTGTGACATTAATAAACATCCATGTTCACACCCCTAGAATATTTTCATGGGATAATTAAAATTTTATTTATGTATAATGATAATGTACTTGAATAAATGATAACCATTAATACCATTGTTTAAACATATCGTTTCATAGGATAAAAAACATTGTAATGATTTATAAAATCTATAAATGATTGTTCACGATATGGTGGTTTACCACTATGAATATTGATTCTTATACTACGAATTTTTTATATAAAGAATGCAACCTGAAGAATTGGTGTTACTTTTTAATGTGATGGGAAACAAAAAAAATTTACCTGATCCAAAAAATAATATTGGATCTACATAGAAAAATCTTATTTTTTTGATGATGAAATTTTTAAAACTATTGAATCATGTTTATCTACCGAAAGAGAAATAGAGGGAAGGAATTCATTCTCTTCCTTTACGACGAAACACCTACATTATTTTAATTTGTATTTGGATCCACTAGTTTCGTTCAATGGATCCTTACCACTAAAGTAATATTTTCCTTTCTCCATTGTTAATAACATAAAATCTATCTTAGATGGTTTTTATCAATAATGAGAAATAGATCAACGGTGCAATATTATTGACAAAATAATGAAATAAGAAGAAATTTACACTATAGAGTGGTATGAGTTTAAAAGATTATATTTCAATATATACTTTCCACTTATCCATCATTTGAAATATTGGAAGGAATTCATTGAGGTTATGTAGAAATATTATTATCCCATTAGTACATCTAAAGAATATTTTATAAATCTTGAGAGGAATTTTTTTTATTATCACATAATCCATTATTATGGTTGACCAATTATTTTGTTAATTAAACCCAACTCTTTGATGATATTTATATATAAGGTACTTATATATATATGAAGAAATAATTTGATGTAATATCATTGTGGAAATAAATACTAGATTTCCCCATCAATATCATTGTTAAGATTTGATAAAAAACATGGAAGTCAAAAAAGATTCTAAAAATAATCGATTGAATTTTTTTATTCTTGATTTTTGGAAGAAAACATGGGTGAAATTGTCTTAAGTGTATTGGTAGATGATTTATCTTAAGAAAGAAATGAAATAGGAAAATATAATACTAATGTGATGGGAATATTTTATCTAATGATGTGAATAGAGAGAAATATCTACAAAATAAACCACACACACTCCAATGTTTGAATTACTCAGAGAATGGAAATTATGCTAACCATTGCTCAAATATGAATGTAAATTATGTTTATTAACTTCAGTACATTCAAAATATTTTAGAAAAAAATTATCATTTGGTGATAAATATTTATTATGAGTGGTATTACAATGAGATTGGGAACATTACACATATCATCCTTTCTAGATATTTTTAAGTCTTATTTGACATTGGATCTATATAGACTTTTTGGTCTAAATAATTTTCATAGGGCATAAAAATTCCTCTACAAAGAATTTATATTTTATATTAACTAAATCCTAAAATTTTAGGATGATAATATCTAAATTCAATGATTTTTATGGTCAATGTTTGTGGGAATGGTTTTCCCAAAAATATTGTTATTCTCTGTCTAGATGGATCAGTTGTTATCTTCGGAAAGGATTTGGTTTACCTACATAAAAAACTTCAATTTATAATAATTTTAATATAATTTAAATATTATGAACCAACATATGGTGTTTTAACAATGATATGATAAATCTTAACATCTTATGGAAATCACATCCATTGCATTGGTCCTAAATCATATTAGAAATGAGTTCTTATCTTGGTTGGTTTGGGAGAAAATCATGATCGATGATCATCCAATTGTTTAGGAGTTTTTTGATGTCTTTATAGAATATATTTTTATTGATACACCATATCATGATGAAGTGATATCAATAAAAATCACACCTGGTGCTATATTCTCTTCAAAGGCTCAAAATAAAATGACGCCAATTTGGAGTCATGAATTAAAGAAGGAACTCTGGGAGAATAATATAAATGGATTAATTAATATAAGTGTGTCACCATTAAAAAACCCTATTCTTTTTTAAGACTAATTATGAATCAATTCATATCTTTAATGATTATTGGGATCCCAATAAGATCACAATCAATATTAAGTATTCACTTAAATATACTATTGAATTTCTGATCTACTATGCAAATCCCAATTATGTTCAAGATTTTTCTTCATTTGATGTATCATCAAATGATGGTGAAGAATAAGAATAAAAAAAATTAGTGAATTATGAAAAATGTATGGAAAATATGAGTATATTATGATTCTATTTGGTCTCTCTAAGGCCCCAAATATATTCATGGATTTAATGAATAGATTCATTAGAGATTGCGTTTATTTGATTTTTTAGTATTTAGGGTTAATGATAAAATATATTCAAAAATAAAAGGAATACAATGAATATCACTTGATAATATCAATGAATAGTATATTTAAGGATAAGTTATATGAAAAATTCTCAATGTGTGAATTTTATATAAAAAAGTATAATTTTTGTGCCATATAATAGGAAGGGATGGTATATCAGCAGATCCATTAATTATAGATGATGTTGAATATTTTACCTGACCAACCTACCTGGCTGATATCGATAGTTTTGTTTTTTAGATAAAAATTATTATCCGTTTTTGAGAGTATCACAGCATAGTATAATATGATAACTATGTTGACTTATAAGGTAGACACGATCCTTTAGAAAGATGAATGTGAAAAAATAATTCAAGTAACTAAAGAGATGTTTAGTTATTTAAGTTGTGCATACACTACCCTAAAATGGAGAATGTTTTTTAATATTTAATGATATATTTAATAGGGGTATGAGATGATATCTCATGAAAAATTATATGGTGAAATATTTTTCCTCATTAGAATAAATGGTTCATGAGAAAAATTACCCTACTCATTATTTGGAGTGAGTTATGGTATTGTTTTCATTGAATATATGGAGGCATTATCTTTATATAGAAACGTGTGATAAAAATATATATACATATTGATCATAAAATTTTAATATATATATTCACATAAAAATAGTTAAATATGCACCAGATGATATGGTTGGAGTTGAGAAATATTAGGATAGCTCAGAACATTACCAATGGAGGAAAGAGAACAAGTTAGCAAATTAATTGAGTTAAAATGATTATGGTACTTTATTAATGTTTAGTATGGCCAAAAATATAATATTTATTTATTTTAAATGAATTTATGAATAATTTATTATAGAATTGAAGAAATATTATATTACTCACATTAGTGATCAACCATCTATCCATGTGAGAATTAAAGAGGAACATAAGAAAGATATAGAGCTATATATTTTGGTATAAAAGGTCCTTGAATTCAATAATGATTATAATCGAATAATAAGGATTAAAAAAATGGTTTTGGTCTATAATTACCTAAATTGAATAAGTATTTTTTGGATTGGCCTCATAGTTCATCAATTACTATTCACCCTAGAAGTAAGAAGAAGAATAACTATTTGAAAGACTATTTCTAGTGGGATTGTATGAGGAGAAATTTTGCAGATTCTATATATCGGTGCTTGGTATTTTATAAAGTAACTATTTATAGATAAAATCATTAAGGTATGTTACCACCATTTTCCATCCAAAAAATAAAATGGGAAAACATCAACCTGGATATTTTATTTGGTCTCCAAAAAATATCTATAGACCATAATGATAATAGTTTTGTATTCGATCTAAATAAAAATTAAGAAAATCATATTGGAAAATATTTATTTTTGTATCATCTTTCTAGTATATATATTAAGTGTTATGGATTCTTGAAGGACCACTTTATGTTATATCTGATCAGGATCTAAGGTTTGACATGAGTTTATGGAAAAATATTTAGTAGGATATGGATATATATTTTTGTTTCATTATATCCTTTCTTCCTTAAAAATTTGTTCATCTGTAGATAACCATTGAAGTAATAGAGGATATTTTGTGATATGTTTCTATGTATTTTAATGGTATTGGGGATTGAAACCTTACTCTAGTCTAATTTTGTTATGATAATAGCTTTCCATCGATTATTAAAATCGATCAATTTGAACCTATATATGTGAATAAATGTATAATTATAACGTACTGATATTAATATAGAAATATAAATATATTGGGATTTGAGAAAGATTATGAAATGGAAGAAAATATCATATCCATATAATAACACAACAAGATATCTTAGAGTTAAAAGGAAAGATATACTGAAAATTATCTGTGAGATATAGAGTTTGATGTTGTAGATGGGTTGCTTTTATGAATATCAATATGGAATAAGATTTTGGGATTCTAAAGGAAATGAATTTTTTGTACTAGGTTTGTTGGCCACTTCATGATTATTGATCGACTAGGGTTGTATGATTTTACATTTGGGATTCCAACGAACCCCTCTCAAGCTGGTGATGTGTTCCATGTAAATTTATTAAGCATGAATATTCTTGATTAATCACATATATTGAACTTAATGCTTGTAAAACTAGATTATTACATTTCCTTTGATTAAAAACTAGGAAATATATTATATATTAGAGATAATGTGCTACAAAAAAGATTAATCACCTTCTTAATGTTCTCTAGAGGAATCAGAAAATCCTTGAAGATAATTGGGAACCCAAGGATGAAATGAAATTGAGATACCCTAAATGTGTTTATATTTTAGTATAATATCATTACAGAAGAAACTTATTTTTATTAGGGTAGAATGTAACATCATAAGATTTCATAACATATTTATTTTTATTTAAATTATATTTTCAATAGTTTGAGAAGCATATAACCCCAATTCTAAATGAAAAATTATAAAGTACACCATTATAACTATTACATTAAATTGGATTGTATGAATAATACCAAATAAAATATGAAATATTTAATTTTAAAACCTTTATAAAATAAAATAATATGTTATAAATTTATTAGAAATTTAAATATAAATATAAAATAGTAATTTTTTGGACAAAATATATTTATTCATGTTGTGGTTTTTATATAAATATATTTAATTGATCACTATTTTTAAACAATATTTGTGAATAAATATATTTTTATACAATAAAATGTGTTATCATTAATATATTAAAATTATATCCACGGGATATGAATATAAATAATCTTTTATGCTTAAGGATGTATTTTTATAAAAACATGATTGATCGTTCACATGTTTTAAATAAATTTATACCAAATTTAGATACATAATATTGAAAAAATTGATTAAATATTTGGAACCATGAGAAACAAATCTGGTAAATACATCCATTTTTATTTTTTTTTATTATGAATTATTATAATAGTACATTTTTTACATAATTATGGGTCAAACATGTATAATCAGGTTAAAAATTGAATAGGGCTTTATAATTTTGTTAACATGTGATTTTATCAATTTGGTTGATTGTAATTCAGATGTCTATCCATTTCTCAATTATATGTCCATTTGGTTGCACATTTATTTGAATATGACATTAATATTTATTTACAAAAATAATAAATATAATATTTATCTCCATTGATTTCAATATCTCTAAAATTTTCTTTTTTATAAATAAGAGTGTAATTTAGGTCATTAGTGTTTATTTAAAAGATAAATTATAATTTTTTTGCTAAATAATTTTCATTATAATAAAAAAAAATTAATAATTACCTCAAACACATATACAACATTAATAATTTTTTTTATAAATTAACAGGAAAATAAAAAATATTATTTTTAAAAATATTATATGTAATGAAATTTAACTGAATTATTGTGTTATATAAATTTTCTCAATAAATATTACATATTAGGTATTTTTATTTATAGTAGATTCAAATTCCAATTTTTTTCTAGGTTTTATTAATGTCAAATTAAAATAATTATTCCAAAATTGACATTAATGATATTTTGAATAGATAATATTTTATAAAATTATTTTAAATTCATAAAAATATTATCTTTTTCCATGTGATTTGAATATGGTCGAACATATCTCTAATGATCCATTTATACTTCATTATTCTATTTATGGTAACATTCATAAACCATTAATATTTGAATAGTTGTTACCATTATTAATGTTGTAAATTATTAACAAAGTGTATAATAAAAATGATAAGTGTTAAAATGACATAAAGAAATGTATAAAAAAAATTAAATTGTGTCACTATAATTTTATTCTCTTTAATTTTAATTCATTTCTATCTATAACCATTTATTGAGAACGGAATTATTATATTTTAATCTTTTAGGAACTTCCATATATGTCCTCTTACATCCATATAAAAGGAAACAATAAATTACCTTCATTACACATCTTTGAGAATTATTTCAACACCAAAACCTACCCAATTATATTCTAAACTTCCCTATACCCATTCTAGAGGTTCTGATATTCCAAAAAATCCAACACTAGTGTCATTTATAGAAGATACAGTGGAATTATTTAAATAAGTTTTAATCACCATAACTGATCAATTTCATTTATTTATTCTATTATATCTTCAAAATATTGATTATTTATCATTAAATAATTTATCAAGTATCTTAAATATATATAAATTTTATTATTATTATGAAGTGACAATTATCCACCAACTTCTCCATCTAACGGGAAGTGAATGTATCACTTTGTGCGTATGTATGAGTTTCCATCTCCATGTAGAGATACAATTAATTTTTCATTAATATCATTCATGGGTGGTTATTATGAGTATTATAATGATTTTAAAGGTTATATATGACATTCTTATAATTTTTTAGTTATAATATTACATCTATATTCTTAACACCCCATCTATTGGAAAATAGTAGCACCACTCATGTGTTTGAGTGTATTACCACCTCGACGAAGAAATATGATTTGTTTCATTTATATTTTATATCTATAATAATAGTAATAGAATAAATAAATTTATATAGAAAATATTATATAATAATTATTATGAGAATTTAAAATATTATCTATGTTTCTAATCCTTTCATCTATCGAAAAGATATGACATCATTCATGCATATGCATGACCTACCATTTTCATGATCAATGTCAATATTTTTTCTATATATAAATTTTCGTGATGAAGATAAATAAATTTAATGAATTTATATGAAATTCATATCACTATTAAAATAATGCATCTTTTGTAACTATGATCAATGTATGTAGACCATAAAAACATAACTAAAACTATTAAGAAAAAAATGAAACAATTAAAACAAAAATGATCATTTTATTAAGGGATTATAAATAAAAAATTATTGAAATATTATAAATGGATAGTATATTATATTATATGTATGTTCATGATTTTTTTGGAAATTTACAATAAATTTTAATTTCTTATTTTTGAGGATAAATTACATTTAAATAATAGGGAATTCAACCTAAGGGTTTTCTGTTTCATTCTGATTATTTATTGAGATTGTTTTTTATTATGTTCTTGATTATAAAATTTCATGATCATAATATAAATAAAATAATGAATATTAATTTTAATATAATCAAAAATTTATAATACACGTTTTCATTCCATGTTCAGCTATTTAAGTACATAATAAACTAAAATATTATTTTTACAGAATTCAACTAGATATATCTGTTCTGTCAAAAATCCTTTTTCTTACATGTATATATTATCAATAAAATGTTATAAATAATGTTTTAATATTCATATATGATTGTTTAAATTATTTTTTTACCATGTAATTATTTTTAAAAAATGGTTTAAAGAAATATTTCTATTATTTTCGAAATGAAGTAATTATTAAATTTTTACAAAAAATGTGATAAAAATTATATTTAACATACACTACATGAATAAAATTATCTACAATCAAGGATATTGAATGAAATTAATCTTTAATTATAAGTGTAAAAGGTAATATTAAAATAAACCTTTTTATTAATATTTAGAAAATTTTATGTTTTAAAGAATTTATTTCAAATTGAAATGGATATTTTACTCAAGAAATTTTAAAAATAGATTATAAAAGTATTTTTATCTAAGATTATATCCTTTGATTATTAATATTATTTATTGGGGATAAAATCCAATGACGCCATACAATTTTATTATTTTTTATGGTATATGATGATTATAATGATGCTGATTTATGAATTATTCAATGAAACCCATTATATTCCATGGTTTAATAAATTTATAAAACCCAATTGTATTCAATGGGTTATGGAATGATGGGATAGTGAATCTTTAATCAAACACATTTTCTTTTCATTTTTTATGATGTGATTATTTATTTATGATCTTGTATCCCGTATAAGTAATATTTTTATTATTTTAGTAGTGGTACAAGAATTATAGAGTCCTTTACTACATTAGTTAAAGATGTGTATCTCATGTATAAAAACAAGAATGTTGATTTACCCCCATCCAGTAATAGACTATGTCTTCTATGAAAGACCTGTAAGTGAAACATGACCACTAAAATGACTTATAGTGTGAACGCAATCCACATTATTAGTTTTGGTTGTATTTCTTGACTACTAAATAAATGATTTTATATGCTTATGTGAAATACAGAAATCTATGCATTGTGAAAATTTTATAATTTAATGATTTATGTTCTTGTTTTCCTTTTTGACTCATTTGTTATGAATGGACAATAACTATATCATGAATCAATATTATGATCTATGATATTCATTGTATAGTTTTTAAATGTTATGCTCAAGTTATCAAACCCTTATGTACATAAAATGTCTAGGTGACCATTTTTATATCTCTTATTTACACATAATGATCATTATTTCTCTCCAATTATTATATTTACATTCCCTTTGTTTATAGGAGTAATAATATGTATGATATTTCTATGAATGGTTTTCATTTTGAAGGACATAGCGGGAGAGGACATATTTCACTTATGAACCAGTTGTTTATGTATCCTTGTTTATAAAGACACTAGACCTATATGATTTTAGTGTGAGTTATTATGATATATATTAAATATCAATCAATTAACATATAAAATATATTAATTAAAGGTATATGGTCTATGTATAGACTAAAAAATGGATTACATTTCTATAAAACTCATGGAATGAAATATATTTACAAAACTATCTCAGTTTATTTTTTCAATTTTCTCGTGGAACCACTTTATGTTATGAAAATTATATATATTTATCAATTTTATTTCTACTAAAAAATTAATACCTGATTTTTTATCTAGAATTATTTTATTACCTATTTAAAAAAAATATTCATCACATTGATTATATGAAGATATTTAATTAATACAAATATATTTAGACTTCAAGTATTGATTGTACATAACATGTTTCATTTTCCTCACATTGAGTTCCTATACTAAATAGAATAGTTGAAACCATTAAATATCATTTATGAAAGATTATATCTATTATATCATTTCCAAACCTCATATCATAATCTCTCAAGTATCCAAACCACATAGCCAAAATTTCCAATGTTTCCAATCCATGTAGCCAAGTTTCCTGATCCAATTAACTTTTTTTATTTCGGTCACAAAATAGAAGGAATAAATCAAAATTGTGTTATTATTATTAATATGAAAATATTAAATATTTGTATAAATCCCATTAGAAGAAATATAATTTTGAATCTATATTAATAATGTTCAAAATATGGTTAGTGATTAATTTATGTTTTCATTATGAATTCTATTATTTTTTTCATAACTAATTTTATACTATATTATTCACAATGAAATTATTTAGACATGATTAATGTGATTCTTTATTGATTACAATGAAAATAAAATTGTATTAACATTAGTAAACTATAACCAAAGTATAATATATCATTTAAAAGGAAAATTTTTGTTCTAAAATATCATTAGTCAATATCATTATATATTTCATAATTCTAGATTTGTGAATTCATATAAGTCGATTATTGGGTTCCTCAATTTGGATATGTCAAATATTTGATGTGTGAATACAACTAAATGATATTTTTTCATATGTGAATTCATCTACATGAACTTATTCTATGTAGGTAGATTCTCTTATATGGTGAATCTCACATACAAGTTATTGTTGAATATGTAAATTCTAATAATATAGATATTTCAATTAAATTCGTTTCTTGACTACATGATCAATTCACATTCATTAAAATAACCCATATTACCAAATTGAACAATGTGGTTAAGTGATTTTTTATAGGTTTTTATAAATATTGAAATTGGTTTTGTGTTTCCATATGTTTCAAATATATAATTGATTCAGGAATATTATTCATATTCATAGTTTATTTCTTGTTCTAAAATTACTCCATAATTATTTTTAATCCATTAGAAAATATATTATCTTTTTTATTAAAATGAAATGATTTCAAGATTTTTGAGAATAAATGGATATTCATTTTAAAATTTTAGAACATGAGATATTCAAATTCAAACCATATAATGATTCGATCTCATATATTATTTGGGAGTTCTATAAGAATATTAATACTTATTTTTTACTACTACATTAACTATTATAATTTATATCACTATAAAAGAATTTTTTTATAGTGTATCAATAAGAACCCACCAGAATAATACGTTTTATTTACGAAATATTTTAATGTGGAATATTACCTATGAAATAAATAAGGATATCATTGATGTAATTAATTGGTGTCACATGAACAATAATTATAAAAAGTTTGGTAAATAAGAAAGTAAAAACATTATGCAAAGAAAACATAATGATATTATTTGATCATTTTTAAAATATGATAATGAGATTTAAAATAATTATAAATAATATTATACAAAGAATAATGATATTTATTTTACATTAAATATTTCTACATAAAATTTCTACTCAATAATATAGATATGTTATAATAATGATTCTAGATATTTTAAAAAGGGAATATATAGTTAAAAGAAAAGATATTAAATAATAATTTGAAAAGAATATCCTATAGTTGATATCATGTAGTACAAGATATTTCACATTATTTCTAAATATTTTCAAGATAAAATCCATTAATAGTGTATAAAAATGTGGAATATTAGTCATACTTTACTAAGATTAAAAAAGGACCAAATATGTGGAAGTAATGAAAGAAATAAAATGAATGAAATGTAATCCAAATGGAAGTTAACTAATGATTCATGTCCTGAAAATTATTTTTTTTCATACAAGGATGTGTAAAATTTAATCTTATGGATTTATCAAATAATTACAAGCACTTATCTTATTATTATTCCTTATAATACGATCATGAAAAATCAAATAATGTTTGAATGGAATAATGATAAATATGGACTATCACTTGTTTATATAATAACCATATGAGTGAATATAAATATGTTCTTATATATAAGTATTCACTTAATTCATATATCCAATAATAACTAAAAACTGATATTAAAAAATTGAATGAATATCTAAAAACAACCCATACTGAGAATCACAGATTAAAGTGGGGAACCAATTTCGTACAAACATTCAAAGAATCTAAATTATAAAATTTTAACAATGTTCTTAAAGATAATTAACTCTTAAAAATGAAATTGAATTTTAAACTTAAAATATATCCACTTTTTTCAGGGTAGATATAACATTTATAAAATTATGAGTTTCAATAAAATTATGAAAAATATATTATGTTAAGGTTATGAAAAAAGTTTACCAAAAATATATATATTAAATTATATGACATGATCATTGATAGATGTACATTTACTACTATATGTAATATATTTCAATATTATTGGTCATAATGAAAATTATTTCTCCTTAATATTTCCACCTTCTCTTGGAGATACAATGGATTTTATTTATAATGATTTATATCCATGATTACGTGTAAATAGGTGTTTTATATCAGTTTGCGGTCTAAAAAATCATTTGAAAATCCCATAACAACAAAATGTTCATGTCCATCAAAATTACAAAATATTATTTTTCCTTGTAAATTTTTCCCAAAAGAATAAAAAATGGTGGTTGTACAATGTTGTATTCTCAATACATATGTCCAGTGCTAGATCATAATTCATATCATTCAATAAAAACTATAGAGATAATGTAATTTTTCATAATTATAAAGGAAAAGTAAATGTTTTATACGATGTTGGAATCTTATTTAGTGTTATTATTTCAAAATAATTATATTTTGAAGGATGGAAACATATTTTAATTATTCTTTTACATGACCAAATAGACTCTTTATTTCCCTCATGTCCAGTTAATATAATTTTATTTTATTCCATACAATACTTACGACAAAGGTGTTGTAAATTGGAAGTATGAGTCCAATCCTATATAGACCAGGTAACACAATATTCAATCATTACCAAAGGTTTGGTCACTAAAATTACAGTTTAATTTTTTAAAACTAATTAAATAAAACAAATCAAATAAATAAATTCATTCAAAAAGACAAGAAGGGATAAGGGGACATTTCAGGGCATGTGATAATTATAATATCTTAGGATTCCCTATTAGGTACACATATTTATTCTATTTAAATAATATTTTATAGGAATATGTGAGTAACCTCTTAGATCACAAGTGTTTTCGGGGGTGATAGTTGCTTGATCAAAGCATGGAGATCCTTTTTTGTAAACTGAAGGTGGGCCGCATGATTAAGAGAAAACCTTTAGGATAAGATGAAAGATATCCCCTAATAGTGTATGGATTTAAAATAACGGTAATAGGATTGGTGAATGATTTTCCCTAGTGATTCCCCTCTTCACATAGTGATCGGTGCATGGTTAGTGCACAATTTGGCCAACTGGGCTTCCAACCCTTCATCCTATAATTTCATGGGGAAATTACCATTTCCTCCTTAAAATATAGAAAAAATTATTCTTTTATTATTCTATTAGAAATTATCTTTATATTGGGATCCCCTATATTAGTCCAATTCATTGGTTTCTATTAATGATCTCTATACTAACTTGGATTCAAACACAATTGGTCACATTAGATTCATGTTATGGAGTTATTCTATCGTTTGGTGTTGTTATTCATTTGAATTCATTTCAATAGAGTTATTTAGGTTCCAGGAAATGTACACTATTTCTAGTATTTTCATCCATTTTTTAATTTTATTATTGATTTTGAACGAATTGAAGATCAATACTAGATGACTTATATAGTATAGACATACGGTTGGTGGTCTATACCTATCCCTTTGGCTTTATTGTATTATCAGCACAGTTAATAATGTGATGCACACCAAGAATTTTTAGTTGTTACCTTATAATTAATTAAATGGTTAAATTTAATGAATTGGAACCAGTTATGGATTTTCAGTTGTTCTATTGAGATTGTTGGAGGTGGTTTCTTCATCCTAGGAAACCTATTGGGAGTGCCCCATATCTACTGTACTTAATACAACCTCATGGGGGTGTGAGTTTTCTTATTTATTGAGGTATTATTTAAAATTTTAATTTAATTGAATTGAGATAATAGGAGACAGTTTATTCCTCTTTTCCATGGGTTGACATGAAGTGAATTTATTTAATTTTATAAGTTGGAATTGTTATATGTATTTAATGAAGTCATGAAATGCTTTTGGATTGAGAGTGAAATATAATGATGAGTTTGAATGGTAGTGGATTCTTTGGACAAGTTCATTGGATTTCAATTCCATTAGAATCAATGGAAATTTCTCTCATGGATCTTTCTTGTGATAGTGGATGCCTGAGACCTATTTCCTCTTTGGTTCATGATTCTGTAGGATGCCATGGGGTGTCCTACCCCATGTTCTAGGGTATCATAAGCACACAGTGGACATGGTATGTTGACATTCTCCTTAGAAACCACCCAAGTTTATATCGAGTTTCCATCAAGATGATATTTTTAATCGATGAGGATTTATTGGTATTCAATGCCTTTGATCTGGCACTTCGTGGTCTGAAACAATAGATTACATAGATAAGATGCTATGAATGACCTGATTATATAGTGAGGCCATGATTAATTATATATACTAGATAGTATGGCATGTCCATGGAAAATGATAGACTTGGTTGTACAACATGGGAATGGTGTAATTTTTTGATTCCTATAAGTATCCATTATATAGTTAATGGTTTAGAGTTTTTAGAGTTATCAATTTGGATATCCTATTTCTTTTTTTATCATCCCTTGTATATAAGAGCTTGAATATTGTTTATTAGGTGCCATGTTTTGGTAGAAATTACCAATTAACTCGATTCACAAATATATTAGTACTTCTATACCTATTATATATACACTTAAAAATTATTCAGCTTACACTACGCATCATTTACTTTTTATAGACACCGTTGGTGGGGACATACTGAGTATTATCTCACACCTAGTTTGGGAAGACATTGGGTACCCTGAAATCTTCTTGATATAGGTAGGTACTATGTATATTTTCTTTTTTTGACTCTTGATTTTCTTGTTTCTTAGTTGTTAGAATGCAAGAAACTCAGTTAAGATCATGGTGCTGTGTGGGATAGATCTTTTTGGTCTCAAGTACCATTTGATACATGTATTGTATTGTATGATTATATACATATTTTTTTTATTTTTAGAGAAATGAAATAATTATTATACATATACAAGACTACTACTGGACTTATTTTATGTATTTCTATATTTGAATCTTATATTCTACATGTTGATTTACTACTTATTCTATTGGCTGTTATGATTACTACCACTGTGCTTCACTTTCAAATGAGTAAATATTTTTCGTAAAAGCATATTACAGGCCCTCACTTATATTTGGAAGCCTATAGAATTTGGTGTGGCACACTATAGGCCATGTGACCAACCAACTTGTCGAGTAGTTTAGTAGAATCTTGGTCGGGACGTTAAAATGTGGTATCCGAGCATTTTATTGTTTGTATTATTAATTTGATATAATAGAAAAGGGATTTGTAAGGTATTTAATGTGATTATGATCTATTCGAAATAGTAGCTAACCCATTTAAAAATGAAAAACAAATTTCAAGGAATTGAAATTTTATTTCTCAAGATTTTTACTATTAAAGTTGATTTGATTCAACCAAAGGGTTTTTCACATTAATTGTGATGTTTTATTGATTTGATTGAGTGTTTGATTTTCCTATTTCCTAATGACTTGATGTTATGAATCTCATTCCTAATTTTATGAACCTGTTATGATTCACATTCCTTGCATTATACCATTCCATATAGGACGATTTATATAATTTCATGAATTTGTGTAATGTACCTTTCATGATATATTTGTTATCCTATTACTATTCATAAAAGAAATTTTGAATCACGACAGGTACACAGAGTGAATTCTGTAACCCAAAAAATGTTTTACTATTTAGGCTGTAATATACATCTTATATATTAAATTGTGGCATGTTGAGTCATATATCATTGGTCAAATGGACTAGAATGTGTTATGGTATGGATTAAATGGAGGATACACTTCAGTTTATGGGGAGTATGTTACCTTATGAATTAGATGTGGTAAACCATTTGATTCAACCATTTAGATTGAAATGTGATAAAAATGTGAATAAAAATGAAGTGGAAATTTTAAATTGTGGAAATTGACCTTAAAATAGCTTTTGAGGGGCCTGTAGGTGGTGTATATTATGTTTTTTAGGACTATATATTTTTACCAAGTCATGGATTTATGAGGCATAAGACAAATAAGACTTTATTATTATTCTTTTAACCTATCCTATGTTTTTATCTAATATCATATCTTTATTGATCTTTTATGAGGACTGTGTTTGGATTGATGAGATATGCCACTATAAAGACCACTAGTAATTCTCTAGGAGGGTTGAAATTATTGTACTCTGGGGGCGGTGGGCCATCAGATACTGGTGGATCCCACTGTAGTTCTAATTGAAGAACTAGTGTTTTATCCTAAAACCGATGTTGAGGATCCTTTCTTTAAAGGTTTTATAATATTTATACAGACCATTTAGGGAGAATTACAGCTTATCTTACCCATGTATGAAATTAGATGTGTGTTCCAGTAGCACTATACAACCACATTTTTAGGGGGAAGAGGTCCACAAGCTGTTGAGCTATGGCATGAGGCTAATTTTTGATCATTAATTTATTGGTGACCCATCTGAAAAGGGGTGTGAAAATTGTGGCATATATGCTTCAGGGAGTATCTAAGCAGTAGTGTGATTCATTGAACTAGGTTAATACATTGCATTCTATTGTTTTAAGAATTTCCAGTCAAGGTTTTATGAATACTTGTTCCCCATGACTCTGAGAGGAGAGTGGGCCAGCTAGTTTATATGTATGTAGAAGGGTGTGATTCCTTTTATGCAATATTATTATAACATTAAATGGCTACCACATGTAGGTTTTATAAATGTTACTGATGAGTTATCGAGGTTGGGGCAATTCAAGGAAGGTATCAGTGATGTTTTACGGTCGTAGGTTAACGAGTTCAGCTTGACGATTATTACTAATATAGTGATTTATATTCTTATTAATGATTAGAACCTGAGAGAAACTAGGGGGGTGGAGTATGGTATTTTACCCTATCAAACTAGTTGTTCAACTACCAGTGGTAGGAAATTTCATTTTGAGGCTTCTCGTTTGTTGAGTACTATCCATGAAGTTAGTGCAGGTTGTTTTTCATTATTAGACTCGTGTGGAAGACTATGACATATGAGGAATTACTATGATAGAGACACAATTGTGTGTTAACATTGTGGAAGGATGCATGGCATAAAATGTTGTTGTAGAAACTTCCATCAAATAGTTAGTGGACGGGGGTCATCTCCTACACCTGGTTCATGAGCGGGTTTTACAAGGGTGAATGGGATGTCCAAGATAGTTGAGATGAACCAGAGAATCGTGGGATGGGAGAATGATAGCCTATAATTGTAGTTTATATCTAGATGATTAGGGATCACATCATGAATATTCCCCCTAGTGGTTGATCATTTCAGGGATTTTTCTGGAATGACATCTATAGTTTACCTCCTAATAGAGTGGTGGATATCTTTATTTAGCTAGAGCATGTTGATTCAACAGTATCCTTTATTCTTTATAGAACGAATACTTTGGTGTTATAGGATCTCTAGACGTATTTTGAGAACTTGGAGGAAAATGGGTTTATATTACCCAATACGTTTTTATGGGGATCACCAATCGTTTTTTATGAAAAATTCATATCGTACCCATAGTTATTATGTGGATTACCAAAAACAGAACAATTTATGATTAACAACCTTTATGTGTTGTGTGTTTTCCATATATATTTACTGGTTTCATATTTTTATAGTATGTATTGTCTATATTAGTATCATGTTATGTCATTCGGTCTCACAAATGCATCAATAGTTTTCACAGTGCTGATGAACATAGTTTTACTATCATATTTAGATTCATTTGATGTGGGTTTTATGGAACAAATCATTTTGTATATTCAAAATTTACATGAATATTCCAATCATATTAAGATCATTTTGGATACAATGACATGTCATCAGTTATATTCTAATCTCACATAGTGCCACTTTTGGATGGATATGATTCACTTCTTGGGACATATTATATTGGAGACATGAGTGTGAGTTTACCCAAATAAAGTGAGATATGTTGTTTCGTGAGAGATTCCCAAGAAAATCATTGATTTTTAATGTTTTTTGGGGATAACCAAATATTACAATTTATTTATACCAGATTCCTCATGCTTCAAGGAACTTATTAAAGTTTTGACTAAGAATGGTGTGATATTTTATGTTCAGAAACCAGCAAGACTACCATTGTAATGTTGAAAGGGATATTGGCATCATCACAAGTCATAATTATTATAGAGCTGGGAAGGATATACATGCTGTACTGTAAGTCATATGATATCAACCATGGGGCAGTTTTGATTTAGGAGGATAGATCTGTAGTCTACTAGTCTTTTTAGTTGAGGGAACATGATAGGAATTACCCAACACATGATCTCTAGCTAGATAAAATTTTTTATGATTTTTTCTGTTGGATAAAAAATTTACAAGTAGTGATTTTTGTTGTTCAAATTTACCAAAAAATACTCATTTATATATTTACATAGCATAATATGAATATGAGGTAGTGAATGTGGGTTCAGTACCAACAATATTTTGACTTGGATCATTCCTATAAAACTATAAATAGAAACTCAGTTACCGATGAACTGATTAAGAGGACTCAGATACATGCAGTTAGGAGGCCAATATCGAGTAGAATCTTATGGGATTACCTTTCAGAGATGCATTTGGAGTTGAGGTATGGTTAGGTTCAGACCATTTTTTTCTTTATCTATAATTTATAATCTTTGTAATATAGTTTTCTGATTCAGAGGGCCTAGTTCTATGAGAGAGTGTTGTAGTTGTGGACCCACATCCTTGTGGATCTATGTGAAATGATGTGATCTTGTATATACATGGTCATGTATGGGTGCCGGTGAATAGACAAGAGGAACCTATGTAAGAGTTTCTTAACATAGTTTTTGTAGCATATCCTTGTGTAAGAAATATGTAATTGGATTTATGTCACCAATATATGTTTCAATGGATGAAACATGAGGTATATGGATCATTCATGTGTTGTTCCAACTATTATTATGTGAAGTTGAAACATCAATGACTCGCTGAGGTTTTACAATGATTATCAATTCATGAGTAGAAATCAAATCATTTTGTGATGGATTTATTATCAATTTTCCATGTTCACCTTGATGCAGTGATTTCATTTGGGTTGTTGTGTACATGGCCATGAATGTTTCCAATTTCCTATCAATTATGAAGAATTTATTAGTTAATGATATTGGTAGGATAAAAATTTGAGATAGTATGTATTCATGGGGTCACTCATTCAATCATTGTAGTTAGGGATTCTATGTTTATGTCTCATTTCCAGTTGAGTTTGCAAATGGATTAGGGTATATAGGTTATTATATGCATAACATTCCACCCTCAGACAGCTGGCCTGTCAGAGTGCACAATTAGGGTACTTGAGAACATGATTAGAGCATGGGTCTTAGATACTGGGGACCTTTGGGAGAGGCATGCACCCATAGTTTAGGTCACCTATAATAATATTTACTCGAAGAATATATTAATGGAACTGTATGTGGCTTTGGCAGGTAGTCCTTGTCAGTCTCCCATGTTCTAGATAGAGGCGAGTTATGCATATTTATTGGGACTACATCTTGTGAAGGGTACATTGCAACAGGTCCAATTGATTTGAATGAAGACTTATAATACATATTCTAGATATAAATCTTATGTTTATCACCATCGACAACCTATACAGATCATTGTTGGTAATCTATTATTTTTATGTTTCTCACTACGGCTGGGAAACCGGCAGATTAGGAGAAAGGGTATCCATTCACCATGTTATATCAGTTTGTCTGATATTCTAGAGAGAGTCAGTTTGATAACATATCTATTTTAGTTACCTTATATGTACTAGGACATTTATGACATCTTTCATGTATCTTATTTGACCTGATATCACTAAGACCCATCTCACAATATGTAGTCAGATAAGGGTGAGATATTGGTCGATTTTTTTCCTTGGAAGAGCATCATATTAATATTTCTGATATGATGCAAATAGTTACTCCAAGGATGGTCAGTTCTTCTAGTATGTGTGCTATAAAAGTATAGATATATATAATGAAATAGATGGAAGTGGGATGAAGAAGTACATGCTCGGTGGCCATAATTATTCAAAGGTGAATAATGATGATTATTGGAAGAATAAATTTCGGGGGAATTACGTTAATGGGTGAAAATTGAAATATTTATTATTTTCCTATGAGGTATCAGTCTTTTGTTTTTTTTAAAAGATTTTTTTATGAAATAATATGTGTACCCACTATGATCATGTGTGTTTTTGGGGTGTCTAGGGCTTGTTCAAGTCTCATATCCTATCATTTTAGTAAAAGAAGGCATGCCAAATAATTAAGAGAAATTATGTGGGACCTACTGCATGGTTTCTACTATCTGTGAGGGGATCGACAGTGAGGTGTTAGTGAAAGAACTCTTTTAGTGAAAATTTTCAACCCCAGGAGCACACCCATGTAGGACTCTAGTGTTTTTAGAGAGATCCTAAGACACAGATTTCAAATTATTTTCACAAACATGCACATAAAACCATGCAAGCCCCTCTTTAGATAGTGATGAGTAGATGGTTGGGCTACTATTTGGCCAAACATGATGCCAAACTGCGAGGACCAATATTTCATTGGGAAATTACCTTTTTGACCTCAAAATATATAAAATCATAAACCCATTCATTTATTCTTCCATCAGATATCCTATTCATGTTTAGAGATTCACCTTGAATAAAATTCATTTATTTATCAATCTAGACTGAATCAAAGCTCAATACTAGATGAGTTACCTATTGAAGACCTATAATAGGTGGTCTATAACATTACCTAAATGTTTGGTGTTTTTAAGAATAATTTATATTATGATGCATGGCATACTTTTTGTAGGTTCCAAATTAATTAATTAAATTGTGGAATTGAATAAATTTTAACCTGTTATGGAATCCTTCTTATTCCACTATGATTTTTGGTTGTCACTCCCCAAACCTAGGACAACCATGGGTGTGATTTAGATATTTCATACTTTATAACACCCTGCTTGGTGTCTGAGTTCCCACATTGATATAGGGATACATTATGAATTTATTTTAATTTAAATTGGATAATTTGAGAGAGTTGATGAATCCTTTAAATGTGTTGACAGAAAGTGAATTGATTTAACTGGAACTTGGTATATGAGCCAAATAAACTCAGGGAACGATTATGTAATGTGAATGAAATGAGATGATGACATGAAATTTTAGTGTATTCCTTGTATGATATCTTGGATACAGATTCCTTTATATTTCATGAACATTTATCCCATGGATATTGTTTACAATAGTAGATTCCTCAAACACGTTTCCTCATTGGGTCATGATTTTGTAAGATGTCTTCGGCCTTATTACCCCTTAGATCCATCATGACTTTACTCATATTGGAAATGGTTGATTGATAGGATCATTGGAACACAGCCATGATTTTACCGGGTTTCCATTGAGATTATCTTTGGAATAAATGAGGAATAATTACTCTTTTATACATTGGATCTGGCACTTCTGGGCTGGCAACATTTGAATAAACTGGGAGGCCATTGTTGATAAATTGAACATACAATGAGGTTGTGGTGAATGATATATAATGGAATGAATAAAATGGATTTGATAAATGATACACATATATAAACAGAGCAGAAGTAGTGAGTTGTTTTATGCAAACAGACAACCCTAATATGGGTATTAGTTTACAATTTTTTGCCTAGATAGTATGGATTTTATATTTCTTCTATATAAATATGCTTTTTATGTGAAAGTTACTACATTTTGGAGGGTTCTATATTTGGATGGTAAGAACCAATTTAATTTATTTACATTAATTTAAGTACTTCCATACCTAATATATATATTTAACAATAAATTACATTTCATTAAAAATCATGGCTATGTTATAAACATCATTGGCAATGGTCTATAAATTGTTATCACACATTCTATTTGGGAATACATTGGGTAACTATATAGACTTGTTGGAAGTAGGTATGAAACTGGGAAACAACTCTTTTTACGATTGTTGATTTGTGTATTCCTTAGATGTAGGATAACACATGATTGAGCTAAGATGAATATGCTAACTAAGATAGTTATTTTAGTTATTTTTTACCTTTTGATATATGTATTGTATTAGATTCTTGAATACATTTTTTCCTACATTGTAGAGACATGATAAGATCCACATAAATATATGAGACTACTTTTTTAGTTGTTTTTATATTTTTATCATACATTATTATCTTTAATTTGGTGGATTTACATATTCTACTATTTACTTTTATGTTTAATGCACTGTTATACACTCCAACATGAGGGAATTATCCCCACTTAAATACTCTATGCAGTCAATTCTAGTTGAAAGACTCTAGAGTTTTGGGAGGCATTCATGAGGCTGTGTGGCTCATTGGCTCATGGAACCATTTAGTGGAATTTGAGTCAACAAGTCACACAATAGATAATCTGATATCTTAATTTGAATAATCCAATAGCATAAGATGTGATGCAGTGAAAGATTCTACAATTGTATTTGATGTTCTTAAGGATTGAAATAACAACTCAGGGGGGGGGGTTGAATGAGTTTTCACTTTTTAAGAGTTTCAATACTTTTAGATTCTTAACACCTAAACCTATTAATATTTATTTACATTCCATATTTAATAAATACACATGCATGAAAAAGATAGAAAGAATGTAATGAACACAATATTTACATGGTTTTTCCTTTTTCTGAGAACCCAAATCTAATACATAGCCACTCTAGTTGATAAATGGAAATTCACTTTTATAAATAAGTGAATACAACTTTTTTTGATTCCTATTAGAAACCATATATGTATTGATTGTATTGATTATACTGAATCCTATCAGTTTACAAAGAATCTTAGTAAAAAATTGAGCCAAAATAAAGGAATAAATACTTTATTAGATTTTCACCATGAAATATCCTGGGTCCAATATACCTAATCATGATGTCCCTTATTCCAATGAAAGTAGTCTATGTGACAAAATATGAAAGAATTAATACGATGATATCTTTATCAATCTGCACATTAAGAAATTTTCTATTATTTCTAGATAAAAAAATCTTACACATCTCAAAAACTACCAAAAACTAAATTTGAACTCCCTCGGTCTGATGAATTTAGTTTGATGGACTTAGTACAATGCACTCAGTCTCAATATGAAATACTAAAACTCTACTCAAATTCTCTATATGATCTACCTCAATTTAGTAAAAACAATTAGTAGTAAAAAAATCTTTTATTATCTATAGCTGGAATGAAAATCTTGGAAATAAATATGTAGTTCTACTCCTTTTCCACAATCATGAAAACATACAAATTATGAATGAACAGTGCTCTTATTTATAGGTGACCTAAAAAACCAATGGCAGGGCACTGAAAATATTTTCTTACATACTAAAATATCAAAACTCCAAAAATCCCTCGCATTTAAACTACAACATTCGATTCTTAAAACTTTATCAATATTTTTCTAAATTTAGTCTTCTTGAAAAGTGTAAATTTTTTTAGTATGATTATCTAGGTCATATTGTTTCTGATTATCTTACTCAGCTTTAGTTTGATTATCTCTCTATGCTTTAACTTGAACAGATTCAGTATGACTATATAACATAGATTTAATATTATTATCATTCTTAACATGAGTCTAATTTTTTAAATCAACATTATTATGATTATATTGGCCAAATATAGAATGAATATATTAATCATCTCTTGTCAAATTATCTTTCTAATCATCAGTATGATTATCATTCTCATCTTTAGTCAGATCATCTTGGTCAGCTTTAGTCTGATTGTCTTTCTAATCATCAGTGTGATTATCTAACTCAGATTCAATATGATTACCATGATTGTATTTTGTATGATTTTCTTTCTCATCTATAATATTATTATATTTCTCACCTTCATTACTATGTTCTTTTTCATCATCTTTTTACGATTTGACTTCATTCCTCTTCTCATTAAGATATGAATTTCTTCCTATGATCATTTTGATAGAACATCTTCATTAGAGTCAATATTATTGAATTTCATCCTTAGAGTTAGTTTTATCAACCTTCTTAGAGTCGGGCTGATCATCATTCTTAGAGTCAGTCAAATATTCCTTCTCAAAGGTAGTCTAATAATACAATTTGAAGTCAATCTGATCATTGTATTGTGATCAATGTGTTTTGATCAATGTGTTTTGATCAGGAATATTGGAAATGATTTTTTGAATGATAAATTTTAAAATGATTATCACAAAGTATATTAAATTGGTTAGAAACATTCACTTTCAAATCATCTATTTGAACCATCATCCAAAACATATGGGTTTAAGCCTAAGTAGCCACAATATATTATGATTCATGTATGATAAATGTTACTGAACATTGTTTACTTTATTTAAATCTTACAAAAAAATTACTCTAGAAAAAAATTCACCCTGAGGTTAAATATTTATAATAAAAATATCAAGTCCAATCGACACCAGAATAACCATGAAACTTCAAATCACAATTTTCAATTGTATAATGATAGATGGTATTTTGTTTATTTTACATATATAAGAATTATATTTAGTTCCAAAATAAAAATCTCATTCATATTTCTTAAATACATAAATAATAAACTCATAGCCTAAATAATATTAGGCCTTGAGGATGTAAGTTAATGTAGAATTCTTACATATTCTGAAAGTCTTTATGATTTACAATTTTTTTCAATTCATATTAACTCAACATTGTACTCACATACATTGGAGTGGAATATTATTCAGATTCTACCATCCCAAAATTATTTAATTATTCACTAGAATCCTTTTCTAGAGAAATGAAATTATTTTTTTATTTGTTTAGTTGTAATCCAAATAAGAATTTTAATTCCCTAAACATTAAAATTCTAAAATTCTTCATTATTTGCTATGAAAACTAGTTAAAAATTATTAATACTCACAATAAAAAATTATACCATCCATATAATCAATTAATATTAGAGTTTCATACTCAATAGTTTTCACATATATTTCAATCAACAATTCTTTCTAAAAAATCATCATTCATAAATTGGAGTCAATTTTTAAATATAAGGTACACTGGAGTTTATTTCAAACTATAAAGGTAATTATTCAATATATAATCCTTATTATCATCATTAACATGTTAAAAACCATAATGTTATTCAATTTATGCTTCTTCCCCAGTCTCAACATATAAGAAATATGACATTACATTTATCTGATAATCATATTAATTTCAATGTGTGGCCAGTGATATAAACATTTTAATAGTTTGTAATTATGAAACTGAGGAAATGTTTTCATAAAAATCCACATTATCCACCTATGCATAGCCTTATAAAGAATTATGTACTTGTTTCTTGAAACAAATTCATGTTTATTCAACTTTTTTCTATAAACCCATTTTTAATGAGTTTTTTTATTTTCAGAAAAAGATTAAGTTACCATGATTCATTTTTACCAATCTAATTGAATTCATCCTTCATAAAATCCACCCATTATTTATATTTAATATCTTCTGAAACATATTCTAGTTTAAATTTTGATATAAGTTAAGCCTTCTATCCAAATCTCAATTTTCTTCTAGTAATAATTGGATACTTCTAATTCAGAGGAATATTTTCAGTATCAACATGTTTTTTATGGTAGGAAATTTATATGTTTTATCATAACATGATTTTTATACCTCTTGATAATTTTGTTTTTTATCATTATAACATTCAATATAATCTTTTAGTTTATCCTCCTTAGTATTATAATCAACTCTTGTTAATGAATTTTTGTTTTTAATAACATTCACATCATATGAGTCAACTAACTTTTTTTAAATGTTTATTCCAATATTTTTAACTTCTTCCATTTATGGATAACCCATAAAAGACCCTTCATCGTCTTTTTCATCAAAATTTTCTAAATAATTTTTATTTATATTACATTAAAATTGAATGAAAATACATTTAATTACCTTTATGAAGGTTTTTATACCACATTTCAAAACAAGTCACATTGGATTCTGATCTCATCAAACATATGATCTGAATATGTACAATAGTACTAATAACCTCTCTATAATAGAACTATTAATGTTTGTATTCTTATAAAACACCTCTTCCTATATCCATTAACTTATATTAATTATTTTTGGTACTCAATTATGTTATGGATTGTAGTATGAACTATATTGATGATTGATAACATGCTTACTAATATAATTTTCAAATGTATTTCTTTTGAATTAGGTACCATTGTCAATTAAAAAATTATTTAAATAAACCCCCATTTCTTACTCAATAACTTTTATAAATATCATGAACATTTACTAACCCTATGACTTGTGTCTCATAAAAATTATTTTTTTCATCTAAGTAAAAATCATCAATAAAAGTGATAAAGTATATGTCTTCTTTTGTTGATTGTTATATAATCGAACCTAAAAAATCAAATTGAATATTTTCAAGAGATCTGGTAGAATGAATCTATACTCTATTATGACTCTTTTTAGTCAATTTCTATTTCTAAAAATTTAAAATAACAAATTTAAATCTTTTATTCATTTATATAAATTAAAAAACAATATTAACTTTATGAAGTTTTTCATTTTTTCTACGCAAGGTGTCAAAGCCTTTGGTGCCACAATTTTCTTCATCTTCAGCACTCATGTAATATGAGTTATTCAACTCTCAAATTTGAAAAATATTACAACCATTTTTTTCTTTTTTTGATATATTTTCCATCTTTCTCACTTCTAATGGTACTAAAATATTTTATAAAAAATAATTCTTTCCCATTATCACAATTTTGACAAAAAATATGTATGTTGTTTTCCCATAACGAAATAAAACTTCCTTATATTGAAATATTTCTACATCCATATAATCCATTCTAATTCCTCTTATTTTTATTGAAAAACTTAATCTATTTCATAAAGATTATTATTTCCAACATCTTTTTATTTTCTACCAGTAGAATCTTGTTCTAGAAATATTATCATACATCTTTTGGAATTATGAACAGTCTTGTCTTATATTCCAAATAATTCATCAACACATTAAATTATATATATTTTTGGAATGATTCTAACATGTAGAGATTTTTCTTTTTTAAAATTTTATGGGTGAGGAATGTGACTTATTCTTATCCCACCATTTCATTAACTTTATTCAAACCCTTTTAATATAAGTGTATTGTTAAGCCAAAAATTTATGGTTGGTGTTGATAGATTCCATGACACCAAAAATAGCCATAAAATCATTATTTTTGGTTGAAATAAGTTATTTCACTATATAAACATTGTTGAGGTTGATAACTTCTTCACATTTTAATAGTATATTCATGTAGACCATCTTTCATCCATAGTATGTTTTCATATTTTTTAGATTAAATAGGTTCACCAACACCTTTTCCACCCAATCATTCCCAATACTTTTTCTAGGACATGAAATGTTATAAAAATAAGATAAAATATTATTTTTGGTGGTTGATGATTCCACCTATTATTTTATTTTATGTTTCACATAAACATTAGATGTCTTAAATTTTAAATCGAAATACAATTTTAAAATTTTTATTTATCTTACTCAATGTATTTTCAAACTGAAGTAGTTTGTATTGATATTTGTTAATTTCTTTCAACCTTTACTTCCAGCTTGTAACCAATATATCCAGTCATCTTTCCCTATTCAATAATCCTTATCTTATAACATAAGGTATTATAAATTTATTATTTCTTCTTCATTAAGAAATATTTTATTTCTTCATCAATTTATTAAAAATAATTATTTATTACCATATTTTTTTTCAAGAGAGATATGTTTTTACCAAGACATGATACAAGTTATGTTTTGAGTTGACACTCTCAATATAATAATTCACCACCATCGATGCTATCTAGATTAACTTTTATTTTGTGAATAATTAAATAGATGTTCATAATTTTTCTAAACATTGATTCCAATAAGGATTTCATACATAGAATACTACTTTTTCTCCAGTGAAATTCTTCACATATTTTTTTGGATGACTTTAATTCATTATGAATTTTGTAAGACTTATTACATATATGGTTTTCATCAAAATAATCTTGATATTCACTATATTTTTTACTTGGGATGATCCATAAAAATATTTATGATTCCAGAACACTGAAAATATTTAAGAGGTATTTTACATATATACATTCCTATACGTATTTGATTATTTATCTATATAGGATACATGATTTCTTTCATTCGACTCATTAGCCTATTTATCTGTAGGGCCATAAGGATTGACATCTTCATTATATTTCATTATAAATTTTCTCATGGATTCAAAAACAACTTCATCAATGATATTATTTTTTAACATTTTTTATTTCCCCATTTTAGAAGAAAAAATTATTATCTGTATTTAATCAAATGAAAAATCAAACTTATATTCTAAACATAATTTTTTGAATGAATCATTTTTGGAGAGTTCTCATGTATTTCTTCACAATTATAGAGTCTTCCAGTATATCAAAAAATCCAATGTTGTTATGGAAGATTTCATATACTCTGGTTAAGTATTAGTCACTAGTTATTTTAAAATATCATTTGTATTTCTTCATATATACAACACCATATTTGTAGATTTTGATCTTTTACATTATAATTCCCTTCTAAAATACATTCTATCTTTTAATACATAATCAATGAAGTTTTTAGATCCATCAAATTCATATATATGTTTTTAATAATGACATAAGTATATAATTTCTTGATTTTCCATCAATTTTGATATTTATCTTTTTAGAAAAATTCACCAGTGAATCCTTCTCAATAGGTGGGAAACCTATAGAAGTAGCCAAAAAAATTCCATGATAGTAGATATGAGATTAAAAATAATCTTATTTTTTAATCCAAAATACTTTATTCTATAAAATATAGGAATTACTCTACTATTGAATAATAAATATTATCCCTGATAAGAATTCAACAAGGGAACCTTGAATCTGATACCAATTTATGTTTCAACGGGACCGAAAAACAACTTTTATTGGGGGGCTAGTTGACATAAATGTTCAAATTTTAAGAGTTTAAAGTATTTTAGAAAATAACCCCTATAACATGTTAAGATTAATTTCCTTATATTATTTTAATAAATTCTCATTCATGAAAAATTAGGAATGCATCTAAAATGCACAATATTTAGAAGGCTCGACCTCATTGAGAGAACCAACATTATTTCAATAGATAAAAACACGGGTATATGGAAATTATCTTTTAAGAATAATTGAATAAAAATTGTACCAACTAATGATAGACACCTTCTATCTCATGATAGTAATCATTATACTAGCTCCTTCCATTTTATAATGCTCTTTACAAAACTATCGATTGAGAAATAAAAAAATAACTACTTTTTTTTAATATTCTCCACAATAGTTCCAGGTCCCGATAACCCTGAGTCTAATTAATCCAGTCTGATTGAATTATTCCAATCAACATAATACAATGTTCTATTTTTCAATATACTCTTTAATAATCATTATTTACTATTTGGATAATAAAACTTGTGCTTATTAGATTCTCCCTAAAACACACTCCAAACATCCTCGGTCCGATGAATTCAGTGTGATGGACTCATTATGATGAACATTGTCTCAATATGCTATGCTCAAACTCTACTCAAATTTTCTATATGATATTTTTATGTCCAATAAAAAACATCTAGTTTTCCAACCAACATTTGAGATATTATATTGGAATAAAAACCATTGAATTAAATAGGAAATACTCCACCTTTTCTGCACCAGTGAAAAGTTACAATGTGTGGATGAACTATTCCCCTTTTTATAGGTGACTTATAAAAAGAGAAGGTGGGAAATTGAATAACATTACCCATCTATTAAATTTTAAATACATTGAAAATAACTCAGATTAAAACTCCAAAATTGAATTCATCAATCCCTATAATGATATCTCTGAAATTAATCATCATATACGTACTATCATTAATTCAGTATGATTATACTTTTCAATTTCATTCTGGTTATCTTGCTTAGATTAATGGTAATTATTTTTCTCACCTTCAGTCGGATTATCTTGACCACCATCAGACTGATTATATTTCTAAATTTTAGTATGAATATCTTTCTTAGATTTACTATTATTATTTTTCTCAATACTAATATGATTATATTACATAGACATAACATGATTGTCTTACTCAAATTAATTTTGATTATCATTATTAGACTTACTTTGATTATCTACCCTAAATTCATTCTAATTACCTTTATCATATTCGATTTAATTATCTTTCACAACATCATTCTGACTATACTTAACATCTTACGTCTAATTATCTTTCTCATCATTAGTGTGATTATTTTACTCATATTCAGTTGATTGTATTTTTCAGATTCATTAAGATGAATTTATTACTCTTATAATTATGATCTAACTTTATTCCTATTATAATTAATATATGAATTTATTCATCTTCTCATTATGTTATAATGTCTTCTATCAGAGTATTTAAGATTTTATTTCCCCTTCATAGTCATTTCAATATTCTTTCTCCATTTTAGTTTGATATTCCTTTTGAGAGTTAGCCTGATCATCCTTCTCAGAGGCTATCTGATATTCCCTCTCATATTTAGTATGATCTTCTTTCTCATAGTCAATGATGTATTCCTTCATAGATTCATTCTGATCTTTCTTATCCAATTCATTTTGATCTTTCTTCTCAGAGTCAGTCTAATAATCCCTCTTAGATTTAGTCTGATATTCCTACTCAACGTTATTCCAATCTTCATTATGAGGTAACTTCCTACTATGATGAATGTATATAATAGTGACTACCCTTATAAACTTTCACATGCATTCAAAAATCAGTATTTTACAATATATTAATTCACAACAAATAAAAAATCATTTTATAAAACCATCACAATGGTTATTCAATTTGGGTCAAACCAATTGGATCTTTTTATGCTGCATCTATCCAATGGTTATAGTATATCTAATATACGGGAATTATTGAAAATATATTATATGAAGAATCTATAACATGATAATGATCACATTCCTAATAGAATAATATTAGGGTAAGATAGTTAAATTTTAATTCCCATGGTCAAGGTTGTTCCAAATAACGAGATAATTTTTTAACCAAATTACTAGCCTTAGAGTTAGTATGGTTTGATATATAGATTCAGTACGATTAAAGGTTCCCTTACTCTTGAACTTTTACCCTATCAGTGTTAACCATGCATGAATGAATTTAATGAAGAATTAAAACAAATATCATGTATTATATAATGATTAAGCATTTCAAAACAAGGCAATAAAAATTTTAAATAATAAAAAATGATTAAAAAAGAACATGAACATAGAAATAATGAATAGTGTAGCAAATAAATAATGTTCAATAATGGAAAATAAAAAAAAAAAATTGTAATTAAACTAGAAATAATTCATCATTACATAATGTAATGAAAATAAATAATCATAACTGTAAAGAACGACAAGGTGGAACCCCACTTTAACCTTTGGGCGATCACCTCTCAAGATTGAAGTGGAAAGAATTCTTTTTGGCAAAAATTCTCATTTATAATCATATATGTCACCCCCCAATTTCAATGATGAAAATATGAACATAAATTGTAGATAATGTCAAAAAAACTCCTATAAATTATTGACTATAAATCCAAATTTGTTTTCTAAAACTTATATTCCATGTCAGTATTACACAATAAGTTATATTTGGGACTCGAATGTTTTGTGGAATTATCAATGATGTGAAACGATATCTTGATATTTTTATGATGTGTCATAGTGTGACACACATGTGTCATGATTTTCCATAGGTGATATTCACTACCACATCTTCTTTTCTTCCACGTGGCATATAAATGGTTCATCTCTTATAAATTTAGAAACCATTTGATGATCACACTATGTGTAAAGTCTTATTGAAATGATAGAAGTACGACTTTTCCATGGTTCTTTTGTTTAATACCTTAGAAACATCATCAGTTATATTTGGTTTCAATCATCATCCATGAGTTTCTTACTATCTTTAATTTTTTCACTATTATCCTTTACATCTGGGTAAGAAGGGCTTTATGTTCCTCAAAATGTCACAATTTCATTCATATTCCTAGAAATTCAAGAACTACATAAAAAAAGCCTTAATTTATTCAATGGAACACAAAATGAGTTATTTAATAATTAATCAGTTCATATATAAAAAACATCCAATATATAGATATAAATTTATATATCAAAATTTCAAACTTTTTTGATGATGGTTTTATTGTTAAATTTAAAAATTGTAAATGAAATTTATTTGAAGTCAAATATATTTTATTTTACAAAAATATAATGTTCAACATTTATGAAATAAATTTTGAGGAAGTAGCTTATAAAAAAAATATAATTCTTAAATTCTACACAATATGATAACATCATATAGAATTTGATATTGGTACAATATAATTTTAGGTTGATGCACAATCCATTCAAGAACCAAACAGTTCTATAGATACTAGATTATAAAATGGACCAAATTTTTTTTTGTAAGTTTTAGTTGAATGGAAAACAACCCAAAAAAATTCTAATCCAATAAGAGAATCCATAACTATATGGCCTCTTGATCTTATTCATTTTTATTTATTTGGGCATATGAAACAAGGTAGTTTGGGTACTAAGTGATATTATATAACAATTTTTACATATTTTACATGATATATATGTGATTATTTTTATAATGTAAAATCAGAATCATTATCTACGTTTATCACAATTTTAAGTTTAATTACAATGTTAAAGTATAATAAATTAAATCAATTATAAGTGATCATGGATATGAATTTTGAATTCTTAAATTTATATATTTCTATGAAGATAATTGTTATTTTCATAATTCTTCCTCTCCAATAAAACCAAAATAAAGGTTTGGTAGAAAGGAATAATAATAAAAATTGATAAATTTCTAGGATAATATCATTTGAGTTAAATCTCTATATATATTCTTCGGTAAAAGCTATGAATACATATTTTTATGTTACTAATATAATTATCATTGGAACATTGGTGAAAAATTAATATTATGGTATTTGGAAGGAGATAAATCCTAAAAAAATTTATGGCATAATTTTTCTGCATTGTTTTCAACATAAATACTAAGGATACTTTAGATACATATTACAAATAAATATAATGATTAAAAATTCATGGGATTTTCAAAAAATTTGAAATAATATATAATTTATAATAACAAACCCATGGATATTGAAGAATAAATTTATGTTATATATTATGAAAAATACTTGAATAAAATTTATTATTATATTGATCAACTAGAAGATTTATATTGAGTTAATAATTTTGAAAAGAAAGAACCTCACGATAAATACCCACATATTGAGGGGGGAAATATTTCTTCCCAATAAAAACCTATTCAATAATGTTATTAGAAGAATCATAGAGATCTCCCTATAAATATTTTGATTATAAATATTGATTAAAATGTTCAAACATGAGAACCTATTATGACTATCCTTTCATATCATGCTTTCATTCTAGATTTTGTAGAGAAGAATATCGAGGAATCATTAAATGATTCTTACTTTATCTAGGATATGATTGATGAGTTTAATTAGTTAACCATATATAATCTGTGGAAATATTCTGTTCCACTGAACTATTCTTATGTTGTTATAAAAAAATTTATCTTTAAAACCAACCATGATTAATTTAAAAAAATATAGATGCAAATAAATCTAAATTAGAATTTGAAGAAAATTATGAAGAAAAAGAAGTTTGTTTTGGATATTATTTTTCAATTGACACTATATAAGAAGGAGATAAATTATTATTATCTATTAATTATTTTAATGTAATTAAATAATTTAAAATGGCCACCAAAAAAAACCTTACTAAATTGTCATATCTAAAAAATTATAGGTATTATGGTCCCCTAATTTGGAAAATGAAATGAATCATGATCATTTTTTAAAACTGTCTAAAGATTTATGTGGTTTGATATAATATCCATGATCATCTAATGAATGGATTAATATTCTTCCTTTGAATAAAATTTTGAGAAGGGAAATGTGGATCCTATTTTATTTATAATAAAAATTATAATTATATATTAATTTTTATAATTTGTATAGATCACATTTTTTTGTATTTTCATGTTTAAAAATATTTAATGAATTTTCTAAATTAATAAATTTTTAGTTTAATAAGAGTATTATTGGAGAATTGAAATTCTTTCCTGGTTTACAAATAGTTTAAATAGCTGATGGTTTTTTTCTAAATCAATAATATTATACAAAATATCTTGTTATGATATTTTTTTAGTCTATTCTAAATGTTAATATAGTCACATTATTACTACATGAATATAGATTCACTAAAATATAGATACTATAGTTATATGACTACATAAATACGAACGATTGGACGTTTGTTAAATATAACATCTTATATACCTGATTTACTATTTTCAGTCATCATGTGTCTTAGAATTCAATGTTACCCTAAGGAATGGTACATCTATTATACTAAGACCATTATTAGATAGGATAATGGATCTTTGAATGTTGTATTATATTACCCTTATAAGAGTAATTTTTATATCAAAATCTATTCTAATATTAATTTTTTTGTGTGAATGATATATAAAAAAACACCACATTCAAAATTTAAGTTACATGGAAAAATTAGTAGATTATTCCACTTTAATGAAACATAATCATATTTATATTTCAATTTCTACATTTGAAATTATAGTTCAATAAATATTTTGTTCTAGTTATTTTTTGATAAATAATCACTTTATTATTTGGGATTTTACTTTGATAAGATTACTATATTCTACAACATCATGTATTAAAATTTTTAACATTCCCCTAAAATACCCATGGTAAATGCACATTGATGATAATTATCATTTAATTAGGAACCATGCTTGAAAAAGAAAATATAAATCAATAATTTTTTTCTATAGAAAATTAACTTGTTGATAACATTACTAATCCCATATTCTTTAGTATGTTTGGTAAAATCACGATTGAAATTCATATGATAAACATTTATAATTTTCTTGCATGAATTTTGGTGTATTTTGAGTGTGTTTATATTCTAAAAAATTTAGAGTTACATTAAATTTGTAGTAATATGGAAATAGAATTTTAGGTATCTATTTTTAATGAGAATAATTTTTTTTCCTATAATAATATTTTATGTTTCAAAAATATACTGTTTGATGTCTACTTATTTTTTAATATTTCACTTAACAAAAAATTGTTTTAAAGGGCATTTCAATATTTATAAAAACATATATCAAAATATTCCCACGGTATATAACTACCTCTTATAAAAATATTATTATTTATAGACGATCCTTGACACATACTGTGAAATATTTAAATTTAAAAATGTTGCATAGAATATTTATAGTTAATTTTATGATATTTTATCTTGATAAAACTGTTTATAAAACACAATGTGTTTTCATTTAACAAGGATGATTAAATTGTGGGGGAGTTAATTTTAGGCTATAAACATAAAGAAATGTTACCCTATATTGAATAAAGAGGGTTAAACCCATTATAATTTAAAAAATATAATTTCACTATTAATACTATATTGTTTTGATAAATTAAAAATCAGGAATATGTTTGGAAAATAGAAATGGGTTTGCAATTATGAAATCATTGGAGACTATTGAGTGGCTCCTTAAACTCCTTAGTTTATTAATTATTAAATTGATTTTTTTTCATTTTCTAAAAATTTTCTAACACATTGAATTGTGAAAATATTATTATTATCGCTTTTATTGATTAATATATGTTGAACGTCAATTATATCAGAATTTTTATTTATATAATATAACTTTTCATTTACTGTTTTGATTATCCATCCAATTTTTTATAATTTTTTTATTGCGTTCATAGAATAAGTACAACATTTAATACCTTTAAAAATGAATTTTAATTTTTTTCCCATTCCTACATTTCCAATCCACATAGCCAAATATACCATGTAGTCAAACTAAAGTTCCAAATCTCTAACATATCCAATCCATATAAATATTTTTTACTGATTTGGTCACCTTATTTAATTCAATCGTAGTATTGGATACAAAACACCAAATTTTGTTATTCATTTTGAATTGTAAATATAAGAAATAATATTCATTCAATTATAATACATAATATTATTAATTTATATTTATCATGTCTAAAATTAGATCATAAATCACTACATGTTTCCAGTCTAAATTATGTTTTCTCTGAACTATTTTAGTTAAATATTTTAATGATTACATGAGTTATATAGGTTAGACTAAGAAGGTTCTTAACAATTTGAAAATTGAAGGGGATTTTCTAAATATAATTAAATAATATAAAAATATGATTTTTTTATTTAGATGGATTGATTTAGGTATTAATTCTAATATGTGAAGTTGTTCATAGATTTTAGAATCATGGATTCTTGAATTTGGATACATTGAATTAAGGATAAATAAATTTGGAGTTTTTAAATATTATATATTCAAAAGAAAGAATAGTTTTTATTATAGGAATTCGGCTAAATATAAATATACATTTTAGATAGATTCAACTTGGTGGGGAAATTCACTTTCATGTTACATTCATCTATGTAAATTATGGTTATGTAAATATCATGGTTACATGGATGTTTTTACTATGGAAACCAGTCACATTCGTGAAGAACTATATATACAAATTCATCCATGTGGGTATGTGATTTTTTATTGTTTTTTTTATAAATCTTGGATGATGATTAATTTTTCGGTATGTTTCAAATATCTATTTTTAAAAAGTTTATTTTGAATATTATTTTTTATTTAGTTGTTCTAAAATTACCCATTATGTATCTATAATCCTTGTGAAAAGAATTTAATTTTTTATAATAAATAAAATTAGATAATCAGGGAAATTATAATGTAAAGATATATAAACTAAAATGTTACAACTGAAGATATTCATATTCAAATTGATTGATTTATGAGGAATCAGTCTCATATATTTTCAAGGTTTTTTATATGGATAGTAATACCAAATTTTTAATGATATATCAATTATTATAATTTATTTTTTAGTATAATTAGTTATTTTATTTTTAATACTATCATGAAGAAGATACATCTATATTATTTGTTATTTTTGAAATATTTACCAATATAACATCCTTTGAGAAATAAGAATCGATATATTTGATGTAGTTTTCATGTTTCAAATGTGAAAATCATTATTCTAGAATAAGGAAGGGGAAACAATATTAATAAATTCAATATTATATGAATGGGTTAATTATATATATATAGGTCAAAGAATAATTTATAAAAGTTCATTATCATAGATACATGATCCATGAAGCTGTAGAATTTTCCTTCACATTATTTGATCATTTTGGATCTGATCACATTAAAAGAAATCATTATTTGAAATTGATTTACTATAGTGATCCATAATAAATGTACATCCACAATAATCTTTTGGTCAACTAGTTTACATGTTTATTTTATTCATTTTATTCCATTTTATTAACCAGTGTGTGAGTATTAAAACCATCGAAAAGGACTATTGGGGGGGGGGGGGTTAGACCCCAAATAAAGTCAGCTTTACTTGTTCTTGTAGGAAAATATGTTATTAATATTAAGGTTTTTACTCATGGGAAAAAATATTTTACTCTTTGGGTTGTATCTACATGTATAAAAAATAATATTAGTTTGTAGTTTAATCCAACATGGGAAAAGGATTTGTAATTCTGTTGGGACACTATGTGTGAACAAGTTGGTTTAGATTCCATAGTGAGTGGGTGCGATATCTTTTTGTGTTTGAGTGGTGTGATAATTTGAGTATGGTCAATTTGATCAAATATTCAATAAAATATCATGTGAATTGGAATTTTATTTAAACTACATTATTTTTTAAACATTTATAAATTGTTTATATTTAATTCACAAGTTCAATTAATCCATTTCTTGTCTTTTCTCATAATTTTTCATAAAATGATTCGTCATGGATTTTATATGGAACACGTTTGTATGGATGTTGATAGATAGTGTCATATATCTTCATCCAATGAACTGGTTTAGGTTCTATATTTCATGAGAAAAAAATATGGGACATAAGGGATGATTCTATAACCATAATGGAAAGTAGGATTGTGATTCATGATCCACTATGTTATGGAGGATGGTACGTAATTCTAGATCCACTTTGTTATGAAAGGAAGATCATGATTCCTGGTCAATTCTTTTATGGATGTTGGGTCATTTTTACTCATCCCCTATATTTTGGTGGTGATATCTCGAATCTAATTCAACTATTTAGTAGAAGTAGGTTGATGATTCCTGATCCATAATGGTTTTACCCAGGATAATTATTCTTGATCCACTAAGTTATATTTTCTTATGATTTTACATGTTCTATGAAATTATGACACATTACTATTATTATGACTTGTTTTATGATACATTATTATGTTTTTGTCCATTTATCTTTTTTATTATCTCATGAATCCTTGAAATTATTATTTTGTATATGTTTGACAACAAGTGATTACATTTCATTCCTCCCAGTATGTAGATGATGCATATTCTTATATACTATTTTTCTTCTATTTTTTCTCGGATGTTCACGTTTTCTCAAATTCTGATTTTCTAATCATTTGTGATTTTTTATAAATTTTTAGCTTACATGGTGATTATATATCTACATTAAATTTTTTCCATTTTTTTCTTAAAAATTATATGCAGGATTAAATACATACAGATGTTTTATATTGAAATATTGTGAGGGAAGTTAAAGAAATAATGTGAAATAAAATAGTTATGTTGGGAAAAAAATGACACTAAACATTTATATTATCTTATTATGCAGTTATTATGATATGTAATGTACTAGTTATGGAAATATATTTATAATTGACATGTTTCAACTCACTTGGAATGAAAACTTTTTCTTAAATTATATTTTTTTAACATTGGATCAAATTGTGATTGTATGGGCCATCAGAGTATCCAAAATTCATTATAATATGGGATTAGGTTGTTATAACTAAGTCTCAAAATAATGAATCATTAGACTACCCATAATAACATGACATGAGTTTCATGTTATAATCATTTCACAAATACAACCCATTATATAATAATATAACCACCCACAACCTTTTAGTGATAATGAACTCATAGTTGTTCCTAAATAAACAAATCCCACATAAACCCATTGGGAATATGTATAGCAATAAACATCAATCCAAGTAGGATCCGACCATATTTTTCTTCAGTATCAAATAATAGACACGAATTAAAAATCATGTCTGAAATTAGTTTAAATGAAACCATTCATTTAACATTTAAAATAAATATAGGAGTATTGAGAGGTAATAAAAGTAAAGCACTGTGAGATAAACATTCGGTATTCAACAACACGGACTCATAATATGATCCTTATTATCTAATTTATTTTTCCAAAATAGTTTATATGTGTCAGACTATAAGGTAGATCATCATCATGTTCCTAATAACACATTGACAATGGATTATCATCCCAAAATTAGTATCTATATGTTTTTTATTAATATTTTATAATAATCCAATAGCCTGAGTGGGTGGAACTTTTTTGTATAAAACGTTACTATTATACAAACCTAGGTTCCTTAGGATCTTATGATTTATTTCCTTATATTAAAATCTACATTTCAACATCCAATTAATCCCATAAAAAATATACCAACATCAATCAATTTCTCCCTTCAAAATAAATTAAATTAATTTTATAATAAATCAAACATGCACATGTAGTCCTAAAAATACTATTTTATAAAAAAAATAAAGATTCATTAAAAATTTCATCAAGTATATTTAGTCCATCAAGAGATGATATTTTTAGACACGACATATATTAATCAATTGAAATCATCATTAATCAGTTGGAATCCCCTAACCACGAAAGGAAAAGGCATGTGGAGTCAAGATGAAACCATTAATGTAATTTCAAATATTATATGGTTTATATTAAATATATCCTTGTATTACATCTCTATTTGGAGATATAAATCTATGTTGTCATTGAAGTTAAATATAGAATAATAAATAGGCGTCACTTAATTGATTGTGTCATTAAGATCTATAGATAAATAAAATAGTATAGAATCTAAGGGGTTAATGGGAGGAGGATCACAAAATCATATGGATGGGGGTGTCTATGAATGTTGGATAATAATGGATTTTTGGTGTTATATTAAGAGAATGATCGAAGGGAATTTAATATTTTTTAATATCTTGGTGGATGATATGGTTTTCCAAATCATGTCTTAACTATTTTAATAACCAAAAACTCAATTAAAACTAGAAATATATCAAAATATAGTTAGAAAAATATTCAAAAATCATGTGAAATTTAAAAAAATAAAGTATTGTTTCACAGTTTTTGCATGATTTTCGCTGACCATGAATTAACTATACGACATAAAATATTTTCCAAAAAATTTCATTTCAATTGTAAATTTCATTAGAATTATATAATTAAAATATGTTGTAATAAATGGATAATACATGCATTATATTTTATGGTCAGTGTTCAAATTGATGTTGGGAAATTTTTATAAGACCTACATAGAATACAATGTTAGGTAATTATTTGTTATATATATATATATATATTTTTTTATCACTTTATTACGAAACCAATTGTGTATAAGCAATATCATATTTGTGTTTTAAGAGTAAATATAATCATTAAACTATTTCATGCGTGTTTTATGTTTAGGTTTTTTTGTTATAAATTATTTTTCTATTTTAGGAGACATTTGAACAATTACCTGTTTTATAAAATTGATTGGGATTTACCAGAATAAATTCATATGGTTTTCTGATTCATGTATGTTTATATTTATTTTAATGGATATTGTTGTAGATTAATTTTGATTTATTTCTATATTTTATTTAAATATTCATTATCTTTTAAAAAAATATAAGAGTATATTGTTGCAAGATTTAGTTATTCCAGGGAATTTATGATATGTTATGTTCTAAAATTGAGTATTTATTTTTTATAAAAAATATATTTTGGGATTTAGTATGAAATTTGAATTAATTATTTTAGTCACATTTTCTTCTTTTATAAATTTTCCCGACATTGCTATGGATGATTTTAATTTTTATAGAAATATTGTTTTATGAAATTTTTTTCTTAAGTTAACAATTTCAAATTTATTCCGTTATAATTGAATAAATTTTATTGAATTATCTTGTATTTGTTGAATTTAATGGTTATTGGTTTTTAGATTGATAAAATTAATTAGTGGTTGGTTTTACCCCACTTATATTGGATGATCTAAATAAATAGTTCATTAAACTTTCAATGGTGATTGGTAAATAAAATCCATTTTTGTAAATTTTTCATAAAATTATTTAGTAATGTGATTATGTTTCTAAAAGAATATTTTTCGGTGTTAATGTGGTTTCGTATTTAATTTAATTATGATTAGAATATCTTTTTGTTGTTTTTTATTTTTACATTCTTAAATGTTTATTGTATTAATTTGTTTTGTATCTCAAAATTTCATTACATAAGTATGGATGTTTTTTGAAATTAATTACATTAGTTTACGATTCTGGTTATGAATGGTGTAAATTTTGGTTTTATATCTTTTTAGTGGGTCATCTATATTTATCAAACTGATTCAATTTTTTGGAAAAAAATTTTCTTATGAATTATATCATATAAACTAATATATTATTTTTTATAATATTGGAGATGGAGTTCTTATTTGAATGAATTTATATTATAGGTTTATGTGATATATTTATTAATATGTTGGCCTCCAGAATTAATTGAAATTTAAAACATTATTTTAACATATATTTTTTCACTGAGTATTTGAGCAAATTTTTTTATTTGGTAACATAAAAGTATACATGAATTATATCTTCGTCATTTACAAGGATTATAGATATTATGATAGTTAAACCCTCATATTCTAGTAATGAAGACTATGTATTTCAGTATATGTGTCATTTAAAGGGGGTTTCATTTCAGGGAAGTCTGAGTGGCATTATAATGGGTTATAGTGATATGGTGGAGATAATTATAACACTAACTATGTAATTTTAAACATAAATATTTAGTTAATTGGATTATTTTTTTCACTCATTCTCTGTAATTTTCCTTACTAATTTTAAAAAATAAGAAATAGTCTATATCAAGTTGTTAGTTCTTGAATATAAAAATTCATGAAATAAAACATCATTTTCTGTCAATGATGATTAACATGGTTGGTGGGTGATTTTCTTACCTATGAATCAAAAATGTTGGGGTTCACAAGTGATTATTTGGTAATGTTCATGTTGGATCGTGTTCATAAAAACATACAATCAACAATTTTTTTAAAATATTAATTTTTTTTCTATATCACATAATTTATCCCGCAAAATTATATTTTTATATTTTATTTTCAATCCATCTACACATAGACACATGAGATCCTTATCACATTAAATCTTTCGGTTATTTTAGTTTAATTTCTCATTATAACATATTGAAAACATAAGGTATATACTTCCTCTTCATTATCATAGAATACCCCATAAAAGAATCATAGTTTTCTATCTTCCCTATATCTATGATGATCTGGGGTTTATTTACTATAATACAAATTGTGTGAGAACTGATGTTTATTTATTCCTCATATCTCTATAAGGTATTTTATATATTTTTTATATTTGGGACACTAATTTGTTATAGGTTAGTTCAAGTGACAACGGTAGGAAATTTCTTTATATTCTATTTCATGATGAATTAACTCATTTGACAAAAAATTTATTGATTCTTTTACTCATTTTAGTTCATCAATGTGTATTCTTGTGACTACATGTTCATGTTTGGTGGAAGAAAAAAATTATATTTTTTGTTGCAATATACTAATTTCATCACATTTTTTATGGAATGAATATAAATTTGAAAATTTTTATTGAATCGAAAAAAATTAATCAAGGGATCATCAGGTACCAACCTTGGAAGACAAAAAAAGTATTGATTGTAATGGAAAACCATCCCTATCATTTAGATTATGCTACAACACTAATTAAAAATATATATGTTGCATGTTTTAATATGGAAGAGAGTAACTATACTAATATCATAATTAAGATGCTCTAACCAATCGTTGTGGAAAAATAGAATTTCATAGAATGATATCCATGCTTATGAAGATCCAATGATGAGACGACAACCACAGTTACCCTGTAATTTTCATTACTTTTACTAAGATTACTTATTTCACTATTTATTTTAGATGTTAAAATCATGATTTTATTTGATTTATTTTAAAAATAAAATTTTTATTTATCCCTAAAAAATTATTAATAAAATAAATAGTTTTCGCTTAACGGTATATGTTTGAACGCACCATACGTACACCTAGTTGTTGTATACAAAAAATATTTAGTCAGACACATGTAAAACAAATCCATTACTTAGTGGTGATGGTTACTTATGTTAGTGGGTCCTGGGTGATGAAGGATAACATTTCGGTCACTATGCCTTATACAACATGTATTTTGGTATCTTCATTTTATTTTATTTTGATTCTCAATTTTTGAACCATATTATTGTTCTCTTGTTGAATCATAGATCCCCATCCTTTAAATTTTTCATATGGTTGGTGAATCTCTTTCTTCTATATTTTGATGTTTATTTTTTAATTTGGGTCAAAATTTATTCATTGAGAAGAATTTATATGGTGTTGATGAATTTTCTCAAGAATCCATTCCCATGTTAAATCCATGATTTCTAGGAACTAGTTTCCAACCATTTATGATCATAAATATCCATTGATATTTTCCACATACTAGTTCACCCACCCAGGCCAAGGATTTCCTAGGTGGGATTGGGAATAATTCCATTACATCTAATACCCAACTGAATGTGTAGTGGAACTACTTGTGTTTTAAGGTTTGTTTCCATAAAAATGATGTTTCTCCTTAAAGGGGTTGAGAGTGTATCAACAAAATAAAAGTGAGTCATAAATGTTTTAAATGTTACTATCCATGTTTACATTTTTCCCTATTCATTTTCAAAGCTGACCAGATTATAAATCCATAATTATGAATGGATTGATTAGAGTGATTTCCTGATGGGTTTCTATCATGGAAGCTTTCTATGATGCATGTGAGTGATGAAAATAATCATCAAAATAAAAAATGTTGGTATATGAGGATAGTCATTAATATGACATGATTACCAGATGTGCAATTGCATGAAGTTTGTTTCGAAGGAGAAATATGTATTGGCTAAAACTCATGGGCTCAAATGGACATGTTCATGGAATAGGTAAGATGGGTTATGTCACTAATCCAATTTTTACTCCTTGTATTAAGTATCAAGTGTGTCAATGATCATTTTTATGCCAATTTATTCTTTTAATCTTTTAAAAAACACCAATATTTTATAGATAAGTATAACAACAAGATTTTTTATCATGTATCGATGATCTAGTGGGTTTCCATATTAGATTAAATACAAAAAAATTACTAAAGAAAAGACGAATGATCTAATGACATAAAATAATATGGTGTATATTTTACATTTTGGTATTTTGATTATCTTCATTACATAATATCCTAATATAGTTATCAAGATAAATTTAAAATTGGATGTGATTTTATAATACTGACTTAAGGAAAATATTTTATTTTTACCTACTTTTAAACTTCTATAGAATTTATAATAGAGACTTGTGGTATGAGGTAATAAATATTTAATTTATTAAAAATATATATAAATATTTATTGAATTTAGATAGATATAGTTCTTATTATCCCAACTCCACTAAAGGAATGATGATCTGATGTCAGATTGATGATTTATGGCCATATAAAAAAACCTTATAAAAAAATATAAAAATGATATTTTAATATATATACATACATTGGTTGGGGATGTGGTAACAATACCACATGGATCTATTAGTGGGGATTCTACTTGGGGGTGTTGTAAAACATAAATCATCTATAAAGAATAATATTAAAAAAACATCAATGTGTATGGGTTACAAAACCCACTTAGAGAAACCATTCACTATTAATCAGGGGTAATATACATAATTTCTTTTAAAATATATTTAGTGAAAACACTTTAGTACTCCTTACCAAGACCAAAGTTCCCATATCAGTAATTCTCCTCAACAATCATGACTTATATTGGGAAAAGTTTGTCTTTTCTCGACTATCTCAACCTTTATGGGAAAATAGAGGTAAAAAACTCTTATACGTTTTCTATACATTCTTAGATTAAAAAAACAACACAAATAAAAAATTAAAATTCTTATTTTAAAAATAATGATTTTTTAATAAATATTTTTAGGTTAGTAAAATTGAAAATTTTCGATCAGACTTTCATTTGATTATTTCAATTCATAATGTATTACCTCTTACAGAATTCCATTTACATTTAATGTTAATATGTGAGTTTAATGCATCTAAATTTATCATGTTTGAAACTAGAAAATATTTGTTTTTTTATTGTAATGTTAAAGGTTTTTAATACTAACTTAATAAATGATAACATGTGCATATTTCCTAAACCACATTATATTAATAAGGGAATGTGAATCTTCAAGGGAGATTATTTAAATGTATATTTTATTACCTATTACCCTTGATCTGTGAGTGATTAAAATTTTATAATCAACTAAAAAGGGTGGAATAATTCATTATATATTTTGAAGATGCACCATATTGGAGATAAGTTCATTTCATAGGGTGACCAATTCAACTCTATTTGGATAATCCTCAAGAAGTTGCCCATAAAGTATCAATTGATCGATAATCTATCAATAGTTAATCAATAGATTCATCTTTTAATTATAAAAATTAATTGATAATATGTATGGTTTATTGTTTTTATATATGTGTAGAATATATATGATTAGTTATAATATTAATGAATCATGTATATGTAACAATAAATTAATTCTTGGTGAATGATTTATATTTACAGATGGTAAAATTGTGGGTGCGATCACATTGTAACTATCATGATAAATGAAAATGGATTTAATTTACATATTAAAAATAATTGTTTATAATAAAATAATAAATAAAATATCATCTATAAATTAATTTGTAAAAAAACAATAACAATTAAGTTCTCATAAGAAATATTTTGAGAGTCCCACCAATAATTGGAAGGATATTTTGAATTCCTTGGTTGGACATAAATAATGTTTCATTGAATAAAATAGATATATCATCGTTATTAAAAATTTAATGGAAAATAAATTAGTAAATATGGTGTTATGATCTTTAAATGTTTGACCTCAACTCTACATATAAATGACCCATGAGATTGGATATTTGTTTAGTAAAAAATAAATCCTAAAAACGTTCAAGTTATATTGTACCAATAGCAAGAATTATGATGTTAATTTTCAAAATATCATTCACATAAGAGAATTAATATTAAAAATTATAAAAAATTATTTCTTGAGGCTAATATAATTTTATAATATAATTTGAAAAATATAATAATTAGTAAATCAATAAATTCAATAATAGTTATAAAAAAAATATTCGATAAAATTTCTTTCTTATAGATCAAATGACTATAACTAAAAACATATTTTTACTATGATATATTCAGGATGAGATAATTATCTCAAAATGAAACAAAATCCAAGAATTGTAACTGAACAATTTAAAATTACCACACTACGAAAGGAATACATATGTGTTGGTGTCTCAACATTTGGGTTACCATCCTTAGCGAGAAAGCCAAAAATTAAATAATCCCTCATGAAATAGATTTATTCTACAATTATTGTCGAGTTAATCAAGTTATCATATATATATAACAAATAATAGAAAATACTCTATGAAAAGGATATATAATAGATCCTTGATCATATGTATGAGTAATGTCATAAGGGTGACTTGTAATAAATTTATGAGATATATTTTGCACTATACTAGAGATAAGTGGGTGATGGAAATAAAGTATATCATAATGTGATCAAGATAATTGGGTACATTGAATTACTAGAGTCCCTATATTTCAAAATGAAGAATGTTATTGAAAGATATCACATACTAGTGTCTTTACTGGATAAAAATTATATATTAATTGTTGATTGTATTATGAATGACATTAAAAGTCACATCCTTGTCCATTAGCCTTACTTCAGGGCATTGATGAAGATATAAATAAAACTACTATTTTATCATTATATTAAAAAATATAATGATTGGAATTAAAAATTTGTTGACGGATAAAAAATTACCAAGACACAAATAAACCTTCCATTCAAAATGTTAATGATGCAATGGTAATGTAATTATTTTCAAGCTATGTACTTAATATGTATAAGGAAAGGCCACTATAAATGGAATTACATATATAATATGGCATGTAATAGTGATTATATTATTTTAAGAACACTTTTAATTGAAGTAAAACTATCTATTTCGTGGATTTTATTAATAGACACGACCTATAGATAATAAATTCCCCCTAAAATACATGATTAATGTATATTTATAAAATATAACATATAAAATATGGGTATCTATGATGTAAATCATTTAAGGAAGGAAGAATTGGTAGCCTCAAGGTATCAACATATATTTTATTTTTTTTGTTACATTATATAAATTTTAGTTTATACATTATATTACCAAGTAAATTACCTCAATTTTTAATTCTTTTTCCTATGAGATTATATATGAAACTTGAAAATAATTTTTTCACATTTAAAATTATGAAATCTGATATTTTATAATTTATATTAATTCTTCATTATACATACATGGTCATCAAGAACTTGTTTTTGTAATCAATGAGAAATACCTAGAGAAAGAGACATACCCAACCAATTTATAGAACATTATCCACGCCCATTTAAAATAAAAAATTTATTGGCATATATAAAACTACTAATTAATACATTATTATACTAAATACATTGGATTATTTTTCATGGTGGTTTACTGTGAAAAATAAATAATGTCCCATTATATTAAAATAGATAATATTCCATAGAACTACTTAAGTTGATCAATATAAATGTATACATTCTATATCTTATAAGGGCATGGGAATAGTTTTCATACATAATAAATTTTATCACTGTCTTTAGTGGATATGTATATTCCTATAATAATTAGTATATGTTAGATTCCTCTATAATTTTTAGTAAATTAATAATGATGCTAATAATAAACATTGTAAAAAGATTAGAAATCTCACCTCAGATTAGAGTAGAGAGTATGTTAACCATAAATTCATAGATAACTTGAGGGTCTATATGATACTCTATAATCTCAATATTCTTTATACACCTATGTATAATGGTGTATGTTAAAGGATGAATCATTCCACTCTATACATGGTCACATTGATAATTATTCATGAAACACCATAATTATCTAATTGAGGAAATCCCCTAAACACTACAACGTATACAATAATCTGAACCATTTATACTTTTACATTAGATACTATATAAGTTGTGATATATAATAAATGATGTAAAATTAAACAAATGTGTAAAGATAAAATATTCTTTTTTTGATGGTAATTCAAGAAGGTAAACCACCAATATCATATCGAATTATCATTTTTAAGGTCATCCTATGAAAATTTAAAGATACAACCTGTATAACCCTTATTATAATTTTTTATTATTAAAGATAATGTTATATTTCATGAAGGGAAAATATTTACATATTAAATAGTTAGAGTATGCATAACATTAAGGAAGTAAAATATAAAAATTAAGAGGAGTTCCTTTTGGAGAAAAAATATATGAAATACTGGGAGATCAATATTTATTTGATATACATGTACTTGGTTAGTCTATAAGGTGGAAAAAAAATTAGAGAAGTATTATTTTATTTTCACATAGTCTGGTGATAGATTACACTTTTTTATGTTAAGATAAAATTAAATAAAAAATATAAATATGGATTTTTTTCCAAAAGTTATGAATATATGAATTTTGAAATAACCCACATGTATCAAAATAATATTTTGAATTTTGTAGACTTCCAACATATTTAAATGGTTTAAAGGGGTATTCCTAAAAAATATATAATTGAGTAGTAAAATTTATAACTATAATAAAATTTTATATATAGAGGGTTTTAGGAAAGATAAATGAATTTCTTAATATAAATCCCTCTGAAAATATATAATTCAAGATTCTCATAAAAATTATTTTTAATAGAATATTTTTAATTATTTTGATATTTATAAAATGGATATAAATATTGTTTTAATTTTATATTGGTTGATGATTTATATATGAAATATCTATAATGGTAACTAATTTCAAAAAATGATAAAAAATTGTGCATGATAGAGTGGTCTACTTTGGCATTAATGTACGCATCATGGTAACATAATATCATATTGAAGAAATCAAAAGAAAACTTATTTTTAGTAAGAACTACAATGATCAATGTTCCATAATAAACATAGTTGGTGTGACATCATATTCATATAATTTTCTTTTGATGGCATATTATTGATGATAAGTGTTTAAAAAGTTTTAATGTAACAAAATACATGGTAAAAATATTGTTTTTATAGAAAATAAATTGATGATGATGCCAATATTAATAGGATAATTATATTTCATGATAATAATTAAATTAATTTTCGAATGTGTTACAATACATACATTCACAATGTACCTAAAAGTAAAAATATAGAACGATGTAGTAGAGTGTATTTATAAAATTTAACATGGAATTAATATCAGTAAAAAAATGATTCCACAAACACAAGATAATGTTAATAGAATTCAAAGGGATCCAAAATATTTAGAAGTGGGGTATATTATTTTTTAAATTCAATGTACTATTATTGATATTTATTATACCCTAAATTTTTTTGGATTATGTCTAGCTAACCATAGGGGGATTCATTCATAATAATTTATATCTAAGATTAACATGCATCGAATGAATACATCCATTGGGTATGGATAATATTATGAAATTGAAGGGATACACTATATATATCTTTAATATTGGACAATATATACTTAAATCATAGTTGTTCTATGTATTTTTCCTGAATGCTGGTATAGATATCTTTGGAAGTTTGAGGAAACCATTTTCATTAAATTCAATAATAGAATATGAGTATATAATGTGTTCTTTTTCACCCAAGAATTTAGATTTTAAATATATATTTTCTTAAATTATTTATTTTTATATATCATTGAATAATCAATTACATGACCGTGTCAGAGTACTACAATATTGAAACTTGTTAAAGAGCCCTGGTCACATTGGGGATAAAGCATGTATGTTTTATTTTTCACTTATAAAGTTATTTTACTCAAAGTGGTGAAAACACAATCAGAAATGTACATATAAATAATCACATGGTGGACCCATTTATTAATAAAAATATCATATGAACCATGATTCTCTTGTTAGATTATGTAGGTTAAAATTTGATAGAAATTGGCACTAGTGTATGTGGGAGTATTGTTTTGGTGGCTTCCCCATACCAAACTCAAATTTTTATAATGACTATAATTTCATGTATACAATAGGATATATATAGTTGACTTTTAGTTACCATAATAGTATAATTTTATTAGAATATACTATATTTATGATCAGGAATTTATATTATATGTTTTCAAATAAGGATTTACAATTTCATATATATAATGTGATCTTTTAGATACAATAAATGAAAACATTAATATTTTTTAAATGATACACAATTATAAAAGATTTATTTTTTATTTAATATCAAGTGATTATAGAATATAATCACTGATAATTATTCCATTAAAGATTCCACCTAGTGATATCATGTACACGAGATCTTTATTTTTTGGCTACCAATACGAACAACACATGTTTTGGTAGTAATTTATTCTTCTTATCTAATAACATGTTTTTTTCTACTGAGGTTACATTATTAAATATGTATACCTCTATTCATATAAATTAATTCATGAATAAGAGATTAATATTTTTTGTAGAGAAGATAATTTCATTGGGTTAATAATTGAAATAAGAAATTGAATGTATAACAAAGAAATGATTTGTCACTTATGAGTATATGAAGAGATATCTTGGGACCCTTTGACTTTGATTATAGTACATTAATCATATCCATGGTTACTTTAAAAATGAATAACTCCATTTTTCATGGTCAATGGAATAATAAAAAATCATTTAATGATGGTGACATAAGGTATACATCATGAATTATGAGATATCATGTTATGTAGAGATTATATTTCGAGGTTCTTGCATATATGAGAAGTTATCAATGCTATAATGTCTCCATATTTATTTAGTGGCACTAATATGTCTCTAGAAACCACTCATGATTTCTGAATGACACTAGGTATTATCTAGATATGACCATATTGGATCATATAGATGGTGCCTTCAAAATTTTGACTAATTATCATGAATTTTACATTTTTCAAAATTGACCACAATTAAGGTGTTATATAAATTTCCAATTAGAAAACTCAAGTGAATTATTAAAAATTAAATATGGTTTAATTATTTAATAATTTTATTTAACTTATTAATGTGAACATTTGTTTTTAAGAGTATGAAATGGATATTCATTTACAAATAAATATTCATTATTTATGATTTATTAACTATTTTATATGATAAATATTTTGTTTTAATGAATAAAATTTATTAACATGGTATATTAATAAAATTATAAATAAAATATAAAATAATTTAGATAGGTATTTCCAATACAATAGATTATATCTATAATATATAAATTACTTATATGATAAAACATAATAAAGGATGAAAGTGAGATTTCAATACTTTTAAACCTACTATATGATAATCAATAGAACATTAATAGTTCTTATGAATATATTGAGTTTTATAGAACCTTAAACATCTCTCTCATTCTTGATAATTTTATATTATAATTTGGAGCATGTTGATATTCAATCTCTTTTTTGAATTAATTAATCAGTTAGTGATGATAATGAGTATTTAAAATGCAATATTGAATATCTATACTAGAACATAGTGTTTTACATTGTTTTAATGAAATTTTTTTATTGGATGTGTGGATAATAAATTAGGTTTGAACATTATATCCTTGAAGATATAATCTATAATGTCAACAAAATAGTACAAAAATATTGAAATAAAATAAGGAATCATTAAAATTTGTTTTTTTAGTTACATAATAACATTTCATAGATATTCAGGTACTTATAGTATATTATTTTAAATTATTATATAATCTAGATGAAATAATTTAATTTTTACCTACATCTATAGTTCTATAGATTTTCTACTACAGATATTTATTATGTTTCTAAGGAACCCAAAAGTGATATACTGACAAGATTATAAATATGACCATTAAAAACAAATATATATATTCTATTTAAGTCGATTCAATTATTGTTGTACTTTATGAATATAATAATCATCAATGACATATAATTATTGGATCACATGGCTAAATCATGATAATAATTTATTATATAGATAATATCTATTCTACATTATATATCAGCAGAATATGAACTATCAATGACCCAAATTCTAGTTTTGTTTATTTTTAGTAACAGAGTTGTAGGCTCTGGCACATTTTTAAACCATAATTGTTTAATTACATCAATTAGAGGAACATATGAATGTTACTAAATTAGATATTGATGGATATTCCCATATTTAAATAAGAAAAACTAATTTTTTATTTTTAGTTGGCTTGATGATTCCTCAATCATCTAAGAAAAACAATATCGAGAATCCTTATTCACACACCACCACGTCCACATTGAATGATATGTTTATTTTATAAATATAAATGGAATGAAAATTTTAATCAATAACATCATAGCAAAATTTTCAATTTATTTTTCATACATTTTTATCTCCAATACTTTTATGATTATTTTTAATATTTAACACATGCTTTATTTACACGCTGTTTGAACAAAACAACAACACCTACTTACTTGTGTATATGAATATCTTTTCACAAATTCAATGTTATCTATTTGGGTCTCACCCAGATATATATTTCTCAATTTTTTGAGATCATGTAGCATAATATAAAGGATAAACATATTTTTTTCTATAATCATGAGCCATGCATATTTTATATTCACAATGGAACCCTTATTACTATTTTTAGTCCCCATAAAAGTTTCATTGGATTTTCATGATTTTTTAAAACATTGTATATAGAACATATGATCTAATATAAAAATTATATATCCAAAATCATATATTTTTCTTAATACAAAATGGATTTCTTTATATCCATTGATTATTTTTTTAAAAACGCATTCTTCTTGACCTTATAATTCATCATATTGGTCAATACATCATTTATAATGGTGTTTTCATCAATACTGATATTTCCTCAAAAAAATTATCAATTTTTCAAGCTTATGATCATTTATCATTTTTTTACTATTCTTGAAATCAATGTTTTATTCTTCTCATTGATGAATCTAGTGTTCGTAATCACATCAAACACAATGGGTTTTTAATATCTTAACAATTTAAATATATATTTTTAGGGAGTTTTTAAAATATATATTTTTATTTAGAAAAAATAAAATTTATCATCAATGTATAATTTTTATACCCATTTTTTTTAATATAATACATAAATACATACCTATTCAAGTCTTTGGAGTCCTCAATTTCTTTTAATTATATTTCTACCGCGTCACTATCTTCTTATAAAATAAATATTTACATCTTATAAAAATTATTCCTTTAATATTTCTTTCTTTTCTTATCCACATCATATTTCTTCATGGTTAAATCATCATCATCATCATCATGGTAATTTTTTGAATAATTGTATTTAAGGTTCCTGTATATTAAATAACAAACCAAGGATAGTAAAATATTTAATTTGATCTTTACTTTTCCACTTTTTGAGACAGAGGTTGGAAATATATATTCTCAACAACCTAATTTTCATGATGATTATCACGAAAAATAATTTTTATAAATTTATTTTTATCCAATTATTTTTATTTTTTATTTTATGTAGAATCAACCTCATAATTCATCATCAAATATAAAATAATATAACAAATAATTTACAATGAAAATTCATTGGGATAATTTTCCTTACTCTCTTAGATATTTGAATTTATGTGACATGGTAATAATATTAGGATACACATCACTATACTTTAATAATCAATTTTTTTCATATGTCATCAAATGTATTCACAACAAAAATTCACTCAATTTTAAAATTATTTTATTGGTTCATTTGGGTTCATCATAATTCTTCAAAAATCAACAAAATTTTATTCTAATCCTATTTTATTTCCTTGATCAATATCAAACAACTTCATGAACATTTTTGTTGAATATTTATAATAAATTATGATAATTTATATTATTTCGAAAAAGTATCCCCCTAAATCATTAATTTATTCGGTGTTAGCATAAAAAAACTTTTGATATCATATAAATTGGAAAAAATTCAATATATTTACCATATTTCTATGGAATAAACTTTTTTATACATTTAAAAATAATTATTTCAAGTAAATATTTTATTATTTCTCTATAAAAATAAATAATAAAAATATATTATTAGATTTCATTTATATTATTATACTATTGTATTCTTAAGAGATGAAACCTCCTCTAATGGAATAATATAGTCTAATAAATTATTTTGGTCCCACACAAATACTGATATATTTAGAGGGGTGAATTAGGGAATGAGATATAAAATATATCATTCCAATGATAGTATTTAAATGTCAATCGAAACTGAATTCACTATCAAATTAAGAATGACAAGGTAATAAATAATTAGGAAAAATAGTTAAAACTTGTTTTACACTCATTGTGATATTTCGAAAGGGCTTACATTCTTTCATAATCTGGTATACTAAATTTTACATGAACAAAGAAAAATAAATATTAGGATGAAAGGGACTCACATTGAGAACATAGAATTTACCTTGTAATACTAAATTGTAATGGAGGACATAGGGGATAATAATTGGGATATTTTTTTGTGGGGACTGAATTTTGGGATTTGTCTTGATGGGGTGGTGAGAAGTACCTTATATAAAGGGAGAGAATATATTTTGTTAAATAGTAATAATATAATTCATCTGAGTACATGGTAAAAATGTAATGATAAATCTAAAACATATAATAATAAATTGAGGAATGTGATAATGTTGAGGTCACGAAAACCATTCAAATTTAAAAAAAATTAAATATGTTTTTAAGTATCTTACTCCTTGAAATATAAGTTTTTATCATTTTTGTCTTATCAAGGTAACTAATTATTATCATGTAAACATAATATCAGTGCATAAAAAGTAAATTATTCTTGTAATATAATTTGAAACAAATGAATTAAAATATAAAGCCCATTATATCAGATAAAGTTTATAATTTGAATACTTATGTAATGAAATTTTTTTTCTTGTAACGTGTAATAACACAATTTAAGAAGAAAATTATTTTTACACATAAAATTTATTTATTTGATAAAAGAAACCATTAATTTTAATTTCATTTTATAATATGTTTTTTTAAAAAGAAGTAATTTTATGATTCATTAAATGAAATACAATGGTCAAATTTAAAAAAATACGATTTATTTAGAAATTATCAAAACTGTTTTTATTGGAAAATATTAATAACGTCTTAAAAATGTTAATAAATTATTATCTAAATTCAATATATAATTTCTAAATTCCATTTATTTATGTGTCAAACTCATATTTTATTAGTTAAATGGTTTATAATCATTAAGTTAATTCATAAATAATTATATAATTATGGTTTTCATGAAAAAATATTTTCACTATTTTCTAAAAAATTATCTACTTCATAAAAATAAAAAATTATCTGAATAAAATATTAATATTATATATCAAGAATGAATATTATTTTTTTAATTTAACTTAATATATTTATTGATATATTTTTAAATAAAAATAAAAAAACATAATGGAAGTTTTTTTTATTGTAAAAAGTAAAAATTTAATCATTAAATGTTATTAATAAGATATCATAAAAAGTTATAATTCAAATAATATTAATGAATTAGTTCATATATAAAATTATTTTTAAAATATTGAATCAAATTTATTGGTATATATTATAGATCATTTAATAAAACAGTTGTTTGAACAAAAATTTTAATTTTATTCAATAAAAAATATAACAAAATATGATTAAAAATTATTAATTATATTTTCAAATTTAATTATTCAAATAAATTAATATTAAAAGATTAATTTTAATTTTAGAAACAAATTATATGATTTTTCTATAATAATATTATTCATATTATTTTTTAATTACTATATATATATAATATTTTAATAAATTTATTTTATTTTTAGTGTTAGTAATATTTTATTAAATTTATCACTAACTTTAAAAATAATCAGTATACGAATTGGATACATATTTATATATCCATCAAATAAAATCTCAATGATTATATTTCCAACAACAATGTTTATAACTACCATAATTTTAATATCCACATTTTATTCTAAAATATAGACACATTAGAATCAATAATTTCATTCTGGTATCTTTAGTAAAACTCCTCATTTTCATAGTTATCATTTTGATCTCATATAAAAACATTAACATTTTACATTATGAACCTTTAAATGATGGAATAATTTATTTTATTAATTCTTAGTTTCTATTGAGTTTTTTGTAATGTTTTATGATGAATGATTAATTTTTTGTTAGTTTAATCCCCATATTTGATTATTTATTAAATAATCCATTTAAAAAAATTTAAAATAATAGATTACAATTATAAACGTATTGATTATCAAAATAATAGTCTCACTAAGAAAATGGGTCTTTATATCCCCCTATAAATAATTTATGTCTTCAAAATTTTAATTTTCACTTAAAATAATAATACATAAACGTATCAAAAAGATAATCGTGAAACAAAATATAACAAAAAAACATATAATCACATTCCAACTTTGTAGATTACTATGTAACATACAATTTCCCTAAAAATACAAATATATTAAGATTCCCAACCATTTTTTAAAAATATAGATCTATAAATTAGTCTTAAATGTTTATATTGAAAAACACCAACAACATCATTTTCATGATCATTTTTTCAAAAAATTAATAAAAAAAATTATTTTTAAAATATCCAACAACATCACAGTAAAAGATCTTGTGATTATAAAAGTTCAATCCAATGATGTATTCTTTGATGAAACTATCATTTCACCATATGATACAATCATTTCAATTAATCTATAATTTCTTCATGTTATAACTCTCTTTATTATTTCAATTTTACTTTACATTGTGTTAATTCATATATCTTAAACTAATTATTTAAAATAATAAAAATATTTTATTGGAATATAAAATGAAAATTATTAAAAAAATAACAACCCCTATGTTTTTCAATCTTGGTATGTAGTCTTAGGCCCACACATCGTGCACAAAAGTAATGATTTCGTTGATAATTGTCCATCATTTTTATGGTGATTACCACTATGTTAATATATTCCATCATCTTATTAACTTTGTAGTATCAATAAAGGGATATACTGGTTAAAGATAAACAGGTTGTATACTTTAATAAAACATCTGAATGCTATCCTATGCTTAGAATTATCCCATAGAATTATTCCTACTAATTTCAACAATTTTATTTAATTTAGTAAAAAAACTAAATTATTAATAAAAAATAACTATTCCTTGATATGATGCGAATTATAATTTAAAAATGTAATCATGTATTTATTTTACATCATTATTTTAATTTAAGCATTAGTTATAACTAATTACTATCCAAATACCAAGAATGGTGGTTATTTTCCATCGAGGAATAACTGTATATGATGTTTATAATATAGTACCTGTGAAAATTTCACTATTTTTGTGCCACATAGGACTCATTATAGGCATCTAATAAGTTATATTCCTCTTTAAAACCAAGGGAAATTGGAAAAAGGAAGTTGGAGATTGAATTCCGTTTAAGGAAACATATGCGATAATAATGAAATATCATTGGTGGGAATTAGAAGAGAATATTTGTATAATCATGATATACAAGAACCTTATACACTACAAACCACAGAATGTATAAATTTCCATAAGACTTAGAATAAAAGAACACATGAATCAAACTATTGTGGAAGCATGAATCAATAAACGAGGTCTATAAGTGGATAACATATTAATGAGAATAAGTGGAAAATAGTGAGATCATTGAAATATAGATAGAATATTATTATAGGAAAACATAACATGGACGATCCACACCATTAGTACTCACATATAAAAGAAACTAAAATTCACTACCCAATACTTATCTAATTATATATAAACATGTGAATAAAGAATTAGAGGTATATATAGGTAAATACCCATCACAATCCAAACTTTAGTGCTCCAATTTAAATTCATTCCATCTCTAAATCATAATGAATAAATTGATATAAAATATAATCAATAAAGCATTAAATAAAATATAAATTACATTTTATATCATAATAATAATATTGATATAAAATATGTTTCATATTCTTCTATAATGGATTCTTATAAATAAATAATTTACAATCATAATATAACAAACCCATGGAAAATAAATAGGTATCAATAGATATTTAGTAAAATTCTATATAATTATCAATCAATTAAGATACTAAATCGTATCATATTAACACCATATATATAGAAGGTGTTTATGTAAATAATTTACTCAATAAAGAAATGTAGGGAATGTGTTAGAATACACATAAATTATGGGAATTAAATGTAGAGTGTCAATATATGAGAATCATTGCATGATATCTCATATTTATATGTACTGGATGATTAGGTAGGACACAGGCAGTGAGGAATCATTCCTCCAAAAGATAAGAAAATTAAAAAATCTATCTCTATGGAAAAGATGGATTGTATTTTTTGAAGATTGAATATGATCAAGTATGACTTGTGTCAATGAAAAATGGTTTAGTTGAAAAATTATTTTTTTGGTTTTGTATAAAAATAACTTTTGAAATAAAAATTCTCCTTGATATATTGAAACTATTTAAAACAAATATTTTATAATTCCAGGGGAAAATTAATCAATTGTATAAACCATGAAAATTTAGAGGGAAATATTCATATAAATTTTCAAATGTTTTGGGATAATGTATTCAAGTGGAAAAACTAAAATGAGGTTATTTTTTACAACTTGCTGTTGAAAAACCATCCTTCTAGGATCTAAACCAGACTATAAGAAGAATTGAAGGGACTTCTAAATCCACAATGCCTTGAATCTAACTTGTGGTCAATTAAAAAAAAATCATGTAATTGTTTTAAAATCCATAAATAATAAAAAAGGAATAAAAAATATATGTTTAAAAAATAATAAATATGATATAACCAAATGAGTAATAATGGTAGCGATTCAACCACATGTTTCGAGATAAAAACCTAAATTACATGTCCATAAACATAAAAAAAGCTAAAATAATTCCATCATTTACTCCATGTCATACATGGGAACATCCCAATATCTCACAAGCAACTACCTACATAAAATTGACATAAACCTCACCACCTCAGAACAATTACATCCACTTTCTTCTGGAATAAGAAAAAAGGCAATACAACCCAATGTTAGTGTACATAGTGTGGGGTAAATAGTTTCAATGGAATCCCACCACGATATTCCATAAAAAGTATCTATAAAAAAATCTTGATACTCTAAAATTAGAATAAACATTTCAGGATAAATATTTTTCCAAATAATATCAATTTAATAGTAATGTAGTTCACCTTTTTCAAAGTTCTATATCAATAATTATAAAAAATGAATTACAAGAAAACAAAATTATGAAAATGTGGTATCTCTTAAAGGAAGTCATATATCAGGTAATCCAGGTCACTCATACCCTAATAACAATGACGTCTACTCCTCAAAATACAATTTTCATAGAATAATAGGGCCAAGGGAACATGTAAGCACCCCATTAGTGAAACACCTAAAAATTAATGGTAGGGTCCATTAATCAAATGGATCTACAAACAATGAATAGAGGAACAAATCATAATGTGAACTCAATATGGTGTTTAAATATAAGGTCCTATAATAAACCCTACACATTGGCACCAAAGGCTCTTATGTGTTTTATTCATAAATTATTTTGAAAGGTATTTACATCATTTCAGAATCCAAATATATTAAAACAATTCCTTAAATCATTCTATCAAACCAATTCTATAAACTATTTATTTATTCATTCAAAATGATCATTAATTTAATAAAATAATATGAAAATTATATTTTATCAAAAATAAATTTACAAATTCATATCATGATGCTCTATAATCATTCTGATAATCACATCGAAATCCATTTAGAAAACCCAAATAATCAATGGTTCATCATATATATGCTAGAGATATATCCACCAACATCAAACATAGGACATACACCCCCGATAATGGGATTCACTAATAAAATGGAATGGTATTGAAAGAAAGATAAATATGTATTCATGAATAATGATTCATAAAAATTAAAATTTTGTTTCTATGAGAAATAAGGGTCATCTAAAAAGGTAGATCAACACATAACTCAAGGATAACACTAGCCACACAACACCAACATGAGATTTGGCCTTTTAGAGATAAAAAAATGATATATAATAAATCGATGAAGAAGAATCCAAAAATATATTGAACATAATTTATATTCATATAATTATTGCTGATTACAATATTATTGAATTTATATAAAGAGGATAAGGTTGATTTGATCAAACATACTAGTTCATTTACTACCAATCAAATCAGGATTCAAATAAAATGCGGATATTATTAATGGATATTTTAATTACAAGGGAGAGACTCTCTTGGAGAAAGAGTTAAAATAGGTAGAAAAATTAGTTATTAAGTGCATAATTAAGAGTTTCAGTAACTTAATAGTGTAATTATACCGTTATTTTAATGGCCCAAGACATGGCCATATGCATCTTGGTTGTTAAAACCGGATGATATGTGTCTATTGTATCCTTGTAGTTGGTACTAACCTATCTACCCAATGGTCACTTTAGATAGGTAGAATTATTGTAGCATAGGGATCATTAATGACATACTAGTCGACTCCCATAAACTGGCCAATGAAGATTCTGTTGGATCCCCTTCTGGAAATATTTACACAAAATTTTTTGTTTACATCTACAGTCACTATTTAATGTTGAGGAAAGTTGAAACATCATGGTTCCACATCAGAAACATCATAAAAAGAATTATGGACTCATAAATATAAAATATCAACATACATTGGCTATGATTTCATAATTATCTTGATCATGGGAATTTTGTTCCCTATAAAATCAAAAGGAAGAAAGATACACATCAAACATGTGACTCTACATCATCTGATCAAATTATTAATCCTTCCACGTATGGTGATAATTTTATCTATGCCATCGTAACACTTTGAACAATACTAAATAAATGTTATGATAAAATTTTATATGAGAATCAACAATTTACATTGGTACTTAAATAACTGAAATATGTTTCTCTAAATAAATATCCTCCAAACTCAGGTCATATGAAGGACAAGGATTATAATTCTTGAGATTAGATATATTGAAACCATAATGAATACATATAAATATAGCTAATAAAGGTTATTGGTAAGAAACCAAACAAAACCAATTAGTGATCTCAAATGGGATGACATATCTCAAAGCCACATTCCCCAATATTCAAATATGATGGTTTCCCAATGGAGGAAAACATAAATGAATACCCGGTCACCAATTTAAAACTCCAATATTAGACATTGAAAATTGAAATACGATTTCATATAACTCTAAGATATAACGATGAATTGACATATTTATTATTAATTCTCACCAATATATCTTTAATGATACATTGGCCCACATGAGTGGTCTCACCCACCTATGACTGGAAAATAGGGGAACATCAAAGAAAACCCAAAAAAACTCAATAGAATCTATCCTAATCAAGGAATGTAAATTTTTATTATATGAAATCCCTCCCAACCATATAAGGATTCTCTAAGCAATATTATCTCATCATCGTTTTGTTAGTCTTATAGTTTTGAATAAAAGAGGGTTAATGAATACTCAACACTTATCAGCCAAATACCAGGATAATCCATCTACATGTCCAGATGCAGAAGAGTGAAAATTCTATAAGGATCCACTACACATTTGATTCCACAAAAATCTAAAAAGGTAGTTTCCTACTATGAGAACCATAGAAAAATAACCTCCTATGAGGAATTGGATATATCGATGTTAATCGTCTAGTGGTACTCAATTCAACTCCTCTACCTGAGGTTTAATTAATTTTGAGAGAAGATATAAATTACGATCATATGATATTAAATAATGGGGCACCACCCCCAAAAAATATAGTTTCCCAAACCATTAAAAAATGCATAACATCAGTAAGTTCCTTATCATGCGTGGGGTAACTATTTTTATCTAGAATAATCTTAATATAAATTTACACCACTACATTGCCATCAGATATGAATATGTTCCTCATAAAACCTCCAATAGCATCAAAATACACCAAATTTACCTAAATAGTTTATATCAAGATTAGAGTATGTTATTATGATAGAAGCCATTTCTATTACTCATAAAAAGTATTACACTTATCACCAAATTGGAATATCACCACATTTATTGTACGAGAAACAAATAGTGATTAAAACTTCAATAAATATTTCTAAATACACTGATTGTATCCATATTTACTTATCAATATTTGTATATATGCTTTCTATTGTTCATGAAATGAAATGAAATCCTTCACCTTTGCAAGATCAACTAAGTTTCCCTGTTCTCAAATTACATTCCCTAATTACCTCACCTATCGCATCTAGATTTATCAATTTGATAGATTCCCTTAAATATATTGACTCTTTACTATTTCCAAATAAAAAACAATATTGTTATCAAGTTCATTCATAGATATAAAATAAAATAGGACACTATACAAAAATAAAACATATAAAATCATGATACTATTTGAATGTCCATTTCTTAAAATCCATAAACATTGATGGAGGATAATCCAGGAAAAAAGGAATAAAAATATATTCAAACTAGCCATACCAATCATGAAAGAGTTTATAATGATACGTGACTATTAAACAATTAGAGGATGATGACCTAATCATAGATTGATTATTGAAAACAACCTTACCCACTTTAGAAAATAAAAAGTTTTATATATATGGGTAAAAAATGCCTGGTCTTAACTGTTACCAAATTCATTATCTAATAGTTTATACAGAGATGTTAGGAACCAACAAACTTCATAGAAAAAATAACGTGTGCCACCCATGGAATGAAGTGGGTAACAAAAAATAATTTTTATAGCAGGTATTCAAAAAATAATTTAATCTATTTCATATTCATAGTTACTATATGATATGATTGTATTGATATCGTTTGAGTACCTGAAACCAGATCATTATAAAAATATACCACTATATCTATAAGGTGAAGGAAGATGTTATATAAAAAAACGATATAGATATATAAAAGAACAATGCAGGATAAATAATATATGATAAATTATTGAGGTCAACTAATGTGGTATAAAATAGAGTCATGATCTCTAGGTGAAAATGTATCACATGACTAGACATCAGTTCCCAATAACCCCTGAACACTCAGGGTATCCCTTTACTTGTAGAGAACATAAGATGATGATAATAACCATAAATCAAGACATGTTGAACAAAAAGATAGTCCATCCGGATGATGAAATTAAAGATATCTATATCAAGAACATGGATGTCCTACACTAACTCTATATTACCTCTCGAATGACAGTTCATAATATAATAAAACCCCTTCTCTTTACTCTAACCAAGTGGTATTTTAATATCCATTCCAATAAAATTATCTCTATCAGATGTTTCACTAGAAAAATGAAATGGGTTGATATAAATTATTTTTTAAAAACCATATCAAATTGGATAGTTTTAGTAGATGATGTAATAAAAATTATAACCCTCACTATAGTATAGATTACATAAATCTATAATGGAAACTCATCAACTATGTAATGATTATTCACTATATAGATCTATATCAAAAGCCTAATTGATTTCTAATCTTATGAATGCAACATAATATATATTAGATTATATGGTCTCTAACTATAACGGTGTATAGAATAATCCTAGTAGAATCTTTATAGACGAATTTGATGTCCCTAAGTTATATATTTCTTTACTAGTTTGAGAAAAACAACCATGTTTACCCAAAATTTTTATAATGATTGAAAGTAAATGCTACACATCAAACCACCATTGATAGAGTGTAAAATTCTTCTTCTAAGAACAAACAATAGAAATCATTAGTCTATCATTCCAACTCTCTTTATTCTCATGATATCCAATGAAATTAGCACTGGATAAAAGGGAAGATATGAAAACCACAGTCATTCCAACCATATTAATATGTAGAATCATATCCTTGTTTACTATCATAAAAAATATATTATGATTCACCATATATACATATGACTGGATGTCAAGAAGAATTCCTTGTAGGTATTTCAGATATTTTTATGATTATCCTTCAACACTTATGGAACAAAATAAAAAAAATCCATGAAATGGTTGTTAAAATATATCCATGAATACTCTCCCTAATATAATAAGAGAAACTATATTTTCATTTCAATCATAAATGATTATGGTTTGAAATTATGAAGGAACAGTGTCTTAATTCCCTTCTATTATAATTCCACATGGTTATTTTCATGAAAAATATAATTTTGGCACCTATTTTCTTAGACCCTATAGGTTAAACATTTAACACCTAAAATTGATTGATTCAGGTGTATCTAAGAGATAAAATACAAAATAGAACATTTCTATATAGTACTATACCTATTGTTAAGGAAGAGTGTCTTATCTCATTTATCTCATACGTGGGCCTCATCATCATGGTTTAAAATTGGTGGTGAATTTTCGCACATGGATAGAATTTCTTCCATAATAACCTATAAGTGATTTGGATGTAGAGCTGGATTCCATTAAAGATAATTATATGCATCACCATCCTGCAGAACCCTTGAATTTATTCTTAGAGGAATTATTCAAAATACTGTAAAATAAGAAAATAATATAATTAGAAGAAAATAATTGGTTAAACTCAATTGAACAAATGTATAAACTAATATATAGATTTAAGTTGAAAAAAAAATAAAACCAAAACCCATTATCCAATGGTGACTTAAGGCTCTTCATGAAAAGAGATGGATGAGAACTCACCACATCATACTTATTATCTCATGAAAATACTATCCATGTCAATAAATTACCCAAATCATACCACAAACTATATTGAATACTATTTTTACATGAATCATATAAAATAACACATCCATATTGGACTCAAACTACATTATGGAAGGAAGAATGGGAGATCCCGATCCCCACTGAGTGGGGACTCGTACTTAGACAATCTTTAACAATAAGAGGTAATGATTTTAACAAAATTAAAAGAATCTTGGTATATATATGAAAAAGATGATAATGAATAAATGATCAATAACTAAAATATAGATAATTAATGTGATGCATCCAAATGTTTCATGTTAAATGAAATTCCCAAAAAATTTGAAGTAAGAACATTATATTCGATAGTATGTATGACACCTTATAAAAAGTGCATAAAGGAATATAATATACCAAAAATATGTAATAAATTTTATATTTTAAATAAATTGAATATATTATATATATTGAAATGCATATGACACTGAGTTATCATATGTCACTTGCAACCCCATGTTTCTTCAATGTATTGTGATACATGTACGACTGTGTTTTAGAGAACAATAATATATTATTAAAATATTATTATTTAATATAATAAAATACAACAGTGAAATTAAATTAGTGGTTATGAATAGGATTGACTAAATTTTAAAAATATCTTGTTTACACAAAATATAAAAAAATTCATTTGTTCCAAATTATTTAGAAATGAATATTAGAACCAATTGAATATAAAGGGAATGTTTCTATGGAAAAATATTTTTATACTCACAAATCCATTTTACCCAAATAAATTAAATTAATTACAATTATTGAGTGGTATTTGTTTAATATATGCATTACATATTCCATGAAATATTTTAATATTAATTCAATATATTTGATAAGTAAAAGATTATAGGAAACACAATATGTCACATAAGAAACATTATTTTTATAAAGTCAATTTTGCCGATATTTTATTGAAGATACTATTTTAAATACAATTTTTGGAAAATTTATTATTATATATGTCAAAATATATTTAAAATTTTAAACAGAAAAACATGAGGTTATGGTTAATTTTTGGTATTTTTCTGTAATGTTTATTTTTTTTATAAATTGTGAAAAATACTAAATTTTAATTCAAAACTTTTATTTCATATATTTTATTTATAAGGTTATATTATCCTGTAAATATGTTTTAAAGTTTAATTATACTAATAATATTATCAATTAATCTAATTTAGGACATTTTAATCAATTTCACATTTAATAGGCATACAAAAACATCACTAACTGTTAAATGTTATTCTTTATAAACACGCAATGTTATCCCATCAAGAAGATTTAATTTAAAATTATTTATTACAATTTTGTGATAGGAATTTGGAAAAATTGATTAAATATTTTGAATTAGTATAATTTATAATGGAAAATAATTTAAAATTATTTTTTGACCAAATTTATTAGTGAACATAATTAAAACAATTTACAATAATTAATGTGAAATTAAGATTAACAAGGGACTTAAACTTATTCTTAAATGCCAAAATGACCTATAAACTTGTTAGAAATCAACATTATAGAAATATTTAGAACCTATAATCCATTTTATCTGTTTTTTTATTATCGTATCTATAATAAATCAGAAAAATGTGGGTGGAATTCCCATTTCCAAAATTTACAACAGTGCAACTCCACCCCCACTATAAAAAAACTCTTCTCACCCCACATCCTCACACAACTAATAAAACTCAATTTAGATGAAAATATTACCAAATTTCTCCTTAATATCCTTACCCTCATCCAAAAATCATTCCCTTAGTAACCAATCCATCAATTGGATCCCATTGGTGCAAACCCAAAATAGTTACCCAATGAAGAAGTAACATCATTCATCAATCTATTTTGTTTTATTTCTAATATAAAACGTCAATACTCTCTTAATTACATGATTATATTAAAAAACCTATATTTTTAATGAACTTATATTTTTCTATATCATGTTTCCTACCTAAAAATATATTTACCTCTATCTAATGGGTAACATACTTATGGTTTATGTGTATGACATATAATTGCCTCAATAAACGATGATTGTTTGGCATTTATTTACAACATATCGTGGTTGGAATTATGATGGAATATATATTTATATATGATATACATGATATTTATTATTTATTTATTCATATATAATTTTCATATAGAACATTAATTTATGATTTCCATTTTTCTTAAATACGTTAACATAGTTTGTAAAAGTGTGGACTACTACCTCCTAGAAGATTTGTGATTCAATCTCACAAAAAATGAAATGTATAAAAGAATGTTTTAATTAAACATATGTGACACAAAAAATTAGTATTAGATTCTTCAAATAATTATCATTATTTAAATTTAATATATATAATTTTCATTATTTCCCTTTCAAACTCTTAAAAAGTGATGACGTCATTGATGGACGTGTGGACTACCACCTCCTTGAAAGGTTTTGATTCTTTGAAATCAAATATATATATATATAAATATAAATAAATATTTTTTATTTTATTTATTATATAATGATAATTATGGAAATATTAATTTCACATACCTTCTTTACATTATGATCGTTGATAAATTGGAATATTACTCATGCATACGTTCGACCAAAAGTCTCCATGATTGTAATATTGATTTAATTTTTTACAACCATATATAATTATTTGTTTTGGAAGCATAATTTATGTGTAAATATAAAAAATATTTAGTTATTATTATTTTGTAGATTTTATATAATGACTATTTTCAATATAGTTGACCTATAAAATTTAATTCAACACATAAACTGAATTTGGTCAAAACACCAAATGTAAACATAAGTGTTTGAGTTGTTGCATACACCATTGTAGTAAGTGAAATAAATATTATTTTAGTCATGAAAAAGGGTCTGAATAAAATAAATAATAAACATAAATTTATTATTCTAGAATATAAAGTCACACAAGACATGTCAGACTCAAGGTAAGCGATTTTCATCTCACTTTTTTACATATGTGAGAAAAATATCATATTCACCACATAGTTTGTGTGGTGTATCTACTACACTTTATGATATATTATATCCTTAATAATTTATCATCATGGTATTAAAGAGATTCATTTAATATTATTATTTCATGAGGATTATGATTTATAATATTTCAAAGTTGTATGAGATAATTTTGAATGTGTAACGAATATTTTCAAAAAATAATAATTTTATTGATCTTTCATTTCTATTAAAGAATATTATATAAAATATATAAAATAAACCGTATCGTATTCCAATAATTTATTTATTCATGAATTTTTTCATGTATTAGTACCATTTTACCACACTTTGGTACTCAAAATGTCTTGTAATATGTTTTAAAGAAAACCCTCCATTATTTCCCTCTTTAGTCAGATAACATGTTTTTTTCTAAAACCCCAGTTTTCATAAAACCATGTTTTCAAAAAAAAGGTATCAAAAATGTTTTTTTACATCAAAAATGATTTATAAAATAAATTATTATCATTTTTGGTCTTTTACACATTTTTTAAAAGAAATATTTTTCTCTCATTCCAAAAAAGTAATTTTTCTAAATTTTTTATTATGAAAATTAAATATTATTCTTACCTCATATAACATGTATGGGTTTACCCACATTCATTTAATTTAATCTTTTTATTAATTTATAAAATTTTAATTTTCTATGGAAAATTTATTAAAATTTTATTTTTAAAGAAAAAATTTTTCGAAAGGTTTTTCAATAAAAAGGAAATTCCCTCAAGGATGTTTTTAAAAGATTACATTATATTATTTATTATCATCAAAGGAAAAAAATTACATTCACATCACTTGGGATTTTTTGTTTTGATAACATCCTTATTCCACATCTAAATGGTTTATGATTGATTTGGCTAAGGATAGTACTGACATTCATATCCATGACTTCTTTTGTCCCCTTGAAATATTCAATTTTCTAGGATAATTTGACCAAGAGTTTCCCCTAAATATCCATACCATTTTTAATATATATGAGTATTTCCTAAACGATATTCAATTTTTCTTAAGGTATTTAATTTTAATGTTATTTGATTATGTGGGTAACTAGCAATAAGTTCATAATCATTATTCAATATCTATTATTTATAAGGCATATTATGTAGTTTTATTATTCAACACATTGAATGATTTCAATGGGAAATAAAGAAGGGCCCATAATTTATATATCCCCTCAATGCATCAATAGGTTATCAATAGATAAATTAATCTCACTAATTAACTGGGTTTCTACCTATAGTTTTATGATGTATTGTAAAATATCTTTATTGTATTGGTTTTCAAGTGACATTGGAATTACTTCTAATACTTAGTCATTTGCCTCATTTTTTTACTTATTTTTTATCCCTGGTATATTCTATCTACATATCCATGGGATTATTTTATTTTTTTTAATTCATTAAATGCAGTGTGTTTTAGATTCATACCTTCTCATATTGATTTTACCTTATCTAGTTATTTGAATTGAATGTGTTTCTATTTATTACCATTGCATATTTTATATGCACTTCCTTCATAGTATATTTCATATATGGCACATCTTTTTAGTTATTTGTTGTTTCATAATAATTATTCTTATTGATTCATTATTTCTTCCCCTATACGTTTCCCCTACTATGCATTTAATCTCACCCATATTTTTATTTCATTCAACAAGAATAAATGAGGTGTACTATGAATGATATATAGAGGTATACTAGATGGAATAATGTTATCCTCAAAATAAAAAACTAATTTTGTTATTAAAATATTAATTTTCTATATATTAATCTTATATGTGTCTAGTTTACCAAGAATACTAAACTCATTTCCCCTTCAAGATTTTTTCCTTGTAATAATTTCAATGTAATGATAGCATAACACCAGATCCAATATTTCTAGGGTCAGATAACTATAATTTTAATGATAGTAAGTTTAGTAGAATCCTTTTGAACTAGATTTATAAAAGTATAGGTTATAGAAAATAACTATAATATAAAATTTTAGGATACTCATATAAGAACATCCTATAATTTATGTATGGTAGATATTATCTGGGTATTATTAAAAATGGTTACCTATCTGGATACTAAAAGTTGATATAGTTTTGGCATTTATGTACCTAGGTGTATCACCTTTGACAAGGTGTGTCAGTCCTAGCTCGACAAAACCTAGTACAATACAATGATCCCTACTGCGAACCTTCTATGAAAATATTGAGGGTTATGGTTAGGAAAATTCACATTCTCTATTAAAACCATTGTGAGTGATTTTGACGATGAATTACATAGCGTAAACATATGGTGATTTATATTTTAAATGATGTTTTATGATTTAGATATCCTATAAATGATTAAATCATTTCCCAGGGTTATTATTACTCCCTATATGATTTCTGGTTTTAGTCAATTGATTGGAAGGTGCCAAATTAACACTGAAAATGATGGAAAATGTGGTGGAAATGATAAACAAAATGAGGTTTTTTATGAGTTAATGATATCTTGTTTAGGCCTTTCAATTTTTACAGAAATAATATTAACAACATATACCTTAACCAACTCCTAAACCCACTAATGTAGAGAATAATGTTGTTTCCTAATAGCTCAACTAGGAGAAGCCTTGGAGAGAGGAAAGATTGATTTCCATAATTTAATAAATGTTGAAGGAGTCACGTATTATAGAGTCTTAATAGAATAGGGAAATGAATTATTTGTGGGAAATAAGTAAATAATACAAATAAATTATGACAAAAAATGAAGAGTGTGATGGAAGGAAATAAAAATCATCTTACGGAAACTCTTATAGTTCCTTGCAATAAATTTGGAGAACCTCAACATTACACAATTCAATTCCATTTTCTAGAAGATAAACTCTATACCAAGGAAGAATCTATGTATAAATATGTCGATAAAGTTTTCATGTATCGAGGTTATATTGAAATCTTTAGTTAAAAATTTAATGATTTAGGGATATCTATTATATTTATTTTGGAAATTATATTAATTTGGATTTAAAAAATGAAAAATTTTATGACATAGGAGAACCAAAAAAATATAGAAATGATACAGTTCTTGAAGTCATGAAAAAAGGACAATAAGGGTTTAATGATATCCACTAACATATATAATGTCCTAGTTAATATGTCATTTTTTTTAGTTAAAAAATTTTCTGAGTACATATTAATGATGATACAATAGTGTAATTATTATGTATATATATTAATGATATAAAAATATTTTTGTTTGATAATATTTTGATAAAAAGTGAAAGCATTTCACTACTTTATGGGCATTAAGATCCATTAAAAGTATATTTTAGCGCTTCATGGATCAAAGGTAATATTTGGATACACATTTATTTATGAAAGGGATTAATTATAATTTGATAGAAGAACAACCAAAATATGGATATGTTCAAATAAAATTATCATGTATCATGTAATTAAATTCCCTTATTTTTTTAGGTAGTAAAATAATTTCTAAATATGAGGAAAGTAATCATAACAATTTTTTCCAAATGAATTAATTTTTGTTGAATCATGGGTCTTCAAAATCATCGCCGATTTATAGATTTGAGGACATTAAAATTACATTTATGATTCAATTTTTTGGTATTGATGAGATCAGTCACTCCCTATAAATATTTATTTTTTTCGTTCAAGAATGTATTACTACATTAAAATTATTATAACATACTTAGAGACAAAGTCATGTGTTAGTCCATGTGTTCTTTGTACTTCCCATTATCTCTATGCTAGAAGATTTATTATGAAACCTTCTCATGATGTGGGATTTTAAACATACTAAATATCCAAAAATCTATATATATGATCCGGATTAAATTTAGAGAAATCAATTTATTTTAGGTGTGGAGAATGTAACACATCATAATTTTAATACAGGAACATAAAATTCTATAACCTGTACGACACACAACCTAAATCGCATAAAGGAATGTAATATTAAAAAAACATGTAATATATTCACACATTTAAATAAATTAAATATATTTAATATCATGAAAATAAAAAAACACAGTTTTATAATATTTATTATGCAAAAATGAGTTCCTTCCATGGATTGTGTGACACACAAAAACAAGTTTTACCGAATAATAATATATTATTAAAATATTATTATTCAATATAATAAGATAAAACATAGTTGTTAAATTAGAATTTATGAATAATATGAAAAAATTAATTAAATTATTTGGTTTAAGAAAAATATAAAACGAATACATTTGTTACATATTATTTATAAAATAATATTATAACTAATTGAATTAAAATATATTGTTTTTGAAGGAAACTATTTTTAAGCTCACAAATATTTCTAAACTAATAAATAAAATTATATAAAATTAGTGAGTTATTTTAATGAAATATATGTACTATATAATAAATAAAATATTCTTTATATTCATTTAATGATTTTTATAATCCTAAGGTATGTAAAAACCTAATATTTCACATAAAAGTCTACATTTTTATAGAAGAAATTTTTCCACCTTTTAATAGAGAACATATTTTAATTCCAATTTTTATGACTTTGATATATTATATATGTAAGAATAAACATTATATTATATATATGAACATAAAAACTAGGCTAGAGTGATTTGTTTGTATCTTTTGATAAAAATGCATTTTTTATTAATAAAAAAGTACTAAATTTGGATTCAAAACTTATTTTTCATCTTATTTATTTATGAAGTTAAATAATATTTTAAATTTATATTATAGTTTAATTAGATTAATTTTTTTCAATTATCCCAATTCATATAATTGGATTCATTTTTACAATGAAATTAAATAAAAAACATAAAAATAATTTGAACATTTTAACAATAAAAAACATGCATTTTCATTCCATCTCTGGGATTATGTTTAAATTAATTCTTGAAAATTATGTGATTTTAATTAATACTATAGTATTGAATGTTTTAAATAAAAATAATATATAAATTCACATAAATTTAACATTTTTTACCAAAATTATTACTTAATGTAATTAATATTAATTGCAACAATTAAAGTGAAATTAATCATAACAAGGGACTACACCATAAAAATATGGAAAAAATGACCTAGAAAAATGTAAAAATAATTTATCATGAAATATTTAGTCTATATATTCCATTTTGAATAATTTTATTGATAATTATATCCACATAAAATTTAAAAGCATAGGTGGAATTCCCTTTTACACAATTTACACGAGTGCCACTCCTCTTCAACTATAGAAAAGGACTTCTCTCCTGGCACTTCCTAACACCTCTCAAGAAAGATTATAATTGTAAACATATTACTTAACAGATCCTAATAATACATAAAAAAATCATATATGCCTCTCTTTGGTCATAATTCTAGCTAACAAATCCATTTGGTGCAAATATAAATAAGTTACCCAATAGAGAGGTAACATATCTCTTCAATCTCTTCTGATTTATTTTTTTATATACCCCCTTACAATTATTATTCCATGATTAAATTTAAATACCATTATAAAAAATATACAATGATTTTTTTATGTTAAGGGTTCAACCCACACATACACACACTTACATCTAATGGTTAACAAACATACCATTTTTGGTTACAGAAAACTAAGATCTCATGAAATTATATTTATTCGTCTCTCCATAACCACCTATCTTGGTTGTAATTATGATGGAAACGTTTTTATATCTTATATATATGATATTTATAATGTATTTATTATGATGTTATTTTTATATAAAATATACATTATATTATTTATAGATTGTGTAAATACGGTTACATCATTTGTGGAAATGTGGGCTACCACCTCCTAAAAGTGATGTGATTCAATCACACAATATACAGAATTTATAATGAAAGGGTTTAATTAAACATATTTAACATACAAATAAATCATTATAAAGTTCATGACATTATTATCTTTCTATAAATATAATATATATCACTATTTTATTACCCTTCCAGACACTTAAATTGTGACAACGTCATTTTTGGACTTGTGGACTACCACATCCTCGACACAATGTCATTACTTTTACATCACAAGAATTATATATAAATAATTATATATAATTAAATAATATATTATTTATGATATAATTATAATTTTGGATTGATTGATTTTACATACCAGCTTTCCATAATGATCATTGAAAAATGGTAACTTTACTTATGAGTACGTATGATCTACCGTCTCTAGGATAGTAACATTGGTTCATTTTTCATACCCATATTTGTTCAATGGTTTTAAAGGTAAATATTATTTATAAATATCACATTTTTACAGGATTATTATTATTCATTTGTTATATAATGACTCCTCTAGCTATATTTGACATACTATTGTTTTTTTGACAAATAAATCAAATTTGTTCAAAACACACAACCTATAACTAATTGTTTAAGTAGTTTTATACGACATGATAATTAGTGAAATAAAAATAATTATTAACCTGAAAAAGATTCTCAATTTTGTAAAAAAATCACATATTTTTATTATTCAGTAATATAAATACACACAAGACAAGTTGTAATCAAGGTAAAGGACTTTCATGTCACTTTTTACATATAAGAGATAAATATAATATTCACCACTATGTTATTTTTGTATGGTGTATCTATTACCCATTTGTAGGTATAATATCATTAATAATTTATCTTCATGGTATTTAAAACGTTAATTTAATGTTATTCCTTCATGATTTTTATGATATAAATGCTTCAAAGTGAAAAGAGACACTTTAAAATGTTTAGATATTATTTACTCAATAATAATTTTAATGATATTTAATTTAAGTCGAATAAAATTAAATGACCATTTTTTAGTGAAACATTTAATTTTACTCCCCTCTGGTAATTCACGTTATTTTTCAAGTATTATTACAATTTTTTCCACACTTTCGTACTCAAAATGAAACAGAAATTATTTTTAATAAAACCCTCCTTTATTTCACTTTTTAGTACGAGAACATGTTTTATTATAAACCCCAATTTTATTAATAAAATAACCCATCAAAAAATTATCTATCGAATACATTTATTCAATTTTTTTCGTTTAACCATGATTTCAAAAGAATCTTTCCATTTCTTTCAAAGCAAGGTATTTTGATAACATTTTTTCCATAAAAAGGAAATATTCATTTTACCTCATATTACATGGATATATTTACCCAAATTAATTTAGTTAAAGATTTTATTTCATATTTAAACGTATAATTTTTAAATAAAATGTTTTGAAATGTGATTTTCGAGGAAATTGTTTTTTCAAAACAAAATCATATTTTCCTCCATTATTTTATAAAAGATATTTTTATTGTATTTATATTCGTCAACACAACCATTTATTTTTACGTGATGTGTGATATGTTCTATTCTTACCATCTTTATTCCACATCTAGATGTTTTTTGATTGATTTGGCCAAAAAGATTATTTACATTCACTTCCTTGATGCATTTTAGTCACCATGAAATATTTAATTTACTATGATAATTTGACATTAAATTTAACCTAAATATCCATATACATTTTTGTGGATATTATTATTACTTTTTTCATATATTATTTTTGTTATGGTGACTACATTGATAGTTATTTTATAATTTAGGGCAATATTGTAAAAAAAGTATTCTTTATTCAGTATTGATTTTTAATAATGTGTATAATTTATATTTATTATTCAATATAAGGAATGATTTTGACTAGAAATGATAGGTGTGTCCGATAATTTATATATCCCCTAGATGAAAAGAATGATTCTCATGAGAAAAACTAGTTGTGAATATATAATTGGTTCTTACCTATTGTTTTAACCAATTTTGTGAAAGTATTGATGGTATAGGTTATCATGTTCCTCAAACATGATGTGAAATTATTTATAATTTCCCACATTTATTTTCTATTTCTATTAATACATGAGATTTTGGGTTGATATATCTATAGATACATTTAAATTTCTATGCATTTATTAAATTGAAGGTATTTCAGTTTCATAACATTTCATATAGATTTTCCGTGTCTAGTTATTTTAATGGTATGTGTTTATTGTTTTTCCTTTTCGATATTTTTTATGAACATCCTTAATAATTAATTTATTATATGGCATGTGTTTTCAATTATGTATAATTCCATAATTATTATTCTCATTGATTTATTATTTCTTCCACTATATTTTTCCATTAAAACAAATTTGATCCCATCCATATTTTTTATCTCCATAATAAACTATGAATTTTACTATAAATATTTGAATGTATATACTAGATGAACTATTGTCATCATACAATGAAGAAATTATATAGTAATTAGTGTATTCATTTTTAATACAATACGCATGTAAGTATCCAGTTTACCAAGACTACTAATCTCCTCAACCATTCAGTATTTGATTCATCATAATCATTCCAATGTAATGGTATCATGACAAGGGATCCAAGCTTTTTGAGGTCGGGTCAAAACATTAAAGATCTGGTATACATGTCCAAAAACATTCCAAAAGGAAAATCAAATGTTTAATCAAACACTCCATGTGAAATGTTGGAAACATGCAATAATGTCAAAAACAATTACCTAAAATTAATTAACGTAAACTATTATTCTACACTATGTTCCCCATCCATTTCTATAAGATGACATAATAAGGTCTACATGCCCTAAGGGTGCGTATTGGGTGTGAGCTAATAATATCATTTTAATCCATTTTATATGTTCCATAACAAGTTTTTATCAAATAATCACAATATGTAAAATTGAAAACCAATTGTATCAGAATAAAATGTTTTCACAATTATATCACAATCATTTTAAAACAATTTAAATTTACAAAAATATAAAATGAATCATGATAATGTAATTTTGATTAATATTTATAACAAACAATTTAAATATATCAAATCGTTAATCATATCACATATAATCCATGAAATAAAAGTAAAAAAATAGTAATTTACCTAGGGATAACATTGGTCAACATTTATAGATCACTCATAGCCCAAGGAAAATCATAATTATTTTAAACTATAAAATATGACCAGATAAACTATGACTATAAAATAAGTAAAACCCCCACTAGTCAACCCCCTATGATATCATGTTAAATTTTATAGAGCCAGTGGATTTAAAATCTAGGAATTGAAAAACACACCATAAATTGAACCCCCTGCGGTATCAAGATACGTAGACCAATAATAAACCCTCTAGCTAGGTACCCAAGGATTATATTGGTTTTCATCAAATCATTCCAAAGAGATTATAAAATTTTACAACCCAATTCAATAAAACCATTTTCACAACAAACATGGCTTGGTACTCCATTTCACAAACCATATTAAAATTATATGGAAACCAAATTTCAATTTGAATAATCCCATTTTTTTACAAGGAATGAAACCATCTTATATTAATTTTATTTCTTTGGTTATGGAATACTTTGGACTCCATGTGTGGATTTGGAGGATATGGGGGTGTTTGGCGATTGTTTGGTGCCTATAAACTGAGATTTTGGAGAATAATGTTGGGATGTATGGTTTGTTGAAACCATAAAGACCGGTCCTCATGGTTTGAGTAAATAATAAAGGTGAACTAGAAGACTTTTTGGGGCCACACGATTTGTTGAAAATATGTAATATTGGTCATACACATGTGTATGTGTTGCAATGATTTTTGTAGATAAAAAATTAACATTCAACAAATAGTTTGGAAACTATGCTTCATGAAATTATGAGAGAGTAATTGGGGAAAGTAGGGTCACACAGATGCTACATGTTTTTGGAAACCATGTGACCAAACTGTGTGACTAAACTGTTAGAACTATTTTTTATGGAAAAAGACCATTATTAATTTAATTACATAAATGTATAACCCTTTATAGTTTTCATATTTTCACCTATGATGGCCACCGTTACCTCACATTTAGAGTCTCCATTTAATCCAAGCCTATGAATTTCCAAAATATCTGATATGGATCCTGAATCACTCATTGAAAATATCATTGTATGCACAATGGTGATTTCAAGTCCTCTTACATGTTTTTTATTGAATTGTTATTGAGAAGGTTATTTTTTGTATGAATTTATATAGTACATAGAGGGAATTCATACAGTCTTCCCTTTCTATATGTTATGGATCAAAACAATGGGAAATATTTTATGGGTTTTCTTCTACCATCCAATGTTGGTGGTCAAGTGATTTTCCATTTATATTGATGTATTTATAAGTTATCTCATTGTGTCACACTCTATAATTTCAATGAAACGTTTATAAATTGAATTTTATTTTTATTGAATGAATGGGATTAACTAAGACGACCCATGAAACAAATTGAGGTCTAATTAGAGGTGAATGACCTTATATTTAAACAACCCATTTAGTTGTGTTTCTTAAATTCAATAAGCCAAATTATTTGCTGTTTTATTTGATCATAATGGGGGTAAAAATTTGAATTAAAATATGTGATCTAAAATAGTATTGTTTGGGTATGTGGTAATGTTCATTCTTCATGATATGTTAAGGGTGAGAAGTAGGTTCTAATATAGGATCACCAAATATGAACACATCATGGTTGAATAATTAAATGTTATAATGCTTGGTTATTATGCCCCATGGGAGTAACATGGGTTCTTATAGAAACACCATGGATGGAATCATTTGGAAGTCATGTTATATATATATATATATGAGTGACACTTAGTCCTCTTTTTGATAGCCATGGATGAAAGATAAGGAATGAATATAATAAACCCAATGAGTGAAACACGGGCTCTCTTCATGGACATCCAAGGGTGGACTCAGTGTGCAGTGACTTTAATCAACAACTAGAGTGATAATGGGCATTATTTTGATAATGCATAGGTTGTGATATTAGAGTGTCTCGTTCATCATACAACAGGATAGATACATGAGTTACAATATAGTAATGCTATGTATGATCTCATGTTACATTTAATAGAATGATGAATAAATTATTATACGATGGGACTTCCATTAAAAGCACAATATTAGATCTGTTTAGACCCATACACATTACTTATGGATATATTAGATGAATTTAGTTAGATAAGATATACAATAGATGATATGGGTATGATATAAGTCTACAAAATCTTTATTAAATTATATTATTATTGATTGATTGGTCAAAGATAGTCTGGATTAGGACCATGAAAGTAGAATAGGGAAGGTGTTAATTGGGATCCCATAGCTTTGTGGTCTATTTATAATTTTTAATTTATTTACTATTTATTTGTTACTTTTAAACTTTTGAATATATACTTATGGACTTGATGGTATTAGAAACAGTTAGTGGTGTCATACTGAGTTTATATCACTACATTATTGGGATGCCCTTCTGGTACCTGAAAGGATTTCACTGGTGGAGGTATGGATATAGGAAACATCCCACTCTATGATGATTGACTGATTCGAATAAAGGATTTTGGTAGCATAAGATTATTCTATAGATCATGATTCTATCTTGGGATAGCTAATTTTATTCCCTTTTCACATTTGATACATACATTATATGAGATAATCGTTTCCATATATTACATATATTCGTTTTTATGTAGTATTCTACGATCATCATCTTGTATAATAAATGTGTTGATGTGTTTACAAGATCATTTATATAATGGATGATTAGTCTTCAACTATTCAATATTCTTTCATGATTTTACTCTGTTTGATTTTATTATTCCACCGTACTAAACATTGATAATGAGGGTATAGTCTTCCAACTATTCCATCACGGACCATTGTTGGTAGTAAGTCGCCTCTAGTGTTTGGGAAGGTACACTTGAGGCCATGTAGCCAACCAGGTTCTTTTACTATTTAGTGATCTTGCTCTAGGATGTCACCAATTGGTATCAAAGATTCATTTTGATTTTGTCTTGCTGTTTTGAGATTAGACAGGGGACTAGGATATAATGGAATTTGGTCGCAGATATGTTATTCATAGTATCTAACATGTGTATAGTGAAAATATAAATTACATGGGATGGGATATGTAGTTATGTAGTCTTATTATTATATTTTTCTTATTTTCATTATTTGGGGATGCATTTTCTGTGTTATGTTACTTATAATTATGGATTTATATACCCTTATCCTATGTGTAAAAGATGATATTTATCATGCGTAATTAAAAAAAATTACATTTAATATGTTATGTTATATCCCATGAAACATTTTTATTTGCTCATTCCTTTTTTATTATATGATTTTTTACCAATATTATCATCTCAATGGAAATGTGGACACATTTAATATAGGGAAATGATAAATCATTTGTTGGAATTTCATAGATGCTACAGTTCAATTTATGAGGTTTATGATGTATTATAAATTGGAATTTCCTATCCATATAATTCAACCATTTATGGAAATTATTATATAAATTAAAATGAATTAAAATGGAATTTAATTAAAAAATGTAATGGTCACCATTAAATAGGAAATCTAGTTTCAATATAAATGTTTTTTCTTCTATAAATTACATACGACACCCTATATACTAGGACTTATGAATTATGACCGAGAACATGAACAAGAACCAAACTCAGAAGTGGGAAGTGGGAAGTGTTTAATTATTATCTTATGATTTTTATATCACATGTTTCTATATCATAGATAAAGAAGAGTCTAGTGTCCATTATATTGGAAGGGATCTACCTATCATATTCTAATAAAAGTGTGTTTATTAGTTTTCAAATCATTTTCTAATTAATGTTAATAGAATTTGTAGTTAAATAATGCCATAAAATTTATATTTCATGATCTAGGTGGGTAGGGATTACCACAATATGGTTGGGTGGACCCTGGTTCAGCAATAGGACATCCAATAACACCTATTTTAAGATCACTAGTTATACATGATGTGAGAACTAATACTTAGCTTTTTATGGGTTCCTACACATTATGAAGAATATTTAGGGTCTGATGAAACATAATCTGACCCTGGATAATTTTATTCATGTGTTATAGTATTATAATCTTACATATTTTTTATGGGATAGTAGACCATAGGCTACAGAGTCATGGATAGGGTCCATGCTTTCGATTTCATAGCATCTCAAGACATATCTAGGGAGGAGATTAGATCTTGATACATATATTATATGAGTTTATACCAAGAGATGATGGGACATGATTACATAGATGGATTTTCATCAGGATATGTATTGGAGGTATTTTCAGAATCTTTATATCTGAATTTGTTGAGGGCTGACAAATCCCATGATTTTATGTATCTAAAGCTGGGATATTTATCATTCATGGATTATTCATCTTGTTTTATAGATCTCTAGAAGTTTTCACCTATTCTATTAGGTGATGAGTTATCTAAATCCTAGAAATTAAAGGTAGTATCAGGTATGAAATATAATCATAGGTTAGTTTCATTTGACGTACATTCATATCTAGAATACTGAATCATGTTCTAATCAAGAAGTATAACATGAGAGTGGATGGAGGTCATAGTTCAGTCATTTAAATACCTAGATCTAGAACTACATCGAACCACAGTAGGAAGCATTGTTTGTAGAATCTACATAGTGATATTATTAGACATATTGTATGATTTGGTTACTAGGTAAGGTGCCATTATTGTGCTATAATAAGACATATGATACCTTAGTGTATGACTGACCTAGTCGAGTTCCAATCTTTTTGATATATGGGCCATATATAATTCTTTTACAAAGATTTTCAACCCATACATGGTGAGATATGTTATTCACTAACTCCATAATCACCACCAAGGTCAACAACATATTGTTAGGTGGTTATCTCGAGTAAGGCTGGCCTATCCAGCTTAAGTGGTAGTCTTGGATAGGTAAGGTAGATAATATACTTATATCACCCGTAGAGTTTAACTAGTTACGGTTTCCAAGCTATATCCTAGAGTTACAGATCAAGATGAATTTATAAAGTGAAATTGATACAAGAGGAGTAAAATTTAAGACCTTCTATGGATATAATTATAATTATAATTGCCTCTATTTTAGAATATTTTGTTTTTGATAGCGGTTAATCTCATTCATTCGATAAGTTTTTGATTGTGGAGATCCATGAGCTTGATGCTCAATTTTCCTAAGGTGGGATGACACATGAAACTCTCTTGATGATAGGATGAAAGATTTTTCACCTTTTTAGGGAGGTACTACACGAGTTAGGTTGGTGTATCATCATATGGGACCTCATTTTCTTCAAGATGATAGTGTTTGAAATAATTATTAGAATGTACTATCTAGTTCCCAATCATGAAAATGTTTACTTTCATCTTCAAAGTTGAATTTCACGTCACCATAGGAATGATGTTTTATTCACAAGGATGAATGGGATGTCTATGTGATCCAATATATTCCCAAGAATCAGTGGACGAAAATCGATAAATCTATTTCATGTTAATAATTTAGGGGACATGTCAGGTGGCTATCCCAATTGATGTTGATCAATTTGGGTGCATTTTCCCAGATGAAATGTTAGAATAACCTCACATGGGAGAGGAAGAGTTTTCAATAAATTTGGTTTCTGGAGATATAATTGACGCCTTTTTTCATAAAAGGATTAAAACTACTGATCTGTACAAGATCAAGATCCAACTAGAGTATTTGAAGGCCAATGGGTCTATATTAACAAATACAGTTATATGGGGTTTGAAAATCATATTCTCTATTGAAGAAGTTATAAACCTATGTCTATGCATGTATTAAATGAAATTGAACCATTTGATTATTAAGAAGCAGTATCCTTTGCCTCATATATATGGTCTCTTCGACCAGATCATAGGATTTTGAGAGTTTTCAAAGATTGATATGAGATTGGGCATTTAACAGTTTTTTTTGACCATCAAAAATACCCCCATACAAAATTATATTATATATATGTAATCTAAATTTACTTTTTCTTGATGTTTAGTCTCAAAAACGTACACTTAGTTTTCATTTCACTAATGAACAGAGTTTTCCATCCATATCCAGATTCATTTTTGGTGGTATTCGTGAATTCAATCTTCATGTATTTTCAATCGTGACGTGACCACTCCATTCATCTTGATATCATATTGGGTAACATTAGTGACCATAATTTATATAAATCTATCTCAAAGTTACACTTAAGGAGGGATAATATTAACATCCTATGTCATATTATATTAGGGATAAGAGTATCAGTTAAACTATATAATTTATGAGTTGTAGTTTCCTATTTTATTCCCATGAACATATTTGATATATAATATTTCTTGAGGATAGAAGGTTATTACAATAACATTATACAAGGCTTTTCCTACCTATAATCATGTCTTTGGGTCTTGAATATATATGATTTGATGTTTATATGAACAGATTATTGTGATACATCCTTTTAGGATCATAAAGGGAAACTATTATTAGTGCTAATCCTAATTCATCTAGAGATGGTTATAGACTACATAGTATACTGTGAATTAGTTGATACTTATATTAGAGAGGTTATTATGTAGGAGGAGCGATTGATGGAATATGTGTATCACTAGTTGTGGCCACATGAGAGGAACTACATAACGAATGATCTAGAGTTAGCTGTTGTTGTACATGCATAATGTTATTTGAGATATTATTTATTAAGAGAGTGTATTATTGTGTACACAAATCATGAATACTTCATGTAAATATTTAAACTGGATGGAATTAATATTAGGAAATTAAGGTTGGTTGATTATGTGAAGTCATTCATCATCAATCAAGCCTATAAACTCAATAAGAGAAATATAAATTCTGAGGAGTTGACCAAGAGGACACATACATATATAGTTCAGGAGGGTAGTAGTGAGTGGTATGTTATGGCCCTATATTGACATATTCATATGGAGTTTTAGAACCTCCATAAAGATTACTCACTTACATTATTTTAAGTTACATCTTCATAGTTGGAGACATTGAAGAGGAGGAACTATTCAGATTCTAATGGATTGGTCCTATTGGAGTGTGTTGTAGAAGATTAGTCGCCTTTGGGATGGATCATTTATGAATATGAGATCTAGAACATTCATGAATTTGTATGGTTTCCTTTTTATTCTTGGGAGGAATTGATGTGATATTAATTTTCCTTGATATGGGTTGTTCATCCCGATATAACGAACATGTATCTTAAATTTTTCATAAATACTATTGACTGGGGATGAAATGGGAGATGACTAGATCCGTTACTTAGTGTGGAACAGGTTAGTATTTGAAGGAATAGCACTAGTGACCAAATGGCCATTTATATATATTTCTTATTATTTAGAAGATATGAGAAGACATTATGCTTGATTGCATGACTAGACTGCCTATATCACCTTGGGGATGTGGCATTGTATGGGTGATCATAGATTTATTGGAATAGGTCACCCATTTTCAACCTATTCAGGAGACTCTTTCAGTGCATTATCTCTGTAGGATCTACATTCATTTGATTATACGCATCCACAGGTATTCATATTCTATCATATCAGATAGAGGCTCTTGATTCTTATTGCAGTTTTGGATGGGGTTGTAGAGGTAACTAGTCTCCCAGGTATTACTGAGATTATCTTATAACCCATATGTAGATGGTTAGTATGATCATACAATAAATGTTTTAGATGACGTGAAATGAGAATGTGTCCTAGATTTTTGAGGTTATTAGGAGTCAAAATTATGTCTCCTTATGTTCTCTTATATTAACTTATTCCAAGAAATTATACAGATGGCACCTTATAAGTCATTATACCATATGAAATTTTGGTCACCCCTATGATAGTCAGAGGCATGATAGGTAGTGCTACTGTGTCCGTGTCACATCCATGATAATTTCGATCATATTTATCAAATCAGGAATAATATGTATATTGCCAATTCTAAAATGAAATAATAGACAGATCACATCTATCAACCACTAGAACATTAGGTGGGGAGTTGGATTTTCTTACGAGTTCACCTAGAATGAGCAATTAAAGGATTAAAAATCAAGGCAAGCTATCACCTTTTTTCCCCTCAATGATTCTGGACAAGGTTGGGTAGGTAGCCTATCAGTTTCATTTACCTTAGTGTTACTGGGGCATGAAATAAATCTCCTACATACTTCATATTTTTTTATATCATTCCAACCAATCACATATTTTTGAGCTAGCTGATGTTTAGTTGTAGTTGGATGCATCATTTGAGGAGAATTATATCTATATTTTTAATTCATTGAATAAATTTCTCCTAATATGGTCATTTCATCTAGTTTGGGTGCTATGATATCACGACCATATAATGGATGGGCATGGGAGTGGAATTTCTAGTTTGGGATAGAATAAACAAGTACTGTCCATGTCTTTTATGGAGACCTCAACATATAATTTTGGAGAAGGAATCTAGGCCTCGTGGTTGGTATAAATCATTCCACCATGTCCATATAGTTTGAGTAAACTGTGTGGGGTGGTCCAACCCACTATCATGAGAAGCATGGTTTAATGGTACTGTTTAATTGGGGACTCATTCCTATGTATGTTCTACATATATTTAAATAGGGGATAAATGAAAGGCTTGCAGATATTTTATAAAACTATTCACCATTATCATGTGAGATAGGTATTGAGGCTGAGAGGGGCGCACTATTATAGCACGATTTGGAACACCATGTAGAAAATTCATGCAAACCAGTTTTTAGATTGGAAGTAACAATCTTAACCTTAATTAATCAAATGTTCAACCCTCACATCCATTGCATTTTTTTCTAGTGGTGGACACCCATTCCTCACACTGAGTGCATCCATGGAAATGTTTCCAAGGATTTTCCATATCTATTTGATGTAGACTCTGAATAACTCACTCATGGTGTCATTGGATGCATGGTGGTGAGTTCTTTAATCCAATTTCTCCTTTCATATTTACTATTCATTCAGTGATGTAATTTTTTTAGATGCAATTATTCCCTATTTATAGGTAATTCATCCATTCTTACTTTATCTTCTGATCTATATCAAATCATAGGATAAAACTAGATGATTGTTTTTATACTAATATATGGTAGGTTGTATCATGATTTTCCATTAATTTAAGGGTTTTATATAATATAGCATTCTTCCATATGGTGGAATTTTTTAGTGATGCATATAAATTGAATTGGAATATTTATTTAGTGATTGAGCTCGACCGAGATGTCTCATTAAACCCATTAATATTTAATTAATGGTGAAGAACCTCAGATTCAAAACACCCATTTAGGTATGTTGTTCAAACTGATTGAACCACCATTTGAGCTGATTTATTTGATTATAATAGTGAAAATAAACTAAATTAAAATGTTTAATATTATTTGGCATGGTAACGCTAATGGACTATAACTATCATTATTGACATGCAATGACTGAGAGGTGGGATCTAATTTAGAATCACCATATATATACACTTCTATATTTAATAATTAAAATTTATAATTATTGATTATTATGAACCATGGGCGACACATGAGTTCTTAAACAAAATCCATGGAAAAAATAATTTTCATGATTTCTTATATATGCCCGAGTGATACATGGACTCCTTCTTGTACTACAAATGATGGCCTCAAATGGTATACTCTTATTACGCTCAAGTGATACATGGACCCTTTTGGGAATCCAAGGATATACTCCATGGGATGGATATACAACATTACATGATTGAAAAAAGGGACACCTTCTTAGAATAACTATAATAAACAATGTGAGTAGTGAATTTATACCACACTTAGGGGGATATCATGAATCCATTGAGGAATTCATAGGATGAGTATGTAGGGTGATTGGTTCATGATATACATAGAATAGTAACTAGGTCCCAAATTTGGAATTATAAGGAATAGATCATGTTGCATTAAATTTATTGTTGAATAAATGATTATATGATGCCAATATCAGGCTGAAGAACAATCATGGATTCCTTTAGGTCCTTAAACATTACTTATGGGATTATTATACAAATCCTTCAGGATATGATACACTGAGGATGCATGGGATTTGATATAGGTCCCAAGACCTCATTATTAAATTAAATCATTATTTATGATTTATTAGAGATAGTCTGGCTTAGGCTGTAGTAGGTAGTAGAGGGTTGGTGTTCCATGAGAAACCAGACTGATATAGGTTTTTTGTAAACCACACATTTTTTAATGTTTATTTATTACCATCAGACAACTAATTATATATTCACGGACTGGATAGAGTAAGACACAGTTGGTTGTGTCCTACTGGGTTTATCGCACCGCCTAATCATTCCACCTTGCTAATGCTTAATTGATTATTTCAAAGGAACTGGAAAAAATACGATTGGGATTTGTTTCATGATTTTATGTACAATCTATATTCATTTTTTGTATAGAATTACATGATCATCATCTGGTATATGAAATTTATAATTTTTCTAACTTGATTATTTATATTATGTATATTTTTTATTTCTCATTTCATAAATCATTCATGATTCCACTATTTTATGGAAGTTATTATACCCCATTTCAACATAATGATCATGAGGGTATAGAATCTACACTAATCTACCATGAAACCTTATTACTAGTCAGAAGCATCTATCATACATGGAGTCATTCTTGAGGCTTTGTGGCCAACTGTGCTAGGTTTATTTTTGGTGAACCGGACTCATGATGTCACACATTTACTAAATGAATGTGGAAAGTAATTTTTATCAAAAGACATTTTATGGAAACATACCAATAATTTCCATTATCATTATAATTATCAGCTAAATATGATTTATTTATCCACGTGTACCAATAATTCAAAAAGCGTAGGCTTGAGTTGGAACTACCTACCTAATACTATGGTCTCACACCTATCTGAATTGGATCCATACATATGATTCTAATGGAATGAATGAGAAATAAATAGGGGTACCTATACAATTAGTCCCACAACATAGAGTCATGCTTTAAAAAAAAAATTGGACAGGGAAGGTAAATCAACACTTACCTTAAGGATCATACACATTGAACCACCAAAACATGATATATGACCACTATGATATGAAAAGATGATGTATATATAACAAAACAACGAGTAAATCATCAATTAATTGATACATCAAACTAAAATAACATAAAATATATTTTTTATAAAATAAGAACTAATTAATTATATGATGATGAGAGGGAGTCAATCAAATATACAAGATCATTAGAAACTGATTGAATTGGGATTGATATACCAAGGAAAGAATATTGAATGACATTAGAACACCAAGGGGGTGCCACTATAAGGTAAATTTTATGATTATATTTGACTATGAGTGACTAGGTGGTTAATTAATGTATTGACATGCTTAAAATAACAACATAACTATAACATGGTTTGCTCTACCCAAGTCCATAGTTTGTCCAATGAATACATAGACATGTCCTGTATATTAGAATTTATATTCGTGGGATAATGGCTATATGTATATTTAATATTTTTGGGGTCCCACCGTGGATCTTTTTGTCATTAACCAATAGTTTTCTAGTAGGGTCCTGGTAGGAACCATTCTCTTCACTCTTTCCAGCAGTTGGATAATGCCTTCCACTGACTGGAAGGTGGCCTTAAATTACCCCATTTGAGGACAATGTATGTTCAAAAAACACTAAGATCCCCATAAAACATACCAACATGAATTATAACCACGAAAACAAAAAAAATGATTCACCTAGATAAGCGTGATACTTTTTTAATTAACCTTTTATAAAAAAGACCCATATAGAAATAGTTAAATACCTATTACAACATATTAAATAATGTCATGATATGTAAATTAAATTATACCAAAACATGTAAATAAATTCCCAAAATAATTCAATGAATACATACAAGGATAAATGGAGTTCCTAGATTGAGAAGCATATATGAGGTATGTTATAATTACAAGAATCCATTCGGGTAATATATGAGTCAAGGGGAGATGAAATTTGGGGGGGGGGGCTGGTAAAACCCCCTGAATATCCAAATAAAATGATGACTATTTTTAAAAAGAATAAAAATTCTTGATACGTATTATGTTTCAAAATAATAATTATTTGGAAATATTACTTGCAATGAAACCTATATCGTTTGAGTAATATATTAATCGCAATCCCCATTAATCTTTTGTATATATTAATCAAACTCTATTTTAGTAAAGAAAAATATATGGATATTAAAATACATAAAACTATATGAATATATTAAAGTTATATTATTATGGTGTATATATATTATTTGAAATAAAACAGGGTTTATAATAGATAAAATTTCTGAAGGGGTGAATAGTTTAGAAAAGAAATAGCAGCCCTAATTATGGACTTCCACTAAATGTTTTGAGTAACTAATATAATAAATATAAATATATTAGTAATATAATTTATTACTTAGGCATATATATTTAATTTTACTAATTTTATTTATATTTTTTATGTACATGTATATTATTTATTTATTATCAATTTCCAACATTGTCTCTGAGTGATCTTGATCATTTTGAACTAGTTATGTAAACATAGGGTTGTTACTCATTCTTCTCCCAATGATAATCAATCCTAGATAATAAAATATGCATCAATTGATGTTTTATAATTTTATATAGGATACAATTTCGATATATAATAGATTTAATGGTTTTTGAAGATAAAATTGTTGAAATACATGTTTAAGTGATTCTTTACAAACAAAGGATTATAAATTATTATATAAGATTAATATTAAATTAAAAAACCCCATATTCATGTCATTATTTTAATTTTTAAATAATTAATTATTATTAAATGTTTTCTTTTAGTAAACAATGAATTCATTTTTACCATTTTCAGGTAACTGATTAGACAGGCCGAAACAAGAACATACTATAAATAATAAATGATTAAGGTTTTGAATGGAGATTATTATAGAATAATATAATTATTATAGAATAATAAATATATTAATTTGATAATTTGATAGTGGTGATTCATATTTTAATATTTTTAAATAAATATTATTTAATTTATCTGAAAAATATATATGTTACATAATGTAGGTGGTAGTTTTTATAATACATGATTATGGGGTTTTCATCAATTATTGGGGGTGGGAGGAAGTTGGATTATAAATTTTAATTTGATAATATTAATTATATTTTAAATTTCAGATAAATTATACTATTTCGTTATATATCCCGAAATGATATGCGATGATAAAAAATTAAGGTTATTTATTCATAGAGGCAGTAGTCCTCACATCAAACAAAAAACAATATATTTTTTCTTAGTTTAAAATAGAAGATGTTACTAATTTTCAACTTCTAGGAATAATAAAATTCTATATAAAAATAATTAAAATTTATTTACATAGAAATTAGAACAATATTTTTTGATGGTATTTAAATAAAATTTGGAAAAAAATACTCAAGATGAGAACATAGTCATTCCTTTAGAAGAAAACATTCAAATGGTGGTCTTAATTCAATATATTTTGAATAGAGTCTTTAGAAAAATTAATTGGTTTAAAAATGATGGATAATGGTCTGAGGTTTTTATGAGAACCTGATTTATGGAGTTCTCTTCAAGGGATGGATAATGGGCCCTTTTATATGTTGTTATAATGTAAATTTATGTAATTATAATATCTTAATATATAGGGATAACATGACAAAAATTTCCAGATGACTTTAAAACGGATAATAATAGAGTGGTGAAAAATTTAAGGTTACTAGTACATCAATAATTGATTTTCATAATTGTTTTAATCATGTTTTTATGTCTATTAATCTAATAATTTTTTACCATGGTTTCTAATTATTTCCTTAGTAATTTACATTTAATTACTATAAAAATTTTCTTATTAAATAATTTTTAACTATTTATTACAAATAAAAAATCAATTTTTATCATTTAAAAATTATATGTTTAATAATTATATATTTTATAAATTGTTCATGTAATGCCAAAAACCCCATATTTTTAAATTTGTATTTTATTCTGAATATTTATGTTTCAGAATAAAATTATCAATTTATATGAGATTAATTGAATTAATTTTTATAAGATATTTAATATAGAACTAGAATCCATGAAAACCAAAGATTTACTAAAATATTATTTGATTGAAACATATGACAAACAGTAGTTTTTATTATAAAATATTATTGAAGTCCTTAATATGTAAATCAATGGTTTTTAAATTATAAATATAATTTCTAAATGTAATTTTTCACTTATTAAGAACATATTTTATAACAAACCATACAATTCATACATTTATATTACATAAATTTTGAATAATATTCATTACAAAATATATCAAATCCATTACCAGACCATATAGGTATAATGTATTTCAAAACTGTGAAACATAAACAACAAGTTCACAAGAGATATTCATTATGTCCCACATATTTTATCATAACTGGACCCTTTTCATACATATCTGACATAATACCGTTCTTTATGATCATGGGAAAATAAACATATTAAAGGGTTAGATTATGTGATCATTAATGGTAAAAAGGGTAGATATCAATCATATCATAATACTACTACATAAAAACATAGCACTTGAAAATCATATCATGTATATGAAATGTCGTTATATCATACCATGAGATAAATCATGAATGTTCATAAGAATAAATGAATTTAATACAAAAATTATAACACAATACATGATGTTTTTTGGAATATTAATAATCCTAGAAATTCCACTCATATTAGTCAGGGATATATTTCAAGAACATCATTGCGAACAAATTTCATTACTAAATTGAGTTTTATCCTCGTTCTAGACGTGTATTAATTAGCCAAGATCATTTCCCATTCCATAAATATCTATATCACAAGATATAAATATTCAATATGTTTATTTTAGGAAGATATAGGCCTCAACCATCTCATAATGAAATCATTCTTACGTATGCCACAATAATATAAATCATTTATCATAACTAAAGGAATTAAATGAGATTCATTAAACCTCATTACTCTATAACATAATCCATGTAAAAGAAAAGGATATCATAAAAACCATTCCATAAAAAATATAATCATATCAAAGGAATGATAAGAAAATTATACTTGAAACATAACACTATTAAATAATCCCTTCTTAGATGGAAAATAATTTCTATATAATAGTTGAAATTAATTCTGGAGAAAAATATCCTTTATTATTCAAAAACGATTTCCTTTTTCAAAATACCAAAAAAACATTTAAAGAAAAGAATATAAATTTATATAACCTTGAACAATTTTAGAGTAATATTCATTGAAATAAGGCAATATTAATACATACAAATTCCTTCATAATGTATATGTGAAAAAAATATTTTCCTCGTACATTTGTTGTAAATGTTAAAAAGTACCTCACATAGAATAACAATAAAAGATTCAATTCATACCATTTAATAGAAATTAACCAATGTGTTAAATTTATTTTAATGAATTGTATAAGAATAGAAATAATCTTAAATATATAAGAAAACATAGAAGTGGATGATAAATATACCCTAGTAAATACTTACGTATAAACAGCCACTGATACTAATGAGATTGAAAAATTACCCATTACCTTTGGTCTGATTTTTTTTATTATATCCAAACCTCATTTTTATTGATTTAAATAATGAAATTGAATTATTTCATATTAATATACATTTTTATCCTATCATATATGATAATATTAACAATTTTTTAATAGATTTGTTTCATTAATTGTTATTCATGTATTAACTTCTTCAGTAAATCATGCATGTTTTGTCAAATAAGTTTCGGTTATCCTTCATAGGTCAGAGTTATATCATTAATAAAGTATATTAACACTATATATATCATATTTATTCAGTATATAAATTTATATAATCATTCATTAATGAGGATCATGTAGAATGAATCGCATCACATCGTGGAGACAGTCGGTGATACGTACACATGAGTGAAGATTTCATTCCCATAATTGTTGAATGGTAATTTTTAATGGTATATAATATTTAAGAATTAATATAATGTTATAATAATAATATATAGTTATTATTTACATTATTATTCCCATCCAATTAAGGTGGACATTAAAAACATATCACAACACGGTGTGGAGATGGTATGTCGTACATACGCACGCTGGGTGATTTCGTTTTTACTAGGATGGATAGAAAGTGAAATATGGTTTTTTAATAATCATAATAATATCTTAGAATATAAGTGTTAATGTATTTATTAAATTATAATGAAACAACTCATGAATAAGAAGTAGAATAATAAAGAGTATTAAATGAATCCGTAGGGGAGATTACCTCTTATTTGATGTGAATCCTTTAATTATCTTCATAGAGTACTAGAATTTGTATTTTAAGATGACTAGAACCTCTAAAATGTGACTAGGGGAGTTCATAAGGAAATAAGTTAGGTAAATTATTAGTTTTCAAGATCAATGTGAAGTGAAGTGGTGAGGGTAGAGGGGCCCTTTTGTTATTGAGGTTGGAAGCACTTTTGGGATCTTCATACATATCAATTTAAAATAAAATCAAACCCCAAAAAAATACCAAATTATACTAATTTAGATGATGAAATGAGAAATTGTTGTAATCTAATCAACCAATAGTGTTTATGAATTTATTTCATTCCATTTAAAAAATATCATTTTAATTAACCCTTAGTTATATTATTTAATTTTTAACTATGGTAATAAATATTTCATTATTAAAAGTATAAAATATTTAATTATTTGATATCAATTTGATCCTAAATACATACTTTTGATTACCATAGACCAATTAATAACTATAATATATTTTTTAAAAATGTTCTATGTTTTTTAAATAATTTAATAATATATTATTTCAATAAACAATCAATATTTTCAATTTTCACACTATTCAATTAGTTGATTTTTCAAAATATGAAGGTTAAAAGTAAAATTATAAATAACTATTTTTTAATATTTCTAATAGGCCAGTGTAATATATAATATTCATTATACATATTAATTATCCCAATTTATATTTATTTTAATAATTTAATAAAAATTATATGTTATATCCATTAATAATATAATTACTACATTAATTTTGTGTAATCATTTAATATAAATATTTTTTTGAATAAAAATTAATTATAAAATGTTATGATAAAGATAAATATTATATATTTTAGTAGAATATTTTTTGTCCAATTTATCTTTTGTAAAATTCAACATTTAAAATTATATACTTATTAAATTATAAATATGAATAATTTCAACCTCACTTTAATTGAAATATCATAAGTGTTATAATATCTTATCTAAGGTTCTAAATGGTCACTAATGTGGACATTGTATGGTTATGGTAGAGATAAAATTGGAAAATATAATTTTAAAAAGCGTTTGGGTCTTTTGATGGTTATTATAATTTTAATAAAAATTGTTTTACTCATTTCTCATCAATTTATTAGTTTTTACGTCATCAACGTATAAGTCTTTAATGTTCTTATTTATTTACTAAAAATTACTAATAAACCACTATGATATTGAAAACTATTTTATATTTCAAATTTTTATTTTATACTTGAATTTATCTTCTATATAACCATATATAAAAAATGATATATATATTAAAATTTGAGTAAGGAATATTTAATTTATCAAAAAAATAAAAAAAATTAAATGTCCTAAACTGATACAAGTTCCTTTTAAAGGACCCCATTTAGACCCAAAGATGATTTAGGTAGAGACACACTATTCCAATGATATTAATAAAAGATTTAAGGTAATTTTATAATAGTATTACCACACATAATTACTCAATTTACCATTTTACCATATTAATAAAAATTACCGAAGTAAATATATATAATACCCAAAAAATAAAATAAATTTATTTACATAATTTGGACCTACTTATTCCAAATATGTAATTCATTTTCTGAAATTGAAAACAAACAAGTTGCAGTAATTTTTTTAAAATTAACCCCAATGTTAGAAAAAGATAACATGGAATAAATGTACAAACATTGCAAAAGATTGAATTGTTTTAACAAATAAAGTCAATTTAAAATTATTGAAAATTTCATAAATTATATTGAATAAAAAACTATATGTATTTATACTTTAAAACTTTTCAATATTTTTATTTAACCATATAAATTATTTCTATAAAAAATGTCTTTAATTAAAATTTATTGAATTTTTACAATTCATAAAAAATTTAAAGTTATTCGAAAAATATTAAAAATTCATCCAATTTAAAATTTTATATCCCTATTAAAATGAACATGTATAACATGTCATATGAACATTATTAATTTTTCATATATAAATTTAATAGGGGATTCCATTAAAAGAAGGAAAATTTCCATTTTGAAAAATTCTCATATTTTATACATCAATTCAGGCTTGCTCATACCCTATTCCAAAAATATCTATTGGATGAATATAAAATAAATATTTATTAAAAAACAATTATATTTTATTAATTCCATTTAATAATTTTAAATAACATAGGAAAAATTTAAAAATATAGATGATTTAAAATTTTGATTCGCAATACATTTTCATAAGATAGTTATATTTATTTATTCTAAACAAACATTTAGGACAATGTTTTCATTTAATACTAAGTTAATTTCATGGTACATGTAAACACATGAATGAATCAAATAAGAGTTTTTGATGAATTAAAATTGTTTATAGAAATATTTCATAAAAAATATCTTGGTGTTACATTCTACGCACATTATAGTGATTTTTTCCCTCAAAATTCAACACTTGGTTACAAACAAATAAGGATATATTTCCATCATTATATCCTACAGTTACCACATATATTCCTCAAATTTTTGGTTCCACCACAAAACAATAACCATGGTAGTGGCATTGTTTTCCAAAAAAATTCTCAAGATTCTTAAAACTCTCTCAGTATTTCTTCATAAGAAATATCTTTTTCCAGTGGCACAACATATGAGTTTAGTATATATAAAATATTTGGTATGTCATTTCATAGATTCTATACATTGAAGACATCAAATAATTGATAGATATTTAGTGGAAGCACCAATCGAGATGCTACCTTCCCACACGATCCCTAATTTAAAAATGATCTATATATGAAGGGAATAACTTTTAATTGTTTAAAAATATCATTACTCTCTTCGAAGGGGATTTTTGTATAAACACCGTGTCACTCACTTAAAACTCTAGGTATTCACTTGGGTTTTGATCAGAACATTTATTTCTAATATGAGATGGTCTTATATGTTGCCTAATATATATGACCTCTCATTCCATTTCGTCAATATGATAAGGTCCTAAAAATATTATATTTTTTACTTCATCCCAAAAAGTTATGGTCAAGGTCTTCTTTCTATAGAGGTATTCATAAGGAGTCATATTAATAATTTATTCAAATATATTTTTATGTGTAAAATTTAATAATGGTAGGTGTTGATCCCCACAACCACTGAAATCCATCGTTGAAGGTCTCAAAATTTTTTCTAGAGTTTGAATTGTCCTCTCAGACTAGTCATCTATATGGGGATGATAAACTATGCAAAAACATAACTCTGAATATAGTGTATGTTGAAGAATTTTTTAGAACATGGAGGAAAACCTCAGATCCTGATCAAATATAATGGAAAGTGATACTCCATGAAATCCTACAACATCCATTACACATATCATAGAAATATTAACAACAGATAAATCCTCTCTAATAGAAATGAAGTGTGACTACATCATAATTCGATCAACTATAACCTGTATAAAATTATCGAATTTATATGTTTTGGGAAGTATGATGAAATAGTATATAGTGATGTTTTCCCATTTCCATTCTGGTATAGTTATTGGTAATAACATCCCCTTATAATTCATACTCTCAGCCTTAACATACTGACAAACCAAGAACCTAGAGACACATTCAGCAATATATTTTTTCATGTAATCCCAATAGAAATATTATTTCATGTCCTTGTACCTCTTTGTTCTTCTAGGATGGTTATAGAATGGATAACTGTGAGCATCATCCAATAATTCTTTCATTAATTATGTTATGGGAGGAATATATACCATGTTTTGGAAATTTATTCTCCCATCACAATCAATGTTTTATTCAGAATAATTTTTCACTTTGATTTTAGCTATACACTTTCCTTCAGTATCTCTCAAATATTCACTTGTATATATAATTGAACATTCTTTTGTGAAAGATAATTTTTCTCTAAATCCATTAAATTTTTAAGATCTATCATTTTCATATCGACAAATATTGTCTCTTTTGTGATCCTCATCATGGATAGGGTTTCATTGTCCTTTCGACTCGAAGAATCCTACACCTTGTTTACCTTCCAATGGTGGAAAGGTATTAAGTGGTCATAATCATTAATCAACTTTAAACATATTATTTACACATATTTATCTCCTTTTGTGTGAAAACATATATTAAACATTTATGATCAATATAAATATCACATTGTTCACCATAATGATAATTCCTCCATATCATTAATGAAAGTATTACAATATCTAACACCAAATAATGAGTTGTCCAATTTTACTCATGAATTATCAACTGTCATGAGGAATAATCTATCACCATATCATTTTGAATGATAAAACATCCCAGAACATTTTTGGTTTCATAAATATAGATCAAAAACCATTCTCCCCAAAAGGCAGTGTGAGCACAGGTGCAATGAATAAACTTGTTTTGTAATCTTTAAAATTATATTCACATTCCTCCATCCACATGAACATAACTCCTTTAAAAGTAAACATGGTGAGTGGATTAGATTATAGTAAAATATCATTCACAAAATTACGATGATATCAATATTATTCAAGAAAATTTTAGATCTCAGTTACTATTGTTGGTACCTACCATGTTTCAATATCTTTTGTTTTTGCTGGTTCCACAGATAACCCTTCTTTCGGGATTAGGCAACCCAAAAATGAAACGTTCAAAAGGCAGAAATCACACTTTGTACATTTTTTCAAATATATTATCCTTTTTAGGCTATTCATAACAATTCTCATGACATATTCATGATATTCCTTACTCTTATAATACATAAAAATATCATCTATAAAGACTACTAAAAACTGATCAAGATGATATCTAAAGAATCTATTCATTAGATCCATGAATAAAGGGAGGAATTTGTAAAAACAAAAGGCATCACTATAACTTCATTGTGTACATACCTTGTATGGAATTTTTTCTTTGTTATATCCTCTATCATGAACCTGATTGATGATATAATGAATAAAAATCTATCATGGAAATGTATTGATCTCCACATAGTTTGTCGAATATGTAATCAATGTAGGTAAGAGAATATTTGTTCTTGATAGTGATCTTTTTATGTTCTTTATAATCAATGTAGAGTCTCAGTGATCTATATTTATTCTTAACAAACAGAACATGTTCACCCTATGGTGACACAATAGGGCGTATGAATCCCCTATCAAGATTTTATTGAAGTTTCTTGTTCAATTTATAAAACTCAATTGAGTCCATTCTATAAGGTGTCACTGAAATTGGAATAGCACACAATATGAGTTCTATTGAATACTCATGTTCACAATTTTGTAGAAGACCTATTAATTATTCTATAATGACATCATCAACCACCCATACAGTGGGTGTATTATTAATTATGAGTTTGTCCTTAACCATTTGAGATAGATAACCTTTATTTATAGGTATCAAGACCCCTAAAATATATGAAAATTATATTGGAATGTTATGTTCATCTTGGCATCGATTGATGTTAACATATTGATCTGGAATATGAAATGTGACTTTGATTCATTGGAAATTGATATGAGCCCCATGTAGAGAATGCCAATCCATGCCAAGAATCATATAAAATTCCACTATAAAAGGATCACAAGATTTTCAATAAGCCAAATCCTATACACATCAACCAAAGAATAATTATAAAGGTTTTATACAACCTTTGTGCCATTAAGAGTTGTAACAACTAAAACAACATATAATTTTGAGGCAATATAATGATACGATATGAAAATTCATTATAAATTAAATAGTGGGTGAAATCAAAATAAAACAAAACATTTTTTACTTTAGAGTAAATGGAATGTGCACCTTTCAAAACTTCATTATCATATTCCACATAGTTGATATTGATTGCATGTTACATGCCTCTATATTTTTCCTTAAGAGTTTTCTAACATTGATAATCATAAATTACCCAAGTATTAGGGATCTGATTTCTATAATTTCTCATTTCCTTGCACTTCTGACATTGAAGTGTAGGAGGTTCATTATATTTATCATTTTTTTATTCACATAATTAGGCATCTTTTTTCCATCACACTATAATTCAACTACCTGATGAAATTATTTTTCACACGTAAAACATTTAATATTCCTTTTAAGATAGTTTCCTCCATGATAATTTCCACACGTTGATCTTATGGGAAAACTCATTTTTTTGGTTTCTTCTTTATATTTTCCCTTGCATTCCATTTTTCTCTTCTTATCAAACCCGTAGAGGTGATGGGTTACTAAATTCTCCATCTCAAAATTAAGAAAACTTGAATGATTTATTCATAAATACTAAAGTCCTTTATGGATAATTAACTTAAGAGACATTATTTTATGTGACTGAAGAATCGATCAATTTTACTCTAGGCTAGATAAAAATTCCAAAATTGAAACTTGAATGTCATATAAAATTTTATTCATAGGTAATAATATATTCATCTTCATTTTTATATGTTTAAGAAACTCTCCATATTTTTTAAAAAAAGAAAAGAAAAGTAATTATTGAAAAATATGTTCTCAAATTTGTCCAATTCTATTTATTTAATTTCATTTCTTTGCCTCGTATTTTTGTTAAAATTCCACCATTTATTAGCTTTACATTACAAAATATATACTAATAAGAATACTTTACCTTGTTCTGAACATTAGAGAACTGAAAATATCACTTTAGTGGTAGTGATGCATTGATCAACCACTAATGGATTAGAAGACCCTCTAAAAGAAGGTGGACACTGCCCCAGGAAGGACTCAACCAAATACTGTTCCTTGTTTTTCTCATTTGTTTTTACTATATTATTTATGTCATGAGAATGTGGTGTGAACATTACTATATGAATTTTTGTTCCAAATCAATTAAAAATTGGGTTCTCAGGATGAAAATAATTGCATTACCAGTCACATTCAGCATTAATTTGGTTCTTTTAGGTTCTATATATTGACTAAATCCAAGAAGAATTCTATGAGAAATAATAATCATATTGGGAAAACCACATAATCAAGTATAAAATTTCAAATTAAGACACTTTAGGTATTATCCTAGGTTATTCATGATCATTTCTAAAACACTAAGACTGTATCATATACATTGATATATCCTTCGACTTATTACTAATGTTTTTTCATCATAGTTTCCAAAGGTTAACTATACCTTTCCCGTCATAAAAAATATAATGAACCGGAATATATATAAATTTACATTACATTAATGTTGAAGAATATTAATTAAAAATATAAAAAATATATGATAGAAAGTTATAATTATAACATCATTAAAAACTAGGAAATAGAATCAACTGTTTTATAAGACATCTTCATTAACTCCAACTTATTTCATAAAAACTAGACCCCATTTTGAAATATCTTATTTAATACCCTTCTCTATGACCTGGGTAAAAGAAACAAACGAATGTTTGAGATAAGATTATTAGTAAGGGAAAAGGGACATATCTATCATATCATAATCATATGACATAAGAACATAACATTTGAAAATATTATCCTTCATAAGAAATATCAAGATAAAATTCCATATGATAAATCCTGAATGTTGAAAAGAATATATGAACATAATCACAAAAGTCATAACACAGTACATGATGTATTGTTTCATACACATATGAATGAAAAATAAATTCATATTTTTCAAGGATATTTTCATATACCATCATAGAAGACAATGTTTATTACTGAACTGAGTTCAATGCTCATTCTAGACCAGTATTATGGAACCAATATCATCTCCAATTCTAGACATGTTTGTCTCGTGAGATATAAATATTTACAAAATGAATTAGAGAGAGAGATTTAGGTACAACACATATCATAATGAAATAATTCATATATGTTCCATAATAACATAAATCATTCATCATAACCCAAGTAATAAAATGGGTTTCTTTAAACATCATTATACCATAACTATAATGACCTGAAATTTTGAAGAAAACTTGTTTCTTAGTTTTTTGTGTATTTTATTTTTATACTCAACAAAAATGTTTCATTTGATAACATTACTATAATTAAAATGACGCCATTTGGATTCAACTATTATATGTACATTGGTCAATTTGACCGTTGGAAACTAAATGTTGTGATTATTGTCTCTAAATACAACTGATCGTGGTTAATTAAAATAGAAAGATGATTTGATGGCCTCATACAGTAGTCTTGGGCCAATCAAATATCATCTAATAGAACTTGGGAAGGAGGTAGAACCACTGGGCTTTTCTCTGTACCAATCCCAAGCCGAACGTCATCGTGTGAAGCTAGAACGGAATCTCCTTCTCTAGAAGGTCAAACTGATAAAAATTACTACACGTGTAATGTTGGCTGAGATGCCCTCAGATTCTCTCACCATAGCACCCCTTACAATTAGGTCCTCTGATGGGGTTATAAGGGGCTATGTAAGGAGACCATAACTACTTTGTGTAATCCTTTGAGATAAATAAAATTATGTTTTCTTCTTATGGAAAATTTTGTAAATTTTCAAAGGTCCGGATAAAAGTAGGATGTATATTATTGATGAATGTGTAAAAAAAGAATATTTTAAAATATTTTTTAAAACCTTAAATAATTAATGTGTAATTATTTTCAAAAAATGTTCTTCTGTAAATTTGTTTAATAAGAAATTTGTAGTCTAATATGATCAACTTAATTTTTGGTGAATACTTATTTATGAATTGTTATTTTTTCACTTAGGATTAGTAATGTGACCAAATGGATTATTAATATCACTTAATGAATTTATTAATATAATATAGGCACCTTTAATAAGTTATGTGATTCAATAAAATATGTAAATAACTGTTTCAGAAATTATTGGTCAAGTATTAGTTTTTTCAGTTGAATAGTTTTTTTAATTAAAAATTAAATTAAAAATAATTAAAAAATTATTATTATAAAATGGACTTAATTATTGAATTCAGATCATCGATATTATGTTAAAGTAATTTTTGGAAATTTTTCGGAAAAAAACTGAATTTTCGGTGAATAGTTTTTTTTAAAAAAGTTGTTTTAAAATATTTAAAAAATGATTTTTATAAAATGGAGTTCATTTTTGAATTCAGAGCATTCATATTATCTTTAGATGAATTTTTGGGAGTTTTCTGAAAAAGATAAATTTTCAGTGAATAGTAAATATACAGTTTTAGGGTTTCGGTATGTTTAATGACATCATAACTACATCATGATGATTTCATGAGATATTTTAAGGGATGGACAACTTATGAATAGTAATATAAGGTATGAGGTGTCCCAAGTGGCCATTACCATGGGAAAATACCAGTTGCTTTTCCAATACCACCAATGAGGTTTCCCTTGGCCATTAATGCCTTGTCCCCTCACTTCCCCTATAAATACCAAGCCATTATCTCATCATATACATTAAAAAATCATCCTCAACGAAGATATGGTCTCCTTACCTCCAAATGAGTCCTCCAAAGATGCCCCCATGCCCTCAAGGTAACAACCTTCATGTTTTAAGAGTTACGTTTTAAGGTAAGGGATCCTACCTCTCTCTTTCTTTTCAGGTACTCTTTTGTATGTCATTTCATTTAAGCCCCATGTTATTATGTTGGGGGATGTTATTTTATATTACTATTAATTCACTTTTAATTATAATATAATGATATACCCCTTATTACTCTCATCATTTCATTTTACGAATGTTTATGTGGTGCTGTTAGGATGCCGAATGTTTGTAAGGGATTCTTCCACCCTTCTCATATTTAAAGTTCTCTTTTAATGTCATTTATTTCAATTTCCTTTTCTTATGTTGGGGTATAATATTCTATATATATCATACTTTCCTTTTTATTTTCATATTATGGGAGCCACTATTTTATCTCATCGATTCATTTTTTGATGTTTTAAGTAACACCGTTAGGCTGTCGACTTTTCATCAGAGAAATCTTATTTTTGTCTTCCTTTAAAAATCATAATTTCATATGGTATATATTTAAAATTTCATTACCATGTTATTAAATCCTTTATTTTATGTCTCCCCTACTGTTTTATGTATCATTTATTAATGGTTGACCCATTTCCCCTCTCTTTTCAATGTTTTCTAAAACCCTGTAACATAGCTGTTATGCTGCAGAATTTTCGTCTCAAAATGTCTCTCTCTTTTTTTCTCAAATTATTTTATGTTATTAAGTGAATACTAAAATATATTTCTTATAAAGGGGTATTCACATATATTTCAATATTTTCTATTTTAAAATATGGTATTTATATACATGAGACCCGCATTCCTTTTCTGTGGGTTTAAAGTGACATAAAGATCGCGTCCTTAAAGTAGTTTTTAAAATGTTATGACTATGAAATGAAACCCATTTATTTTATTCTATATTGGTTGTGTATGAAATGATTTATGATGATATATGTTGCTCACATGATAATAAAGAAAAATTAAGGGTGCGCCCTGATAGTGCTCTAATGCATTGGGTAAAGACTTAATCTCTAGAGATGAACATTTTCAACGACACCTTGGTGAATAACATTTGTAATTTATAATGACCCCTTGGGGATGGACCATGGTAAAAGGGAAATTATTGTTTATGTTAAATGTTTTAGCCACATCCTCATGTTACGAAACAAGTTATTTTTATTATGATATGCCTCATGATCTCTTTCTCATGCCTTAAAGTTATTTTTCATGTCTTTTTGAAGTATCTCAAGTTCACATGTAAAATGTTTACCTTGTTTCCCTTAATGGGACTTCTGCTCACCCTTTCCTTTTATATATGCTCCCAGGTTATGATATATTATAAAGAAGTTAGGATGAACAATGATAAAGACTTTCAAGTGTTTAAGAATAGTTTTTTATGTTGTCATATATTAAGTTCCTGGTTTCCAAGACACTAAACCTTAATGATCATCAGTTTTGAATAATGTAATGAAATTTAATGTTATAAAAAGGTGGGATGTTATAGTTGGAATAAATGAATGGTTTAGTTATTTTTGGAAATTAGGATATGAAAACTTTAGGAATAACACTATAAAAATGTTTAAATATAGAAAATATTCCTTGTATTTTGTTGAAGTGTTGTGTAAGTGGTGTCCAAACAATTAAATCCATGTCTGGATACGAACAAGTAGAGGTGGCTCTGGAACAGATGTACCTAGGATTGAAAACTCTAACATGGTGTTTCGGGCATGACCCGTGGTAACCTGGTGTACGACAACGGGGCTTTCTGCACTCTTGGTTTGACAATCCCGAGGGATATTCTTTGGTAAATTCATAAATTTTTTATGAACCATTATTAAAGGGAAAAAGATAAAATAAAATAACGATTCATATAAGAATATATGATCATGGATAACCTAGATTGGAACCTAGGGGATCACAATTTAGGGTATACTTTTCTTCTACAAGTCTATCCTTCTATTCTTTAAGTTTCCTTTTCATGATTATTGGCTAAGTATTTAATCCCCATAGTTATACTTTCTTTTCTTAATTAATGGGGGGAAATGTAAGATCATGTCCCAACAACCAATGTGATAGTAAATGTGACAATTTCCTAATTAATATGACAAATATGACAAGAGATCATGTTGAACATATTGTGATTATACCAAACTAGCTATAAAAAATCACAATTAATAATAGGTACATAGTTTAATGACCAAAATTTTCAAGGAAGAAGAATACAAAGTCTCAAGGATGTTCATCCGATAATGTTGATAAGGGAATGAAGACCCAATTTAAATTATGAAAAATGTATAGAAAGGGGAACCAAAGATAAAGTCACAAAATAACTGAAATATGTTTTATGTGTAGGGTGATAGGGCATAAAGTAGACAATTTCTTTTAAAAAATGGATAATGTGATAAATAGAGATATGGTTCGATCTAATGTACCTTATACATTTCAATGTCCTTAATGTGGAGAAGTTGGACATTATCCAAGGAAATGATCTCTTGGAAGGGATGAGAAGCATGATGAGAATCAACAATATTCAGGGACCAAGGAACAGTGCAAGTCCTATGTTGAGATAGATCATGATGACTAAAGTACATGTAATTCTTCGCAAAATTTGTCTATGTCATGTTGTATTTTAGTTCGTTCCCTATGAGCATATATTTAATGTTTTCTAAGAACATAGAGTCACTGCCTAAGATGGTTTTATATCATTAAGGAAAACATCTATTTTTATGTACCACATGTTGATATTTTGAAGCTGTTCTACTTGAAAAAAATGCTGATTAGGGGATTAAAAGATGATTATTATTTTTGAAGACGTTCACTATTTTGGGAACCCTACATGATCGAGGTAAATATATTACTACAATATTTTCATTGAGGAGTAAAGGTTGACTTATATTTGAAGAATCGATGAATTTAAGGTGAACTTATAGTAATTTTGGTTACTTATGGAAATGATAAACCTATATTAGGGAAAATATGTTTAGGTTAGTTACTTTTGTTATAACACATCAGGAGTGGTTGATTTTGTTTGGAGATAAAAGATAAAGTTTATCTTGGAAGACTATGTTATCAAATCCTTCTTGTAATTGGGTTTCAATCATAGTTTGGAATATTTGAGGCATTTTAAGGACATTTATTTAAAGAATGGCCGATGATGAACATTTGGTAGTACTGTGAAATTTTGAAGATTTAAAACAAGTTTTCCTTCTTATGGGGTTCTTTCTTTTTGAAGTGTTATCTAAACATTTCTGTTTTTGGGATAAATATTTAAAGATAGATAGTTATTCTTTTTGGGATTACGTGATTCTCTAGAAGATGATTCTTGTTCTTTGATGAGAATGAGAATTTTTGAATGCTCATCGTTTGGAGAAAAGATTAGTCTTGGTGGAAACTTATTAAAGGATGAAACTCTACTTCAAGGTAAATATATTTTCTTGTGTTATTATTCTTTGTAGTAAATGAATTACTGAAAATTATTAAAAGGAACATAAAACAAAAACGTTGTTGGTTTAGGTTTCCTACTAGGTAAGCAAAGACCGTTTAACCCATCACAGGTTTGTGACTTTCTTGCGGTTAACCTTCACATAATCATGATTTCTATCACTCTTTATCAGAACATGACCCTTTGTTTTATCTTCCATATCCATGTTTCCCTTCATGGAATCCTAGTATGGGTTAACTCGGGTGACATTTGTACTTCCCTTTCATTCTATTAATTTAATAGTTTTACTGACCCCTTTTCCGATCTAGGACATTCAATGAAATTTCCAAGCCCAATTTTAAAAATTCTTAGGATGAAATTTCATTATGGGGGAAGATTGTATCAACCTGAAATTTTGAATAAATCTTGTTTCCTAATTTTTTGTTTTTTTTTCTTTTTATACTCAACAAATCTTTTTCATTTGATAACATGAGTTTAATTAAAATGAGACGGTTGGGTTTCAACTATTATATGACCATTTGTCAATATGACGATTGGAAACTAAATGTTGCGATTATTGACTCTAAATAAAAGTGATATTGGTTAATTAATATATAAATAATATTTTATGGCCTCATCCAGTAGTATCGGGACTATCGAATCCCATATAGCAGAACTTGGGAAGGAGGTAGCACCACTAGGCTTTGTTGTGGACCAAACCCATGCCGAACATCATCGTGTGGAGATAGAATGGAATATCCTTCGTGAGAAGTTCAAAATGATAGAAATTACTACTCATGAAATGTTGGTTGAGCCAACCTCGGATTATCTCAACTTAGAACACCTTACAGTTATCTCCTATGCTGGGGTTATATGGGGCTATGTAAAGAGACCGTAACTACTTTGTGTAATCCTTTAAGATAAATAAAATTTTGTTTTCTTCTTATAGGGAAGTTTGAAGATTTTAAAATGTCTGGATAAATGTAGGATGTATATTATTGATGAATGTGAAAAAAGGATATATTAAAAAAAATTAAAACTTAAATAATTAATGATGTGTAATGATTTTCAAAAAATGGTCTTTTACAAATGTGTTTAGTAAGAAATTTGGAGTCTAATATGATCAATATAATTTTTGGTGATTTGTAATTTATGAATAGTGATTTTACGCTTAGGATTAGTAATGTGACCAAATGGTTTAGTAATCACACTTAAAGAATGTATTAATTTAATATAGGAAACTTTGTTAAGTAATGTGATTCAATAAAATAGCTAAATAACTGTTTCAGAAATTATTAGTCAAGTATTAGTTTTTTTGGGGGAATACTGTTTTTTAATTAAAAATTAAATTAAAAATATGTGGAAAATTATTTTTATGAAATGGACTTTATTTTTGATTTCAGAACATCGATATTATGTTAAAATAATGTTTGGGGATTTTTCTGAAAAAAATGATTTTTCAGTGAATAGTTTTTTTATTTAAAAATTAAATTAAATAAATTTAGAAAATTATTTTTATAAAATGGAATTTATTTTTGAATTTAGAGCATTGATATTATGTTAAAGAAAATTTTTGGGAGTTTTCTGAAAAAGTAGAATTTTCAGTGAATAGTGAAAATACAGTTTTAGGGTTTCAGTATGTTTAATGACACCATAACTGCACCATGATGACTTCATGAGATATTTTAAGGGATTGTAAATTTATGAATTGTAAGATAAGGTATGAGGTGTCCCAAGTGGCCAATACCATGTGGAAATACCACTTGTTTTTCCAATACCACCAATGAGGTGTCCCTTGGCCATTAATGCCTTGTCCCCTCACTTCCCCTGTAAATACCAAGCCATTCTCTCATCCTTTCCATTCAAAAATCCTTCTCAACTACGTTCTGGTCTCCTTACCTCGATGGAGTCCTCCAAAGGTGCCACCAATCCCTCAAGGTCCAAACCTTCGAGTTTTAAGAGTTATGTTTTAAGGTAAGGGATCATACCTCTCTCTTTCTTTTCATGTACTCTTTTGAATGTCACTTTCATTTAATCCACAAGTTCATTGGTTTGGGGATGTTTATATATATTCCAATTAATTCCCTTTTTATGATTATTTTATGAGAGATCCCCTCTTACTCTCATCATTTCATTTTTTGAATTTTTAAGTGGCGTCGTTAGGCTGCTGAATTTTCCTATGAAATTCTTCCACCCTTCTCATTTTTCAAGTTCTATGTTCATATGATGAGATACCCTATTTGATCTCATCAATTCATTTTTTGATGTTTTATGTAACGATGTTAGGCTGCCGAATTTTCAGTATAGAAATCTTATTTTTGTCTTCCTTTCATGTTCTTCATTTCATATGATATATCATTCAAAATTCATTACCATGTTCTTAAATCCTTGATTTTATGTCCCCCTACTATTTTATGGATCATTTATGAGTGGTTGACCCATGTCCCTTCTCTTTTCAATGTTTTCTAAAACCCTGTAACGTAGCAGTTATGCTGCTGAATTTTCGTCTAAAAATGTATCTCTCTTTTTTTGTCAAATTATTTTATTTTATTAAGTGAATACTCAAATCTTTTTATTCTACAGGGGTATTCACATATATAACAAAATCTTCTATTTTAAATTCTGGGATTTACATTCATGACACCCGCTTTACTTTTCGGGGGGTTTAAAGTGACATAATGATCACGTCTTTAAAGTAGTTTTTAAAATGTTATGACTGTGAAATGAAACCCATTTCTTTTATGCTATATGGGTTGTTTATTAAATGATTTATGATTATATATGTGTCTCACATGATAATAAAGACAAATTAAGGGTGTTCCCTGATATCCCTTCAATTCATTGGGTAAAGACTTAATCTCTAGAGATGGCCATTTTTAACGACACCTAGGTGAATAACCTTGGTAAATTTTAATGTCACCATGAGGTTGACCTTGGTGAAATGGAAATGATTGTCTATGATAAATTTTTTATCCACATTATCAAGTTATGAAACATTTTATTTTTATTATGATATGCCTCATGATATCTTTCACATGCCTTAATGTTATTTTTTCATGAAAGATTGATGTATCTCAAGATCACATGTAAAATGGTTCCCTTGATTCCCTTACTGGGCCTTCTGCTCACCCTTTCCTTTTATGTATGCTCCCAGGTTATGAGATGCAGTAATGAAATTTCGAATAACAATTAGGAATCCTTTCAAGTGTTTAAGAAGAACTTTTTATGTTGTCATGTATTAAGTTCCTGTTTTCCATGACACTAATCCTTAAAGATCCTCGATTTTATATAATGTAATGAAAGTTAATGTGATAAAAAAAGAGGGATGTTATAATAACATAATCCTTGTAAATGAAATGGATTTCAAAAATTAATTAAAATAATAAATTGAATAAATCATAGGAATGTTAAGGATATTATACTTGAAAAAAAAACCCTACTAAATAATTCAATCTTATATATAAAATAATATTGATATTATACTTGAAATTAAATCGCGATGAAAATAACCTTTCTTCTTCAAAAAACATTTTCATTTACCAAAATGTCACACAATTTTAAAAGAAAAGAATTTATTTTAAAATAAACATGAAATATTGTAGAGTAATACAAATAGAAATATGGAATTATGAAGACATAAAAATTCATTTATATGATATATGTTTAAAAAACATTTTTTTCATACTTTTGCTGGAAAAGTCAAAATGTACACCATATCGAATAATAAAAATATTTTACACTAATTAATTTTAATAAATATTAAATAATTTTTGAAATTGAGTTTATTTTTTTATTAAAATTGTAGTAATATTATAAATTTACGAAACATGGTCATGGATGATAAATATAACCAAACAAATACTTATGTATAATCAATCTCAGATAATAATGAGACTTCAAAATTATACAATATCATTGGTATGATTAGATTTGTATGTATCTAAACCTCTTTTATAATAATTTAAATAATTTAATTGAATTATTTCATAATAATGTTAATTTTTATGATATCATATATAATCTTATTATCATTAGTTTTTTAATAAATTATTTTAATACATGTTATTCGGGTAGTAACATCTTAATTTTCTTCTGCACGTTTTGTCAAATAAGTATTGGTTCTCCATCATAATTCATAGTTATATCATTAAAAAATGATATTAAAATTATATGTATCATTTTTATTCATTCTAAATATTTACATAATCATGATTTATGAGGATTATATAGAATGAATTTCATCACAATGTAGAGATGGTAGGTCGTACGTACACACAAGTGACGAAATCAGTCCCATAATTATTGAATGATATTAAATTGAATAGTGTATAATATTTATGATTAAATATAATTTCATAATAATAATATATAGTAATTATTTACATCATTATACTAATCCATGTACAGTGGTTCTGAATAAAAAATTACACCATGACGTCGAGTTGGTAAGTCGTACATATTCACATGTAGTGATTTCATTTTTCGTATGATGGATATAAAGAAGAATATGGTTTTTTCATATTAATAATTAAATCTAACTATATAATTGATAATGGAGTTATTAATTAATAATGAAAAACTCATTAAGAGGAAGTAAATTTAGAATGATGTTTGAAATTATCTGTATAGGAGATTAACTCTTTTTTGACATGCTTCCTCTAAATCTCCTCTTAGAGAATTTGGGTTGGTATTTGAAGAATAACATAACCTATAAATTGTAACTGGGGAAATTTATAAGGTAATAGTGGTGGGTATGGCCGAGCTTGATGTCTCAAAGTGAATTGAAGAGGTGAGGCAGGAGGTTCACCTTCATAATTGAAGTTAGGGGCACTTTTGGGATCTCCAAAAATAATAATTTATAATAAACTCAAACCACATATAAAACTACAAAAATGTCCTAATCTAAGATATGAGATGATTTAGGGTTTAAATATTAGAACTAAATATATTTTTGGCTAGTTTTATATCAAATTTAATTTTATCATTTTTATTAACAGTTTGTTTTCTTAGATAAATTTTAACAATGGTGAAAAATATTTCAATATTAAAAAGGTGAAATAATTACTTAGTTGATGTCAATTAGATTATAAATAATTACATTATAATATATTAGACCATTTAATAATTAGTATTTATTTTTCAAAAATGTTTTATGATGTTGAAATAACATAATAAAACATAATTTTGATACACAATCAATAATGTCTATTTTGACACTATTCAATTCATTGTCTTTTAAAAATATTAGTTTAACCACTTAACTTCAAAAAAACTATTTTATTATATTCTTAAAAGTTTAAGGTAATCTATAAAATTCAATATTCTTATTAATTATCTGAAATTATAATTATTTTAATATTTTAATAACATTTATGTTTTATCTCCATTAAAAAAATAATTACAACACCAATTTTATGTAATTATTTGATACACTTGCATTTAAATAAAATTAAAAATTAAAATACTAGGATGAAAAAAGTACAATAAATTTCAAAATAATATTTTTAGTAAAATTTATATTTTCAGAAATCTATCATTTAAAATGTTATACTAATTAATTTAATAATTTTATGATTTTAACATCACATTAAACAAAATTATATAAGTGTCACAATCTATTTTATAAGGATCAAAATGGTCAATAACATGACCCTTGGATTGTTATGGTCATGATATACTCTATTAGTAATATTTTTTCAAGTGTTTTGTTATGTTTAGAGTAATTATTATTTTAATATAAATTGTTTTATTCATTTCTCATCAATTAATTAATTTTTACATCATCAATGTATAAGTGTTCAAGGTAATTATTTATTTCAAAAAAATTACACGTAAATTTCCCTAATAATGAAAAACATTTTATATTTAAATTGAGTATTTTACCATTAATTTAACTTCCATATAACCATATATAAAAAATGTAATATCTATTAAAATTTTAGTATGACATATTTTATTTTTCAATAAAATAGAAAAATTAAATATCATAATCTCATCCAAGTGGCTTCAAAAGGACACCATTTCGTCCAAAAGATGATTTATGTTGAAAAAAATTATCAAATGATTTTAAGAAAGTGTTAGGGTAATTTTATAATAGTATTATTACAATTAATTATCTTTTTTCCATTTTACAGTAATAATTAAAATTAACGAAGTTCTTATTCACAATTCTGAATAAAATAAAATAAAGAAATTTACATAATTTGGACCTAATGATTCAATATACATAAATGATTTTTCAAAATTAAAAAGAAATATGTTTCATAAATTAATTTAGAATTAACCCCATTGTCAAAAAATTATAATGATTTTTAATAGTTAAAACATTACATAAGATTGAAATGTATTTACATCTTAATTAAACATAAAAAGAATTATAATGATATAGATTATATTGAATGATAAAAATTTATTATATTTATAATTTAAAACCGTTATATATTATGACTTAACCATATAAATTTTATCGATGAAAAAAGTTTTTTCAATTAAAATAGAGCGTATTTTTACTATTCAACAAAATTTGATTGTTATCCGAAAAATATTAAAAACTATCCAAGGTGAATTTTTGTATTATTATTAAAAATAACATGTTTATGGTGTCATATAGAAATTACTAATGTTTAAAATTTTTAATTTAAAAGGAGTTCAACATTAGAAGGTAGAAAATTACATTTTTGAAATTTTATGTTTCTATACATTAAATAGGGTTTATTCATACCTTATGAGAGAGATATATATTGAATGAATATCCAAAATATTTTTTTTAAATATATGAAAAATATATATATTTAATTCTATTTATTAATTGTAAATCACTTAAAAATGAAAATATATAATTGATTTATATTTTAATTCAGAAAATATTTTTAAAATTTAATTATATTTATTCTTGGAAACCTAATGACTATATTAAAATGGTCATTTTATACTAAGGGCATATCATGGTTCATTTAAACTCAATATTGCATGCAAGGAACGCTATTGAACAATTAAAACTTATTTTTAAAATATTTTATAAAAAATATGGTTGTTATATATTGAATCAATTAAATGTTTTATAAACATCTTTGTCTTTTTTATATAATTATAAACTTCAGTTTTGGTAACAATAATAAAGTCAAAATTTAGCTAAAAATAGATAATTTCCAATACAATTATAGAAAATTCATCGAAAAAAAATATTCTCTCTAAATACAATGAATATGTTATTATTTTTAAATTTAGAATTTATAATTTATAATTTTATATTTTGTAATTAAAATAAAAAAAATTAATTTTTTTTGATATTTTTACACAGTTAGTGTTATTAACATTATATCATATAAATTTTAAATTTATATCATATTAATATATCTGTTCATATATAATAATATTTTGAATGTGGTTAATTCTTTATATTAATATAAAATATTCTTCACTTAATATAAAAGTTCACAAAAAAATATCTTATACTAAATAAATTTTAACAAATTACTTTTAGAACTAATTATATATGTTCTAAAATTTATTTTTTCTAATCTAGAAAAATTGAAAATTTTATTTTAATTATTTAAATAGATGATATCATTTTGTAATAGTGATTATATTAAAATTAATACGTATTTAATAATATATATATATATATATATTTTTAATATTTTATTGTATAATTTTTATGTCATTATGATTAATCTAATTATATTCTTTCAAATAAGAATACAAAATTTCAATACAGAAATTGTATACATGTATATTGAATGACTATTTTATCAAAAACCATATTTTTAATAATCATGGTTCCTATTACAATATTTATAATAACTAGATTTTATTACAGCATATAGAAATTCAAGAATCAAGAATTCCCTTCCCTCTTATTATGTTAAATTCTCATTTTCATAGTTACCATTTAGATATCACAACATCAATATATTTTTTGATTATTATCTTCTTCAAAATAGGTTTTCATTGGATATTAGTGATCCTCAAGGGTGAAGATGGTTTAGGTGGTCTCATTGTGTTGAGGATTTTATACATAAATACTTATTTCCTACTGATAATTAATACACTTTTAAAGGATGTTATAATCCTTATTGGCTAATATTTAGTTTTATGTTGTTCTATTGTAATATTTAACTCTGAATTAATAAAACATTTTTCGGAAAATTCTTATATTATTTGACTTATTACCAAATCATATTCAATTACTTTTTATAAAATGTTTAGAAATCATAAACATATATTCTATGAAATAAATATACTTCCTAAAACCCTAGTGAATTAAAAGAATGGAGAAAATTGTATAGAGAAATATATAACACAAGAACCACAAGTCAAAAGAAGATAATGCTCACAAACAATAATAATGTTACTTTAGCAATACCATCCAGAGGGAGCACAATCAACAACATTGTGTTTACTATACCAAAATCCAATCAGCAATGAAAAATTTTTCATTGTAGGAAAACTAAGCAATCAAGTAAAACATAATTGTTATTGGAATAATAACATTTGGTATAATGAAAATAATAGCTCTTTAAAATTCATTATCTTAAACTAACTGTGTTTTATAACATCCTTAGAACCTAAAAATACCATCGGGATTAATAAATTCTCAGTAAACTAGTTTCTCTCTACCTTAATACAATATAAAAGGGATCTTTCACTAATTCAAGACACTATAATGTGATCAAAAATTCCCATGACGAACATAGTTTTTTTGGGAAAAAACATACATAGATTAATGTAGGAATCCAAAAAATAATAATAACCCGTCATTACCTTACATCCCCTCCCATAGAAATATCATCAATCAATATATTATGATCACCACAATATAATGATAAACCCAAATGTGTAAAACTAAAACAAAGGAAAACCATGCACTATAAGAAATAAAAAAATCGATTTTAGTGTTCTAACCTATAATTTATTATTGAATTGACTTTGCTAGCCAAGTTCATTTTCATAACACTTGAAACTCCATTTCAGATCATTACATTAATTTTTTAAATTAATATGACTGTAAAAACAAACCTATTAATTTCATTTATAAATTAAGCCAAATTTTATAAAACCTAATACAAAGAATATTTGTTTTCATTAATTCTTTATTTGACCAAAAAGAGGTCAAACTATATTTAAACCATATATTTTATTTTTATCAATTCTTTATTCATATAAATATTACTTGGGTTTTCAAGAACCACTTTAGTTTCTATGTTGATCCATTTAAAACAGATTTTAAAGATGAAAAAAATATTTAATAAATAACAACATAATTTTAAAGATTCGTTCTAATGAAATAGAACAACATATTTTTAGAAAATTAATAAAATTATATTTTAAAAAATTTATAAAATTGAGAAAACCTTTTTTAAACCATGGGGAAACACCAATTATATATTGAAAGTAAAATAAAAACATATAATATAATATGTATAATATTTATAATAAAATTAAGCATATAATAAATAAAAAATACTATGTTTAAATTTATGTATATAAGAATGACAACATAGAACTTTTAGTGGATAGTATGAAATATATTTCCTCAGATAATGAAGTCCAATGTACGGATGAAGAAATGAAAACTTGGATTGAAAACTAAATAAATCTTTCAGAATAATGACAAAACCAGAACTGAAAATTTGGTCAAACTAAAACACACTTATCCAATGATGAAATTTAGAGAAAATGAATAATAGTGGGAAGATGTATCTTTACATAGTAGAATCATCGTAGATTATCCAAGAAAAAATGATAAATCGCCAATGAGAGGGGAATCCATAAGAGGGTTTGGGAACATGATGGAGATGTCATTGTATACGGGGTGAAACATGAGAGGGGAGAATGAGAAAAATGGGGGAGATGATTTCAAAAATAAAAAATAGAAATATATCATTTTTATTTATTCTCAAATACACATAATTTACTCGAATGTATTTAAAATCTATTTAATTACTATGAAGAAATCAATAATACTAAAAACAAGATTCATGTTTACAACTAAGAGCTCTAATTGTTAAAAAAGTAGTGTGATAGAGATAAAAAATGTAACTTTTACAAGATATATCCAAACACATTATCATTAGATGGTTATTAAAATTACTAGATAACTATATCACATAATAATACTATTAATGTAATTATAATTCCATCTAATAATTCAATAATATCTTATTTAATAAATATAATATAAAATAATATAAATTAAATAAAAAATGGGGTGTTACAACCATAACAACATATCTTATTATTCCCCCATAAATCCATTAAAATTTGTTGGATGAAATTATGTATCAAAAGTCAAAAAAATATAATAGATGTAGAATGGTATAGAAACTGGTAATGACCATAAATATAAAACAAAAATATGAAAAAAAATCCTCAATGCCAATGGATAACAACCTCACGCTGTTTCTAACATATTTATGTCGATCCAACCTAACCCTCAAGGTACGTAAGGATTTTCTATCATCGATTCTTAATAGGGTCATCCCAACATTTAGAGATCATCTAAAATTGTATATTAGACTCCCAAATACTCTATAAGAGAAACAAAAACAATAACGAACACTTCCACTGACATATAATGGAAATAAAAATTTCTTTATTAACAATACTATCCTAACAAAATGAAAATTTTGATAGACCTTAAATATCAACATCCATCATAGATCTAAAATAGAATCCTATAGAGAAAAATCAACCCATGAGACAATGACAATGAAAATAAAACTAAAATAAAATAATGAAATAAACCTGGGTCCTATAATTAGATCATTATTCTCCATAGAAAAACATATAACCTAAATAAAATGGGTGTTATCCCGTAGAAACCCAAAATTAATCAATACAGTCAATTGATCAGTGAAAACAACAGCAGTCATAGTTTCCCAAGAATATATTCAGAAGTGTCACATATTCTATGCACTAAAAACTCGAACTATAAAAAACAATAAATCATTAATGAATCAAAAACATCATATAGGCACTTTAATTGCGTCACCTAAATAACCAAATTGACAAATAACACCCCAAATATAGTAAAAACATTAAATCCAAAAAAATCAATATATAAGATAACAACCCAAAGAAACAAAAATTTCTATTTTCCAATAGGACATATCTAGCTCCTTCCCATACCATAATGATGATCCTAGAACACTAAAAATAATCTAGGTCATTATTCAATAATCTAAGATGTCAGTAGAAAATAAATAATGATTCTTTCAATAAAATTCGATTTCGAGTCTGAAATGGTTCACCCTGTAATGTAACTACACATAAAAATAGAAAATCATCCTAAGGCTCCTCTATAAAAAGTGAAAATCCATAATTCTGATTACATTAACAATAGGAAGAATTAAATTAACATGATAAATGAACTCAATAAGTTAATATCCCACAAATCAAACAAAACATTATAACCCCACACAATAATATTCATTTTCCATTGAAATTCCAAATACCCATTTTATAATACTTCACATATTTAAAAAAATATAATAAAATTATCGATGTGAAATTTGTTTAGAAAAATTACCATTTTATTAAAAACTCTCCTAGAAGTTCCAAAATCCTTTACATGCAAACCATTAATATTTTATTAAAAATAATACACCCATCTACCATCAATATAATATAAGAAAAATGCCTTATAACCTCATAAAATATTCTAAAAACCCAATAACCATTTAATATACTAAATCTAGATATTTAAAAAATTAGTTATAAGAGATAACATTATATAAAAATATATATTTCCATAAAAAATTGATATATAAAAATCATATATAACCAAAAACACACCAAAAGATAAAACCACATAATCCACAAACTAGAATACATCTATAAACCCCCCATCATCATTAGATAATACTAAAGAGTTGTCTGAATTATAAAATTAGATTTAAAATCATTCTTGAAAAGGTCCCATGTTTGGAGAGACTATTTTTAGCTACAAAATAATATATAAGTAATCTCAATATACTATTTTTATCATATCTGGGTTTCTCATACTATGCAAACCAACCTCACACTACCGAACCAACATTCACTTCTTCCCAAAATCAAATTTGACAAACTAGGAAACTATTCATTTAGATGTATTTCAATACACTATCATTAGTAATGAAAATATTTATAAAATCCAAAATAAAATTATCAATTATCCATGGTGAGTAATACTTCATCATTATTGGTGAATATTGAGAACCCACTAACAACCTACCTCTTGAGTCCCAATAAATATCTAACTAAATCCTATCATGAAACCCCAATCATTATGATGAATACTCATGAACTAATGATCTATCTATAGATCATAAGATCTCACACCATTTATAATGACCCGACCTAAGCGTCTATCTGATATAGAACTCGGCCTAGTTTATCATAATCCTAACGGGTGATCCCTACCCCCACAAACTTGAGGGGTCTTCCCCCAGAACCCGAACCAGCTCCATGAAAATCATCCATGAACCAACCATAAGTAATATATGATTAAAAAGTCAGATATAACAAAACCTTTATATATTTCATTTAATCAAATTAAAAAATAAAATCCCTCCACTAACCCTCCAAACACTCACCTGCGACAAGATCTAAGTACCACTATGAACTCCATAAATATAATATCATCCACAAATAATAATAACTAAAATATATAAAGGCTATATTTTATAGTGAAATAATGAAAAAATAGATGATATAAAAATCCCCAAACTAGTAAACACACTATGTGAGGTCAAAGGCATTGTCGAAAACCCAAAAATATAATTTATATTAGATATTGGAACAAAAATTCATTGTAATCCACCACCTTCTTCACCACATTCTAGATATTTTATTTATAAACAATTTTCATGCTTTTTTTAAAAAAATAAATATTTAGGTCTTTCATTTTATTTACGCAAAAAATAATAATTGATTGATTTGATTTTTATAGAAAATCTATTATATTTTACATAAATGAAAAAAAATAACATGAAAAGTGATTCCATATCCTATATAAATTTTATATAAAATCACCCATTTTTAATCCACAGTAAAATTCAAAAATAAATTCTTTTAACCAAAAATATTTTCAAAAATACACTTTGAGAAATACATTTTTAAAAAAATTAAATGCTAACAATAAAAGGGACAAAGCATTCTACCACACAAGAACAATTTTTCAATGAAAATAATTATGGTAAACAAGGATAAAGTTATTATTACAATACCATCGAGAAAAAATATTTTTGAGCCCAATGTAATTATCCCTGACCAAAAACCAATGAATATTATATATTGGTATCTAAACTTGTAACTCCAGTAATATAACCCAATGTTAGAGATAGGAAAATTTGGTCAACCATAATGAACATATCAGATCTCTATAATCCCATAAATAATTATAAAATATACTATACACTGAGCCTGCTTTTACAATGTGAAGTGTCATAGGGGAACTCAATAACTCAGTTCCTCACTAGATAAGAACAAGCCAAAAAAATGTTTACATATCTCTAGGTATTTAAATAGTGAAAAATAATTCCCATGGCCAATATAACTATAAGGGTGAACAAACATACATATATTTAAGTAATAATAATAAGAAAAATGACAAACCACTCACACCACTAATACCATTTAATAGAAATAGAATCAATCCACATCATCTAATCAAAAAAATATGATAATCCCTCTTAATGGTTACAGTGAGAAAAAGGGTAAAACGTTTCATAAAAAGAATCAAACAATACAAATAAATGTGATAACAATGATATTAATATATTCCAGAAATTGAATTCCAAGCACCCTTTCTTAATATTTGAAACTCTATTTCAACTCATTCTTTAAAAAAATTTATTTTTTACAAAAAATTTGTGATTTAACACCACTTTTCAAAATTAAATTCATAAATAATCCTGCATCTCTAAAACCACTTGCAATGATATAAATTTTTTCAATATTTCTCTCACAACTAATATAGGATTAATGATTTTTTAATCCATATATATTATTTAAAAAAATACATTGAATAAATTAAATATAAATGTAATTTTAATTACCAATATAAATTCTGTGTATAACCTTTGTAAAGAAAATTACATATCCAAAAACAATTTACTAAATATTGTTTTATTTTTAATATGTAATTTCACACATTTATTAAACAACTATTATATAAATCTTTTTAAAAAAATTATATCGATATTTAAAATAGAAAACCCATTTATTTTTATTGAAATTCACAAAGAAACCCCATTTATTATTTATAATACAATATAAAAAATAACATTAACATAAAATAAAAAGGAAAATAAAACTCCCTTTAAGTCATTGATTCAAAATTTAATGTTTTGACATGGATAAAACCTACATGGAATCATTAGGAGCCCGCATGAACCATAAATACAAAGTATGTAAAATAATATATGTTCAAACCCATAACATAGGGTTTATTAGAACCCAAATGTATTGATGAGTGTATAAAAGGAGATAAAATAAATAGCATTGGGAAGATGATCATTTACTATACATATTCAATGAATAATCTCCCTCGAATTGCAACGAATCAATATAGGGATGGGGCCAGAAGAGGGGAAAAAATAAATGAGAGTGGGATTGAGTTAGGGGTGAAACACATAGTATAGAAGGTATATAAAAGATATATATGGTTGAAAATAATCAATGGGTAAAATTAAAATTTTAACTTAATGGTAAGACCACAAGGTTTACATGGATAGTTTTACAAATCATGTGGTAACTTAGACACATTCACTGGAAACACAAAAAAACTATGCTTCGATAATACTTGGAGCCTCTATAGTAAAACTAACCAAGTTATAGTCATGAAAAATAACATTTTACAAGGATATATACAAATTTATAGTATTGATATAGTTTATATACCGTGTTTCCTAACTAAGTACACCATTGAAACATTTAAGACATTGAAATTATTAGAATGAAAATAATTAAATCTAAAAAAGATTATAAATAACATGATATAAAATATATTTAATAAAAATAAATATAACACTTTTTTATATAAGTTATAATCAAGGTAATATTCCAACAACTAGAATTACAATATGGGTTCAATATAATCATTGGGTGAGCTCAAGCTTCTTGGGTCATTGTCCCATGAAGTTAATTGAATGTAATATGAAATGATGTATAAGGGTATTATGAATTCATTTTAAATGTCTTTAAGAGTTAAAAAATTAAAAATATCAGCAACATGAAGATATTAATGGTGATAATTGTATTTTTTTCACTTATCACGGTCATGTGTAGGGTTATAGCTTTGTTTTTAGAGGCCTTGTATATTTATCCTCACAATAAAAAGATGTTTTGTACGATTCCATGGAGGTTTCATGATAGTTTCTTGAAGATATACCTAATGATAATTTGAAGATGAGTAAACATGGAAATAATTTATAAATAAATATAATTCATGCTACATTATACATTAGTTGGATGATGGATGAATATTCCTAGTCCAACACTGGCAATGTAACACTCTAGGATTTTGTAATCAAATTGTTCTCTAAATTTATATATTTAATATATATATTGTTTCAGATTTAACAAACTAATAAAATAATATGTGTAATGATAAATAAATAACATTTAAAAATTTAAGGGAAATAATTCTCTTTAAATATTAAATAATGCAACAAATTATAAATTCATTACAAATAGGTTTATGAACACTAAATCTTTTAAATTGTTGTTTAAAAAAAACAATTTGACATAACAAATTATAACATCTTCTAGAAGCTATATTTTAAAATTTTAGAATTTTTTTTTGGAAAAAATAACATCATTTTTGGATTCGTTATTTCATTATTATCATAGAATAAAATTTTAATATTTTTTAAAAAGAATATGTTTTAAGTGAATTAGGAAAAAATATCTATTTTCATTGTACCATCACTTTTATGAAATTTTAATTATTAAAGAAAAAATACATAAAAACATCAATAAAATTATATATTAACAATTTTAAAACAATTCTTTAAATTATATTATTTCAAACCTATACAGAATATATTTAATGTTTTTGAATGATTACAAACATTTCCCTCTAACAATTGTTTTCGTTTGTATATATTAAAAATTAGTTTACACCACTAGTAAAAACTAAGATAAACCAAACATATTTTATATTTTAGAGCCAAATGTTAATTATATGTCACAATGTCAACATTATTTTTTTAACAAAAACACATATACTATGAATAATTTTAATTACCGTGATAATGGTAGATCGACTGTTTCTAATGAATTTTTTTATAATTTTTTTTAAATTTTATGTAATAATATAAATTTATATCTTATAATATATATTATAACATTATTTTAAAAAATATTCATAAATATATTAAACCTAACTCAATTTTTAATCAATACTAAATTAGAATAAGAATACATAATGGTGAAAAAAACATAATTGTATAGAAAAGGATTCCTATATAAAACAATTTTTATTTAAAAGGAATACATTACCATATATAGAAATGTACTTTTCTTATGTGGATCATAAATATATTCATAGAAAATAAAAAATTGTAATATTGATTACTATATATTTATAGTAAAATATATATTAGTTTGGAAAAACTAGTTACAAAGAAAAAAACAGTGTAGTGAAAAATCAAATGGAAAAAAAATTAAAAGAATAAAAAATACATGGAAATAATTAATGGTGTCATTATAGACCTTATAAAACCAAAAATACATTATTTAACATTATTATAGCCTTTGACCATGGAATGAGGAAATACCATTTATGAAATGAAATGGGTATTTAAACATTTACATTTCTCTTTACTCATATAAGGGGTTCACTTCAACCACATCAAAAAAAATAAAAAACACAGAATTTAATCATGAAACTATGAAATATGTATTCTCTTTTATACATATAATATGTTAAAAGGATATTAGAATCAATTATTTTTCCTATGTCTTCTCTTTATAAGACTATTTCTAAAATGTATCTCAGGTTTTCAACATGAGTATTTCTCACTCGGAGTTTTCTTCTATATTGTCCTCTTAAAAATTTATATCCACCCTAATATTTTTACATTATTAGAAGGAATCAGATTAAATTTTATTATAATAACATAGAAACCATTATTCACTCATTTTGATCTAATATTAAAATTAAAACAACATCAATTGGACCTAAATAAAGACTATGTCAACTACTAAGTGATGTGGTTTGTTTTTTATCACCACCTCTAATAGTGAGAAATAATTTTTATATAGATGTATTAATATAAAACCCATTTAAAAAATATGATTATAATGTGATATTTTATTTTATACCATTATTTAATCAAATTAATTTAGGAATAGAAATTTGAATAATGTGTTCGTATAAACTACCATATCATTGAAAGTAATGTATTTCATTTTTCACTCTATTAATTAATTATATATGAAAAGCACATAAAATAATATATGAAAATAGATTAAATTAAATATATTATTGTTATTCGTATGGTATAACTATATTATTATAAAATAATTACTTTCCTAACCATTATAACACGTATATTAAAGCTTCATTGTGTCTGTGTTGGTTTAACGACCTTCTTGAATGATGCTACAGTTTTCTATTATAGATGAAAAAAGAAGAATAAGTAATATTTTAATTTTACATTAATGATAGATTAATTTATGTTTTAGGGGGTTTTAATGGATATATAAGTAATTATCTTATTATTAATTTTCCACATCTAATTAGATAAAACATACCAAAACAAGATTTTCACTGACATCACGTTCATAAATGAAAACCAAAATACCTATGAAAATAAATTAAAAAATAATAAATAAATATAAAAATTATATTATAGATCCTATAAAAATATTATAATAAAAGGAATTTAATCTATAAACAAGAATTGACATAGCCATTACAAATGAAGTACTAAACAAACAATTTAAGCTATTGATATCTCTTAATAAAAAATAAAATTCAACTAACTATAGTATTGGTAAACAAATATTATAAATAATGCATATAATAAGATAGGGGTATGAATAGGGTATGTAAATATCTTACTAATATTTTTAGGTTTGATATATTGATGTTTAGAAAACAATTTTACTATGTGAGAATAATGGTATGGGTGTTTCATCACAATTTCCATTCATTGAGAAATGTTTTATTTATATGACTTATTTTACTTAAACGGTGTGTATAATAACTATAATATTTATCATATCAACAATTTTATATTCATGTTTTTTATATAAAATTTTAATCAGTCTTCTTCGGGGATATGTTACTGATATTTTTCTTAAGCAATATGATATGTTGATAACCTAAAAACATATTTCATTGATTTATAATGACTAAAAATGAATTTATTAACTCTATATCTAGAATATTCCACAATAATAATTTATATTGAAATTTTTTCTTTCCCTCATGGATAAATAAAAACATAAATTCAAATCTTCGACTTCGTTGAATTTATTTTGAATAAAATTATGACTTTGTTAAGAATAAATTTCATTCACATTAATGATGATGTTTCTTACATGTCAATATTTTCCCTTCCCACTGTGTAAAAATTTGTATTTAGAAAAGTAATTTTTTATCATATGGGAACATATTCATTTCATTTTACTCTTTTCAACAACAAAATTTATTAACCCTTTCTAAGATGCATTTTTCATTAATGGTATTTTAAAAAATTAAAATGATTTTCCATCGAATTAAAATAAATAATTTTATATTCTACTAAATTATTCTTATAAAATATATTATAATATTTTCAAGGATTCAATATTGTAAATAAGATTTCTAGTAAATAATTTTAACATGATTTCACTAAACCTTTTGTAAAATTAATTTTGATTGTTACCCATAAATATTTTATTTATGAGTATGGAAAGCAATTATACAAAATATCATTCATGAATTCTCTAAACAAAAAATAATTAATTTTTATAAATATTAATTTTTTGGCTTTTTAATTATTTCCAAATAGTTTTAAAACTATATTATTTTGAAATGGAAGAAAAATATTTATATATAATTAAAATTTAAAATGTTGATTTTTAAAAGATTTCTTGATTTTAATATATATATTAATTTATAATATTTTAATGAAATAATTCTTCAAAACATTTTAATGAATATTTATTATATAAATATTATCATCAAGGAAGACATTTTGGTTTTTAAGGTTATCCTTTAGAATATCGTAGCAATCTAAAACTATTTTATTTTAATTTTTTTAATGAGTTTTCAAGGATTTAAAAATGTTTTTTTCATTTTATTTTTCATAATTATTTATATCCTAACCTCAAAATGATGTTTGTCTTCTATATTAACATTCTTCCATTTTACATTGGTTACATAGCGATATGTTTTTATGCCGAAATCCATATTCTCTCCCTAGATGACCTATGGATTATTCTAGGAAGTTTGTACATTAAACATGTCTATTTTCAATAGGTTATTTATGGGATCTTTAAATCATAAATGATTTCATGTGGAATACACATGAATGGATGATTGATAATTTGGGTCCTATATATCCATATAAATCATTGTTGGTTCTTATATCCCATGAGCATAAAAGGGAATATAAGTGGAGTATCCCATACTGAAGGGAATAAGGTAGGATTTTCAAAATCTATAGGGTATATTAGTAGATTATACCAAAATAAAGGGTGAACAAGAATATTATGAGATGTTAAAGGGTAAATAGTAGGATTATCATGAGCAATATGGTATACTAAACGATTTTCTAATGCCAATGGGTAAACTAAAGTATTATTATAATCAAAACACTATACATGAGGATTATCCTAGGAAAAAGGGTATTCAAGTGGATTATACCTATCAAAATTGTACAAGGGAGGATTATCTCAAGGCTATGGGTACATAGGTTATATGCACAAAAAGGGAAAGTATCACGAGTGGTTATTCCAAGAGTAATATGTGATTAATTTCTTACTATTTATCATAGAAATTTTTCATTGATTATTACGTTTATTCTAGATTTTGATTTTTTATTATCAATTATTTGTTTTTCACCATTAACCTTGTTTGATATATCAGTAATCCACTATTTTTTTCATTCGTTTCAGTTTGTTCAATTGAGGGAAAATATTATTCTACAAATCTTATTGAAATTTTTTAATAAAAAATGTTACATTAAAAAATATATTCCTCAACTAATCATGTATTCTAATATTATAATGACCTAACCCATAAGGACATGATATTCATATTTACTATATTGATTGTTTGTGCTCTCCCTTTTTATTGTTTCAATTTTCATGGTTTTGAGGACTAGTGTGAAAAATAAAAATTATATGAGGGAGTAAAATGTGGTTTTATTATGAATAAATTTTTAGAAGTATAATAAAATATGATTATCATGTAACAAGTCCTCAATATTGATAAACCTTAAACTCATGGGATTCTATAATTATTCATGAGATGTAATGATTAACAAATTAAAATCATATAAAATAATGTTATGTTTATATTGTGATTACATTTTTTGTTTCAAATAAAGGCATAATTAATATTGAGATTTATTTTATTATTATTATGAATATTTTTGTTTATTTTGGGTGTTAAGAAAATGTAATTATTTTGGGAACCCTATAGATTAGAATAGATAATGGATGTCATCATAGAATTTGATAATGAATTTAGTGTATGGTTTTTCAAGGAATTACATCATTATATGGATACTATAAAGTGCATATGGATATGGTATAGATTAGTATCATGTTAATAAACCTAAAAAATAATGATTGAGTATATAATCGATCATAACCCAACACACGATGATTGGTCCTAAGACTGCACATATGACAAGAAACAGTAGTGGGATATTATTTTGAAATTCACTATCCCTTTATAAAATATTATAAAGTATTTTACAATATTTGAATGACTAATAAAAAAATTCAAATGGAAAACATATGTTAAGAAGATAATGTGATAATTTGATCAAAATATATTATAGTTAATTCGAAAATATCCACAGTTTAAATGAAATTAACATTGGAGATGATTTTATTGGTTTTCGTTCTCAAAATAATATAATCATTAAATATTTTTAAATTCATTTATCTAAATAATTTTTCTTTTAAGATTATTTCAAAAACAATATCGTGAAAATAAATCCAAGAAAGGTATGCTTATAGAAACATGTAATACTTACTTATGGATGATTATTCAAAATAAATGGTTGACAATATTAATGATTGTATTTTATCAGAACAATGAAATGTTTTCTAGTCATCTATAAGATAGAATTTTTTTCTATTTTATACACTATTTTCAGATGTAGTTATCTTTTATATATAATACGAAATTGTAATATGTAATTGATAATTATTATTCTAGGGAAAATTTTATTTAATATAGAGAATAAAACACCCTGATAATTTTTAATGTATTGTTTCTTTAAATTAATACAATGAATTGATATATTGTTTTATTAAAAAAATTAAACTAAAATTATCTTAAACATATGAATAGTAAGACCAATGGAAAATGAAAATATTATAATTAACTATAAATTCATACATAACTGGATTAAGAACACATAACGTTCTAAATATGAGTTTTTTAGAAAAATTAGTCTTCCTTCCTATATTTTATTTTATTTTAAAATATGTATTTAAAAATTTTATTATTTTAAATTGAAAAAAAAAATTTTAATTTATGTTTTGTATTTTCCATTGCAATATTTTTTTTAAATAATTTTTTTCAATAAATATCTTATATTTTTTTCTGGTACCACCACATTTGTTACCTTTTCATAATACATAAATGAAATAATTTTTTGAAATATTTTTCTATAAAAAATATATTTATAATTTAAAAAACATTATTTAGAAATAATATATTGATCTTATAAAAACCATGCTAACATTTCATAAACATATGTTATATATCACTCTATATATTATTGTTATTCCCTTTTGTTAAAAAGTAGTTTTCATAAATTGTAGTAACATAATGTAAAAAATTATTTCAAATTTTATATCAACATTTTCACATTATGTAAAAAGGTAATTTTAATTCTTGTGCATATAAGTAATATTAATAGAATTATTGTTAATTACCATAAAAATGTAAATTTATTATTTTAAAATAACTGTTTTATTAATACTGTGTAACTTTTATAAAATAAAATAAATTTATCACTCCATAAATAATTATAATATGATTATTATTTCTATTTATAAATAAATTAATATTTATTCAATTTATAGTAAATGAAAAATAATAATATTGTCATTACTTTTTAGAAACAAAATTATTCTGGAAAACTATTTATCTTGTATACTAAATGGATTAATTGAAATAATTATATTTTATTATATAGATATTTATTTATATTATAGTGAGAATAAATTTGTTTTCATAAAAAAAATATTTTTATGGTTGTTATCAAATATATTCAATAATATATAAATTACATGGGTATAAACTCGTTACAAAGTTAAAAACAATATATAAATGTTTTATCATAAAGGGGTAAAAGTAACGAAACAAAATAATGTAATGTGTGAAGAAGAATGTTGGAGGATTTTGGAAACTTATATCACCAAAAATTGATTATACTATACATTGGGAGACATTTAACAATGAATAAATTATTAAAATTATTTAAATAAAATGATTATTTCCAAAATTATCCTTCATTTCACTTATAAAAGTAGATCACCTATACAATTTCATGGAAAACCTATACAATAAAATTTTATTTTAAATGATGAAATATTTATCCTACTAATAACCAATAATATTTTCATTATCTTATGTACTAAATTAATTATAATAATTCCTCAATTTTCAAGGATAGTTCCTAGAAAAATCTCAAGTTCCCAATGTGACTATTTAAAACTGCTTAAACTATTCTTCTAAATATTCTTCCTCAAATTTTTTTATTTCTAAGATTATGTAATTATTTAATTATTTTTAATACAATTTTTTAACGATAAATTATTATATATTTATTTCTATCAAATATGAAAAACAAAACAACATCGATTGTGCATATGTGTAGACTACCACATCCAAGAAACGATGTTGTTCGTTTTTCAACACTGTATCTCATTTTTAAAGATGGATGGATTTGATATCTAAATATTATTCATAGGTAAAAATGATGTTTTAAAAATGATAATTTATCATATACCTTTATTATATCCAATTCATTGAGTAATGTAAATGTTAAATGTAAGTATGTTATGACTATCACCTCCAAGAAAGTAGCATATTTCAGTTTTTACATTATTATTCTCGTATATATAATTATATATTGTAAAACTATTAAAAATAATAATATATATTTAATATAATTATGATTCTATCATTATAATATTATTCTAAAGTAATCATTTTTTAACAATAAACACCAATAGATTAAAACAATTTATTGTTGTATGAGTTCAACTACCTACTTGAACAGTGCTAGAGTCTTCCCTCATGGAAGAATATAGAAACATAAATAATTTTGTTGTTATATATTAATCATAAAATAATTTTTTTCTTTATTCTATAAATATTATGTAAATATTTATTTTATTTATATGATACCACCTGTTGTTAGTTCAAAATTACTAAAACAATATAGTCTCTAACATCACTATCACAAATAATAAATAGAATATAAATGAAATAAAATTATAAAATAAAAAATAAATAAAAAAATATTATATAACCTAAAATTCTCTCATAATGTTGAACATTGAATATTAAAACACAAATCAACACTACCATTATGAAACTATTAATAAATAAATAGTTAAAGCTAACAAAATCTAATTATTGAAATAAACTAAAACTAACTAATGTATTTATGAAAAATTATTATAAATTTATTTTATGACATGGTATAGTAATTAATAAGGTTTTTAAAATATTTGTTATGATTCTTAATTTTTTATATGGGAGTTCATGCCCTGTTTTGACTATGTAGGAATAATGGTAAGGGGGTTTCATCACAATTTAATTTTTTTAGATATGTTTTATTTGATCACATAAATTCATTTAAATGATGGGTATATTAACTTTTGGATATTTTATAGAATTATTTATAACTTTTTTATAGAATTTTATGCTTAATTTATATTACTATCACTTGATGGGATTTTATTAAAATGAAACGTACGTCCTAATAGATATTGATTTCTAAAAACTTATTCCATTACGATATAATGCCTCATTTTAAAATTCATTATTTTATGTTTGGATTATTCTATACATATATTTCATTTAAATATTTCAGTAAATATGTGTAAATAACTTTTGATTAAAATATTTTATCTCAGTGAATGTCTTCCCCATTAATGTATGGCATTGTCAAGAATAATTCCAATTAAATTTAAATATTATTCTTCATCCAAGAATATATATTCCCATCACACCAGTTTTATTCATCATATTTAGAAACATTAGTATGTTTTATATGCTATTGCCTTCATCATTCCCTTATCACATTTCCAAATTTATTATTTTTAATCCATTTAGGATATGGGTTTTCAATAATTGTATTTTTATATAATAAATGTTTTTTCAATTCATTCTACATAAAATATTTTATCCCTGACCCTATATTTCTTATAAACACATTTATATATATCTCAAAGCTCTATTATTGAATATAATTTAAAAATTTATATTATTCTAAATGTTATTACTTTACTTTTTTAAAAATTACATTTCTATACTAACTATATCTTCTTCTTTTACAAGAATGTTTTAAAAAATTATAAAGAACTCTTTTATTGTTTCTCTCAGTATATCATAATTTTTATTTACAAGAATAAATTGAATTTATTAAAATGATTTTGATAATTATCTTAACACATTATTATTTTAAAAATAAAGTTGAATACAATTATATATTTTAAAATGAAATCATTATTTTGAAAATAATCTACGATTTCTTATTGGATTTTTATTCACAGTGTTTTAAAAATCAATTTCTGAGTGATTTTAATGAAAATTTCATTTAAAAAATCTATTTGAAAGGTTTTATTGTTTTAATAGTAGATCATTAAATATTTTATCAATATCAATGTATTTAATATCAACAGAATGTTTTTTAATAGTATTCATGTATTTGAAAAAGGGATTTTTGTTTATGTTTTTTAATGTTATATATCCAACAACCAAAAAAGGGATGATTTTCATCTATATAAAAATTATTTTATGTTACTTTTATTATATTAGTGATATTTTTTGAAATAGTAAATTTAATTCTTTATTTGGATTTTAGAATACTTTTAGGAAATTGTTTAGGAATTCTATTCAAGAAACACGTTACTTTTCCACTAGATAATTAAGTGATATTTTGGTTTAAATGGATGATATCTTGTGGAATGTATATGTATGTATGATTTATAGATGGGGTCTTATATATCCCTCAAATTAATTGGTAATTTTTTCTTCTTAGCTTATCAAAAAAGGATATGGGAATATTATCTAAGATATAGGGTACATATGATGGTTATCCAAAGCCAAAGGGAACAAAAGAGTATTATACCAAGTCAGTGGGCGCATAAGTGGATTATCCCTATCTGATGGTTATACGAGAGGATTATTGACATAAAAAACGTACATGGGTGGATTATCCAAACCTAAAGGGTATAATTGATGATTATCTCATGCCAAATGGTATACATAAGGATTATCACATTTCTATGTGGTTATGGGAGGATTATTCTAATCCCAAGGTTACTTGGTTGGTATAACTAAGTCTAATAAGGTACACAAGGTGTTAGGAATATCCAAATATATGATAAGTTTTTTATTATGTAGCCGTGAATTATTATTTCAAGGAATATTTATACTCCACACTCTTATATAATTATATTATGATTCAGGTATTGTGTTTATTATGTTATGATTTTATATTATTTATCAATGGTTTTTGTTTTTTCTTTTTAGATTTCATGTTCTTCAATGTTTTATTATCGATAAATTTTATTGTTATAATAATTATTAATAATATATTTCACCCATTATTAAATTTTCTCATATTTTTATAATCTTACTCTTAATAGAATATTGATTAATTTTTTTCTTTATTGATCATTTGAGGTCAATATTTTTTCCCATTCCAATTCATAAGTTGATGACTTTAACATAAAAATTAAATAAAGTGGATTGAAAAGTGTATTGATAATGGGTCAATCTTAAAAAGTATCATAGAGTAGGATTCTTATGTGGATAATTTTAATATCTACTAAACCATCCATTCTTAGGATTGGGTGATTATTAATCAGATTTAATCATTCAAATAAAGAATTTATTTAAATTAATGTTATGTTTAAAATGGTTTTTTATACATGGTAAATATCATTTTTAATTTTGGAAGGCATGTGGCGATTTAAATTATGGATGGAATCATGTAATAGAGCCATACTAGATGATAAATATTATAATCTTGATCTATGAGATTAAAATATGAGAACCACCCATCAATATCCTTAGAATGAAATAGAGAAAAAAACATTTACCATGTGTTTTATAAAGTTGTATAAATAATACCCTAAAAATGACAACTGCCTATAAATTTAGAAGTAGGTTTTTGTATGAGGAGATCAACCATTACATATTGAGGGTTCAACAGGAAATAACTGCTAATATTTTACTACATTACTTTTATTTTCTATATTTATTAAAACTATTTTCTTAGCCATTTAATTTTGTACTGGTTAAAATGAGTGGTAAACTTGTGATTTATTTTTGAAATGTATTTTTACTTTTATTAATTCATTATTCTTCAAACATTAATAATAAAAATAGTCGAAATTTTCTGAAATAGATTCAATACATATTATAATTTATTAATTTCAATTTAATTAAGATTTGTTTTAAGTATTTTGGTTTTTTAATATCATCATAAAATGATTCCTACTATCCCTCAATTAAATTTTGGTAAATATACAATATCGAATGAAAGCGGTGTGTGAATATTTTTTATACAATTTTTTAACATGTGTGGAAGTGGCATTGAAGACTATTGATTTTTTAAGAGGAACGAGAATCAGTAATTAATTTCTTAAGTCATCAAATGGTGATTACTCATACACACATCAGATAGAGGGCTCTTTATCTTGAAATTTCAGTAAGGGATATTCTCCCCAAAACCATTCAATTAATGGTGAGACAAGAAACAATTATGAATCGTTGTGGTTATCAAATAATAAAAGTAATAATTTATAAAAGCTAAGATAAGTATTTATCTATAATTTAAAAATAAACCCGGACATAATTTCCCATTCCATATAACTATTCACAATATCTTTTCTTATTTCGTTCTTTTATTTTTACAATCGGATAATTTCAACACTCCCATAACCTTATAACTTTGGAAAAAAATTATTAAGATAAATTATACTTAAGAAATATCCTATGGTTATCGCTACAACTATAATGAACCAATAAGTAAATTTTAGGAAGACCCAATGATAAGAACCTGGAATAACATAACACCATTTTCAAGGAGGTTGTTTCAAATCACTAACATAAATTTTTTGACCAGATACTCAACATATAACCTTTATATTTTTTATATAGGTATTGAATATGAATTGATATCTAGATATGTGAATTTATAAATTCTAAGAAAATTTTAGGAGTTTACCAAGATATATATGTGTGAGGCCCTAAATACGCTAATAAATATTAACATCATTACATGAACTCCAAATTAACCGATTAGAGATTTTTTTATCCGTATTTTGTGTATCATTACAATCAAATAACTATTCCTAATTTTCAAATTGAATTTGATTTGAAACTTTGTGTATTTTAATTCCTCATATTTATCATGGACTTATAGTTGATATCCCAAATAAAAACATCATGTAATTTACCTATCTGGGAATAACATTTTGGAAAATATGAGAGGACATTGACAATGTCTACTTGATGTAATTCCCCATTTCAATTGAATGAGATAATAAATAATTGTTATACAGCCTACATAATAGTGATTTTCATATTTGGGATAACCTAAAATGAAGTTTAATAATTTTTTATCTAATATTTAGTATTACATATATATGAGTAAAAATATATTCCACCCAAAAATCATTAGTAGAAACACATTTATGAGTACCGAGATAAATTTAAGAAATATTGTCTTAAGTACCCCAATCAAGCTATTAAAGAAAATAATTATATTTACATTCACTATAAAGTACTTATAGAATATGATACTATCCTCTTTGATGAATCATTAAGATTTTCCCTAATAAAAAATTCATAAATGGTGTCTAATTCACTAATGAGAAGGTATCACAAAACTCCAATAATCCTGTCACACAAACTACTGGTATAAGAGTGATTTGCATGACAATAACTTCATTATAATATTCATTTCTATAATCCAGACATGACTAACTAACCAAAACTCTAAAAGAGTAGGATTTTAAATAGTCTGGTAAAAAAATAAACCCTTAAGGAAAGATTTTGATATTAATATCTTTCTCATTTTGCTCAATAGGGTGTAAAAGTAGAGGACATGGGGAGTTGTGAATCAATATTATAAGGAAGAAAATTAAAATAATTTAACATAGTATGGATAAAAAGATCAACTATATAATATTGATAAAAATTAGTATAATCATGAAATATGAAACTACTGAACCAATACCAAAAACATAACCTACATATAAGAAAAAATAGTTCTAACTAAACTCTTCATACTAGAAAGCACCCTCTTTAAATAACCATATAAAAATTAATTTTAAGAATATCATCCCAATAAATTCTAGAAATATAATCCATTTGAATAACAATACATCATTAAATAAACCATTCTTTTAAAAATAACAATTTAGGGATGAACATATAAGGATGTAAATAGAGGAGTTGAAGAAAAGAATCAATAGTTATATGTTTTCTCCAATAAATAGAATGATTCAAGATAAAATTATGCATAACCTAAAGGATATGTTGAATATTATAAAAATTAAAAATTTCAAGGTGATTAACAAAAATTCTACATCCGCAGATGATAAAATCCAACTACAATATCAAGAAAACAAATCAATATATTCAGGTTAGATTCTTGAAATTCATCCATCACACGAAAAATATAAATGGGATTAGTCGACAGAAACCTCATGAAAGTATCAAGAAATAGTAATAAAAATTTATATAATGGGTAAGATCGACCAAACAACACTTTACCCATCAAGAATGATATAGTACATAAATATCTAAGAATAAATAATATTAAATAAAAATTCTAGAAAAATTTTAGAAAGAGGAAATTAATATCCATATTAGAGAATCTTTTTCTATATGAATCAGGGGTCCATTTATAATAAAAATGTGGAAAATTATTCCTTGATACCTCCAAATGATTGAATGGGGTAAAATCCATCACTATTGGGGGGGGGGGTTCTACTATACATATTGAGAATTTGATTGTAACACCCCATGCTTCTATGGTACGTTTCCCTTCGAATAATGCGATAGCGTGTGTTGTACGCAACCTCGAGTTCTAACACACACCACAACTAATTAAACTAGCCGTTGTGAATAGTAATACCTACTTTTGGAAATCATATATATTCTATATTTCAAAATAGACTTCATTTTTGGATTCGGAATATCAAAATTAGCCTAGGGTGAAATTTTGGTACATTTCGGATAACTTTCATATTTTGATGAATAGTGAAAATTTCTAAATTTTAATTAAAAACAACTTTTTTAATCAAAATAATTATTAGTGATAAATTGTGAATTTGAGTGGTTTTAAAGTATATTTAGAATATATTTTTACCATTTAATATAATGTTGGTCATTGGACATAATTTTACAATTAAACCGAACATAAACAAGTGTCAATCTTTTGATAGTTATTATCTCTTAAAAAACACGCTTTTTGTTTTGACAGCGGAAATTAATTTTAAATTAATTTCTGCCACTTCTGTGTCTTGAATTTAGAAAAATGGATTCCATATTTGGAATCAGGATGTCCAAATTTTGTAAATAGGTAACTTTTATTTTTAGACATTTTGAATAATTACTGTGGTAAATATTTTATTTACCATGGTTAAGGGTAAATCCGGTAAATAAGGGTTAAAAAATAATATTATAATAATACAAAATTAACCTAAAACGTGTCCTAACCTTATTGGTGGACACATACCCGACCATGAGCATCCTTGGGTCAATTTGGGGACCCCTTGGAGCCACTTGTATGTGGTAGGGACACTTTATATTAATAAAGTTAAAATAAAAATAAAAATGGCATAAGCTTACATCTTTTAGAAGAACAATTTTTACATAGGGTTATACATGTTGGATTTTCGATTATAAATATTAATTATAAAGCTAAAACGATTTCCTACATAATGATATTTTATTTATAATTTTTAGACATCAAATAATTTAAATTATGAATGACACAATAATGATGCAATGTTTACCTCATTAATAAATCATTTAAATAAATAAGATTATAATGATTAAAATATTATCTAAAACATGTCCAATTCTTATTGGTTGATGTTATTTAGAATATTAGTCATCTTATCTTCGACCTCAATGATTTTTGGACTATTATAAACCGAATATAATTATATTATAAAGTAATACTTTCACACTTTCCTAAAGAGCCCCTCCTCTCCCTTATAAAAGGAGACCACTTCTACTCATTCCTCACACCTCTCAAGCCACTTGGCTCGTCCAAACTCTGCCCAACTAAGCTCCCCACATCCCTCTCCTCCTCTTTGAAGCTTCCCCTTAGGGAGAAATCATTTCAAGAAGTCCTTTGGTTCCAACCAAAGTGAGTTACCTAAATTAAAGGTAACGATTTCTCTTAAATTATTTTCATTTATTTTGCTTCTTCAACCCCCAAACTCTTTTTATTTCCTTTCTTTTGTAACAACACAAGTATCCTCAATATACTAGGATGTTTTTATAAGAAGGATTCAAACTACACATACACACAACTCCATCTAATGGATTATGAACATAATGTTTTTGTGGATGGCAAACTAACGCCTCACGAAATGATGATTGTTCAAATACATCTTACCGCCTCTCATGGTGGCCATTATGATGGCACTGTAATTAAATATGATATTAATGATATATATTTTATATATAAGCTTCTGTAATTCTATTTTATTTCATACCATTATTCGTTTCATGTTGTATATACATACGATAATTTCATTTGAGGAAGTGCGGACTACCGCCCCCTTAAAATGATATGACTCGTTCATACCACACATGGAACGTATAAAGGATGGTGTTAATGAACTTAAGTAACATGTATAAAATATTATATTATACTCGAATAGTAATATATCTATGTATCATTTGTATTCAATTCTTTTAAAATAAAAATTAAATGGAAGTAGCGTTCGTGCGTACGTACGGGCTACCGTCTCCACGAACGCGATGAGATTCATTCTCCATCGTATCCATTCAAGTATAATTATCATTTGATGATTTAAAAATGATGTTTAAGGACTTGATACCATTCTGGTTTTGAATAATATACAACTTATCCTTTACAAACATGTCTTACGTAACAAAACATACAAAAGCAAACAAGTAAGTTCACACCCGAAACAGCGATAATACTAAGATATTATTATCAAATCAATATTAAAAGATCATATATGATATCATATTAATGTATATGATTCTTTTATAATTTAATAACAATTATTTCACCATTATACAGAAGGTTAACCTACCCCAACCAAGGAAAAGTACAAGGTAAGGGTTATTTCACAATCTCTTCATTATCCGAGGTTGTTTATACGTAATAATCTACTGGGATCTCTTTATCATCCACATCCATGTTTTCTTAAAAATGTATTTCAAAACATTTTTACTATTTACATGAATATGGGTTAAAGTCATTTATACCCTTGTTTGACCTTTTTATAAGAGTTTTATAAAGGAATCTTTCCGTCGTTTTCAAAACAATGTCCTTTTTAACCTTTTCGACAGAATTGAGGTAAGAATGTTTTTTTTAACTTATACGGCGGGTGCGGTTATTTTCCGCCATTATAAAATCGTCGAAGCATTCCTTACAAGCTTATAAGAATATTTTCAAAGAAAATGTTTTATTTTATAAATATATAACTTTTAAATGATTTCAAAAAAGAGATATTTCTCTCACATATATGAAAATCCAGTGCAAATGTATACGTATTTAACGCAAGATTAAAAATGTTTTTAGAAAATCTGACTCTCGAGTATGGTAGACAGGAAGGGATTGGGCGTGGACCCATCATGGCCTGTAATTAGTCGAGCAGTCTCAGAATTAGTTATTTTGTTTTCAAAAGCTTGCATAATGTTTTCAGAAAAACACTAGAGTATATTTGAGCAATTTTAAACGTAAGTATCTTCTAAAAAATTGCATCGGTAGGTCTCATGAGACAAACTAGTGTCTTGGCACAAGGCCTTGACAAAATCTTATTTGTATTCTTGGCACGAGGCCTTGGATATGTGGTTATGATAGTCTGGCATTATGCATTCCAACATTATGAAAGTGGTTATTGATTTTTGCATGTGATTATTCGATTAGTAGAATATCCATGTGAATAAGTAAATGGCATTATTTCATTTTACTTTTGCCATACAATGTTGAAGTTCAAGTTTAAAAGGCTTTTGTTTTAGTAATTCATTGCCTTAAATGTTTACGCTTATTTTGAATGTTCCGCTATATTGTTATCCTTACTGGGCATTTGAGCTCACCCCTTTTCTATGTTTTATTTTTCCCAGGTAGTGAAGAAGTAAATTATGATTGACTTGCAGGGATATTATGAGGGGTTAATAGTGTGGATTTGAAGACTTTGTTGTTGTAGTAGATTTTCACTTTGAAATGTAATGTAAAACTTTATGTTTATATCTAGTGTTTCCAAGGCTACTAAACTAATCGGTCTTTCGAGATTTGATCTTTCTTGTGATCATGCCAATGTTATGTAATTAATGCACCGACTCTGGGTAACTGGGGTCGGGGCGTTACAGTTGGTATCAGAGGAAGTTTAGTACAAACCTTGGAAGCTAGATTTAGATAAACTCTGATTAGAGCTCGTAGACCTAAGATGAACTTTGAGGATTAGTATAGAAGAACTTCCTAGAATTTTGGTAGTGTAGAGATTTTGTGAGTTTTCCGAGCAATACATCCCTGTCTGGATACGAGCAGGTAGAGGCGGCTCTGGCACAGATGTACCTAGGGGTAAAACCCGAAAACACCGCTTTGAGCTAGACTCGAACGGGAACTGGTGCACGACAACGGGCCTTGCTGCACTCTTGGTTACGACACTCCCGGGGGATATGCTTAGGATAACTCTCATTTTCTTTACAAATCATTATGAAGGGTTTATGAGTATATACTTCCTCAAAGAAAACATTTTTATGATTATGGATTATATCCATAAATATTTCAATTTATGTTAAGTGTTTTATAAGTATGGGATTATGTATTTTGATTCATAAACTGATCTAGTTTATGCCATTGTTTAGAAATGGCTCCTAGTGGAAGAAATGGAAACTGTATCAATGCACGCACTCCATGTAGGGATTGCCCTCCTGCTCAAGATAATTATAGTGGGGCTGGTGATGCAACTGGTGCTGATCAGCTAATCACCATACTGGGACAACTTACTCAGGTTATGAATAATAACCTTACCCGTATGGAGCACCCTGATCCGCAGCGTGGAGGATCAATGTTAGATCGATTCATGAGACAACAACCACCAACGTTCAATGGGAATACAAATCCCTTAGTAGCTGAGCAATGGATATTTTCCCTAGAGAAAATATTTCAGGCTTTGGGGAGCAGTGAAAGGGAAAATGTTATCATGGCAGTTTACCGCCTCACTGGAGATGCTGATCAATGGTGGTCATTGATTCAAAATACGAAGGAAGATGATGAAGTATCAAATATGGAATGGAGGGAGTTCAATGATCTGTTTTTAGAAAAATACATTCCTCGCGACCATCGAGCGGATATGGAAAGACAATTTCTGGGTCTGAGACAAAAGGAGGATGAGAATGTCACAAAGTATGAGGCTAACTTTACAAGGATAGCGAGGTACGCTGGTGATTATATTCGCAACCCAAGAAGTAAGATTGATCGTTTCTTTGATGGGTTAAAACCATTTCTCCGTCGAGCATTAGTCTCACAATCCTTTTCATCGTACGAAGACATTGTCTCATGTGCTATCAAGACCGAAAAGGAATTCTCTAAGTCTTATGACTTTAAAGCGAAGAAAGAGAAGAAGAGACCTGCTGATCAATCTGGGAATGGAAATAAGGGGACGAAGGGAAAGGTTGAATATCCATCTTGTGGTAAATGCGGGAAGAAACATCCTGGTGCTTGCCTGAAGGGAATGGGAGTCTGTTACAAGTGTGGTGAAAAAGGCCACCAAGCTCATGATTGCAAGGGGAAGAAGGAAGCTACCAATGTTCAGTGCTACAATTGCAGGGAGATGGGGCATTATGCAAATGCATGTCCTAACCGTCAGGAGAACTTACCTCAGAAAAGGCCAAGGGATCAAGGCCAGGCTTATGCTATCACTACTGCTGAGGTAGAAGCTCCGAAAGATGTGGTGGCAGGTAATTTAATGGTTTCCTCAAGTTTAGCAAATGCATTATTTGATTCTAGATCATCGCATTGTTTCATATATTCCCAGTTTGCTAAGAAAATTAGATATTTCCAATTTGATTTAATAAGGGAGTTGTCAGTTAAAACTCCTAAGGGAAGTATCGTTGCAACAAAGTTTTGCGAATCAGTCCCCATTAGAGCACATAAATTTTCTTTATCTGCTGATCTCATCGTCATACCTATGATTGAGTTTGATATAATCCTTGGTATGGACTGGCTTTCGGACTATGATGCGAAGATTTATTGTTTGAAGAAAGAGGTTACGATTCTTGATGATAATGATAAGGAACACCTTATTTTTAGAGCAGAATCGTCACCACCTAATTCTTATTTAGATCCACCCCCAGTAGCTCAACATAATTCAATTATTGGGGAGGAAGAGAATGAAATAACTGTCGGTGAGGAAAGGAATGTTCAAATATAGGATGTACCTGTTGTGAAAGAGTTTGTAGATGTATTTCCGGAAAATTTACCTGGACATCCTCCAGAACGAGAAGTAGAGTTTTCCATTGATTTGATTCCTGGATCAAGGCCTATATCGAAGACCCCTTATAGAATGGCTACTATAGAGTTAGTCGAACTAAAGAAACAACTAGAGGAATTGAGTAATACGGGATTTATTCGCCCTAGTGTTTCTCCATGGGGAGCCCCTGTTCTTTTTGTTAAAAAGAAAGATGGATCTATGAGGTTATGTATCGACTACAGGGAGATCAATGCTATAACGATAAAGAACAAGTATCCCCTACCTCGTATTGATGATTTATTTGACCAACTGCATGGAGCTCAATACTTTTCAAAGATTGACCTTCGATCTGGATACCATCAGTTGTGTGTGAAGAAGGGAGACATTCCGAAAACAGCATTTCGAACCAGGTACGGGCATTACGAGTTTACTGTAATGCCGTTTGGATTGACTAATGCACCCTCTGTATTCATGGATCTAATGAATAGAGATTTCAAGGAGTATCTCTATGAATTTGTGGTGGTATTTATTGATGATATCTTGGTATACTCCAAAACCTACGAAGATCATGAAAATCACTTGCGCATTATCTTGAAGACTCTGAGGAGGCATGAATTATATGGAAAGTTTAGCAAGTGTGAATTCTGGCCTCAGGAGATTTCTTTTCTTGGCCATATTGTCTCAAAAGATGGAATCTCTGTTGATCCTTCTAAGACCAAGGCAATCCAAGAATGGCCCGCACCTACGAGTATAACTGAGGTACGTAGTTTTATTGGCTTGGCAGGTTATTATCGACGTTTCGTCCAGAATTTTGCCCGATTGGCTAACCCATTAACGAAGCTCACACGTAAAGGGGTTAAATTGGTTTTGACAAAAGAGTGTGAAGAATGTTTCGAAGAACTGAAGAGAAGATTAGTCAATGATCCTATATTGACTCTACCATCGGGGAATGATGGGTTCGTTATTTATAGTGATGCATCAAAGAAAGTACTTGGTTGTGTCCTCATGCAGAATGATAGAGTTATTGCCTATGCATCACGACAGTTGAAAATTCATGAACAAAACTATCCTACTCATGATCTTGAGTTAGAAGCTATGATATTTGCTTTGAAGATATGGAGGCACTACCTCTATGGTGAAAAATGTGAGATTTATACTGATCACAAGAGTTTGAAGTATATTTTCTCACAAAAAGAACTCAACATGAGGCAAAGGAGATGGCTTGAATTACTCAAGGATTATGATTGCACGATACACTACCACCCAGGGAAAGCAAACAAAGTAGAAGATGCTTTGAGCAGAAAAGACCATGGAGTTCTAAACATGATGAGAATTGAAAGGGATCCAATTTTCATGGATCTAGAGAAGATGGACATGGGAATAACCAGGGAAGGTGAAACAACAATGCTTTTTCAAATGGTTGCCAAACCATCTTTACTAGAAAGGATTAAGAGTTCTCAGACCGATGATGAAGAATTCCAAAAGAAGATTAAAGCTGTGAATGATGGGAGATTGAGAGACTTTGTGTATGAAGATGGAATTTTGAAATTCGGGAAGAGACTTTGTGTTCCCGATTTACCTGATCTAAAAAGGGAATTGCTGGATGATGCTCATAGTTCCAATTTCTCTATACACCCTGGGAGCACCAAAATGTATAGAGATTTGAAGGAACATTTTTGGTGGGACAACATGAAGAGGGAGATTGCTGATTTTGTGTCAAGATGTATGGTTTGTCAACAAGTCAAAGCTGGAAGGCAACAGCCTGGAGGAGTCATGCAACCTCTTCCCATACCGGAGTGGAAATGGGACAATATTACGATGGACTTTGTCATGGGGCTACCAAAGACTCCTAGAAGGAACGATGCAATATGGGTTATTGTTGATCGTCTTACCAAGTCAGCACATTTTCTTGCTATAAGAGAAGATATACCCCTGGAACGTCTAGCAAGACTATATATTAATGAAGTTGTGAGACTTCATGGAGTACCCTTATCAATTGTTTCTGATCGTGATCCCCGTTTTACTTCAAGATTTTGGAAAAGTCTTCAGAAATCCCTGGATACTGAACTTCATTTGAGCACTGCTTACCACCCTCAGACAGATGGACAATCAGAACGGACTATTCAGACCATAGAAGACATGTTGAGATCTTGCTCACTTGATTTTCAGGGTATGTGGGATCAATATTTACCACTGGTAGAATTTTCCTATAACAATAGCTTCCATACGAGTATTCAGATGGCACCATATGAAGCGTTATACGGAAAGAGATGTCGTACACCAACCTGTTGGGATGACGTTGGTGAAAGAAAACTTGTAGGCCCATAACTGGTGGAGGAAACGGTGGAAAAGGTGAAGGTAATACAAAATCACATCAAAGCAGCTCAAAGTAGGCAGAAGAGCTATGCTGATATTCGAAGGAAGGATTTGGAATTTCAAGTCGGTGATCATGTTTTCCTGAAGGTATCTCCATGGAAGGGAGTCATACGTTTTGGTAACAAAGGTAAATTGAGTCCCAGGTACATCGGACCTTTCGAAATTATAGAATGAATTGGGGCTGTAGCTTACCGATTGGCAATGCCGCCAAGTCTCTCCAAAGTTCACGATGTGTTCCACGTATCTCTGTTGAGAAAATACATGCCTGACCCAACGCATGTACTCACCTATGAGGAATTAGAACTGGAACCCAATCTATCTTTTTGCGAAGAGCCCGTCAGGATTCTTGATACAAGAGAACAAGTACTGAGAAACCGGACGACGCGTCTGGTAAAAGTTTTGTGGAGAAACCATAAGATGGAAGAGGCAACGTGGGAACCCGAGGAACTTATGATGAAGAACCACCCGATTCTTTTTATGCAGTAATACCCTAGAAATTGCGAGGACGCAATTATTTGAAGGAGGGGAGAATGTAACACCCCAAGCTTCTATGGTACGTTTCCCTTCGAATAATGCGATAGCGTGTGTTGTACGCAACCTCGAGTTCTAACACACACCACAACTAATTAAACTAGCTGTTGTGAATAGTAATACCTACTTTTTGAAATCATATATATTCTATATTTCAAAATGGACTTCATTTTTGGATTCGGAATATCAAAATTAGCCTAGGGTGAAATTTTGGTACATTTCGGATAACTTTCATATTTTGATGAATAGTGAAAATTTCTAAATTTTAATTAAAAACAACTTTTTTAATCAAAATAATTAATAGTGATAAATTGTGAATTTGAGTGGTTTTAAAGTATATTTAGAATATATTTTTACCATTTAATATAATGTTGGTCATTGGACATAATTTTACAATTAAACCGAACATAAACAAGTGTCAATCTTTTGATAGTTATTATCTCTTAAAAAACACGCTTTTTGTTTTGACAGCGGAAATTAATTTTAAATTAATTTCTGCCACTTCTGTGTTTTGAATTTAGAAAAATGGATTCCATATTTGGAATCAGGATTTCCAAATTGTGTAAATAGGTAACTTTTATTTTTAGACATTTTGAATAATTTCTGTGGTAAATATTTTATTTACCATGGTTAAGCGTAAATCCGGTAAATAAGGGTTAAAAAACAGTATTAGAATAATACAAAATTAACCTAAAACGTGTCCTAACCTTATTTGTGGACACATACCCGACCATGAGCATCCTTGGGTCAATTTGGGGACCCCTTGGAGCCACTTGTATGTGGTAGGGACACTTTATATTAATAAAGTTAAAATAAAAATAAAAATGGCATAAGCTTACATCTTTTAGAAGAACAATTTTTACATAAGGTTATACATGTTGGATTTTCGATTATAAATATTCATTATAAATCTAAAAGGATTTCCTACATAATGATATTTTATTTATAATTTTTAGACATCAAATAATTTAAATTATGAATGACACAATAATGATGCAATGTTTACCTCATTAATAAATCATTTAAATAAATAAGATTATAATGATTAAACTATTATCTAAAACCTGTCCAATTCTTATTGGTTGATGTTATTTAGAATATTAGTCATCTTATCTTCGACCTCAATGATTTTTGGACTATTATAAACCGAATATAATTATATTATAAAGTAATACTTTCACACTTTCCTAAAGAGCCCCTCCTCTCCCTTATAAAAGGAGACCACTTCTACTCATTCCTCATACCTCTCAAGCCACTTGGCTCGTCCAAACTCTGCCCAACTAAGGTCCCCACATCCCTCTACTCCTCCTTGAAGCTTCCCCTTAGGCAGAAAGCATTTCAATAAGTCCTTTGGTTCCAACCAAAGTGAGTTACCTAAATTAAAGGTAACGATTTCTCTTAAATTATTTTCATTTATTTTGCTTCTTCAACCCCCAAACTCTTTTTATTTCCTTTATTTTGTAACAACACAAGTATCCTAAATATACTAGGATGTTGTTATAATAAGGATTCAAACTACAAATACACACAACTCCATCTAATGGATGATGAACATAATGTTTCTGTGGATGGCAAACTAACGCCTCACGAAATGATGATTGTTCAAATACATCTTACCGCCTCTCATGGTGGCCATTATGATGGCACTGTAATTAAATATGATATTAATGATATATATTTTATATATAAGCTTCTGTAATTCCATTTTATTTCATACCATTATTCGTTTCATGTTGTATATACATACGATAATTTCATTTGAGGAAGTGCGGACTACCGCCCCCTTAAAATGATATGACTCGTTCATACCACACATGGAACGTATAAAGGATGGTGTTAATGAACTTAAGTAACATGAATAAAATATTATATTATACTGGAATAGTAATATACCTATGTATCATTTGTATTCGATTCTTTTAAAATAAAAATTAAATGGAAGTAGCGTTCGTGCGTACGTACGGACTACCGTCTCCACGAACGCGATGAGATTCATTCTACATCGTATCCATTCAAGTTTAATTATCATTTTATGATTTAAAAATGATGTTTAAGGACTTGATACCATTCTGGATTTGAATAATATACAACTTATCCTTTACAAACATGTCTTACGTAACAAAACATACAAAAGCAAACAAGTAAGTTCACACCCGAAACAGCGATAATATTAAGATATTATTATCAAATCAATATTAAAAGATCATATATGATATCATATTAATGTATATGATTCTTTTATAATTTAATAACAATTATTTCACCATTATACAGGAGGTTAACCTACCCCAACGAAGGAAAAGTACAAGGTAAGGGTTATTTCACAATCTCTTCATTATCCGAGGTTGTTTATACGTAATAATCTACTGGGATCTCTTTATCATCCACATCCATGTTTTCTTAAAAATGTATTTCAAAACATTTTAACTATTTACAAGAATATGGGTTAAAGTCATTTATACCCTTGTTTGACCTTTTTATAAGAGTTTTATAAAGGAATCTTTCCGTCGTTTTCAAAACAATGTCCTTTTTAACCTTTTCGACAGAATTGAGGTAAGAATGTTTTTTTTAACTTATACGGCGGGTGCGGTTATTTTCCGCCGTTATAAAATCGTCAAAGATTTCCTTCCAAGCTTATAAGAATATTTTCAAAGAAAATGTTTTATTTTATAAATATATAACTTTTAAATGATTTCAAAAAAGAGATATTTCTCTCACATATATGAAAATCCAGTGCAAATGTATACGTATTTAACGCAAGCTTAAAAATGTTTTTAGAAAATCTGACTCTCGAGTATGGTAGACAGGAAGGGATTGGGCGTGGACCCATCATGGCCTGTAATTAGTCGAGCAGTCTCAGAATTAGTTATTTTGTTTTCAAAAGCTTGCATAATGTTTTCAGAAAAACACTGGAGTATATTTGAGGAATTTTAAACGTAAGTATCTTCTAAAAAATTGCATCGGTAGGTCTCATGAGACAAACTAGTGTCTTGGCACAAGGCCTTGACAAAATCTTATTTGTAGTCTTGGCACGAGGCCTTGGCTATGTGGTTATGATAGTCTGGCATTATGCATTCCAACATTATGAAAGTGGTTATTGATTTTTGCATGTGATTATTCGATTAGTAGAATATCCATGTGAATAAGTAAATGGCATTATTTCATTTTACTTTTTCCATACTATGTTGAATTTCAAGTTTAAAAGGCTTTTGTTTTAGTAATTCATTGCCTTAAATGTTTACGCTTATTTTGAATGTTCCGCTATATTGTTATCCTTACTGGGCATTTGAGCTCACCCCTTTTCTATGTTTTATTTTTCCCAGGTAGTGAAGAAGTAAATTATGATTGACTTGCAGGGATATTATGAGGGGTTAATAGTGTGGATATGAAGACTTTGTTGTTGTAGTTGCTTTTCACTTTGAAATGTAATGTAAAACTTTATGTTTATATCTAGTGTTTCCAAGGCTACTAAACTAATCGGTCTTTCGAGATTTGATCTTTCTTGTGATCATGCCAATGTTATGTAATTAATGCACCGACTCTGGGTAACTGGGGTCGGGGCGTTACATTGATGCAATGAAAATGATTATCTCACAGGAATGAGGTGAGTCCTCAACATCATGAAATGATGAGGTGGTATGTATTTTATAGCATATGGATTTAATTAAATGGACTCAAGATCACTGATATGTTCATTGTAGTCAGTGGGACAATCACTTCCATTACTCTGCCTTTAAATTCATAGAAAGTGGCGTCTAGGAATTGGATTAATGAGAGAGAGATCAATTCTGGAATCCATCAAGTAGCTACCTATTTCATTAGGATTATTAGAAAGATTATTTCATCAGAATTGTTAGATATTGTAGCTCCTTATGTGGTTGTTATTTTATAATTCCATTTTATGCAATGGTGACCAATTTGGATTCAATGAGTCCCAATACCTCCTTTTTTATAGAGATAAGAGAGTCTTAAAGGTAGGTGAAAACTGAGTTGCAGACTCCCCTAAATTGATCCATGCTAAATATCACTCAAATTTTATGGATGTAAATTAAGAGGAAGGATATCATAATGAATATTGGTATACAAACATTCCGACTTGGAAAGGGAAGTAGGAAAGTTCAATGCATATTAAACTAGATCCTGGTGATAAAGTAACACACTCTCGGTCTACATCAAACCATTGTTAGGATCATTTTTCTTCATTTTACATAGGTTATATAATTATTATACAATTTAAATGTATCAATGAATATATATATTTTTCAATTCATATAGGGAATAATTTTAGATAATTCAAGGATTATTTTAACAGATAAAGGCCTATGGCCACATGATACTTGGGTAAAACAAATTTTCATAATGAATATGAATATTTTCTACAATTGGAACATATCAATGGTGTTATTTGAAAGTTTAGAAATGTCATGGAGTGAACCCCATTCTAATTCGATAAGGAAACAAGTGTCATATGCTACTCGGTAAGAGGTTTTACGCATGTTGTTGCCAGTGGATCTAGTTGAACGTATTTAGAATGAATTAAGAGCTTAGGGATTTGGAAACAATGGATTTGTGATTCACATACATTCCAAGGAATAGAAATTTTAGGAATAGTTTAACTTTAATGAAATAAGTTATAATAAAATGTAATTTTTATGAGAACACTATGAGTTGATCTTAATGAAGAGAAATAAACTTAGGTTAGAAAATATGCCTAGATTTTTTAATGTCGAATAAACGAGAGGAAAATAAGTCAAGATGAGTATATTTACACCTACGACAAGACGACATATAATTTTGAGGACTTTTTTAATGATTTTCCAAAAATTATTTTTCATCTATTTCATGGTTCTTTCTTTAGGTGGATGTTTCTAAATATTTAAAACATTTCTAGGATTTCATGGATGGTTATCATGTGTATTGAAGTCTGGTAATCCTTGCAAATATGTATGGCTTTCCACTTTTCCGTTAAATACTTCATTTTTAAATAAAGTTTTATGGTTTTAGTCAGTTATATCAATCTCTTAGAGGAATCCAAAAAACTAAAAAAAATATATGTTCATTAATGATAATTTTAATAATAATAAGTGCATTTAATGTAATTAGAGGAATAATTTTTAGTGAAGTACATCAAATCTAATCATATCTTAGTTATCCAAAATGTGTTAAAATGAAGGGACATTTTGTAACCAAGAAAAATTGTTATTGTATCCTTTTTTGGTCTTTATTTTATTACCTAATTATTTAAATGTTATTCATTACTCTTTTTTTCAAATCACTTTAGATTATATAATTTAAACGCATGATACTAGTTGTACACCACACTAACATATCTAAAAAAATTCCAGTAATTTTCATTGTTCATATTATTGTTTAAGGCCAAGATATAATTGTCATAGTACACATTTATATACTCCAAAAATAAGAATATAAAATCTTTTCTTAGTCACCAAATATTTTGGGAGACCGTTCTTGATGAAATACACGTTAGTCATCAATGTACATGTATGAAACCCTTGGCATGTAGATTGGTGATAACACTATGTACTTTTTTCATGTTTTACTACATGATACACTCTTAAGAAAACTATTTGATTCATAAACTATTCAATAATGAAGAGACTCTACTAGGGGATGTTCCAAGTATGTTACAAGAATTTTTAGCGTCAATATAACATTTAATAATTGTAAATCCCAAAGAGAATGAAACCTCCCATAATTTTATAGAATATATATTATGATAGAAAAAAGGTTAATTATGTGTTTTCTAAATAATTTTATTATTATTTTCATGGATACGAAAATCATTTTTTATCTCATGTTCATGGATTTCAAGATTCATGAATAATGAACAAATATTTGAATTTAAAATTAGAAAAACCCCCAATTATGGAATTAAATTCCCTTACCATAGAATTAATGTATTTATATTTGATAAACGATATAAAATTAGTATTGAAAATTTATATTAGTATTTATAGAGGAATAAATAATATGAAAATATTTTTTTATAATTTTCAACGCTAAAAGTAGTACATTAGATGATATTCTAGGCATTACACCAAGAATATTTTTATAAATAATTTTTCCTGATGGAGGTTAATTTTTTTGGAATATATAATGATGTAAAAATCACACCATGGTGGTGGTAGTGACTAATGAAAAATAGAATATTTTAAATGAATACATCATATACCACACCTTTAACTCACAATGTGTAATCCCCATTTATCTAGTTCCCCCGAAAATTGGACTACCAACTATATTAAATTAAAAAATAGTCATTCCTAATATGAAATCATAATAGTTGTAAATTCAGTGTATACTATATAAAATTACATCATGTCACAAGGATAGATCATTTCCCCATACCATATATTGATAAGATGTTATAAACATTATTAGGCCAAACAAACTATTATTTATAGATATGTGTTTAGAATATTTTTATGTACACATTTATCTATTAGACCTATAATTGACAACCACAACTAGATCATTGGAAACTTATCATACAAAATGATTTCATTGGATTTTTAAATTCTTCAAGTAAATTTCAAAGGATTATTGAATTTATCTTCTCTGGTAACATAAAGGATTTCCTTGGTGAATTTTTTGATCTCTTTAATAATTATTTAGACACTTTTGATAACATATTCAATAATTAGTAAATGTTTATTTGAATATTTTTTATGAAGAACTGTTAATTAAATTTAAAAAGGATATATTTTAGGGGTAAATAAGGAATATCATTTCGATAAGTAATTTAAAAAAATAATTTTAGGTGGATTAATATAAAATAAACATAATTTTTTTCACTTATCCAAATTTTGTAAATATTATCATATATTATATAAGAAATGAAAGATATTATCAAGTGCATATTAATTATATTCTTATAATTAAAATTCTCCTTTATGATGTAATTTTGATTTAATATTAAATTTATTTCAATATAGAAGACAAAGAAGTATTTAATGAACTAATGATATGATTAATCACCCCATTGGTGATGTAATCACTAAACATGGATTATGCTACATTGTGATGATTCTAAAAAATATTTTTGGTGATGTTTTAATAATTAATGGTATAAAAACCAAAATATATTTCTAATTGTTGATGTAATGGTGATTCTTAATAAATTTTCAATAAAATACATGAATAAATTTCATAGATATTTATTTACTTTTTATAAATATATAACCAACATACATGGAATCAATATTACAATATTATCCCATCATATAGCCTATGGGTATATGATAAAGAATGATTAATCCAAACATAAGATAACTATATGGATAATGTTACATCAAGAATTAAATGAAGAGACAAAATATAATTTGGTAACAATGAAAAAATTATATGATCTTATATTTATGCTACCTCACACTTCTAATGGTTAAATTCTATAACAAAAACCACTTAATAATAATATTCTAAGATAATGGTAATATATTATTGAAGAAAAAGTTCCCTAGTAACTTAACATGGAATATTTTTTGTTAAAAAATCAGGTCCAATATCAGAGGAAACCCCCAAAAATTCAACGACTATGATCAAAATAAAAAAAATCATTTTAGAAAATTCATATCTCAATAAGCTATATAGTGATCAAATAATAGAAATGTATTTTTTTACATGTGATATTTTATTTTTTTTTTCAAATTTAGTCACCCATTATCTTGTGTATTCCCTTGTTGATATCAAAGCGCATAAAAAATAATTTAAAATATTGAGTTTATAATGAAACTATATTTAAATATTAAAATTAATTTGTTATAGTAATGTTACAAGATAAAATTATTTAGAATTATTTCTAAGAGAAAATAAATTCAACAAATTACAATTATTTTTTGTGATTTTATTTTAGTTATGAAGAATACATTTTTTGGGACCCCTAACCATGAATTTTTAATTCATACTATCTTTTTCTTATAGATTATATTCCAAAATGGGTGGAATCTAAATCAACCAAAATAGATGATGTTAAAGATTCTTTGATTTAATCAGAACTAACAAACTTTATTGGTTTGGTGTGAAAAGAACCATAAACAGGGACCAAGAAAGACACTTCTAAAGTATTAGCATGAATTATTTAATGAGGGATTATATAGTGAACTAAAACAAATCCACACACTTCTAACAACACACAAAAGGAAAAAATAATGGATTGAAGATAGAGTTCAGATGAATTTCAGATAACACTATCATATCAAAGTGAAATGATTAGAGACTATAAAAGGATGAAGCCTTATGGTCTAATAAAACTACTTATGAAATATACATTTATGTTATCCCATACAAGATGATTTATTGAAATAATTGTCATTTACCTATGGAAATGAAGAATAAGGCATAATAGGGCATAAAAAGGGAAAATATTAACATTGACTTAAATGGAAAATCAAAGATTTTATAGCTTTATAAAATGGAGAAAATTAGAAGGGAATTATTTCGAAATTTTATTATTTACAAATAAAGGATGTTAATGACACATTATAATACGAATCAATAAAAATATTTTCATCTAGTATACCGAGTACTATAATATAACTCAATAATGAATCTAATTACATGTAATAATTCTTCTAAATGGGAATGTACCTATATATTTTTTCATGTATATACATAGAACATTATGAAGATTTTATGTAATAAGACAAGGAACCAGTCATTGTAAATGGGATAGATTGAAAATATTTATGGAAATATTTCACAAGAACAAGTGTTTGAGATCATATACTTCCAACTTATTTAACAATAAATACAATCATGTTGTTGAGCTCTTAAACAAGAACATGTTATGGTGATTACATCTAGAAAATACATACATTTTAGATATACATTAATGAATTTGGGACAATCTATAGTCATATTTTTTGGGTAGCAACCCTTGTAGTTAATAAGATCACAATATATTTTTATTGTTTCTGCTTTATAAAACATTTTATGTTTGTGGTTTTTCAATTTTTATTATATTTTAATGTATTGTTGAGTTTTAATTGAATAAATATACAAAATTTAATATGTTCCTATTATGAGTACAATATTCAACCTATTTAATCAAATTAATGGAATGATGATAAGATTTTTTCTTCAAAATCTATGATAGGGAAATTCGTGGAAGTGTAACTAATTATTGACTCAAATTCCATTAGTTATTTTAGTAATTTTTAATTAAATATCATTGACGACTATAATTTTTATGTATCTTATTTATAATTATGTATTTTTAATGACAAGAAAATTTTGGAATAACTTGAATAATTTGTGTCATATAGAACAAACCATGGAGTATTCACAGTCTATATGATATAATTATTAAGTAATTATTTTATTTTAAAAGAATAATTTCTTAAATAAATTTTATTTCTATGCAAATTTTAGAGATATCCATTTTAGATTATAGAATAATATAATAGCCATGTAATAATTAAAAATATATATATAAAAATATGGATATACAATTAAATTGATGTTTATTCAAGATCTCATATGAATTTTTGTTTGGGGAAGAAGATATTAAGTTGGGAAAAAATTGTTTTTTTAAAATATTCATATTCTAAATTGAGAAGTGGTTAAGCACTTTTTATGGTTTGTATATTATAAAATAATTAGTGGGGTTGGTGGTAATATTGAATAGATATCAGAAAATGATGGGATAACAATTCCAGTACTATTTTGAAGTAAATTTGTCCTCTATTTCCCACCCAAATATTAAAACTGTTCTAAATTATATATCTAAATTTATGAAACAATGATACTTTAAATATAGGAAAGACTTAATGAATAAATGATGCTACTAAAGATTAATATTTTGGATTAACCAATAAGATATAGAGGATATTGGTGGATTACTAGAGTTTATATATTCATACATGTTCCATATAGGGAATCTATTGTGATGAAATAATGAATATGTGTATGGATAGACTATAAAACATTGAAAGGGTTTAGAAATATATCATAATTTTTAGAGAGATAAACCTCACACCTTCAAGAAGAAAATTCCAAATCCCTTCCCTACCTACAAGAGTAGAATCAGAAATCGTGAAATAGAAAACCCATAAAGTTAAAAAAAGGTAAAGAATGTTTTCCTACTACTAAATTTTTTAAATGGGATCTCTTATCAGAGAACATGTTAGGGAAATAAAGTTGTACCAATGAATGAGTGAATTAAATGAGGAATATTTTCATGAAGAGAAAATTAAATCATTAATTGATATTCATCTTAGAACCAAAACTGAATGAATATTCCTCATATTTTTACAAAATAAATGTATCCAACTAAAATACCTAGAGAACCCAAAAAAATTAAAACATTATGTAAATAAATTTTTTAATCATTAGGTACTGTTTTATAAATTGATTAAAACTATTTTATAACATTGATAAATAAAGAATGAGAACATTTTTCTCGAAATTCTTACATTATAGTTCACTAATGAATTAGTTGTAAGGTATATATTTGTCAAAATGGGAGGATTAATGAGGTAATAAATACATTAATTTTGAAAATGAAAAAAGGTAAATAAGAACATTTGGGATTTGTCATAATATGAGAATAATGGTTTTGAAAAATGTAACTCATCTTGGAATGTGTTTGGGTATCATTTTTGTAATATTTTTTAAGATAACATATCTTATAGTAAATGGATTTGAGTTTGGGGGAATTTATAATGAATATTTAGTATCAGATTTACTTCATATTTAAATTACTTAAATCAAAAAAAATTACCATTTTTGTTTATTTTTTAATATTTTTATTATATGAGTACTTTGGATTCAATTAATATAATATATTACATTATAGAGTTTAGATGATTTATTTTATCATTGGAAATTCCAATATACATCCTAAACATAATATTCAATATTATCAAAAATATTTATGTGGTTAGAGTTTTTGTGGAAGAAATCCATAGTGATTGTTTATTGGAATATGCATGTTGGAATTTCAGAGAGTATTTTTTATTATATTTGTACAGTAAGTTTCCATATCAAAATATTGTAATAAACAACATATGACCATAGAGACATTATGAGTGGTCACATTTTGAAATTGATGGTTTCAACTTATAACTTTTAGTATTCAATTTCTTGAATTATAGAAAAGGTATATTTATGGAATTTTAATTTATAATCATTAAAAATTCCATCAATTTACATTTTTTGGTGAATTTCATATGAAATTGATGATATTTCATGTGTTAAAAAAAATATGGCACATTATAAAATAATAATCATAGAATATTAGTGTAGTAACCTAGAGTCAACTAACCAATTAACACCAAATAACATAGTATTGGTGGTATTAGGGGAGTAAAATGCATGTTGAACCATACAAGATTGTGAAAAAAACTGTGAGACGAGAAGAGTAGTAAGAGGGGGATAAGAAATACCAAAATGGGAACATTCCTCATATAATGAAATGTAAAAATTGTTATTAAATATTATCATTTAGTGGTTTTATGTTGTGTTGATATAGAGGAGGACATATGAGAGGGGACTAAATTTGGGAATCAGTCAAAAGGTAATTGATCATTTATTTGTGTTTGTGAGCAGTCAAAAAATAGAAAAAACTAATCACAGTCGTTATCAACATGCTATAGGTCTCATACCTAACCTATTACTCTTCAGAGTTCCCCACCCCATGATCACCTCACCAAAGGTGCCATCAATTCCAATATATCAGGAATGATTCACCAATATACTTCCTTGTAATCACTATGAAAGCCTATGAGAAAGTATGAAATTATTATCACTTACCTTAAGATGGTATAGAAAAATCATGGATGTTGTATGGTAATATTGAGACCACATTGAATATTTATGGACAATTATGATCATTCAACACTATCATAGATTAGACAAAGTTAACTATATTAGGGACTACAAAAGTGGTATGAAGGTGTCTTGAAATGTTGTATTGGTGTACTATGGATGCAATGTTAAGGTCTTAGGGAGTAAAATAATAGATAAAGTCATGGAAAACAAATTTGTTTAAATGCGATCATATTGAATCAAATTTCCAATCCACTTTGTAGACATATCACTGGGGTTTTTGAGACTATTTATGGGTAACCATATGTTTTAAGTATTTTGTAAAATGGACTGTGGAGGTTGTGTGAAGGTTTCATTGGTGATATATATGTTTCTTGTGAAGTACTGTAAACATGGAATGTTTTTATAAATTTATACATATCAAGCTCCATAAATAATGATTTCGATGTCATATGGAAACTCTTTGTAACAAAACCATAATTAATATCACATGCCATTTTGTAATGAATTTGATATTTAAAATTAATAATAATTCACCTAATATTTCTATAGTGGATGATGAATAATGTAAATCACGAAATGAGTCTAAAATATGACTCCCCAATATATTTTAATGTAATTAGGGAACTAATATGAACCCCTTGATCATATATTTTATGCTTGACATGTGTGAATATTTTTAGATGGAGAAACTAGATATAACTTAAGGATGAGGCTAATCATTATAAGGTCTTTAATTTCACATGGATTATTTAATCATGAATTACTGATAATATTTCTAATAAATATCATTTCAAATCAATGATCTATATTTTTCCCCATTCATCATTGTTACCATTCAAATATTTGGGAACATTTCTAATTTAAATTATCTAATGGTTTAGTCTTTGCACCATATGGAAAAAAATTTATCTCTTTTATTAATTGATATTAATACATATTAGTGGTTCATTCTATAATATATGATCGTTATTGGTTTTAGATATGTTTATTATTTATCACATTGATATATAATCTATATTCACTATTCATTTAGTTCTTATCCATATATTATGGAATATATAAAGGAGTGGTGGTGAAGTAAGAGATAATTGGTAGCATCTGTGTAAGTTGTCTTGGGAAAACATGATTTTTTATAAAAAAAATTCCTAGATTGGGTATTTCCATATCATCATGGGGTGTTACGTTATAATAAATAAACACACATAAAGGAGGGTAGGATAACAATATATTTTTGTTAGTGTTATAATAAAAATGTTTCAAATAAGAGAGAGAGGGGATTTGAATTTGAATCCTCTCACTTTGAAGATAATATTAATATTATTTTGATAAATATGCAACTATAATATCATGGTAACTTGGAAATCAACCCAAACCAAATCACCCTTTTCATCTCACTATTTTCAGTACCATTATTTGTTAATTTTTTTTGTTTTTAAATGTAAAATATTTCAATATAGATTTTATTTTATTACATATGTGATGATAAATTTAGATCCCACCTCCCATGAGACTACCCAAGGGTTTCTGCTAATAATGAATTTATAATATGACAGGAAAGTGTCACATTGAATAGGTAATTATATCCATTAAATAAAAATAAATTAAATGCGATAATGAATATAAAATTACATTATATTAATAATCTTTAAACCCCCTAGATTCTATTCATCCTAAAGATTCACTATTAGTAAGAGTAAACACCTAATGAAAAAAAACATGAATGGGGAAGTTATATTGTAAAAACCTAAATTAAAACAATTTGAATGAGATGTGTGGCCTTTGATGTAAAAAATGAATGAATTTATAGGATTTAATGTCATAAAATAACCATTATAAATCATTATACGAGGCATGACTACCATTCGGAATAATTGTAGTAAATTGTTTTTCAATTTACAATTATCTATAATAATTTAACATATATAATGTATATTGATATCATGAATATTTAAGTTTTAATTAAATATAATTTATTTAGAATAAAATCAATATTTCAATAATATAAGTAAAATAATCGAATTCACTTTAGTAAAATACCCTTGATTCTAATGAATCTATTTTTAAAGACTATATAAAATTTATTCAACTTTTAATTTTAATGAATTAATATAATTAAAATAATTTATAAAAATAAATGATTTATAATGTGACTAAATATCATATAATATATAATAATTAAATTATATGGAACATTAATTAAATTATTCAAGAGAAATAAAATATGAAATATTAAAAAACATAGTTTGATTATATTTTATATGTTTTTATTTAATAATCAAATTTATCTCATTTAGAAAAATAAATTTAATGATTTTTATTTCCAATATATAGATATATATTAATTATCATTAATTTAATTATAATTAATGAGTAACATATATTAATAAAATTGTTTAATATAAGAATGATATGTTTTTAAAAGATTAGTTTTTTAATGTATTATATATATTGATCATAATAAATTAAATTTATCACATTTAAATTATTTTAAAAAAATAATTATTTAACATATAACCAAATATATTGACTCTAATTTAATTATTAATTGATATGAAATAGTATTAATAAAAATTAATTTATAATAAGTCATTTTCCTATGAAATTGGTTTTATATATGATTTATATTTTTATTTAAAATATACATTTACCCTATTAATAAATTAATTTTGATTAAATGGGGTCTAAATTGGTAATCATCCAATCCAATTTTCATAATATTTTTATTTTTTCATGAAGAAAAAAAAATTACTAATGTATAAATTATGTTATCTTAGTAAAGTCAAAATGTGGTGAAAGGGTTTTAACTAATTAATAATGACATAAAATATACTGAAAACTACTACAAAAATTATGTTTATGATGGTATAACATACAAATATATGTTATTTTAGTACTTTTTATCAAAATTCTTTTCAAAATTACAACCTTGTACATTAAAAAATAGTAATTTTATGATATGGTACGCCAATAGTCACATATAAAAGGGCCCATCCTCATCCCACTCTGAACCACTCATGAGTTTTTATTATTTGTTGAATATTTTACAAGTTTTCATCTATTAAATACTTATTAAACTTTTTTAAACCACTTGTTTCATGAAGCCTAAATATATACGTCATTTATAAATAAACTAGTTTTATTAAAAGGGAATTTCTAAATGTTAGTACTTAGTTGTTCACCATCACTTTCAATTACCTTATCATATCTACTCTATATAAATATAATTACATACTATGATGATATTATACTAGTATCTATATTATTTTTATAAAATTATATTAGTATTAAAAAACTAGACTCTTACTCATTTATTAGTAAAATGTGTTCTTCTCTCAGTCAGTTTAACAATAAATATAAATGATGATATACTATCATCACAATTTATAACATGATTGAGTGTTAAGAGATAAATACTATGATTATATGATATGAAATATTAACATATGCATTGAATATTGTTATATGAGTGTACCTGAAAACAATTAATGGGCATTAGACAATAATATGTTATTATTAGAAAATAACCCAAAATAAGTTTTCATGGATTCAATTTTCCCAAACTATACCCATAAAATTACTCATGCAAAAATGTGACAAAATATTAATCACAAAGAAATTATTTTACAAACATTATAAATTTTGGAATTATAATCATTGTATCTAAAAATAATTATCCACATCACGATTGGAAATTTTTTACAAAACAATCATAATTACAAACATATAATGGCCAAATCTAACATAAGCTAAAAACTATATGTGTATTTAATGAATTTAAATCGATAGTATAAAATTGAATATATTTTAATACATTTAAAAAATAAGTGATTAATATGGGTATGTTTTTTTATTAAAGTGGATAATGTTGCTTTGTTTAATTTGAGAGTAATGGAAAGGGATAATAATCTCAATTTTATTTCCCAAAGATAAGATCTATATAAACTATGTCGATTCATTTTTTGTTTTATAGACCACATCATAAATTTATTTTATTTATTTTTTCATTTTAACTAATGTATTTTCAAGTCAATTTTTGTTTCCTTCTATCATGTTCTTTTGATTCAGTGGTTAAAAATGTCATAGGGATTTTATTTTCAAGTATCATTTCAAATTGAGGTTTTTTATAAAGTAATTTACATATTGGAAAAATAATATGTTCATACATTTTAAAATACCAGAATTTTTATTATCCTATTTTTATTTTAGGAATTATTCATATTTTTAAACAATTCTTCATCTTATTTATTCTTGATTCATCGAAAATACTAATCAAAAATAGGACAAACCTTATATCATTTAGTTTCTCAGGAATATTTCTCAACCATGTTCATATTAAATATATTTTTTAATTGATATAATTTTATATAATAAAATTATATTTATTTTATTTTACAATTATCTTTATAGTCTTTAAAAATATTTTTTTAAAATATTTTCATACAATAAATTTATGTAAACAGTCAACTTATTTAGAATGGTCATATATGAATCGAATTTTAAAATTCATTCCACATGAGCAATTTTTCACACCATATTCACTGGTTTTCTGAATAAAAATTCCTCTCCATGTATTAATTTTTTGAAACTTAATTTCTATTACTTATATTTTAAAAATCAATTTATGTTAATATAAAATTTATCCAAATATATAGATAATTTCTCTAATGTTTTGAGGAAATTATATAATTATATTATAAAATTATTTTTCAAAAATTCTAACATCCTTTAATGTTTTTTATACATGATAGGATATATTTTATAATTATTCTATAAACATTTTTTATAAATATATTTTATAAAAATATCTCGTGGAGTATTTCAGGGAATATGTTTTTCCTATTGGTTATTTAAGCTATGATGGGATTATGAATGTTTAATTTTCTTATGAAAAAAGTATGTATGGTTTATAATTGTGATATGGATGGGTTTTTTATATCACTATGTTACAAATATGAAATTTTTAAATCTCATGAGTTAATTATGAGATTCATAGATAATATAATTGGACATCATGTCCACATGTTTGTGTGTGGGTATTATTGTATGTAATAATGATCCCACATTTGTTAATTGAAATGATTGAAGGAAATTTTGTTCACTTGTTTTTTTGTGGAAATGGTTATTGTAAGATATATTCAAATTCTTATAATTTCATATGATTATTTTATATTAAAAGTATTATTTACATTATATTTTAAATATTGTTGGATCATGTTTCCACCGTACTATTACTCATGTCTTTTGTTATTCCAAATGATTTTTTCTTTGGATCATGATTTGTAATCTACAAATTTTATAATGTTTTTATATTATTATTTCAAAAAACCATGATAATTTTCTAATACCCACATCATTATATTATTCTTTCTTATGATGTTATATTATTATTTATTATATATATCGTTACTCATAATTTTAACTCAATCTTCTATTATATTTCAATTATCCAAAATTTGAAGAAGATTCTAGAAAACAACATGTATAAAAGGGAGTATACTAGGATGTAACTATCGATAAGTGAAAAATTTGTAATAATAAATGATATTTATTTATTTAATATCTATGAAAACAACACTATAGGGTATTGTAATTGTGTCATTTTTTGAGATGTATTTTTTAAATTTATTGAATTATGTAAAAAATATGTGAGTTATGATTAAGTAATTTCACCAAATATTAATGATTATTTATGAATTTATTATTTTGGAATATAATAATAATGGGTATTATTGAAGGATCCCATTTTAAAAAAATAGATTTCTTATTATTTGAGGATCATGTTTTGAACTATAAGAGTATGGAATATATATCTACATGTAATGAAGGAGAAGTGGTAAAGGATTGCCTAAAATATAATATCATGATATGAAAAAGTAATAATATATAAATTCAAAGTATTAATTATACGATTACTAAATGAAGTTATTTTCTTCATGATACTCATGCTAATCGTATTGGGTTTTTTAATTGGTGAAAGGAGGAATCATTTATTTTTGTTGTTGTTTTATGTATCCAAAATATCTAAAACATCTTATTTTATATAATATTTATCAATTAAATTAAACAATATATTTATCTAATAAACCAATAATATATTGATTTGTTTTGAATTTTTTTAATTATCAATAAACGATTATTTTATTTTTCATTTCATTGTTTTGGAGAAGAAGTCTTTTGATGGAACATTTATCATCCATTAAAAAGTAATATAATATGTTTTCCCATGAATATGGTATAATAATGTTGGGGTTGTATTCCATTGAACTTAAAAATAAAGTAAGCTTCTTATGATAGTATTGATGTTTGGTAGATATCTATTTATAATGATAAACCCTCATAAATCTGATGATTGGTGGAGATAATCATCATGGTAAAAATTTACAGGTCTTGAATAATGTGTTCTAGTAATTTCCACAATATTTAAAGATTTATGCTTGATGCTGAATATATGGGGAGATTTAATACCATTGAGAAAATATTCAAACTACAGATAGAATGTTTAATAATTAATATGTGGTGTTACTATAATCTCTTAGTAGTATTATTGTTTAAATAAAACATGGATGATGGTTTTTTAAGGGCTTAATTGATGTTGTAATTGTGTAAATAGTAAATGTGTTTCATGAAGCGCAATGTGAAGTTTATATACATCAAGAGACAATGATATTGAGTTTAAAAACATTTTAATTACTCTGATAATTTATAAGGTGATTAAATTAAATTTTTATGTGATTATAAGTGGTTTAAGGTTTCCAATGTTCATTTTAAAATATCATAATGTTAATTGAAATAATTGAAAATATTGTATCTAATTATAGAAAAGTATTTATGTCCATTATCATATTATTTATGATATTTTTATGCTCGTGTAATGTTGTTTTCATTGAATATGACATTTTTGGTATGAATAAGATTTATTAACATTACATAATATATTTGGGCCAAGACAAATTATATTATAAATATTAAATGGTATTTTTTAGAGTGTGTATAATAATATATATACCCTCTAAGATATATGAAAAGATATAATGATATATAACTCACCAATAATGATGCATGTTAAGACGATATGATAATTTAGACCACCTTTGGTGATTTTGGAGAGAATAATATATTTTTTATTTTGTATAATATTTATTATTCAAAAAAAATTTGCATTACAAGAACATTGATTTTTAGTATACAAAAGAAATAGTAGTTTCTATGATCTCTACTTTGAAGGTAAAATAATTAGAATGATTTCACAACTATTTTTCATGGTTCAAAAAGTTAAAATTTGAATTTAATACAATAATTGAATGATCTCTCTCTCAAATGTTAAAAGGGAAATGAATGGAAAAAGGAATTAATTTTTTTAGTGACAGTTTCAAGTATAAAAATGTTTTCATCGAAATCATTATTTTTGAATCAAAGTAATATTATAGATGCAGACACCAGTAATAATTTAGGTAAACATCAACAAATTGTTTTATTATTCATACAGGTTGTCTGAGAAAAGGAAGTTCAAAGTTATATGGAATTCCATGAAATGAAAGAGGGTAAAAATTAAAATATTATAAATTACAATATCAAGAATTAAATTAAAAATGTTATGATTCTAGAGTTTTGAGTAAATTTCTGTTATATCACATTCCTATCATGTTAATGTTTTTTATTCATGATGAATTCTTTATAATATCACAATACCATCAAATTATTATTTGTGAATGAGTATATCATGCACTATAATTCTGTTATATTTAAGAGGGGATGTGATTGTTCAACTATATGTTTATATACAAAAATTAATTGAATGTAAATATCCATGATACATATGTAGGTGTTTTATATTTGAATAAAAAAAAATTAATTTTCATCTATTAATTTTTAATGGAGGATGAGGAGGAATAGAATAATATCATTGAAAATTGAATGAATATATAATAATATATAAGATCTATAGGTTTAAAAGAATAATGAAGAAAATAAATTGTCGGACTTAACTATTCTTCTATAGGTTACAACCATTGAGATAAGAAAGTAATTAATAGATTTTAGGAACCATCCAAATAAAATTATATTGAAGAAAGATAGAATAAAATAAAATGTGTTCATAGAAATGTATTTGATGTGGTTTTATGATTTATTAATAGAGAAAATATTATATTTAGTGACATATGTATTAAAATAAAAATATGAGAGAGGGAACATAGTGAAAAGATTAAGAGATCAAGTGGAACCTGAATAGATCTCACCAGTAGAAGTATAACTAGATACTTTTATATGATGATTAATCTATCAAATTTGGATGAATAAAAATAATAAAAAGATATTGGAAATAATTAAAAAATTAGGTAAATAGAGATGAATTAGTGTGAAGAGTAAGGAATAAGTAGCTAAATAAGATAATGATATACTCATTAGTAAATATATTTTCTATCACAATTTAGAGACATTGAGGAGATACATGATTCTAAAAGACCAAAATATCATGTAGAGTTGAGAACAAAAGGTTATTAGTTCAATATAGTATCTATTATGTTTATCTAGAAAATAATTACAGAGTTGAACATGGTTTTGTTTCTTATCTTCCAACATTAACAAGATTTTTTGATATAGGGAAATAGATCTAATTAATATATTAATTTCCTTTTTGTGATGATCATATATCAATATCATGATTCTGAAAAAGTAATCACTTATATATACATGATGAATATTCTAGGAACTAATGTGGCAGTGTGTATACAATAATAACATTGTGTAAATCTATGATTTTTTTGTGAAGCTACATAAGTGAATTTCCAATGGGAATATTGAATGTGTGTAAACGATATCACCTAAATAACATGTAGGTTATATCTAAACATTGAATTTAGAGATATATTATTATAAGGCCCCAGCCTTAAACCTTACTTAATGTTGAGTTATTACAATATTACACATTGAGGATCTTTTCGGGTTTAGAGTTTTAGAGAATTAGATGATAAAACTTGCATTACATTCCACATATAAACAAAGTGGTTAAATAAATATAGTATTCTTCTTTCCCATCAATGGAAACATATTTAAAATAAAACATGGATTCTTTCTTGACACTTCCTTGACATTATCATCATATCATGTACCTTTCCATTGACCTGTGGAAAACATTTCAAAAAACATGGGATGAGCATAAAAAGCTCAGTAAGGGATATAAAAATATGGAAAGGAAACATGGGTACATATATACATAATAATGAAATCATACTTTACCCATAAAACATAAGCACTTTAACATACCTCATCAAATCATGAATAAATCATAGAAATCATAAGACATAAAAGTAACTTGAGAATTTCATAACATTCTTACGTAGGGAGTAACCCTCTTGGTTACGTTTGGAATACCCATCACAGAATATTCCCTAAATCTATTCAAAGAAACCTTAACGCTTCACTCCTTCGCGTTACCCAATGCATTGGAGAGCTATATCGGGCTCACTCTCCCTTCGTTTATCACGGAACCACCCGTCTTCATAATAATGCCCAAGAACCTCAACATAATCGTATCACATAAAACATGCATAAAGGAAACATAACATTTCCACCGTTCAATCACAAGATATCAATACAACACATTGATATAAAAACATTATGACAACCAATTTCAATACCAAAATAAAAGAAAAGCAAAACATGGTATTTATTTTTCTTTAAAAGAAAGGTATGGCTTGTAGAGGAAGCCGAAACTCAAATAATGGTCACGGCGGCGGAGAATTCGTTGTCGCCGCATACGTACGAAAAAAACATTCCCTTTTTTTCATTTAGTAAACTCTTCATATAAAAATGATTCCTTTCGAATAAACAAAATAGTAAAAGGGTTTTGTACACCATATAAAAGAAGGTTGTGTACAAAACAAAATATGCCTCAATGAAAGAATATTGAAACGAAGTCCCATACCTCGGGTCCGACGTGAATTGATCGTTATTTAATGTCCTGAATAATAAACATGAGTTAATTTCTACTTTCTTAAGAACCTTTTTCAAATTCATTATTCCTTTTATATCTCTTATTACCATGTTATGAACATTATGTAATTATTTAAGTTAATAACGGTCGTTTTAATGATCATTGGTACTTGAGTCAAAAATAAACCCTTTATAACTACAATTTGTTCATGTATCCATTATATCCAGAATTATAATCATGATGTATATATCATATATATCCAGTATATACATGCATTTATAATATTACATAATCAGTTAGAGGTATGAAATGAAATGCACCGTTCATGGAGACGGTAAGTCGTACGTACACATGAACGCTACAATCATTTCTATTTCGTATTTTATAGAATGGAATCATAATTATATAAAGGTATATTATAATTACAGTATAATATCATATATAATATCATAGTTCAATCCTTTATACGTCCCACATATGTTATTTAACGAATCAAATCACTTTGAGGGGCGGTAGTCCGCACTTCCTTAAATGAAGATATCATGTTTACCCATAATGGAAACCATAAAGGTATGCCCAAAATGAAAAATACAGAATCTTAAGGAAAACATAGTCATATTATATATCATATATAAATATAGTGACATCTTAATGGACACCTTTTAAAGTGTTAAAATAATGTTGAACAATCATCGTTTCAGGAGGCATAAATTTATCATCCACGGAAACAGTATGTCCTTTAACCATTAGATGTAGTTGTGTGTAAGTGTAGCTCAAATACTTCTTATAAAAACATCCTAGTATATTGAAGATACTGTAGTTGTTACAAAATAAACTAATAAAAAGAGTTTCGGGGGTTGGAGAAGGATAATAAAACAAAAGGACTCAAGTGAATACATTCCTTAAAATCGGGTAACTCCCTTTGGTTTGAGCTCAAAAGATTCCTTGGGAAGACTTCTTCCCAAAGTGAGGATTTAAGGAGTAATAGAGGTAAGTGGAGAGACAGCATGGGCCGGTTTTGGCCGAACCAAAGGCTTTGGGAGTGTGGGTAAGGAGGTAGAGGTGGGGGCGTTTTATAAGAGGAGAGGAGGGGTACTCTTGGAATGTAAAGAAATGTTACATTATTTGAAAATGATTTTCGGATTCAAAAAGTACCAAATTGATATAATTCGAGGGTAAGGTGATAAGGGTTCTAAATACACCCATCCAATAGGTTTTTGACATGTGTAGGTCATAGATTTTACATTATCATTTCATTTTATTTAAATCCTTTATTAATGAGATAATCGCTGCATCATCATGATGTCATAAATAATTCAATTTATTTAAAGTCTAAAAATTATGAAAAAAACTACTATGATGTCGGAAATCTTTTTTTCTTTCTAGTGAATATTTATAGTCCAAATGATCATTTATGTAGACAAAATTAAAAATATTTTACTTAGGTGATACATTCTTTGTCACATTTAACCTTCTTTAAAAATAAAAGGATAAAAAGTCACTTTCTCACAAAAGTGATGAAATGATGCCACCAAGTTTGGAACAAGGCATCCCATGGTCGTCCATGAGACAACCCGTAGCCTTAGGACACATGTTGTGGTCTTTTTGTATTATTATGATACCATTTTATTATCTTTAACTGCCTGATTACTCATTAATCAAGATAATTAATGATAATTACCATCGTTACTATTCATAATGTCCAAAAATAATAGACTTAATTACATAATTTGGACCTTATGATTCCAAATATGTAATATATTTTACCAAATTCCAAACACATAAATTTAAATAATTTATTTAAAAATAATTCCAATTGTCAAAACAAATAATGGGTTTTTCGAAACAATATCTATGAAAAGTTTGGCATTAGTTTATGACCAATTCCAAAGTGAAATTAATCCTAATTACCACCATTAGATTAAATGGTAAAAATATATTCATATTACACTTTATTACCAATTAAAATGATAATCTAACCATATAATTAAATTAAATGAAAAAGTAGTTTTGATGTAAAATGCAGTATTTTTTTCACTATTCATTAAAAACGAACATTGTCAAGAAAAATACCAAAAATTTATCCAATGTAAATTTCAATGTACCAATCATAATTAATATGTTTATTTTGAAAAATATAGATTATAAAATTGTCAAAAGGTTGATTTAAAAAGGGTTTTCCATCAAAAGGCAGTAAAACAACCTTTTAAGAATATTAGTGTATTCCTTGCATAAGATTGTATTTATTTTCATTTTAAGCCTCTAAAACACTATCTTAATCATTAATAGACATAGATAAAAATATCTATTATTAATTACATACTTGGGATGTTAAATCCTCCCCCCTTTATAAAATTGTGTCCCCGCAATTTATTTACTTATCGAAAAAATGGGGGTACTTATCCCTCATTGCAATTTCAAATTCCCATGTTGCCTCTTCCGTCATGTGGTTTTTCCACAAAACCTTTACCTGATTAATCACCTTATTTAGTAACACTTACTCCATGTGTTCAGGAATCCGTACCGGTTGTTCCTCATAAGATAGGTTCTCTTCAAGCTGAACTACCTCTGGACTCAAAACATGAGATGGATCTGGCATATACTTTCTCAACATCGAAACGTGAAAAACATTGTTTACCTGAGATAAACTCGGAGGTAAAACCACCCGGTATGCAACTGATCCAACTCTCTCTAGAATTTTATATGGTCTAATGAACCTTGGACTTAGCTTTCCTTTCATACTAAACCTCATCACACATTTCCATGATGAGACTTTGAGAAAAACATGATCACCTACCTCAAAAGTTAGATCCTTCCTCCTGTTGTCTGCATAACTCTTCTGCCTGCTCTGAGCTGTTCTCATGTGTTTCTAAATCAGCTGATCTTTTTCTGCCATCTCTTCTACTAATTCTGCACCCATCAACTTTCTTTCACCCACTTCTTCCTAGAAAGCTGGAGTTCGACACCGCTTCCCATATAATGCTTCAAATGGTGCCATCTGTATACTGCAATGAAAACTATTATTATATGAAAATTCAACCAAAGAAAGATGTCGGTCCCAACTTCCCTGATAATCATTCGAACAAGATCGTTGCATATCCTCCATGATCTAAATTGTTTGTTCTGAATACCCATCTGATTGAGGATGAAATGTTATACTAAAATTTAATTCAGTACCCAACGACTTCTGAAGGACTTTCCAAAAGTTAGAAGTGAACCTGGGATCACGATCAGATAAAATGGAGAGGGGAACTCCATGTTACCTGACTATCTCTTTAAGATACAAACGGTAAAGTTGATCTAGGGAAAAAGTATCTCGTATAGCAAGGAAATAAGCAGTTTAGTCAACCGATCAACAATAACCCAAATTGAATTATTACCTCGAGATGTCTTCGGTAATCCCACAACAAAGTCCATGGATATATTCTCCCATTTCCACTCTGGCACTAGTAAAGGTTGAAGCATCCCTTCCGATAACTGCCGCTCTACTTTAACATTTTGACATGTCAAAAACTTCACAGGAAAATCAGCAATATCTCTTTTCATTCCATTCCACCAGTAATACTCCCGCATATCTCTGTACATCTTAGTACTACCAGGATGAACTGAAAACAGATAACTATGAGCTTCACATAACAACTCTGTCTTAAACTGTGAATCACAAGGCACACACAATCTCTTCCAAAATCTCAAAACACAATCATTATCAATGTTTAATTCAGGAAACTTACCTTTCTGAACCAGCAATACCTTTTTCTGCAACTCACTGTCTTGCTTCTGTGCTTTCTTTATTCTATCTGATAGAGATGACCTCACTGATACCTGAAACAAAACATAATAACTTCCTGCACCAACAAATTCTATGCCAAAGTTCATCAAATCCTTAACCAAAGGATCACGTTCCAAACACAACATTGCTAATGAAGCATTACTTTTTCGACTCAAAGCATCAGCCACTTTATTTTATTTTCCCGGATGGTAATGAATTGTACAATAATAATCCTTGATTAATTCCAGCCATCTCCTCTGTCTCATGTTTAACTCTTTCTGAGTGAATATATACTTTAATCATTTGTGATCAGTATATATTTCACACTTTACTCCCTATAAATGATTCCTCCAAACTTTTAAAGAAAAAACAATATCAGCTAATTCCAAATCATGTGTAGGGTAATTTACCTCATGAGTTTCAACTATCGTGAAGCATAATAAATTACCTGATTATTATGTATTAGGACACAACCAAGTCCTTCCAATGAAGCATCCTTGTAGATAACAAACTCACCATTCTTGGAAGGTAGTACCAAAACTAGAGCATTCACCAATCTTCTTTTCAACTCCTGAAAACAATCATCACATTCATTTGTCTAGATAAACATAACACCCTTCCGAGTGAGATTAGTCATTGGACTAGATAACCGTTAAAAATTTCTAACAAACCTTCGGTAATAGCCTGCCAAACCAAGGAAGCTACGAATCTCAGTTACATTTGTGGGTCTTGGCCAGTCTTCCACAGCTTTTGTTTTTACAGGATCAAAAGTTATCCCATCTTTAGAAACAATGTGACCAAGGAAAGAAATTTGTTGCAACCAAAACTCACACTTGCTGAATTTTCCATACAGTTTCTTTTCTTTTAAGGTTTGCAAGATATCCCTTAAATGTCTTTCATGCTCCTCTTTACTTTTAGAAAACACCAAAATATCATCAATGAAAACCACCACAAACTTGTCCAAGAACTCTTTGAAAATTCTATTCATTAAGTCCATGAATACAGCATGTTCATTGGTTAGCCCAAAAGGCATTAATACAAATTTATAATGGCCATATATTGTACGAAACGCGGTCTTCGGAACATATGCTTCCTTTACCTTCACCTGATGGTACCCCGATCTCAAGTCAATCTTTGAAAAATACTGAGCTCCCTGGAGATGATCAAACAAATCATCGATATGAGGCAAATGATATTTGTTCTTAACAGTGATGTTATTCAAGGCTCTATAATCAATGCAAAGTCTCATTGAACCTTCGTTCTTTTTAACAAATAAAACAGGAGCACCCCATGGTGATGTGCTAGGATGAATGAAACCTTTCTCTAATAAATTTTGCAATTGCTCCTTCAGCTCTAAAAGTTCAATTTGAGCCATTCGATAAGGGGGTTTTGAAATTGGCTTAGCATTTGGAACTAAGTCAACAGTAAACTCAACTTCCCGATCTGGTATTATTCCAGGAAAATCATCAGGAAAAACATCAGGATACTCATTTACCACTGGCACATCATTAATCGAAACAGTTCCATTATTTTCAATGATCTGTTCAAGGTAACATTCATTTCTATCTTTTATAAGTTTCTTGGCCTCTTGATAAGTTATCAATAGTAAGGGTTCGTTCTTTACACAAACTGAAAATCTTTTTGAAAAGAAATTTCTTTACCCCTACAATCAATCTTAGCATGGTAAATAGAGAGCTAATCCATACCCAGGATAACATCAAACTCTACTATAGGTAGAACAATAAGGATAGCAAGTACGTTCTTTCCACAGATAAGGATAGGAAGATTCTTATAAATTCTTTTTTCCTCAACATTTCTCCCAGGTGTTTTTACTAAATTCTCAGGAGTCATTTCTTGAGATGGTATTCCCATTTTACTAGAAAAGGTTCAGAGATGAAAGAATTTGTAGACCCCGAATCAAACAACACACTAGCATACTCTGAAAAAATAATCAATGTACCTGATACAACTTCATTTGATGGCCAGTCATCTGCTGAAGTAGTTGCAAATGATTTCACCACCCCTTTCTGTTTGTAGTCTAACTTCTTCCTCTCACTCAAGCTCTTTGTCGGAAAATAGTTTGCATAGTCACCCATCTCATTGCACTTAAAACATTTCACTAACTGTAAATCAAATTTGGTCTTACCTTCACCTTGATCTTTTTTCAGTGCAATCACGAGCCTTATGTCCCATCTTACCACATCGGTAGCACTTTCCAGAATTCAGAAGACATTCCCTAGCATGCCTTTTTCCACATTTATCAAAAACTGGAAACTTAGATTTCTTACCATCAGACTTTTCTGAAGAATTCTTCCCTTTCTCCTGCCACCTTGATCTCTTTTTCTGTTGGTTGTTATAGAACACTTGATCATCGGAAAACTCCATTTCCACATTCTCAGAACACGAACAAGCTTTTCATAATTTTTAAACTCACGAGAAGCTAATTCCCTTCGATATTTTGGCTTTAATCGGGAGTAAAAATGATTGATTTTACTATCAAGGCCTCAGACAAAATTTGGAGCATACCTTGCCAATCGAGTGAACCTTTCTTCATAGGTAGCCACTGAGTCTTCCTCTTCCCTCAATTCCAAGAATTGTTTTTCCATCCTAAGTCGAACAGCCTTAGGAAAATACTTTTCAAGAAACATACCTTTGAATTTATCCCAATTGAGAGCATCAATCTCATCAGTGTCCCTGATATTTTTAACCATCGACCACAACTAATCTCCTTCACCCAACAAATGGTAAATAGAAAGACTAACCTTTTGATTGTCTAAACACCCCACGACATCAAAAATCTTCTCTAGTGCTTTAATCCACCATTCAGCTATCACAAGGTCAGACGATCCTCTGAATGATGGGGGATGTTGCCTCATGAAATGTTACACCACTGACGTGTTCCTCTAAGGTTGATTTGGATGATCTCGTGTATGGATACCACCGCCATTTATCGCTTGATTCAACTGCGCCATTACTACAACAAACTATTCAGTTCCAGTTCCGATCACCTCAGTATGCTGATTCTGAAGGTTATTTCCTTCTTCATGCCTTCCTAGCACTGCTTACCTGTTTCCTGTACAGAAAACCATTCTCAACAAACATGTCTTAGATGAAGCAACATGATAATCTTCAAATACTATATCACTTCAATTTAACCATAAAAAGAGTTTTTATAATCATTTTATAGAATTCTAACTCCTAAAGTTATCTAAACTGACCTCTGATACCAACTATAAGGCCCCAGCTTTAAACCTTAATTAATCTTGAGTTATTACAAGATTACACATTGAGGATCTTGTCGGGTTTAGAGTTTTAGAGAATTAGATAATAAAGCTTGCATTACATTCCACATATAAACAAAGTGGTTACATAAAGATATTATTCTTCTTTCCCATCAATGTAAACATATTTAAAATAAAACATGGATTCTTTCTTGACACTTCCTTGACACTATCATCATATCATGTACCTTTCCCTTAACCTGTGAAAAACATTTCAAAAAACATTGGATGAGCATAAAAAGCTCAGTAAGGGATATAAAAATATGGAAAGGAAACATGGGAACATATATACATAAGAATGAAATCATACTTTACCCATAAAACATAAGCACTTTAACATACCTCATCAAATCATGAATAAATCAAAGAAATCCTAAGACATAAAGGTAACTTGGGGAATTCATAACATTCTTATGTAGGGAGTAACCCTCTTGGTTACGTTTGGAATACCCATCACAGAATATTCCCTAAATATTTTCGAAGAAACCTTAACGTTTCACTCCTTCGCGTTACCCAATGCATTGGAGAGCTATATCGGGCTCACCACCCCTTAGTTTATCACGGAACCACCTGTCTTCATAATAATGCCCAAGAACCTCAACATAATCGTGTCACATAAAACATGCATAAAGGAAACAAAACATTTCCACCTTTCAATCACAAGATATCCATACAAAACATTGATATAAAAACATTATGACAACCATTTTCAATACCAAATTAAATTAAATATAGAACATGGTATTTATTTTTCTTTTAAAAAAGTTATGGCTTGTAGAGGAAGCCGAAACTGAAATAATGGTCATGGCGGTGGAGAAGTCGTTGTCGCCACATACGTATGACAAAAACATTCCCTTTTGTCGTTTAGTAAACGCTTCGTATAAAAAAGATTCATTTTCAATAAATATAAAAGTCAAAGGGGTTTATACACCATATAAAAGAAGGTTGTGTATAAAACAAAATATGCCTCAATGAAAGGAGATTGAGACGAAGTCCCATACCTCGGGTCCGACTTGACTCGAACGTTCTTTAATGTCCTGAATAATAAACTTCAGATAATTTATACTTTATTAAGAACCTTTTTCATGTTCATTATTCCTTTTATATCACTTATTACCATGTTATGAACATTATGTAATTATTTAAGTTAATAACAGTCGTTTTAACGATCATTGGTACTTGAGTCAAAAATAAACCGTTTATAATTACAAGTTGTTCATGTATCCATTATATAAATAATTATAATCATGATGTATATATCATATATATCATGTATATACATTCATTTATAATATTACATAATCATTTAGAGGTAAGAAATGAAATTCATTGTTCATGGAGACGGTAAGCCGTATGTACGCATGAACGCTACTTTCATTTCTATTTCATATTTTATAGAATGGAATCATAATGATATAAAGGTATATTATATTTCCAGTATAATATCATTTATAATATCATAGTTCCATTCTTTATACATCCCACATATGGTATTTAACGAATCAAATCACTTTGAGGTGGCGGTAGTCCACACTTCCTTAAATGAAGATATCGCGTTTACCCATAATGGAAACCATAAAGGTATGCCCAAAATGAAAAATACAGAAGCTTAAAGAAAAACATAAACATATTATATATCATATATAAATATAGTTACATCTTAATGGCCACCTATGAAGGTGTTAAAAGAATGTCGAACAATCATCATTTTGGGAGGCATAAATTCACCATCCACGGAAATAGTATGTCCTTTAACCATTAGATTTATATGTGTGTAAGTGTAGCTCGAATCCTTATTATAACAACATCTTAGTATATTGAAGATACTGGAGTTGTTACAAAATAAACGAAAAAAAGAGTTTAGGGTGTTGGAGAAGAAGAATAAAACAAAAGGACTCAAGTGAAGACATTACCTTAAAATCAGGTAAATCCCTTTGGTTTGAGCTCAAAGGCTTCCTTGGGAAGACTTCTGCCCAAATTGAGGCTTTAAGGAGTAAGAAAGGGAAGTGGAGAGACAAAATGGGCAGGGTTTGGCCGAGCCAAATGCTTTGGGAGTGTGGGTATGGAGGTAGAGGTGGGGGCCTTTTATAAGAGGAGAGGAGGGGCACTCTTGGAAAGTAAAGAAATGTTACTTTATTTGAAAATGATTTTCGGATTCAAAAAGTACCACATTGATATAATTTGAGGGTAAGATTATAAGGGTTAGAATTCCACCCATCCAATAGTTTCTGGACATTTGTAGGTTATATATTTTATAATATCATTTCATTTTATTTAAATCCTTTATTAATGAGGTAATCGCTGCATCATCATGATGTCATAAATAATTTACTTTATTTAAAGTCTAAAAATTATGAAAAAATACTATGATGTAGGAAATCCTTTTATCTTTCTAATGAATATTTATATTATAAAGGATCATTTATGTAGACAAAATTAAAAATATTTTACTTAGGTGATATATTCTTTGTCACATTTAACATTCTTTAAAAATAAAAAGATAAAAAGTCACTTTCTCACAAAAGTGATTCAATGGGGCCCCCATGTTTGGCAAAAGGCATCCCATGGTCGACCATGAGACATCCAGTAGCCTTAGGACACATGTTGTGGTCTTTTTGTATTATTATGATATCATTTTATTATCTTTAACTACATGATTACTCATTAATCAAGATAATTAAAGATAATTACCATCGTTACTATTCATAATGTCCAATAATAAAAGAGTCTTAATTACATAATTTGTACCATATGATTCCAAATATGTAATCCATTTTACCAAATTCCAAACACATAAATTTCAATAATTTATTTAAAAATAATTCCAGTTGTCAGTACAAATAGCGGGTTTTTTAAACAATATCTATGAAAAGTTTGGCATTAGTTTATGAGCAATTCCAAAGTGAAATTATTCCTAATGACCATAATTGGATTAAATGGTAAAAATATATTCATATTACACTTTAATACAAATTAAAAGGATAATATAACAATATAATTAAATTAAATGAAAACCAGTTTTGATGTAAAATGCAGTATTTTTTCACTATTCATTAAAAAATGAACATTGTCAGAAAAATACCAAAACTTTGTCCAATGTAAATTTCAATATCCCAATAATAATGAATATTTTTATTTTTAAAAATATAGATTATACAATTGTCAAAAGTTTGATTTAAAAAGGGTTTTCCATCAAAAGGTAGTAAAACAATCTTTTAAAAATATTCGTGTACTCCATGCATAAGATTGTATTTATTTTCATTTTAATACTCTAAAACACTATCTTAATCATTAATAGACATAGATAAAAATATCTATTATTCATTACATACTTGGGATGTTAAATCCTTCCCCCTTTAGAAAATTGTGTCCCCGTAATTTATTTACTTATCGAAAAAATGGGGGTACTTATCCCTCATTCCAATTTCAGATTCCCATGTTGCCTCTTCCATCATGTGGTTTTTACACAAAAACATTACAAGATTAATCACATTATTTTGTAACACTTGCTCCCTGTGGTCAAGAATCTAGACCGGTTGTTCCTCATAAGATAGGTTCTCTTCCAGCTGAACTACCTCTGTACTCAAAACATGAGATGGATCTTGCATATACTTTCTCAACATCGAAACGTGAAAAACATTGTGTACCTGTCATAAAATCGGAGGTAAAGCCATCTAGTATGCAACTGATCCAACTCTCTCCAGAATTTCATATGGTCCAATGAACCTTGGACTCAGCTTTCCTTTCTTACCAAATCTCATCAAACTTTTCCATGGTGAGACTTTGAGAAAAAAAACATGATCACCTACCTCAAAAGTTAGATCCTTCCTCCTGTTGTCTGCATAACTCTTCTGCCTACTCTGAGCTGTTCTCATGTGTTTTTGAATCATCCGAACTTTTTCTGCCATCTCATCTACCAATTATGGTCACATCAACATCATTTCACCAACTTCATCCCAGAAAGCTGGAGTTCGACACCGCTTCCCATATAAAGCCTCAAATGGTGCCATCTGTATACTAGAATGAAAACTGTTATTATATAAAAATTCATCCAAAGAAAGATTTTGGTCCCAACTTCCCTGATAATCCATCGAACAAGATTGTAGCATAACCTCCAAGGTATGAATTGTTCGTTCTGACTGCCCATTTGATTGAGGATGAAATGTTGTACTAAAATTTAATTCAATACCCAACGACTTTTGAAGGCCTTTCCAAAAGTTAGAAGTGAACCTAGGGTCATGATCAGATACAATGGTGAGGGGAACTCCATGTAACCTGACTATCTCTTTAAGATACAAACGAGAAAGTTGATCTAGGGAAAAAGTATCTCGTATAGCAAGGAAATGAGCGGATTTAGTCAAGCGATCAATAATAACCCAGATTGCATTATTTCCTCGAGATGTCTTCGGTAATCCCACAAAAAAGTCCATGGATATATTCTCCCATTTCCACTCTGGCACTGGTAAAGGCTAAATCATCCCTTTCGGTAACTGCCGCTCTTGTTTAACCTGTTGACAAGTCAAACACTTCACAGTAAAATCAACAATATCTCTTTTCATTCCATCCCACCAGTAATACTCCCATAGATCTCTGTACATCTTAGTACTGCCAGGATTAACTGAAAATGGAGAACTATGAGCTTCACATAATAACTATGTCTTAAACTGTGAATCACAAGGCACACACAATCTCTTCCCAAATCTCAAAACACAATCATTATCAATGTTTAATTCAGGTAACTTACCTTTATGAACCAACTCTACCTTTTTCTACAACTCAATATCTTGCTTCTGTGCTTCCTTGATTCTATCTGATAGAGATGATCTCACTGATACCTGAAACAAAACAGAAGAACTTCCTACACCAACATCTTCTATGCCAATGTTCATCAAATCCTTAACCAAAGGATCACGTTCCAAATGCAACATTGCTAATGAAGCATTACTTTTTCGACTCAAAGCATCAGCCACTTTATTTGCTTTTCCCGGATTGTAATGAATTGTACAATCATAATCCTTGATTAATTCCAGCCATCTCCTCTGTCTAATGTTTAACTCTTTCTGAGTAAATATATACTTTAAACTTTTGAGATCAGTATATATTTCACACTTTACTCCATACAAATGATGCCTCCAAATTATTAAATCAAAAACAACAGCATCTCATTCCAAATCATGTGTATGGTAATTTACCACATGAGTTTTCAACTGTCGTGAAGCATAAGCAATTACTAGATCATTCTGCATTAGGACACAACCAATTCCTTTCAATGAAGCATCACTGTAGATAACAAACTCACCATTCCTAGAAGGTAGTGCCAAAAATGTAGCATTCACCAATCTTCTTTTCAACTCCTGAAAACAATCATCACATTCATTATTCTATATAAACTTAACACCCTTCCGAGTTAGCTTAGTCATTGGACTAGATAACCGTGAAAAATTTCTAACAAACCTTCGGTAATAGCCTGCCAAACCAAGGAATCTACGAATCTCAGTTACATTTGTGGGTCTTGGCCAGTCATCCACAACTTTTGTTTTTTCAGGATAACAAGTTATCCCATCTTTAGAAACAATGTGACCAAGGAAAGAAATTTGTTGCAACCAAAAATCATACTTTATGAATTTTCCATACAGTTTCGTTTCTTTTACGGTTTGCAAGATAACCCTTAAATGTCGTTCATGCTCCTCTTTACTTTTAGAAAACACCAAAATATCATCAATGAAAACCACCACAAACTTATCCAAGAACTCGTTGAAAATTATATTCATTATGTCCATGAATACAGCAGGTGCATTGGATAGCCCAAAAGACATTACTACAAATTCATAATGGCCATATATTGTATGGAATGCGGTCTTCGGAACATCTACTTCCTTTACCTTCAGCTGATGGTACCCTGATCTCAAGTCAATCTTTGAAAAATACTGAGCTCCCTGGAGCTGATCAAACAAATCATCGATATAAGGAAAAGGATATTTATTCATAGCAGGGATGTTATTCAAGGCTCTATAATCAATGAAAAGTCTTATTGAATCATCTTTCTTTTTAAAAAATAAAACAGGAGCACCCCATGGTGATGTGGTAGGTCGAATGAAACCTTTCTCTAATAAATCTTGAAATTTCTCCTTCAACTCTAAAAGTTCAATTTGAGCCATTCGATAAGGGGGTTTTGAAATTGGATTAGCATCAGGAACTAAGACCACAGTAAACTCAACGTCCCGATCTGGTATTATTCCAGGCAACTCATCAGGAAAAACATCAGGATACTCTTTTACCCCTGGCACATCATTAATCTGAACAATTCCTTTATTTTCAATGATGTGTGTAAGGTAACATTCATTTCCATCTTTTACAAGTTTCTTGGACTCTTGATAAGTTATCAACGGTAAGGGTTCATTCTTGTACACAAACTTAAAGTCTTTTTGAAAAGAAACTTCTTTAGCTCTACAGTCAATCTTAGCATGGTAAATAGAGAGCCAATCCATAACCAGGATAACATCAAACTCTACTAGAGGTTGAACAATAAGGTTTGGAAGTCGGTTCTTTCCACAGATAAGGATAGGAAGATTCTTATAAATTATTTTTGTCTCAACATTTCCCCCAGCTGTTTTTACCAAAAGTTCAGCATTCATTTCTTGAGATGGTATTCCCATTTTACTAGAAAAGGTTTCAGAGATGAAAGAATGTGTAGACCCCGAATCAAACAACACACTGGTATACTCTGAAAAAATAAACAAAGTACCTAATACAACTTCATTTGATGGCCAAACATTTACTGAAGTAGTTGCAAAGGATTTCACCACCCCTTTCTTGCTTGTAGTCTAACTGCTTCCGATCACTCAAGCTCTTTGTTGGACACTCTTTTTCATAGTGACCCATCTCATTGCACTTAGAACATTACACTAACTGTAAATCAAATTTGGTCTTACCTTCACCTTGATTTTTTCAGTGCAATCACGAGCCCTATGTCCCATCTCACCACATCGGTATCACTTTCCGGAATTCAGAAGACATTCCCCAGCATGCCTTTTTCCACATTTATCACAAACTAGAAACTTAGATTTCTTACCATCAGACTTTGTTGATTAATTCATCCATTTCTACTGCCACCTTGATCTCTTCTTCTGCTGGTTGTTATAGAACATTTGATCATCGGCAAACTCAATTTACAACTTCTCATCACATCAAACAAGATTTTTATAACTTTTAAACTCACGAGAAGCTAATGCCCTTTGATATTTTGGCTTTAATCTGGAGTAAAAATGATTGATTTTATTATCAAGGTCTCGGATAAAATTTGGAGCATACCTTGCCAATCGAGTGAAACTTTCTTCATAGGTAGCCACTGAGTCTTCCTCTTGACTCAATTCCAAGAATTGTTTTTTCCATCTTAAGTCGAACAGCCTTAGGAAAATACTTCTCAAGAAACATACCTTTGAATTCATCCCAATCGAGAGCATAAATCTCATCAGCGTCCCTGATATTTTTAACCATCGACCACAACTGATCTGCTTCACCCTCGAAACGGTAAATAACAAGAATAACCTTTTGATTGTATGAACACCACATGCATCAAAAATCATCCCCATTACTTTAGTTCACCCTTCAGCAAGCACAGGGTCAGATGATCCTCTGAATGATGGGGGATGTTGCCTCATGAAATGTTCCACCACTGACATGTTCCTCTGCGGTTTATCTAGATGATATCCTGTATGGATACCACTGCCATTTATCTCTTGAGTCAACTGCGCCATTACTACAACAAACTATTCAGTTCCTATTCCGGCTATCTCAGGATGCTGATTCGGAAGGTTATTTCCTTCTGCATGCCTTCCTAGCACTGCTTCCCTATTTCCTCCGCAGAAAACCATTCTGAACAAACATGTCTTATATGAAGCAACATTATAATCTTCAAATACTATATCACTTCAATTTGACCATAAAAAAAATTTGGATAATCATTTAATAGAATTATAACTCCTAAAGTTATCTAAACCGACCTCTGATACCAACTATAAGGCCCTAGCCTTAAACCATACTTAATCTTGAGTTATTACAGGATTACACATTGAGGATATTTTCGGGTTTAGAGTTTTAGAGAATAAGATGATAAAACGTGCATTACATTCCACATATAAACAAAGTGGTTACATAAAGATAGTATACTTCATTCCCATACATTTAAACATATTTAAAATAAAACATGGATTCTTTCTTGACACTTCCTTGACACTATCATCATATCATGTACCTTTCCCTTGACCTGTGAAAAACATCTCAAAAAACTTGGGATGAGCCTAAAAAGCTCAGTATGGGATATAAAAATATGGAAAGGAATCATGGGTACATATATACATAAGAATGAAATCATACTTTACCCATAAAACATAAGCACTTTATCATACCTCATCAAATCATGAATAAATCATAGAAATCATAGGACATAAAGGTAACTTGAGGCATTCATAACATTATTACGTTTGGAGTAACCCTCTAGGTTATGTTTGGAATACCCATCACAGAATATTCCCTAAATATCTTCAGTGAAACCTTAACGTTTCACTCCTTTGCGTCACCCAATGCATTGGAGAGCTATATCGGGCTCACCCGCGCTTAGTTTATCACGGAACCACCCGTCTTCATAATAATTCCCAAGAACCTCAACATAATCGTATCACATAAAACATGCATAAAGGAAACATAACATTTACACCTTTCAATCATAAGATATCAATACAACACATTGATATAAAAACATTATGACAACCATTTTCAATACCAAAATAAAAGAAAAGTAAAACCTGGTATTTATTTTTCTTTTTTTAAAAAGGTGTGGCTTGTAGGGGAAGACGGAACTCAAATAATGGTAACGGCAGTGGAGAAGTCATTGTCGCCGCATACATAGGACAAAAACATTCCCTTTTGTCGTTTATTAAACGCTTCGTATAAAAAAGATTCCTTTTGAATAAACGTAAAATTCAAAGGTGTTTACACACCATATAAAAAAAGGTTGTGTATAAAACAATATATTCCTCAATGAAAGGAGATTGAGAGAAAATCCCATACCTCGGGTCCAACATGACTCGATCGTTCTTTAATGTCCTGAATAATAAACTTGAGTTAATTTCTACTTTCTTAAGAACCTTTTTCATGTTCATTATTCCTTTTATATCACATATTACCATGTTATGAACATTATGTAATTATTTAATTTAATAACGGTCGTTTTAACGATCATTGGAACTTGAGTCAAAAATAAACCCTTTATAATAACAAGTTGTTCATGTATCCATTATATCCAGAATTATATTCATGATGTATTTATCGTATATATCCAGTATATACATGCATTTATAATATTACATAATCATTTAGATGTAAGAAATGAAATGAACCCTTCATGGAGACGGTAAGTCGTACGTACGCATGAACGCTACTTTCATTTCTATTTCGTATTTTATAGAATGGAATCATAATGATATAAAGGTATATTATAATTACCTTATAATATCATATATAATATCATATCTCCATCCTTTATACATCCCACATATGGTATTTAACGAATCAAATCACTTTGACGGGGCGGTAGTCCGCACTTCCATAAATGAAGATATCGCGTTTACCCATAATAGAAACCATAAAGGTATGCCAAAAATGAAAAATACAGAAGCTTAAGGAAAACATAAACATATTATATATCATATATAAATATATTTACATCTTAATGGCCACCTATGAAGGAGTTAAAATAATGTTGAACAATCATCGTTTCGGGAGGCATAAATTCACCATTGATGGAAACAGTATGTCCTTTAACGATTATATGTAGTTGTGTTTAAGTGTAGCTTAAATCCTCCTTATAAAAACATCCTAGTATATTTAATATACTGTATTTGTTAAAAAAAATAAACGATTAAAAAGAGTTTATGGGGTTGGAAAAGAAAAATAAAACAAAAGGACTAAAGTGAAGACATTACCTTAAAATCGGGTAACTCCCTTTGGTTTGAGCTCAAAGGCTTCCTTGGGAAGACTTCTGCCAAAAGTGAGGCTATAAAGAGAATGAGAGGGAAGTGGAGAGACAAAATGGGCAGGGGTTGGCTAATCCAATGGCTTTGGGTGTGTGGGTAAGGAGGTAGAGGTGGGGGCCTTTTATAAGAGGAGGGGAAGGGCGCTCTTGGAATGTAAAGAAATGTTACTTTATTTAAAAATGATTTTCAGATTTCAAAAGGTCCCACATTGATATAATTAGAGGGTAAGGTGATAATGGTTCTAAATCAACCCATCCAATAGGTTTTGGACTTGTGTAGGTCATAGATTTTACATTATCATTTCATTTTATTTAAATCCTTTATTAATGAGGTAATCGCTGCATCATCATGATGTCATAAATAATTTAATTTTTATAAAGTCTAAAAATTATGAAACAAATACTATGATGTAGGAAATCGTTTTAGATTTCTAATTATTATTTATAGTCCAAATTATCATTTATGTAGACAAAATTAAAAATATTTTAGTTAGGTGATACATTCTTTGTCACATTTAACATTCTTTAAAAATAAAAAGATAAAAAGTCACTTTCTCACAAAAGTGATTCCATGGGGCCCCCAAGTTTGGCAGAAGGCATACCATGGTCGTCCATGAGACAACCAATAGCCTTAGGACACATTTTGTGGTCTTTTTGTAATATTATGTTATCATTTTATTATCTTTAACTACCTGATTACTCATTAATCAAGATAATTAAAGATAATTACCATCGTTACTATTCATAATGTCCAAAAATAAAAGAGTCTTAATTAAATAATTGGGACCTTCTGATTCCAAATATTTAATCCATTTTACCTAATTCCAAACACATAAATTGCAATAATTCATATAAAAATAATTCCCGTCGTCAAAACAAATAGCGGATTTTTTGAAACAATATCTATGAAACGTTTGGCATTAGTTTATGACCAATTCCAAAGTGAAATTAATCCTAATGACCACCATTGGATTAAATGGTAAAAATATATTCATATTAAACGTTAATACCAATTAAAAGGATAATCTAACAATATAATTAAATTAAATGAAAAAGCAGTTTTGATGTAAAATGCAGTATTTTTTCACTATTCATTAAAAAATGAACATTGTAAGAAAAATACCATACATTTATACAATGTAAATTTCAATGTCCCAATCATAATGAATATGTTTATTTTGAAATGTATAGATTATAAAATTGTCAAAAGTTTTATTTAAAAAGGGTTTGCCATCAAAAGGCAGTAAAACAATCTTTTATGAATATTAGTGTATGCCATGCATAAGATTGTTTTTATTTTCATTTTAAGCATCTAAAACACTATCTTAATCATTACTTGACATAGATAAAAATATCTATTATTCATTACTTACTTGGGATGTTACACCTTTCCCCACTTTATAAAATTGCATCCCCACAATTTATTTACTAATTGAAAAAATGGGGCTACTTATCCCTCATTGCAATTTCAGATTCCCATGGTGCCTCTTCCATCATGTGGTTTTTTCACAAAACATTTACCAGATTAATCACCTTATTTCGTAACACTTTCTCCCTGTGGTCAAGAACATGGACCGGTTGTTTCTCGTAAGAAAGGTTCTCTTCCAGATGAACTACCTCTGGACTCAAAACATGAGATGGATCTCGCATATACTTTCTCAACATCGAAACGTGAAAATCATTGTGTACCTGAGATAAACTCAGAGGTAAAGCCACCCGGTATGCAACTAATCCAACTCTCTCCAGAATTTCATATGGTCCAATGAACCTTGGACTCAGCTTTCCTTTCTTACCAAATCTCATCACACTTTTCCATTTTGAGACTTTGAGAAAAACATGATCACCTACCTCTAAAGTTAGATCCTTCCTCCTGTTGTCTGCATAACTCTTCTGCCTACTCTGAGCTGTTCTCATGTGTTTCTGAATCAGCTGAACTTTTTCTGCCATCTCTTCTACCAATTCTGGTCCAAACAACTTCTTTTCAACCACTTCATCCCAGAAAGCTGGAGTTCGACACCGCATCCCATATAACGCCTCAAATGGTGCCATCTGTATACTGGAATTAAAACTGTTATTATATAAAATTCAACCAAAGAAAGATGTTGGTCCCAACATACCTGATAATCCATCGAACAAGATCGTAGCATATCCTCCAAGGTATGAATTGTTCGTTCTGACTACCCATCTGATTGATGATGAAATGTTGTACTAAAATTTAATTCTGTACCCAACGACTTCTGAAGGCCTTTCCTAAAGTTAGAAGTGAACCTGGGATCACGATCAGATAAATGAAGAGAGGAACTCCATGTAACCAGGCTATCTCTTTAAGATACAAATGGGAAAGTTGATCTAGGGAAAAATAATCTTGTATAGAAAGGAAATGAACAGATTTAGTCAAGCTATCAACAATAACCCAGATTGAATTATTACCATGAGATGTCTTCGGTAATCCCACAACAAAGTCCATGGATATATTCTCCCATTTCCACTCTGGAACTAGTAAAGGATGAAGCATCCCTTTCGGTAACTGCCGCTCTCCTTTAACCTGTTGACATGTCAAACACTTCATAGTAAAATTAGCAATATCTCTTTTCATTCCATCCCACCAGTAATACTCCCGCAGATCTCTGTAATCTTAGTACTGCCAGGATGAACCGAAAATGGAGAACTATGAGCTTCACATAACAACTCTCTCTTAAACTGTGAATCACAAGTCACATACAATCTCTTCCCAAATCTCAAAACACAATCATTATCAATGTTGAATTCATGCAACTTACCTTTCTAAACCAGCTCTACCTTTTTCTCCAACTCACTGTCTTGCTTCTGTGCTTGGTTGATTCTATCTGATAGAGATGATCTCACTGATACCTAAAACAAAACAGAAGAACATCCTGCACCAACAACTTCTATGCAAAATTTCATCAAATCCTTAACCAAAGGATTACGTTCCAAACGCAACATTGCTAATGAAGCATTACTTTTTTGACTCAAAGCATCAGCCACTTTATTTTCTTTTCCCGGATGGTAATGAATTGTACAATCACAATCCTTATTTAATTCCAGCCCTCTGTTCTGTCTCATGTTTAACTCTTTCTGAGTGAATATATACTTTAAACTTTTGTGATCAGTATATATTTCACACTTTACTCCATACAAATGATGCATCCAAATTTTTAAAGCGAAAAAAACAGCAGCTAATTCCAAATCATGTGTATGGTAATTTACCTCATGAGTTTTCAACTGTCGTGAAGCATAAGCAATTATGTGATCATTCTACATTAGGACACAACCAAGTCCTTTCAATGAAGCATCACTGTAGATAACAAACTCACCATTCCTAGAAGGTAGTGCCAAAACTGGATCATTCACCAATCTTCTTTTCAACTCCAGAAAAAAATCATCACATTCTTTTGTCCAGATAAACTTAACACCCTTTCGAGTTAGATTAGTCATTGGACTAGATAACCGTGAAAAATTTATAACAAACCTTCGGCAATAGCCTGCCAAACCATGGAAGCTATGAATCTCAGTTACATTTGTGGGTCTTTTCCAGTCTTCCACAACTTTTGTTTTTGCAGGATCAACAGTTATCCCATCTTTAGAAACAATGTGACCAAGGAAAGAAATTTATTGCAACCAAAACTCACACTTGCTGAATTTTACATAAAATTTATTTTCTTTTAAGGTTTGCAAGATAACCCTTAAATGCCTTTCATGATCCTCTTAACTTTTAGAAAACACAAAAATATCATCAATGAAAACCACCAAAAACTTATCCAAGAACTCATGGAAAATTCTATTCATTAAGTCCATGAATACAGCAGGTGCATTGGTTATCCCAAAAGGCATTACTACAAATTCATAATGGCCATATATTGTACAGAACGAGGTCTTCGGAAGATCTTCTTCCTTTACCTTCAGTTGATGGTACCCCAATCTCAAGTCAATCTTTGAAAAATACTGAGCTCCCTGGAGCTGATCAAACAAATCATTGTTATGAGGAAATTGAAATTTTTTTTTAACAGTGATGCTATTCAAGGCTCTATAATCAATGCAAAGTCTCATTGAAGCATCTTTCTATTTAACAAATAAAACAAGAGCACCCCATGGTGATGTTCTAGGTCGAATGAAATCGTTCTCTAATAAATCATTCAATTTCTTCTTCAACTCTAAAAGTTCAATTTGAGCCATTCGATAAGGGGGTTTTGAAATTGGCTTAGAATCAGGAACTAAGTCAACAGTAAACTCAACTTCCCGATCTGGTATTATTCCAGGAAACTCATCAGGAAAAACATCAGGATACTCATTTACCACTGGCACATCATTAATCTGAACAGTTCCTTTATTTCCAACAATGTGTACAAGGTAACATTCATTTCCATTGTTTAGAAGGTTCTTGGCCTCTTGATAATTTAACAACAGTAAGGGTTCATTTTTGTTCACAAACAGAAAGTCTTTTTGAAAAGAAACTTCTTTAGCTCTACAATCAATCTTAGCATGGTAAATAGAGAGCCAATCCATACCCAGGATAACATCAAACTCTAATAGAGGTAGAACAATAAGGTTTGTAAGTAGGTTCTTTCCACATATATGTATAAGAAGATTCTTATAAAATCTTTTTGCCTCAACATTTCCCCCAGGTGTTTTTACCAAAAGTTCAGGAGTCATTTCTTGAGATGGTATTCCCATTTTACTAGAAAAGGTTTCATAGATGAATGAATGTGTAGACCTCGAATCAAATAACACACTGTCATACATTGAAAAAATAAACAAAGTACCTGATACAACTTCATTTGATGGCCTGACATCTACTGAAGTAGTTGCAAAGGATTTAACCACCCCTTTCTTGCTTGTAGTCTAACTGCTTCCCATCACTCAAGCTCTTTGTTGGACACTCGTTTTCATTGTGACACATCTCATTGCACTTAAAACATTACACGAACTGTAAATCAACTTTGATCTTACCTTCACCTTGATTTTTTCAGTGAAATCACGAGACTTATGTCTCATCTTACCACATAGGTAGCACTTTCCGGAATTCAGAAGACATTCCCCAGCATGCCTTTTTCCACATTTATCACAAACTGGAAACGTAGATTTCTTACCATCAGACTTTTTTGAAGAATTCTTCCCTTTCTCCTGCCACCTTGAACTCTTCTTCTGCTGGTTGTTATAGAACACTTGATCATAGGAAGACTCCATTTCCACCTTCTCATCACATAGAACAAGCTTTTCATAACTTTTAAACTCATGAGAATCTAATACCCTTCGATATTTTGGCTTTAATCTGGAGTAAAAACCATTGATTTTACTATCAAGCTCTCAGATAAAATTTGGATCATACCATTCCAATCGAGTGAACCTTTCTTCATAGGTAGCCACTGAGTCTTCCTCATAACTAAATTCCAAGAATTGTTTTTCCATCCTAAGTCGAACATCCTTAGGAAAATACTTTTCAAGAAACATACCTTTGAATTCATCCCAATCGAGAGCATCAATCTCATCAGCGTCCCTGATATTTTTAACCATCGACCACCGCTGATCTGCTTCACCCTCCAAACGGTAAATAGGAAGACTAACCTTTTGATTGTCTGAACACCCCATGACATCAAAAATCTTCCCCATTGCTTTAATCTACCCTTCAGCTAGCACAAGGTCATATGATCCTATGAATGATGGGGGATGTTGCGTCATGAAATGTTCCACCACTGACATGTTCCTCTGCGGTTGATCTGGATGATCTCGTGTATGGATACCACCGCCATTTATCGCATGAGTCAACTGTGCCATTACTACAACAAACTATTCAGTTCCAATTCCGACCATCTCAGGATGCTGATTTGGAAGGTTATTTCCTTATGCATGCATTCCTATCACTGCTTCCCTGTTTCTTCTATGGAAAACCATTTTGAACAAACATGTCTTAGATGAAGCAACATGTTAATCTTCAAATACTATATCACTTCAATTTGACCATAAATTTTTTTTGATAATCATTTAATAGAATTATAACTCCTAAATTTATCTAAACTGACCTCTGATACCAACTATAAGGCTCCATCCTTAAACCTTACTTAATCTTGTGTTATTACAATATTACACATTGAGGATCTTTTCGGGTTTAGAGATTTAGATAATTAGATCACAAAACTTTGATTACATTCCACATATAAACAAAGTGGTTATATAAAGATAGTATTCTTATTTCCCATAAATGTAAACATATTTAAAATAAAACATGGATTCTTTCTTGACACTTCCATGACACTATCATCATATCATGTACCATTCCCATGACCTGTGAAAAACATTTCAATAAACTTGGTATGAGCATAAAAAGCTCAGTAAGGGATATAAAAATATGGAACGGAAACATGGGTACATATATATATAAGAATGAAATCATAATTTACCCATAAAACATAAGCACTTTAACATACCTCATCAAATCATGAATAAATCATAGAAATAATAAGACATAAAGGTGACGTGAGGAATTCATAACATTCTTATGTAGGGAGTAACCCTATTGGTTAGGTTTGGAATACCCATCACAGAATATTCCCTAAATCTCTTTGGAGAAACCTTAATGTTTTACTCCTTCGCATTACCGAATGCATTGGAGAGCTATATCGGACTCACCCGCCCTTAGTTTATCACGGAACCACCCGTCTGCATAATAATTCCCAACAACCTCAACATAATTGTATCACATAAAACATGCATAAAGGAAACATAACATTTCCACCTTTCAATCACAAGATATCAATTCAACACATTGATATAAAAACATTATGACAACCATTTTCAATACCAAAATAAAATTAAAGTAAAACATGGTATTTATTTTTATTTAAAATATAGGTATGGCTTGTAGAGGAAGACGAAACTCAAATAATGTTCACGGCGGTGGAGGAGTCGTTTTCGCTGCATACGTACGACAAAAACATTCCCTTTTGTCATTTATTAAATGCTCTGTATAAAAAAGATTCCTTTTGAATAAATGTAAAAGTAAAAGGGGTTTATACACCATATAAAAGAAGTTTGTGTATAAAACAAAATATGCCTCAATGAAAGGAGATTGAGACGAAGTCCCATACCTCGGGTGCGACTTGACTCGATCGTTCTTTAATGTACTGAATAATAAACATGAGTTAATTTCTACTTTCTTAAGAACCCTTTTCAAGTTCATTATTCCTTTTATATCACTTATTACCATGTTATGACCATTATGTAATTATTTAAGTTAATAACGGTCGTTTTAACGATCATTGGTACTTGAGTCAAAAATAAACCCTTTATAATTACAAGTTGTTCATGTATCCATTATATCCAGAATTATAATCATGATGTATATATCATATATATCCAGTATATACATACATTTATAATATTACATAATCATTTATAGGTATGAAATGAAATGCACCGTTCATGGAGACGGTACGCCATACGTACGCATGAACGCTACTTTCATTTATATTTCATATTTTATAGAATGGAATCATAATGATATAAAGGTATATTATAATTCTAGTATAATATCATATATAATATCATAGTTACAACATTTATATGTCCCACATATGGTATTTAATGAATCAAATCACTTTGAGGGGGCGGTAGTCCGCACTTCCTTAAATGAAGATATCGCGTTTACCCTTAATGGAAACCATAAAGGTATGCCCAAAATGAAAAATACAGAAGATTAAAGAAATCATAAACATATTATATATAATATATAAAAATAGTTTCATCTTAATGGACACATTTTATGGTGTTAAAATAATGTTGAACAATCATCATTTCAGGAGACATAAATTCACCATCCACGAAAACAGTATGTCCTTTAACCATTAGATATAGTTGTGTGTAAGTGTAGGTTGAATCCTTCTTATAAAAACATCCTATTATGTTGAATATACTGTAGTTGTCACAAAATAAACTAATAAAAAGAGTTTAGGGGGTTGGAGAATAAAAATAAAACAAAAGGACTCAAGTGAAGACATTTACTTAAAATCTGGTAACTCCCTTTGGTTTGAGATCAAAGGCTTCCTTGGGAAGTATTTTGCCAAAATTGAGGATTTAAGGAGTAAGAGAGGGAAGGGGAGAGGAAAAATGGGAAGAGGTTGGTCGAGCCAAAGGCTTTGGGAGTGTGGGTAAGGAGGTAGAGGTGGGGGCCTTTTATAAGAGGAGAGGAGGGGCACTCTTGGAAAGTAAAGAAATGTTACATTATTTGAAAATGATTTTCGGATTCAAAAGGTCCCACATTGATATAATTAGATGGTAAGGTGATAAGGGTTATAAATCCACCCATCCAGTAGGTTTTGGACTTGTGTAGGTCATAGATTTTACATTTTTATTTCATTTTATTTAAATCATTTATTAATGAGGTAATCGCTACATCATCATGATGTCATAAATAATTTAATTTATTTAAAGTCTAAATATTATGAAAAAAATAGTTTGTTGTAGTAAATCCTTTTAGATTTCTAATGAATATTTATAGTCCAAAAGATCATTTATGTAGACAAAATTAAAAATATTTTACTTAGGTGATACATTCTTTGTCTCATTTAACATTCTTTAAAAATAAAAAGATAAAAAGTCACTTTCTCACAAAATTGATTCCATGGGGCCCCCAAGTTTGGCACAAGGCATCCAATGGTCATCCATGAGACAACCAGTAGCCTTAGGACACATTTTTTGGTCTTTTAGTATTATTATGATATCATTTTTTTATCATTAACTACCTGATTACTCATTAATCAAGATAATTAAAGATAATTACCATCATTACTATTCATAATGTCCAAAAATAAAAGAGTCTTAATTACATAATTTGGACCTTCTGATTCCAAATATTTAATCCATTTTACCAAATTCCAAACACATAAATTGCAATAATTGATTTAAAAATAATTCCCGTTGTCAAAACAAATAGCGGGTTTTTTAAAAGAATATCTATGAAAAGTTTTGCATTAGTTTATGACCAATTCGAAAGGGAAATTAATCCTAATGACCACCATTGGATTTAATGGTAAAAATATATTCATATTACACTTTTAGACCAATTAAAAGGATATTCTATCGATATAATTAAATTAAATGAAAAAGCAGTTTTTATGTAAAATGCAGTATTTTTTTCACTGTTTGTTAAAAAATGAACATTGTTAGAAAAACTAACAAAAATTTATCCAATGTAAATTTCAATGTCCCAATAATAATTAATATGTTTATTTTGAAAAATATAGATTATAAAATTGTCAAAATTTTGATTTAAAAAGGGTTTTCCATCAAAAGGCAGTAAAACAGTCTTTTAAGAATATTAGTGTATTCTATGCATAAGATTGTATTTATTTTCATTTTAAGCCTCTAAAACACTATCTTAATCATTAATAGACATAGATAAAAATCTATATTATTCATTACTTACTTGGGATGTTAAAATTATAGTGTATAATGCATTATTTTCATGCATAATCAATCACAATATATGGTAAGCCTTCATGACTAACCCTTGTAACTATTTTTTCTTATGCCTTTGTTTTATGCATAATTTAGGAGATTATACGGGAAAAATGTATAGGGGTAAATAAAATAAATAGTTTAGAAATATTATTATGAATGAATTATTTTTAAAAATACACCACTAATTCACCCGCCCCTATTAGTTCCATAGATTAATTAATTTTAATTGGTTTTTTAGAAAGTATTTGTTATAACTAAAAATATATCTGTTGACTGTGCTTAAAAATAATTATATTTAACTTATATATATTTTGTTAAATTTTAATGAATATCATATTTTATTTATTTCATTTAGAGCATAATATTGATGAAATAGTTCTTAATACTATTTGTTAGAATCAATATTTTTAAAAAATAATTGTGGGAAAAGAAAAAATAAATAGATAAAGAATAAAATGAAATATATATTAAAAAATGATCTAGATATTACAGAAATATATTAAATTTGTATGTTAACATCATTAGAATCTGTTAATAATGATCCTTTCCATGATTTTGATATAAGTTGTGACGAGTTTGGAGAGATTGATTCAATTAATAAAATTGATTCGTTCAACATTTATTTAATATTTTTTTGAAGGATCCTATATAAGTTGTAACATACATATATGATTTTTAAACATAAATATTTTATGATAAATCATATATAAAGAAGGATTTAGATTTCATGGATAAAATAATTGAAAAAAATGGTAGTCGAAACACTAAATCTAAACTGGTGAATAAAAATGAGAAATAGTATCACTTTGAGATGGAAAAATTTATATGGTGGATGATATTTTTCAAAGTAAATAATATGAGAAAAAGGGTTTTAATGACATAATTTTTGATCTAATCCATGAATTATAAATGTTACATTAATTTTTAGTGATTATTAGTGATTCACATCCAAATGTGACATATAAAATTGTTTAAGATCTTGACGATTCAATATATGGTATAACTAAAATCTATGAATAATTAGTTATAAATCAAAAGAGAAGTTATTAATAAATGTTGATATTAGTGGATGAATAAATTTACACCCTTAAAAACAATTGTATATAGCTATAAACTAAACCAAAAAACATGGAATCAACCCATTATGGAACATTGCATGCTTTTGATTTGATATTTTATTCCTCAAATGTTTTAGTGAATTGTTTTTCCATAAAAAGCGATTCATAAAAGATGAAAAGACATCATGAAAATATGTGGATAATCCATCTTGTCAAACTCATAGATGAATTCATCCCACTACACAGATAAAGATATAGGTAGTAAATCTATTTTATCTATATGTGAAGTAAAATTAATAATTACAATTATTAGAAAAAATAGTAAAAGAAACCATGTATTAATAATAGTTGTGATCATTTATGATAATAGGGTCATCAAAAAAATTGGAAAAGGAATAGAAATTTTTCTTAAAAATTGAAAATATAAAAATAATACATAAATATAACTAAATTGAAAGTAAGGACAATTTCTATAAATTTTTTTTCTATAGGGGATTTGTAAAAGATACCATATGTGTTTGAATAACATTTAAACACTTATGTCTATTAATACCCTAATGTGGGTCGATGAATTCCAAAAATGGGTAGAAATTGTACTATTCTAAATAATTATTTAGAAAACTAATTAATTTTTTAAAATATATAATGATTTGATTTCATATACTATTAATATTTTCTTTGAAAAAAGTATGATAATAAATGTGTTAAATTATGGTATGTTCCAACCATCCACATATAAAGTAGAGCACACAAAAAATCTGAAAAGAAAAAATACAAATAAATGAAAAATCAAGTTAAGGATTAAAGAAGTGGACAAATTTGATGAAATTTTTTTTTCAAAGAATTAAATTATGAAATATAAGAAATATATAAAAAAGAATATAGAAATATTTTTTTGTGGTGAAAAAATCCACATTATTCTCTATTTTAAAATAGATAAGAAGATAAAAAATTAATGGTTGTCATATTAAAATCAACGAAGTTTCAAAAAATTAATTGAATTAAAATATTGACTTATAGGAATACATCATAGATGATAATATTGAGTTGTTTCTTGAAAATAAATCTAAAATATGATTGAAGATGCTTGTGGATAGTGGAAAAAGATAAACCACATATCTACTAAATTCATTTAATTATTGTCTAGTAAAAAGGATTTATGTAGTTACATGATGAAATAAATAAGGGATTCTTGTTCAAATTTATAACTCCTAATTATAAATCCAATCAGAAATGGTTGGATGACTATTTGAATAAATAATGTATGATATCTTATCCAAATGAGTTAAAATAAAATTATGAACAAGAGGAACAAAAACAAACTATTCAGAGTGGTATTGTTTCTCTAGATTATAATCCATTATCAACATAAAAAATATTTAGAAAAATGATAAATCTACAGTTCCCCAAAGAGAATATATTTAAATAATTATAAAGGAATGATGGTAGATAAATATTAGAAGCATTAGAGAAACAAAAGATGAATTTTATAGCATATGAAATAAGTATTATCCACAATTCTATAACTAATGATTTAATAGAAGTCCACCTCAATGACATATTTAACAATTTTAACTATCTTTAATATGGATATATGAATTATGTTTGAAAATTATGAAATAATAAATTAATTTATGTTTTCTATGTTATGATAAATGTAAATCATATAGATTATTTCAATTGATATTTGTTTTCAATTTTTATCATTCATTAACTTATTTTAGTTTGTATAATGTTTTCTTGAATCTTAAGTATTTAAAATTTATCAACCATGTTGAATAATGGGGGGACTCACTTGGGGGGAAATACAAAAATATCAATATACTAGGGAGTTGTATATTTTCTTTAAATTTATAATTTATATAGTATTTAAAAATATTAGAATATATGTTTTTATTTCCACTACCTCAGTAATTTTTCTTGATTACTATGTATCTAAATTTTATATTATTGTTTAACCAATTGAGTTATTAGAAAACATCAACAACAGCTTTTTATTTATTTAGTTTAGTGGTGTTTTGGTTCTCAAAACATCTTAAAATTCTATTTTTACAATTCCAAAATATTCGAATTCATAGTTGTTTCAGAATTTATTAATGTAAAAAGATATATTTTATCCTTTCCTAAAATCATTATTATTTTAGACATCAGATTTTCTCATATGTACTTATAGTTTATTTTAATAAATCTTACATGTAAGAAAAATTTGTTACATTCCTTCACTCAAGGGTTTTTCTAAATTTCTCATGAATGGGTATAACGAAAAAAGTAGAGGATAAAAGTAGGGAAGATGTCACATAGAGAATAAGAGGAGATAATTACATTTCCTCACATTTAACATTAAAATTAAAGGGAGGCATGATTAACTAAAATGGTGTTCAATTACAATAAGGGATATTTTAATGAAATTTACATTGTAATTTATGTTTATATTGAAAAATATAATGTGGTATGTTTATGTTTCATTAGTAGATTGATGGATTAGATGTTGTACTTATTTTTAATGTTTGTTTTTTTTCTTAAATATCATTTTTTTGGAAAATATGGATTATATAATTAGTATCCACGCAACTGAATGAATGAAAAAGGTTTGACATGTCTTTAGGTGACTTATTTTGGTGTTGGATAATGTTAAAAAATAAAAACAAACAATGGTTCTTATATTGGAAGTAGATATTGAATTTTGAGGATATTGCTAGAATGAAGAATATTATGTCATTGGTGTTACTACAAATACCTTCTGAATTTCTTTTAAAACAACACTTTTATATGGGTTTCCCAATGGGTGAATTTATGCTAGATGTTTGGAATTTGTAGATGTTCATTAATAAAATCATCTTTGTGTTTTCAAATAGAAAAGAGTACTAATATGGATATGAAACACCTCTTAATTATTCTAGTAATTTATAATTCATTTTGTTTCATTTTTTGGTGTTTTGAAGTGTTTGAGAATTTTATGATTTAACTTTTTATGATAATGATATCTCTTCAAAATTTGTATGTTTTTGAACTAACGAAATAAAAGTAGATATGTACAACATCATATAATAGATGTTATATGGATCCATCATAAGTGGATTTCTTTTTAACATAATAAATTTTAGTCCAGTGTATGATATTTTTTTCTTTTTAAATATATTTATGAAATCATGTATGATATTCTATGTTCCATAAAATATTTTATAACGAATTCAAAATATTCTGTTTGGAAAAAAGTAAATAAGGAAATATCATAATATTTTGAGTGCGATAATTTGATATTTTTTAATGCTTTTTAATATTTGTTTTTAATATAATCATTGTAATGATAATAATAAATTTTTCATGAAGTTTGTTATTTACTATCTTAGGAAAATTAAATTTTTTTACAATATTAATTTCTATAAACAAAAAAATATAACTTTATAGAATTTATATTCTATGGATAAATAAATTAGGATGATCCCACTGCTAAATTTATTGGATCAAAACCTCATAGATTAAATGAGATACTGGTAATGAAAATTGGGTAGTGGAAATTTGGACTATGAAAATTCCTCTATTTCCATTACTAAGACTGAAATGGTTATAGTTACCTTATAGTATAGTTCAAGTAAATGAACATTGAAATAAAATCTTCTGGACACATAGTACAGACCAACCATTGTTATAGTATTTCTCACACCCATGAAAGAAAAATATTTTCCCATTAAAATGGAATTCAAATTCTATTATGTAAATTTTTGTGAGACTAAATATAGAAATTTTTCTTTGGGTACTGTACATGGTAATGGTTAGGAGCCTAACCATGAGAAAAAAGTTCTAAAGAAATCCTATATCCATGGGAAGCAAATCTCATGCCAATAAATTACCTAAAAATTAATTTTTTTTCAAATTTATTAATTTAATTATATATTAAAAAATATTCAAAATATATATATATATATATAACTATTTGTTATTAGAGTGGCCTCTGACATTACACATGAATTATGACTAATATTCAAAAAAAATTAAGATTGTTACAGAGTTATGATTTGTTTTGGTGAGTAAAAAAATATATATATTTTTTAAAATTTTTATAATCCTTTGTTATTGATTATAGTATGACCATTTGTTGAAGGAAAATGTTTGGTTTCTCCAAATTAAAATGTCATTATTTTTATAGGGGAGTAGTGGATGTAGAATATGTTTCACACGGTTAAAACCAACTATATGAAATTTACTATATAATCACATGAATAGTAATAGTATAAAAATATTTATAGTAAAAAATTCTATAATCATGTGAGGGAAAGTTGTGTGGGTGCCCTGAAATGGTAGCGATCCTTTCATGGTTCGTCCACAATTTGGTATGATATTTTTCCAAACAAAGAACATAGTTTTAATTAATCTGAAAATTATTATTATAATTTCAAAACAACCAAATATCCCTCATTAATCATAATACGCATATCTCTCTCAAATATTCAGAGCTCAATTTCCATTAGAAATAATCTTTTTTCAACTAGAAACATTGGTCCTTTGAATTTAACAATAACTGATCATTTTTCATTAATTCATTTTTTATGATATATCTTATCACTTATCCTTGTAGGAGACTGGATATCTGAAAATTTATGGTTATATCATGTAATTGAAATTTTATCTAATATGATCAATTCTATATTAAGATAGAAGGATGGTAGAAATCTTTTATTTTGTTGATCGATCATGAGTTCATTATGATTAAGTCAATACATTAGAAATTAGTAGGTATTTTTAAATGTTTCTAGAATATCATATGATCCCCATAGATAATCTCTATTTAAACAACTTTTGGTGATTTGAATTTTGTTTTTTTTATCGAAGGTGAGGTAGCTTGATTAGGGTGGAAGAACCTAACATTGGGCCTCGATATGCATAAGGATGAATGTTACATATAGGGTAATAGATAATATATAAAATTATATAATATGAAAATCTTGTATAAGTGTGGGTGTTTCCCATGAACCTATATTGATATGGTAAATGTTTGTGTGTGTTTGTGTGTGTGATTGGCTTGTGATACCTCTCTTTGTATTTTACATTTTTAATGCATATAGTTTTAGAATATCCATATTATGGACTTTCTTATATATTGGAATAGACTGTAGGCATGTGTTATCTAGAAAAAAAAAGATATATAAGCCCATCATGTATAGGATAGTCCCTTTCAATGTGATCTTCTGAGACCTAAAAAATGATGATTATGGAGGTTTATTATATAATCCATTGTAGTATATTATTTCATTATGGAAGGACCTAAGACTAGAAATGGGAATGATAACCTTGGGGATCGAATAGGGACATAATTTACTTGTTGTATATTCTGTGTAAGAAAATGAACTTATGGTTTGTTTTGAGATCATTATAATGTATATATAAATATATATAATCCTTTAGAAGTAATTAGTATTAGGTAGTTCCTAGGATTGTGGATGTCTAGTTAGTTCAAGATGACCTAGAATGTGATTTTTTAGATGTTTTTTTCCATTCATTACAAGTACATTTATATGATTCTTTTACAATTTTAAGGATGTTTTGGTGGTGTTATTTTTTATGTATACTATCACCATAAATAGATCACTTACTTCATGTATAGGAATAATAATAAAGGATTATTTCAATGTATAGTGTCCTATATCGAGTGGTGGAGTAAGAGGAGAATGGAATATGCATTAGATTTTACTAGAATTCTAGTTTCTTGTTATAGAATTTGTTATTATATTATTTCTCACATTTCCTTTTTAATGTATTAAACATCGCTGGATTTTGATTATATTTAATTAAATAATGATATTATAAGGTAATATATGATTTAAAATAGTTTTATAAATTCTTGGTATTCTTGTTTCAACATGTATATGTGTTGTTAGAATATCTTAATAAAGTGGTAATACTTCATTAGTTCTAATTCAGGCCCTCAATTCTTGTTGGGAGGGACATGCATATGTAGTGGTGGGAATTCATGTAGTCATGTGTCAATTCATCTTATACATGATGATTTCAGTTAGGGAATTATGAAATATTATAAAAGCATATTTCAATTCATAGAATATTATATTTGAGTTTTTTAGAAAATGGACAAGATATTTGGGACTAAGAGAGGGTATTTAAAAAATTTCATAGTTAGTTAAACTAATGGACCTCTATGTTATCCAATAATGTGGTATTTTTATTATTGATTATTGATTCTATTATTATAGTTTCATGTTGATATTGATTTATGTTTGGCAGTTATAGTTTGTGGGATTTTTGGGAGTTCATGAATCATGAGTAGTATAATAGGCCCATAGGTCGTATTATGTGTAAATAACATTTAGTAACCAGAAAATATTTTGGACTGAGTCATAGACATAGGGTAATATAAGGTGTTATTCATTGTATTCATATGTTGCCTCTTAGTATGGTTTTCATTGGAGTTGTTTTTATGTTTGTCCATTATATATACTTAGTCAGTATAATAATTTATTCTATTAAATGGATTTCCATGTTTTATGAAATATTTTTTAATACAACATTTAATATTTCTTATGTGGCCACATCAGGTAGTTAGTAATGATTCTAATGTCCTCATAAATTCTCATGCAGCACCTCTAAATTTACATGATATAACATTTGAGCATGCTCTGATAGTCACAGTTTTGATTTAGATAGTAAAATATTTGAGTGATGGATTATATCTTCACATACATATTTAATTAATTAGATCCCATAGAGGCAAGGAGCTAGTGAAATTGGCAACATATTTTCCTCAGGGACCTATATGGTTATATTTGAGGATCATGAACCTGGCTGGGAGACAGGAGGGTATAAATTAGGAGACCTTCAATGATCTATTTTTCAAATAAATCATCCCAAGTATACTAAAGTATTAGAAATAAGAGGAGTTTATTGAATTCTCATAGGTAATGTTGATACTGAAATAGTATTCTACACATTTTTAGTATTTTCTTCATTTCCCTCAATTTTCAGTCAGGATTGAGGCACAAAAATCTAATATGTTCCGTATTTGATCATTTCATTAGTTTGGGTTATTGGTGAGGATCATTGACCAAATCATATTCTAAAATGTTCATTGAAATGACAATATAATTGAAAATGGTTTAAAAAAATATTAAATATCTTGACTTTTTTTTATCCATTATAGACTAATATGTGGGATCTCAAGTATAGATATGAGTTCCCCCTCTCGAAATAAAATGATGAAGGTAGAAGAGATGTACTAGGGATGTGATAAGTAGTTTATGTAATTAAAATTTTCTTCAGATACCTCTATGTGAAGAGGTGTCCCCCAGTGCTTTACTTTGGACTATTCATATACATTGACAAATTATTCAATGGTACTTAAAAGAAGTCTCATCAATGTGGTAAAAAAGTCCATTCCTAGGACATAAATTTGATAGAATCGTGATTTTTATCATGTAGGATTTTAAGGGATATATAAGACTGAAGGGAGTATCCAATATAACATTAGAATGGGAGTTATGAAACTATAGAATGGTGGATTCAGGGATATTGAAAGGATTATTAGAATAAATTATGACTCCGTAGGATTCTAGAAATAAGGTGAACCAGAGACCACATAGATATGTTCACAGATTATATGCTATTAGAGATAAAATGTTGTCTCGTATTATTGATAAAGAAATAGAGGGGCCTTCTATAGTTATTTTTATGAGTCTTATTATATATAAACTCTATAATACATTATATGATATAGGATAATCCCATTATATTGTAACATATCATGTATCTATCGAGTTACATTTTCTTATATATATTTTCCCTATGTTGTTATCTTTTATTAAACCTATTGGAAAGTGGATAAAATATATTTTATTTTTTCAAAAATGTATAATAGTGATTTTAGTCTACGAACATCTATGTGAGTTAATTGTTTTATAGATGAACCACCTTAATTGGGTTTTTGGCATAGACTAGTTGACTCGTTACCAAACTCATATCATTTTATTTAGGATCTAGGAGACATTTACCTTAGTTAATTAATATAATCATGTCATAACAAATAAATAAGATTTATGAGTATATTAAGTGAGGAAACACCTCAGTCAGTTCAATACAATTGTGGATCATGTTAATTTAAAAGTACTTATTCAGTATTTGGTAACTTCTACAATCATTTTTTCTGATGTTGTAGTCCAATAGAATAATTTATTAACAGAAATTTTTTTTATAATCCCTTTATATAAGGGAATCATAATCAAAATAAATCTTGATCTTTGGGAAAATCCCATATTCATCCCAACATATTGTATAGAATCATTTGAGATAAATTAGTAGAAATTATAGATTTATGATCATGATTTAAAAGGGTTTATTCATCATAGTGTATCTTATTAGGGTTCATCAGTAAAATTTTTCATGAATATTGATGGTAGGGTATAGATATGTGTGGATTTCCAGAAAATAAAACTCAGTGATTTTGAAGAACCATTATCTATTTCAGAAGATCAAATATTTTATTGATCAATTTTGTGGATGTAAATGGTTCTATAATAATGATGAACTTTTTTTCCTTCACACAAATCATGTTCAATAATAGGATATACCATAGATGGATTTTAGGAGTAGTTATTTGTTTTATGAGTACCCTGGAATGATTTTTGTGTTAAATTATACTAAACCTGTGTTCATAGACCTCATGAATAGAATTTTTCACCCATACATGGATTCCCTCTTCAGGGTTTTTGAAGAATTATTTTAAAATTATAAACTATCAAATCCCAATTCCAAAAAAATTTATATTGTATTTAGTATACATTACCCCACATTAAATTTAAAAAAAAATCCATCAATGTGTAACCCTAATATTATAGTCTTATATCTTCTCCCACCTATAATTTGTAAAACAATTATTTTAGTTTATTTGATATGTGTATATGGAGTAACATCATGGGATATTCCTAGGAATTCATTTTAGATTCCACATTTCCTTGAATTATCCATGTACTATTACTAGCTTAACTATGACTTCACCCATTTTTAATGACATATGCAAATAATTTCCATGAAGGGAGTATAATTAGAGTGGACCAACCTCTATAAGGAACAACCTTTAAGTGGTTATGTATTTTACTATGTAGAATCTAGAGTTGGTTTTAGGATATAACTAGGTTGAATTAATTGTTATTTTCTATGGGTATAACCAAATATGATCCCAAAAGTGAAACTGCCCTAATCATAACATGGATTATGATGGTGTGGTTCTTGATAAGATATTATGGAATAATTATATCTTTGATGAGACATTTCTTATATATACATAATACAATATCTTATTATATATTTTTTCCTAGTGATACGTAAACCAACTTTTGAAACATTTTCTAAAGTATCTAGGGGTGTTCTATTTTTAAATTGAATATTCCCTTAGAAATTTTAATGATTTTGTAGATTCAAATAGTAGAAAGTCATAAGTGTTAATATCTCAAACATCAAAATATGTGAGGAATTTGATTATCTGACTTATGAATTTGAAGGTGCATATATCTAAAGAACATTAGGTGTTATCCCGTGAAATCTAAGCCATCACTTATGAATTAGATAATCATTACTAGAATAAAATGAAAAAGCATATATACAATCAAGTGATATGGTAGAGGATGATATGATATGTATTTTTTCATTAATAGTCTTTTTGTGGAAATGGTGTTCTTTTCGTATATGGTAGAGTTGTGGTTCTGACATTATTGAGAGTGGAATTGATGAGGGAATCATGCACCTTAAAATGGGCGGTTCTTCAAGGATATGAAATTATATACAATGATATATGATGATAATTATAGTTTCTAGGATTGAAAATGGGAATATTAGTTTTCCACTATCAAAACCTCACTTTTGGGAGGATGAATGTGGAACATCAACTACCAGGTGGTTTTCTTTAGCCTCTTCATATTACAATGTGGATGTGGGATGTGGGGCATATGGAAACAATCATAAGGGTTTCCCGGACACGAATCGGTCAAGATGTAGTGCAGGTTTACTTTCAAATTCTTAAAAATTTATCAAATTTCATTCCAATTAGAGAAACTCAGTCTATAGAAAAGATAGTTAGGATATATGTTCAATAAATAGTACATTAAAAACTTGTCCATATGGGTATGTTGGAAGATCAATATGATTAATTTACATTAATATTTTGGAAAGGTTTATAGATGGTTAAGGAGTCATAGTTGAACCTATGTATGGAATATCATGATTAGATTGATATACAATACATGTAGATGAACTAGATAAAAGTTTATATGATTAGGGAATGTTTGAAATACATTAAAAGATATTCATATGAATATTTATATTTTGAAAATACAACATATAATAATATCCATTCACATTCAAATTAGATGGATAATTTTTAGTAACATTTTGGATGACCCTATTTTTATCATTTAAGTTAGAATGAAGATATAAATTCTATATTTATCATGGTAATTTTCTAAAGGAATCCCCAATTCTAGTAAAATTAATTAAGAAGTTGTTAGATATAACTTATAAATGGCTTTTCACTTATTCATACTAACATAAAACGTTCATATTTAATTTTTTATGGCTGATTTTTTAGTGGTAATCAACTAAATTTGGGCATCATAGATTATGAAGGCCTAGGAAATTAACATTGTAATTTTTGTTACCATTCAAGATAAGATAATGAATCATTATGTTGTATTTATAGTTGTATCAAATACAAAAATAATGATTTTTAAATATTTTTCCCTTGTCTCGTCTTAGATAATATGAGAAATATACTTCATATGTGAGTGATAGTAACTCTTCATAGTTAGAGTGAGATGATTTATTCAAGGAAGGAATGATAAAAATTATTGATCTAGGAGTAAATTTAATTCCATGGATGATGATGCATCTCATTTGAGGTTTATGGTATGAAAAAACTATTCCTGAAGATACATGGGAGTGTTACTTTTATATTCCAACTTAAAATCATGAGTTGTTTGTGTATCACCACAATAAACATTTTTTAATGTGAGAATTTATTATAGGGAGGTATAGTAAAGGACTTAGACTTCACAAATACATTCTCCCCAATTTTTATCATTTTTAGTACTTTTTTGAGTAAATATTAGTTTATGTGATGTTTCTGGTTTCTTTTATGTGGTTTTCTATGGTTTTATTCACATATAAGGGGGAATGGGTTGAAAAAAAAATCAAAAACCATGATGTTTACCTAGTTATCTGTGTAGATTATTGGAAATGAGTAGTGGGTCATTCATGGTTAAAGATAACAAAGGGAAATTACACATAAAACAATGTAACATGGAATAGAAGAAATATTATAGTTTGTGCATAGTTTACCAAACCCTGTGGCCAAACCATGAGAGTGCAATGAAGTGGTGGCAAGACAGTCCTGGTTAGCGAGTGGTTTGGTAAGATGTGTGAGTAGATTGTGTTTATAGTTTTATTTAGTTTAAAAATTCATATTTTCACCTAAATCCAATCATTATTTCACCTACACCTATTTTTTTCAAACTTTGGGATTCCAGTGGCCATTATTGGGGCATTCTATCCCCTAAATATGAATGTTATTTTATCTATAGACATCATTCTATGAGATTCTAAAGAAATAAGTCATTTTTCATATCTTATTTTTTTTAGTTATAGATCATCTCTATTATCCCAAATGAATAACCTAGATCCATAATGTCATGTTTTACTATAGGAATACCTATATGATTTAAATTGATTCAAAATATTATTCTTAAAAATGTTTGGTTGGAACCTAGTTTTCTTTTTTATCACTCTTGGATTCATCTAGATTATTTCATTATGTTGGATCTCAGTTTTTATGTATAAATCAATCAAAGAATATAAAAAGTTACTATTCATGGAACATCACTATTTAATAATAATGTGGTGATTTGGTTTTGGTTATATAGATCATATGTGTGATATCCAAATTTGATGAGCATACCTTGACATTGGGATTTGATATGATTAATAAAATATGTTCCTTACCATGTTTTGATAATTGTATAAAACTGTATGATATGGAATGTATGTGTGCATTAGTGTGTGGACTATGATACCTCTCTTGATATGATATACTTGTTCATGTGTTTGTGGCCTATGATATCTCTATAGATATACAATGACGTTAATGTATGTGTTACTCAATATATCCCTTGAAATAGCTATTGAATGATTCTATTTGGCCTATAGACCAATACATTCTAGTATCAAAGTGTTAGGTGAAACCATCAGGGATTTTTTAATCAATTATAGGGGGAGTATGTGTGAATTGGTGTTTTATGATTATTGTGGGATCATGAATGAATGATGGTAGGGATTCATGGGCATGGGGACTAACCTGAGACTATTAGTTTGTTTGATGACCTTCTTACTCAACCCAATGAATAATCTTTTTTGTCCTATTCTGAAACTTAATCTGTCCTTATAGAAAGTTTTTAGACTCAAAAAGAATCTATAAATAATATCTCATCTATATTGGAGCTATAGAATGTCATGTTAAGGTTTTTATAAGCCTTGTTAGCACTCGTTTACCATTCATGTGATTGTGAAGTTGTAATTTTTTTTTCATAACCAATAATACACATTTATATAAACTATACGCTTATGTTAAGGTCAAATCGGTGGTGTCCATCTAGGTTTATACAAAAACCATGATCTAGTACCTTGACTCACATGTAAACATTATGATCAAGGATTCATTAATCTGTGTGTGACTTGTGCTACATGAATAAATAGAAGGATAGTTGAACTATGACTATTGTTATAAATTGTCACTAGAATAATCGGGTCTATATACACCATCTCCAACTATTGTTATAGATAATATTTATAGATTTTATTTATTAAAAGCATTGATTAAATTTTAGATTTATTATTTTTTTGGAGAGGATAATACAATTTTCTAACCATGTGATGGATTTTATCATATGAAAATTCACATTATTATAATATTATTTATATATATATATATATAATTGTTTTATAGAATTAAAATTTTGGGGAGGAAATAATTGGGATTATATATTGGATGATTTTAATTGACTATAATTATCTCAAATTAATTCTGATACATGCAATGAATTCTGAGTATATGGTAATTGAATTGGGAAATTAAAATTTCAATTCCAGATTTGTTTGAATGAATTTTTCAGGTCCAAAATAGAGTTTCAAAACATGTTTATACATGATGAAAAATGATTATTTTGAATCAAGATATGTTCATGATTTCATTTAACATCGTAAATTATGTCCATGGGTATCTTGTTTATTGTATTACAAAGATAATATCAATGTGAGGTGCTTTTATGAGAAAAATAGTATTTTGAAATTGAGAAGCATTCATATTATAATATATGGAAATGAAGAAAATTATTTATGATTCTTGAGAGGAAATTAAAATCATTTTTGATTAAAACAATAATAATAATAGATTACAATGATAATATAATGTTTTATAGTTAATCAAAAATTAAGATGAATACTTATTGTTTAATTATAAGTTCAAAAACTTACAATAATACAATGAGAAGATCTAAGACGCTCATAAAAGGTTTTTCTATTTTAATATATAAATCATAAAATATTATTTTTATATATTTTTTAACTATGAAAATTAATCTATAATTATAAATAAATGTTGGAATAAAATTTAATTATTTGAATGATCTGTTGGTAATTAAAAACCTGGAAGAAAAAAAAGGAAGGCCACTCATATCATTATATAAGAGATAACTATTTAGAGGAAAAATAAATATCTATATTCCAATAGATATAATTGTATAGGATTATTATAAAAATGTGAGAAAAAAATTAAATGAAATTGTGTATCTAATTTCCAGAAGATTTTAAATATTTTAAATTTAGAAAATATTTTTCCAATGGATTTATGAATAAAAAAATGTATAGAGAGAGAGAATGTAGTCTAGTCTTGAGGATATTCAAGAGAACTGTAAAACCCTCTATGTGGGAATAAAAAACTAAAATACAATTGTGTGAATTCCAATATACGATGCGTCATAGAAGAAGATGTAGAAGTACAGAAATCCATCTCTTATTTGATACTCAAATCATGTGAGACCAATTAATGAAATGAATAAGGAATATGATGTTGAGTGAGAGATAGATACACATTGTTAATCAATATATGTTATTTTATTCAATTTCTAAATTGAGGAGATTCTAGATACTCAAAGATGATGAGTAAATTTTAAGCTGAGAATCATGGTTAAGATATTCTTATGAAAAACATTTATGATAATGAAAATAGTAGTTGAGTCACATAATTTTATAATATTAGATACTATAATTTTTAAACAATGTTGATATGAGTTAGATGACCTATTATATTGATAAAATTTCATTCATTCGATGATAACAGATCCACAACAATATTATGTAGATGGAATCACATGAATATGCACCGTCAGAAGAAAGGGATCATTTTACACTCTTGGTACGAAAGGTTAAAATAATTTGATGACGTGATTTCTCTGTGCATTTTGATATGTGTAAGTCTTATGAGAATTTGGAATGAGACAAATACTGCATTTTCATTCAAAACTACCATTTAATCTAATTTTTCTATATAGTTATATTGTAATTTTAATTAGTTTGATAGTATAATTTGATTATTATATTATCATTTAATAAAATTTTAGTCATTTTGAGTAATTTCACATTTAAATTGGACAGAAACACATTCCAATCTTATGATAGTTATTACTTCTTAAAAACATGCTTTTTGGTTCTGAAAAATGGAATTACTTTTAAATTAATTACTGCAAATTCTGTGTTTTTAATTTTTAAAAATGGATTATATATTTTTAATGAGGATTCCCAAATTTTGTAACTAGGTACCTTTTAAATATAGTCATTATTAATAGTAACTTGAGTAATTATTTTATTTATGGTTAAAGGGTAAATTTGGTTAATAATGGTTAAAAATTATATTATAATAATATTAAATTACCATAACACATGATCTAATTTTATTGGACGAGATATGTCTGACCACGGTCATAATTGGGTCGATTTGGTGATGTCATGCATTCCTTTTGAAGTGGAAATAACATTTTATTTTAATTAATTTAATGTAAGGGAAAATGCAACATAAAAATGTATCTTTTAATAAAATAATTATATGGGGTTATATAAGTTATATTTTCTTCCATAAAAAGAAATTAGAAATATTAAAATATTTCAAAAATCATCATATTAAATTTATCATTTTTATACATCATTAAAATAAATATATTTATAACATAATGTTGATGTAGTGACTACATAATTAATGAATGATTTAAATAAATGAGATTATAAATATTAAAATAAATTAATTTTGAATATTTATGTGCCCTATAAAACTATTGGGGCTTATTATGACTTGTTATATTTGATGTAATGATGTTTATTCTAAATAATAATCATTTAATTTAATTTCAAAAAGTTGTGATATGAATAGTATAAAAATTGACATAAATAAGTTTTTAAAACAAATACTAATGTATTAAATGATATAATAGTCCAAAAAACTAAGACTCTACAAAATTACTTAGATAATGTTTAAAATTTTACTAATAAACCACTTAAGGTTCAATCGTCATTTTAGGGTAACTATTTTAACCCTATAGTTTGATAATACCAGAAGACTGGGTAAGATTGTAATTAGTTTACTAAGGGTTAAACTTAAAAGATAATGACTAATTTGAAATCAATACATTTCTAAAACCTATTTGTTGATATTTTTTCAACCCAAAATCATATTATATTTTAAATAAATAACTTTTGGACCATTTGAAACCGAAAATAATTTTATAATAAAATAATATTTCGATACCTTACTAAAGTACCCCTCCTACCTCCTATAAAAGGGCACCACCTCAAACCCTTACTCACACTTATCATGATCCTTGGATTTCCCAAACATGGTCCAATAAGCTTCCAACATCCCTTAAATACTCTTATAATCCTTACCATAGGAAGAAGTAAGTTCAAGAAAGCTTTTTTTCTCAAATCAAATGGAGTTACGGATTTTAAGAGGTAGCGTCTTCTCTAAAGTTCCATTCAATTATTTTACTTATCCATACCATATTTTGATATTATTAATTGATTTCATAACAACATCAGTATAATCAATATACTAGTATGTTTTTTTATAATTTTTCCAACTACACTTACACTCACATTTATCTAATAGATACGAACATACTATTTCTGTGTATGGCGAACTGCTGCATCATGAAATGATGATTGTCTGATTTTTCCCTAAAACCTATTTTGGGTGCCATAATCATGGAAATGTATTTTTATATGATATATATTATATATTATATTTTTATATTATAATGTAATTTTTATTTAGAAACATATCTTTATGCTTTTCATGATGTATAAATATGATAATTTCCTTTAAGGAAGTGTAGACTATCACCCCTCCAAGTGATATGATTTCTTCGTGCAATACATTGAATGTATAATGTATGGATTTAATTAAATTATGTAACATATATATCACATGATATTATAATTTTATTATAATATAACTATGTATCATTTAGTATTCATTTTATTAATATGAAAAAATAATGAAAGTACTGTTCATGCATACGTACATCGTACCGTCTCCATGAACGGTGCATTTCATTTCACATCTCCAAATGTTATGGAATGTTATAAATACATATATACTGGATCTGATTACATATTTTATAGATATATATGATATTTAAATCCTTCTTATGATTCTGGAGATATTGGACATTTGATCAAATAGACAATTATTAATTATAACAAATTTATTTTCAACTCATGTACCCAATATCGAAAAAACGACCGATATTAATATAAATAATTATTTAACATTTATAATGTGGTAATAAGTCATATAAAAGGAATAATAAACCTGAAAAAGGTTTTTATTGAATTATAAATGAATTTATGTTTATTATTCTTGATGAACAAGGAACATATGTGATGAATCAGACTCAAGGTAAGGGAAGCTTTCACCCCTCACCTTTTAGTCAAAGACATCTATTATGTTATTTCTTTTAATTAACATTTTCATTTGTTGGGATATGTTATTATGTTTCCTCATTTCTGTATACTTTATGTCCATATGATAAAGTACCCTTTTCTCTCTCATCAACTGATTTTTTGAATTTTTAATTTATGTTGTTAGGCTGCCAAATTTTCGTAAGGTAATTTCTAATCTCAATTTCAACTCATTGGGTTTTACGCATAATGTATTTATTATATTATGCCCATATTATGGGTGTAATCACTATTTGTCTATTTATTTTTTAATTTCAACTTCTTTTTGTGAATATATAATATTTCTACATATAATCACCCAATTTATAAATTATTATTTAATTTATATGAACATAGTAAGGGAAATATTAACACAATCTCCTTGCATTGATTTAAATATCAATGTCATTGGTTTTGATTTTACAATAATATATGTGAAAGACATTTGATTGTTTTACACTTAATATCCACTTATGTTTGGTGTATTAATACTTTTCACATATATTTATGTCATTGGTTTATCCTTAATCTAAGGATATGATCATTGTAATATATTTTTTCTCAATTTACATTCCGTTGAGAATTATATGTTTTTAGGAACCTATGAGATTTTATATAGTGTATATTCTACCATTTCATATATTATATCACTAATATCCTTATTATCATGATATTATATGTTTCTTTTAATTTATTATTTAATTATTTGTATTATTATTCTTGTATTTAATAAAGTATTAAGGGATTAAATAACTAAAACATTGTTTTAAATGTTTTTTAGATTTAATTTTATAAATATTTATCATTAATGTCCATGTTTTCAAAATGTCTTTAAGGATTAATTTTTATGGAAATTAATGTTTTAAAATGATAATTCCATTAAAAATTTAAAAGAAATATGGGACACTTTGATTCAAAAATATCTTTATTAAATGTTTTAAATGGTTTTAGAAATGGATTTTATTTTTAAAATATCTCGAATTTATATGTTCTGATTGATGAGTGAAATGTTGATAATTTCAATCTTATGTATGTTAGTATTATGAAATGGTTCTTCAACATTTGTTGTGTGGTTACATGATAATCCAAATACTGGTGGTTCTGTAATAAACCTAGGGCAGGTGAGCCTAAGATAGCTCCCCAATGCTTTGGGTATCATGACCGAGGTAAATGTTAATTTTTTTCCTAAAAGAATTATGGAATATATTATGATTGGTATTCTAAATGTAATACCCTATGTAGCTATAAAATCAACAGTTTAAGTGTGTTATGGATTCTAAAAGTTACTTTTATGATTTATGATTTATAGGTGTTATTCATAAATATTATGATATCTTGAGGTATGATAAAGCACTTATTTTATATGAATAAAAAGTAATATTAAATTGATTTTTATGAATTGATGAAATAATGTTTTATTTCCTTATTTTATAACCCTTTCCAGCTTTTTATACGCATCCCATGTTTTTGAAATGTCTTTCACATGGTATCAGGAAGGGTAAGAGAATGTAAGAATTCAAGAACATTTATATCAAGAAACAAATTCTTGTTTTATTTAAGGAGTTTTATAGTTTTTAAAAACATTGTTACAGTAGAAGTGTCAACATTGTAATATTGAATATGTAATGTAATATGTATGGATGAATTATCGAAAACTATAAACCTAAAAATATCCCCAATTTTAATTGTTGATTTAACTCAAGATTAATTAAATGTTAAAGGATGGTGCCTTATAGAGGACCTCTATGTTTCTTAAAAAATGGGAATTTATACAATTGTTATTTAATTTTATTATGATTTTGTTCCCCTCGGGTGATTCATATAGTGTTGGAAAAATGAATTTTGGGATTTGGAGTATGTTCATGAATTATGTTAATGTTTATATTATCACAAATCACATGCATGTTTCTTGAATTAAATTGATTTCTGAAATTAAATTTCATATTGAAATTTATTTTATGATATTTTTTTCTATGATTTTTTCCATTCATTTGATTGAAAACATGAATTACATATTTGAGCGTTTATATGTGTTTATTACTAGAATGGTGGTACTGGATTTTTTTCATAGGCCATGGATTGTGCATAGGTGGTTGAAATATGTTCATTTTTTGTAACCTATTATGTTGAACATTATTATAATCTATTTTATATTCATGTGATCTATTTTGGTCTTCATGGTTTAGTTGTTATCCTTTTCTAATATTTTTATAGAATTTTTTGAAATTTTTCCATGTATCCATCTTTCATAGATGATTATGGTAGATATTCAGAATGAATACACCTAGGAAGAAGTTCGAGTTACACCACTAGTTATACATGATGATATAGTAAAGCATGATCATGTGTTCATTTTATAAAATCATCCTATAAAGAGGGTCCTATTGGAACTCATCTAGCTGTGACGTTTTTTAGTGGGACATACCCAATAGGGATGGTCAAAGATGGATGGCTACGCTCAGAACCTCCAACTCCAGTACCCTGTGGCCATCAATGGCATTGGACACCTTTAAAATAAAGAGGAAGAGATGAGAATCATTAAACTATCATAGACTCGGTGGAGACCCTATATAATTGGAATGAATATCATGAAAATTTTATTCTTGAAGGAAGTTTCAGATGGTGGTGTGTTGTTATCATTTAGAACTATATATGGAAAGGGTTGATGTGGGGCAACTTTAAGGAAAATATCTCTTATGAGTTCTTAACAAATGTGATGAATGTAAACTATGATCATGTGTTCAAGGATATATAATAGGGATATGTTTTTAGTGTCGGTCTATTGTGTTTCATTCACATAGTTTTTTTGATTATCTCATCTTCCTGGTCTGAATGCGGTGTGTATATCTAGAAAATTTTAAACATCCCTTCTCCCAAAGATGAAACATCACGTTAATAAAATTGATCTAACATCTGGTGATATAATTATTCGTAAGGATCTGATGATTGAGAAGGGAATCAAGAAAGATAGAGCTACATGCTTTAATCCAAATACTAGTTTTCTCATAGGTTCTTTATCAAGTGTAGTTCTAGATTACTTTTTAATAAAAATGAAAATAATTTTTTAGTACAGAAACAAGTGGTTGTCAATAGTCAGAGTAGGGTAGAGGTTATTCATGTCCTTTTATGTGGGGTGACTCTATGAGGCTCTATAACTATTGGTAGACTAGAAATTATATCAGTGAACATATTATTTTCCTCATCACCTATCAACAATTTGTCAGTTTTGATCATCTGAAGGGATTCTGTTATAACGACTCACATGAAAAAATAATAATGAAAAACTATAAGGCCTTTTGTGGGCCACTTTAGCGGGATTATTCCCTATAATGATAGAGGAATCAAAAAACCCATGTGCCTCGTAGATATCATGCTAGAGATACATGCATGGTCAATTTTTTTATAATTCATTAGTTAATGGTGGATAGGGACCATTGAACTTTCAAGATAAAGTCTTGAATTAATCTACACTATCAAATTATTAAATTGATAAAAAATACCATTCATTTATATCTTCTCTAGAGGATAATAGGTTATAATTCCAATTATTTTATCTAGTAATATATTATCAATTGATACAACATTTTATGTGAATGTTAATTTTATTCATATCTGTCTAGAATGTTCGATAATAATTATTATCTTTGAGAAAATGTGATTATTAACAATTATAGAGATTATAGGTTTATATTTAATAATTTTAAAGGAATAGTAGAATAAAAAATATAGACAGATTTATTATTATCATTGATGATATATATATATATATCTCCAATATAAGAGATGTTTATGTTGACTAGTGAATGTGATGTTAAAGATGGTAGATTGGTAGCAGATCCTAGTCTAATAGATTTAATTTTGGAACATGTGTATAGAATTCTGATTTTATTGTATTATATAGTGACACACTCTACTTTTCCTTCTATGTTGGACCTCTACTAATATTTTATTCTATAGGACATTACTGGGTAACATTCAGACATGAGAGTTGATTTTGAGATCGATCTCCTTCATGGTGCTTGAATTATATCAATCAAGGTATATCTAATAACAATAAATGAATTTAATGTGATTAAGGTTTAGTGTGACTATATTAATTCTAAATGATTCAGTAGATCATTTAATTCTTGTTTGGGTACCCCAATGTTATTCTCTATGAATGTGGATGGTAGTTTTATGCCTTTCATGGACCAATAAAAGATGAAAATGATCTATATGATAAATATTTTTTTATTTCCTAGGATTGATTACATGTTCAATATATTAAAAAATTCTTTTTAGTATTGTTATATTGATCTTCATTCTAGACACCATCATCTTGGGGTTATAGATGATGAAATATGAATGAATGAGTTTATTATAAGATATTGGAAATAAGAGTATCTCATTATGAAATAATGATGGATGAATCGTCCATATTTTTTCATGTATTAAATGAACTAGATATTTAATCCATACATGAAAAGCATAATTATTTGGATTATTTATGAAATTCTGATACATTTCAAGTCATTTAAATATAATTCTATGCTCTTAGAGCTCATATTGAGTATGTTTCAAGCATATTAGAATTATTCCATGTTATCAAAGTGTTAGTTTTGGATATAAGAGGTTCACAGTATATGTAATTTTGTATCACAAGAGTGTTTATCTATTCATATAGAAAAGCTATAAGTAGTTATACCTTTTGGATTTCAATGTAATGTGTTTATGATTCATATATTCCTATATTAAGGTAAATTTCATTGGACGTTCATTGAGGCCTTTTCTAGCATGACTGAACCCTCCAACATGCTTAACAGCATTTGGGTGTTGTCTAAATGGATATAAATAAGTGATGAAGTATTATTATATCTGAAAAGTGGGTAAAATCATCTCCAATTATGATACTTTCCCATCTTGTTGTAGGATGCGTAGGGTTTTTTGATGCATCTCGTTCTCTTTTGGGAGCTGTTAAGATGTAATGTTGAAAGGAAGTTTCTTATGGGTCTTGTATGTTATGACCCCATTAGACAATCTACCATTCCAAAAACAAATATTTGGTATCTATAGTTCATGAATTAGAAAATTAGTGTCACTACCTCTTTAGTGAGTTATTTATCCTATATACAAACCATTAAATTATTCTATAAAATTTCTCCAAGAATGAACTGAATCTATATTAGATGTGTTAGGTATAATTATTATATATTTATGAAATAGAGATAGAGTATTATCCTATAAAAAGGAAATTTATTTTATATTTTATTTGTATGATGATGTAAGAAATTAGATAAAAGGGATAAAATGTTGTTTGCAGGTAATGGATCTGATGATAAACATGATGTTGGGAATAACAGAGGAACAATAATTGGTGGCTTTTCCACACATAGTGATCACATCAACTTTACTGGAACATGTTAATTCTATTTATGAACTTAATCCAGAATGTATCATGATGCGTGAGTGGATTGAGAAAAATAATTCTATTTCAGGATGTATCATATATTGATGTGGTTCACTATTGGTTCATTGAATAGTGATGTCTCCATTTTTCATGACAGAAGAGATAATGAAATAATATCAATATTTATAATTGGTAGAGAACTAGGATCCACCAAAATATATCATGATTATAGAAGGAAATTATTATTTCTATAAATGATATATAGAAGGGTGTGTATCCCATTTTATTTCTTTTCAAATGATCAAGACCTAGAATTAGATACCCAAAGGGGTCCTTCTATCCTCCCATGTGATGTTGTGGAAGTAATATGAATTATATATAAAATTTATGATATGGGATCCTAGGATAGTAATTTCTTGAGATACTATTTGGGTTTTAGTGGATAGGTTAACCAATGTGTCTCAATTATTGCTAATCTGAGAGAATAACTTAGTTAACAAGATAGGTTGTTTCTAGTTTCAATAGATTGGGAGGTTGCATGGACTGCCTTCTTGAATTATATTTGATTGAAACACCTAGTTCACATGATGGTTCTAAAACTAAACTAATGTTTTATGGTTAATCATTTAAATATATACAAGAATTCTTATACGTAGAGTAATGTCTAATTTTAAAAATTTGTTCCACTCTATGTAGGATATTCTTGGGGTATGTGTGTGGGGTTTTAGGGGAGCATGAATTTTTCACCTGTCTTTAGTAGAGTTTTCCTACATAAATTGTTTCTTTTAATTGTTTCAGAAGAATAAATTTTAAGATCCCCATTTTTTCCCATGTGAATCCCCATTATACAAACATGATGTAGATGAGTCATCATTTGTTAATCATAGATTGTAGAAAAAAACCTTTGAGAAGGTTGTGTTGATTTATAAGTTAGTATTTATTATATTCAATAGAAAAAAGTTGTATTTTGACTGATATAGATGACTCATAAAACTCAATATCGGTGAATTATTTTTCATCTAGGAGGTCCATAGGTTGTGGCATAGATATTTAAAGAAGCAATAGAAGTTGGCACGGCAATATGTTTTGATGTTTTAGAATTTCAAAAGCATTTAAATAGTGGAATATCAATTGGATCTACCCAGACTGTATTAAGGAATGATAAAATGTTTTTTATACATCCTATAATAGGATGTGAGAAACCATCCATGTATATAATATCATCTCAATGGATTTTGAGTTAGAAGAGGATAAATATTTTTTAAAGGGACAATAAGAATATTCATTGAATTAATAAGTTGATGGGAGGGAAACAAATTCACAATCCAACCCAGGTCAACCCTGAACCGATTTTATGCACCTTCCCATAACAAGGCCCAAGATGCATTCTTGATCGTCATAGTTTATAAACATGTTCCTTTGAATAAATAGAGAACCAAAGGGAGAAGTTTTGTTCAATTAATGAAACTAAACAATGGGTAATAAATAAATAATCCAAAAAATAAATATAATTACCAAACTGAAATTCATTTTTTTAAACTGAAAATAAAACAAACTAAACAAAAAAACTAAAACAAAAAATGATGAGCACAATGTCTTTATGTGACCCCTAGGGTCACACTCTAATAAAAAACCAACCATCACCCATGGTTATCAAAGAAATATTAGAACCTCCCCCAAAACCTAAAAATAAATTTTAACTATAGGTGCAAGTATAAAAAATTAGTAGACATTATTGAACAATTTATTCACAATGCATTCAATTTAAATAAAAAAACAACAATATCAGGTTTAAAATACAATATACATAAATAGGGGTTTTAGACACATTTTTTACATCAAATCAAAACACGCTACATATATGTATTTTTATTCAAATATAGATTCTTTTCCAAGTAAGATACATTATCACTTTAATGGAAAAATATGTCGTTTTCTATTAAAAAGGGGGAAAATGAAGGGTCAAACATTTTCAAAACATTTCTCCATGAATCCTTGAAATCCAAAACACAATTCCTAGCCAACATGTGTGACATACAGTAAAGTAGTAGTAGTGATCCTATAATAAGGGAAATGAGAATATAACATGTAAGATTAACCAACCAACAAGGCATCTCAATCATCCTCCATAGATAAAAAGTGTCCAAGGATGTGGGAGAAACTACAAAATGAGGGGAATAATCTACAACATAATTATATCCCACTCATCTCATAATAATTCCTCACCTTGTGTCACCAACTCATCTACATGATCGATCACACCCAACCTAGTCTAAGTGAGGGGCACTATCCCAAAGTGAAGAAACACTCATGATAAGGACCACTAGCCAGAGGGAAATACTATAATAGTGACACAATTGTTCGCCAAAATTATTTATTCTATTCTAGGATCCTATGTAATGACTGTAGTTGGGGTGAGAAAAAAATTCAAAACAAGAAACCAATCATATGCACAGACATCGTACCCAAGAAACACACACAACAATTCAAACCCGAATCACCCAAAGGGATAATCTATTTCCTTTAAACAATATAAATCAAATATATCATCTTAGCATAGGCCATCCACAGTAGTTCCCATAACCATTAAAATATAATCATTCAAGGATAGTTTTCATGACAACAAATATTTAAAAAAATTAATGTGCCTAAAAACCCTTTGAGAAATCACCTATTTCTAAAAGAAAACCATCACATTTCCATCAAATATCAAATCATATTCAATATCCAATAACATACCACTTATATATCACATAACCACATGGAAAATTATTAAATAAACCAAAATCATCATTTTCTATTCTAAAAAGAACATTTATAAATTCAAATCATCCATTAAAAAAATTAATATACTTTCAATGGACAACACATAAATTTATCAAACACTTTATGGGCATAACATAACAATACAAAAACATATGTTTCATAACAATCAAGAAAACTACCTCATTTCATGTAAAACAATTATTCTAAAAATCATAGATCACTATTTAATATGAAACATGGGTTCAAAATGAAAGAAACCAATTATTCATAATTATAACAGGAATGTGCAAAGGTAAACATACCTCACACTCATGGATCATCAACAACACCCACATGAAAAAATATCACTAATGCGGAAGCAAGTAAGGAAATTCAAGAGTAACCATATACACACAAAACCCAAATTTATACCCAATGAAACCTGTGGCCTAGATCTACAAGAGAAATGATGAAGAAGAACTCAAGAGAAAATGGGAGGAGGAAGAGGATGATGTTGGGAGGAGAGTACCATGAATATATTGTAAAGACCCGGATTTTCCATGTAATTTTTATTAGTTATATAAAATTTTTAAGAGTCCACAAACATTGATGGCGCGTGATTTTGAGGACTGGTGTGCCCGAAATGAATTTCTGATCTTTATTTCAGGTATATTATATAAACTCATGAGCGGCATTTTGTAACATTTGAACCGGTGCTAAGAATTGAAATCTGAGGACATCGTTCTACTCACAATGCTGATATTCACTTAAGGAAATGTTCACCTTGACCACAATTGGCCGAGGAAGAAATTTGTTTTTGGACTTTTCGTGGGAGGAAATAAAATAAACATGCTTTATTTTATTTTTGAAATTTAAACCTCCCATTTAAACCATGAAGCAGGTGACCACATGAGGGTGGTCCGACATTTAATGTTGGGCAGTAAATTCTTGGTTACAAAAAACGTGTAACCACATTCCACCTTAATTAATAGGATTCATTAACTAAGAATTAATGAATCAACATTAAACTTCTAAGGGACCCTCTTGGGTCTCGTGGGTGATGTGGTTATGCCCTAAGGTTATTCCATTTGGTAATCCAAATGAAAGGGGGTCTCCTCCTTCTTCAGCGCCTCCTCGGGCGAACCGCGCCACTAGGCCATGATAGTAGACCGCGCCACTAGACTGTCCCCTATGCGGGCCATGCCGGACCATGTCCCATCAAGCCAGACCTACCAAGGCCCAAGAAATCTATGCCAGACCTAGAGTGGGTCGGGTCAGACTGACTTGGTCGGACCCGAACCCGACCCCGACGGACCTAGTTTCGCCATTTTGGCAGTAACTTGAGAACCGAGTGTCCATTTGACGAACCGTCTATGGCACCAAAATACTTGGATTAGGAAGTTCTTTTGGTATAATACACATGTGTTTTGGATAATGTTGAAATATAGTCAGGTTGGATCAGACCCCAAATCCAAACGAGACCTTGGAGCAGAAACACTAATAACATACAGACTGGGCATCTGATTGACACACCATATGTTTCGTTGGGTCAATTATGACGTGACAGTCCTTTGGGATACTTATTTATGGGACATTAGGGTGGTTGAGGTATGGAAGATGGATTTGGGGAAGTTCTCCCAAGAACTCTATGTACCAAACTCTACGACTGGATGAGACTTGACGACTGCTGAACGTTTTGACTCGGAGTGACTCGACATGCCCTGTGGGGAGTGCCTCTGTATGAGGTGGCAGACCAATGATAATCGATAGAAACAATACCTCAGCAGGCCATGAGTGGGAGCACCTCTGTGTGATGCGGCACACCAATGGTGAGGAGCTCCACTATGTGATGCGGTAGACCCATGGTACTTAACAGAAGAATACCTTACCATACCAAGGTTAGTGGGAAGTGACTATGTATAATGTGGCAGGCCCAATGTACTATGTAGAATAGGAGTTCTCCAAGAGATGATGTGTTCAACTTTGTGACTAGTGATTTACTTGTTATTATCCCTAGAGAATCATGTGGATGGCTATTAGCTTTCATAACAGTCTTATGTGAGTCTGCATCATAATCATGTTTTTCAAGGTTGTATACTTGGTTTGAGATGATTATTATATCATCATGGGGTACCTGTGTAGTACTTTACCTTCGTGGTGATACCAGTGTCATAATCCTACCTTCGTAGTATTACCGGTGTAGTATTCTTCCCTCCTAAGTGAGGTGGGTATATTTTGATAACATAGGTATATGTATGTTAATATACCTAAGTTGTGTTGACTGTTGGTTCTATGTTTTGTGGTTTATCCTTTGTGTATTTGAGAGACCTTTATGTGTCTCAGGTTCCCTACTGAGTATTTTTATAATCACCCCTACACGGGCTATGCCAGGACCTTGTTGTGTCTGGTGGAGATGACAGACAGCGCTGACTGAGGAAAAGGGTACCTGGAATGAAGAATTCTCAAGGGTAGACCTTTGATGAGGTGATCCAAAGAGACAATTGTTTTAGAGATATACCTACCCTTCAGGTGGGATCCATGGCGGGTGTTCACAAGTGCAGTACTCAGGTTTACATGTACTTTTCAGTTTTAATTGTACTTTCTAGTTGGCCTTGTATTCCGACCCCCTTACTTACTGTGCAAAACATGTTTACTATATAGATTACCATGTGCTTGTATCTTTCTGTTTTCTTGGTTTGTGTGAGTTTACAGGTTTAAAATAAATTCCTTAATAATTTTAGGGATTTTCCTTCCAGTGCTGGTCTCTATCCCTTAGCCTATGGAGGGCGGTCTTGGGTTAGTCACGACATAGGCCCAGATGGATGGGTCTTGGGAAATTTGTATTATAGGAGTTCAGTTCTACCGAAGAACATGGAAACTGATCTTTTCTATGTGATGAAATAGTGTTAAGTGTCTTGAATGATGTTTTCAGTTTAGGGAGTCTACTGTTGGTGTGGCAGCCAACGTATCCATACACCAGGACCCTAACCCTTGATTTCTAACTCAGTTCATGAAAACAATGATTGTGTATGTGTTTTTGAAAAGTTTTTCATTGTGATCTATTTGAGTCATCTCACCAGGTATAAAATTAATGACTATGGAGAACATATTTATTTTTACGATTCCTCCACACAAACAGCCATCCAGGATTCCGATTATAGTACGTTATGACATCCCACCGAGCGATGAGGCTTTAGTGTAGGGCCCCCTTACAGTAGTTGTACCATCATGTGGTGTACCAGCTACACGACTACACCTTTAGAAGACGATGACACAAACTCCAGAAGTAGAGGGTTCATGCCACTTGAGCATGTTGCACGAGTTTCAGTGCCAGAGGCCACCAATCTTCCAGGGTGAGACAGATCCATAGCCAGTTGAGGATTGGCTGGACGCTGTGGTTAGAGTTTTCGGAATGGTTGGGAGACCAGCTGAATCATGGTGATCCTTGCCGCCAGCCATCTTTAGGCAGCAACGGGAAGATGATGGATCTTAATTCTCCAGTTTCATGATGAGGTGACACTCATCTGGGTGGAATTCGGGGATTTTTATGGTATATTTATTCCTAGAAATCTTACGCTCAGTGCGTATACAGGAGCTTCTCCACTTACAATAGGGTAGCATGTCCGCAACACCGTATTCAGTGAGGTTCACCGACCTCTCGCACTACTCCACTGATATGGTTCAAGACCCTTTCTTCAAGGCTCAGACCATTGATCAAGGCCTGAGATATGAGATTATAGCTTTGGTGGTTTCTCTCAGCATCCTGATGCAGGCGGGGGTGTTACAGAGAGCGCTCTTAGTGGAGAGTTTCCTTACAGAGCAGTCACCGGCCGTGAGACCCACCATCGGATGACACGTATCAGATTCATTGGTAGCTAGTAGTATACATATGATGTAGAGGTCTAAGAGAACCAGACCTACTGGTGGATGACCACATGATACATGGTTGGTGGTTTTGGGTTTCGAGGCAGAGCAGGACAGGCGAGGATCATGCAATGTTACCCATGCGACGGGAAGGGTCACATGGCCCACCACTACCAAAACCTCCAAATAGATAACCAGAAGAATGTTTAAGGACCACCTGGACAAGGGTGAATTTGGTTGAGGAGTTCCCCAATTAGGAGGCATATTTAGCAGAGGAGATGTCCTTGCTGTAGGCTGTAGGTGGCGATTTGAGATTCTACTGGCACCACTAGCATGAGGTCCTCCCTGGCCATAGAGAGCAGGTGGAAAAGGACAATCTTAGTTCCAAGAACCTGAGGCATACGAGCATGGCGCTCTAGAGATGATACAAGGTACGATCTATGTTTTGTTCACCATATGTATAGTAATTATAGACATAAGTTCTAGTCACTCTTTTATTACCATGACCCTTGTTTGGAGCTCTGATATTCCGGTGGAGTAGTTGGATCGATCATTATAGCTAGAGACTCCTATGGGAGCATATTAGACGATTACGCACTAGTGCTGGAAGTGTGACCTTACTCAAGGAGGTGAGAGATTCTACTATGATCTTCTACTAGCAGTGTCGAGTCCTTACAAAGTCATCTTTGGTATCGACTGGTTATCCACAGTCCATGCTCAGATTGACTATATTAGGAGCAATGTGTGGTGTGTCTGTGCGGATGGGACCTGTTTTTCCTTCAAAGAAGTGAAATGAACTTGTTCAGCGTAGAATAGACATACCTAGAAAGAGGGTGTCACCAATCACACATCAGTTGGCAAGAAATATGGTTAAAGAGGTTGGTGTTGAGAGCCCAAGCTATCCTATAGTTGTGGACCAGTACACTGATGTTTTTCCTGATAATATTTTGGGTCTACCTCCTCGCATAAAGGTGTAATTTTACATCGACTATTACCCCGAGACAACATTGATATCTAAAATAGCATATTGGATGTATCTTGTGGTGCTTCAAGAGATGCAGGTACATCTAGAGGACATACATAGAAATGGTTTCATTAGCCCAGTGTTTCCCCTTCAACAGCCCCGATTTTGTTCGCCAAGAAGGTGGATTGGATTTTGAGACTCTGTGAGAAAAATCGGCACATTAACATGGTGATCGTGAAGAAAAAATACCCACTACCAAGGATTGAATATCTATATGATCAGATAAAGGAATCACAATGGTTTTCGAAGATAGAACATAGATCAGGCTATCACCAGCTCAGGGTATGAGACGAGGATGTGCAGAAGACAGCCTTCAGATGTCGGTATGACCACTATGAGTTCTTGGTTATGCCATTCTGTATGACCAATGCCCCAGTAGTGTTCATGGGACTAATGAACATGATCTTCCAGTCATACCTCGATTACTTTGTGGTAGTCTTCATCGACGAAATCCTGATATACATAGAGATGGAGGAGGAGAATGCCTATCATATGCAGATAGACCTGGGCACACTCCAAGAGCACCATCTTTATGGTAATCTCTCAAATTGGCAGTTCTGAATTTGAGTGATCCACATTATAGGACATGTTATCTCAGAGGCTAGAGTTGTAGTGGATCCAGCGATGATTGAGGCAGTGCTTTCTTGGGAGCCACCTTGGAGTGTGGTGGAGGTGTAAATTTTTCTAGGTTTTTCCGGTTACTACCACAGGTTTGTGCCAGACTTTTCCAAAGTTGGGGAACCCTTATCATCATTGATGAATACAGGGAAACCCTTCATATAGTCAAAGATATTTTAATGGAGTATCCAGGATTTGAGATAGATAGTGATGAGTGCCCCCATCTTGAGGCATCTAGAGGAGGGAATTGGGTACGTAGTATACAATGAATATTCAGGGATCGAGCATGGATGTGTCCTGATGTAGGAGAGAGTACTGATAACGTATGGTTCTCGATAGCTGAGACAACATGAGTTTAACTTCATTACCCCTGACCTAGAGTTAGCAGTATTAGTCTTCACCATGAAGATGTGGAAAAATTACTTGATGGGAAAATTTTTTACAGTCTACTCTGATCATAATAGTCTCAGGTATATATTCTCTCAGAAGGACTCAAACATGAGAGAGCGGCGGTGGATTGAGTTCCTCTAGGACTATGACTTCGAGAAAGTCTATACTCTTTGGAAGGTAATCATAGTTGTAGATGCACTCAACATGAGATATGGTGTACATTTTTTAAGTGATGTGATGGATTAGCAAACTGCTTTGTGGATATCCTATGTGGATCGAGATAGAGAATCTTATCTTTTGACTTTGACAGTCACTTCCCCACTCCTTCAGCGAAGTAGGGGGCGTAGCTTGGGGACACTGACTGCGAGGCCCGACAAGCTCAGATATCCATAGGATATGCAACTGATGGATTTTCTAACGGTGGGGATAACGTCATACTCTTTAGAGGGTGTACTATGGTACTAATGGCGCGAAAGGAGGATGTGTTGAAGGAGTTCCCTATGTCACATCAAGTGGTACATCCAGGAGTGGCGAAGCTGTACCCAGACCTTTGGCTTCAGCACTGGTGGCTAGGAATGAAGAATTTTATAGAGGATTTTGTTTCATGGTGCCTCACTTGTCACCAAGTGAAGGCCGAGCACCAGATTCCCTTAGGCTGAGTTCTGCCATTAGAGGTGCCAGAGTGGATGTGAGATTGAATTTCCCTAGACTTTGTGTCGGGACATCCATGCACATCCAAGGGACATGATTCTCTCTGGGTGATCATTGACCAACTCACCATGTCATCCCACTTCCTTTCTATCGGAGAGCAGGGTTTAGTAGAGGTATTGGGATGACACTACATGTAGGAGATTATATGAATTCATGGAGTTCCATATACGATTGTCTCTGATCATGATGCATGTTTTACATCTCGGCTATGGAAGGGGTTGAAGGATGAATTTAGGACACAGATTTGGTTGAGAATCTCTATCCATGCTTAGAAGGATGGTCAAAAAGAGCGAACCATACAGACCCTTGAGGACATGTTGCGTGCACGCGTCCTAGATTTAGGCCGTAGCTGGGACGATCACATTCCCTCAGTGGATATCACTTACAACAACAGCTATCACTACACTATCGTTATGTAACCATTCAAGGAATTGTACAGACTACCATGCAGATCACCTCTGTGCTAGAATGACCCAGGGGAGTCAGCACTCATGGGACCAGAGATGGTACGAGCTACAACAGAGAATGTACAGATCATCTAGGAGTGGATGAAGATTTCACAGAGTAGGCGAAAGTCTTAAGCTGACAGGAAATGTAAAACTCTTTATTTTGAGGATGGTGACCATGTATTTCAATGGATCTCACCTCGATGATGTTTGCAGAGGTTTGGTCGGGGTGGAAATTTATCTCTCAGGTTCGTAGAACCCTTTCAGGTCCTCTATAGATTTGGCGAGGTGGCTTACCACTTAGCTCTTCCACCTCAGTTGCACTGGGTGCGCGATGTTTTTCACATATCCCAGCTGAGGAGATAGGTACATGATTATTCACACATCATTGACTGGGGAAAGCTTGACATCGATAATTGGGTGACGTTTTCCAAGGTTCTGGTAGAGATTGAGGATCGACATGAGCAGGTCCTTAAGGGTGGTCGATACCTCAAGTGCTTCATTATTGGCTGCACGGGATCGTCCAGGAGAGAACATGGGATCAGGAGGCTCAAATTCATGCTCAATACCCCCAATTGTTTCCATTATTTGTGATGTGGCTTTCAGGGATGAAAATCCCAAATATGGGACAAGGTAAAGACCCATATTTTCCATTTAATTTTTTTTAATTATATAGAATTGTTAGGAGTCCGTTAAAATCGACGGTGCGTGATTCTGAGGCCTTGTGTGCCTCGAATAAATTTCTGAACTTTATTTCGAGTATGTTCTGTAAACGTGCGAGTGGAGTTTTGTATCTTCTGAACTAGTGCTTGGAATTGAAAATTGGATGACACCGTTGAACTTGTATCGCTGATATTCACTTAAAGAGACCTTCACCTCGACCAGAATTGGTCAAGAGTAAAAGTTAGTTTCCAAACATTTCGTTGGCAGAAATATAATAAACATTATTTTATTTCCTTTTTGAAATTTAACCCTCTCATTTGAAACATGAAGGTGGGGACCGCACGATGGTGGTCAGGCATTTAATTCTTGGCATTAAATTCCAGGTTACACAAAATGAGTAACCAAATTCCACCTTAATTAATAGTATTCCTTAATTAATAATTAATGAATCAACTTTAAACTCTTGGATTTCTCCAAATTAAATGTGCCAAATTAATTTAATTAATTTAAAAACATTAATTAAATTATTGCATAGGTTTATATAATTTAGTACCTCACCTATCATGGGAAAATGGATTGGCAAAGGAGGGGGATCTTTGAAGAGTTGGAAAGATCATTCACCAACAAATGAGATCCTACAATGAGGAATGACTTCTAGAATCGAAGAACGAGGAACCAATCTTGGAGCATCTTGTGGGAGTGATGAACACTGACGTCAATCATTAACGACTTCATATTCTTCCACGAACCACCTATATAATAAAATTGATGTTGGGGATTTATATATTATTGAATTGATCAATAAATTAATTAAATTCTAGTTACACAATGACGGTGGCCAAACTAAGATGGCCATCATACCACGCCTATACCTCGACTATTATTTTTTGATTCTTCGTGTGTTCTTCATGAGTTCTTCAATGAAAAATATTTAATGATGCTGGGAACTCAATATTTTGTTGAGCGCGACATACGGATGTTGATACCTCTACCCAATGATCATGAATATGAGATTGTTTTATTTTTTAGGATATGAAAAGAGATGTGGTGACCCATGGAAGAGGAGGAGGGCCAGTACAATGGCTGACCACATGAATTTAGGGTGGCGCACATCCACGCCTCCGGAAAAGAAGGAGACTGCAGATGCTTTGCTGCTGTGCAAACTGATGAGTGGACGACCCCCGTATGGCCTCGGTGGAGTAGCGGCACGTGACCGCGCCGCTCGAGGGAGGACCAGCCGGAGCACCCGGCCGGTCATGGCGGATCAGCGGTACCTGGTTGGGTATCACAGATGATTTGAAATCGCTGTGAAGAGATTCCCTTTGGTAATCTGAATAGAAGTGGGTCTACTCCCCCTTTGGCATCAGCTCGGGTGGAACGCGCCACCGGGCCGCACCTAGTGGGTCGCGCCAACGGACAGCGCCACTAGGCCGCACCATAGGGCTGCTCCCACGATATGTGCCAAATATGAGTCGGGAAATACCTAGTGGGTTGGGCAACCCCTTACATGGGTTGGCACAGACCACGACCTTTTGGGCTAGGTCAGTCAAGGCCCAGGCTATCTAGGCCGGACCTGAGTCCATCTGGACCCAATTTCACCTCGTTTGCTGTAAAATGAGAACCAGTAGTCCATTTGATGAACCATATACGACACTAGAATATTTGGATCAAGAATGTCCTTTTTTTATACAAAACATGAATTTTTGATAATTTTGTATTATAGTTGGGTTGGATCGGACCCCAAATCAAATCGGGCACTCGGAGCGGAAACACTAATAACATACAGATCGGGCAACCAATTGGCAGTATGTCTGTTGCGTTGGGTCCCTTATGACATGAATAACCTTTGGGATTATTCTTTGTGAAACTTTGTGGTGGTTGATCTATGAACGATGGCCTGGGGACTGGTTATCCTAAGTCCGTTGCATGCATAACCCTATGACTAGATGAGACTTGATGACTGCAGACCGTTTCGACTCAGAGTGACTTGACTGTCCCAGTGGGGAGCACCTCTGTGTGACATGGTAGACCCATGGTGTGGAGCGACTCTGTGCGACACAACCCACCCATGATACTTGATTAGAGGAGTACCTTATAAGGACATGACGGGGAGCTCCTCTGTGTGATGTGGAAGACCCACTCTGGGGAGCGCCTCTGTGTAACGTGGAAGACCCACTGTACTCAAAAGGAGGAGAAACATAATATTCAAAGGTTATTAAGAATCTCCTCTATGTGACACTGTAGGCCCACTATACTCCATAGAGGTGGAGTTCTCCAGTAGATGAGGAGTTTGATGTTGTGACTAGGGACATTACTTGTTATTATCTCAAGATAATTCTATGGCTGGCTGTCAGCTTTCATAGCAATCCTGTGTGGGTCAACATCATAATCATATTTCTCATAGTTTTATAATAGTATTTATCTGAGTCTTATATATTCATGGTGTACATTTTTGGTACTTTAACTTAGAGGTGATGCATATGTGGTACTCCTACCTTCGTGGTATCACCTGTGGGGTATTCTTCTCTTCTGTGTGAGATGGGTATACTCTGATAACATTGGTATATGTATGGGCATATACCTAAGTAGGTTTGACTGTTGTTTCTATGTTTTTTGGTTTATCCTTTTTGGATTTGAGATTTCTTCGGGGGTCTCAGGGTCCCTACTGAGTATTGTTAAACACACCCTTAAATGGGCTACGCCCGCAGCTTGTTGTGTCTGAGGCGAGACGATGGACAATGCTGACTACGAATGAGGGTATCGGGATTGGAGACTTCTCAAAGGTGGACCATTGACGAGGTGATTTGAAGTGATGATCATTTAAGAGTTGTACCAACCCTTTAGGTATGATCCTTTTTTGGGTGTTCACAAGAGTTGTACTGATTTTTACTTGTACTTTCCAATTTTACTTGTACATTTTAGGTGGGCTTTTATTCTATCCCTATTTACTTACTATACACACCCTGTTTACTATATAGTTTACCATGTGCTTGTATCTTGTTGTGTGCATGGTTTCCATGATTATATAGGTTTATAGGCAATGAATTCATGCTTTTAGGGATATTCCTTTCTGGTGCTAGTCGCCAGCCCCTGGACTATGGAAGGTTAGCTTGGGGTAGTCACAACACGGGCCCCAGGGGAGGGTTTGTGACATATATAGCTCAAAAAAATGATGGAATCACATTTGAATCACTGTAGAAGGATGTGTGAGGTGTGGGGAAAAAGGATGGATCTTAAAAAGCGTTGTACAAACCAAATGGGGAAGGAATAGATTGATTTGGTGTGAAATCGAGATGAGGGTATAATAGTAAAATGTCATTTTAAAGATGTGGGTACTGTGCACAGTTTGGCAACATGGATTCCTAAATTGTGCACCAAACGTGCGCCATCTATTGGACACACTATGAACTATCACCAGTTCCTTGAAAGATTAAACAAATGTCTAAGACATGAAATTTCTCACTATCAAGAGTTACATGTGTAGAACACTTATTGTAACACCCCAAGATTTTATGAAAAATATTCTTTTTATTTTCATGTCTTGTGTTGTACGCTACACCAAAAGGAGCTTGCACAACACGCATCCTTGACTTACCTTACATTACACGCAATCGCGACCTTCCCCGATAGCGTGTGTAGTAGGCAATACCGAGTTTCACTAAACAAAGATATGCTATTAAAATATTATTAAAACTAGCCGTTATAAATAGTAATAACCACTTTTTTAAATTTTATAAATTTTATTTCTCAAAATGGACTTCATTATTGGATTTGGAATATTAAAATTAGCTTAGGGTGAAATTTTGGTACTTTTCGGATAACTTTCATATTCTGATGAATAGTGAAAATTACTAAATAATAGTGATAAATTATTAATTTGAGTGGTTTTAAAGTATATTTAGAATATATTTTTACAATTTAATACAATGTTGGTCATTGGATGTAATTTCACATTTAAACCAGACATAAACAAGTGTCAATCTTTTGATAGTTATTATCTCTCGAAAACAAGCTATTTGTTTTGACGACAGGAATTAATTTTTAAATTAATGTAACTGAGATGTTTTGAATTTGGTAAAATAGACATCATTTTTGAAATCATAATATCAAATATAGCTTAGGACTAATTTTTTGTATTTTTCTGGAAACGTTCATTTTTTGATGAATAGCGAAACCACTAAGTGGTAGTTAAAAAAACTGATTTTTTCATAAAACATAATTTTACCACTTCTGTGAGTGGAATTTTGAAAATCCGAGAGACACGGTTAATATCAAGGACTAAAATATTGTTCAATGAGTTGAAAATAATTTTTGGTGAATAGTAACTTTTGACTTTTTTTACCACGGTTAAAAGTAAATAGGGTAATTAAGGGTAAAAATGATATTATTATTACCCAAACACATGTCCTAATTCTATTGGATAAGTGTTATTCGACCAAAAACAACCTTAGGAATAAAATATGACCATTTAAGCCCAATTGGATTAGATTATGACATTTATTATTAATTTATTTAAAGAAGGCTTAAAATAGTTAAAATCAATGTTTAATAAGTAAATAATTTTTAATATAGGGTTATACATAAGATAAATTCGACTATAAATATTTATTAGAAATCTAAAAATATTTCCTACATAATGATATTTTATTTGTAATTTTTAGACATTAAATAATTTAATTTATTTATGACACAACGATGATGCAGTAATTACATTTTTAAGAAAATATTAACATAGTTGATATTATAAATGCCCAAATAAATGTAATTTGAGACTTTATATGACTTAAAATAATTTTATATGTTAATATGACATGTTATTGTTGATTTAAGTAACTTGGTTTGAACATAATATTTTGTTATGAATTTCATAACAATCATGTACCAAATAGTGTCAAAATTGACATAAATTAGTTTTTAAAACAAATATTATATTATTAATTGTTATTTTATTCCTAAAATTCTAATGTTCGGCCAAATGACTTAGATAAAGTTATATATATTAATAATAAACAACTTGGGATTCGTTTGGCTTGATATAGTAAGTTTATTAACCATATAGTGTAAGAAAACAAAAAGACACGGTAAAAGTTAAATTATTTAACTTAGAGTTAAATCTAATTGATAAGGTTAATATAATAACCTAAACTTGTATAAATCCTATTGGATGAGATTCTTTCGACACCTCCCCACCTTATCTTCGAAATATATCAATTTGGAGCTATTTAAAACAGAACATGACTTTATAATAAAATAATATTTTGAGTTTTCCCAAACGTGCCCCTCTCCTCCCTTATAAAAGGGCAACTCCTCCCTCTCCTCCTCACACCAATTTGAGCAATCAAGCGCATCCAAACGCTGAAAAAATCTCTTCTACACTTCCCTAGTATCATCCTAGAGGCCCTGGTCTTCTTCAAAGACCATCCTTTGTTCATTAAGTGGAGGTTAAGAAAAGGCGCGTCAAAAAGAGGTAATATCCATTACCGATCTTTTTCAATTTCATTCTTCTTCAACTTCTTCTTATTTATTTGTTTAATGATAAAGTAATAACATAATTATTTCTTATATACTTATATGTTATTATAAATATGAAACAACTCTAATTAACCTTATATCCATCCTACAGAAAAAGGAAATCACCGCACGTGCGTACGTACAGAATACAGTCTCCACGCCGTGGTGTAATCCATTTTCTGCCACCACCTTAATTGGATGGGTATAATGGTGTAATGAGTGACTATATATGATTATTATAAATTTATATTGATACTGAAATAGTATACATACACTTCAACACAATTTCACGATCATGAGAATGATATCGTCGCCTGTGCGTACGTATGGACTACCGTCTCCACGACACGATGAGATTCATTCTCCATGCTAACCATTTAATAATGATTATAAAGTATATATAAGCAATAATAATGAAATATATGACATTATAAAGCTACTGGATTTATGTATATATGTATGTCATCTACTTACTTCCATTCAAGACAATAAGGAATGGAAAACACCGTTCATGCGTATGTACGGACTACCGTCTCCATGAACGGCGTGTTTCATTTCATTTATCTATCTTATATATATATATATATATATATATATATATATATATACTGAATATATATGATAATTAAATCATGTTTTATATTCTGGAAGTATGTAAATCATGTTATAAGTAATAATAATGTCATTAACAACAAGTCCAAACACATACGATAAATGAAACGATTTTACCCAAAACGCTTCTTTAACATGGAATTTTCAAAAGAACGGGTAATATAAAGTCATAAGTGAACCATATATGATATCATAAAAATGAATATGATTCTTTAATAAGTTAATGACATTATTTAAATCATTATACCGGATGTTCGGACACTTACGAAGCAAATCGAAGTTAAGGTAAGGGAAATATCACAATCTCATTTTTTGTCTGATATTGTTTATACTTTGGTATTTACTGGGGTGTATTCTATCATCCACAAACATGTTTCCAAGATATTTAATATTATTTCCATCCATCTGCAATTGTTTAAATTCAATTTTACTCTTTGGTGAGTTTTTGGTAAGAGATATGAAAGGAATCTTTTGTCATTTTTCGTACGAGATATTTTTTGTCTTTTCCGACAAAAGTACGAGAAGAATGTTTTTTTAACTTATACGGCATGAATGGATTTTTAAAAACATTATTTCCAAGAAGCGTCCTTTACAAGTGTTATAGTTTATATCTAATAAAATTATTTTAGTTTATAATTGTATGACATGTTAAGAAAGGAAAAGTGTTTTTGAAGTCGAACGGGTAGTTTCCTCAAGAATAGATTTCAAGTGTTTTATCAAAATTATTTTCCATATATGATAATAAAGGGTTCTATTTCAATCCCTATTATTACATTGATTTGATTATGTTGTGATGGAATTATTTTTATGAATTCCTTTATCTTATATGATTTGTTTTATGATATCACGATGTTTAAGAATCCTATTTTTATTACATGGGTTATGCAATAATGTATGATTTTTGATTTTGTGGCACACATAAGAATAGTATAATTATAAGATGGGTGGGACCTATTTCTCCCTCCAATGCATTGGGTAAAGATTTTATATCTCATGAGATAGACATGGCTGGAACGGTAGGTTATACCGGTTCAGTGAAACAGGACTGAAATGAGGGTGACTCGGTTCCGAAATAGACTTTGTCCACTAAGATAGTCTTGGCAATGAGTCTTGACTAATAAGAAATGATTCTCTATAGTTATGTGTGTATTCCACAAAGTTTCATGTTTTTTTATGATTATTGGGATTACATTTCACTACTATGATTTATCCCATGTTATGAAATTATGCTCTCTTTTGCAGGTTAAGATTTCCAAAATGTTGTGTTCTTATGAATGTGATGTGATTGATATTTATTTTATTTAACCTTACTGAGCATTTGAGCTCACCCGTTTATGTTTTATTTTCCCCAGGATATAAAGAAAGGTTTTAGGTAAAAAAAGGGAAGATATTTATGTGAGATTTTGAAGATCTTTCACCACAATTAGAATATTGTATTCCGTGTTTCCAAAGACACTAAACTATTACGATCCTTGTGTGTCTGTTTTTGTTATGTACTAAGTATTCCGCAAAAGTAATGTAATTTCCATTTATGTCAGGCTTCGGGTCTCTACATTTGGTATCAGAGGAAATGTTAATCAACCTTTGGAAACTAGGATGTCAACACATTACTGAGATCCCTAGAGATATTTCTAAGGTATGTCTTGGGATGTCCCTAAGGATAAGTATACGTATAGTATATAGTCCTAGAACTATGGTAACGATATTAGATTACACCAAAGATGTTAGATATTGAAGTTACTTCCCCTTTAATATGATTTTTGCCTCTCACACTATTCATTTTGGGTTTTAGAAAATGGCTGGAAACAAGATGATTCACGATAATGGAGGATATGATGGACAATGGAATGATATTCTTCATGAGAAACCAAATGAAACAGGATTTGGAGGTCCAAACATCATTATTATGCTGAATCAGCAATCTCATAATATGATCAATAAAGTAAAATTTGGCAAGTTTCCTGACTCGGCTAATAAGAGAAAGATGGAGTTTCATGATGACCATAGAGGGAAGAAAGTTCAATTTCCCCTATGTAAATCATCTAGGAAGAGGCATCAAGAAGAATGTTTCAAAGGAACTATAAGATGCTTTGGGTGTGGAAAAGAAGGACACAAAGCCAGTAAGTGCAAAGGAAAAGGTTCAGTTAACACCAGGGATGAGGATAATGGTATTGCTACGACATCAACAATGGTTAAATGTTTTAAATGTGGAATGTACGGGCATTATGCAAACCAATGCCCTGAGGTAAGGCCTCATGAAGAGAATCAGTATGGTCGTATGGGTAGTATTTATGTTGATGATGATGAAGAGACTACAAATGATATGTGATATGAAAGAATTGTTGAAGCATGGTCAATGGTTTAAGAAGGTAGTGGAATGATTACATGTTTATCAAGTGTAATGTTGTATAAGTAATATCATGGTACTATGGAATAAAGAGACATCTAAGGATTGTTACGCTGTTTTATTTTTTTATGTTTTGAAAGTATGTGTTGAATGGTACCAGTATTTTTGGAATGTAGATGATATGCGCATAATGAAGGGATAAGGATAAAATTAAATGTTTGATAGTATTCATGAGCCCAGGATCGATATAAGGACTAATTGATATCATGGTTTGAATATAAAGAATTTTGAGGATTTTGGTATGTTGAAAGTGTTAACTTTTCACTGCATTCATCTTTTCACTAAGATTAAATGGGTATTCATTCATTAAGAGAATACATGATTAAGTTATTCACATATATCTTATGGATAAATTATGGCATTCACGTGATTGATATGTGACATTTCAAGTAATAATTTTCTTTATACAATGAGCTTGGACCGAAATATTTTAGATAACCCTAAAGATTGGAATAGATTATGTTGGAAATAAGTTAGTATTGTTTAAGGATAGAACCTTTTTTCGATATTAATGATTGGATGATAATGTAATGTAGTTTTAGAAAAAGGACAACCTGTAGGATGGGCGACATCCCATCGCGTCGGACAAGGCCGTGGGAATCGAACCCACAACCGAAGTGCGACTGGCCTTTATCACCTGCCACTAGCCTACAGGAAGTCTCTGTTTAGTAGAAACTAGTTTTATTATATTAATAAGTATGATATATGAAGTATAAGTCCATTTTAGGAACCATATATCATTAATCTCACTATAGATGGACTTATGTATTTTTTTGATAACTTTTCTATCCTTTTGTTTGAGACACATGGAATGACCCATCATTCTATCACATGATCTACTAACACATCACGAATGACAAATTCAACTTCATTTATTTAAGTGATGAAGTGGAAATTGTCCAAAGAACGACCAATGGTGAGAGTATACCAAAATCATGAATGTATTTCTTCTAATTCCAATTTCATCAACTTGCCTTACATTACACGCAATCGCGGCCTTCCTCGATAGCGTGTGTACTACGCAATACCGAGTTTCACTAAACAACGATATGCTATTAAAATATTATTAAAACTAGCCGTTATAAATAGTAATAACCACTTTTTGAAATTTTGTAAATTTTATTTTTCAAAATGGACTTCATTTTCAGATTCAGAATATTAAAATTAGCTTAGGGTGAAATTTTGGTACTTTTCGGATAACTTTCATATTCTGATGAATAGTGAAAATTATTAAATAATAGTGATAAATTATTAATTTGAGTGGTTTTAAAGTATATTTAGAATATATTTTTACAATTTAATACAATTTTGGTCATTGGATGTAATTTCACATTTAAACCAGACATAAACAAGTGTGAATCTTTTGATAGTTATTATCTCTAAAAAACACTCTATTTGTTTTGACGGTGAGAATTAATTTTTAAATTAATGTAACTGATATGTTTTGAATTTTTTAAAATAGACGTTGTTTTTGAATTCATAATATCAAATATATATTAGGCTTAATTTTTTTTTATTTTTTTGGAAACGTTCATTTTTTAATGAATAGCGAAACCACTAAGTGGTAGTTAAAAAAACTGAATTTTTCATAAAACATAATTTTACCACTTCTGTGACTGTAATTTCGAAAATCCGAGAGACACGGTTAATATCAAGGACTAAAATGTGGTTCAATGAGATGAAAATAATTTTTGGTGAATAGTAACTTTTGACTTTTTTTACAACGTTTAAAAGTAAATAGGGTAATTAAGGGTAAAAATGATATTATTATTACCCTAACACATGTCCTAATTCTATTGGATAAGTGTAATTCGACCAAAAACAACCTTAGGAATTAAATATGACCATTTAATCCCACTTGGATGAGATTAGGACATTTATTATTAATTTATTTAAAGAAGGGTTAAAATAGTTAAAATCAATGTTTAATAAGTAAATAATTTTTAATATAGGGCTATACATACGATAAATTCGACTATAAATATTCATTAGAAAGATAAAAAGCTTTCCTACATAATGATATTTTATTTGTAATTTTTATAATTAAATAATTTAATTTATTTATGACACAACTATGATGCAGTAATTACTTTTTTAAGAAAATATTGACATAATTGATGTTATAAATGCCCAAATATATGTAATTTGAGACTTTTTATGACTTACACTACTTTTCTAGGTTAATATGACATGTTATTGTTGATTTAAGTAACATGGTTCGAACTTATCATTCTGTTATGAATTTCATAAAAATCATGTACCAAATAGTGTCAAAATTGACATAAATTAGTTTTTAAAACAAATATTATATTATTAATTGTTATTTTATTCCTAAAAATATATGGTTCGACCAAATGACTTAGATAAGGTTAAATATATTAATAATAAACAACTTTGGGTTCATTTGTCTTGATATATTATGTTTATTAACCATATAGTGTAAGAAAATAAAAAGACACGGTAAAAGTTAAATTATTTAACATAGAGTTAAATCTAATTGATAAGGTTAAAATAATAACCAAACTTCTCTAAATCCTATTGTATGAGAGGATTGCGACCCATCCCCACCTTATCTTCTAAATATATCAATTTGGAGTTATTTAAAACCAAGCTTGACTTTATAATAAAATAATATTTTTAGTTTTCTCAATGATGCCCCTCTCCTCCCTTATAAAAGGGAACCTCCTCCCTCTCCTACTCACACCAATTTTAGAATTCAAGCTCGTCCAACCCCTGCCAAGATCTCTTCTCCACTTCCCTAGTATCATCCTAGAGGTCCTGGTCTTCTTCAAAGACTATCCGTAGTTCTTAATGTGGAGGTTAAGAAAAGGCGCGTCAAAAAGAGGTAATATCCATTACCGATCTTTTTCAATTTCTTTCTTCTTCAACTTCTTCTTCTTTAGTTGTTTCAGGATAAAGTAATAACATCAGTATTTCTTATATACTAATATGTTATTATAAATATGAAACAACTCTAATTAACCTTATATCTATCCTACGGAAAAAGGATATCACCGCGCGTGCGTACGTACGGAATACCGTCTCCACGCCGTGGTGTAATCTATTTTCCGCCACCACCTTAATTGTATGGGTATAATGTTGTAATGAGTAACTATATATGATTATTATACAGTGATATTGATACTTAAATAGTATACATACACTTCAACACAAGTTCATGATCATGAGAACGATATCATCGCTCGTGCGTACGTACGGACTACCGTCTCCATGACGCGATGAGATTCATTCTCCATGTTAACCATTTAAGAATGATTATAAAGTATATATAAGCAATAATAATGAAATATATGACATTATAAAGCTACTGGATTTATGTATATATGTATGTAATCTACTTACATCCATTCAAGACAATAAGGAAAGGAAAATAGATTTCATGCGTACGTACGGACTACCGTTTCCATGAACGTTGTGTTTCATTTCATTTATCTATCTATTATATATATATATATATATATATACTGAATATATATGATATATAAATCATGTTTTATATTCTGGATGTAAGTAAATAATGATATAAGTAATAATAATGTCAAGAACAACAAGTCCAAACACCTACGATAAATGAAACGATTTTACCCAAAACGCTTTTTAACATGGAATTTACAAAAGAACAGGGAATATAAAGTCATAAGTGAACCATATATGATATCATAACAGTGAATATGATTCTTTAATAAGTTAATGACATTATTTAAATCATTATATAGGAGGTTCAGACACTTACGAAGCAAATCGGACTTAAGGTAAGGGAAATATCACAATCTCATTTCTTATACGAGATTGTTTATACTTTGGTATTTACTGGTGTGTATTTTATCATCCACAACCAAGTTTCCTAGATATGTAATATTATTTCAATCCATAGACAATTTTTTAAATTCAATTTTACCCTTTGGTGAGTTTTTGGTAAAAGATATGAAAGGAATCTTTTGTCATTTTTCGTACAAGATATTTTTTGACTTTTCCGACAAAAGTACGAAAAGAATGTTTTTTTAACTTATACAACATGAATGGATTTTTAAAAACATTATTTCCAAGAATCTTCCTTTACAAGATTTAAATTTTATTTTTAATCAACATCTTTTAGTTTATAATTGTATGACATGTTAAGAAAGGAAAAGTGTTTTTGAAGTCGAAAGGATATTTTCCTCAAGAATGGAGTTCAAGTGTTTTATCAAAATTATATTCCATCTAAGATAATAAAGGGTTATTTTTATATCCCTATTATTACATTGATTTGATTATGTTGTGATGGAATTATTTTTATGAATTCCTTTATCTTATATGAATTGTTTTATGATATCACGATGTTTAAGAATCCCATTTTTATTACATGGGTTATGCAATGATGTATGATTTATGATTTTGTGGCACACATAAGAATGATATAATTATGAGATGGGTGGGACCTATATCTCCCTTCAATTCATTGGGTAAAGATTTTATATCTCAAGAGATAGACATGGCTGGAATGGTAGGTTATACCCGTTCAGTGGAACATGACTGAAATGATGGTGACTCGGTTCAGAAATGGACTTTGTCCACTAAGATAGTCTTGGAAATGAGTCTTGACTAATAAGATATGATTCTCTATGATTATGTGTGTATTCTGCAAAGTTTCATGTTTTATGTAATGATTATTGGGATTACATTTCACTACTATGATTTATCCCATGTTATGAAATTATGCTCTCTTTTGCAGGTTATGATTTCCAAAATGTTGTGTTCTTATGAATATGATGTGATTGATATTTATTTTATTTACCCTTACAGAGCATTTGAGCTCACCCTTTTATGTTTTATTTTCCCTAGGATATAAAGAAAGGTTTTAGGTAAAAAAAGGGAAGATCTTTATGGTAGATTTTTAAGATCTTTCACCATGATTAGAAGATTATATTCCGAGTTTCCAAAGACACTAAACTATTACGATCCTTGTGTGTCTGTTTTTGTTATGTACTAAGTATTCCGCAAAAGTAATGTAATGTCCATGTACGTTAGGCTTCGGGTCTCTACACATATGATATATGGTTAGTTTAGAAATGTACCTTAAACATTGAACTTGGTAAAATTACCTGAACATCTCCGTTTTCAACCCATAACTTATTTAACTGAAGTGGAAAAACATCCAAAAAACATACCCCATAAAGAAGTGAATCTAGGTGTGTCACAAAATACCCACCATTGAATTTTCTCCCCATACCTTTCATACTATCTATGAATAGGGAAAAAACCAAAAACCCCAAAACTCAAAAGACAAGCTAGAGAATAAAAGATAAACCAAAATAAAAAGTGAAAATAAATACTAGGGTGGTAAAATTCTCCCCACCATTAGTATTTCATCCACCAAAAGGCCACAACAACTCTAGTTCATCGACCAATAATAAATCTTCACACACTCACATGAACTAATTCCCCAAACTAAAATGGTCCTTGAATATCCCCAGGATGATACAGACACTCTTACATAAAAAAACCAATGAACCCAATCCAATTTCTGAAAAATAATGTAAAAATGAGCTATAAATACCATAAAATTACTTGAAATAGGACCGTTTTGGATAATCCTAAATCCCATCATTCACACAGCTGAAAAAACAAAGAATTAACATCCTGAAAAAACAACAACCCATTGCTAAGATATAGAAGATAGTAACCCAAATTAATATCATAGGATCAATAAATATACTCCCAAACAATAAAAACCATATAGAAGAGACAGACATGGGAAAAACAACACGAACCAACATAGGAAATCCCCATAGAGACCATCCCCCACTTCAAGGGGGTGTGATAAAAGAAATTACGATCCGAACAAAAAACCAGTCTATGAATCATCATATACAAAAGACAGAACCATCACTTAATAAGCACAATCAAAAATCAGAACCTAATCAAAAAGGATATCCACATAAATAAAACCATTGAATAATTCACATCCAAAAATTAAAAAACCACTGGTATTGAACAAGTATAATACCACAATGTTTTTTCCCTCAAAAATTTGACACATACAATGAAATGTAAAAATAAAAGACGAAACTATAAACTTCCTACAACCCAATGGGGTGATGAGTTATGAGTTAACGTTCACTACACCCCATTTTATTCCTAACTATATAAAGTGAATCACTTTGGGAACTATGGATGTGACCCAAATTACTTGATACATCGACTACCCCACAATTAGACTATAATAATAATCAATTTTAACACCTTATTTTTGTGTCACAAGCATCCATATTGATCCCTAGGTAGAACCAAAATATAACAATGCCCTAGAAGACTCACTTTTCTCTATCACGGAAAATTCACTAGGATTGTTATTTAGAAGATGCTCATATGTTATCCTCATTCACCCTAATGAGGAACAATATGAATAAATAAAAAAAGGAACCATAATCCACAAAGAATGAAATATCAATAATTTATCAAAGAAAAACGTGAATCAATTAAAATAAAATTTCCCATTAAATCTAAATCATCCACTTTTACATTTTAAAGAATATATAACACCAAAATAACAGCATCAAACATAACATTTACAACAAAAGAATAATTTCAAAGAATGGTGTATTAAACTATTCCCAAAATAGCTTCCAACTTCTATAAATGGTCCACAGTGTCCTTTAAAGGGGTGTATCTAACTCAACTTCCTAGAAACAACCTTACAAAACCATCACATGTGACCTAGATCCCATTGGTAGGTCAGTTCTATGAAGTATTCATATATAAGTGATTCTTAATAATGTCTTACCATAATGATGATACACAATGATCCTTCTCATATACGAATCCAATGAATGATCTACAGGCATTTTAATTTAAATATATTATCTAATAGATTCATTCAAACTCCCCATCATATCACTGGAATTTCCATCAATGCTTATAGAGACTAGAGGAATGTTGACTAATTTAATAACTCTTGCTAACATAGCTTCAACGTAACCAACAATCCTTACCACATCTGTAATAGAGGATAGAAAACATGAAAACCTTCAAGTAAATATTAGTATGATTTTGATTATCAAAATTTTTAGTCTTCATGAAATCATCTGTTGAGAACTTGAAAAGGTAAAGAACTAATTCCCTAAAATGAAAAAGGAATTAGAAAATCAATCTACAAACTTTCTATAGGAAATAACATGTCAACACCTTTCCTCTTATTCACTACCTCATATACATATTACTAGATGAATAAAGCCTTAAAAAACTCTTCAAGATGATCTTATTGAGGATTGGACATAGATACGGACTTCCACCCCATCTAGGTCAGACCTTGAAGCATAATGTTAATGAATGTAACCATTAACAACTCAAGAAACTCCAAGAAACTGAAATTGTTCTCAATTTTCTACATCCACTCTAGTACTTCGATAAGATCTTCATGACCAAAAAATATAGGCGGATTCAACTTCTGAAATTCAAGAATAATTTTTTTCGGTTCATCTACTGGAGGGTCAACTAATTGTGACCCACTCATAGCTACACCTAGAATATCCATAGAATATTGTTAGGGAGGGGGGCTATAATAAGAATTATGAAAACAAAGAACTCAATCAAAACCAATTCATCTATAAGAACATTTAAACTCAAAACACCACATAAATGAAATTACCAAATATTAACAATATTCCAACCTAATCAATCGATAAAAATAATAATATATTTTCCTCTTACGAACACTTTTGAACTGTGAAACAATCATGGTATGTTACACCCTCACTGATGGTATTCAAGGTATCCTCACACATATATTCCCACGACAATCCAGGTACCCATTAACTCATTCATTCAAGACATCACCCTTTCACACACATACTCGCATGTGAGGACTCATAATAATAGAAATGGTGAATCCAAGGCTTTTTCACTTTCTGATAATAAATGTTCAACCTGAGTCTCTAATTCTTACTCTACATCCCATTTAAAATTTCATAAATCATCACAAATATCCCATTAGTTCCCGCTAAAAATATAATTTATCCCCTTGAAAACATTTCCATCAATTTAAAAAAGATAATTCTATTAAAAATATATTGATTAAAACTCCTTTTATTAAATATTAATTCCAATTTAATCAAATTTCTAAAACCCTCTTTAAAATAAATTTTTGTTTCCCATACATGAAATTTTAAAAAATTGTATGGTTTTTCTCATTGAAATCCAATCATGTTATATCCATCCCCATATTACCGAAATATTATCTTATAAAAAATATTAAATCTTTAAAATATTCCATCAAAATATATCTACGGAACCATTTTTCAACTTCAAAAAATCCAAATGATTACCACATAAAATCATGTTATCACAATTACAGAATATGGGGTTTTAAACCAATTTAGAATAATGTGGTACCAAAAAAGACACCCAAGGGGAAACTTTTCCCGATAGGTAAATTGTCTATATGGATAGAAGCTATATTCCAATCACTCCATTGCCACGTAGAGTTTTTATTAGCATGTACCCACATCTACATGGATTTCCAGGCCCTGTGTGCTCATTCATATTACTAGTATAACTCACATTTAATATCCAAAACATCAAACGAACAAAAAGAACCATATAAACCAAATAAAAACTGATATTCCAATGAAACCTGAGGTTTGGAATTGAATGTGTTGTCCAGACACTCCCTCATACCATCACACTATGTTGGGATAGTCCTTCTCTATTTTCCTTTGCATTCAAAATAGAAAAGGGATTTATGGATGATAGCTACTAAAGAACCCAACCTCTTATAGTGCCATTTTTCCTGAACCAACTGGGGTTAACCATGAACCAGCTACCTAAGTCCAACCATAATAAGACTTGAGAGGCTTTCCCAAACATCCATTGTTGCAAATGGTATCAGTGCATATACATATAAAAGAAGGGAATGATTTCACCAAATAAAATTAGCATATCCATGGAAAATAAACCAAAAATTTCAAAAAATAAATAAAATTACCAAACTGAACCTCATTTCTAACGAAATAAAAAAACAACAAACTGAACAAAAAAATAAAACTGACCATGTTAACAATAATGTATAGATGTAACCCCAAGGTTTACTCTATAATTATAATAAAATATATCACATACTATGATCAAAACCAATCTTGAACCAGCACTAAAAGATAAATGATAGAATGAAATATTGGTGTGAGAATTACAACTCAGTAGGCATGCCCAAACAATCTATTCCACTTGCATTCCATTTATATAAATAAGGAACAATTTTTGGTTTGAAATAAATATATAATTTTTTTAAAAAAAAATATATTCAATTTTAAGAGAAACACATTCCATTTCCATTTTTCAATTTTAATATAGATTTTTAATAGGGAAGAGACATTATAATTTTAAAGGTGACTTATGTTGTTTTCATCGAAAATGGGTTAAAAGGAATTTCCAAACCTTTTCAGAACATATTTTCAAAATCCTATGAAAAGAATATCAAAAAATTAGATAATAGGTACACAGTACAAAAAATTAGTAGCAGTAATCCCATAAAAAGATGAATGGAAGGAAAACATTTATGAGTAACTAACCAACAATTTATACCAATAATCCACTAAATATAACATTGTTTTGAAGGACATGGGAGATAATAGGAGATTAGGGTAATAATTTAGAACACAATTATATCTGAATAAACATATAAGAATTCTATTTCGGATGAAATCAACTTGAACACATTCTCGATCACACCTTACCATGTTTGACTGAGGCCAAAATCCCAATGTGATAAAATTTCTATACTAAAAGCCTCTATCCAGAGTAAAATCTTATAATTATGCTACAACCATCAACCAAAAATCTACTAGGTATGCCAGGTTCCCATGTAAAAAATGGGGGTGATCCAATAATTCCAAAAAATAATCCAATAATATGAACATACATCATACTTAAATAACACTAACAACTAGTCACCCCTTGTTTCATCCCTAAGAACCGTCTCTTATTACTCAACAATTTCATAACAAGGGAGTCTCTTAGTGTGGGCCTCTAACAAAATTCATCATAACAAAGGAAGAAGAATCTTCCAAGTATATTTTTCAAGAAATCATTTTATAAAATAATTCTAAATGAACCTAAAACACCTATCATTATATCACCACATTCCAAAAGAAAACCAACACATTTCTGCCACTTGTCAAACCATTGCAGAATCCAAACACAAAACTCTTTTAAATTCCAAAACACTTAGAAATCATATTTAAGGAAAAAAAATTATTTCAAATTTTAAAATTACATTTACAAAGAAAAAACATTCTTTAAAAATAATTATTATCTTGGAAAGGCCAACCCAAATATTTATTTAACATTTTGTGTGCATAACATAATAATATAATACCATGTAATTCAAAACATTCATGAAAAATAATTCATTTTATATTAAAATATTATTATAAATTCATAAAACAATTTTTGATTTTAATGGATGGTGCAAAAATAAATAAACCAATGATTATTAAATTTTGAGGTCAAGTGAATAGGGAAACCAACATCAAACTTTTGACAATTCAACAACGCCCACCAAATACAACTTTGGAATGGATTAATGAATAAAGGACTTCCAAGAGTAACCTTAAACATGAAAAACCGTCAATTTAAAGCCAAATAAAAATTATCCAGAGATCTATATTACCATGTAAGAATAAGTACTAAAGATAAAATGGAAGAAGGATAATAGGGAAGAAGCAAGGAAAAGGAAAACCTAAAGTTCTTGTCACAACACTGTAATAAATCTTTTTAGTTTCAACGTGAATAAAGGTGGTAGGCTTGAGGAATGAGGTTGGATCCTACAAGGTTCATATAAACCAAATGGGAAAGGAATATGGTGATTTGGGGTTTAGATACCAAAGAGTGTAGAAGAGTAAATTCACATTTTAATGACCTAGAAACTGTTTAATATTTGGAAGTTTAGTTTTCCAAAAAATGTACCCTCTATGGGAAACACTAGACACATTCACAGTGAGATCACACATTTAAAAAAATTTGTGCAACTCATTCATTTTCCAACTAAAAAAGAGTTTCATAGGATTCACACATAGGAATCATGATCACATTAACCACATTCCTTAATTGTACGACCTAGAAAATGTCTAAAAACGCCACCCTTTTCATCTAAAAACTCATCCATCTCACGGGGACAAACCATAAAAACAATACACCATAGATATAAGACACTAGGGTGTAAAAAATTCCCCACCATTCCATTTTCTCCCTATACCTTTGACACTATACATGACTATGGACAAAAATGACCCAAACCCCCAAAAACTCCAAGGAGAAGCTACAACCAAAACGATAATCCAATATAAAAGAAGAAAATCAAAACCAAGATTGATAAGAAAATTCATCATATTTGTATTCAATTAAGAAACATGTATAATTAAGATGACACATGGGAGATGGAGAAATAACTTTTTGTGTAATGGCATAAGTTGAACTTAAAAACACTAAAGATATTTCGTGAGGATGTGAAGTAACAAGAGGTAGAGAATTAAAACATGTATATTTAGTGAATAAAACTATTTCATCTTGGTAATACCTTTTTAAATGTAATTCAGTGTATTTATGTGTGTAATATGTGTTTAGGGGGATTAAATTTTAAAGTGCCTTGCTAGTGGGTAATGTTGTAGCTTTAATAAATATAGAAGTCCCACCAGGTCGCCCTTGGGGATCCACTATCATGCTAGTGGCGTTCTAATGATCTTCAATAATAAATACAAAACAACTAGCTAAAAATTTTGTTCCCTTTTTTGAATCATTTCTACACAGAAACCACAGAATAACTATTATGATTTCTGGGTAAGAGGTGTTCATCCCAATAACCAATGACAAAGTAGTGGAGGATAATGGTTTACCGATCATACAATTTTGGGACTATAATGAACCTTTAGTTTATAAAATGTCTTATTATAACCTCAAACCCTCTCTATGTTCAAACTCTATCTAGACAACTTCGACCCTAAGTACCCTATGAGTTGTCTTCTTGAAATTTTCTTCACTTTCATCACATTGTTTCTCACTCCAAGGATACTTATGAGAATTATATGATAACATTTCTCTAATTATGTCGGTTCTATATTGATATAGATAAACAATATTCAATTTTTGTTATAAATAATTGTAAATATTCTTGATATATTGATTATATCTAATGGTTTTGACATGGTATAATAAAATATGTTATGGTCATCAATAAAATCAGCACCCAGATTCACGGAGTTGACATATGTACATTGTTAGGACCATGAATGTTGTTGATAATAGATATTACTGGGTATTTTTTATCTTTTACTACTATTTAATTTTATATTCCCCTCAATCATGATTGTAAAATTATAATCATGGAGGACATGTGAAGGTTCTATGATTCTTGTGTGGTTTAATTGGTTTCATACATTGACCCTTGTCTTAAATACATTGTTACACCTATGGAAGGGGGTCCTTATCATTATTTATGTTTTTTATAACCCTTCTTGGTACGATTATAAAAAATGATGGTGTATTTCACGATACATATTCTTAATATTTAAATGAATTTGGTTTGTGTATAGCCATGTGACTTATTCAAGATGATTGGTTGTATGTTGAATTATAATGAATATGACTATTTCATGGTATGAAATGTTGTTCAATATTTTATTATATATATATATTGTGTGTGATTCCCCTCTTTCATCTAATGTTGAGCACATGGGTGGTTCCATATATACTACCCCATGTAGTGGGAGGTGATCTACACTAGTCTACATGTACATGGGATATTCTTTCTAGGTTGATGTTTCATATGTTTTTTCGATGATCCCATCAAGGGGTATGATTCATACATTACATATTAATGTTTTATCAAGGAAGGACCTATATAATGTAGAGTTAGTCTCTATGAACCTGACCAATTTGTTATTCTTCTTCGATATACATGTTGTATATATATTCTTTATTTTCTTTCATGAAATACGAATGTATATCTTATGCCAATATGATAAGGAATGATGGTGGCATCCTTCTGTGTCTCAAAAGTCTAACATACTCTAGAATCATTGTTCATGTGTATATCTAATTACCATTGATGGAGTAAAGAGAAATGATCTTAAGGTGGTTTGTTGAGAAGGTTTAATATAAGGATGCATGCATTGTAGGATGAATGTCAAATTGGATGTCCACTACTTCTTTAGGTAGTGTGATATGAAATTACATTCATCTATTACATGGGTTCATACTTTATGTGTATGCCACTACTATGAACACTTTTTTATTTATTATTTAGTCTTTTACTTCTTATCACGTATATTATATACTATTATAATTATCTAATATTGACGAAATAGTATCCCCGTGATTTCTCTCTTGGTTGTCACCACTAGTTAGAAACCTCTTATGTAAAGGGATGTGCATATGAGGTCATGTTGAATTCCATATCGAATATGATGGTGTAGGTTAGGGTGATAGAAAGAAGATCAGGATCTGACATGAGCGGATCCTTAAAAATAACATATAAAAAAGAATGGAGTTACGCATACAAGGGGCTATTACATAAGCGAGTGTGAAAGACACCACCTCTATCAGCCTCTACCATTAGAGCACAATAATCTCGGCCGTGAAAGACCACATCATATCAATGTCAAGTATAAAATTTCTTGAAAGTGTATCAGCAACCTGGTTGGCCTCCGGATACACATGAGAGAAAACCATCTGTATTTGATTTATTTGGCAGAGACATTCACACTCAGGCAGCACATGTCACGACACATTCCTCATTCTAGCACTCAGTGCATGACCAACATTCATTGAGTCAGATTCAATCCAGATCCATTTCTAGTTAAATTGGACATCATACCTTATCGCATAAATCATGGCCCATAATTCAGTTTCAAATACAGTTCCAGGGAAAATATATTGATAAAATCATCCCTTAACAAACCCACAAAACGTGCAGAAAACTCCTCTACGTCCAGCTAGACCCGGCACACCTGACGCGTCTCCATCAACATTTACATGGAGGCACGGTGTAATCGATGGTATCCATCTGATATGTTTAAGAATCCGAGGATTGCATGGATGGTCCAAAACACCAAGCAGTCTAAGAGTTTGGAGGTCGTAGATGGTGTTAGACATTTCACGATCTTTGATCACTGATGCAGCATACACATCTCTGTGGATGGAGCATATACCCTTCCGGAAAACATCAACTGCAGCATCAAACTAGGACTTGTTCCTCGAGTCCCACAAGGTCGTGATGACCGCTGCAATAGTAGAAATAAGAAGGCTGAACAGTTGCTCACTACAACGCATCTGTAGCAGCCTGGACAGCAACTCCGTAATCTGATTTCTGGGATCCATCACAAATCCAAACAGCACACCCAAATATCTCCAGAGTTGTCGGTCTTGATCGCACTACTTAAATACATGTTGAGTGGTGTCTTCCCTAGCCTTGCAGTCAGTGCACCTGGATGCCATCTGAAATCCAACTCGCTTAAAGTGTTCAGAAGTGGGAATTCTATTTCTTGATTCTCCAAAGCAGGATAAACTAGGCTAGCCGAATGAATGGAGCCTTGAACATCATCAGCCAGGTTGGGGAGTGTATAGTATTTCCACATGCACTCTTGTAAAATTCATTGATGTCAAAGAACCCATTCATGCTATGAAGCCAAATCAGTTTGTCACAATCCATAAATGCATAATTATTAATTAGTTACATCAAATAGTCAGAAAAATTTTGCTCAAGAAAAGTCTGATATGAGAGAAAACCTGAGATGGCAGTTTAGGGTGATACAGTATGGTGATCCACATTAATAAAATGATTAAGAGTTGATCCAATCCTTTTTGAATTGAATCATAATAAAATTGTATGGGCAGGTTTGGATGTTTCATCCATATGGTAGTAGAGTGTGAATCCTTTTGTGTATGGATACATGGATACACAAACATAATACTAAATCAAAAGGTAGAACAAAATATCCTAGAGTGTGATATGTCACTGAAAAATAACCCCTATAGGAATAATAGATGAAAATAATTCCAGGAATATGTAGAAAAATAACAAACCATTTTTTCAAAACCCTTTACAAATTATAATTTCTATAAATGATGTTAAATTAGAGAATTTGAAATTCAAATTATCCGCTACAAGTGAATTAATGGAATGAAAAATTGTTCATGATTTTGATCTCAGTTTCTTCGTTGGTTGGTATACCTTCGACCAATCATGAACCATAAAGGTGTGTAAAAATAAAAAGGATTGACGGATTTAATAAAATTTAGATGAATGGTGAAAACCATCCATACTTCATCAACCTTTGAGTTAAATGATCATCTTTTGCTTACCCCTCCCAATGTAGAAGAGGGACCAACACACTGGCCATTACCATATACCATTATGTCATTGTATAGTTCTTGACCGCATCAACCAGCATTTATCATGTCAAATATTAATATACCACCATAATATTAATCATATATCGTTTTTTTCTATGAAATATTATTTTAGTTATTTATTTTTTATTTACTATTGGTTGTATAATGTGCATAATATTCTTAATAATATTCACCTAATATTTTTAGGCCCATTTTAGTTTCTTTGATTCATGTTGTGAAATATATCAATCACATTGTATTTATTTTAAAGAATGATATGTAATAAAATATTTGGGTGTTATACTCCACTCTTCGAAAATTTTATTCTCACAATTTTAGTTATCACTTAATAGTGAAAATAGCTAAGCGTATCAAAATGATAGACATAACTGATGATAAAATCCCAAATGAGACACATATAACATTATCTTACATATGAGTATTAAATTAATCTTTAAATATTAATAGTAATATTCCACAATATTAATTATTCATAAATATTTTGGAAAAATATTCTTCCTTAGATAGCTTGTAGGACATAGGGGTTTTTATAGACATGTCATTAAAAATTCTATTTTTAAGAACCTATTACTAACCAAATACTGAAACCAAAATTAATATAATAATATCTTATACAATTTTTATTAGAAACTCATTTATAATATTTCTTCTCCAATGAAACCTTCATTTCATCCTAGGATACCTTCATTTCAACTATGACGTAATTAGTACATCCTATTAATTCCTTATATTTAACCTAGTTTTCTCTAGCCATTTTCTTATTAGGATGTATCATTATATGCTAAATCGTAAAATAAAATTAAAATCCATTATAATGGTTCAAAAACTTATTGTGAATCAACCAAATCATATCCCATAAGAGGGAATATCGAGGGGTGAATTATTTATCTCACTCATAATTCATTGGGTAATGTTGAGTTTATTATCTTCCAACCATCTTATGTGTTATTAAACCTACATGCATCTTTACCACAATCATATCCACATTACTGTGTCTTGATAACGATGTAATTAAAAGAAAACAACATAATCTCTATCAAATTTTTTTGACATTATCCAATACTAAAGATCAACCCTATGGTTTTAACTAATGTAATCTAATCATAATACCCTAAAGAACTAATATAATACAAAAAATAATTAAAATGAACACTGATACCAAATGATGTACCATATACATACATTAATGATTCTAGTTCTATATACAATTAAATAAACCTTTCTTTGACATATTTTTTTATATCCCAAAACAAACAAACATATATAGATATATAATTTTGAATATAAAACTCACAATTAAAAAAATAGAACCATACAAGTTTAATTTAATTAAGTATAAGAATTATAAAAAACATATTTTACTATATTCAGGAATTTTTTTCCAAAATCAAATGATACTAAAATCCCTTCAAGACACCCCATAAATTATACTCATCTTCATAACCATGGGATTAGAAACCTAAGAACAGAGTGAGTTAAGATATCGGTAGGGGAAAAAATTAACACATCATCAATGGTTATATTATAAGAATATGATAAAACATGATCAGTTGATAAATGTCTTATTAAAAAGGTAAAATAAAAATAAGGGTTTTTTAGAAGTTATGATAGAAGGACATGAATTATCAAAATAAAAAACAAATATTATAATTTTTTTTTGATTAAATAAAAACAATCTATGGAGCATTATAATAGGAATAACTTTTCAAAATGAGGCACAATAATAAGAATATGTATCATAAAATAGTTGATCAGGAATCAATTTTTTTCCTTATTTAGATAAGGAATCATAACCTGTTTAACATAGTGGACTATTCATTAACATTTGTTTCTTATATTGTATCAAGAGTCATTAATAATTTCACAATATTATATAATTAGATATAAATAATTAAATCTATGAATTGGTAGTTCATATAAGATCAAAACTTTTATAATAACAATTTTTCATATATATGTGTGCCATTAAAACATGAAAGCATTCACAAATAAAAGATCACCTAGTAATCACATGGAAATGGCATGGATCACTTCAAAACATTTTATAGAAAAATCCAATATTCATGAAAAGAATGATGTTTTATGATAGTTTAAAAATATCCCTTGTCTAACAAAAGGGTAATTAAGGATATTAACATAGATGAAAAATTTATGTTTAAGATCATTAGATAAATTTATTGAAAAAATAGAAGAAAATACCATTTTAAAAGGCTTGAAAACTTTTTTAAAATGATTGAATTTATGTAAAATACTTGAAAATTAATAATTAATATTATTTAAAACATAGAAATTGACTTTTATTATAAAATTATTATATAGTGATTATTTAAAAAATATGCATTAAGTGTACATGTAATGACTGAATAATTCATACTCAAAAACATAATCTTAACAAATATTTTAAGAATCCTGAATACATTTTTATAATCAAACATTTATTTTTAATAGTATATGAATATTTCGTTTATTTTTTATAATAATGATTAGTAAAAATATTTTTCAAACCCCATTTTATTATATGGAATGAATTATTTGTAATATAGAATTCACATTTTGTGAGAGTATATATAAGAGTTTTTAGAAATGTTTTTTACCATACTCATAAAATATGAAATTACAAGTCACATTCCAGTGTAATTTCCATAAATTTGATGCGAACACATTTGATTGTTTTCACTTTTAGAAAATAAATATCAATAATTTAAAAATAAAAATAACACAAATAATATCTCTTGGAAAAGTATAGTTAAAGATAAATAAAATGATCACCAAGAGAAAACATTATAATATTATAAAAACCATTGTTGATATCAAACATCATTTAAATGGATAATAAAACATCTTTTGAAATTATTTTATGGGAATTATTGATGTAAAATGAGGTAAAATCGAATTATATTTCCATATATAATGGAGAACATTATTAGGGTGGGATAATGTTTTCATGAAAGGAAAAATATCATTAAAAAGAATGGCAATTATTCGTATGGATATTGTACATGGATGGTGAATTAAATTATTTATGTGAAATATTAAAAAAATCATTTTCAAGATATAGAGGGATAATTTTCGATATAAAATGTTTTAGTCGAGGAAACCATTGATTAAGTTCTAATTTAATGAAGAAACATTATATCGCAAATATATAGAGATTGAGTTAACAAAAATCCATATATCATCATTTTCTTTTGAATGTAAAATATATCAATGGTAGAATATGAAATTGATTTCTAAATAACATATATTTCATGAAAGAGTTTGATAAAAATAATTCCATGTCTAATATATAGACTATAAAAGATAAACAACTATTTAATACTTTTCGGATCTAAATGAAGCAAAATTGAGATACACAATCATGAACATTCCATCAATCTATGTCAACCATTCTATTACCCAATATAAAAATAATAACTACACTAATCACCTTTTTTTAGAGTTATATTCTTACCATTATAATTTTTAAACATCATTTATAATCATTAATCAGAAATATTTTAGTTAATTATATTTATTTTCATTATTTTATTTCATTATATATGATCATTTGATTAGCACTAGTAACACAACAGATGTTTTTATTTTTTTTAATATTAAAATTTAATCATTATATGATCATTATATATAATTTTCTAAATGTTTTATAAAAACTTATATATTTTTAATTTCATTTCATATGTATTTTATTTAGGATTCATGGTATTGAAGATATTGATGAGTTGTTTCTCAAATTTGTAATGAATAAAATGGTGGTACAAAAATAATAGGTTAAAAATTAATATAAAATTTAAACATCCATAACCCAGAAATTATCTTCTCATTTATTTTTAATAAAACCAGTAGTTAATTTTATATATTCTTCCATGAATGTAGATTATATAAGTGTTCAAGTAGGCGGTTAAATAGACCCAAACAAGTTCATGCTATAATATACAGGTGGGTGTGGATAAGAAATTAATGTGTTACATATAACATAAATATTATTGAAAAATAATTAATTTATTTATAATTTTTATGTTGGTTAGTTAGGTTTTATGAAATTTGAAAATATAATTAATTCCAATATTTAAAAAAATAAATATGGATTTTGGTGAGGCGGTACTCTACACGTACTAATTGATGATTTGTTCAATTTCCACAGATATAGAGAAAGATAATGAATTTTATTTATAATCTTAACAATTCTATAATTAACATATTAATACAATTAGTTGACTTCAATATCTAGGTGCATATGGTGGTACCGATTAATGATTCAAGGATTTTCTGTAGACGGTAGTCCACATACACACATGAAAATGCCTTTATGTTTCATCTGGTTTTATGTAAAGGCTCCAATTGAATATTCGATTAAAATAATATAATTTTAGAATAATATTATCAGAAAATTTATTTTACTTACATTTATATAACTTCACTGATGGGTGTAAAAGAAGAAATGATTTATGAGAGATCATTTGAGAACATTACCACTCTCTTTGGAAATTCTCTTATGGGTAACTACATAAGGATCCATAGAAATGTCTTTATACAAGACCAAGGCATATATAGAATGGTGATTTATTTTATAAAATCTCAAGGATGATTTATTATTAAAAAAATATTTCTAATGAGTGGAAAATGGGGTAGAGTTAAGATCTCTTTATACGTGAAGGCAATCATATTTATCTAAATGTAGAATTTAAGTATAAATTTAGTACATATATTACATGTAATTTGGTTCCATTGAGGAAACTCTCAAATTGGTGGATGCGTTCTGCTCAATAATCCTTCAACTATTAATTTTTTTAAATATTTTATTCTTATTTCTATGTTATGTACTCATAAATTTTCAACTTTTACTATTTTTTACCTTGGAAAATAATTTTAAAATAATTACTTTACTTTGAACTCTTAATAATAAAATTACTAATGTTAAATTATTTTTAACCAATTTTTCAAAATTTAGAATAAATATTACCAAATAATACTAATAAAGTTGAATAAAATTAATTTTATTATAATTACAAAAAAACCATAAAAACTATTTCCAAAAAGCATATATTTTAGATTTAGAAATATTATTTTGTATAAAATTGACATTTTTATGACATTAACAATTTCATTAGTGGAAATTAATAGTTATATGGATTAAAAAAATCAAAAAACATAATCCTACCTGATGATATCATAATTAAAAAAAAGTTGAAAATATTAGCATAAAATATTACAAATGTTTCAAAATGTTAACAATGGGTTTTATAACTTTGAAAGAGTATATATAATTGAATTATTTTATTACATAAATAAATTTTCTGTTTGAAAAAAATCATTTTTAAATTTTTTTGTTTCATTCTAATGTAATCATAAATTCAATATTGCAACAGTATTAAAAGAATTTGTATTTTTCATTATTTAATTAAACAAAAAAATTTCAAAAAAATATAATAAAATCCACCATTGATAATTTTTAAGAATTTATTAAAATAATAAATTCTTTCAATAAAAATATGATTTTATAATTAATATTTTTTTAATAAAATCAATAAATAAAAAGAAAAAAAAATTATTGAAATATATTGAAGAAAAAAATATGTGTTCTCAAAGTTATTTTATATAAATTTTATATTTAAATAATGTTAATGATTGAGAAAATGTTTTCAAATATTTCAAAATTTAATAATTAAATTTAGTAGGATAATGTATATATCAATTTATAATACCCTATTTTTGTGAAAAAAATACTTTTTAATATTTAATCATATGTACTTTTTTCATTAATGCCTAATAAAATTTATTTGTTTATAATATATTTATTCATTATATGTATCATTTTGAATTACATTTTAACAATAATATTTTCATAATATTTTAGGTCATGTTTTAGTTTGGTTTTCGGTGTGGATATTTTTATGGAACACATTTTATTTATTTATTGGAATGATATATAGTACAATATTAGTGTGCAACTAATACCAGTCATGGTATGATTATAAAATCCCATTTTTATAACTCCAATTAGCTAGATGTTAATTAAAATATACCTGCAAAAAACAAAAATATTACCCCTTTATTGATATTTGATATGATTTATTGATTAGATTGTATCCCTCTTTAAAAAGCCCCATTTATAATAGGGATAGTTAAATATAATTTTATATATTAAATCAACCAATACCCATATATCATTATAATTTTAACTATGAACACCCTTTTAAACATAATACAATTTTTTGGGTCATAAAATCAAATAATGAGGGGGTACTTGGCTCATATTTTATAGGAGAAATAAAATATCAGTTATAGACCTATTATGAGGGAAAATATAATTTTCTTAGTCGTACTTAAAATAATAAGGTTGAAATATCATAATAAATATTATCATCATTATTATCTGTCTTATAAATGAAATAATCTATATTCATTAGTGATAAATAATTTAAATTACAATAACAAATTTTTTTATGTGGTGGAGAGTATAACATCAATGTGTTTTATGAAATTTTATTTCTATATACAATATTTATATCATTCAAAAATTTGTATTTTTTAATATTTTAATAGTAGTAAAATAATATCTTACGAGATATGAAAAAATCGTTCAATTATTTATTTAATAAAAATATAAAATTAAAAAAAAAGTACATGAAACATGTATTAAATATCGTTTACAATTACATGTCTTAAATGTTCAAAATTTAAAAGGTAAAATGAATTGTAAGGAATAATTTCTTTAAAACTATGAAATCCCATAAATAATATTAAACCTGAAGAATTTCCATTATAAAAACTAAACATACAATGAAAAAAACCATCATAAAATTTTACATCATGTTGTAGATTCCAAAATAAAAAATATAGGAAAAATAACTTTAATTTGTAAAGATAGAATTTAATTATTGATTTTGATGTGAAGTAATAGTATAAATATTTTGAGTCATTATTCAAGGGTATATAGTTGCTATATATAATACTAGTAAACACTATACCGATTTTAAATAAGTAATATATATTTAACATAAATAATGATTATTTATATATTCAAATTATACATTTAATTATAAAAAAAGTATTTAAAATAATATAAATAATATCAGTATGAAATGAAAATGTATTTGTTCACCTAATGAAAAAACAATTTATCCTAAAGAAATACTTTTTATGAATTAAATATATGTTTTTACTTGATGACTTTAAATATAGAATTCAATTAAGTGGATTGATAAAAATTAATGAATATTAATGTAAATAAATTTCATCCAGGAAATGAAAATGGAATTATAAGAATTATTAATTTAATTATTCATTGTTAATTAAATATTATTTATTTAAAATATTTATTTTATTATATATTATATGTTTTATTTAATAGTTAAATTTATCTTATTTGGATTAATAAATTATTTATAATATATTATATATATATATGAAGAAAAATTAAATTCATTTTTATTAAATAGATAAAAATAGTAATAAAACCATTTTATGTTTAAAAATGGAATTGTTCAAGGAAATGATTCATATGTGTTGTGTGTTTATCATAATATATTAGGTCAATAAATTTTAGCAAATTATTATAATAAAAATAATTAATTTATGAAAAAATAATTTTATTTTAATTTAATTAGTAATTAATTATAATAATATTAATAATAATAAATGTTTAAAATATTATATTATATAGAAGATTTTTTATAATATATTTTCTGATTTCATTTAAAAGATAAATCATACCATTTTATAAATATAATTATATTAAATGGAGTATAAAATTATATTTTTTTGTAAATTTTTTTAACAATTTTCCTATAATTTTTAGTCATAAAAACAATTATAGTATCAAAATTATTGAGTGACATTGGTAATAAAATAATGAGGAAAATGGAGATTATCTAAGTAGGAAAGACATAAAATATAATGAAACCCTATGTATAAATTATGAGGATGATCTTATTAAACACTAATATCCATTATTTATACAATTTTTATCCTATTTCTATTTAAATGGACAGAGTTATAAATTAAGGATTAAGTATTTAAGGAAATAACACCCAAAACTCACGTATAAAAATACTCATCCTCGACCCCTTGGGAAAAAATAATTGCCTTTATTTAACTCCAAAATATATTAAAATTTATTCTGTCCAACATATGTAGTACATGTTTGAGAACCAATGTTTACTATATAGAAACGTATGTCCTATATTCCAAATGAAACCAATTTTAAGAAGTTGAGAATTCATCAATGAAAGTACCCACTTATTCACAATATTTCTCAATTAACTTCCAATTTCAACTAGTTTTTAAATATAAATATCCACTATAATGATATTAAGTAAATATAACTATAGTTATGATAAAATTTTATTACAAATATTTCACGGCACTCTTACTCATTTTTTTTAAATTCTATTCTTATTTAGGCCTTTTAAACCACTTACATAAATAGTGTGATACAATCATCAAAAATTCATATGGAAATTAGTATCAAGAAAAGAATATTTATAATATATTATATTAATAATTAATCTAATTCATTAATATGGATCTTTATGTTTCATAGAAAAAATAAAATCGTATTTTTAAGTAAGTTTTTGATATTGGAAAATTACTTGAAATAGGATCATCTTGGATTACACTCTCATAGAACATATTAATACATTAAATAATCTAATAATTTTGCTAAATCAAAAATTTAATCAAAATGAATACACTACATTGAATAATATGAGAATGATGAAATTTTTATCAAAAATGGGAATTGAATTCTCTTTTGGGAAACATGTAAAAAAATTTATAAACATCCAACAATCAAGACAAACAATAACTAACTAACATATGTTGAATGAATGAATATAACTAAAGAGTATAAAATTAATTAAAAGGGAATATGGTTATTAAATAATTCAGTACGATTGTTGCTTTTTTATCTAGGATTATGAAATACGTTGATTGATTTTGGAAGTAGGGGTATGGGTTTATCATCTCAATTTTCATTCATTGGGATATGTTCTATATTCACCAAAAACAACCTCTTTATAATGTATATACTAAATTGTAAATATATTTTACAATATATTTCATCTAATAAAATTTATCTTGAAAAATATATAATTTTATTTCACTGAAGAAAATTTTATTCAATGGTGTGTAAAATTCAAAATTTCATTCCTTTCTAATCTCATTATCAATTGAGATAATTTATAAATGAATTTCAGTCTAGGGAAATTGTGTGAAATAACATTTTTCATGAGCCCATTTTTTTTGGTGGATTGGAAGCTTCTAAAAAATTAAATATCACGTGAGTTGTGGATTAAGATAAAATTCTATATAAAAGAATTAAATTATATAGTTGTGTAATAGGTTAATGAATGTTGAGGTTTGAGAATAGTTCTTAGGGTGAAGATGGTCCTTATATAATGGAGGTATAAAATAATTCTTTTATCTATAAATCTAGATGAGGATGAAATTTTTTATCAATGTTATACGATGGAGGGTGAGTTATTCTCTCTTTCTCCTTACGAGTAGTTGCAATATGTGGTGTACATTATGTTATTGAGCCTCATGGTACATGTTTTATATATATTAATTTTGAAGAGTCATTATAGTGTATAATTGGAAATATATCATGGTGTTTCCCTATGTTTATAGGACTTTGTGGGATATATTAAATGATATGGATTTCAGATAATTGGTCAATAGGGGTACATTACTATTTTTCAATCTATTTGACGCATATGTTTTGGTGATATCCTTAGTCTCTATTGCATTGATAGTTTAGTGTTTTATGGTCTTCTCTTTTTATATAAAAATTAAATTTGGGATACCAATTATATTTACATTAGTTATTTACCTCTCTTAAAATCACTAACAATACTAATGAACTCATTTAATTATTTTAATCATTATTTTGTTGACCTTTAGTTTAAATATCTAGAGATTATTCCAAGGTTATCCAATGTGAGACTCTTCTTATATTTTGGTTTTGTTCTCTCACATTATCTTTCACCATGATATTATTGTTTTTTACAATGATTTTAAAGTGATACATATTGACAATTTATGTTGGATTGTTGGTTGGAGATATCCTGAGGGATCATGTATTCCCCTTGAGACATGTGAAAAGATATTTTCACTTTTTCTTCTATACCGTATTGTATAGAGATGAAACATTCATATAAATATTGGGGATACCTATCTTATCCTTAATTTATATGGATATTTGGGATTAAAATCCATTAGATTATTTGGTGAATTGTGGAATCCCCTAGAAAATATTAAAAATCCAAAAATTTAAGGAATAATTATATATAAAATTGGATAATGTGGGAATATTTTTTATCTTATTTTTTGATACCTCTTAATATCATATAAATATATTTAAATTTATTTTTTTAAATATTATAGTTCTTATGAATTTATTATATGCTTTATATTTGATAAATAATTTAATGATGACAAGAAAATATAAATACTAAAATTGTGATGTGGATCTAATTACCATTCATCATTGAGAAAAACTTAATATGGATTTGTTAATTCAACATAATTTTTTATTGATTTTAAACTATTTAACTTCTAAATATGATCATTATTTTTTATTAAACTCGATCATTATGAATCTGTTAATTTTAGATTATAATGGAAAAATGGTTTTTTAGGAATTAGATGTTTGGGGCTGAGGGGAGGACATATTATATTATAATATATTTTTATAACTATAATTTATGGCCCAAGTTACCCCATAATATTTCTATATAGAAAATATGGAAGCTAATATATATACTATATGATAAATAATAGAACTATTTTAGTTATTTTTTAAATAATTTTATGGAGAAATTTAGTGTGGCTTGGTAAAAACATGTTGAGAATAGAGACTTATTGTTACCAATTATTGAGATGATATTGATTTTAGGATGTATGGTCTTGGTTTATGTATGTAATTTCCTATTTTTTGAGTACGTGGGTTGGGTTGATGATGGATTCATTCTTTTTGGTTTAATGTGGTTGTTCCTGATGTGTTTTTTTCTGACCAATAGTTTTCCATATAGACTTTTATTATGAAATACATCTATTTGTTGAATTTTTCCTATAAAAAACATGTGTATCTTTATTGTGTTATTTTAGTTTTATTCCAGGAATACAAATATTGTACATTGGTAAATAAATTGATAATGAATTTAGGGGATTGTGTTTTTATAATGGAGTTTTTAAAAAATAAATGACAATAATGGAAAGGGTTAATCAATTTTTTTAAGAGATTGGAATGGGAAATTCGAAATTCGAAATTATAATATTAATTTTGAAATGATGATTCTTTTTGTTGAGATGAAATTATTTAATAATACTATGTAATAAGATTGAATATTTATTAATAACTTTCAAATTACTAAATGAACTTATTATCGATGTTAGAATCTTTTTGATAGTGTACTTATATGGGAACTTGTTTCTTATCAATCAACAGTGGAAGTGGAATTTGATGTCGGGTGATAGTTATAGTTGATTATATGCTATATAATTTAAATTAGTTTTCTTTCATGATATACTATTCAGTTTTCTTAATATATCACACTACCCATGACCCCATTAAGGCGGTTGGATGATTCCCAAATTTTTTGGGTCCCTATTATTGCGACAATGTTAATATTATAGAAATAAATATTATATATTATTATATGAATATTTGATAAATAACCTCATGTTAAATTCTATAACCATAATGGTTATTTTTATTTTGTAACATGTATAGATAAACAATTTGATCATAAAATTTCAATACAACCTCCCATTATGTTCATTTCAACTAGAAAGTGTCTTTAACATAACATTCTATAAACCATTATTCATATCCTAGGGGAACAAAAATAAAATAAATGGTGATCTTAGATAATCTGTAAGGGTAAATTATGTCGGTATTAGTAAGAAACACATGTAGTCATATCATCATCATAAGGGTATAAGAACATGATCTTACCATTTGAAATTCATACAAAGTATTTGATAGATCATAATAATGAGTGATTGTATAAATCATGACAGTTCATAAAAATTGAATCATAAAATCATATTGAATAATGAGCTATGATAGAATAAAATTTGAATAAGATCATATCATAATGAAGTTAGATAATGTATGGAATAATTATAATCATATATATCTTATATCAAGTCCACACAATGAAACACTCATCACATGCCATATTAGGGATAACAATTATTATATGTAATAGAGGCTTGGGATAAAATCTTATGATCCCTTATTGGGCATGATATAAAAACCTATATACCCTCTTCCAGGATTGGGATAGACTCTTGTATACCCATTGAGTTCATAAGACAATAATATTTTCAAATTTTTTTGGATTGATATAATATACCCACTCGCCATATATTCAAAATACATTCATATGTATAGAAGAAGAGAATGAAATAAATGATCATAAAATCAAATATTCAAACATTGATATGAAAATGGGTTTCATCAATATTTAACAAATATAATCAAAAAAATTAATATAATTAATACATATGGTGACATTGAGTCATTTTCCTAGTAAAACAGTAGAAATATCCAATTATTTTTTTATAAATAAAAACATCTTTAAAATACCTATGAAATATTTATTGATGAACAATTCCTTTTAATTTTATAATCAGAAATTTAAAATATCAAAATCTCCTAAATATTTCAAAAAATATTCTCTTTGAAAATTACCATCTAAATATATAATGAAATCTTCATCTTACAGGGGATTCATGATGAATAAAAATTTTATTCAATCAATGTATGTTAAAAAAATATTCCTTTTAAATATTTGTATGAATAAAAATATATAATGAAAAGAATATAATAAGAATTTTCCTTAAATTTTCTTTTAGATAGTCTAATACATTTATAAATATACTCACATAATCACTGGTGAATGGTAAAGTCTTTATTGAAAATATTTTTTATAAAATATGAATAATGAAAAAGATTCTATATTGAAGAGAGAAGTAATGTCAATTATCATTAAAAACATTCATTTAATCCATTGAGTATATAAAGAGAGAAAAATAGAAGAAAAAAGTGAAAGATATAAAAGTAACCCACGTTTAATAAAATATATAATATTATGGAGATATAGGTCATTTAAATTCATTATTAAAAATTTTTGAATTAAAAACTCCTAAAAAATTGATGTTTTAGAATAAACCATTACCTCATGTTTTTTCATTCAAAATAAGCACTATAATATCCTATATAATAAATTCATATTTTTTATAATCCAATAAAATAACCATATTCCAAACTATTATACAATATATAATTCACAAATAAGATTTTTTCTCTCATTTATTAAGAATTTTTTATTAAAATATAATATTTGTTGTTAACTAGTTTTTTTCTCTTTTATATTTATATTTAGAAACAATAGTTATTTAAAATTCATCACAGTTCTGTAATGATCATAATTTTGTTAATTTCATAATAATAAAATTTATTCATCATGTATACTTTTATAATAATCTATATAAGGTTGTGATGAAAATTATATTACATTATGTCGTGGAGACGGTTGTCCATAAGTACACACAAGTGACATATCCACTTTTTGATGGATAAAAAAAGTAAAGGTAAATAATAATTCACCTTTATATGAAAATTTTTATCACAATTATTAATTAAATCCACACATATTTCTTTCCACATAATATGGAAATGAAAAATGAATCACATCACATCGTTGATGTGGTAGTCCATATATTTCCATAGGCAATAGTATTGTTTTCCAATGGATGAGAAGGTAAGAAGTTAGATAAGATATTATAAGTTGAGAAGAATGTTTAAATATTATATTGTATATTTAATCATTAAAATACTCATTTTGACCATCCATGAAATATGTTGATGTAAATTGAATCATATCATGACGTGGAAGAAGTATTCCACACACACACAGGAGTGATACTTACATCTCATATTTTAAGAAAAGGAGATAAAAAATAGTTATTTGATCTTTATAATAACATCAATGTATATTCATAAAAATGTATTAAGCTTATTAGTATAGGTGAGTCATTTTTAGAGAATTTGGATAATTATATATAATTAAATGTTCTCTTCTATGATTTATACATATTCATTGAGAGGCCTTCTTGGGATTACACCATTATCCACTAATAATTTTTCTTAAGAGAGGTTCTTGGGATCTAGACTGAAAGGAGGGAACCTAAGATGATTTTGGAGTGGCGATTTACTAACATATAAGAATCAGATATTGTGAATGGGGTAGGATAAAACATTACCATTTTATATGTGATGGTTGGAATAGACATGTAATTACATAAAAGATTTCAATAGTATAATGACCCTTTCTTGACAAATATAAAAAATATTATTTATATACCAATGGTTATATGAGATAAGATATTGATTAAATTACTTCAACAAATATTAATTAGGTATGTTTACGTGGTATTCTTCCATTATCACTTAGTTTTACCATCATATATACTCTTTTTAGCCTTAACCATGATAAATATATTTAACTTTTTTGGTAATCATTATGATCATAAAAAAATTATTAAATGTAAAATTATTTAAATATGAAGTATTAGAATTAAAAAATCAATATTAATAGATTCAATTTCTCTCCGTGGAAGAATTTATTTATTAATTAGTACGTAAAACACTATGAAACACCATTTTCAGAAAAATGAAAATTGAAAATATAATTTACATTAATTTCATGCCATGTAAAAAACATAAAATATGTGTTTAAATATTCTATTGAAAATTTAATATATAAATTTCATTTAAACCATTATTTATTTTAGATTAATTTAATTTATTATGATAAAAACACATTCTACTAAAAAAATCAAATATATTTTCATGGAAAAAATACTTATAATAATTTAAAATATATTAATGATTAAAATGTAATTAATTAAATTATTTATAACTAAAAATTTCTTATTTAACATTAATAAAAATTTATATAATAATGGGACTTTTAAATTAACTTATTTTATAAAAATAATGAATTATTTTTCGAAATTTGTTTTTACTACTCATTGAATAATAAATATATTTTGAAATATTATGAAAAATTATCCAAAAGATAGTATTTAAATGGAAATTTTAAAATATTATATTAATTCCATCAAATAAGACTTACAATTTTTTAATATTTATTATAATATTTTTTCATAAATATATTTAAATCGATCTTTAAAAAAATTATTTTTTAATATAAATTGACATTACTAATTATAGAGAAATTTTTATTGTGAATATGTAAATAAATTTAAATCAATTAAACCCATTATACATATTTTTTTCATAATTTTTTATTAATATAAATATGAGCAACTTATTGGTTATGTTATTACATACACATTTAAATTATTTTTTAAATTGTATATCATCATAAACAGAAAGATCGATGTTGTCTATTAGGAAATATATCAAGTATTTTTTTATATTATTGTAAATATTTTGGGGTGCAAAATTTAGCCCCCAAAAATAAATTGTATCCTCTAAATTTTATTCTATGACATAAAAGTTTCATTATTTGAATATACTATTGCTAAAAACTCACATATTACAATTTGATAATAAATCAATCTTTGAAAAGGGGAAAGATTAAAAATAAAGGATACATTAAATAACACATTATTAAGATAACCAATTAGTTGAAAATTATACTGATGTAAAAAAATATATGGATATGGAGGAGAAAAATAATTCCCATAGAGTTTGATTGATTAATAGAGAACATTATCGCGAGAATGATAATGACCAGGAAACCATAAGTGAATGTGGGGTGAAAAAAAAGAGTCAATCCATCCAAAAATAATATAAAAAAGAAAAATGTATTCAATCCCAAAATAGTTTTCTTAGATCATAGAAAATATATTGTATTATTTTATGATAATATATATTTATTTTATTCATTAAAATATCTAAACATAGTTTCGTCTTCTGAGTGCGTGTTTCAATTTTCTGACACATATTTTTAACCCATAATCCAATAATGAATGAAGAATATTATTTCTTTTATACCTGAATCATTAAAATAAAATTATAATATATCAAAATATATATTAAAGGATGAAATAATATTCCACTTGACATTATTTTATTTCTAAAAATAATTTTTGGTACATTCAATATTAACTAATATAAATAAACTAAAATTTCTAAGATTATTTTCAGATATTTCAGTAATAATACCACATTCTATACTTCATTAATTAAATGATATCAAAATCACTAACACATCAAATAATGATTAAAGATTTTTCAAAAAAAAAAAATTTTGAAATAATATGACACAATGTATAAAAAAATGTACTTTTAATCCTTAAAAAATATAAAGTAGATCATATTTTTACATTCCAAACACAATAATCCGTTGATCATATATTCTATTAAAAAAATATAATACCCTAAATGACTATAATAACTCAAAAAACTTATATTCTTAATAAAATTAACTCTATACTAATTTGAAAAAAAATTAATATAATATCATATATATTCCATAAATATATTAATTTAATAAATATCATAAATAGAACATAATCCACTTTTTCATGAAATTACAAATTAATTTGAGGCACTCCAATACCATCAAATATAAATTGTTAATATAAATCATCTCTTTCTCCAAAACATGCATTACTTTGACAACATGACAAAAAAAGGTATATATATCTCTGAAACCAGTATTATCCTGTAATATCTACTTACCATTAAACACATAATTGATAAAAGAATGATACAACAAAATTATAAAATCCCAATATATAAACACATCAATAATTTCACTCCAATGGTTGTAATAACATATGAACTTCTTTGGTTTATGTGGTATTCCTATGATTTTATCTTTGACTAAAAAACACCAGTGCAGAAAACATTTTTTACATCGGTTATTTTTCATTTTTTACGTCGGTTTCTAGCCGACGTTAATACGTGCGACGTTATAAATAAGGTTTTTAACGTCGGTTATTTAAACACCGACATCAAAAATATAAAATTGTGAGGTTTATCTCGTCGTTTATTTTAGAACCGACGTGATAAAGAAAATGGGAAGGGTTTATCACGTCGGTTCTTTAACAACCGACGTTATAAAAGGCCTGGTAAATGGTTTATCACGTTGGTTCATATCGAACCGACGTGATAAACCGGGGTGAGGGGGGTTATCACGTCAGTTCTTATAAAACCGACGTGAAAAACCGGGGGAGGGGGGTTTATGATGTCGGTTATTATATAACCGCCCTGATAAACAAGCGGGCGGCGGTTTATCACATCGGTTATTCAATAACCGACGTGATAAACCATTGTCCAGGCTGTTTATCACGTCGTTTATTCAATAACCGATGTGATAAGCCATTGTCCATGCCTTTTATCGCGTCAGTTGTTTAATAACCGACGTGATAAACCATTATCCAGGCCTTTTATCACGTTGGTTATTAAATAACCGATGTGATAAACCATTATCCAGGCCTTTTATCACGTCGGTTATTAAATAACCAACATGGTAAACTATTTTCCAAGCATTTAATCACGTTGGTTATTTAATAACTGACGTGATAAACCCAATTTTTTTAAACAGAATGCATTCATCTTCTCTCCACCAGAATCAACCAGATAACAAATCAAGAAATCGTACCACAAAAACAGAAGTAGATCAAAATTAAGCATGTACATAGATAACATATAAAACATACCCCTTAAACAGCCCCCACCCTCATTTATACCCCATGGATAGCCCTCCCCCACCCCGTTAGAAACCTCACCCTCATGTATACCCCCTGGACAGCCCACCCCCACCCCATTGGAGCTCCCACCCTCATGTATACCCCTTGGACAACCCTCCCCCACCCCATTGGAGCCCCCACTACACTCCTGGACTGCCCCCGACCCCTAGACACCCCCAAACACCCCTCGACAACCCCCCACCCGCCTGAACAGCACCCCCTCACCCCCTCACCATACTTGACATCCCCCACCACGCCCCTAGATAGCCCCAAAAACCCCTGGACAATCCCCCACCCCTAGACAGCACTGCCACACCCCTGGACCTCCTTCCCACACCCCTGGACATCCCTGCCACCCGCCAGGACTGTCCCACCACCCCACCAGATAGCCCTCCTAGACCGCTGGACACCCCCCAACCCCACTGAACACACCCCCACACCCTTGGAACTCCTCCCCCACAAACCCAAATCCATACCAGAAAAACCATCAAAAGTATACCAAAACAAGAAGTAGAGAGAAATAAAACATTCACTTATATAACATTCAAAACATACGCTGTCAACATCAAAAAAAACTAAATCCAACCTAAACAACTACCAAATACACAATTAAAACCACAATATTCAAAATTACATTTTACATTACAAACAACTAAAATTCAATCAAACCTATAAACTAATTTGACCACTCCACTTGTACGTGCTTGATGTCTTAAGAAGTATAGGGTTGAGGGTCATCAAAAAGATACAAATGAAAAATAACATAGTTAACGTGTATAATGAATAAATCAAATTGAAATATTATGTAAAAGTTTAAGAGGAAATCATACCAGGTCAAAAGTCACAACTGTCCCAGTTGTTATTATTTCATACATAAATCTGAACATATAATATCTGCATTCGATGATGCCTTGTTGTTCATGACAATTCTGTTTGAATGAGTGTAAATTCAATATATTATTTTTATGTAATAAATCAAAAAGTACAAATTATAAATGGAAATTTACCTTCTCATTTACATATTTGATCTTTGCATTTCTTTTCTTTGTGTTTTTTTTAATGTAGGCCCATGCACTGTTAGAAAATAATACGAATGGGGTAAATTTAAAATTCATTATAATATATAAAACTATTGACAAATTGAAACTAACTTTTCCAATATATTCATAAAATTTTCCCGCACATCACCATGAACAGGGAATATCTAATAAAGAGTTTTCTCCTTTGGGAAAAAAATCCCTAACATCCAATGATCACTGATAAAAGGAAATTTAATGTTAGTGGTTTTTTAAGATAAAATATAATTAACTCTTTGAGAGAAATGTGTTTCATACCTCTCACAAAAAGGCATCATCCAATATTGTGTGATTATATTCTTTTCAAATCTGTCTTTAATATAAACCATTCTTTGTTCCTCATTCAATGCACATGCTTCAGGGGAAATCAATTGCGGGTCCATGAATCCATATACTTCTGTCAGCTCATTCCTCTCACAAATTTTTTAAAGATACCTAATACAAAACATACATAAGTATACATTTTTAATAAATATAAAGTAGGGAAAAGGTGTTAAGACTTACATGGATAAAATTTTCACCACGTTGATGACCAACCTATCTCCAGTAATAAGCTCCATGATATCAGTTTTTGTAATCCCCACACTTATTTCATGTCCACAAACATGAGATTCCATTGGAAACTCATAAAAATCCAACAAAAATTGTGAATATCTTAACAATCTGTCAAGACCACTGGAATCTATATCTGATGCCATAGCCTGTTGTCTTTGTTGTTGTCTATACAGTATTTCTTTACCTTTGAAGTATTCCTTTGAAAAAAATTGGAAAATATAGTAGTTTTGAAATGAAAAAACAACTTTAATAAAAAAATAAAATAAAAGATATAACATTTATACCTCTATGGAAATGAGTTGAAGAAGTCTGGATGGCCAAACTAAAAAATGGCAGATACTCTGTTCAACTGTCGCCACCTCATCTGTAGGTATTGGTACCCTAGCTGATCTATCTATAATATCATGTACAGTGATCCTCTGATTCTCTACCTCTAATTGTTGATGATGAACTATATCTCCTATACAATATACCAACTCGTATTCTACTATATGATGTTGAGAATCATCAACATACAACTCGCAATATGTAGGAAGCTGCGGCGGAGGCGTAGGATAAAAAATGGGGTCCGCAGGCTGAGGTGGGGGAGTGGGAGCTACTGGTGGAGGTGGAGGATAAATAATGGGGTCTGCAGGGGGAGGTGGAGGAGTGGGAGCTGTAGTCTGAAATTGTCTTTGCATTTATGCAAACATAGACGGCACCGACTCTCTAATCTTGTCCTCCATCATCGCATTAATACTTTGAGCATCAGCCTCCAAGGATTCTATTTTTTTATAAACCCCCTCAATGATAGAAGTTGAAGAACGTGGAAACACTTTTCCTACCGATACACCTGCCGGATATCCTCTTACACGACCAGGATGTTCGGGCCTTCCCAATGCTGCAAATAAAATATCTTCCCTCCTAGTAGCTATAAATGTCCCCTCTGAACTCTGCTCCTCAAGAGTGTCCTTTATTAATTAATTGAACATTTCTATAATTATTGAAACTTATATGAAGAAAAATGTTAACTTTAATAAATTAAATAGATATCTTACAATCCTCTCAGCTACGATTCTCGATTCTTCTGAAAGATATTGCCCTTTTTTCCCTTTGGAGCTGTATTCCATTTTTCATGTCTAGATAGAGGGGATGGAGGGGCCACCTCTATAGAGCATAAATACTCAGCTCTTAGTTGTTGAAATTTTTCTGCCATCATTTTTTCTTCCAATAATGCATACCCTCACCAAGATAAACTATGAGGGTATACATTTTTAGATTGAATCTCATGATGAGATTTCCTTGTTTTCTGTAATTTAAGAATAATAAATCATTAAGAAAACATTAATAAAATCATTTATATAAGAATGTTTATAAAAGTTTATATTGCCCTTACCAGAAATGACTCTTTTTTCTACTTTCAAAAAACTGTCTCCATGTGTCTTCATCTATAAAAGGATATATACGTCATGGAATTTCCGGACTCCTATGACCATAAATGAAATCAGATGAGAGGGTTTATTTGAAATCCCTCCATTTCCTAGCAGCCAACGATAAGAATTTCTTTCTGACTCTTCCAATGTCAGGAATATCAAATGTCATCTGATAAAGAAGAGGTTAAACATATTATATATACTAGAAACATTAAAAGAATGGTCAAACAATGACAAAATATCTTACCAAAATCGTCTCCCACAACTAAGAGAAAATCGCTTTATCCACACCTCTCCAATAATCATACAGAATGCTTACTTTGGTCTTATCCTGAGTTATAACAAAACTCTTAAAATCTTTGGCATTCGGACATCTAGGAATATCATCATCATCAAACTCAACGACTATCCTCTAATCTTGCCTACGGGAAGTGATAATTTTGGTAAACGTGTGCACCCACATTTACCAACCTTTGAACTCTGTGTCGTAATAGGAGCATGTGAATGTTCATCCCCAGAGGTATGACCAGCAATATGCTCCTCTCCAGAATCATGTGGTTGATCATCAGAATGATCTGTCATTATCCTTCAAATCAAAAAAACAAACGTCATTTCACAAATATAAAAATTCAAATATTTTAAAACTACTGTAATCAGAAAATAGAAAAGTGTACTAAGTTACATAATAGTAAACATTGGTAATATGGTAATCATGTTAAACAATGGTAAAGATGGAAAATATGGTCAAGATGGTCAAGATTGTAAAATTGGTAAAAATGGTAAACCTGGTAAACATTGTAAACATGGTAAAGTAATTATCAGTGAACAAAAATAAGCATTTTAAAATTCATGTAATGGTTATAAACATGATAAAGTAAACTAAACAAACTTAAAACAAAAAAAAACATATACTTATTTTATTTTGAAACATGTTTTAACAAATAAAAAACATAAAATATCTAACATTTATGGAAAAAATAAATGTAAACAAGAAATAAACATATGTTACCTGTAATTTTAGGAAGGTACAAATGGATTGTATTCCCAAATTCCTTCATCGTGATCGTTTCTTATGACACAAACTATGTCTTCAACATGATCATCATTATGATCTGTTAATATTTCCATGGAAGTAGGGATCTCACATAAATCAGCATTTTCATCAAGTTCATCCTCACCAACATATTGTTTTTTCCCTTGTAAAACAATAGCCCACTCCATATCTGATTGATCTACTACATAGAAAATTTGTTTTGCATGTGTTTCCATTATAAAAAAATCATCTGTGTCTTCCAATCTATTCAGATTAACAAGTGTCATTCCAAATTCATCATGTCGGATACTGTTGTTACTGTTAAACCATTTACAGTTAAAAACGGGAACTATAATTTTAAGGTAATCAACCTCCCATATGTCTTCAATCACTCCATAATATGCACTTGATGCTTAAATTGGGTTTTTGTCCTTAGCACTCGGAAAATGCATTGCTTCTGGAAACACCAATACACCACTATTCTGAACTGCACTTCTGTTGTCCTGAGCTTTTGTATGAAATGTATAACCATTAATGTCATAACCGGACCATGTAATCACATTTAAACATGGACCACCCACTATCCATTTTAATGTCTCTGATACATCTGATCTACCAAGAAAATTCTTTTTCATCCATGACAAAAAAAATTGTTGTGCTCATTCAAAATCCACATTTCATTCTTCTTTGGATGACATTGTTTCAACTCATTAATATGCAATGTGATATACGGTTGAGCATCATCTATGTTATTCAAGATGTATGATTCTAACTTCTTCATCTGCTCTACTGACAATGAATTGAATTTCAAGCCGCAAATCCCCTTTCCCTCATTATTAACTCGTTCATGGCGAGATGAAGGCAAACCTATGTGTTGTTCCACAACCAAGTAGCTCGTACAAAACTCTACTACCTCCTCATAAATATACTTTTCAATAATGGAGGCTTCAGGTAGATATAGATTTTTATCAAACCCCTTTAATATTTTCATATTAAAGTTCAAAAGGATATATCCAACGAAGATATACAAGTCCACAAAGCTTTATTTCTCTAACCAGATGAATCATTAAATGTACCATTATATAAAAAAAGTTGGAAGAAACTACATTTCCAATTGACAATGTATAAAAATTGCATCCTTTTCCAAAATTTTCAAAGCATTCACATAAATCACCTTGTTACAAATTGAATTGAACAAATAACACAACTTCATTATAGTCTTTCTGACATGAATGGGAAATATTCCACGCAATGCAACTGGTAGAATTTGTTGCATCATGACGTGACAATCAAGTGATTTCATACCTATCAACATCAAGTCCTTCAATGAGACAAAAAATTTTACATTAGAAGAATAACCTTGTGTCACTTTGATATCATGAAGACACTAACAGAAGCTATTTTTCTCCCTCTTGGATAATGTATGACAAGCCGGGGGAAGAAATGTTCGTCTTCCTTTAGGAGTGGGAGCTAACTCCAAACGTATTCCCATTGATGGTAAGTCTAATCATGCATTCAACCCATCTTTAGTCTTTCTTTAATATCAAACAATGTTCCAATCAAAGAATCACATATATTCTTCTCCATCTGCATGACATCAATATTATGTTTAACTTCATGATACCTCCAATATGGTAGCTCAAAAAAATTGACCTTTTCTTCCAAATATGTCTATCATTACCAGATTTCTGTGTCTTTCCTAATGTCACGTCAAGGTTTTTCACCCTCTCAAAATACAGATCAGGGGATAAAGGTTTTGGAGTAGTATCAAATTCTTGTGAGCCATTGAATGCCTTTTTTATTCTTCTATAAGGGTGTTCCATAGGCAAAAACTTTCGATGACCCATGTACACTGTTTTCCTCCCATGATGCAATTGACAATATGACGTCTGTTGTTCGCAAATTGGACATGCATTATGCCCTTTAACACTGTATCCAGACAAATTTCCATACTCTAGGAAGTCATTTATAGTGAAAAAAAGCACTGCATGTAGTTGAAAATATTCCATTTTATAAGAATTATACACCCTAATACCATCGGCCCATAACTGTTTCAAATCATCAATCACCGTTGGAAAGTAAACATCAATATCATTACTGGGTTGCTTTAGACCAGAGATCATTGTACTCAACATGACATATTTGTGCTTCATACAAACATCAGGAGAGAGGTTGTAAATTACCAATAAAATAGGCCATGAAGTATGTGTTCTACTGAGTGTTCGGTATGGATTCATTCCATTTGTGCACAACCCTAGTCTAAGATTTCTAATTTCATTTCCAAATGTAGAATATTGCACATCAATATTCATCCATTGTTGACAATCAGCTAGAAGACGTATTTTTCTATCTCATACCCGCTCTTCAGCATGACATCTTAACCTTTTTTCATCATGTGAATTAGCAAATAAACGTTTGAAATGATTAATTATAGGAAGATACCAAAATACCTTTGAAGGGAGCTTTGTAATCTCTACATCAGCCTGTGATTTTTCTTTCACCTTATACCGTGATGTCCCACATTTAGGACACTCTGACAGAAATTCATATTCCTTCTTATATAATGCAGGCATTCGGACATGCATGTGTTTTCTTGTATCCCAATCCCATCGGGCATAATATTTTCTTGGCTTTGTAATGTGAATCTGGAAGATTGTTATCTTTTGGAAGAATGACTTTCATCAATTGTAGCAGCTCTGTAAAACTTTTGTCACTCCATCCATGCTTCGCCTTCAGGTTAATCAATCTTAACACCGCCGACAAAACCGTAAAATCTGTTCAACCATGATATAATGGTTTTTCATCATCACCATATAGATGTGCAATTGTCGGTTCTATCTCAATTTGTTCTGCTATAATATCGCGATTCATTTCTTCAATTCCATCGGAGTTACCATCTTTAGAATCATCATCATCAGTGACATTCCATCCAGTTTCACCATGCCAAATCCAAGGGATGTATCTCGGATTAAAACCATGACAAATCATATGATCTTTTGTCTCTCGACTTTTCAACTTCTTCATATTCAAACATTTCATGCATGGACAGAAAAAATGTCACTCTTGGAACATTTCGTTTTGAAAATTCCAAAAAGGCATCAACACCTTCCTCAAATTCATTGCTCATTTGATGTCCCGTAATCCAACAAAGACTCATTATTACCTATAACAAATATCAACAAAAAATATATATTTTTAAGATAAGACAAATATATGTTTATATGAAAAAAATCATAATTTGAATGTAAAACAATTTAAAATATAAAACAGATCTATAGGTATTTTAAAAAATATGCTTGAATATTATTTTTAAAACAAAATATAGTTAGATATAACAGTTTTAAATTTCATTGAATCAAATAAAACCATAATTCCTACATAGTTTAATATTTATTTCGGTTATGATGTTTTAATATATTAGATAAACTACATATTTTACATGTTATAAATGGTTTCTGTAGACCCTAAATCCATTTGGTAAATATTTTCACACAATTAAAAAAATCAATGGAATTGTTTTTGGGAGGAATATGTTCAATCATTTGATTTTGATGTCCCATATTCTGTAACAAAAGGCAATGTGGATACCAAATCCCTTAGTTTGGTTTTTTATTCTCAAAGGGTTTGTGATGAAAAAGAAGAGTATAAATTGATGTATATGATAAAAAAATACAACTATATTTTAATTATGGTTATGATAGAATGAATTCATAACATATCATTTAGGATCTTCTCCCACCAAAAGTAACCCTCCTCAGTTCGAAATGAATAAATTTAGATAATTATGCATGAATTCATACATGTATTATTGTACATAAACTTAAAAAAAGATTATTAGTACTAAAAGTAAAAATAGGAAGAATTAATAAACTCTGTATACTCATGAAAGCTACTCCACAACACTTATATTCTACTAACATCTATATAAAACTACAAATTTCTTTTAAAAACCAAAAAAATTGTTTATATTTATGTATGGTGGGCATAACATGTATACATAGTAAGATCCTCCCAAAAACATCTCATGAAAATGTTGAGGAATCACACTAAATCCCTATGAAAAAAGGAATCTAAATCATCACCTAAATAAGGAAAAAGAGTTTCATATACTCCCTATGGATCACTCACAAAATAATTCATATAAATAAACCTTTTCGTATAAAAATTTATATATATATATATATATATATTAAAATTAAGGTTCTCAGATACCACTTCTCCACTAGTTTTCCTCTCACACCCCAATGCGCTACTCCACAACACTTCCATGCTACTAACATATATAAAAAACAAAAAATTGCTTTTAAAAACCAAAAAAAGTGTTTATATTTTTGTATGGTGGGCATAACATGTATACATAGTAAGATCCTCCCTAAAACATCTCATGAAAATGTTGAGGAAGCACACTAAAGCCCTTTGAAAAAAGGAATCTAAATCATCACCTATATAAGGAAAAATAGTTTCATATACTCACTATGGATCACTCACAAAATAATTCATATAAATAAACCTTTTTGTATAAAAAATTATATATATATATATATATATATATATTAAAATTATGGTTCTCGGATACCACTTCTCCACTAGTTTTCCTCTCACACCCCAATGCTAATGTCATGGTCTCACCCAGCCCATAAATCATCCTACACCATGTGGAATTGTATCACTTACATCAATGAATCATATGTATCTTATATTATCTCATCACCATCTTATCAAAATAGTATTGAGGTGCATACTTGGATACCACTACATATTGTTTACATTAAATCTACAGAAATCGCAAAACAAAATTATATAATATCTGTGAAAGAAAACGAATGAAATAAATTCGTGGAAGGCTTACTTGAATGTTGTGAGTTGAGATGATAGATCCGAGAGGAGTGAAAAAGATAATAAATTAAACCAAAATGAGTTTAACACAGGTCGATCGACAAACCGATTAGGGTTTACCGCGCGAGAGAGACGAGCCGGCTGACTGTCAATCGAAAAATCATAAATGACAGTCCCCATGGCTTTAATTTCTTTAAAATTTTTATATCGTCGGTTATATAATAGCTAACATTATAAACTATTTTTTAAATTTATAACGTCAGTTATTTTAAAACTGACGTAAGCGCTTTGGTTTTTTACGTCGGTTATTTTATAACTGATGTAAAAAATTCCCTGTGCTTTGGTTTTTTACATCGGTTATGTTATAACCGATGTAAAAAACGCGTAGATATCTCGTTTTTTTACTTCAGTTATAATATTGCCAACGTAAAAAACCAAAGCACGGGGGGGTTTTTTACATCGGTTATTTGGAAACCGATGTAAAAACCCCAATATCTATGCATTTTTTATGTCGGTTATCAAATAACCGATGTAAAAAACCCGTAAACATACCGTTTTTTACGTCGGTTATAAAATAACCGACGTAAAAAACCCCACGATTTGGTTTTTTACGTCATTTATTTGATAACCGGCCTAAAAAACACGTAGATATCAGGTTTTTACGTTGGTTTCCAAATAACCGACGTAAAAAACCCCCCGCGCATTGGTTTTTTACGTCCGTTATAAGATAACAGAAGTAAAAACCGAACATGCACGATTTGTAACGTCGGTTATATATAACCGACGTAAAAAATGGTGACGTAAAAAAAAATTTCTGCACTAGTGAAATTTCCCAATTTCACCACACATAACACATTGATGTTTAACAAGTAATTTAAGATGTTCATCATTTCATTCAATTGAAGTTATTATCTTTTTATTACAAAATTACATTGTCATTATCCCCCATTTAGACAATCAAAACATCATCTCATTTCATTGATATATTTCCAATGTTTCTTCTTCCATCATTCTTGAAATACAAAAAGATGAATCAGCATTCCTCTATTGTCATTGTGAAACTATATTTTATATTATTTGGAACATGTGTAATCTAAACTATATTCAGGTGAAAAATTATGTACTATTATATAAGTTTTTGAATAATAACAATCTTTCATATTCCATATCCCATTTCATTTGTTTACTCATTAGGAAGGTCGCTACATTATCCATCATATTTGTTGTTAACATAAATCCTCTTTGTACTATACATTATCTAAAACCAATATATAGCAACCCAGAAATTTATTACTTTATTATTTCATCATTTTAATTATAAACAACATATTAGTATTACGCATAAAAAATAAAACTATTTAGTGTCTGTTGAAAACTAGGACCATACATAATAATTACAACATCGAGCATAAACTTTTTGTAATTTTTTCTTCTCTAGATTATTATTGGCACATGACCTCTCCTTAGAAAATGTTGCCACATGAGGATATTAATAAAAAGGGGTGATCTAGGAGACTAGTAAGGGGACAAATAAAAACAATATAGCATGGGGAGGGCATAATCATAACAATGGTAATGAATTATGAACATGGGTGGAAGAATAAATAAAAGACTTCAAATCTTGCAATTCATAAAAATGAAACATCATTTCATAATAGTTATCTACAAAAAATACTTGTGAATAAATCTATTATATTGTTCAAATAATTTCTAATTTACTCATTAGATTAATCACTTTACCCAATTCATTGGTGTGCTATTTAATTCTGGGTGCACCTGTCACATTCCAACATTCATATTGAGATATATAATTCTAGGCGCACCCATCACATCATAACATTATCATTATCATGAATTCATCAATGAACATATATATAAAATATAAATAAATAACCCTTGAAAAGTGATGGGTTTTATCTCATAAGAACACATTCATAAAAATTGGGTTCCCAAAAGAAATAGGGAATACCATACAAGTTACAAGAACTATCAACCGTGAATGAGAATTAAAATGTGTATTCTTAAAAGAAGGGTTCTTTTGAAAAACATCTTGTTTGACCCATATACTTTTTAAAAACATGTATATACCAGAAATGGTGATAAAATGATGAAAAAATTAATTTTAATGAGTAACCATATGAAAAAAAGTGAATGAGGGGGAACCTGAAGGATGAATGCTGGGTTCAAAAATTTACCCTTACCTTATATCAGAATGCTTCATTCACCTTAATGTCCTATATAACCACATTATATTCATTAAATAGAAACTCCAAAACATTTTATAAATTAAATGATATTATTTTGGTTTCATTAAATTATTTTATAGGCCTTTTGATGAGTTATAGGCTTTAAAAACATTGTTCTTGAATGTTTGTTTTTACGGTTTTCTTGAGTGGTTCACCTATATTCAGGAATTGAAGATCAGGTAGAAAATAAGTAAAAATAAAAAACTGATATTACATGACATTAATCATTTTCCATAAGTTAAAATTATTTTATAATAAATTAAATTGTATACCATTTGGGTGAAAAAATAGATAGCAATTTAAAGATGTTCATTTGGGCTAATTTGGACGGTTTTTCGACCACAACGAACTTGTTTTGATTAATCATTTAGTAATATGATCATAAGTTAGTTACAGAACATTAAGTAAGAAATAATACATATAAAATATTCTTGTTCAACCATAAAAATGGTTTCATGACCAGATCTGATGTTAGAAGTGAAGAAAAGAAAACTTGTCGTTCTTGATGTTGATAGATTAACACCTCCGGAACAACATTTTCTTTTATAAAATAAATGGAAAAGGAGAAGGGGGTTGGATGGTATAATATCACATTAGTATCATAAATTTACATTATATGAATTATTTTTATGTTACCATACCATTTGGACAAAGATAGGTGGGGAGACAATAAGAAGAGAACGTGAAATTGAAAAGAATTTAAAGGAATAGAAGGAGAGAAATTCCTCTAGAATCATCGTCTTGGGATCCTTTTTAAGGGGCCTATTCTTGGTCTTTTGATGATACCTAAAGATTTTGGACGTGGTGGAGGAGATAGGAAAGATACTTTGACAGATTTTATACATGTTTTGAAGCTTGGGAGGTGTGAGGAAATGAGGGTGTGATGGGTGGTTTTTATAGTCGATGGGAGAGGGGTTTTCTTAATATAAAACTCATTAATTTATTATTTCTCTCCAAGACAAGGAATAGTGAGTCTTCCTTAACCAAGATTAGTATTTGTATCATGTGATCCGGAACCAAGTGGTCATAAATTAGAAGAACATCATACATGACTATATAATTAGATTATTTATCTTGTTTTTGTAAATTATGGTATTTCACTATTCATAAAAAATTTAAGTATTTCAGGAAAATACCAAAATTTCACCCCAACGATTTTTTGACATGTAGAATCCAAAAATTAAATCCATTTTTTAAAAACAATTTTCTAAATATGATTAATTTAATATTAAATTAAAATCGTAATTTACTTGAAAAACACAGTTTTTAAAATTTAAACTGATTTTATAATGATTTTAAAAATTATGTAGGGTCTTATAAAATGAACCAATAACTAAAAGACAGAAATTTGTATATTTTTGAATAGTTTTTTTTGAAAATTAATTATCTTTTTAATTTATTAATTTATTATTATAAATTATTTAGGACTTACACAAAAACTAAATTGTTTACTATGATAAAATTTTCACATTCTAATATGCCTAAATTTTATTTAATTATTCATGGGTATGTTTACTATTATTTTGGACAATTTAATATTCATAAGGTTCATAATACTATTCATAAGTGTATGTTACTATTCATAAGGGTAGGTTATTGTTCACCAAAAATTACATTTTCCTTATTGGACCCCAAAAATCATCTTGAACAGAACCGTGTATGTCGGATTTTCAAAATTCCAAAAACCGAACTGAAAAACTTATTTTTAAAGGAACAAAGCACATATTAGTTCATTATGTTGTGTTCTCATGTGATTTTATGAAATATTTATAATAAGTTAATTTCCATTGAAAAACTTTGGGTCATTACATTCTTCCCCCCTTATAAAACTTTGCACCCAAAATTTCACATTACACAAACAAGTGGGGCTACTTCTCCTTCATCGCCTCCTCTGGATCCCAAATAGCATCTTGAAACATAGGGTTGCTCCACAAGACTTTGACAAGGTGGGTTGTCTTGTGGCATAGAACCTTATCACTCCAGTCCAGAATCTCTACTAGTTTTTCCTCATAAGAGAGATCATATTCTAGTTGTACCACCATTGAGATTAGTACATGTGAGGGATCATGTATGTACTTTCTTAGGAGTGATACTTGAAAAACATCATAAAACTGATCCATATTTAGTGGAAGTGAAAGTTGATAGTCCATGACTCTTATATGATCATGGATTTCAAAGTGGCTAATGTACCTTAGGCTAAGATTCCATTTCTTCCCAAATCACATGACTCTCATCCATGGTGATATTTGAAGGAAGACATTATCTCCAATGTCGATCTTCAAGTCCCTTCAATGGTTGTTATCTTAGCTCTTTTGCCGACTCTGAGCAGCTTTGATGTGTTTCTGGATGACTTAAACCTTCTGTGTCATCTCTTGCACAAGATTAGGTCCATGTAGCATTATTTCTCCATATTTATCCCAATAGTTTGGAGTTCTACATTGCTTTCCATATAGAGCTTCATAAAGAGCCATCTAAATACTCGAGTGGAAGCTATTGTTGAATGGTATCCCAACAAATGGGAGATGTTGATCCCATCCAGCTTTTAATTCTAGGGAGCAGGCTCATATCATATCTTCATCTTCCTGAATAGTCTTTTCAGATTGGCCACCAGTTTCAGGGTGATAGGTCGTGCTAACATTTAATTGATCACTCAAATAATGTTGAAGGCTCCTCCCAAATTTATATGTAAACCTTAGATCATGATAATAGGCAATTAAGAGAGAAACTCCATACAGTCTCACAACTTTTTTCAGGTATATCTTTTCATGTTTTTCAAGTAGGAGGTCTTCTCAAATAGCGTTAAAATGGGCAGTCTTGGTGACTCGGTAAACCACAACCCATTTCGTATTATTTCCCTTCGACATCGTAGGGAGACCCATGATAATTTCTATAGTAACATTATCCCATTTCCAATTGTGTATAGGTAATGGATGCATTAACCCGTTGGTATTTTTTTCACTCTTCTTTATCTTGAGGACATACCAAGAACCTTGATATATATTCTACAATCCCCTTCTTTATGTTATCCCACCAGAAGTGTTCTCAGAGATCATGAGACATCTTGGTGCTACCAGAATAGATAGAGAATGTTGAGCTATGTTCATTACCTAATAGCTCCTTAATTATCCCGAGTGATGATGGCTTGCCAAGATGCTTTCCAAACTAAATCACACCATCATCATCTATATGGAACTCATTAGCTTACGTTCATTTACCACATTCACCCTCTTTTGTATCTCTACATCACCCCTTTGTGATTCCTTAATCTTCTCTTGGATGGATGGTTGCACAATCATTTGGGCAAGGTATGGTGTATCCCCTGCCCTTATGATTTCTAAATCCTTCATTTGAATATCCAAGAAGATACGTTCTCTATCAATCCACATCATGGATAAAGTTTCAGGTTCTTTTATTCTTAGAAAATTAGCGACCTTGTTCTCCTATCCAAGATTATAGTGAATAGTGAAATCATAATTCTTGAATAGTTCTAACCATCTCTTTTGATGCATGATGAGGTCCTTTTATGTTAATGTATACTTTAGGCTCTCTTGGTCAGTGTATATGTCACAATTGTCACCAAAAAGTAGTGCCACCATTTTTTTAAGGAAAAAATCATGGTAGTAAGCTCTAGATCATGTGCCAGGTAGTTATCCTCTTGTATCATCAACTGTCATGATTCATAGGTTATCACATTATCATTTTTCATGATCACACAACCCAATCCATTCTTTGAAGCATCACTGTAAATCAAAAAAACATTCTCCACATTTCAGTAGTGTGATTAGAAGTGTAGTAATCATCCTTCCCTTTAGCTCCTTGATGGTTCCCTCACATTCTTCCATCCATACATACTTAATCTCTTTCCTTGTTTACTTAGTTAGATGGCTTGACAATTTTGAGAAGTTTCTCACAAAATGTCTGTAATAACCAGCTAATCCAAGAAAACAATGGATTTTTGGGACACTGGAGGGCCTGGGCCATTTTATTATAGCCTTTGTTTTTTAAGGATCCATAGAAATTTCCTCACATGTGATCACATGCCCCAAGAACATTACTTGCGTCATCCAAAATTCTAACTTGCTAAACATGGCTTACAGATTCTCCTTTCTCAATGTCTCCAACACAGGTCTTAGATGTTCTTCATGTTCCTACTTTCAATTGGTGTAGAGTAGAATATCATCAATAAACACTCCCATAAATTTGTTGAGGTAATGTCTAAAGACTCTAGTCATTAAATCCATGAATATTGAAGGGGAATTAGTAAATCTAGACGACATAACCAGAAACTCATAGTTCCCAAACCTTGTACAGATGGAAGCCTTCTGAATATCTTCATTTTTCACCTCTAAATGATGATATCCAAAACAAAGATCCACCTGTGAGAAGTATTGAGCTCCTCATAACTAGTCAAACAATTCGTCAATCCTTAGAGGAGGATACTTGTTCTTTATAGTGATCTTTTTGAGTTCTTGATAATCGATACATAGCTGCACTGTTATATCCTTCTTATTTACAAAGTTCACCGGTGCACCCCAAGGTGATGCACTAGGGAATATGAACCCTTTGTCTAGATTCTCTTGAATATATTTCTTTATCTCCTCCAGTTTCATAGGATCCATCCTATAGGGACACATTGAGATAGGAGTAATTATGGGTATGAGTACTTTTGAGAACACTACCTCACGATTCAGGGGAATTCTAGGCAACTCTTTAGGAAATACATCACAGTATTATCTCACGATAGGAATTTCCTCATTGTTTAGTGTTTCCTTTGACTAAACCATTTGTGAGAGGTATGCTTCTTCATAGAGAGTCAACATCCACACAGATGAAGGATTTTTCAAAGGTGATTCATGATCTTCCTTGCATTTGTTGAGGAGCAAGGGATGGTTCGAAATATTTGAAGATATTTTCCTTTCTCGACAGTTGATATGTGCTCTATATAACATGATCCAATCCATTCCCTTTATATCATTGAATTCTATGAAGGGATGTATTACAAGATATGATGAAAGAATCATCCCACCTATGCCAACATGAGAAGATTCAAACACATGGGTTGAAATTGTTTCACCACTTACTGTTTTTACAGATATTTCTACTTCAAGGTATCGGGGCATCGATTATATTGTTCAAGAGAACTTTCAAGATACAAACGAATTCTTATAACCATAATCAAATATGAATTTTTCCATTTTTTGAGTGAATAGGAAGTGTACCTTGTACGACTTCGTTATCTTTCTCAACATCTGTAGTAGAGATGGAATAATCATTCCCTTATTCATTTAGATTTTGTTGATACTAATGTTGATTACCCTGGAGAACTTGGGGTTTAGTTCACTCGCTTGAATAATGCCCTAGATTTGTACGGCTGTAGTATTGAACCATGTGTAGTTATCTCCTTTCTTCAGCAACATTCTCCTTCCTTTTCATGACCATTCGACACTCTTGAGAATGGAGTCCTCTTTACCCATAGTTGAAGCCTTTCCCCATCCCGTTAAGGCAGTTCCAATAGTGCAACTTCCCGCATTATTGGCATGTGAGTCATTGAGTTTTGCTTCGACCATTGTCATTAGATCCACCAGCATGAAAATCCATCATTAATTTATTATCACCATATCCTTGGGTCCATTCTCCAAACACCATCTCTACTTTGAGAGAACATTGAACAAATTCTTCATAACTACCAATGTCTCAAATTTCAATATCCTTTCAAAGGTGTAGTTTTAATCCACTAAATAATCTATCAATTTTTCTATCATTATTGATAACATAACCCAAATAGTACCTTGAAATCCTTGTAAAATTTACTTTATTGGTTCTTAAAGATTCTTCTACTTTATTTTGATCTCTATGAATTCTCTCTCAATCTTTGTGTCAATATTTTCTGGGAAATACTTATTATGAAACATGATCTTAATGTCTTCCCATTCCATATCTTTGATTTCAACCCTTGACTTGGTGTTCTTAATCAAATCCCACCATTAATCAGACCCTAAATCCTGACGATAAATGGATAGTGTCACCTTCTCCATCATAGAAAAGTGCATAGGAGAAATGATCTTATCTATTTAAAGGACCAACTATTCCACAACTAGTGGATTAGAAAATCCACTAAACGTCAGTGGTTGTTGCCACATAAAACATTAGATAGCCAGTTGCTCTCTCTTTGGTGAAGGATGATGTTACCCATTATTATGGTTATTTTTTGTAACCTGAGATAATTGGGTAAGCCTCACTATGATGTTTTTAACTTCTCCTCCCAAATCATTGGCGATGTCATTCGGGAAATCGTTGCATTGGCCCTCACACGATTTGTTGGCCATGTTTCTCTTGGTTCCCACCATTTTCAAAAATAGAAAATGTTATATCAAAACAGAATTTAATAATTCATTAATACCATATTAATTTAAACAATTTATACAAAAAGATTAAAATATGGGATCCCTATGTCAAGATTCTAGTGTGCATATTTGTACTTAGTCTCATGTTAGAGGTTTTCTATAGTGTTCACTAATCCTAATTCCCAAATCAACTAAATTGTTCCACTAATACCAACTATAGTGACCCAACCTATTATTAAATTAATATTATATCATTTTAGAAATAAAAAACATAATAGTATAACACAGAGATAATCCCACGGTTTAGTGTCTTGGGAAAACAGTGACCATACATAACAATTACATCATCGAGCATCAACTTTTTTTTATTTCTCTATCTCTAGATTCTTATTGGAACATGACCTATCTTTAGTAAATGTAGCCTCCTGAGGATATAAGTCTAAGGGGGTGAGCTAGAAACCTAGTAAGGGGACAAATAAGAACAATATAGCATGTTTAAAGGATAATTCTAACATAGGAAATGAATAATGTACATGAGAAGAAGCATAAATAAAGGGCTTGAAATGTTGAAATGCATAAAAATGAAATATCATGCCTTAATGGTTAACTAACACACAAAATTGTGATCAAAGGTAGAATATTGTTCACAAAATTTTACATTTACTCATTAGATTCATCATTTTACCCAATGCATTGGATCACTGTATAATTTCATGCACACCCATCACATTCAAACACTCATATTGCACTATATAATTTCGCATGCACCTGTCACATCATAACATTATCATTACCATTCATTTCACAATGAAAATATATCAAAAATTAACATAACACACCCATGAAAAGTAATTGTTTCATCTCATAAGAACACATTATTAAACATTAGGTTCCCAAAAGAAATAGGGAATAACATACAAGTTACAAGAACTGTAAACCATGAATGAGAAGTAAAAGGTGTGTTCTTAAAAGAAGAGTTTTTTTGGAAAAAATTTTGTTTGAAATAAATACCAGTGACAAACATGTATATCCCAGAAAATGTGTGGAAATGATGAAGAAATGGTTTTTTAAGGAGTAACCATAACAAAAAAAATGATTGAGGGACAACCCTAAGGATGAAAGTTGGATTCATGGAATCCCTCATACATTATATCTGAACGCTTCCTTTTCTTTAATGTGCTGTATAATGACATTATATTAATTAATTAGAAACTCCAAAACCTTTTATAAATTAAAAGGGATAATTTTGGTTTCCTTATATTATTTTATGGGCCTTTTGATGAGTTATTGGGTTTAAAAACTTTGTTTGGGAATGTTTGTTTTTAAGTTTTTCTTGAGCAGTTCACTTGTATTCATAAATTGATGTTCGAGTAGAACATAGATAAAAATTCATAACTGATATTACATGATATTAAGAATATTTCAAAATTTAAAATTTTCTTATAATTAATTATATTTTATATCATCTAGAGTTATCATTAGATAGAAATTTAATGATAACCGTTTGGGTTAATTTTGGTGGTTATTCGACCACAAAAAACTCATTTTGATTAATAATTTATTAATATAAACATAAGTTAGTTCCATAAAATTAACTAGGAAATAATACATATAAAATATTCATGTTCGATCATAAAAATTGTTTCATTACTATACATGAAGGTAGAAATGAAAAAAATAAAACATGTCGTTCTTGAAGGTGATAGATTAACACCTCACGAACAACGTTTTCTTTTATAAAATAAAAGGAAGGGGAGTAGTGGTTTGGATGGTATATGTAGAGACACGAAGGTAGACGTACATGGAAATTACAATACTTTTTCAGAATACTTAGTACATAACAAAAACAAACACACAAGGATCGTAATAGTTTAGTATCTTTGGAAACTCGGAACGTAATCTTCTAATCGTGGTGAAGGATCTTCAATATCTCCCATAAAGATCTTCCTTTTTTTACCTAAAACCTTTCTTTATATCCTGGGGAAAAGAAAACATAAAAGGGTGAGCTCAAATGCTCAGTAAGGGTAAACAAAATAAAAGTCAATCACATCATATTCATAAGAACATAACTTTTGGAAATCTTAACCTGCAAAAGAGAGCATAATTTCATAATATGGGATAAATCATAGTAGTGAAATGAAATCCCAATAATCATAACATAAATCATGAAACATTGTGGCATACACACATAATCATAGAGAATCATTTCTTGTTAGTCATGACTCATTTCCAAGAATATCTTAGTGGACAAAGTCCCTTTCTGAATCGAGTCACCCTCGTTTCAGTCCTGTTTCACTGAACCGGTATAACCTACCATTCCAGCCATGTCTATCTCATGAGATATGAAATCTTTACCCAATGAATTGGAGGGAGATATAGGTCCTACCCATATTATAATGAATCCTTTCTTATGTGTGCCACATAATCATAAATCATACATCATCGCATAACACATGTAACAAAAATGGGATTCTTGAAACATCATGACATCATAAAGCAAATCATATAATGTAAATGACTTCATAAAAATAATTCCCTCACAACATAATAAAATCAATGTAATAATAGGGATAAAAACAGAACCCTATATTATCTTAGATGGAAAATAATTTTGATAAAACACTTGAACTCCATTCTTGAGGAAAATATCCTTTCTACTTCAAAAACATTTTCCTTTCTTAACATGTCATACAATTTTAAACATAAAGAAGTTGATTAAAAATAAACTTGAAAACTTTTAAAGGAAGCTTCTTGAAAATAATGTTTTAAAAATCCATTCATGATGTATAAGTTAAAAGAAACATTCTTTGTACTTTTGTCGGAAAAGTCAAAAAGTACCTCATACGAAAAATGACAAAAGATTCCTTTCATATCCTTTACTAAAAACTCACCGAAGGGTAAAATTGGAATTAATCAATTGTAGGTGGATGGAAATAATATTAAATATCTAGGAAACTTGGTTGTGGATGAGAAAATACACACCAGTAAATACCAAAGTATAATCAATCTCGGATAAAAATGAGATTGTGATATTTCCCTTACCTTAGGTTCGACTTGCTTTGTAAGTGTCCGAACCTCCTCTTTTTGACGCGCCTTTTCTTAGCCTCCACATAAAGAACTAAGGATGGTATATGAAGAAGACCAGGACCTCTAGGATGATACTAGGAAAGTGGAGAAGGGATTTTGGCAGGGGTTGGCCGAGCTTGATGGCTCAAAGTTGTGTGAGGAAGAGAGGGAGGAGGTGCCCTTTTATAAGGGAGGAGAGGGGCACCTTAGGAATATCTCAAAATATTATTTTATATTAAAGTCAAAATCGGATTATAATGGTTCCAAATGGTCTTATTTCGAAGCTAAAGTGGGGATGGGTCTAAATACTATCAACCAATTGGATTTAGACAAGTTTAGGTTATTATTTTAACCTTATCAATTAGATTTAACTTTAAGTTAAATAATTTAACTTTTACCGTGTCTTTTTGTTTTCTTACACTATATGGTTAATACACTTACTATAACATGCGAAACGAACCCCAAATTGTTTATTATTAATATATATATCCTTATCTAAGTCATTTGGCCGAACCTTAGATTTTTAGGAATAAAATAACAATTAATAATATAATATTTGATTTAAATTTGTTTTTGTGTCAATTTTGACACTATTTGATATATGATTTATGTGAAAGTCATAGAAGAATTATATGTTAGAACCAAGTTGATTAAATAAACACTAATATATCATAGTAACCTAGAAAATTAGTGGAATTCATAAAAAGTCTTAAATTACATTTATTTTGGTATTTATAATATCAATTATGTCAATATTTCATTAATAAGATAATTACTGCATCATCTTTGTGTCATAAATAAACTAACTTATTTGATGTCTACAAATTACAATACCATTATGTAGGAAATCTTTTTAGCTTTCTGATGAATATTTACAATCGAATTTATCTTATGTATAACCCTATATTAAAAATGTTTTAGTAAATAAACTTTTATTTTAACTCTTTTAACTTTTCTTTGAATTAAATAATAATAAATGTCCTAATCTAATCCATGTGGGCCTAAATGGTCATATTTTATCCCTAATCTTGTTTTTGGTCGAATTAAACTTATCCAATAGAATTTGGACATGTGTTAGGGTAATAATAATATCATTGTTACCCTTAATTACCCTATTTACTTTTAACCGTGCTAAATAAAAGTAAAAAGTTATTATTCACCAAAAATTATTTTCATATCATTGAACCACATTTTACATACTGACATCAAAAGTGTCTCTCTTATATTTTAAATTACACTCATAGAAGTGGTAAAATTATGTTTTATGAAAAATTTAGTTTTTTTTAACTACCACTTAGTGGTTTCACTATTCATCAAAAATTGAAAGTTTTCAGAAAAATACCAAAAATTAGGCCTAAGCTATATTTTATATTATGAACTAAAAAATGATTTTTATTTTACCAAATTCAAAACATATTAGTTGCATTAATTAATTTAAAAATTAATTCTCGCCGTCAAAACAAATAGCGTGTTTTTAAGAGACAATAACTATCAAAAGATTGACACTTGTTTATGTCTGGTTTAAATGTGAAATTACATCCAATGACCAACATTGTATTAAATTATAAAAATATATTCTAAATATACTTTAAAACCACTTAAATTAATAATTTATCACTATTAATTATTTTGATTAAAAAAAGATGTTTTTAATTATAATTTAGTAATTTTCACTATTCATCAGAATATGAAAGTTATCTGAAAATCACCAAAATTTCTCCCTAAGCTAATTTCGATATTACGAATCCAAAAATGAAGTCCGTTTTGAAAAATAAAATTTACAAAATTTCAAAAAGTGGTTATTACTATTCGTAACGGCTAGTTTTAATAATATTTTAATAGCATATCATTTTTAGTGAAACTCGGTATTGCGTACTACACACGCGATCGAGGAAGGTCGCGATTGCGTGTAATACAAGGCAAGTCAAGGATGCGTGTTGAGAAAGCTCCTTTTGGTGTAGCGTACAACACAAGACATTAATAAAATTAAAAAGAATATTTTTTATAAAATCCCGGGCTGTTACATTCTACCCCCCTTAAAATGAATTTCACCCACGAAATTCGCCGGGGGTATAAATGGTTTACTATTCGAAAGTTTCTTTAATAGAAACCCACATCGTAAAAAAAATACCAAAACCTGGCTTTAAAAACTATAGTATGAAATGTAATGATTACCCAAATAAACTAATCACTGGGTTTCCACATAGGTGAAAATATGGATATAGAAGAGAAATCTAACCATCATGTTCTGATGGAGAGTGGTAGAGAACATGGCTATGGAAAAGCCAGTAATCACAAATCCATATATTTGTGATGATATAAGGTGCCATCTGATTCATCAAGTATAAGATCACTAGGACAATATTTTTGATTTTCAAGATCATTTCCCTAAAGTTGAAAATTTTAATTAGAATAAATACTTACTTTATTTTGGTACAATCTCACTGTTGTTCGTGCCTTGAATAATTTCCACTTCATCTCTTAAATAAATGAAGTTGAATTTGTTATTCGTGAAGTGTTATCTGATCATGTGATAGAATGACGGGTCATTCCATCTGTCTCAAACAAAAGGTTAGCAAAAATTATATACATAAGTCGGTCTATAGTGAGATTAATCATATATGGTTCCTAAAATGGACTTATACTTCATATATCATATAATAAAACTAGTTTCTACTAAACAGAGACATCCTGTAGGCCAGTGGTAAGTGATAAAGGCCAGTGGCACTTCGGTTGTGGGTTCGATTCCCACAGCCTTGTCCGACGCGATGGGCCGTCGCCCGTTCTGCAGGTTGTCCTTTTTCTAAAGCTATATTACTATAACATCTCATCAATAATGTCGAAAAACGTTTTATCCTAACTTATGTCCAACATAATCCATTACAATCTTTAGGCTTATCCATAATACTTCAGTCCACTCTCATAATATAGTGAAAACGATTACCAGAGATTTAATACCATCGTTGATCCCCATATATCATAAGATATGTCTTGATGGTCACATTCCAAACATTCAAAGGCCTTAATAATGTATTCTCTTGAATTACAATTGAACCATAGTGAAAACTTGAATGCAGTTAAAAGTTCACACTTTTCACATACCAAAATCCTCAAAATTCTATATACTCAAACCATGATATCACTTAGTCCTTATATCAATCATGAGCTCATGAATAATGTCAAACATTTCATTTTCTCCTTATCCCTTCATTATGTGCATATCATCTACATTCCAAAAATATATAAATAACCTTTCATGGACACTAGTACCATTAATCATACACTTTCAAAACTCAAGGAAGGACAACAATGTAACAATCCTTATATGTCTCTTTATTCCATAGTACCATGAGATTACTTATACAACATTACACATGAAAAACATGTCATCATTCCACTACATTCTTAAACCATTGACCGAGCTTCAACAATTCTTTCATCTCACATATCATTTGTAGTCTCTTCATCATCATCAACATAAATACTACCCATACGACCATACTGATTCTCTTCATGAGACTTTCCCTTAGGGCATTGGTTTTCATAATGCCCGTACATTCCACATTTAAAACATTTAACCATTGTTGATGACATAGAAATACCATTAACTTCATCCCTGGTGTTAACTAAACCTTTTCCTTTGCACTTACTGGCTTTGTGTCATTCTTTTCCACACCCAAAGCATCTTCCAGTTCCTTTGAAACATTCTCCTTTATGCCACTTCCCACATGATTTACATAGGGGAAATTGAACTTTCTTTCCTCTATGATCATAATGAAACTCCATCTTTCTCTTATTAGCCGAGTCAGGAAACTTACCAAATTTTACTTTATTGATAATATTATGAGATTGATGATTCGGCATAATAATGATGTTTGGACTTCCAAATCCCATTTCATTTGGTTTCTCATGAAGAATATCATTCCATTGTCAATCATATCCTCCATTATCGTGAATCATCTTGTTTCCAGCCATTTAATAAAACCCAAAAAGAATAGTGTGAGAGGCAAAAATCATGCTAGGGAAAACAACATAATAAAGGGGGAGTACCTTCAATATCTAACATCTTAGGTTTAATTCTATGATCGTTAGCGTAATTCTAGTACTATAACCTATACATATACTTAACCTTAGGAACATCCCTAGACATACCTTAGAAATATCTATAGGGATCTCACTAACGTTTTCGCATCCTAGTTTCCAAAGGTTGACTAAACCTTTCCTCTGATACCAACTGTAGAGACCCGAAGCTAGACGTACATGGACATTACATTACTTTTGCGGAATACATAGTACATAACAAAAACACACACACAGGGATCGTAATAGTTTCATGTCTTTGGAAACTCGGAACGTAATCTTCTAATCGTGGTGAAAGATCTTCAATATCTCCCATAAATATCTTCCCTTTTTTTTACCTAAAACCTTTCTTTATATCCTGGGGAAAAGAAAACATAAAAGCGTGAGATCAAATGCTCTGTAAGGGTAAAAAAAAGAAAAATCAATCACATCATATTCATAAGAACATAACTTTTGGAAATCTTAACCTGCAAAAGAGAGCATAATTTCATAACATGGGATAAATCATAGTAGTGAAATGAAATCCCAATAATCATAACATAAAACATGAAACTTTGTGGCATACACACATAATCATAGAGAATCATTTCTTGTTAGTCATTACTCATTGCCAAGACTATCATAGTGGACAAAGTCCCTTTCTGAATCGAGTCACCCTCGTTTCAGTCCTGTTTCACTGAACCGGTATAACCTACTATTCCAACCATGTCTATCTCATTAGATATGAAATCTTTACCCAATGCATTGGAGGGAGATATAGGTCCCACCAATCTTATAATGAATCCTTTCTTATGTGTGCCACATAATCATAAATCATACATCAACTCATAACACATGTAAAAAAATGGTATTCTTGAAACATCATGACATCATAAAACAAATAATATAAGGTAAATGACTTCATAAAAATAATTCCCTCACAAAATAATCAAATCAATGTAATAATAGGGATAAAAACAGAACCTTATATTATCTTAGATGGAAAATAATTTTGATAAAACACTTGAACTCCATTCTTGAGGAAAATATCCTTTCTACTTCAAAAACATTTTCCTTTCTTAACATGTCATACAATTTTAAACATAAAGAAGTTGATTAAAAATAAACTTGAAAACTTGTAAAGGAAGCTTCTTGAAAATAATTTTATAAAAATCAATTCATGCAATGTAAGTTAAAAAAATTCTTCGTACTTTTTTCGGAAAAGTCAAAAAGTACCTCGTACGAAAAATGACAAAAGATTCCTTTCATATCCTTTACTAAAAACTCACCGAAGGGTAAAATTGGAATTAATCAATTGTAGGTGGATGGAAATAATATTAAATATTGAGTAAACATGGATGTGGATGATAAAATACACCCCAGTAAATACCAAATTATAATCAATCTCGGATAAAAATGAGATTGTGATATTTCCCTTTCCTTAGGTCCGACTTGCTTTGTAAGTGTCCGAACCTCCTCTTTTTGACGCCCATTTTATTAGCCTCCACTTAAAGAACTAAGGATGGTATTTGAAGAAGACCAGGACCTCTAGGATGATACTAGGGAAGGGGATAAGGGATTTTGGTAGGGTTTGGCCGATCTTGAAGGCTCAAAGTTGTGTGAGGAAGAGAGGGAGGAGGTGCCCTTTTATAAGGGAGGAGAGGGGCACCTTAGGAATACCTCAAAATATTATTTTATATTAAAGTCAAAATTGGTTTAAAATGGTTCAAAAGGGTCTTATTTCGAAGCTAAAGTGGGGATGGGTCGAAATCCTATCAACCAATAGGATTTAGACAAGTTTAGGTTATTATTTTAACCTTATCAATTAGATTTAACTATAAGTTAAATAATTTAACTTTTACCGTGTCTTTTTGTTTTCTTACAATATATGGTTAATACACTTACTATAACATGCCAAAAGAACCCCAAATTGTTTATTATTAATATATATATCCTTATCTAAGTCATTTGGCCGAACCTTATATTTTTAGGAATAAAATAACAGTTAATAATATAATATTTGATTTAAAATATTTTTTGTGTCAATTTTGACACTATTTGATATATGATTTATGTGAAAGTCATAACAGAATTATATGTTAGAAAAAAGTTTATTAAATCAACACTAATATATCATAGTAACCTAGAAAATTATTGGAATTCATAAAAAGTCTTAAATTACATTTATTTCGGTATTTATAATATCAATTATGTCAATATTTCATTAATAAGATAATTACTGCATCATCTTTGTGACATAAATAAATTAACTTATTTGACGTCTAAAAATTACAAATAAAATACCATTATGTGGGAAATATTTTTATCTTTCTAATGAATATTTACAATCGAATTTATCTTATGTATAACCCTGTATTAAAAATGTTTTAGTAAATAAACGTTTATTTTAACTCTTTTAACTCTTCTTTAAATTAAATAATAATAAATGTCCTAATCTAATCCAAGTGGGCCAAAATGGTCATATTTTATTCCTAAGATTGTTTTTGGTCGAATTAAACTTATCCAATAGAATTTGGACATGTGTTAGGATAATAATAATATCATTTTTACCCATAATTACCCTATTTACTTTTAACCGTGGTAAATAAAAGTAAAAAGTTACTATTCACCAAAAATTATTTTCATCTCATTGATCCACATTTTACATACTGAAATCAACCGTGTCTCTCATATTTTTTAAATTCCATTCACAGAAGCGGTAAAATTAAGTTTTATGAATGATTTAGTTTTTTTAACTACCACTTAGTGGTTTCACTATTCATCAAAAATTGAAAGTTTTCAGAAAAATACCAAAAATTAGGCCTAAGCTATATTTGATATTATGAACTCAAAAATGATTTCTATTTTACCAAATTCAAAACATATTAGTTTCATTAATTAATTTAAAAATTAATTCCCACTGTCGAAACAAATAGCGTATTCTTAAGAGATAATAACTATCAAAAGATTGACACTTGTTTATGTCTGGTTTAAATGTGAAATTACATCCAATGACCAACATTGTATTTAATTGTAAAAATATATTCTAAATATACTTTAAAACCACTCAAATTAATAATTTATCACTATTAATTATTTTGATTAAAAAATGTTGTTTTTAATTATAATTTAGTAATTTTCACTATTCATCAGAATATGAAAGTTATCCGAAAATCACCAAAATTTCACCCTAAGCTAATTTCGATATTACGAATCCAAAAATGAAGTCCGTTTTGATTAATAAAATTTACAAAATTTCAAAAAGTGGTTATTACTATTCATAACGGTTAGTTTTAATAATATTTTAATAGCATATCATTGTTTAGTGAAACTCGGTATTGCGTACTACACATGCTATCGAGGAAGGTCGCGATTGCGTGTAATACAAGGCAAGTCAAGGATGCGTGTTGAGCAAGCTCTTTTTGGTGTAGCATACAACACAAGACATTAATAAAATTAAAAAGAATATTTTTCAGAAAATCTCGGGCTGTTACAGTATAATATTTAATTATAGTATATGTATGATACTAGAGTTACCATACCATTTGGGAAAAGATTGGTGGGGATAGAATAGGAAACACAAATGAAATTTTAAAGGAATTTAAATGAAAAGAAGGAGAAAAATTACCACTTGAATCCTCCTCTTGAGATCCTCCTTAAAGAGCCTAAGTATAGAATATTGATGAGACCAAAAGCTATTGGACATGATGGAGGGACTAGGAAAGATTCTCGGGCAGAGTTTAGTCAAGTCTTAATGCTTGAGAGGGGTGAGGAAATGAGGGTGTAAAGGGTTGTTTATATAGTCGAGGGGAGAGGGGTTTTCTTGATATAAAACTCATTAATTTATGATTTCTCCAGAAGACAAGGAATATTGAGTATTCCTAGACCAATAATAGTAATTGAATCATGTGATACCGAACCGAGTGGGCTTACATCAGTAGAACATAATACATGACCCTATAAATTGCTTATATAGCTTATGTTTGTAAAATATAGTTTTTCACTATTCATAAAAAATTCAAGTATTTCAGAAAAAATCCCAAAAATTTCACCCCAAACATTTATCGAATTATAGAATTCCAAAATTAAGTCCATATTTCAAAAATAATTTTCTAAATATTATTAACTAATATTTAATTAAAATCAGAATTTACTTGAAAAATACAGGTTTTAAAAATAAAACTGATTTTATAATGCTTTCAAAAATTATATAGGGTCTTATAAAATTATCTAAAAACTAAAAGACATATAATTGTTAATTTATGAACAAATTTTAAGAAAATTCATTTTCCTTTTAAATTAATTAATTAATTATAATTATTTATTCATGACATAAAAAAATACCAAAACGTTTACTATGGTCAAATTGTCACTTTCTAAGATTCCTAAATATTATTTAATTATTCATGGGTAAGGTTACTCTTAATTTTGATGACTTACTATTAATAAGGGTTGTACTACTATTCATAAGGGTATGTTAATATTCATAAATGTATGTTATTATTCACCAAAAATTATGTTTTCCTTATTGGACCCCAAAAATCATCTTAAACGCAACCATGTATGTCAGATTTTCAAAATTCCAAACATTGAGGTGAAAAACTTATGTTTAAAGGTCACTTATCACATAAAAGTTCATTATATTGGGTTTTCATGTTATTTTATGACATATTTATAATAAGTTACATTCCATTTAAAAACTTTGGGTCGTTACACAAAAACCATAGTGTGATTAAAAATAACCATAGAGAGTTACCATATGATGATGAAAAATAATTCATAGTATTTCTAAATAATAACACCTTAATTTCAATCTATTAAACCATTGGTTTAACTGAAGAAATAAATGAAAGTAATCTATTTAAATTGTTCATAATAGTTTATAATGAGAAATATGTATTAAACCCAATGTATCATGTAGGAGTAACTATCAAAGTTTGCAGAAATATGCCCACTCTTTATCAACTAGTCATGATCATGTTGTTATCCAATTCACCACTTTAAGAGTTGTTACCCATATTTTCTTCTTTGAAATATCCATATACTATTTCTATTATAAAGAAATATTTTTATATTATTGTAAAACAGAGTCATTTATTTAAAATAACTTTGTAAATACTCCTATACATTTGAATATTTTATGGGTGTTTTCCATAATTTATCTCATCATTGTTCCCTGAAATAAGAAACCCTTTCATTGATTCTAAATTATTTTACCTAACTAATAAATAAATAGACATTACATCTTAATCGATCAAAAGAACATTTATATAATAGTTATACATACCAGAACTCTAACAATTTGTTGACTTTAGAATCTTGGAATCAAAAAAACTAATTACATAAAATGTATACATTATCATTGATAATGTTCTCCGCCACTAGATTTCTACTTAGTAATATAATTCCCCAAAATGAAATTCATATATCGTGGAAAAAGGCGTATATCTATAGATGATATCTGGTTCATATTATGGTCAAAAAAAGATATAAATAAATTATAATAGGTAAGTATTTTAATGATAATATGTTTAAGAGAATATAAAAATGAAAATTTGAAATTCATAAACCATAATCATTAGATATAAAATAATGGTTGGTAATTTATAATGCATGAATCATATAGGAATCAATTAACATAATACATGATATCTTATCATCAGTATAATACCCTATCCTAAAGAGTGGAATAATGTTTGGAACAATAATAGTCATTGAAATATTATATAATGGATAGCAACCAATAAATTCTTTACATGTTAGTCTTTACATAACCACTCATGTACCTACTTAATGTTTGTAATGACCTCGTGTGTACCCCATTTCATGTTAGTATTACCACACATGACCCCTATATTGGGCTTTAGAAAACCTCTCATGTACCCTTTTTACACATAAACCATTAATCATTACATAATTAATTATAGTTATATTGTTAACCCAACCATCAAATAATAATAATAATCCACTTTTATATATTCAACAATATCCTGAAAACATTTATCATTATGTCAATTCGTATCCTATGAAAATGAAAACAAGTTTCGTCAATATTTATCCATTAAAACATAAAAAATTATATATAAATAGTAAATATGGAAACATTGGATCATATTCATAATAAATCATAAGAATAATCTAAGTGAACTATAATATATGAAAATATGTGTAAAATATCTGAAGATAATTTCTTGAGGAAAATACCCATTTCATTTCTATATAAAATATTTGATACATAATAATTTTCCAAATATTAAGGAAAACATTTTCTTTGAAAATAACCATAGAAAATTATAAATGATGCTTCAAGGTTAGGAAAAGTTGTTACAATTGTAATTTTAGTTCATGTAGTGTATGTTAAAAAAATCACATTCCCATTTTTCATAAAAATTAAAACATACCATGTTTTTAAATTGACAAGAAGATTAATTATTTTAAAAAGAATTTATATTGTGAAACATGGGAACAAAATAATTTATAAATTCATTTTTTTGGGAAAATAATTATTGAAAACTTTTTAAATAAAATATATTAATTCAAGATTATTATCACAAATCGAATAGTGAAACAAAGTTAGTTATTATTGAAAAAAAAATTTCACTCTCATGAGTACATAAAGTGATGAAAATAAAAATGAAAACATTTTACATAATTAACTAGAGGAGAATAAAATAAATAATATTGGGTATAGATATATCATATAATATTATCAGAAAAAATTTGAGCATAGATAATCCTTGTAAAAAGTTATACTGGAATGTAAACCAACAACTAAAGTCTATTTTCTTCATAAGAATTATTAACACAAAATAAAAAAAATATTTTATTATAATTATATACTAGAACAACAATTGGCCACTACTAGTATTTCAATATCGATTTTTTATTAATTTATTATTAAATTAATCATTTACGAGTGTAAACTATTTCAATTTTCATATATGTTCTGGTTTGATGGTTGTTTTCCATGAACATTTATTCTGACTCCCCACATTTTAGTGTTTTTATTCTCATTTTATTAATGATATTCAGGTTTGGGTTTCATTTACATGGTGTTCTAATTCGAAACATGTTGATATTTTGGGATTTCCTTTTGTTCATGGTTAAGAAGAATAGTCAGAGGGAAGATGTAAGACCTCCCTTCAGGATGAACCTTTTCAGTTAATTCTAAACTTAACATATTCTTATAAAATGGGGTTTTCAGGGCTATGTCCAAATACTGTGATCTCCAATGGACACAATTTGGGGGTCATTGGTGGGTTTTCATTTTGGTAAATGAATTGTGAATTATTTTGTAAACCATTATGAATGCGCGTGGTTAGATATGATGTTTTTGACTGATCCATTTTTATAACTTTTTCACTATTTTTAATCCTTCAAGGGAACCCTTGATAGTAATGTGAGGAATAATGTGCTTTTATATTGAGTATCTTTGTTTAGGAAAGTCTGCATCCTCTTATAAGTAATATTGCAGTTTAAAAATCTTCAGAGGTGGTGGAACATAAAACATTGGTGCACTAATTTCATATCGGTGTTGGCAAACCATTCGAATTGTCCATGTGTCTAAAAATCCTGGTAATTTAAATATTTTCCTCCAAAATAAAGAGGTATTCCACCATTCTTCTTTCCTACATGAGTTATCTAACCCTTTTGATCCCTATAAAGAGTTGTTCATTCCTCATCCCTTGATTATTTTATTTTGTTTCTATTTTCCAAGAAGATTTGAGGGGATAGATTCATATATGTCCCTTCATATTACATATCTCTTTCTCGTATCTATGATATTTGATTCCCCCATTAACATTAATTGAAATTTAAATCAATTATAGTGTTATGAGTGGGTGTAATGATATGTATTTTGGTGAATACGGTTTCTTGACATCATTTCTTATCTGGTGGTTGTGGTTTCCATCAAAGGTGAAATGTGTTGTGGTCCTTCGACTTGGTTTAAAATTTTTTGAGGTATGTGTTACTATGAAATTGTTTCATTTTGGAATTATAAGTATTATTTTACGATTTAAATTCACTTTTTATTAATTTATAATGTCTTACGATAACCTTGTGGTGTTTTAGAACAATTTCAATGTGTTTATAGATTGGAATAAATTGTTTTTCATTTTAAACTGATTTTTTCATGATTAATAAAAAATTTTAAAATATTAATAGGTAATTTAAAATTTCCAGGGTTATTTTTTTAATGGGTTCTAATGTGTGTAATGGTTATTGTCTACGTTTTTGGGTCAAATGAGGGAAAAAATGTTTAAAAAAGTAATTAGGTTTTAAATTAAGATGTTGACTTTTAAATTGTTTGTAAAGGGGTGACTTAGTGTATTTGTAAGGGTTATTCAAACTTTATTTGTAGGTTACCAATTTCTATTTATTCATATGGGATTAATAAGAAATTGTTTCGGGTTAATGGTTGGCTTTTTATCCTTTTAAGGGTTTTCAAATATAATGTCCCTTGAAGAAGGGTAGATTTGGAATGTTTTAAATAAGATGATTGATTTCTTTTAGACCATTTAAAAATATTTATGTGCTATTATGAAATGATTTATTTATTTAAAAGAATTTCTGTAGGTTTTGGAATTTCAAAGAAGATAAACACTATATAAAAGTTAAATTGATATTTTTTAAATGATTGGGAGTTGTAAATCAATTTCCAAATGGTTTTTGGAAAATATATTGCCGAATTATGAAAGGTCATGGAATTACAATACATGTTTTGAATTTAATGTCTTATCTTTAACATTGATTTTTAATATTGTATGGGGATAGAACCCTCGATTTCCACTTCCATGTGTACTGCTTGTGTTGTTCGTGATTAGTATGCGAAACTTTTTTCTCCTATTATATGGGAATGTTCTATTTATGATTTGTTTTCATGTTATGCATATGCTAATTTCATCATTTGGGGTATGGATAAGGGTATTTATGGTTTTTCATTTTAGGTAGAATTTTATTTTTTAAATTTCCTTAACATCCTTTACAGTTTATGGGATATCGAGTACAAAGTGGATGATTTTTCTTGTTAAACTATTTAGTTCACATGCTGCTACCTTCCCACCAGTTTTTCTAGTTTAAAGTTATAAGAAGTTGTTTATCATCAAAATGGGGCTTGTGTAGGATAAATGGATGACATTATATAATTATAAGATGATTATGACTATTTAATGTGGTTATACTCTTGTATGGTCAAATAATTGGATCATTAGTAACTTTGGGTAGTACCATGACACATTATTTTTCTTTCTAAGTTATTTATTATAGGGCGTTTGATGAAGTTATTGTTCATATCATTTCCCATATTTTTATTAATATAGAACCCTTCCTTTTATATATTTATGTTTTATATATGATACAATGTATGTGTTGTTATTTTTTGATATGATTAACCCATCTGAGCTTGTTGTTTCTATTAAAAGGGTTTTAAAAGATGTTTTGAAACCCTATTTTTTAGTTTTTTAAGGACTCTTGTTTATATGATTTAATGTTCATATAATAAAAGGTTATTTTTTTGAAACTTCCTTTGGTTAGTGTAAATTTTCTATGGAATATTTCTATTTAAATAAAAATTTTGAGTTATATTTATCCTGAAAAATGAAATTTCCATGTGAGTATTTTTTTTAATAGATCAAGACAGTGGATTATCTTTCAAAACATGTGTTTTGGGTCATGGAAAATAAATTATAATGTTTTGAAGGATCAATCGTGATTTGTTTTGTTTTCTATAAATTATATTTATGTAAATATTTATATTAATATTACTTTCAAACTATCATTTTAAATTTCCTTATAAAGCATATTGTATAGTTATTTGCTGATGTGGTTATATACTATAATCTTTTGATCATGCGTAAAAAAGCTAAGGTTCCCATTTCTCTTTCTGATAAATATTGTTCATCAGGGCCAATATAGAGAATGTGGGGTGTTGGTGTGAAACAAGAAGTTTTATAGAGATGGTTTTGATCCTATATTCAGTTGGTTGGTTTGTATTATTATTCAACAAAGATAGGTATGTTCCAGTTTTGACCATCCTAGATACATCTATAATTTATGGATATTATTTTATTATATGAAAATGGGTCAGATCATGGTAGTTGGTTAGGTAGTATTTGGAATGTAGTTTATTTATTTTGGTTCTAGATATTATATATTCTTCTATTTTAGCGTTGATATGGAAAAATATATTCTTAAAGGAGTTAATATGATTCCCTAATTCTAGTTGCTAGCCCATGTGGATTGTGATTTCCCTATGGGCCTTAGAATGAAAGGAGCCATTTTCCAGGTAGGATATAATCCCAGAATGATTCATTAAAAAATAGTATCAATGGTTTGGGGGAAATGCGTGGGGAAAATGTGAGGGGGTACTTGGTGTGTTTGAGGTGTGGTAAATGAATTATTAATTTTATGGTAAACCACGATGAAAGTTTTTGGTTTTCAATATTTTTTTTTACAGACCAATTATCATGAATTTGATGCTATTTTCAAACATTTTTAGGAACCCTTAATGGTCGTTCAAGGAATGGGGTGGTTCAGGATTGAATCACATGGTTTGGGAAATTGTAAAGAAAATTAGAAGTAAAAATGAATATTAATTTTTTTTGAGGCAATGGAAATCGTATAGTTGGTGCTCTATTTTCATATATATGTGGCCAAACTATTTATCTTATCCATGTGTTAAAAAATTGGTAATTACAAAATTTAACACTAAAATTAAGAGGGAATTAACACATATTATCCCTCATATGAGTCAACTTAACCATGTGATACCTTATAGGAGTTGAACCTTCCACCAACCCAGATTCTTTCCCATTTATTGTTGTTTTCTAAGGGGATTTGTAGTGATATATTACTCTTTATCCTTTCATATTATTTATATCTCTCTCTTATATAGGTTTTTGATTCCCTATGAACCCTAGTTAACATTTAAATAAATTTTATGTTTCAAACTAGGTAAAATGATATTTATTTTGTTTTATAGGTCCTTTTGTCACTGTTTATTGTCTATTGGGTGTGGCTTCCATCAAAGGTGACAAGTTTTAATTTGATTTGATATTGTTTCTACTTATTTGAGTTTGGTGTTACTTGGGAATTATTTCATTTTTGAAATATAAGAATTCTTCAACCTTTTTAATTCACTTTTTAAAAATTTGTAACTTTATGTCATAAACTTTTGTTGTTTTTGAGGAATTTCAATGATTTTGATATTGGTATACATTTTTATTAATTTGAAAGCCATGTTTTAATGATTAAAATGGAATTTTTAAGTATGATAAGATATTTAAAAATGATTATTAGGATCATTGAAATGGTTACTAATGTGTTTAATGGGTTTTCACCCGGTTTTTGGTTTTCAATTATTGAAATTAACTTCTAAAAAGGGGATATTGTTTTGAGTTGAGGCATTTACATTTAAATGGTTTTCCGAAGGTGTGATTTTGTGTATTTATAAGATTTATTAAATTTTCTTTATTGGGTTAACCCTTTTGGAAATTGATACTAGATTATTATAATTTGGTTTTTTAAATGGTTGTCCCTATGAGACTTGTTTTTGATTTCAAAGAGAAATTCCATTATTAAAGGGTAGATTTGGTATGTTTAAAATGAAATGAATGATTTATTTTGGAATTTTTAATATGATTTAAGTGGTATTATGATATTTTTGATATATTTATAGGCCTTTGGTTTTCTTTGGAATTTCAAATAATAAAATCAATATATAAGGGTGTCATTGAAATGTTTTAAATGATTAGGTGTGGTCAATCAATTTTCAATTGGTTTTCAGAAATTATTTCAGTAAACTTTGAAAGGGAATGGAAATCTGATCTTTGTTTTGAATTTAATGGATTATTTATAACACTATTTATAAATGTTGTATGTAGATCATACCATTGATTTCCAATATCATGTGTACCCCTTGTGTGGGTTCGTGATCACTATGTGATGCTTGTTTCTCCCCTTATGTGAGAATGTGTTTCTTATGATTTGTTTTCATGTTATGAATATATCGATATACATCATTTTTTATCGGTGGTGAGGATATTTATTGTCATTCCATGTAGGGATACTTTTATTGTTGTAATTATGCATCAATTCTTTTATTTTTCATGATATAACGAGTTAAAAGTGGAAGTTCATGCGTGTTCATCTTGTTAGTTCACACACTGTTACTTTCCCAAAATTTGTAAAAGACTGAAGTGAAAGGATGTTTTCTTTCATCATTATGAGGATTGTATGGGATAAAAAGATGATATTATAGAATTATCATATGTCAATAGCTAGTTTGGGTTGTTATACTCTTATATGGTCAGATTCATGGAACATTAGTGACTTTGTGTTGGACCATGACACATTCATTTTCATTGTGAGTTAATTATTATATGGAGTTTAATCTAGTTATTTTTTGTAACATTTCTTATAGTTTCATTTATATTGAACCCATTCTAGTTTTTGTTGAATTTTTATATACCATGATATATATATATATGTGGTTTCTTCTTAATATGCTTAACCCGAGCGAGTTTGCATGTTTCCTTTGAAAAAGTGTTTTTGAAGATGATTGGGAAATTTGTTTGGTCTTCTTAAGGACCCTTGTGTGAGTTATTTAATGATATTCTAAAATTGGTTTTTTTTAAGATTCCTTCGATAGGTGTAAATTTTTTTTGAACCTTTTTCATTTAAATAAAACCTGGAGTTATGTTTTGAGAAATAAAATGTCCATGTGTGGATTTTCATTTAAATATATTTGGATTTTGTATTAACCATCAAAATGTGTGTTTTATGTTGAGGAAAATAAATTATAATGTTTTAAAAGTTTTATATGTATTTTATTTATTTTCCATAAATTGTATTTATGAAAATATTACTTTTAATCATTATTTTCCAACTATAATATTTAATTTCCTTCTAAAATATATTTTGTAGTTTTGGAAGGTTATGGTCAAGAAATGTGATATTTAGACCAAGAATACAACATTTCTAGTTCCCAGTTCTCTATTAGTTGATTCTTATTTATCATGGTCAATTTTTGGGTGAGTTTGGTGTTGGTGTGAAATGAGATATTTTATAGATTTGGGTTTGATCCAATATTAAGATGGTTGGTTTTTAGTAGTATTAATATTATATACTTATGTTCTATCATTAACCTCAATGCCTATACATGCAGTTTAGGGGTATTATTTTATTTTAGGAAAATGGGTTGGATCATGAATGTTGGTCATGACATGTTTTGATTGTAATTAATTTTTTTGGCTTTAGATTTTATTTATTCTTCTATTTTATGACTAATATAGGGAAAACCATTCCCAAAGGAGTTATTATGATTCCCTTGTTCTTGTTCTCAGTCCAAGGGGACTTTTAACACCATTTTGGACATTGTGATGTGATGGGTTGGGTTTGGGGTAGGATGTAATCACTGAATGGTTAATTAAAAAAATAGTATCAGATGTTTAGGTCTTCCTTTTATATGAATGGATTCTTCTTATCTATCCCTTATTATTTTGGGATGTTTGGGTAAAAATATTGAGATGTAAGGGTGAGACGAGTCTATCTATTATTCTCATCCCATGCCTCAATCTATCATGGGTGTATGGGTGTAAAATTGCGAATTAGATGTTTCTTTTAGCATATTCATGTTGTGTTTTTGTGATTGATGTTATTGGGTCCCCTTTGATAGTTGAGTGATATTAATCACTACTCATTGGTCTTAGTGTGGAAGGGAATTTGAGATGAAATGTTAATTCACATGTCTTAGAAAACCATGTGGTTCCAATATGAATGTGTCTTTTATTTTTGAAAGGTTTGATTCATGGCTGAAACCCAGTTTTCTAAATCATAGTGGACAAGGTATGATTATCACCTTTTCTTCCTAACTAACCTCCTGGGAATCCTCATGAATAATGGGTGTTTGAATATGTAGTTTATACTTTTTTTAGGTGGATAAAATATATTTTCTTCATTTATTTTGTGTTGTGTTTCGTGACATTTTTCTTTGTTTTATGTTTAGTTCTTGTGTGTTAATGTATTTCTCAATCATTTTTCTAAAAAATAAATATGTTTATATGATTATTTAATATGATATTTTTAATAATAGGAAGTGTTAATTCACATGGTTTTATGATATGTTTTCAGAAGTGATGACTTCCCTTGTGGCATTTTAATTAGTTCAAAAGGAATCTTGTTTTTTTTACAGGGTTTGAGTGTCTTTTGAATAAGGGAAATGGGTTTTGATATAACTTTCTGGATTCATTTTTTTAAATAAAAATTTATTTTCATAGGAATATTGTGTCTTGAACTTGTTGGGAAATTAGTTTCATACACCAAAGATATTATCATTAAGAAACTACATATTGTTTCCCATTTTGGTGTGAAAATTGGTGGCTGTGATTCTGAGAGTTCATGGGTAAATGGTTATTTTCAAAATAAAAGCATATTTGGAGGTGGTAGTGGTACAAATGACATTAGGAATTACTATTGTGTCTTTCATCCTTGATTTTAATGGAGTTAGATCGTTTTGGTTTAGATACATGAAGTGAGGTGGTTTATATATCTCTTATTGTGTCCCCTTGAATAGAAAAACGGGTTCTCTAGTTCTAGTGCTTACCCATACTCTAAGTGGATTTGTGAATGATTAAAATTTAGAAAGTTTTACAGAAAATAGGTGGTTAATAGAGATTGGGATGACCCTAAATTTTCCTTGTAAACATGAAGCCTCTTAGGTAAAATATATTGAGATATTTTTTGTGAATTATAGTAGAGGTAGTGTAATTAATTGGTTCTTACATGGTTTTATTAATAAATTCTTAATTATTTTTATTTGGAAAAGGTCTCAGGTTCGGTTCTTTTAAGGATGTGTTAGTTGTTTTGTAATTTTCTATTCATAGTTACGAACTTGGTTTTTTGAGCTACTGATGTCGTGTTTATTTTTGTGGATTACCCCCATCCATTGTTAGATTAATCTTATTGATGATTACCTTCGGTACTTTTTCATTATTTTATAGAATTATGTTTTATGGAATGACATTTCTATTGAAGAATTTCCCTCATCCCTCCACCAACCTATATGGTTTTTTTGGTTTTGATGGTCATTTTTTGACCATCACTGTTTAGGAATCCTCTCTTGGTGATATAATGTGTCCTTGTACATCTAGATAATCCTATAGGATTCTTTTTATTTGACATGAGAGTGCCCTATTAGATAATGACTTTGTAACTAGAGTGTTTGATGGAGACGTTGAGTGTATTATATGAACCAGTGTTTGGATATAGGACTTTTGTGGTATGATAACTATGAGGGTGACCATGTTTTGACACTAGTTCATTTTTTTATATTAATTACATAGTAGAGTTATCTTGAATTATTTTGATACAATTTTTTTATTCCTTATGTTGGGTTTGAAAGTGTTTGTTGTTGAGGGTGTGTTGTTTTTTGGGTTTATTGGTTGTACGAGGATTCATTCTCAGTAGAGGCTCTTTATGACACCATGTTATATGATCTCCAAATGGTGGGGAGAACATTTAAGTGGAATGATAAATAATGGAAAGAGCTACTAGGTTTCCCACAACTTTTAGGGATTTCTATTTGAGGTTTTTTTTTCTTCATGGAGATTTTTATTTCTCTTATGGTTGGTCAATTTGGTCATGATATGTTTATCATCTGTTTTGGTCCTCTTGGGATCATCCATTTCGAATGCCTTTAATTTTGATCGTGACCTTGCAGGATAGAAATAGGCATTGTGGGGAGTTTTTGACCCCCAAGTAATGTTGTATTTCATTTTTTTGAGAAGTATAGGCATATATTGGTAATCTATGAAGTTCTTGTTCAAAGAATTAATTTATTTGGGTTTTTAATTCTATGGTTGGTTAAGTTTCATGGATACTGGGAAACTATTGTCCACCCTTTACGAGGTTCATTTTCAGTTAATTTATAATTGTGAATTGTTCTCTGTCTAGTTCATTTCATGGTTAGGTCTAAAATATATTTATCCTATAAGAAGTTGTGTTAGGTAATAAGTGTACTTGAATTGTGGATAAAGAATTTTATATAGTTTGGTAACCATTCGGAAACCTTTTGGAGGGCTCTATGGTTTATAAAAAAGTCAATTTTCATTGATTTAGTATAGTTTTGCAAAACAAATGGGGAATCCCTGAAAAAATGCACGGATTAGGTTGTTTCGAGAGTGAGGTACTTTGTTGAGATATTTATGTGGCCTTTTAGATGCAATTTTTTCCATAAAAATTATTGAAGGTAGTCCCAGCCACATGGTTGGTCTATAGATTACATAATTATGTGTACAAACCATGTTAGTTGTCTAGGTGTTTCAAAATTTGTGTAATTAAAACTTTTCCCCCTTAATTAAGAGGGATTTTACCACTATCGTCCCTCATATGAGACTTCTAACCCTTTTAATAACATTGATGAGGACCACCTTCCTTCTCCATTAATTATTTCCATTCAAATAATGTTTTACTAGTGGATTTTTGGTTGTATATTTGTCATTCGGTATCGTTATTTCTGCTATACATCTCTTCTCAAGTATTTGGCTTCCCCTATAAACCCTATTTGTCGTATGAATCGATTTTAGGGTACCGATTGGGTATAATGATATGTATTTTGGTTTCTAGGGGTTAGAGAAAATATTTAATATCATGTGGGTGTTGTCACCATAAATGAATGCAACTTCCAATGTGATTCATATTATATTCCCCTTCATTGAGGTATGCATTACTATGAAATTGTTTTTCATGACTTATAATCATTCATGAACTTGTAGATTACCTTTTTATGTATTTATAAATATATGTGGTAGCCTTGTGGTGTTTTCAAACCATTTTTATGCTTTAATCATGGAATAAATTGGGTTTTTTGTGAATCCAATGTTTTCATGTTTGAAATAGTAGGATTAAATAACCTATTACTTTTTTATTTCCCCAAAGGGGATATTGAAATGGTTTCTTAAGATCATAACATGGATTTACATAGAATTTGTTTTTAATAATAAAAAATAAAAATTTTATGGAGAATTTAGTTTTGAATTCATTTGTTGACCTATAAATAGGTTGTAAATGTGTAGATTAAATATATATAAAATGGTTATTGGAGATGTGTTTTTGGGATGAACCTTTGTAAAATTTTATGTTGGATTATTTCAATTCGGTTTTGTTTTAATGGTTTTAACAGTTGACCTTGTTTTGGATTTCATAGAGAAATATTATTTCATGAGGGTAGAATTTAATTTTTTTACAAGAAATGGGTGATTTATTTTAGACCTCATATTTTTCTAAGTGTTATAATGATTTATTTGATAGAAATAGAGGCATTATGAAATGTTTTAGATTTTCAAAGAAGATATCCCATGTTTAAGGGTGAATTTAAAATGTTTTTAAAAAATGGGTTCCTCAAATAGATATCTATATAGTGTTTTGATAGTATTTATTTGAAATTTTAAATGAGTTTTCAATCTATTACATGATTTGATGTTAAAGGGCCATTTGGGACATTGGTTTTATATAATGTATGTGGATTGAATCCTCTAAATTTCTTTTATTCTATACACATTTGTTTGGTTTTTGATCAGCATGTGGCACTTGTTTCTCCTCTTGTGTGGGAATATTCTTATTATTCCTTGTGTTCATGTTATGTGTATGAATATCTATATCATTGGGTGTTATAGGTGAGGGTTTATAGGGTTTTTTACTTTAGGTAGGCTTTTCTTTTTTACCTATTCCTCATAACTTTTTTGAACATGGGATTCTTTATAATAATTAGATGATATATCTTGTTATTCTAGTTCGTTCACACAACTCTAGTATCCCACCAATCATGATAGACACAAAGATATGTGTGGTTTTTTGCCACAATGAAGATTATGTTTGCGACATGTAAGGAATGGGGGACTTATAATATTCTAGTATCTATTTTGGATGGTTATACCATTATACATTTGGATGCTTCACATGTTTGTTACATTGTGTAAGACCATAACACATTCATTTTCATAGTGTGTTATTGATTAAGGGGAGTTTTATATTGTTATTTTTTGTATCATTTCCACTTAGTTCATTGTTACGAAACCCTTTTTTATGTTTCATTATTATCTGTCATGACATATGTATGTGGTGCCACATTATCAGGATAAACCCAAGTAAGTTTGGTTGTTTCATTTGAAATGTGTTTTCGAAGGTGATGTGACAACAAGTTCTTTGTTTCTAAGAGATCTATTTTGAGTGATTTAATGTGGATATTATAAATTTTTTTGTTTAAAGATTTATTTGATCTATGAAATCTTTGAATTTTCTATTTACATTTAAATAAAAAATTTGTTTTTTTTTGAGATATAGAACGTGTATGCATAAAGCATATTATTGAGCATTATTTTCAAACAAAGTATAAGGTTTTGTATATTTATTATGGAATATTTTTTCATTATGTTTGATGTACATAAAGAAAAATTTTGTGCTTTATTTTCAAATATTTAAACTGAATTACCTTATGAAACTTATTTCATTATTTAAAAAGTTTGTGGTTACAAAATAGGATAATAACCTAAAGCTTTAAAAATTTATACTTCCATGTTCCATATTGGAACCTTCTTGTTCATCGTCTATATTGGAGGTTAGTTGGATGATGGAGAGAAAACAATAGTTGTGTGGATTTTATTTGGATAATGGCTCACTTTTTATGGTTTAATATTGTTTTATATTCTTTTCTTGGTTAAAGAATTTTCCATCCCACCATTATATATTTTTATGGATATTTTTACACATAAAAAATAATATTGAAAATTTTAGTTGGTTCTGATTTTTTTAATATAGTTTGTTTTTTCTCTCTAGACATTATTTTTTTGTAACTACGATCTGCACAAAACTATTCCCAATGGTGTTTCAGTTATGCCCATGTGGTTACTGTTAGCCTGTGGAGACTGGGAACACCCTTCAGTCCATATAACCATCCAGGTTGGATGGTAGCCCAGGTTAATTTGTTGCACTAATAATGGATCCATAACATATAAAATATTAATCATGTTAGAATCATCATATTTATTCAGTATATATACTTTTATAATTGTCCACATATTTTTTTGATGGAAAAAGAACAACATATATTTATGGAGAAGGTAGTCCAAACATAAGCCCTAGTGGTGTTTCCACTTTTTAATCTATGGGAAGGAATAAAGGTAAATCAAAAATAAACATTCAAGAATCATTATTATGTCAAATATATTAACTAAATATATCCTTTTTTACTTCCATGTAATGTTTTAATGAAAAAATAATTGCATCGCTTCGTGGAGGTTGTAGTTTACACTTGCGGAGAAGTGACAATATAGTATTTCAATGTATGTGAAGGAAAGAAGGTAGAAAAGATATTATAATTATATAATGATTATTATGTAATAAATAATACATATTATTATTAATTTCATCACAATAACCTACCATTAGTTTTGGTGATGGAATGTGAGTCATATTGCAACATAGAGGTTTTATTCAACATTCACGAATAATTATAATTTCAATTTTTTTAGTAAATGTGGTGGAAAATGGTTGTGATGTAATTGAAATAAAATATAATTGTATTTAAAATAATCTATTAATTTTTATATTATGGATACAATTGGTTTAGAGAGGGTGTATGGATAAATCAGATTTAAAGATCTTAGTTAAGATGTATTTTTCTCCTTTAAGAGACCTCCTCCCCCTTACACCTTAAGCATTGAATGATTGACTATATGAGAGGAAAAGTGGAACTAAGATAGAGATAAGGAATATTGAAACAATTTTTATTAGGTATTTTTCATTATATAAATACATAATTTCTCGAATAAATGAGGATATGAGTTTCCCTTTTATATGAGAGGAGAGACCCACATAAGAAATTATATAAAATATTTCATTTATATAATGTCACTTTATAGAGAAGGTAAAAAAATATGAAAAATATGTCAAATATAATATAATAAAATGATGAAATATGTTCATCCAATAATGACCTAACATGTTTCTTTTTAAGATATACCCTTGTATATTACATTTACTCCTCGGTAAACCTATTTTAATAATAACTATGATTTTTTACAATGTTTAATTTTCATTATAACTAAAAATTAATTTGACCCTATTAAAAATATTAATTGTTACAAAAGAACTTATGTAATCCATATTACCTAATTCAATATCAATAAAGGGTTGAGATAAATTCTAAATAATAGTGGAAAATGTAATAGAAACACAATGTTAGTATTGGTCGGAGTGGATACTCAAGAGGGGGGTGAATTGACTTCCAATTAAAATTTATGTTTTAAAACATTGTCTTAAAATCCCCCAAATGAATTAATGTATTAAACTGTAGTGAAGTTATATCAAAGTAAAGGTTATGTTGGGTTCTCAACGGATTGATTATTTCCCAGTTAATGAAAACAGAAAGGTTGATTAACTTTTGAAAACAACTTACTGATTTACAACTAATATAAACATTTGCGAATTTAATTATCAAAGTGACATTAAAACAGTTTTGGTTTTAAAGTAATTAGAAGCTGAATAAAAGAAATAACTTTGAAAGATATAGCACAGTAGATGTAACCAAGAGGTTCAGTCTCAAGCCGAGACTTAGTCCTATCAACACTTTATATAAAATTGATCCACACCCTAGATCGGGGTTCACAACAGTTTACAACTTTCCAGGTCCAAGAACTCTACCACTGTTATTCGTGGGAAAAAAAACAACAACAACCAGCTGTCCAGGTCACACACGACCTCTACCACTATCCCAGTGAGAAATAAAAGATGTAAGAGTTTGAGTGAGGATTTACATATCCTCCAGTTAAAGTACAGGAGACAGTGTGTGTGTTTAATACAGCAGATAACACACACTGCTCGAAATGTAAAATAATGAATCACAGAGCAGAGATGTAGTGTTTAGAAATGTCTCTAGTGATTGCAGGGAAGCTTTATACTCCTTCAGTTTGATCAGAAATGATTTTGAGTCTTCTTTTGGTTTTTTTCCTTAAAAACAGAGTGTCGTATGCTTGGCATCCAGGTTCAGAGATAGTGAGAAATGCAGGGGAAGAAGTTCTTTAATGTCCTCGGGAATGTATAGAACTCTTCTTGAGTAAGATTGAGTGTGTATGATGTTCTATGTCTTCTGTAACTATCTCATCCACCACTCTAAGCACTCATATATGTCTCGTCGTTGTTATATTGTCTACTTGCACCAGCATGGACTTCTTGTATTTATGGAACGAGCTCTAGTAAAAGAAACGGTTTCTTTTTGCAGGTACGAGGTACGATTCCCTGACATCCAACAACATTCATTAAATAAATGTAAGATTATTAAAATATACCTAATATGAACTTTGTGTAGATTAAATAAAGATAAAAAAATTCAAACAACTGTTTATGACTATCGGTGAGTCAAGTGATCGGTAGCTCATCAGGATCAACATCAGTGGCTAGACATCGGTGTGTTCTGATCGGTGACTCAGATGATCAGCATTGGTGTGTCATGATCGGTGACTCATTTGATTATCATATGTGTGTCATGATCGGTGACTCATTTGATCAACATCGGTGTTTCATGATTGGTGACTCATTTGATCATCATCGGTGTGTCATGATCGGTGACTCATTTGTTCAGCATCGTTGTGTCAGGATTGGTGACTCATTTGATTAGCATCAGTGTGTCATGATCGGTGTCTCTTTTTATCAGCATCGGTGTGTCATGATCGGTGACTCATTTGATCAGCATCAATGTGTCATGATCGGTGACTCATTTAATCAGCATCGGTGTGTCATGATCGGTGACTCCTTTGATCAGCATCGGTGTGTCATGATCGCTGACTCATTTGATCAGCATCGGTGTGTCATCTTCGGTGACTCATTTGATCTGGATTGGTGCAACATCTTCGGTGACTCATTTGATCTGGATCGGTGCGACCATTGTCCTTTGATGTGGATCGGTGCGACCGTTGTCCTTTGATATGGATCGGTGCGACCGTTGTCTTGACAGAACACAAAGTGGCTGTTTGATCCAGAAGACTTCCAAAATACTTGTAAATCAATACCAAAGAGATAAAAACATGATCCAACCGATATAAACAGATTCACTAAAAGGTCATGATTGTGTATATGAGAAATCCAACTGGATTAAGTAACAATGATTTGTGATTATTAAAACCGCAATCATAGGAAGAATTCAACAATATTCCAGAGGGCTCAATAATCTCCCCCTTTTTGATAATCACAAATCATAGTCATAAATAAATATAATATATCATCAATAAGAGTGACAAGGCATAATAATAATAAAAACACAATGAGATATAAATCTCCACCTGAATCTATGCCTTAAATATTTATGCAAGCATTTCCATTGAAAGTTCTCCCCCATAGATAAAAAATCTCCCCCTTTAGAGATGCATCACCCCCATATCCACCATAGATATACAGATTTCTCCCCCTTTGGTATAATCAAAAAGGAGGGAAAGAGATAAAGAAGAGATTAAAAGAAGGCAGCAGACAGAATAAAAAGAAAAGAGAATAAAGTCTATAATGAATCACATTACAATCACAACATGGTTCACCCTATCAACAACAATGCACAACTATTTCTTGGGATGTAATGGGGATTTTCCATTGTCAGAAGGATCAATGGATGGTATGTTGGAAGGCTTGGAGGCAGTTTGAAGTAGGTGAATTTGAAAAGGTGGTAAGATGACTCTGGAGGGTGGAGGAGAGGATGTCCCTGGGATTTGCTGTGGAGCTGCAGGAGCTGGTTGAGAAGATTACTGAGGAACTGGTCGTAGGTGAGATAGAGCTTGAGCAACGGAGATCTGATTTGGAGCAACATCAGAGGAACTGAGAGGTTCAGCATTAGGAAGCACAATGACGGTGTCTTGTGCATTCAGATAAGGCTTCAAAAGATTTATGAAATTCTGAATAACTTCTGCACCATACTACATAGCCTTTTCAAAATCATCCTTATTCTCCATGAACCGTTCCAAGGTAGGAGTAAAATCTTGCAACTGCCGAACTTGAGTCTTGAAAGATTGAGTGACTGGAGGTAGTCTCAGATTGTCAGCTAACACTTTGAAATTCACAGTCACCTCGTGCTTGGTATAGATTTTTGAAAAGTAATGATCAACCTTTTCCTTGATCTCTCTCTGAGCTTTAGTGGCATCTGCTGAATATACTGTTACCATCTTATGAATGTGATCATTGTGCTCTTTCATCTTCCTCAATGAGTCCAAATCAAGAACTTGTCTAATGGCAACCAATTCATCATGCACAATCTGCCTTGGAGCCTCTAGCTCACGAGTAGTGATCTTGGTTACTTTGGATGTACTAGCTTGAGCAACTATCTGAGTTATCTCAGATTTCAACATTCTCATATCATACTTCTTAAGATGTTCAATCAGATTCCTCAACACTTCCATCATACCAAAGATGGTTGATCTAAATTTGTTTAATAAACAAACTAAGAAAAATTATAGATCCTTTAGAATCTGATTTAGAGAGGCTATGTACCTGCCAATAAACTCACCAGTATTGGCCAGGTCTAGTTTAACAGCATTTGAAATTTCTTCATTGACTGTATCTCTCACAGCAGTAAGAAACTCACTTGTGAACTTATCAAAATCGGACTGAGAAACAGTAGAACTAGGTAGATGAGCATCTGCAGCATCAACAACATGAGAAAACCTTGCCTCAACTGGTTGGCTTTCCTTCATAACCACAGCTGATTCTAATTCTTCCTCTTCGTCTTCAGAATATTCTAAATCCAAAACAGAAAAACCAGGGTAATCATCCCAGACAGCAGCACATAGAGTCTATTTTGGTTTATCATAACTTTCTTTTCCACTGATTTCAAGAGAATATCTCTTGCCATTGACAATTGTTTCTGGTACAGTTTGATGTGTTTCTGTGGGAGGTACAGAAAGACCATCCACTGGTCGGTTATCACCATCATCATCATTATCATCATCATCATCATCATCATTCCCAACTCTATTCTTCACAGAAACTTCACTGTCAGATACTTTAGTGTCACTAGCTTCTTCATCACCAAGAACTGGTTCTGATTCAGGTAAGGGTAAAGGTGGACTGGCAGGTCCAAAGTCTATTCTTCTCTTAGGGCTCACAGTATCAGGATCACTCCTATCATCAGGAGGTGACATACTTCCTTCTTCTGTTTCAGCTTCTTCCATTCCTTTTTTACCAGACTCTTAAGTGTCTTTATTCCTTTCAATATCTACTTCTTCAACATCATCAGAATAAATTTGCTCCTCATCTGATTTCAAACCAGGGTCTCTCAAAACCTTCGGCCTCTTTCCATGATCTGTGAGATTGTAGGATTCATAAAACTTGTCCTCATCAACAACCCAACACTTCTTCCATGGGTTCCAATTTATTTTCATCCTTTTACAAATTTCTTTGTTAACACAAAAAGCACTAAAATATTCAGCTATCTCATATTCTTCATCAACACATTCCAGATTGTTTAATATAGCAGAGATTACTTTGGAATAGAATAGGGTAGTGGCTTTCTTAGAAGGTTTCACCATTCCAGCTATGTGCACCATTAGATATCTACACAAATTGATCTTCTCATGGGTCTTTAGTAAAAACAATAGAAAAACATACTGGTATCTTACAGCAGCAAAATATCCTTTCCTAGGTCAAATTTGGTGTTGAATAAACTTAAAAAGAAGTCTACATTCACCATCCAATTCTGAGGCTGTGATTCTCCTTGACTCTCTGTTTCTAGTCAAAAGCTCTAAAGCTAACTCATAAGAGAAGTATTCAGTAGTTGGAGGAATGTTTCTAGCATAATCCTCATACCGACCCTCTTGGGGTACATTCAAACATTCATCCCATTGTTTGGATGAAAAACATATTTTCTTTCCATTCACTACAGAAGACATTATGGCAGCCTCGACACCATCTAAAGTAACATGAAGATTTATATAAAACTCATGGACTAGCTTTGGGTAGTATACAAGAGTGTTATCTGAGAACCAGAATTTCCATCCTTGTGAATCTAAAACTTGTAACAACAGCGACATACTTATTAAAAGCCAGGCGGAACTGACTTCCTTTTCTACAGCAACAATACGAGTTTCCAGTTTCGGATTTACTGATCTTTGATTGGTACTACTCGACTCACCTCGAGCACGCTTTGAAGGTACATGACTTTCTAATCCTTTGCTCGATCTCTTTTGATTATCCATTTGACGATTCTGGGGAAAGTAGGAGTTCGAAAGCTCAAAGTAGAGGAGAAGAGAGGAAATAAGGTTTGGCAGGAAAGAAATGAAAGGTCGACGGTTTGGGGAATAGAAATAGTCGCGTATCATTTATTTCATCATTTAGGGTTTCTATACTAAAGATAAAAGTTATTAATTAATTACAAAATAATAAAAATAATAATAGAAAGAAAGATTGGTTTGACAGATTAGTTTCATAGGTTAGTTTCATAGATCAGTTTCACAGATCGGTTTCACAGATCAGTTTCACAGATCAGTTTCACAGATCCATTTCACAGATCAGTTTCACAGATCGGTTTCACAAATCAGTTTCACAGATCGGTTTCATAGATCAGTTTCACAGATTAGTTTCACAGATCAGTTTCACAGATCAGTTTCACAGATTGGTTTCATAGATCACTCATACAAAATTCTTGTTTAATAAAATTCATTCTTTCAGTACATAAAGGCTTTGTAAAAATATCATCTAATTAATGTTCAGAACTAATAAATTATAGAGAAATATCACCTTTCTGATAATGATCTCTTAGAAAGAGATGTCTCACATCAAAGTGCTTAGTCCTATAGTGATACACAGGGTTCTTAGATATTTTTATTGCACTAGTGTTGTCACATTTAATTGAAACATGTTTAAAATCAAATTTGTAGTCCAATAGAGTGTGTTTCATCCATAGAATATGTCCACAGCAACTACCAGCAGCTATATATTCTGCTTCAGTAGTAGACAATGCAACTAAGTTATGTTTTTTACTACACTATGATACTAGGGACATTCCATGTAAATGACATGTTCCAGATGTTCTCTTCCTATCTATATTACATCCATCAAAGTCAGCAACTGAATAACTAGTTAGGTGAAATGATTGTCCTTTTGAATAAAACAAACCTAAATTCACAGTATACATAAGATATTTAAAAATCCTTTTAACAGCCAGTAAGTGTGATTCATTAGGATTAGATTGAGATCTAGCACACATACATAAACTAAACAAAATATCTGGTCGACTAGCAGTAAGATAAAGTAAACTCCCAATCATACCTATGTAATAGGTTTGATCAACTGGTTTCCTAGTTTCATCAACATCCAATTTACAGGTAGTACTCATAGGTATATCACTTTCATTAATACTATCTAAATCAAAAAGTTTTAATAAATCCTTAGTATATTTACTTTGATTTAGAATAATACCATCTTTAGTTTGAAAGATTTGAAATCCATGAAAATATTTAAGCTCTCCCATTAAGCTAATTTCAAACTCATTTTGCATAACCTTTGAAAATTCAGTACATAAAGAATTTTTAGAAGATCCAAAATTAATATCATCAACATAGATTTGTACTATTAACACGTCTTTTGAAATTATTTTTATAAAAAGAGTGGGATCAGCTATTCGTTTTCTAAATCCTTTTGATATAAGAAAGTTTTAATGTCTTTCATACCAAGCTCTTGGAGCTTGTTTTAAACCATATAATGCTTTAGAAAGATTAAAAACAAGATTTTGAAAATGAGGATTTGAGAAACCAGGTGGTTGTTCTACAAAAATGTCTTCAACAATAAAACCATTTAAAAAAAGTACTTTTCACATCCATTTGAAATAAGTTGAAATTCAGATGTGATGCATAGGCAAGTAACATCCTAATAGCCTCTAATCTAGCTACAGGTGCAAAGGTTTCCTCATAGTCAATTCCTTCTACTTGATTGTAACCTTGTGCAACTGGCCTAGATTTGTTTCTAATGATGTTTCCAGATTCATCAACTTTGTTTCTAAACAACCATTTTGTGCCTATGGTTATAGTGTCTGTAGGTCTTTCTACTAATTTCTAGACTTTGTTTCTTTCAGATTGATTTAGTTCTTCTTGCATATCCATTACCCAAAATTCATCATTGATAACATCATTGATATTTTTAGGTTCTAACTGTGAAAGAAAAGCTTGATGTTCTGCCTGATTTCATAGGGAACCTCTAGTCTGTGTTCCTCTATCTAAATTACCTACAATAGCATATAACAGATGGTTCTTTAGAATCCTAGTTGGTCTCGAAAATGTCGGACTAGAGATTCCAGATTCATCTACAGGTTGAGGTTCAATAGAAGCAGGTTCTGGAAAATTTCCAGAACTGGATGTTTTAACTACAGGTCTACTATCTTTATCGTTAAGGATCAAACCAGAGATATCATCTTCAATATTTTAAAGAGAGGTCTTATGTTCATGTGGATCAGTTTCACCAAATTTGATGTGAATAGATTCTTCCACACATTTGGTTCTCTTATTGAAAACTCTATATGCTTTACTAGAAATAGAGTAACCTAGGAAAATTCCATCATCACTCTTGGATGCAAATTTGTCAAGATTGTCTTTGGTGTTGAGAATAAAGATTTTGCATCCAAAAACTCTGAAGACGTTAACCTTAGGTTTCCTATGGTTCCACAACTCATAAGGGGACCTCTTAAGAACAGGTCTGATCAAGGCTCTATTTATAACATAACAAGCTGTATTTACAACTTCAGCCCAAAAATAAACAGGTAGGTCATACTTATTCTGGATAGTCCTAGAAATTTCTTACAGGGTTCTAGTTCTCCTTTCTACTACACCATTCTGTTGTGGTGTCCTAGGGGCAGAGAAATTGTGACTATAGCCATTGTGTGAGCAGTAAGATTCAAACTCATGATTTTCAAACTCACGACCATGATCACTTCTCAGGTTTTAAATTTTAAGTCCACTAAGGTTTTCTACAGACATGTAATATTTTACAAAGTAAGGACAAGCTTCACTTTTGTGAGATAGAAAATATACCCAAGTATATCTAGAAAATTCGTCTACAATAACATACACATAGTGCTTTCCATTTAAACTAGAAACTCTAGAAGGTCCAAATAAATCCATGTGAACCAACTTGAGAGGAGGAGAAGTTGAAACTTCTTTATTTGATTTAAAAGAAACTTTATGTTGCTTTCGCTTTTGATAGGGATTAAAAACTTTGTCTGCTGGAAATTCAAGTTTGGGTAGGTCTCTAACTAAGTTCTTCCTAGAAGGTTTCTAAGTGATTGTACATTGCAGTGTCCTAATATTCTGTGCCAAAGCCAAGAATCTTTATGAAAAGCATTTAAACAAGTAATATTTTGCTTAGCTAAAGAATTTAAATCAACAACATAAAAATTTTCTTTTCATAAAGCAGAAAACACTAAAGCATTTTTAGAATTAAAAACATTGAAAGAATCATTTTGAAATTTAATATAAAAACCATCATCACATAACTGAGAAATACATAACAAATTGTATTTAAGTCCATCAAAAAGTAGAACTTTAGAAATTAATACTGAGTCATTGTTACCAATTTGGCCTAAGACGATGATTTTTCCTTTTGTGTTATCATTAATGGTGACAAAGCCTCCATCAACTCTGACTAGGATTTTAAAGCATGAGAAGTCTCCTGACATATGTCTTCAACATCCATTGTCCAAATACAAAGGATTTATACAAGATCTCTTTAACCAGGTTCCCTTCCAAACAGATTTAGATAGGAAATGAATTTGGTACCCAGATCTTCTTGGGTCCAGACAGGTTAGCCAATAAAACATTAGGTACCCATATTTGTTTAATGGGTCTCATAAGATTTCTAGAGTCAAAATATTTTGAAATATAAACCTTATTAGATCCATAACTATGAATATAACTAGTTGAAGCATATGATGTTTTAGAACTAGCTACATTCTGTCCAGATTTAGGAATGAATTTAGTTTTGGTAATTTTCCTTGATCCAGGTTGGTATCGTATACCAGTAGTGTATCTAGGTTCTATTTGATTACCTAGCTTCTGAGTAAGAGTATATTTTCCATTTTTAAATTTCTCTAAGTCTTTATTGAGTTTCTCATTAGATAATTTCAGTTCAGTGTTTTCTTTAATCAACTGAGCATTCTTTTCCATTTCAATATCAATATCAGATTTATGTTTAACAGTTAAAGCATATTGTTTCTTTAAACCTTTGTATTTGTCTTTCAGCTCATTACAGTTTTCTTCTAACATATCACAATATTCAAATAGTTCATATTTTGACATGTTTTCTATGTTAGAATCATCTCCAGAATAATATGAATTTAAAGCAGGAGTTTCAGATGTTACCTCAGAGGTGTTTTTCCTAAAAGACATGTTTGCCTTATTTCTGTGTTCAGTTTCAGAAACTTCAGATTCAGTGGAGCTATCCTCAGAAGCACTCCAAGTATCCTTTATGGATTTCTTAAACTTATTGTCCCTGTATTCATACCTCTTCTTGTATTTCAACTTTGGATAGTCTGCTTTTATGTGTCCCTTTCTTTTTCACTCATGGCTGACAACTTCATCTGATTTTTCAGATTTATTCCTATTCTTTTTCCAATGTCCCTTTCTATCTTAGATACCTTTATAATTTGATTTTCTGAAAAACATCTTCTTACTATAAAACTTTTTAAACCATCTGGAAATGTGATCCATCTCAGCATCACTATCAGAAGCAATTTCACTATCTTGACAGCTTGAACTCTCATTTATAGCTTGAAACTTTTCCTTATCCTTGTTCTTTGAAGTTGAAGCCTTGAACGCAACAAACTTCCATGTAGGTTCATCTTATTCTTCTTTGTTAACCTTGAGTTCCTCTTAAAACATCATCAGCTTTCCAATTAATTCTTTGACTGGCAGTTCACCAATATCACACGATTCTCTAATTGAGACAGAAGTTCCCCTCCATCTTTAAGGTAGACATCTCATAATTCTCATAATTTGATCCATTGATGGAACATCCTTTCCCAGAGAAGTCATTGTGTTTACAATTTCATTAATCCTGAGATAAATATCAAAAATGGGTTCATCGGGCTTCATCTTAAAATTATCGTACTTAATAGTATAAGTGTTCAATCTCATTTCCTTAACATTAGTTGTTCCATCATGAGAAACAGCTAAGGTATCCCAAATTCCATAAGAAGTTTTACAGGCAGATATTCCATTAAATTCCTCATCTACTAAATCATATTACATGGAATTCAAAGCTTTGCAATTATTATTGTAGGCTGTCTTAGTTGCTTCATTCAAAGTAGTTCTAACAGTAGTAGGAATTTTATATTCTGATTCTATAGCAGTCCAAATATCAAAACCCTTGCTCTCTAAATGAATTTTCATCTTGATTTTCCACTGAGCATAGTTGGTGCCATTGAAAAATGGTGGTCAATTGGTGTCAACACCTTCAAGTCTGATATCCATGATTACTTACTTAAAGAAAAAAATTTAAAGAGATAAAAATTTAGAAATAACATACATTTTAAGAACTTTAAAATACAACTAAAATCACAGTTGAAAAACAGTGTAAAAAATATTTTAAACAACCTCTGATACCAATGGTTGGTCGGAGTGGATACTCAAGAGGGGGGTGAATTGAGTTCAAATTAAAATTTATGTTTTACAACTTTGTCTTAAAATCCCAAAATGAAATACATAATTAAACTATAGTGAATTTATATCAAAGTAAAGGTTCTGTTGGGTTATAAAGGTATTGATTATTTCCCAGTTAATCAAAATAGAAAGTTTGATTAACTTTTGAAACCGACTTACTGATTTACAACTAATATAAACACTTGCGAATTTAATTATCAAAGTGACTTTAAAACAGTTTTGGTATTAAAGTAATTAGTAGCAGAATAAAAGAAATAACTTTGAAAGATATAGCACAACATATGTAACCAAGAGGTTCAGTCTCAAGCCAAGACTTAGTCCACTCAACACTTTATATAAAATTGATCCACACCCTCGATTGGGGTTCACAATAGTTTACAACTCTCCAGGTCGAATACCTCTACCGCTGTTATTTGTGGGAAATAGAACAACATCAACCAGCAGTCCAGGTCACACACGACCTCTACCATTATCCCAGTGGAAAATAAAAGATGTAAGAGTTTGAGTGAGGATTTACAGATCATCCAGTTAAAGTACAGGAGACAGTGTGTGTTAAATACAGCAGATAACACACCCTGCCCGAAATGTAAACTAATGAATCACAGAGAAGAGATGTAGAGTTTAGAAATGGATCTAGTGATTGCAGTGAAGCTTTGGACTCCTTGAGTTTGATCAGAAATGATTCTGAGTCCTCTTCTAGTTTTTTTCTGAAAAACAGAGTGTCGTCTGCTTGGCATCTAGGTTCAGAGATAGTGAGAAATGCAGTCGATGAAGTTCTTTAATGTCCTCGGGAATGTACAGAACTCTTCTTGAGTAAGATTGAGTGTGTATGAGGTTCTGTGTCTTCTGAAACTATCTCATCCACCACTCTTATCACTCATATATGTCTCGTCATTGTTACATGGTCTACTTTCACTAGCAGGGACTTCTTGTATTTATGGCACGATCTCCAGTAAATGAAATGATTTCTTTTTGCAGGTACGAGGTAAGGTTCCCTGACATCCAATAACCTTCATTAAATAAATTTTAGATTATTAAAATATACCTAATATGACCATTGATTAGATTGAATAATGATAAAGAAATTCAAACAGTTGTTTATGACTATCGGTGAGTCAAGTGATCGGTAGCTCATCAGTATCAGCATCGGTGGCTAGACATTTGGTGTGTTCTGATCGGTGACTCAGATGATCAGCATTGGTGTGTCATGATCGGTGACTCATTTGATCAGCATCAGTGTGACATGATCGGTGACTCATTTGATCATCCTCGATGTGTCATGTTCGGTGACTCATTTGATCAGCATCGGTGTGTCATAATCGGTGACTAATTTGATTAGAATCGGTGTGTCATGATCGGTGACACATTTGATCAGCATCGGTGTGTCATGATCGGTGACTCATTTGATCAGTATCAGTGTGTCATGATCGGTGACTCATTTGATCAGCATCGGTGTGTCATCTTCGGTGACTCATTTGATCTGGATCGGTGCGACATCTTCGGTGACTCATTTGATCTGGATCGGTGTGACCATTGTCCTTTGATATGGATCGGGGCAACCGTTGTCCTTTGATATGGATCGGTGTGACCATTGTCTTGACAGAACACAAAGTGTCTGTTTGATCCATAAGTCTTCCAGAATACTTGTAAATCAATTCCAAAGAGATAAAAACATGATCCAACCAATATGAACAGATTCACTAAAAGATCGTGATTATGTATATGAGAAATCCAACTGGATTAAGTAACAATGATTTGTGATTATTAAAATAGCAATCATAGGAAGAATTCAACAATCTTCTAGAGGGCTCAGCAGTTAGAAATATGCATATTTAAGAATTAATATGAATTTACATCGATTAATTAACATATAAATTCACCAAAATATAAATTGTAACTTACTTAATTTAATAAAAAAATATAAAAATCGATTAAATTCATTAACAAGTAGGGGTTACATTAACTTATTTAGATAAAAACACATTGTGCATATTAAATCAGTATAAGAAAAACGTGTTATTTATGCCAACATATGATCTTACACAAAAATAACGAATAATATTGATTACCATTTAATTAATAAGATTATTAATAATTAAATTAGGTCTATTTTTATTTGATATCAAATAAAAAGAATAATTAGTCTTTCAAATTACACGATTTAAAGAAAAGAATTTATAGTTGTACAAAAAGTAGTATATTTATCTATTAAATCTATCATAAATATTTTAAGAAAAGTACTAAAATTTCACCCTTCGAATATATTGACCTGATGATTAAAAAATTGATAACCAATACATAAATTAAAATTTAGAAAAATCGTTTAAAAAATTTATAAATTTTTTGAACAATATACAATAAAACCCATTTTGATGAATGTAATTTTTGGAAGTATAAAATGAAATCACTGAAAATTGTGTACATTTCATACGGTATTATCATAATGGTAAATTCCATATCTTATTTATCCTATATAAATAAACATTATTATGACAAAATATATTTACTAATCATAAGATCACATCCCCATGGATACATTTTCAATAGTTGTGACGGGTAATGGTCCTTTAAATTTGATAGGGTATAATATTCAAAAAACAAAATAAGTCCATATGTTTTCCCTAACTTCATTATGTAATAAGGATGTTATTCTTACAATGACAAATTTTTGGTTTTAAAATTTTAGTTCATTATATTAATCTAATATGCTCACCCTATATGTGATATCTTATAGGATTGGTAATTAGAATAACCCATGTAATAATTACCCATACATCTTCTAAAAGGTAAAAAATTCAATTAATTCTTTATAAAGTAAGTGGGTATAATTTCCATGATCACCCATGATTCCAATATCTAAATCATAAAAATGGTGGTCTGGCTGCATCCCAGGTGGGGCCTGTAATTTTTTTTATTATGATATATCGATTAAGTGGTCACCAATCACCCATAACCACTAGAAATAAAATTAACTATAATATATTAGCAGAAACAATATTTGGGAAAACTGTACAAACATACTTATTTCTATTTTGATCATACAATTTTAAGCCATAATAGATATCCCACAATATTGTGATAGTCCTTACATGATAAAACTGATTCATTCATAACATTAATTTGAGACAAACTATAGCTAATTTCAGGGTCGACCCCTTATCAAGGGTTCTTAGACCAAAGGGGTATTACTCCCGATTAATTCCCCTTCCTATATAATACCTTTATTCTCCTAAAAAGTCTGAATTAATCATAAATATTTGTAAAATTAAATTTAAAAATAATTGAATGAGATTTTCATATATTATATGGCCCTGGTATTTTGATCATGAGCCATTGAAATATCTTTTTATCTTCCACAAAATATTATAAAACATTACTTCTGAAACTAATAGAGAAATAATAATTTCATTTTTAGTAATATAATATTTTATTTAAAAAGTACTTAATATGGATTATGATATATTTGTACACAATCAGTAATAAATACATTTAAATAATCAATGTTATATACATTTTAGTTGTTGGTATTTTTCATTATGGGTGAAAAACTTACAATTTGGGTGAAAATTAAGAGTCAATTCTTGTTCTCATGCTATATGTACTGACATAAATATGTCTAGATAAAAATATTTTGATATTTTTTTATGGAATATGAATATTTTTAAAAATAAGATATTATACATCATATGAAATACCATGATATTGGATATAACGAAAGATATGAGTAGAGACATGAAAATAGAAAATGGAGTTTAAAATAAAGTGCATTATATTTACCAATTTACAAATAAGTTTCTGAATTAGAAACTAAATGTTTAACACTTTCATGTTAATAATTGATATAACATGTCACATAAATATATTACTTCCACCTGTTAGATTTCATATATATTTATAGTGGATCTAATCCTTTAAAAATACTTATATGTTTTCTTGTAAATAGTCAAAGTATCTATTAAACTTTTCTAGATATATAAACTAGGAGTGAAATTAATTAGATTACTGATGGGAAAAAAATAAAAGAATAGGTTTTAGAGCCTATAAATTTAATGTTTATGAATGAAAATCAATATGATATTAATCTTATTGATTGATGATAGTTATATAATCCAAATAAATGAATAATTATATTGGATCAATACATTTGTTTCATTGCATTATGATTTGTCATTGTGAAATAGAAATGGGGTATATTTTTCATATAACCACACACATATATTTAATAATCATATTATACCTATTTATTCATAATGAAAATTAGGACTTGTGAAGGAATTAATGATAGTTATATCATTTTTTGGAACACTAAATAGTGTTTAATAAATATGTTAAACATAACATTCTAATATAAGAAAAAATACATGGGAAATAATTCATATATAAGTTCCCCATGAGGAGGCAAAGACACATTGAATAAATTTTACAATGAACTAAGAAAAAGTATAGTGCATCATTGGAGGAAGTACGTAAAAAAACCCTTGTACCCATTTGAATTGTTGTCTATTGGTAATGTATATATTTTATATTCTATGAACATCCTCTATTCATTTATTAAAAAAATTATTTAATCCATCCTTCTTTGGATGTTCCCTATAAGGGTTTTATACCAAAACCCCTTGGGTGAGTTGACATTGAGATATTCCATTAAATTATTATCTAATTCATTAGAATTATATCAGTTTGAAACATCATATACATTTTAGATTTCAAAAATAATATATGATAAAAAATATGTAAGAGAATAAATATTTCTATATTTTTGAATGTACCACATATTATTCTTAAAAATTTAATCAATACATATCCAATATAATTACACATCCTGAATATCAAGTATATGTGTATAAAAATTATAGATTTTTTTATATTATAATAAATAGATTTACTACTCTTTATAAGAAGTAGATCCATTTATCTAAGAGGTATTATACTATATATGGTGAGAAAATATGATATGGTCATTTTATCATTATTATCCATAACTCAGGACCCCTAAATTTTTAGTATTTTATTTTTATTCCTTATACAAAAAGGTTTTCATTTATTTCTTTTCATGTGGTAACAAAAATATTAATCAACCATTTATATATTCTATATTTTTTCACTATTTATATAAATATATATATTATTTCAAAATTTTCAACATAAAACAAAAATATATTCATTGAAATCAATGAATTTTAATGTCATAAAAATTACTAATGGAATAATGAAGGCATAAAATTATTTTCTATGAAAATATAATACGATATTATGAAAAATTAAAAACAAATAAGTAAATTTATAATAAAATATATAGGATTAAAATTGTTAATGATTTAATGTTATTCAAAACTAGAGTTATATATATGCAATGTCAATAATCATTAATATTAGTTTTTCCCAATCGAGTGAAAAAACTAGTTTATTATTGATAATTGAAAAATTAATGAATAAAAGGTGAACATAAAATATAATTAAAGATTACATATTTAATGAACTTCATAAAGAGGTTTTATTTCAATATGTAAAATAACACATGAAATTGTGACGTGTTTGTAATGAGAAATTTAACAAAATAAATGTATAAAAATTAGTTTTAGTTTATAATGATTTTAATAATAAATACACTGAATCCAAAAGAAATTCATTAATTTAATGATGATTCAGAAGAACATATCATTCAAATATTAGACCTATAACATTTTCCAGTATACCCTTGACTCTAAATATTCAATGTTATGATTTCATGATCTCTAAAAGTATTTTTAGAACACTATCATAAATAAGGAATGGAAAATAGGGAACCATAGAGATTATATAACAAATATATTGTTTTATACTCATAAAAATTTGATTTATCATAACGTCTCTATTGACTTACACTAATCAATGATGGTAATAACACACTAATAAAAACTATTGGTAGATAACACATATTGAATATATCATATACATATTTATTACTTTTTATCATTGAATGATTTAATTGTTGTATAAAATCTGTAAATAAATATGTAAATATTCAAGAAGACTCATATTAACTAAATTACCATTCCAAATATATTAAATAATTGCATGAAATTAAAAACCATATATCAATTTAAATTGGTATATAGCATGTTTTTATATAGGAATCTTATGTTTATCATAACGTATGATGTCACTAAAAATGATATGTACCACATGAATTTAATATGGTATTATATATATATGAATAATAAAAAACTATCCCCAAATTTATTTGCATATATCACATTTTCACACGTTCACCAACATCATATATAGACAATATTTATATGTTCACATGTCATAGATAATATATTAAAAATATTCCTGATAACATTTATCAAGCTCACTTATTTTTTTATCAAACACATAGTCCAATGAATAATTTTTATTTTTAGTCCTAACTATGATATACATTGATTAATTATATCATTTAACACTAATAATAATTATCCAATTCATAGATTCATCATAATTGAATCCTTTAAAAAATCATTCCTATGTATTCAATAAATAGTTTCACATCGATCTATTAAAATCAAACTGACGCACACCTGTCGTGGGGTGTGGAAAAAAATTTATTTACCTATGTATAGTATAGTGGTTGATCCTAGGTAGTCTTCCGAAGAGGAGTGAACACAAAAAAATGTTATCACTTTTTGTTGGTTTTCTTAAAAAAATTGGTTATAATTTATTTGAATGACTATGAGAGAAACAAACAAAAGAAATTGATGGATTTTAACAAATGATAATAACAGTGATCGGATTGGGTTCGGCTAGACATAGTTTTGTGCCCTCATGGTTTTTAAATTTTATCTCTTCTTCTTCCTTAAACTGGTAAGAGAGAGATTCATCTACCGAGTCCTCTCTCTTCCTTGGCCAAATAGATGTGATGAGAATATTCCTTTCTAAAACCATAGATTGGTCTGTCCTCCTTCTAATGTGTTTAGGGTTTTATAAGGTCTCTTGATTAATTAGAGCAATCCCAGACCTGGGGTTGTTGTTCCCTAATAAACCAAGATTCTGATATACAATCCTGCACACGTTATTGACAACCGCTGATCAATCACCACCCAAGAATAATCATGTTCCATCGTATATAGATTAGAATTGTGTGTAGGGAGATGTGATCATCAACCAAATCCATTTATAATTTCAGAATCAAAACCTAACACTACAACATTTGGAATTTAATAATAAATTTAAAATTGAAACTAGATTAAGAAAGAAGAATAAATTTGATTCATTTCAAGCACAAGAATTGAAACACAACACATTTGTCCAGCCTACCCTCTTTCTGATCACTCAAATTAAACTATGAATGGGGTAAGCGAGATGGTGTAGGAGAGGAGAGACATTTTAATGTAAACAAAAAATAAAATAAAGAAACAGAATGATGCTGAAGGAGAATTTCCCCGAGTGTCCCTTGACTTCCTCCCATCTCTGATTGTGGTGTCCAATACCTCTACTCAGTATGGGTGAACTCTTATTTATATAGGCCAAGGGGTTGTCATCCTCTGGTCTTCAAATTTAAGACATTCACAAGTCCTCTTTAAGATTTCCAGCAGATTCTTTTCACATAAATTTTGACCTTCTTGGGCCAAATTATTGGCAGAATTTTGAGATGGATCATTCTTCAAAAATCTCCCAAAATATAGTTTATGTTTCATCACAAACTATCATATTTATCCTCCATGTGTGGTACGATATATGCGAAATTTAATTGGTGCATTTATTCTAGATGAATGTTTCCTTTTTTACTTCCCTACAATTTGAGCATCCATGGGTCGCATTAATGGTGTCTAATCTTTGAGATCCTCCCCATCCGAATGACCCATTTCGTTATTGTTCCAATACAATTGGAAGTACACCAATTTGATGTTTGTAGACCGATTTATGATCAATTTACTAAGGTAGGGTCCACGCGGTCGTCCAAAATATTAGTCCACATTGATTAAATTTTTCGGAACCTTTCATGGATGAATGAAATCCTAGACCAAAAATAAAATATTAAGAAAATAAATATATTAACCTAATAAAAAAAGAATCACGTTAATTTTATTTATATTTTAAATGATATGCATGAATTGAAGAATTGATTAAAATCAGTCTATATTTCCAAATTAAGCAGTTTTCCAATTTTAGCCCAAAACACATCATAAATCCAAAATTGATGTAATTAACTCAACTTGTTCAATTTTTAGGGATTAAATCATTGAATTAAATTTAAAAAATGGTAAAAATATTATCTCTATCAATTCACACACACTTAAGATATGCTTTTCCTCAAGCATAAAATATCAACATGGAATTCAAAGGCCACCAATGTTACCAATATTTAAATTTAAATGCAATAAAATCAAACAATTATCAATGGACAATCAAATTTTCATGTTCCACAAAAAATATCGATTTAATTTTCCATTTTTCAAAGAAACAATCAATACATTCATTTTACTTTTACCCATTGAAATATGATGGAGCTTATCCTTTCATTCATTCAATATAATATATTTATTATTATTAAACATGCCAAATCATGATCTAACTCTCTTTTGAATATTTTGTCTCATCACTCATGATAAAATTAATTATGTAGTTATTCTCATATCATGATAACATGCTCTTTATCCTTAGTCTTTTAAAGGAACTAATTTTTCCACTTTGTAAAGACAAAACACACATAAAATCATGAGGACTTGCAATAAATGTTAAAATGACTCCATGGCATTGGGTTGGTGGGTAAATAATTGATATAATTTAAGGTTAGAAGTAGGAGGTTTGAATCTTAAGTACATTTCATGATTAATAAACTAAAAACATAGGATAAACCTCACTCAAATCCCTTTTTATCATGTGAAATATAGCACCACCCCCTTTTAATTGTTGGGACCAGGTTGAATGAAGATGAAAGATTGAAGAGTTTGCTTTTGCAGAGTGTTGTAATTTGTTGTCAAAGGAAATAAATCAATTCACTTTGTAGAAGGATCATAAATCAGACGATGCTTTGCTGGTATGTATTTCACACAAATCATGAGTTAGGAGAACTTGTGATGAAAGCCTTATGAAGGAAAGGGGGAGAAATGATGATGCCAGTCATATAATGTTTTGATTGGAAAGAATGATGCTGCTGGAAGATAGGAAAGATTCAGTTCCCATTGCAACTCTGACGATGCTTAAGCTGATCTATCAAAGGATAAGTATCACGATAGTGGGATTCGTGATAAGAGCAGAAGAATGGTTATGGGAAGCAGTAAAGAGACAAAATGGCAAAGCAATAGACAATCTGGGGATGGCAGAAAAGCACAGTTTAAGGTGGCGTCGTTTTCCAGTGTTTGCCAAATTTTAGGGCCTGAAAATCGGGAGATGAAGAAATGTGCTTGGCAATGGATGTTGCGCATAAGATTGAAGATGGTTTATACGTGCAAAAGAGTTATTCAAGGTGAGAACGTTGAAAAATGACAATGGAATGGAGTGCACGGAAATTTAGGGATGTTTCGCGCAAAAATAAAGTGGTGCGCGCAATATCTGCGGGATTCGCGAAATAGTAGCGGGTTGCGCGAAAAATCTGCGGGATGCACGAAATATTGGCATGGTGCGCGAAATTGAGGAATGAAGTTTGAGCGCAAATGATGGTTCGAGATCAGAAGATCGAAAATTGGCAAAGTCATAAAAGGCGCGAAATATTGGAGCGTTGCGCGAAATCTGATGTTGCAGGAAAGATTGGGTTTGCGCGCAATATGGAACGCGGTGCGGAATTTTGCGCGCAATTGGTGCTTCATGCATATAAGGATGAAAAATTGCAAAGGCATGAGGTGTGCGAAAACTTGAAGCATGGCGCGAAATATGAAGTTGCATAAAAGAGTTTTTACGCACATGGAGGAGGTTTTACGCGCGGATTAGTGTTTTTCGCGCGGGTTCAAAAATGCCTATAAATATGAGGCTAATCCCTATTAGATGTTAATTCTTGACACTTAGAATAAATCCCGAGCTCTGGTGCGCTTAAATTATACGCTAAGTGAGTTGCGCGAAAAGAGGAAAAGTTGCGCGTAAAAGGAAAGTTGCGCGAAAACGTTTTGTCGCGCCAAAAGGGGATTTTACGCGCAAGTCATTTGAATTGCGCGCAAGGCACCCTAAAGGCTGCGCGAAATATCTGGGGTCTTCGCACGTATTTAGTTGTGCACAAGAGAGTTCTTACCGGCTTCTGGGTAAGAAAGTGAAGATTTGTACTTCAGAGAATACATCTGGTTTATTGTAAAGAAGCACTGAAACATTGTGTTATCCTATTTGTGCTAAGAGGGAGCACACGCACTATTGGATTGTTTTCAAAGTGCTGCACGAGTGTAAGGGTATATCCTACTCATTGTATTCCACATCAAAGGATTGTTTTCTAGTGGATTGTGTGGTACTGGATTATTTCCGTACCATACCAAGGACGTAGCTACTCTTATTGAGTAGTGAACCTTGTAAATCTTGTGTTCCTGTGGATGTGTGTGTTCAGCAGGGAAGAAACTCTTTAACAGGAGGCGAAGGTTGTTTCAAAAAGGGGAAACTTAAAAAGAAAAAGATATCACGGATTCACCCCCTCCCCCTCTCAGTGATACTTGGATCCTGATTGGGAACTTCAATTGGTATCAGAGGGAGGTTGCCTTCGTTTACTCTTTGCTGATGTGTTTGAAGAGAAGTTGTGATGGAAAATCTAAATTGCGTGAACAGTACGGGGATTCCAATCTTCGATGGAAAGAACTATCACATCTGGAAGGACAGAATGATGCCGTATCTTATGTCTCTTGGATATGAAGTTCTTGAAACTACAACAGATGGATTTCCTGATATTGATGACAAGGTCCCTCTTACTCCCGTCGATAAGAAGAATCTTGAGAATGATGGAAGAGCTAAAAATGCATTACTCTCATCACTTTCTGAGAGTGAGTTTTTAAGAGTGAAAGGTGTCACTACTGCTAAAGGCATCTGGGATAAGCTAATGAATATCTATGAAGGAAATACAAAAGTGAAGAAGGCAAAACTACAAATCTGGAGGCTGAAGTATGAAGACTTGAAAATGGGAGAATCTGAATCTGTTGGGGAATTCTTTAGCAGAGTTAATGACATTGTCAGTACAATCAGATGTCTTGGTGAAAAGTTATTAGATGATACAGTTGTTGAAAAGATCCTGAGAATTCTGCCTGACAAATTTGATGCTAATGTTTCTTCACTAGAAGGCAGAGATCCGGAAACATTATCTCTGGATGATTTGCACAGTACTCTCATCACTTATGAGATGAGAAGAGAGAAGACCATGAAGAGCAAAGCAAAAACTAATAGAGAAATGTCTTTCTGGGAAGAAAAGAAAGAGAAGTCGAAGAAAATTCTTATTAATAAAGAAGCTGGTGAATCCAACTCTGAAAATGAGGTATGTCAAAATTTTGATGAAATTCTATCCTTGTATTCTAAAAATGTTAAAAGAGGCACAGGGAAATACAAAGGGAAACTCCCTTTGAAATGTTTTGAATGTGGAGCAGTTGGCCACTTTGCAGCTAATTGCCCTCAAAAGGGGAAATATGCTGACAGTGATGAAGAAGACAGAGGACCAAGAAGGTCATGGAAGAAACAGGATCGAAAAGATAAATATTCTGGTAGAAGTCAGAATAAAAAGTTCTTTAAATCAAAAAGAAGAATCTTTTTGTCAAAAGATAAGGAAGGTGATGATAGCGAGACTGAATCAGAAAAATCTGCTACTGAAAAAACTATAGAGAGTACCTTTTTTGCAACAGTGAATAATGATGATTATGAGAGTAGTAGTGTAATGACCCAATCTTTTTGAGTAGTATATTAACTTACTCTTATTGATTTAATAAGATGTTAATGGTTAATGCAGAAAGAGGAGTCGATGGCTTCATCCAGTAGACTCAACCCTTATGAAGCCCACTTATCAGAGCTTGGGAAGGAGGTAGCATCTGTGGGCTTCGCTTTGGACCAAGCCCAAGCCGAGCTCCAGCGTGTCAAGCTTGAACGAAAACGCTTGCAGGAGAAGTTCAAGTTAGTGGAGATTGCTACTAGGGCAATGTTATCTGAGACTCCCTCAGATTCTCTCACCATAGCACACCTTACACTTAGGTCTTATGCCAGTGTTATAAGGGGCTATGTGATGAGACCCTAGTTTCCTTGTGTAATCCTTTCGGGTGAATAAATTGAGATTTCTTCCTTTAGTGATGTTTGTGAAATTTCAAATGTCTAGATAATTTTAGAATGAATCTTATTGATGAATTTTGAAAAAGGGATATTTTGAAATATATATGTAAACCCTAAATAACTAATGATGTGTAATGATTTTCAAAAAATGGTCTTCTACAAAAGTGTTCATTAAGGAATTTGGAGTCTAATAAGATCAACTTAATTTTTGATGAATAGTAAATTATGAATAGTGATTTTACGCTTAGGATTAGTAATGTGACCAAATGGATTAGTAATATCACTTAAAGAAAGTTTTAAAATAATCTAGGCACCTTGATTAAATAATGTGATTCAATAAAATGGGTAAATAACGGTTTCATAAATTATTAGTCAAGTATTAGTTTTTTCGGATGAATAGTGTTTTCTAATTAAAAATTTAATTAAAAATAATTAGAAAATTATTTTTATAAAAATGACTTTATTTTTGAACTCAGAGCATCGATATTATGTTATGGTAATTTTTGGGGATTTTTCTGAAAAAAATGAATTTTCGATGAATAGTGTTTTTATTTAAAAATTAAATTAAAAATATTTAGAAAATTATTTTTATAAAATGGATTTCATTTTTGAAATCAGAGCATTGATATTTGGTTAAGGTGAAATTTTGGGATTATTCTGAGAGTTGAATTTTCGGTGAATAGTGAAAGTATAGTTTTTAAGTTACGGGTGTTTAATGACATCATTAAATGATGTATTAAGTATATATTCAATATGGTCGAATTATGAATAGTAAGATAATGTGTGAGGTGTCCCAAGTGGCCAATACCATGGGCAAATACCATGGGCAAGTCCATGGTTTTTCCAAAACCACTAGTGAGGTGTCCCTTGGCCATTAATGCTTTGTCCCCTCACTTTCCCTATAAATACCCACCCTTTCCTCCCTTAGTTTTCACTCCCAACTCTCCCCCAACGAAGTTCTGGTCTTCTTACCTTCCAAAGAGTCCTCCCAAGGTTCCCCCAAGCCCTCAAGGTCCAATACTTTGAGTTTCAAGAGTCACATTTTAAGGTAAGGGATCCGACCCCTCTCTTTCTTTTCATGAAATCTCTTTTATGTCATTCCTATTATGCTCCATGTTTTTATGTGAGAGTATGTTCTTTTATATTCCTCTTACTGCCCTTTCATGTTTATATGATGAGAGATCCCCTCTTACTCTCATCATTTCGTTTTATGAAAGTTTAAGTGACGCCGTTAGGCTGCCGAATTTTTAAGGGATTCTTTCACCCTTCTCATTTTTCAAGTTCGATTTTCATGTCAAGTATTTGAAGTTCCTTTTTATTATGTTGGGGTATGATCTCTATATCAATAATACTGATCTCTTATGATCATATGATGAGGGACCCTTTTTGATCTTGTCAAATCATTTTCTTTTGAAGTTAAGTGACGTCGTAAGGCTGCCGAATTTTCATAAGAGAAATCTAATCTTTTTCCTTCCATGTTTTTCATTTCAAATGGTATGTCCCTAAAATTTCGTTACCATGTCCATATGTCCTTCTTATTCTTTAACCCTACTGTTTTATGGATCATTTATGAGTGGGTGACCCATGTCCCCTCTCATTTCAATGTTTTCTAAAACCCCGAAACTTAGCCGTTATGCTGCAGAATTTTCCCCTCAAAATGTCTCTCTCTTTTCTCAAAAATTATTTTATGTTATAAAGTGAATACTCAAAGCTCTTATTTCTACAAGGGTATTCACATATATATCAAAATGTTCCATTTTAAAATTCTGGGATTTACATACATGAGACCCGCTTTCCCTTTCCGTGGGTTTAAAGTGACGTAAAGATCATGTCTTTAAAGCAGTTTTTAAAACGTTATGATTATGAAATGAAACCCATTTATTTTATGCTATGTGGGTTATTTATGATATGTTTTATGATGATATATGTGGCTCACATGATAATAAAGGCAAATTTAAGGGTGCGCCCTGATAGCGCTCCAATGCATTGGGTAATGATGTAACCACTAGAGATTACAATTTTCACGATACCTTGGTGAATAACCTTGGTAATTTTCAAATGACACCTTGGGGATGGACCTTGGTGATATGTTCATGATTGTCTATGTTAAATGATGTAGCCACATCTTCAAGTTATGAAAAATGTTATTTTTATTATGAAATGCCTCATGATTTCTTTCTCATGCATTAAAGTTCTTTTCATGTCCTTATTGAAGTATCTCAAGTTCACATGTAAAATGTTCCTCTTGTTTCCCTTACTGGGCCTTCTGCTCACCCTTTCTTTTTATGTATGTCCCCAGGTTATGAGATGCAGTAATGAACCTAGAATGAACTTAAGGAGACGCCTTGCAAGTGTTTAAGAAGAATGTTTTATGTTTTTTTTATTTATGTTCCTGGTTTCCAAGACACTAAACCTTAAAGATCCTCAGTTGTGTGTAATGTAATGAAAGTTTATGTTATAAAATGGCGGGATGCTATAGTTGGTATCAAAGGATGGTTTAGTTATTTGTGGAAATTAGGATATAAAAACTTTAGGAAGAACCCTATAGAAAAGTTTAAATATAGGAAAACTTCCTGGTATTTTGGTAAGTATTTAGTAAGTGGTTTATCAAACAAATACATCCCTGTCTGGATACGAGCAGGTAGAGGCGGCTCTGGCACAGATGTACATAGGGGTAAAACCCGAAAACACCGCTTTGAGCTAGAATCAAATGGGAACTGGTGCACGATAACGGGCCTTGCTGCACTCTTGGTTACGACACTCCCGGGGGATATGTTTGGTTAATCACAAGCTTTTTATGAATCATTATGAAGGAATTATATAGAAGTATAATTGTCTAAGCATGAAGTCTTAGTTAAAAGATTCATAAATGAAATAAGATTCTCACTAAGGTTTTATTCTTTTAGAAAATGGCGGGCAATAGGAGAAACCGTGCCGATGGTGACCGCAATGCACCATGTGCTGACGGCCCTCCGATGGAAGCCGGAATGGAAACATTCATGCGAATGATGAACCAACTGACTCAAGTTATGAGTAATAACTTGAATCAAGCTGAGAGGCCAACCTCACCACGAAGGGAACAACTTTCTGTTGAGTCCTTCATGCGTCAACGACCGCCAACATTCAGTGGATCTACTGACCCATTGGTTGCGGAACAATGGATAAGCTCCATTGAAAAGATCTTTTCTGTACTTCATTGTTCGGAACAAGAAAAAGTCACCCTTGCTGTTTACCGCCTAGATGGAGAAGCTGATCAGTGGTGGTCACTGATCAAAAACACGAAGCCACGGGGAGAGATGGAAGCTATGGAGTGGGAAGAATTTCGGGGGATTTTCTTTAACAAGTATTTCCCTCGTTCCATGAGAACGAAGATGGAGAAAGAGTTTCTCGAGCTGAAGCAGAAGGAGAACGAATCTGTCGGAAGCTATGAGATGAACTTCAGAAGGCTTTCCCGTTATACCTCAAGCTTTATCATGGACCCTAATGGGAAGGTTGATAGATTCTTTGGCGGACTACGACCACATCTGCGGAAGAATCTAGCCAACAGGGACTACGATAGCTATGAAGAAATAGTTCAAAGTGATATGAAAGTTGAACTAGAGTTTGGGGAGACACAGTGGTCTCACAAATCTAATGAGAAGAAAAGAACTCTAGAACCAAGCCTGGGAAGAAGTTTTGATCAGGAAAGAGGTGGAAAGCATATGCAACATGCCACATGCAATAAATGTGGGAAGAAGCATCCGGGGAACTGCTTGATCGGAAGTGGCAAGTGCTATAGGTGTGGAAAAGAAGGCCATATTTCTCGGAATTGTCGTGGTGATGTGAAGCCTCAACATCCCAACACTAACGACCGAGGAAAGATGGTTCTGGCCCTACCCGAAGTCACATGCTTCAAGTGTGGACATCTTGGGAACTTTTCTAATCAATGTCCAAATCCGAGGGCGGTGGAGGGGAATCACCATCAACCTCAGCAGAGGCCAAGGGAGAAAGGTCGTGCTTTCGCTATCACAACAACTGAAGTTGAAGTTCCGAACGATGTGGTAGCAGGTACTCTTGTTGTCCTCTCAAAACTAGCATGTGCTTTATTTGATTCTGGTTCTACGCATTCCTTTATTTCTTCCAAGTTTGCAAAGAATATAGAATCAAACCCCGAATTGCTTGAGGTAGAGTTGCCAGTCAAGACTCCAAGTGGGATTATCCATGCATCAACAGTGTTTAGAGACTCTAGTGTTTACTTTGGTGAGCACAATCTTATCGCAAATCTAGTAGTCATCCCCATGATGGAATTCGACGTTATACTAGGGATGGACTGGCTCTCAAAGTATAATGCTAAGATCAAATGCAGAAGTAAGGAAATATCAGTAGTCTTGAATGAACGACCTACAGTTATCTTCCGAGGAGAGATATCCTGAACTGATCCCTATCTAGAAGCACCTCCCAAAGCTTTCTTTATGGAGTTAATCGGTGATGATGAAGAAGGGAAAGGGAGCATACAAATTGAAGATGTTCCGATTGTTCAGAATACATGGATGTATTTCCTGAGGAGTTACCTGGACCTCCCCCAGAAAGAGAAGTAGAGTTCTCCATTGAACTCGTACCTGGGTCTCAACCGATATCAAAGACTCCATATAGAATGGCAAATGTGGAGCTAGAAGATTTAAAGAAACAACTCCAAGACTTGTTGGAGAAGGGGTTTATCCGACCGAGTGTGTCTCCTTGGGGAGCACCAGTTCTCTTTGTGAAGAAGAAGGATGGATCAATGCGGCTATGCATTGATTATAGAGAACTGAACGGGATCACAGTGAAGAACAGATATCCTCTTCCAAGAATTGATGATTTATTTGACCAACTTCGTGGGGCTCAATTCTTCTCTAAGATTGACCTTCGATCTGGTTATCATCAACTGAGGGTGAAGAAGGAAGATATTCCAAAGACTGCCTTCCGATCAAGATATGGGCATTATGAGTTTACTGTTATGCCCTTCGGCTTGACTAATGCTCCTGCTATTTTCATGGATTTGATGAATATAGTCTTTAAGGACTACCTTGATAAACTTTGTGGTAGTTTTTATTGATGATATTTTGATATATTCAAAAAGTCGTGAGGAGCATGAAGATCATCTGAGGGTTATTTTGAAAACTCTACGGAAGGAGAGGCTCTTTGGGAAGTTCAGCAAGTGTGAGTTTTGGTTACAACAAGTGGCTTTCTTGGGGCACATCGTAACCAATGAAGGAATCTCGGTTGACCCTGCAAAGACAATGGTTGTGGAGGAGTGGCCTCAACACACAACAGTAACTGAGATTCGTAGTTTCCTTGGTTTAGCGAGATATTATAGGAGGTTTGTGAAAAACTTTTCACGGCTTTCTAATCCACTAACCAAGTTGACTCGAAAAGGGGTTAAGTTCATCTGGACAAAGGAATGTGAGGAAAGTTTCCAAGAGCTGAAGAAGAGATTGGTTACTGCACCAGTGTTAACACTACCCTCTATCGGAGAAGGATTCGTTATTTTGAGTGATGCATCTCTGAAAGGGCTTGGGTGAGTCCTCATGCAAAATGACAAATTAATTGCTTATGCATCTCGACAGTTGAAGATTCATGAGAAGAATTATCCTACGCATGATCTAGAGATGGCGGCAGTTTTTTTTGCTCTAAAGATATGGAGGCACTATCTTTATGGGGAGAAATGTGATATATACACTGACCACCAAAGTCTAAAGTATATTTTCACTCAGAAATAATTGAACATGAGACAAAGGAGATGGTTGGAGCTTATTAAAGACTATGATTGTTCAATTCATTATCACCCTGGAAGAGCAAACAAAGTCGCGGATGCGTTAAGCAGGAAAGATCCTGTTGTTCTGGCAACAATGAGGATCCTGGGAGATCCCTTGATTAAAGATCTAGTAAAACTGGACATGGGAATTATAAGGAAAGGGACATCATCAACCCTATCCCAAATGATTTCTCAACCTTCATTACTAGAGAAGATCAAGAAGGCTCAAAAAGAAGATCCTTTGCTCCAGGAGAAGTTCGAGGCTGTAAAGGATGGTAAGTTCCCTGATTTCAATATTGATCAAGAAGGTGTATTGAAATTTCGTACAAGACTATGTGTTCCATCTATTCCGGAGATAATGAAAGAACTGATGGATGAAGCTCATAGCTCTACTTTCTCTATACATCCGGGAAGCACTAAGATGTATAGAGACCTTCGTGATCATTATTGGTGGGATAACATGAAGAGGGAGATTGCCGATTACACTACAAGGTGCCTGGTGTGTCAGCAAGTAAAGGCAGAAAGACAACTTCCTAAGGGGGTATTACAACCGCTACCCATACCAGTATGGAAGTGGGATAATATCACCATGGACTTTGTAACTGGTCTCCCAAAAACATCCAAAGGAAACAATTCGATATGGGTTATTGTGGACAGTCTCACCAAGACAGCCCATTTTATCTCTATTCGGGAAGATTTCTCTCTGGATCAACTTGCCAAGATATACGTGAAGGAAGTGGTAAGGCTGCATGGGGTACCACTATCCATCGTATCTAATCATGACCCAAGATTCACATCAAAATTCTGGAGAAGTCTTCAGCATGCTCTGAATACTGAATTGAATTTTAGTACGGCCTATCATCCTCAAACTGATGGCCAATCTGAAAGGACTATTCAGACACTCGAAGACATGTTGAGATTATGCTCAATGGAATTTAAAGGTGGATGGGATCAACACCTCCCATTAGTGGAGTTCTCCTATAACAATAGCTTCCATGTGAGTATTCAGATGGCACCCTATGAAGCTCTGTATGGAAAGCGGTGTAGAACTCCTACTTGTTGGGATGAAACTGGTGAGAGGAAGCTTCTTGGGCCTGATCTCGTGCAAGAGATGACAGAACAGGTTCATGCCATCCAACAACACATAAAGGCTGCTCAGAGTCGGCAGAAGAGCTATGCTGACAATCGTCGAAGGGACTTGGAGTTTGGTGTTGGTGACAAAGTCTTCCTTCGGATTTCTCCATGGAAGAGAGTCATGTGGTTTGGGAAGAAAGGGAAGCTCAGCCCTAGGTACATCAGCCCCTATGAAATCCTTGATCGCATAGGAGCAGTGGCCTATCGTCTAGCACTTCCACCGAACCTAGCTCAAGTTCATGATGTCTTCCATGTATCTCTCTTGAGGAAGTACATACCCGACCCTTCGCATGTACTGAACTCAGAGGTGGAACAACTTCAACATGACCTCTCTTATGAAGAGCAGCCAGTGGAGATCTTGGACCGTAGAGACAAGGTTCTACGAAACAAGACTACCCACCTTGTGAAAGTGTTGTGGAGGAATCATAAGTACGAAGAAGCGACTTGGGAGCCTGAGGAAACGATGAAGCAAAAGTACCCTCACCTTTTCGACTAGGCCTCAAGTATAAATTTCGGGGACGAAATTTCTTAAGGGGGGAAGAATGTAACGACCCAATCTTTTTGAGTAGTATATTAACTTACTCTTATTGATTTAATAAGATGTTAATGGTTAATGCAGAAAGAGGAGTCGATGGCTTCATCCAGTAGACTCAACCCTTATGAAGCCCACTTATCAGAGCTTGGGAAGGAGGTAGCATCTGTGGGATTCGCTTTGGACCAAGCCCAAGCCGAGCTCCAGCGTGTCAAGCTTGAACGAAAACGCTTGCAGGAGAAGTTCAAGTTAGTGGAGATTGCTACTAGGGCAATGTTATCTGAGACTCCCTCAGATTCTCTCACCATAGCACACCTTACACTTAGGTCTTATGCCAGTGTTATAAGGGGCTATGTGATGAGACCCTAGTTTCCTTGTGTAATCCTTTCAGGTGAATAAATTGAGATTTATTCCTTTAGTGATGTTTGTGAAATTTCAAATGTCTAGATAATTTTAGAATGTATTTTATTGATGAATTTTGGAAAAGGGATATTTTGAAATATATATGTAAACCCTAAATAACTAATGATGTGTAATGATTTTCAAAAAATGGTCTTCTACGAAAGTGTTCATTAAGGAATTTGGAGTCTAATAAGATCAACTTAATTTTTGATGAATAGTAAATTATGAATAGTGATTTTACGCTTAGGATTAGTAATGTGACCAAATGGATTAGTAATATCACTTAAAGAAAGTTTTAAAATAATCTAGGCACCTTGATTAAGTAATGTGATTCGATAAAATGGGTAAATAACGGTTTCATAAATTATTAGTCAAGTATTAGTTTTTTCGGATGAATAGTGTTTTCTAATTAAAAATTTAATTAAAAATAATTAGAAAATTATTTTTATAAAAATGACTTTATTTTTGAACTCAGAGCATCGATATTATGTTATGGTAATTTTTGGGGATTTTTCTGAAAAAAATGAATTTTCGATGAATAGTGTTTTTATTTAAAAATTAAATTAAAAATATTTAGAAAATTATTTTTATAAAATGGATTTCATTTTTGAAATCAGAGCATTGATATTTGGTTAAGGTGAAATTTTGGGATGATTCTGAGAGTTGAATTTTCGGTGAATAGTGAAAGTATTGTTTTTAAGTTACGGTTGTTTAATGACATCATTAAATGATGTATTAAGTATATATTCAATATGGTCGAATTATGAATAGTAAGATAAGGTGTGAGGTGTCCCAAGTGGCCAATACCATGCGCAAATACCATGGGCAAGCCCATGGTTTTGCCAAAACCACTAGTGAGGTGTCCCTTGGCCATTAATGCTTTGTCCTCTCACTTTCCCTATAAATACCCACCCTTTCCTCCCTTAGTTTTCACTCCCAACTCTCCCCCAACGATGTTCTGGTCTTCTTACCTTCCAAAGAGTCCTCCCAAGGTTCCCCCAAGCCCTCAAGGTCCAATACATTGAGTTTCAAGAGTCACATTTTAAGGTAAGGGATCCGACCCCTCTCTTTCTTTTCATGAAATCTCTTTTATGTCATTCCTATTATGCTCCATGTTTTTATGTGAGAGTATGTTCTTTTATATTCCTCTTACTGCCCTTTCATGTTTATATGATGAGAGATCCCCTCTTACTCTCATCATTTCGTTTTATGAAAGTTTAAGTGACGCCGTTAGGCTGCTGAATTTTTAAGGGATTCTTTCACCCTTCTCATTTTTCAAGTTCGATTTTCATGTCAAGTATTTCAAGTTCCTTTTTATTATGTTGGGGTATGATCTCTATATCAATCATAATGATCTCTTATGATCATATTATGAGGGACCCTTTTTGATCTTGTCAAATCATTTTCTTTTGAAGTTAAGTGACGCCGTAAGGCTGCGAATTTTCATAAGAGAAATCTAATCTTTTTCCTTCCATGTTTTTCATTTCAAATGGTATGTCCCTAAAATTTCGTTACCATGTCCATATGTCCTTCTTATTCTTTAACCCTACTGTTTTATGGATCATTTATGAGTGGGTGACCCATGTCCCCTCTCATTTCAATGTTTTCTAAAACCCCGAAACTTAGCCGTTATGCTGCAGAATTTTCCCCTCAAAATGTCTATCTCTTTTCTCAAAAATTATTTTATGTTATAAAGTGAATACTCAAAGCTCTTATTTCTACAAGGGTATTCACATATATATCAAAATGTTCCATTTTAAAATTCTGGGATTTACATACATGATACCCGCTTTCCCTTTCCGTGGGTTTAAAGTGACGTAAAGATCATGTCTTTAAAGCAGTTTTTAAAACGTTATGATTATGAAATGAAACCCATTTATTTTATGCTATGTGGGTTATTTATGATATGTTTGATGATGATATATGTGGCTCACATGATAATAAAGGCAAATTTAAGGGTGCACCCTGATAGCGCTCCAATGCATTGGGTAATGATGTAACCACTAGAGATTACAATTTTCACGATACCTTGGTGAATAACCTTGGTAATTTTCAAATGACACCTTGGGGATGGACCTTGGTGATATGTTCATGATTGTCTATGTTAAATGATGTAGCCACATCTTCAAGTTATGAAAAATGTTATTTTTATTATGAAATGCCTCATGATTTCTTTCTCATGCCTTAAAGTTCTTTTCATGTCCTTATTGAAGTATCTCAAGTTCACATGTAAAATGTTCCTCTTGTTTCCCTTACTGGGCCTTCTGCTCACCCTTTCTTTTTATGTATGTCCCCAGGTTATGAGATGCAGTAATGAACCTAGAATGAACTTAAGGAGACGCCTTGCAAGTGTTTAAGAAGAATGTTTTATGTTTTTTTTATTTATGTTCCTGGTTTCCAAGACACTAAACCTTAAAGATCCTCAGTTGTGTGTAATGTAATGAAAGTTTATGTTATAAAATGGCGGGATGCTATAAGTAGTACTAAAGAAGAAGAAGAGACTCAACTTGAATAGTATCTGAAAGAAGAGCTGAAGGAATGTTTGAGGAAGATCAGAAAACTTGAGAAAGAAAACAACAAGTTAATAAAAGAAAATTCCACAGTAAACAATCAAGAAGGTTTTATAGAAGATAAAATCATGATGGAAAAAGAGATTGATGATCTGAAAAATTCTCTTGAGAATACAAAGAATCGGAATGATCATCTTGAAGTGAAGTTGAAGGCAAAATAAGAAGAGTTGGAACTTGTCCAACAAAAACTGCATAAAGCTAAAGAAATGAATATCAGTTCCAAAAATTCTATCTCAGAAGTAGGGGAATGTTCCAGTAAGAGTGAACCAAAAAGGGATCTACAAAACTTACCTTCAAAGGTTGAAATGAATGACAAAACTGGTTCTGATAAGAACAAGGCTGGAAAGACAAAGTATGTGGTCAAAATCAACAATACAGAAAAATCAGAAGTGCATAAAAATCTTGAGTCAAGAAAAGCTTCTAATACTTCTGGTACTAATGAATCTAAGCTGAAGAAGAGAGTTACAAATGAAAATATGATAGTTTTTGAGAAGCGTGTTCACAACTCCATTCAGTCTAAAAGTTTCAGAGGTAAATATTCTTTCTATGGATACTGCTGGTATTGTGGTGGATTCGGACACATGGAAAGTATGTGTTGGTTTAACCAACAACATTACAACTATTCCAAAAGTTTTGAAGGACAAGGATTGAGGGGCAGTCAACGCTTTAAAAATAGAAGATCTCCAAATATGTTTCAGAAAATATCTGAGAAGACTGGTGTGAAAGTCGGGAATAGATTCCAACCACTGGAAACTTATTGTGAAAGATGTGATCAACCTGGACTTCTTGCTAAGGGCTGCCTTAGTGTGTTACCAGAGCAACAAAAGTTTGTTAATAATCCTCAGAAGACAGAGATTTTAAAATACAAAAGGGACAAGTATGATAAGTCTGAAAAGAAAGAATGCATGGTTCTCTGGCAAGAACACATTGATTTGGCAAGGAAATTGGAAGAAGCAAAACAGAAAGTGAAGGAAAAGGAAGAACAGAAAGCACTTGTTGTTGAAACAGCTTTGAAGGCTACCAAAGGAGAACGACCATGGATTCTTGATAGTGGATGTTCATCTCATATGACAGGAGACTTAAAGCTGCTGAAGAATGTGAATGACTTAAAAGAAGGAACTGTGACATTTGGAAATGATGAATCTCTAAGGATCAAAGGTGTTGGATCGACCATCATTGGAAAAGAAATGATGAAATCCAGAAAAAAACTATATGTTGATGGACTGAAACACAACCTGCTCAGTGTGTCACAACTCTGTGATGAGGGCAACAAAGTAATCTTCAGAAAATATGGATTTGTTGTAAAAAGTGAAAATGATGGAAACATAGTTACAAGGGGCCAACGTACAAGAGGGAATTTGTTCCAAGTTGGGGATGGACAGAACTCTTGTTACATGAGTGTGGTGGATGAAAATAAATTATGGCATAAAAGGCTGGGGCATATGTGTCAGAGAAATATTTGCAAGTTGTCAAAGCGAGAAAGTGTTCGGGATATGCCTGATTTATCAAGAGAAAGAGATTGGTGCTGCACTATTTGTGAGAAAGGGAAAATTGCTAATTCTATGCACAAGAGAGTTGAAATTTGCTCAAAAAGACCCTTAGAACTCATACACTCAGATATATGTGGGCCAATGAGCAAGCAATCTTCAAATGGAGATAAGTACTTCATTACTTTCATTGATGACTTTACTCGCATTACTTGTGTTATGTACATGAGACATAAGTCAGATGCTCTAACAATGTTTAAGAGTTTCAGAAGGAAAGTAGAGAAAGAATGTGAGTATTCAGTGAAGAAGTTGAGAACTGATAATGGTGGTGAGTATAAGAATGAAGAGTTTGAAATTTGTCTTGAGAAACATGGAATTCGGCATGAGTTTAGTTCACCATACACACCTCAACAAAATGGGGTGGCTGAAAGAAAGAATCGAAGTCTGGTGGAAATGGGGAGAACTATGTTACTTGAACATAGTCTCTCTCATTATTATAGGAGGCAAGCCATGAGCACTGCTGTGTATATTCAGAACCGGTGTTTCTATAGGCCAAACTCAGATATGACTCCATATGAAATGTTCTATGGAAAAACTCCAAGTCTAAAACACTTGAGAGTCTTTGGGAGTCCATGTATTATAAAGAAGAAAGGTGGAAATCTGGGAAAGTTCAAGCAAAGAGGAGATGACGGAATTTTTCTTGGCTATGCTCCAGAAAGAAGAGGATATAGATGCCTCAATAAAGAAACAGGAAGAATTTTTGATTCTTCAGATGTAAAAGTTGTTGAAAGTGCTGAGAAAGAAAAGCAGTCATATGTTGATGTGGAAGTCGAGCGGGATAGAGAAGATTTTGTTAACAATTCTGATAATGTTTCAGAATTTGTTCATCCTACTCAAGAAGAGGAATCTGACTCAGAAATATCAAGTGATGAGGATGAAGTTCAAACAACTTATCCTAGGTTGAGGAAACAAGTGGAGGCTCAGAACATTATTGGAGATAAAAATCAGAGGGTTCAAACAAGAAGAACAACAAATGCTATATCACATACTTCTCTCTATTCGAAAGTTGAACCGAATGATGTAAATGAAGCATTTGAGAATCCAGAATGGGTTCATGCTATGAATGAAGAGCTTGATCAGATATAGATGAACAATACTTGGGAACTTGTGCCCAAGCCGGACAACAAGAACATTATTGGTACAAAGTGAGTTTTTCGAAACAAGCTGAATGAAGAAGGTAATGTAATAAGAAACAAGGCAAGATTGGTCTGCAAAGGGTATTCACAAATTGAAGGAATTGACTTTGATGAAACCTTTGCTCCAGTAGCTCGATTAGAAACAATCAGAATATTTCTTGCCATTACTGCACAACGAGGTTACAAAATCTTTCAAATGGATGTAAAATCTGCATTCTTGAATGGTGATCTTGACGAGGAAGTTTACATTGATCAACCTTGTGGATTTGTTATTGGGAAAGATGAAAGCTATGTTTGCAGGTTGAAGAAGGCTCTGTATGGGCTAATACAGGCTCCGAGAGCATGGTATTCTAAATTAGATACTTTCTTGAAGAAGATGAACTTTAAGAAAGGGAGAGTTGACAGCAATCTCTACATCAAGAAATGTCAGGATTTTTCACTGATCGTTATTGTTTATGACGATGATATTATATTTGCTGGAAATAATGAAAGATCATGTGAAAAATTTGCTGAGGAGATGAAGAAGTTATTTGAGATGTCCATGCTAGGTGAAATGAAGTACTTTCTTGGGTTACAAATTTCACAGAAGAAGAATCATGTTTTTCTGTCTCAAGAAAAGTATGCTAAGGAACTTCTGAAGAAGTTTGGCATGGAAAATTTGAAACCAGTTTCCACACCGATTTCAGTGGGAACCAAGTTGTCTAAAGATGGAGAAGGAAAGGAAGTTGATCAGAAAGAGTTTCGAAAACTGATTGGAAGTCTGCTATATTTGACTGCCTCAAGACCCGACATCGTCTATGCTGTTACTTTATGTGCGAGATTTCAGAGTGCTCCTAAAGAATCACATTTGATTGCTGGAAAAAGAATTCTCAGATATATCAAAGGCACAACAAACTTTGGAATCCGGTATGACGGCTCTGAAAATATTGATCTATTTGGGTATTCTGATGCTGATTGGTCAGGAAATGTTGATGATCGAAGATCCACATCTGGTGGAGTATTCTTTCTAGGAAAAAGCCGTGTTAGTTGGCATACCAAGAAACAGAATTCAGTAACTCTTAGCACAGCTGAGGCTGAGTATGTTGCTGCTACTCAAGCTGCAACTCAACTAATGTGGATGAAGACTCAGCTGGAAGATCTACTTGTTGAAGTAAAGCTACCATTGCTCTTGGGTTGTGATAATCAGAGTGCAATCAATCTTACAAGAAATCCAGTACAACATTCTCGTTCAAAACACATTGATATAAAGTACCACTTCATCATAGAGCAGGTTGAAAAGAATGAACTGAGGCTGGAGTATGTTCCTACATCTGAACAAATTGCTGATATATTTACAAAACCGTTACCGAAGGAACCATTTGAAAAGTTGAGGTTGAACATGGGTGTACAACCTCCTTCTCATCAAGGTTAAGGTACATGTTTCTGTCCCCTCTCTCGTCTTAGCTTTGGATAGTGTTGTCAAGGGGGAGAATTGTTTCATAAATCTATCCATAAGGAAGCATGTATTAAGGGAGAGTTGTGGGTAAGCTATGAATTCAGCATGCATGTGAGTGAACTATTCTAACTATTTGTTGGAGTGGTTGTAGGAAACAAAGTTGTTTTACAGGAAAGTTGAAGAAGTGAAGAATGCTTTTGCAAGAGTGAAGAATGCTGAAGTAAAAGATTGCAAGATGTTCTGAAGAAGGATGAGGAGGTATGTTCATGAGATTTTACAGTCACTGCTTTTGGACAGCATGGTTTTTGCTGTCAATAAATCTTGTTTCCTACAATGAGTTAGCTCACGTAGGCTTAGATTTTTTGATAAGTAATCCATTGCAAAAGGTTTCAACATTCAGTGATTTATGAATCTTTGTTGACAACAAAATACAAAGGGGGAGATTGTTGGGACCAGGTTGAATGAAGATGAAAGTTTGAAGAGTTTGCTTTTGCAGAGTGTTGTAATTTGTTGTCAAAGGCAATAAATCAATTCACTTTGTAGAAGGATCATAAATCAGACGATGCTTTGCTGGTATGTATTTCACTCAAATCATGAGTTAGGAGAACTTGTGATGAAAGCCTTATGAAGGAAAGGGCGAGAAATGATGATGCCAGTCATATAATGTTTTGATTGGAAGGAATGATGCTGCTGGAAGATAGGAAAGATTCAGTTCCCATTGCAACTCTGACGATGCTTAAGCTGATCTATCAAAGGATAAGTATCACGATAGTGGGATTCGTGATAAGAGCAGAAGAATGGTTATGGGAAGCAGTATAGAGACAAAATGGCAAAGCAATAGACAATCTGGGGATGGTAGAAAAGCACAGTTTAAGGTGGCGCCGTTTTCCAGTGTTTGCCAAATTTTAGGGCCTGAAAATCGGGAGATGAAGAAATGTGCTTGGCAATGGATGTTCCACATAAGATTGAAGATGGTTTATACGTGCAAAAGAGTTATTCAAGGTCAGAACGTTGAAAAATGACAATGGAATTGTGTGCACGGAAATTTAGGGATGTTTCGCACAAAAATAAAGTGTTGTGCGCAATATCTGCGGGATTCACGAAATAGTAGCGGGTTGCGCGAAAAATCTGCGGGATGCACAAAATATTGGCATGGTGCGCGAAATTGAGGAATGAAGTTTGAGCGCAAATGATGGTTCGAGATCAGAAGATCGAAAATTGGCAAAGTCATAAAAGGCGCGAAATATTGGAGCGGTGCGCGAAATCTGATGTTGCAGGAAATATTGGGTTTGCGCGCAATATGGAACGCGGTGCGGAATTTTGCGCGCAATTGGTGCTTCATGCATAGAAGGACGAAAAATGGCAAAGGCATGAGGTGTGCGAAAACTTGAAGCATGGCGCGAAATATGAAGTTGCATAAAAGAGTTTTTACGCGCATGGAGGAGGTTTTACGCGCGGATTAGTGTTTTTCGCGCGGGTTCAAAAATGCCTATAAATATGAGGTTAATCCCTGTTAGATGTTAATGCTCGACACTTAGAAGAAATCCCGAGCTCTGGTGCGTGTAAATTATACGCTAAGTGAGTTGCGCGAAAAGAGGAAAAGTTGCGCGTAAAAGGAAAGTTGCGCGAAAACGTTTTGTCGCGCCAAAAGGGGATTTTACGCGCAAGTCATTTGAATTGCGCGCAAGGCACCCTAAAGGCTGCGCGAAATATCTGGGGTCTTCGCACGTATTCAGTTGTGCACAAGAGAGTTCTTACCGGCTTCTGGGTAAGAAAGTGAAGATTTGTACTTCGGAGAATACATCTGTTTTATTGTAAAGAAGCACTGAAACATTGTGTTATCCTATTTGTGCTAAGAGGGAGCACACGCACTATTGGATTGTTTTCAAAGTGCTGCACGAGTGTAAGGGTATATCCTACTCATTGTATTCCACATCAAAGGATTGTTTTCTAGCGGATTGTGTGGTACTGGATTATTTCCGTACCATACCAAGGACGTAGCTACTCTTGTTGAGTAGTGAACCTGGTAAATCTTGTGTTCCTGTGGATGTGTGTGTTCAGCAGGGAAGAAACTCTTTAACAGGAGGCGAAGGTTGTTTCAAAAAGGGGAAACTTAAAAAGAAAAAGATATCACTGATTCACCCCCTCCCCCTCTCAGTGATACTTGGATCCTGATTGGGAACTTCAATTGGTATCAGAGGGAGGTTGCCTTCGTTTACTCATTGCTGATGTGTTTGAAGAGAAGTTGTGATGGAAAATCTAAATTGCGTGAACAGTAAGGGGATTCCAATCTTCGATGGAAAGAACTATCACATCTGGAAGGACAGAATGATGCCGTATCTTATGTCTCTTGGATATGAAGTTCTTGAAACTACAACAGATGGATTTCCTGATATTGATGACAAGGTCCCTCTTACTCCCGTCGATAAGAAGAATCTTGAGAATGATGGAAGAGCTAAAAATGCATTACTCTCATCACTTTCTGAGAGTGAGTTTTTAAGAGTGAAAGGTGTCACTACTGCTAAAGGCATCTGGGATAAGCTAATGAATATCTATGAAGGAAATACAAAAGTGAAGAAGGCAAAACTACAAATCTGGAGGCTGAAGTATGAAGACATGAAAATGGGAGAATCTGAATCTGTTGGGGAATTCTTTAGCAGAGTTAATGACATTGTCAGTACAATCAGATGTCTTGGTGAAAAGTTATTAGATGATACAGTTGTTGAAAAGATCCTGAGAATTCTGCCTGACAAATTTGATGCTAATGTTTCTTCACTAGAAGGCAGAGATCCGGAAACATTATCTCTGGATGATTTGCACAGTACTCTCATCACTTATGAGATGAGAAGAGAGAAGACCATGAAGAGCAAAGCAAAAACTAATAGAGAAATGTCTTTCTGGGAAGAAAAGAAAGAGAAGTCGAAGAAAATTCTTATTAATAAATAAGATGGTGAATCCAACTCTGAAAATGAGGTATGTCAAAATTTTGATGAAATTCTATCCTTGTTTTCTAAAAATTTTAAAAGAGGCACAGGGAAATACAAAGGGAAACTCCCTTTGAAATGTTTTGAATGTGGAGCAGTTGGCCACTTTGCGGCTAATTGCCCTCAAAAGGGGAAAGATGCCGACAGTGATGAAGAAGACAGAGGACCAAGAAGGTCATGGAAGAAACAGGATCGAAAAGATAAATATTCTGGTAGAAGTCAGAATAAAAAGTTCTTTAAATCAAAAAGAGGAATCTTTTTGTCAAAAGATAAGGAAGGTGATGATAGCGAGACTGAATCAGAAAAATCTACTACTGAAAAAACTATAGAGAGTACCTTTTTTGCAACAGTGAATAATGATGATTATGAGAGTAGTAGTACTGAAGAAGAAGAAGAGACTCAACTTGAACAGTATCTGAAAGAAGAGCTGAAGGAATGTTTGAGGAAGATCAGAAAACTTGAGAAAGAAAACAACAAGTTAATAAAAGAAAATTCCACAGTAAACAATCAAAAAGGTTTTACAGAAGATAAAATCATGATGGAAAAAGAGATTGATGATCTGAAAAATTATCTTGAGAATACAAAGAATCGTAATGATCATCTTGAAGTGAAGTTGAAGGCAAAAGAAGAAGAGTTGGAACTTGTCCAACAAAAACTGCATAAAGCTAAAGAAATGAATATCAGTTCCAAAACTTCTATCTCAGAAGTAGGGGAATGTTCCAGTAAGAGTGAACCAAAAAGGGATCTTCAAAACTTACCTTCAAAGGTTGAAATGAATGACAAAACTGGTTCTGATAAGAACAAGGCTGGAAAGACAAAGTATGTGGTCAAAATCAACAATACAGAAAAATCAGAAGTGCATAAAAATCTTGAGTCAAGAAAAGCTTCTAATACTTCTGGTACTATAGAATCTGAGCTGAAGAAGAGAGTTACAAATGAAAATATGATGGTTTTTGAGAAGCGTGTTCACAACTCCATTCAGTCTAAAAGTTTCAGAGGTAAATATTCTTTCTATGGATACTACTGGTATTGTGGTGGATTCGGACACATGGAAAGTATGTGTTGGTTTAACCAACAACATTACAACTATTCCAAAAGTTTTGAAGGACAAGGATTGAGGGGCAGTCAACGCTTTCAAAATAGAAGATCTCCAAATATGTTTCAGAAAATATCTGAGAAGACTGGTGTGAAAGTCGGGAATAGATTCCAACCGCTGGAAACTTATTGTGAAAGATGTGATCAACCTGGACTTCTTGCTAAGGGCTGCCTTAGTGTGTTACCAGAGCAACAAAAGTTTGTTAATAATCCTCAGAAGACAGAGATTTTAAAATACAAAAGGGACAAGTATGATAAGTCTGAAAAGAAAGAATGCATGGTTCTCTGGCTAGAACACATTGATTTGGCAAGGAAATTGGAAGAAGCAAAACAGAAAGTGAAGGAAAAGGAAGAACAGAAAGCACTTGTTGTTGAAACAGCTTTGAAGGCTACCAAAGGAGAACGTCCATGGATTCTTGATAGTGGATGTTCATCTCATATGACAGGAGACTTAAAGCTGCTGAAGAATGTGAATGACTTTAAAGAAGGAACTGTGACATTTGGAAATGATGAATCTCTAAGGATCAAAGGTGTTGGATCGACCATCATTGGAAAAGAAATGATGAAATCCAGAAAAAAACTATATGTTGATGGACTGAAACACAACCTGCTCAGTGTGTCACAACTCTGTGATGAGGGCAACAAAGTAATCTTCAGAAAATATGGATTTGTTGTAAAAAGTGAAAATGATGGAAACATAGTTACAAGGGGCCAACGTACAAGAGGGAATTTGTTCCAAGTTGGGGATGGACAGAACTCTTGTTACATGAGTGTGGTGGATGAAAATAAATTATGGCATAAAAGGCTGGGGCATATGTGTCAGAGAAATATGTGCAAGTTGTCAAAGCGAGAAAGTGTTCGGGATATGCCTGATTTATCAAGAGAAAGAGATTGGTGCTGCACTATTTGTGAGAAAGGGAAGATTGCTAATTCTATGCACAAGAGAGTTGAAATTCGCTCAAAAAGACCCTTAGAACTCATACACTCAGATATATGTGGGCCAATGAGCAAGCAATCTTCAAATGGAGATAAGTACTTCATTACTTTCATTGATGACTTTACTCGCATTACTTGTGTTATGTACATGAGACATAAGTCAGATGCTCTAACAATGTTTAAGAGTTTCAGAAGGAAAGTAGAGAAAGAATGTGAGTATTCAGTGAAGAAGTTGAGAACTGATAATGGTGGTGAGTATAAGAATGAAGAGTTTGAAATTTATCTTGAGAAACATGGAATTCGGCATGAGTTTAGTTCACCATACACACCTCAACAAAATGGGGTGGCTGAAAGAAAGAATCGAAGTCTGGTGGAAATGGGGAGAACTATGTTACTTGAACATAGTCTCTCTCATTATTATTGGAGGCAAGCCATGAGCACTGCTGTGTATATTCATAACCGGTGTTTCTATAGGCCAAACTCAGATATTACTCCATATGAAATGTTCTATGGAAAAACTCCAAGTCTAAAACACTTGAGAGTCTTTGGGAGTCCATGTATTATAAAGAAGAAAGGTGGAAATCTGGGAAAGTTCAAGCAAAGAGGAGATGACGGAATTTTTCTTGGCTATGCTCCAGAAGGAAGAGGATATAGATGCCTCAACAAAGAAACAGGAAGAATTTTTGATTCTTCAGATGTAAAAGTTGTTGAAAGTGCTGAGAAAGAAAAGCAGTCATATGTTGATGTGGAAGTCGAGCGGGATAGAGAAGATTTTGTTAACAATTCTGATAATGTTTCAGAATTTGTTCATCCTACTCAAGAAGAGGAATCTGACTCAGAAATATCAAGTGATGAGGATGAAGTTCAAACAACTTATCCTAGGTTGAGGAAACAAGTGGAGGCTCAGAACATTATTGGAGATAAAAATCAGAGGGTTCAAACAAGAAGAACAACAAATGCTATATCACATACTTCTCTTTATTCGAAAGTTGAACCGAATGATGTAAATGAAGCATTTGAGAATCCAGAATGGGTTCATGCTATGAATGAAGAGCTTGATCAGATAGAGAAGAACAATACTTGGGAACTTGTGCCCAAGCCGGACAACAAGAACATTATTGGTACAAAGTGAGTTTTTCGAAACAAGCTGAATGAAGAAGGTAATGTAATAGGAAACAAGGCAAGATTGGTCTGCAAAGGGTATTCACAAATTGAAGGAATTGACTTTGATGAAACCTTTGCTCCAGTAGCTCGATTAGAAACAATCAGAATATTTCTTGCCATTACTGCACAACGAGGTTACAAAATCTTTCAAATGGATGTAAAATCTGCATTCTTGAATGGTGATCTTGACGAGGAAGTTTACATTGATCAACCTTGTGGATTTGTTATTGGGAAAGATGAAAGCTATGTATGCAGGTTGAAGAAGGCTCTGTATGGGCTAATACAGGCTCCGAGAGCATGGTATTCTAAATTAGATACTTTCTTGAAGAAGATGAACTTTAAGAAAGGGAGAGTTGACAGCAATCTCTACATCAAGAAATGTCAGGATTTTTCACTGATCGTTATTGTTTATGACGATGATATTATATTTGCTGGAAATAATGAAAGATCATGTGAAAAATTTGCTGAGGAGATGAAGAAGTTATTTGAGATGTCCATGCTAGGTGAAATGAAGTACCTTCTTGGGTTACAAATTTCACAGAAGAAGAATCATGTTTTTCTGTCTCAAGAAAAGTATGCTAAGGAACTTCTGAAGAAGTTTGGCATGGAAAATTTGAAACCAGTTTCCACACCGATTTCAGTGGGAACCAAGTTGTCTAAAGATGGATAAGGAAAGGAAGTTGATCAGAAAGAGTTTCGAAAACTGATTGGAAGTCTGCTATATTTGACTGCCTCAAGACCCGACATCGTCTATGCTGTTACTTTATGTGCGAGATTTCAGAGTGCTCCTAAAGAATCACATTTGATTGCTGGAAAAAGAATTCTCAGATATATCAAAGGCACAACAAACTTTGGAATCCGGTATGACGGCTTTGAAAATATTGATCTATTTGGGTATTCTGATGCTGATTGGTCAGGAAATGTTGATGATCGAAGATCCACATCTGGTGGAGTATTCTTTCTAGGAAAAAGCCGTGTTAGTTGGCATACCAAGAAACAGAATTCAGTAACTCTTAGCACAGCTGAGGCTGAGTATGTTGCTGCTACTCAAGCTGCAACTCAACTAATGTGGATGAAGACTCAGCTGGAAGATCTACTTGTTGAAGTAAAGCTACCATTGCTCTTGGGTTGTGATAATCAGAGTGCAATCAATCTTACAAGAAATCCAGTACAACATTCTCGTTCAAAACACATTGATATAAAGTACCAATTCATCATAGAGCAGGTTGAAAAGAATGAACTGAGGCTGGAGTATGTTCCTACATCTGAACAAATTGCTGATATATTTACAAAACCGTTACCGAAGGAACCATTTGCAAAGTTGAGGTTGAACATGGGTGTACAACCTCCTTCTCATCAAGGTTAAGGTACATGTTTCTGTCCCCTCTCTCGTCTTAGCTTTGGATAGTGTTGTCAAGGGGGAGAATTGTTTCATAAATCTATCCATAAGGAAGCATGTATTAAGGGAGAGTTGTGGGTAAGCTATGAATTCAGCATGCATGTGAGTGAACTATTCTAACTATTTGTTGGAGTGGTTGTAGGAAACAAAGTTGTTTTACAGGAATGTTGAAGAAGTGAAGAATGCTTTTGCAAGAGTGAAGAATGCTGAAGTAAAAGATTGCAAGATGTTCTGAAGAAGGATGAGGAGGTATGTTCATGAGATTTTACAGTCACTGCTTTTGGACAGCATGGTTTTTGCTGTCAATAAATCTTGTTTCCTACAATGAGTTAGCTCACGTAGGCTTAGATTTTTTGATAAGTAATCCATTGCAAAAGGTTTCAACATTCAGTGATTTATGAATCTTTGTTGACAACAAAATACAAAGGGGGAGATTGTTGGGACCAGGTTGAATGAAGATGAAAGTTTGAAGAGTTTGCTTTTGCAGAGTGTTGTAATTTGTTGTCAAAGGCAATAAATCAATTCACTTTGTACAAGGATCATAAATCAGACGATGCTTTGCTGGTATGTATTTCACTCAAATCATGAGTTAGGAGAACTTGTGATGAAAGCCTTATGAAGGAAAGGGCGAGAAATGATGATTCCAGTCATATAATGTTTTGATTGGAAGGAATGATGCTGCTGGAAGATAGGAAAGATTCAGTTCCCATTGCAACTCTGACGATGCTTAAGCTGATCTATCAAAGGATAAGTATCACGATAGTGGGATTCGTGATAAGAGCAGAAGAATGGTTATGGGAAGCAGTATAGAGACAACATGGCAAAGCAATAGACAATCTGGGGATGGCAGAAAAGCACAGTTTAAGGTGGCGCCGTTTTCCAGTGTTTGCCAAATTTTAGGGCCTGAAAATCGGGAGATGAAGAAATGTGCTTGGCAATGGATGTTGCGCATAAGATTGAAGATGGTTTATACATTCAAAATAGTTATTCAAGGTTAGAACGTTGAAAAATGACAATGGAATGGAGTGCACGGAAATTTTGGGATGTTTTGCGCAAAAATAAAGTGGTGCGCGCAATATCTGCGGGATTCGCGAAATAGTAGTGGGTTGCGCGAAAAATCTGCGGGATGCACGAAATATTGGCATGGTGCGCGAAATTGAGGAATGAAGTTTGAGCGCAAATGATGGTTCGAGATTAGAAGATCGAAAATTGGCAAAGTCATAAAAGGCGCGAAATATTGGAGCGGTGCGCGAAATCTGATGTTGCAGGAAAGATTGGGTTTGCGCGCAATATGGAACGCGGTGCGGAATTTTGCGCGCAATTGGTGCTTCATGCATAGAAGGATGAAAAATGGTAAAGGCATGAGGTGTGCGAAAACTTGAAGCATGGCGCGAAATATGAAGTTGCATAAAAGAGTTTTTACGCGCATGGAGGAGGTTTTACGCGCGGATTAGTGTTTTTCGCGTGGGTTCAATAATGCCTATAAATATGAGGCTAATCCCTATTAGATGTTAATGCTTGACACTTAGAAGAAATCCCGAGCTCTGGTGCGCGTAAATTATACGCTAAGTGAGTTGCGCGAAAAGAGGAAAAGTTGCGCGTAAACGGAAAGTTGCGCGAAAACGTTTTGTCGTGCCAAAAGGGGATTTTACGCGCAAGTCATTTGAATTGCGCGCAAGGCACCCTAAAGGCTGCGCGAAATATCTGGGGTCTTAGCACGTATTCAGTTGTGCACAAGAGAGTTCTTACTGGCTTCCGGGTAAGAAAGTGAAGATTTGTACTTCGGAGAATACATCTGTTTTATTGTAAAGAAGCACTGAAACATTGTGTTATCCTATTTGTGATAAGAGGGAGCACACGCACTATTGGATTGTTTTCAAAGTGCTGCACGAGTGTAAGGGTATATCCTACTCATTGTATTCCACACAAAGGATTGTTTTCTAGTGGATTGTGTGGTACTGGATTATTTCCGTACCATACCAAGGACATAGCTACTCTTGTTGAGTAGTGAACCTTGTAAATCTTGTGTTCCTGTGGATGTGTGTGTTCACCAAGGAAGAAACTCTTTAACAGGAGGCGAAGGTTGTTTCAAAAAGGGGAAACTTAAAAAGAAAACGATATCACTGATTCACCCCCTCCCCCTCTCAGTGATACTTGGATCCTGATTGGGAACTTCAATTAGTATCAGAGGGAGGTTGCCTTCGTTTACTCTTTGCTGATGTGTTTGAAGAGAAGTTGTGACGGAAAATCTAAATTGCGTGAATAGTAAGGGGATTCCAATCTTCGATGGAAAGAACTATCACATCTGGAAGGACAGAATGATGCCGTATCTTATGTCTCTTGGATATGAAGTTCTTGAAACTACAACAGATGGATTTCCTGATATTGATGACAAGGTCCCTCTTACTCCCGTCGATAAGAAGAATCTTGAGAATGATGGAAGATCTAAAAATGCATTACTGTCATCACTTTCTGAGAATGAGTTTTTAAGAGTGAAAGGTGTCACTACTGCTAAAGGCATCTGGGATAAGCTAATGAATATCTATAAAGGAAATACAAAAGTGAAGAAGGCAAAACTTCAAATCTGGAGGCTGAAGTATAAAGGCTACCAAAGGAGAACGTCCATGGATTCTTGATAGTGGATGTTCATCTCATATGACAGGAGACATAAAGCTACTGAAGAATGTGAATGACTTTAAAGAAGGAACTGTGACATTTGGAAATGATGAATCTCTAAGGATCAAAGGTGTTGGATCGGCCATCATTGGAAAAGAAATGATGAAATCCAGAAAAAAACTATATGTTGATGGACTGAAACACAACCTGCTCAGTGTGTCACAACTCTGTGATAAGGGCAACAAAGTAATCTTCAGAAAAGATGGATTTGTTGTAAAAAGTGAAAATGATGGAAACATAGTTACAAGGGGCCAACGTACAAGAGGGAATTTGTTCCAAGTTGGGGATGGACAGAACTCTTGTTACATGAGTGTGGTGGTTGAAAATAAATTATGGCATAAAAGGCTGGGGCATATGTGTCAGAGAAATATGTGCAAGTTGTCAAAGCGAGAAAGTGTTCGGGATATGCCTGATTTATCAAGAGAAAGAGATTGGTGCTGCACTATTTGTGAGAAAGGGAAGATTTCTAATTCTATGCACAAGAGAGTTGAAAATCGCTCAAAAAGACCCTTAGAACTCATACACTCAGATATATGTGGGCCAATGAGCAAGCAATCTTCAAATGGAGATAAGTACTTCATTACTTTCATTGATGACTTTACTCGCATTACTTGTGTTATGTACATGAGACATAAGTCAGATGCTCTAACAATGTTTAAGAGTTTCAGAAGGAAAGTAGAGAAAGAATGTGAGTATTCAGTGAAGAAGTTGAGAACTGATAATGGTGGTGAGTATAAGAATGAAGAGTTTGAAATTTATCTTGAGAAACATGGAATTCGGCATGAGTTTAGTTCACCATACACACCTCAACAAAATGGGGTGGCTGAAAGAAAGAATCGAAGTCTGGTGGAAATGGGGAGAACTATGTTACTTGAACATAGTCTCTCTCATTATTATTGGAGGCAAGCCATGAGCACTGCTGTGTATATTCAGAACCGGTGTTTCTATAGGCCAAACTCAGATATGACTCCATATGAAATGTTCTATGGAAAAACTCCAAGTCTAAAACACTTGAGAGTCTTTGGGAGTCCATGTATTGTAAAGAAGAAAGGTGGAAATCTGGGAAAGTTCGAGCAAAGAGGAGATGACGGAATTTTTCTTGGCTATGCTCCAGAAGGAAGAGGATATACATGCCTCAACAAAGAAACAGGAATAATTTTTGATTCTTCAGATGTAAAAGTTGTTGAAAGTGATGAGAAAGAAAAGCAGTCATATGTTGATGTGGAAGTCGAGCGGGATAGAGAAGATTTTGTTAACAATTCTGATAACGTTTCAGAATTTGTTCATCCTACTCAAGAAGAGGAATCTCACTCATAAATATCAAGTGATGAGGATGAAGTTCAAACAACTTATCCTAGGTTGAGGAAACAAGTGGAGGCTCAGAGCATTATTGGAGATAAAAATCAGAGGGTTCAAACAAGAAGAACAACAAATGCTATATCACATACTTCTCTTTATTCGAATGTTGAACCGAATGATGTAAATGAAGCATTTGAGCATCCAGAATGGGTTCATCCTATGAATGAAGAGCTTGATCAGATAGAGAAGAACAATACTTGGGAACTTGTGCCCAAGCCAGACAACAAGAACATTATTGGTACAAAGTGGGTTTTTCGAAACAAGCTGAATGAAGAAGGTAATGTAATAAGAAACAAGGCAAGATTGGTCTGCAAAGGGTATTCACAAATTGAAGGCATTGACTTTGATGAAACCTTTGCTCCAGTAGCTCGATTAGAAACAATCAGAATATTTCTTGCCATTGCTGCACAACGAGGTTACAAAATCTTTCAAATGGATGTAAAATCTGCATTCTTGAATGGTGATCTTGACGAGGAAGTTTACATTGATCAACCTTGTGGATTTGTTATTGGGAAAGATGAAAGCTATGTATGCAGGTTGAAGAAGGCTCTGTATGGGCTAAAACAGGCTCCGAGAGCATGGTATTCTAAATTTGATACTTGCTTGAAGAAGATGAACTTTAAGAAAGGGAGAGTTGACAGCAATCTCTACATCAAGAAATGTCAGGATTTTTCACTGATCGTTATTGTTTATGACGATGATATTATATTTGCTGGAAATAATGAAAGATCATGTGAAAAATTTGCTGAGGAGATGAAGAAGTTATTTGAGATGTCCATGCTAGGTGAAATGAAGTACCTTCTTGGGTTACAAATTTCACAGAAGAAGAATCATGTTTTTCTGTCTCAAGAAAAGTATGCTAAGGAACTTCTGAAGAAGTTTGGCATGGAAAATTTGAAACCAGTTTCCACACCGATTTCAGTGGGAACCAAGTTGTCTAAAGATGGAGAAGGAAAGGAAGTTGATCAGAAAGAGTTTCGAAAACTGATTGGAAGTCTGCTATATTTGACTACCTCAAGACCCGACATCGTCTATGCTGTTACTTTATGTGCGAGATTTCAGAGTGCTCCTAAAGAATCACATTTGATTGCTGGAAAAAGAATTCTTAGATATATCAAAGGCACAAAAAACTTTGGAATCCAGTATGAAAGCTCTGAAAATATTGATCTATTTGGGTATTTTGATGCTGATTGGGCAGGAAATGTTGATGATCGATGATCCACATCTGGTGGAGTATTCTTTCTAGGAAAAAGTTGTGTCAGTTGGCATACCAAGAAACAGAATTCAGTAACTCTTAGCACAGCTGAGGCTGAGTATGTTGCTGCTACTCAAGCTGAAACTCAACTAATGTGGATGAAGACTCAGCTGGAAGATCTACTTGTTGAAGTAAAGCTACCATTGCTCTTGGGTTGTGATAATCAGAGTGAAATCAATCTTACAAGAAATCCAGTACAACATTCTCGTTCAAAACACATTGATATAAAGTACCACTTCATCAAAGAGCAAGTTGAAAAGAATGAACTGAGGCTGGAGTATGTTCCTACATCTGAACAAATTGCTGATATATTTACAAAACCATTACCGAAGGAACCATTTGCAAAGTTGAGGTTGAACATGGGTGTACAACCTCCTTCTCATCAAGGTTAAGGTACATGTTTCTGTCCCCTCTCTCGTCTTAGCTTTGGATAGTGTTGTCAAGGGGGAGAATTGTTTCATAAATCTATCCATAAGGAAGCATGTATTAAGGGAGAGTTGTGGGTAAGCTATGAATTCAGCATGCATGTGAGTGAACTATTCTAACTATTTGTTGGAGTGGTTGTAGGAAACAAAGTTGTTTTACAGGAAAGTTGAAGAAGTGAAGAATGCTATTGCAAGAGTGAAGAATGCTGAAGTAAAAGATTGCAAGATGTTCTGAAGAAGGATGAGGAGGTATGTTCATGAGATTTTACAGTCACTGCTTTTGGACAGCATGGTTTTTGCTGTCAACAAATCTTGTTTCCTACAATGATTTAGCTCACGTAGGCTTAGATTTGTTGATAAGTAATCCATTGCAAATGGTTTCAACATTCAGTGATTTATGAATCTTTGTTGACAACAAAATCCAAAGGGGGAGATTGTTGGGACCAGGGTGAATGAATATGAATGTTTGAAGAGTTTGCTTTTGCAGAGTGTTGTATTTTGTTGTCAAAGGAAATAAATAAATTCACTTTGTAGAAGGATCATAAATCAGACGATGCTTTGCTGGTATGTATTTCACACAAATCATGAGTTAGGAGAACTTTTGATGAAAGCCTTATGAAGGAAAGGGCGAGAAATGATGATGCCAGTCATATAATGTTTTGATTGGAAGGAATGATGCTGCTGGAAGATAGGAAAGATTCAGTTCCCATTGCAACTCTGACGATGCTTAAGCTGATCTATCAAAGGATAAGTATCACGATAGTGGGATTCGTGATAAGAGAAGAAGAATGGTAATGGGAAGCAGTAAAGAGACAAAATGGCAAATCAATAGACAATCTGGGGATGGAAGAAAAGCACAGTTTAAGGTGGCGCCGTTTTCCAGTGTTTGCCAAATTTTAGGGCCTGAAAATAGGGAGATGAAGAAATGTGCTTGGCAATTGATGTTGCGCATAAGATTGAAGATGGTTTATACGTGAAAAAGAGTTATTCAAGGTCAGAACGTTGAAAAATGACAATGGAATGGAGTGCACGGAAATTTAGGCATGTTTCGCGCGAAAAATCTGCGGGATGCGTGAAATATTGGCATGGTGCGCGAAATTGAGGAATGAAGTTTGCGCGCCAATGATGGTTCGAGATCAGAAGATCGAAAATTGGCAAAGTCATAAAAGGCGCGAAATATTGGAGCGGTGCGCGAAATCTGATGTTGCAGGAAAGATTGGGTTTGCGCGCAATATGGAACGCGGTGCGGAATTTTGCGCGCAATTGGTGCTTCATGCATATAAGGATGAAAAATGGAAATGGCATGAGGTGCGCGAAAACTTGAAGCATGGCGCGAAATATGAAGTTGCATAAAAGAGTTTTTACGCTCATGGAGGAGGTTTTATGCCCGGATTAGTGTTTTTCGCGCGGGTTCAAAAATGCCTATAAATATGAGGCTAATCCCTGTTAGATGTTAATGCTCGACACTTAGAAGAAATCCTAAGCTCTGGTGCGCGTAAATTATACGCTATGTGAGTTGCGCGAAAAGAGGAAAAGTTGCGCGTAAAAGGAAAGTTGCGCGAAAAAGTTTTGTCGCGCCAAAAGGGGATTTTACGCGCAAGTCATTTGAATTGCGCGCAAGGCACCCTAAAGGCTGCGCGAAATATCTGGGGTCTTCGCATGTATTCAGTTGTGCACAAGAGAGTTCTTACCTGCTTCTGGGTAAGAAAGTGAAGATTTGTATTTCGGAGAATACATCTGTTTTATTGTAAAGAAGCACTGAAACATTGTGTTATCTTATTTGTGCTAAGAGGGAGCACACGCACTATTGGATTGTTTTCAAAGTGCTGCACGAGTGTAAGGGTATATCCTACTCGTTGTATTCCACATTAAAGGATTGCTTTCTAGTGGATTGTGTGGTACTGGATTATTTCTGTACCATACCAAGGACGTAGCTACTCTTGTTGAGTAGTGAACATTGTAAATCTTGTGTTCCTGTGGATGTGTGTGTTCAGCAGGGAAGAAACTCTTTAACAGGAGGCGAAGGTTGTTTCAAAAAGGGGAAACATCAAAAGAAAAATATATCACTGATTCACCCCTCCCCCTCTCAGTGATACTTGGATCCTGATTAGGAACTTCATTAATGACATGGGTCATGAGTCAATAAATGATTACAATGAATGATATCATCCAAATTATCCTCAACTTTATTATTATTATTTTTAAATATCTATAAAGGCACAACTTTATATTTCACATTTATTTAAGCTCCATAAAGGCACAACTTTATTTTCTCATTTTTAAGGAGAACCAGAGGAAGTGAAAGAAGCATAATGAAATGATGGCTCATACCCAATTTTCTAATAATACATTGGCCAAAGTGATGACACACACCTTACACAACCCAAAAATGATATACATCCCAATGAAAGCACATGAAAGGCCCATCCCCCACACTCAAACTTGAAATATTCAAGAAAAAAAATACTAAAAGTGGAGGTAGGTAAGGAAATATCAGCTTGTAATGTGGCTTAAACCCATAAGGAAATTCATGGATTATAGGGGCTAATAAAGGATAAATGTAAGGGTGGGTCTCATGTAAATATGTGGCAATCCAAAGTAGTTCATCAATCATTTTAAATGTGTTTTTGTAAATTCATAGCTTTGACAATATTTAATAAAATTTCTAGCAGGTGGAACGTCCCAAGATCACTCAAGAAATATGCTAAGAAAAAATAGGAAATATTTGGTCTATAAATCCTCTCAGGAATGAGAATATTATATTGGAGAATCAGTCATGGCATGATTAATAATAACAAATTAATTCACATGAATTGAAGAAATTCAAAGCATGAAAAATGGAAGGGAAATTTCATTTATATGAATCAATTAATTCACTCAAATTGTTAGTCCCTATTTTAATATCCTTTCTTCACTTTAATAGTCCAATTATCCAATATAATACTTCAATCTCATTAACAATGAAATATAAAACATGGAATCAACAGATTCCTTTGAATCCCATGTCTCATAGATATGTCAAGTAAAACATGAATTCAAGCGTGGGCATGAATTTTTCAATTAACTCTTTAAAATACTAAAAATGTGTGGAATAAAGTTGGATAACATAGAATTGAAACTCTTACTCCCCTTTCAAATGGATGCTTTTCTTCACAATGTGTAATCCCACTATATATTCTTCATTAATGGACCTGAAATATAAGAATGAAAAAAATTAATAGTGTGGGCTTGATCAATCATGGTGGTAAATGACTTAGAGGACCAGTGGACAATGTGGGAAAATGCGTGTTGCCTCCTAGTAGCACCTTTCCTAAATGTCGTTGGCTCGAAAAAAAATTAAAATTTTTGAAAAAAAATACTACTCTACAAGATTCCCTCCCCCACACTTAATTGATGCAATGTACTCAATTCATTTAAATGGATTTAACATGCAAGAATATTTAAAATTGAATCACAAAAAAAAGAAAATGTAAAGGAGAGGTACGACCTGACTTATGTGAAATGCAATGTTGAGTTAGGCACCTATGTGTGGCTTTTTTAAAACCAATAGAAGGTAAAAATATAAAATAATAAATTTATTAAATAAAATGAAAAAATAATTTAAATGAAAAAATAAGGATAAATCTTGGTTTCATCCCCCAAGTGGGCCATGGGTTTTGACAGACTCTAGATTGGCAGTTCTAATTGTTTATCCCCAATCTGATGGTGGGTGACGTTTCTTGCTCACAAACCAACAAAAATTCTTCTTTCCAGTAAATTGTTATTCATTTTTGTTGAGGAACCCATGGATATAGTATATCAATTCCACCCCCATTTTAATGAGATATAACATGCATGGTGGGGTTAGGACAATGAATGAGTCCTCCTCTTTTATAGCTTCCACTTGCATAATTTCTTCATCATTCAACAATGCTTTCTCAAGATATGCAACATCAATGGAATAATTAAAGGGAATTTCAGATTATATGTCTATCAAAAAAAATTATAGCATGAAGAATCAATATCAAATACATCCCTTTCAATGTCTATGCATTGTGTCTCTATTTCCTCCGACAAAGCCACTTTTATCTCTTCTTGATCACCCTCCAATAAATGTTCAACAAGTTCGGGGAGCTCCAGATGTTTCTCTTTAGATGAATCTTCTTTTTCATCATCCTCCTCCAAGGAAATAAAAGTGTTTTCTGAATCGGAAATATTAAAATAAGGGGACGTAATACTCAATTAATTTTTACCAAGATCAATATATAATGAGTTCATGAAATGATTATCTCCCTGAGTTTGTCATCCTCAATCTCTTCTTCATTAGAAAACACCTCTTGGAGTTGAGTAGTATCAGATAAGGGAAGGTAGTCGGCCTCCTCTATTTCTTGTATCGCCTTAGATTAATCAGTGAAGTCTAAGGGTGGATGTTCTTAGACATTTGAAACATCATAAAACTTTGAAATGTAATGGGAGAACTCAGTTACCTCTCGAGCCATTGCCTTAAAATTTTCATTCTTCATGTCCTCCCTCAGGCCAGCTATGAATTCATTAAATGTTTTTTCCTCATTATTAGACTTCCAAAATAACCTCATGTATTTAACAATAAAAGAAACACCATCATCCATGGACAATGGTGAGTCAATAATTGGTTCTTTAATTAGTGGGAAATTGTTCTAGGAATTAAAGAAATAATCATTTGAAAACAACATGGAAAATTATTATTTTTTTATTTCAAAAGATTTAAATATTTATAATTAGATTGTGGCACTACCTCCCCGGCAATGGCGTAAAGGTTGACTCATGCTTGTCGTAGGGCATGGAAATAAATATTCTATTTACCTAAGTATTGTATATCAGTTGATCATAGGTAGTCTCCAGAAGAAGAGTGTGCACAAAACAAGGTTGTCACTTTTTGTTGGTTTTCGTAAAATAATTGGTTTTACTTAATTTGAATGACTATGAGAGAAAAAAACAATAGAAATTGACTGATTTTAACAATTTATAAAGATGGTGATCGAATTGGGTTCGTCTAGTCCTAGTGTTGTGCAATTAAGGTTTCCAAATTTTATCTCTACTTCTTCCTTAAACTGGTTAGAGAGAGATTCATCTACCGAGTCCTCTCTCTCCCATGGTCAGTTATATGTGATGATAATTTTCATTTCTAAAACCTTAGATTAGTCTATCATTATTCTAATGTGTTTAGGGTTTTAGAAGTTCTCTTGATTAATTAGTGCAATCCCAGACCTTGAGTTGTTGATCCCTAATAAACCATGATTCCGACATACAATCCTACAAATGTGCTTGACAACCGCCGATCAATAACCACTCAACACTAATCATGTTCCACAGTATAAAAATTAGAATTGGAGGGAGGGAGATGTGATAATTGACCAAAACCATTTATAATTTCAGAATAAAAACCTAACAATACCATATTTGGAATTTAATACTGAATTATGAATTGAAACCAGATTAAGAAAGAAGAGAAAATTTGATTCATTTCAAGCACAAGAATTAAAACACAACACATAGGTCCAGCCTCCCATCTTTTCGATAACTCAAATAAAACTACCCCTCCATGGATGGGGTAAGCGAGATGGTGCGGGAGAGGAGAGACATTTTAATGTAAATAAAAAATAAAATAAAGAAACAGAATGATGTAAAAGGAAAATTTCCCTGAGTGTCCCTTGGATTCCTCCCATCTCTTATTGTGGATTCCAACCCCTCCCTTCTGAATGGGTGAACTCCCCTTTATATAGGCCATGGGGGTGTCATCCTCTGGTCTTCAAATTTATGATCTTTATAATTCCTCATTATGATTTCTAGCAGATTCTTTTCTCCGAAAGATTGACCATGTTTGGCCGAATTAATGGCCGAATTTTGAGATGGTTTCTTCTTCAAAGATCTTTCAAAATATATTTTACGTTTCATCAAAAACTTTAAGATTTATCCTCTTTGTGTGGTACGAGATATGGGAAATTTAATTGGAGAATTTATTCTGGATGAATGTTTCTTTTTTCCTTCACCAAAATTTCAGCATCCATGGGTTGCATTAATGGGGGATAATCTTTGAGAACCTCAACATCCAAATGCCCCATTTTTTGATCATTCCAATCCAATTGGAAGAACACAAATTGAATGTATTTAAACCTATTTATGATCAATTCATTGAGGTGGTGTCCTCATGGTCGTCCAAAATATTTGTCCATATTGATTGAATTTTTCAGAACCATTCATGGAAGAATGAAATCCTGGTCCAAAAATAAAAGATTACTAAAATAAATATATGAACCGATTAGAAAATAAATCACATTAATTGGATTTATATTTTAATAGATATGCGTGAATTATAAAAGTGGTTAAAATCAGTCAATATTTTCAAATTAACTACTTTTCCAATTCTATCCCAAAACACATCATAAATCCAAAATTGATGTAATTAACTCAACATGTTCAATTTTTAGGGAATAAATCATTGAATTAAATGTAAAAAATGATGAAAATATTATATCTATCATATAATCAGAAACCCATATGGGCATGTATCTTATTTAATTTTTCTGATTAATCATATGAAATCATACAAGATCCAATTCTATCATTCCACAAGTAAACAATAGATATATAATACGTCAATATATATCATATTAAAATGAAAAAATTTATTTTCCATGTTTATTGATCATATATAATGATTACAGCACCTGATAAAATTTTATTATATTAGGGTATCACAAGTAAGTTATTTTTGGATATCAATGAATTACATTAACTAATCTATTAATGTAAATTATGTACTTTCATTCCATATTAGTGGAGACATAATAATTGGTTAATTGTATATGATTACCTGATCAATAATAATTCTAATTACTCAATGATTTTCAATACTATCAGGTAGTCAAAAGTATGGTATCAATGTATCATGGTTAGCATAATAATTTTTTTTTCACCCTTTGGTAATAGAGAAAAGTGTACACCCCTAAATATAGAAATGAATATATTTCATTCCATGTGATATACATTGGTGGGTTAGTCAAGATGGTAATTCACTATATATTATCTGATAAGTATACATGAAATAAAATACAAATAATCTACTTGTGTTAGTATTAACATTTCATCAATGCACATAATACTACAACATGATATTTTATTAAGGACAACATAAGGTCACAATTTGAGGGGTTTTTTATTATAATATTCATACTAATAAATTTACATCTACATGAATTAATTAGAAACAAAGATTTACCTCATCATAAAATCATAGGAAAATATAAATACATTATACATATTCTCTCATATATAAAATACATTGTGATAATATTTTACCCACAAAATTTTTGTATATTATTTTTGTAAGTGATCCAATACATTTTCATATATATGCCATAAATATATAATTACATATCCTATCCCAATGATTAAATTAACAATATATTATTATTAATGGATTTTTATTGTTTATCAATGAGACTAGGATTCCCTATCTTGTCCATATGTTAATTATTTTTATATAAAATTATAACTTCTACCATGATAATATGAACCCCCACATGTTTATATATAAACATATTTGTCTATAAAACATTATTTTTATCAATAACTATATCAATGTAATCATTCTCTATTATCGAGTTTACCATAGTTTCTTTTCTTATACCCTTCGCAATTATACACAGTCAATGAGGCACATAATTAAACTAGTTTGAGATCACATATAACCCTTATTGGTTTAAAAAATTTCATCTATGTAATACATTATAATGAGATATTTTTAACCTCTGATGTCCAATAATATATTTACAATTATACTATATAACTTAAGTACTTTCAATATAAAAATATAGTGATTTATCTAAGATTTTACTTATATTTACCCGATAATATCTATTGAAAAGTGATAGTGGGTTGTGTATAAGACATGCTATATATATTCTATAATATGGAATGATCATGAGGAATAATATCAATTCTATCAAAACCACCATAATGAATTTGAATCATATTATGATTCATTCTTCGAAACATGTATAATTAACCCCTCTAAGAGATATCCATGATTAATGTCATTATTATATTAATAATATATGTGTTCTGACATATTCCAAGTAACCTTTTAGATATATAACAAAATATATTACTACAAAATATGCCATCAAATTAACTAATGAATATATAATGGAATAACATTCCCAACCATGCTATAATTTAATTTAATTTTTTATATCATTTTTTATGTGTAATATATCATAAATATACCCCACTATAATTGTTACAAAACTAACTCCATAAATCATATATAAAAAAGTAATCCAAATTACTAGGGAAATAAAATTCGTTCATTTCATAAGCATACAGTATAATAAAACATAATAATGAAATTAGTTTCTAAATTGAATATTGAATCATTAAAAAAATATCTTATATAATTTTTATTTCAAAACCATTGGTTTTTATCACACCAACATCCTTGAAAATATTCTAATTAATGAAATATTTTTTGATACATATTTTTTCATCACATCATGATAATAAGATATTATATTTGTTAATATATGAATGGAGTATACCATCATAACCACTGAATATTACATCACAATAATATTATTCATATAATGAATATTTCTGTTGTTCTTATTGAATCATACAAAAAATTCAACATTCATGAATAACCTGAGTCCTAAAATTTCTATAACATAATATGAAACCAAATCACATTATATCTAAGAAAATATGTAAATTTATTTGTATTAAAATTAAAAACATATACATTACAAACAATAACTACATATTTTAATAATAGTTTATCAATTAGTGAACCACATTGAATTTAAAACACTTCCAATATTGGTGTATTATAGAAGTGATATCACATATCAGTCTTCTAATATCTAAAAATTGTTTTATATTTAGAATATATCTTTTGAAATTCAAACATCGAAATATTCTTCACATCCTAAATTAATAATAAATTAATAATTGGGAAATTTCAATGTCCCTATCTCATCTATTATTTGAAAATTCATTTAAATTAAATAAAACATTTATTATATGGAACAAAACAGAGGTTATTTTAATGTATAATTTCTTGGAAATTAGGAATATAGTACATGAAAACAGATACATCCTTATAATCCACATGAATGGATCATTTATGGGATCACCCTAAGTGAATTTTATTGAATCTAATACCATAGGGATATACATCCCAGGAAACCGATGTCCCTGATCCTAGAAAGGGAATAAGAAATGGAAAATTTTATTATGTGATTATGAGGCTTATCAATAAGAACATGTTGCATAAAAATATAACATGGTAAATAGAAAATGTAGAATATCATAATAAAAAGAAAATCAATAATTAAATGTAAATGTGGATAAAAAAATAGGAATTCATATGAATATCACCATGGTTTAGATCCAAGGTGTCACAAATGAATAATATCAATTTTATTCACCGAGGTATCATAAAACATGCTATCTCTAGATATATAATTCTATAACAAATTAATCTGTGCACTATTAGTGTGAACCAATCATAAGTATTAATATTAGTGATCTTAATTTACCTTAATGTATCAATTTTTCATTAACCTGATGATAATAGAGTATAATTTTTATATTAAATCAGAAAAATTGTGATTTTTTAATAGCTTGACTATAAAATCATTTTTAACACAGAGAAAGTGAATGTGGGTATCTGATATGTCAATACCAAAATAAATTTGTTATATTATCATTTATGTTAGTAACCATGGAAAATGAAATGGTTTTGGTATTCACAAAATAATGATATATTATATAAAATAGATAAATTGAGAATTAATTTCGGAAAAATGTAGGGCATAAAACCTGGATTTAGAAAATGGTAAACTAAGATATAATGAATGTTCCCCAGTTATATAAACATATTTCAATAGTATGTGAATGATCAAAATAATAAAGAATTAATGTAAATTCACCTTCATAAGACATACACAAAAATAATTAATTGAATAGAAAAGAAAATTATTAGAATTACCTTATCTTTAAGAGTTTCTCAAAAATCATTATGGTGGAACCTTGGGGTGACAATTATAGAGGTAAAATGTACATAAATTTATAGAGGATGGATTGGGAGTTGATGGGATTAGTATAATTTTGGCGACCCTATTTTACCCTTATATGAATTTGAAATATTTCTATATATATTTCTAGAGTTAGGCACTGATATTGCATGAGATTCTGAAGCACAGTGTCTCCAAAAATAATTTAAAAAATATATTAAAAATATTTCATATTTTACACACTTGGTAAATTAATTAATGGAGAATAAATACAAAATGGTTGATTAGGTCAAAAATCTGAAACCATAGTTGAGTTCTGAATTTAGTGCTTACCCTAGGAAAAATAATAAATGAGTAAGTACGGGAATTCCAGACCCCTCACTTGTTGGCAGCGTGTTTAACTGAATTGATTAATAATATAAATTAATTATTTAAATTATATTAATATAATACAAAATTACAATATTTTCACCATTATCTATTTTTTTCTAGGGTTGGGTGCATAATTTCTAGAATTACTGATAGTCAATCTCTCTTTCTTCAATTAATCAACCCCTTGGTGAACAATGATAGAACATTAGATTAGATTAGATCAGGATGAAAAAAATTTACTAGTTCCTTCCAATCAATTTTCTAGCATGATCATCATTACTGATCGATCCATGATTGATTTTGGACGTGTAAATTCGTGTTTTAATCCATTTAGATTAAATTTTTGAGTAGATCGATATTTTTTCATCAATATTTTCCCCTATTGTAAACAATTTCATTTTCCAAAGCACTGAAACATTATTCTTCTTCAATTGGTTTCTAACCTGAAATGCCAGTTCTTGATTGATATTCCATCAATGCATGTCTGAGATCAATTAAACCTTGTTTTTCATTTTCTACCACATTCTTTATGTTCTTCACCGACTGGACCCATTGGTCCTTGTTCGAATTTTCTGGGAGGTACCGGGCTCCATTGGACCTCCAGATACACTCCAGATCGACAAAACAACAATAGATTGATGAGAAAGGCATAGATCATGGATCGTTTTGAGATGAGGATGATTAATTTGGTTGTTGGAACTTAAGATTGTGATGAACGGAGGAGCAGTGGTGTACGTAATGATCAACGAATCCCTTATTGATAATCGGAGACGATTTATGGCATACAAAATCTGAGATGTAAAATACATGGTGAGATCTGGGTTTTTCAAACTGATTAAATGTAAAATCAGAGGCAGTGTGGGAAAATTCATGATGGAGAGATCATATATATAAAACTAGATAAAAACATGACTAGGAACATTGTTCAATAAAGAACACATTCTGTGTAGCCCCTTCTAGAAACAAACCTAGGGCATTGGAATCCCATAAGAATTGCATGATGTGTACTTCTTTTGACACATTGTGTACCATCTATTCCATAAGAGTGAGTCATGTGACATATCACATGGTCGAGCTCAATCCATTTGATGAGTACAAGGACATGGTTAGACCGCACAGGTGGAAACTCCTTTGGCCCAACACTCCATGTACCGTATCACACATACATGGGGTCCAAGAACATAGAAATGATTAGAATTATATAACTCAGTACACAAATACACTGAAAATACTACGTATTCCACCTACATAGAGTATTCCCCAACACGGTGAGGGGTCATGTGACGAATAGAGACACAACTAGGCTATCGTGTGGTACACATTCCATGTTCCCCCCTAATACTTCATGTACCACCTTGAGCTCCTTTGACGAAAATTCCCATTTTTGTATCTTCTTCGTTTTAACTCGTATGTTGGTCTTTGAGTGTCATATAATACTTTTTTTCATATATCATTATGATGCCCTTAGTTTTATATTTTGAGATTTAATGTGAAACATTATTGTCTAGGAATGCACTGAGGCAACACCTAGTGATGGAAGCAATTTTATAGGATCACCAGAGATTTCTAAGGGTGACCATCCAATAGCACTGGGCAGGGGAGTTCCTTGATGGAGTTTTTTCAGTTTTTAAACTCATATAAGGTATAGTATTGTATTTCCCTAATGAATTCTTTTAAGAATTACCCTCCATCAAGTATGGGATGTGGAGTTCCCTAAATAATTCATTAGGTCGTTACCATCCAGTTGGGACAAGTGGTAGAGTTCCAAAATGATGATCTTTTTCAAGAAATTAACCTCTTATGGGGATAAGAAGTTGAGATCCATGAGGAAACCTTCATAATCTACCCTCCAACAAGGTTAGGGAGTGGAGTTCCCTAATGACTTTACCTAGTGTTACCGTGCACCAGGGATGGTAAATGGATGTACTTCATGACTACCAAAGTTGGACCCTCCTTTCATACTGGGGAACGAGATACTGACCTAGATTTATTTCCCCTTGATGAGGCATCCCAGTGATGAGACACATCTTGACATGGACTTGGACTCATGAGGAAGAGGAATGCTTTCCCCAATATGATGCATTCATGTGACGTGGCCTAAAACCATGGGGGTGAGTCAGTGTCACCCAAAACTGATATTATCAAGGTATGGTGGTTGATTTTCTTATACTTGTGTATTCATGGTAGACATGTGGGATGCAGGGATTTTTTGATGGACCTATGAATGTGCTAGAGACTCTTATTCATGGGTTGATCTATGAGATGAAGATCCAGTTATTCTCTCATTTGTGATATTTGGCCGATTATATGTGTATGTAACTTCTTCCAGATGTACACCATGTATTTGGATACTCTCATTACATGAGAGGTTAAGGAACATAGGGTATGCTACATGATTTACATGTGTAGATTCTCATGGTTGGATTTTTCTACTCTCCTATAATAGGTGGTGAACACTCTATGGGTAGTTTATCAACTCCCTGTGATTATCCCCTTTTTCTTCGGTGATCATATTTTTACTCTCTAGTTTGGTTTATCTATACTCTTTTAATATACCTTGTTCTATATTCTATTATCTTTACTAGATGTATCTCTTATTAATCATCTTACTCCCCTTTTCGGGCATTCTATTGGGTATGTATATACTCCCCCTTGCATGGGAGTTTCTCACACCACTCGTGTATTTTGTAGAAATTGGACAGGTAGACCATTACATCAGAGTATCTTAAGGAAACAAGGTTTTTAGACCATGTGTGGTGGTTGTAGATCGGGATAAAATAGCTAAGATCCCTCAACTATTTATTCATTTCATGTTTTTTTATGTTGGGAAATATTTTTAGTTGGTCATGATTTTTCCAGTATATATTTTCGTATACATTACCATAATTTATTATTTTCTATAGTTTAATGCATGTATTGATTATTTTACTATAGTGTTTCTTCTTGTTTACTATCTTACATCACTATTTCATTTATTTTGTTGTGTTCATGTGTATATGATATTAGAAAAAGGCCTTACCATTTTAGTTATTCCTTCTATGCTTGTCTCCTCCCCCTAGACTATGGAAGCAGTCTTCTATTATTTTTGGATTGATCCCAAACTTTGGTCAATCCATTAAATATTATTATTTGAAAAATTGAATTCCTTGGAAAGGTGTTCAGATGTTACATTTTAATAGGATTTTTTTGGGTTTATGGAAATATAGTTAAAGTGTCTTGAGTGCAGCTCTTTGTCCAGGTAGTGCAAAGATAGAATCAGTAGCCAACATATGCATTCATTAGGACCTTGACTAACTGCTTCTCAACTCAACACGCCGACACACATGTTGCGGGGAGGAATGGTACATACATCATATTGGATTGATTTGTTAACATCCTCCTTGAGTCATATCCCCATTATTGTGGATATATATATATATATATATTTCTGTATATATATATATATATATATATATATTAGCTCATCTGGTCATGGTACACCTTGATATCATTCAGGATGCCTCCACGATGACAACCAGCCAAGATACCTTCTCTATTTCAGGATGACACCCCTATGATCAAAGAGGAATTTGTTCATGGTCCATAATTTTACCCTATTTCTATAGGTGGTCCATAAGCACCACCTCCAACTTTTGAACAGTAGACCGTCCCAGCCGATCTGGATGAGGAGTTGTGCCGAATTAGCACACTTCACAAGTTCAAACATCAGAGACCCCTAAGGTTCTACAGTGTTCCATAACCTCTTGTATTAGGGCGCTTTCTATGGATTGTGGTTAGTATCATCAGGCTTATTTTTACCCTGATGGTTCTTTTGGAAGCACGAGCAGCCAGCATTTTTCCATAAATCACTTGGGAGTTGGTGGAGCCTAGCTATATAGATTATAAATGGGTTGAAACTCTCTTGGGAAGAATTAATGTGACTGTTACGTGATGATTACTACCACTAATATTTTTTTCTCAGACTATATCCAAGAGCTTAAGGAACTGGAGTAGGGGGGATGATAGTGGATGATTATGTGGCGATGTTAATATTACTTGATTGATTATCGCTTGAAATGATCTGGGACTACTACTTATGAGTATGAAATATTGAGAAGGGAATCTTCATAGCGATTCTAGATAGCATTGTTCCCTTATGCATCCCCATATATTCTAAGGTGATTCGGTGGGAACTAGTGATAGAGGGATTTATGTAATATGGATACAAGGAAGTTGAAGATGGCATTAGGTATCATAGGGGTGATCCATCAAAAGCATCTAGAATGTGCTAGTCGATGTGATCTCAGAACATGTGATCCTTTCAGGATTAGGCTTAGGCACATAGTCATTTGGGGTCATGGAAGCATAGGGGAAAAGGAATCCAAGATAGGTGAGGTTATTTTCTTATGATAGGTGAGGTCACATGGCATATGACTACCTTATCAAACGAGATGAGTAGCCTAAGAATATAGATGATTTACCACCATGAAATAAAAAGAACCATGATTAGGGATCTCTATGGCATGGATAGGGTGGTCCCTAAAGAAGTGGAGCTAGTAGATGAGCACAATGTTCATTAGTTGGTGGATGATTCCATTATAATTTTCCCCACCACCCCTAGGCAGCCCATGTCTAGCCCAAGGAGATGGCTACCAGAGTTGTGCACAGCTGCAAACTATGGGGGATTATGACCCCACAGTGTAGGAGATGAACATTTTTAGAATTTGAGTTGATTATACACATGATTTTCTACTATTATACACATGTTTTAGTCATTATTGATTCTCTATATTCCTGATCCAAGTGTCGGAGAACCCATTTTAGGTTCTAGTAGTACAACTCTTTCTTGAGGTTTCTACATGGAATGCCTCTTATGAATATTTCATCTTCTGATAGTGCGAACTAACACATAAAGGATAATGTTTCACATGGGGCATTTTTTTCATGATGGAACCCTATGAAATGAGCATTGGTATGTATTGAATATCCATGTTCAAATTCAAAATCGGCTCTCACTATAGACAATTCATATGCATATACACCTATGGGATAATATTCTCTATTTTTGTCAAGAGATATATCCTAAAAGTGAAATTTAGTTCTATGTGCAGGAAGTTATATCCCATCACCCATCAGTTTGTGAGTATATCTCTTAGTGCAATAGGAAATTTAGAGATCTAGGTTCCTTCATTTTTGTATGGAGGTCTTTCCTAAAGATGTTTTGGGACTACCTCTTAGGTGATAGATACATTGTTTCATTGAATTTCATCCTTAGACTACCCCTATATCTTCTACAACATATCATGTAGCCCATAACATAGTATGGGGTATCTAGTTACAATTATTGAATCTTCAAGATAAGGGGTTCATCAAACCCAAGGTTTCCCCTAGGATTCCCTAGTGTTGTTCATGAAAAATACAGATGATATCTTATAGATTTTTTTGAATTATCATTTCTTAAACCATCCAATGATAAATAAAAGGTGCAACATTATGAGGTTTCACGACCTCTTTGACCATTTTTGAGGTACAATATGGTTCTTCGAGTTTGATCTTAGGTCCTACTGGCACTAGTTGAAGGTTGGCGGTGCTAATATTTCAATGCTGGAATTCCAATTAACCTATAGAAACTATATGTTCTTAGTGATTCCCTTTGGTGTGATGAATTACCCTCAGTTATTATGGGTTTTATTAACCATTTATTCGATGTATACTTGTACCAATATTTTTCATTATTGATGACATGCATCCCACCAAAGGTATAATGCTATGTGTATTACCCAAAACACCAATGTCTCATGTACATTTTCACTGAAAAAGACCTGAACATGAGACAATGACACTGAATGGATTTTTTTGATGGACCAAGATAACGAGATAATATATAATTTTGGTAATGGAAACATGTTAGATTATTTCTTAGTATGAATTCCCAAGATTTCTTAGTGTGGGGTGCTTTAGAGTAGTTTGTTTCCCTATGTTGGACGGTGGTGGTGTAGGAGTCTGCAACTCTTCTTCAGTCCAAGGTGTTGAATTTGTCACTTATCCAACCACTGATAGAGTTCTAGTTGAGAGATACATCGACTATCAGGTATTACATGATCATATATCCATTGTTGATATATTCGATGGCTATTATGAAGAAGGGAATCATGGAATATTTTTCATAGGATAACAATGGTTCTAGTCACATTGCTAGAGGAAGATATGCATAGTTCATAATTCTCAACTAGTTGTACTTCCCAATTTGAAAAATATATGCAGTTACCTTCACCAGAAATTTTTTGTTCTGACATGAGATGAAGCATATCCAAGTTCATCTCTCTGTGCCTCACTTGTCTGTAGGTGATTACTGGGCACCAAGTGCCGATAGGACCATTAAAGACTCTTGAGATCCCAGAGAGGGGTTGGGAATACATATCTATGGATATTATCATTGGTATTCTACACACAACAATGTTCCATGACACCATATATGTTATAGTTAACCAAAATACAATGTCCACACACTTCCTTGCTTTCAGGTTACGTACAAGAGATTTTTCACTTTTACGATGTACCCTTGATAATTTTTACCGATGGTGATAGGTCATTTACATCATGGTTGTGAAGAGTACCGTTGGAGGTATTTAGGACCCAGATTCATATGTATAAATCATTTCATCCCTAGATCGATTGGTAGGCCAAGTGAACTAGCCATGTGATAGAATATACGATCAAGGATTGTGTGTTGTACTTTGGTTGGAGTGAGATGGATCAACTATCCATGGTAGAGTTTTTATATAACAACATCAGCCACACTACCATCATCATGGAACCTTTTAAGGCCTTGCATGGGAGACCTTTTAGGTTGCCCATATGTTGAACATAGATTATTGAATCATCTCTTGTGGGACCATAGTGGGTGTAGGTGATTATAGATAAAGAGAAGGAAATACATGGGTAGATGAAGATAACCAAGAGCACAATGAAATCCTATGCATATAATAATTGTAAAACTTTGGTGTTTGAATTTAGAGATCATATTTTCCTTAGATTATCCCCATGATGAGGTTTTTTGAGGTTTTCCCAGGAATACATGCCACCCCCTAGTTCATTGGGTCGTTCAAGATTATGTAGTATCTTGGTGAGGTTTCTTACTACCTTTCATTACCCCCAATATTAGAAGGGGTTTAGGACGTATTACACACTTCAGATATGATGAGATATGTTCATGACCCTACCCACATCATTGAATGGTGAGAGTAGGACATTGAAGATGGATATACCTTTGAGGAGAACTTGGTGGCGATAGAGGATTGTCCTGATAGGACCATGTGTAGACATACCATCCCATTGGTTTTTAAGTTGTTCTAGCATAGAAACATGCATGGGATTTCCAGGGAGAGGGGGAGACAAGTATGGGCTCAGTATCATGAGTTTTTTTTCTTGTTTTTTTTTGAGGGAAACATATTTATGGAGGAAATGATTTAAAGACTCAGAATTTTCCTTTTTAGATTTTAAACAATCTTCTTATACATTTCAAGAGGTAGGTGCTTATACAACATGCGATTTTGAGGCTCGACGCACCAATAATTAATTTTATTAAAACATTAGACATAATTTATATTATAAACAAATAGTTAATAAAGAAAATTATATAATTCTTAAACATTTTATGGGATCAGAATTTTGAGACAAACATTGAGTCCAAACATGGTTTTTACCCTAGAAACTACATAAAATGAATGGACACGTAATGTTCGGACCCCTAGCTTGATGAAAGTTTGTTTAATTGAATTGATTAATTATTTAAATTCATTAACTAAATTCATTTAACCTAAACCAAAATGTCTATATTTTCATCATTATGTAATTTTGGTCATGGTTGACATCACATTTTCGTGAATCATTGGTCAGATCTCCCTTCCTTCTATGATGACAATACCCTTGGACAATGATGAAAGAACATCATATCAGATTGCATTCAGATGAAACTAATGTAACAGCTACTTCCAGTCAATGTTTGAGCATGTTCATCATTAGTGGTCAATCGAAAAATATTGTAGAACATTTCAATTGGTGTTTCATTTCGTTTGTTTAAATTTTTGAGTGGATCGATAGTTTTCTTGGATCATTGACCATGTTTCTGACCTTTTATTTCACTCAATAACTGAAATATTATTATGATTTAATTGATTTCTAATCTAAAATTGTAGTTTGTGATTCATTGGACAAGAATGGTAAGCTATAATCAATTAAACTATGGTTTTTTCACACACATTCTTCATGTTTGTCACTATTAAGAACTATTGAACTGGGTTCTACTTTTTTGGGCAGTATCGAGATCGATTGGACACCCTGAATAAATGGAAGATTGATGAAATGAAAATGGTTCGATGAGAAATGAAAAGATCCAGAATCATTGTGAGGGGGGTGATTAATTTAGTTGTTACACTTATATATTTTGATAAATGAGGGAGTGGAAGTGTATGGAATAATCATCATAGTCCTCATTGATTATCAAGGATGATTCGTGGTGAGCAACAGCTAAGATTCAAAATCAATTTCCACAAACTTTAAATTTAAACTGATTCAAGTTATAATCAATGTAATAGATGATAGATATAATCTGCAGATATCAGAACTAGAAAACTAGGAAAACCCCGGCACCATACTATGTTCAATAAAGAACACATGACCTGTATCCCCTACCAGCGATGGTTATACGGTTTTAGAAAATTGTAAGGATGGCATGACATGTAATTCTCTTGACTATTTTGTGTTTAATATATTTTTTGTGAGTGAGTTTTGTGACATATCACATGGCTGGGTACATTCCATGTGTCGCATACATGAACATGGCCCCACCACATGGACAAAATCCCATGTGGCCAAGCACACCGTGTACGATAGTACAAGAACTCAGGGTCCATGTACATGGACGGGATAAAAAACACATGACTTAGTCCCCAGATAGGTTAGACACACTATATAGCCCACATACATGGTAAGTTCCCATACAAAGTTGGGATTTATGTTCTAGAATGATACACAACCAAGATATGAAGTGGTCATACATTTTATGTTTTTGCCTTAATAGGCGGTGTACCCCTAGATCTTCTTTATTTAATTTTTCATGTTCTATAACTCCATTGTTTCAACTAAAATTTGGGACCACGAGTAGCATCCTCTAAGTGATTTTTAATATATAGAATGTGATGGTTTCCTTGATAGTAGCTTTTGCGATACGATGTGACAAATTCAAATATTGGAAAACACTAAGGAGACACTCGATGAGGAATATGACCTTAACTAATAACCATAGATTTTTTGTTGTTACCCTCTAGAAGGATGGGTAGGGGAGTTCCTCGAAAGATTCTTCCAGAAAGAAACTTCTACTTGGGCTAGGTAGTAAAGGTCTCATTGTATTTTTATGGTCATTACCCTCCATCATGGTTGGGTAGTAGTGTAATATAATGTATTTTTTCTGGGAATTATACTATAGCAGGACTGGGAAATGGCATTCCCCAATGACGATCATCTTTTATGTGTCACTATTCAGCATAGATGGGTAGTGGAGTTCCATAGGGACCATTCCCAATGTTATAATTCAATAGGGATGTTAAGTGGAGTTCATTGATGAAATTAAAGAGTGGTACCCTCTAGTGGGGATAATAAATTGAGTTATGTGGTGACTACTATAGTTGGACCCTCTTATAATATACAGTTATGAAATCCTTACCTAGAGTTCTGACCCCATGATTATGTGGAATAGTGATGAGATGTGGTTTGATGTAGCCTTATAATAATGAGGATAGGGAACACGTTCCCCAAAAGATTCATTATTATTACATTTCCTAAAACCGTGTTGGTGGGTCAATGTCACCCAAATCAGGTATTATCAAAGTGTGAGGATAGAGTTATTTAGACTTGTGTGTTTATGGAAGATGCATGGGATGCTAGGTTGTATTGAAGTACTTTCAAAACATTTGGAGTCTCTTCTTCTTTAACTGAGATGTTAGATGGAGATCCCATTAATCTCTCATTTGGGATTATTTTACTCATAGTATATGTATATTATTTCTTCTAGATTCACACCTTCGATATGGATTCTTTCATTCTAGGAGAGGTTAAGATGCATGGGGCATTCCACATGATTTCTATGGTTATCATCTCATGGTTCGATGATTATAATCTCCTAATACAAGAGGAAAGGGATTGATGGTTAGTACATCTACTATCCATGTTTAGCCCATTTGTTGGATGAGCTTTCTTTGACTCTCTTTTTGTGTCGACTTGTAATCTCTCACTACACCTTCTTCTATCTACTATTTTTGTCATTAATTATATCTCAAAATGCTCCCCCTTTAACACTTTTATAGAATTCTACTGGGTATTTGTATACTCACCCCTACATGGGATTCCCCCATACATGTCACTTCTTTTGAAGACGATGGAATGGTAGACCATGATATCATAGGATCATAGAGATACTGGGTTTTTGGACTATGTATAGTGGTCGATGCTTAGGATATAGGAGCTGGCCTCTCTCATCTGTTTACTGTTTTCCATTTTAGTCGGGTTCGTACATATTTCCAGTCAGGTGGGTATTTTAGCATTTAATTTTTAGCATACACGATTGTACATTTTTATGATCTAGAGGTTCATTCATGTTTTGTTTATTTTATAGCAGTCTTGTAAATTTTCTACAATACCTCATATCTTTTTTATTGAGTTTGATGTGTGTGTGTGTGTACAAGTTCTTATGAAATGGCCTCCCATAGTTATTCCTTTAGTTATTGTCACCACCCCTGGACTGTGGGGGTTGGTTGGGGGTAGCTTCGGATCGAGCCTCAACTTGGGTTGGGTCATGAAAATAATGGATTGGTATTTTTAGAAAAATTGAATGAATTGTTTAATACATTCTAAATATAGGTCTTATAAATATTGGTTGTGAAAAATGAAAAAACTATTGCCTTACCCATGTTATTTTCTCATTGTCCTTGATATTCGAGTCAAATTTTATGATATTTTATTAAATTAGAACATAAAACCATTTTTAATACATCTTTAGACAAGGAAAACTATATTTTCGACAAAATATGGTTTTTAAAATTAAATTTTCCATTTTAGAATTCAGAAACTCACATATAGGGTTGGAAATTGATTAAAATCTATCATAATGCATTATATCAGTAAAATAACATTTTTTAGTCTTTTGGTTTTGATTGATAAATTTTTACATAATTATGTCATAAATTTGAATCCATAAAACATATAGAAAACAAAAAATATATTTCCAATATTCACTAAAATAGAATGTATTTAAGATATTTTTTTATTAATTCAGCCTAACCAAATTTTGACACCCAAATTTGAAAAATTAAATTTTTTATTCAAAATAATTCAATACATATGCTAACTTTACAATTTAAATAAAAATTTTCTTTTTTTTAAAAAAAATGCATCATTTAAGACACAATAATATTTTTGATAATTTAGATGGATTCCTATATAATTATTACATACATTTATAAGTAAAAACTAAAAAAGTGTAGTTTAAAAAATAATTTCATGGAAAAATATATATTTGAAAATACATGTTCTTATTAAAAAAGTTTATATAATTTCAAAAAATATAATTATTATTTTTTTCATCCAATATTAAATTTATCAAATTTAACTTTCATAAATATATATTGTATTAAAAAAATATTCTCAAAATGGGATTTTTGAAATAACTATTTTAATTATATAAATTAAATTGATCATTATATAAATAATTCCTAAACACATAACCCCCTATTACAGTCATGTACACAATTATTGAAACTTTTGTGATGATGGTGGTTTCATGTGGTGGCTCTGCTAATATAAAATAAGTTGCAATCTCCACTAACATGGAAATCTACCTTAGTATATTTTGATAAAGCCTCGCATGTTGATGCTTTGGTCAGGATTGGTCAATAGAGAAACCTAATGATGCTAATTTCACCAAATGTTTTGAAAAATTTGATTCAAACGAAATTACTCCATTGGTTGAGACCATTATTTCTCATTTCGTCATCAATTATTCTTTTTTCCATAGTAATTATAATCACTATTTATAATTGTAAAATTATAATCAATGATTTTAGTTCCCAATAATCATATAGAAAAATGCTTATGTTGACCAATGGTCATATAACTATACCAACAGTCACATTTATCCCTATAAATACAAGTACATTATTTCCCACTATATTGATTAAAATTACTCCAATGGTTATATTTTAATTTTCTACGATATTGATTTGTATACTAATATTTGTTTCTTTTATATAGTGTTAGTCATTTGGGAAATAATTCAATTATACCAGGGAGATCTATATTTTACCATTTGAGCATTCCAATTATATATTTTTTCCACAATTATAATGTTTAAAATTTTAATTGTTATCATAGCCTGCTAAGGTAATGATCATTACTAATGATATATGGTTTTCATGGTTCAACTATATTCTCTACATTTAAAATGATATATAAGATAACCAACATTATCTCCTCAAAATATCATACAAAATCATGGTTCATTTCATTCTTCCCCATTTATAAATTTCATCCATGAAATTTCAACTCATATTCATGGTTGAGAATAGGTGAGGGTACTTCAGATTCATTATTTCACTTGGTTCCCATGTTGCATCTTCATACATATTGTTCCTCCACAACACTTTTACAATTCGAGTTGTCTTACCACATAGAACTTTGTCTCTATAAAAAAATATCTCCAGTAACTACTCCTTATAAGATAGGTCATGTAATAGTTGTACCACCATTAGATTCATAAACTTTGAGGGATCATGTATAAAATTCATTAATATAGATATATAGAACAAATTATTAATGTGATCCCGATTTGGTGTAATTTCTAGCTAATAGGCTACTACACCTATGTAATCATGGATTTCAAAGGGCCTAATGTACATAGGGAGAAACAAAACATTTTTTTTGAAAGGTATGACTCTATTACATGGTGATATACTGAGGAAAAAAAATTCTCCGACATCAATCTAAAATTACATTTCATGGAAATAATCCTATATTTTATTCTGAAATTAATATAATTTTTATGTTAATGTATGGAATGATCATTTCCAGTCATCTATTGAACATGGTGAGAACCAATTTTCATTCTCTCACTAATTTCATCCCAAAATATAGTATTTATACATTTATTATCTTATAGAGATCCAAATGATTCCATTTGTATACTTTAGTTGAACCTTTTTTTATAGGAGGAATAACATAATGGAATGTGTGGACCCAATCCCCCTTTAAAATACATAGTGAATGTTCTCAGAATGCCATCATGTTTCTAAATATTCTATTAAGATTGGCCAAAAGTTTGAGGGAAATATGCATGAATGAAATTTTATTTAGTATTCAGAATGTTTTGAAAACTTCTCAATAATTTTGATATGAACATCTGATCATGATCCAAAATGATTGAATCTACATCCCCATGAAACCTCATCACTTCCTTTACCCATATCTTGGAAATTCTGTTAAATGAGAAATCATCTCAAGTAGTGATGAAATTTTTAGTTTTGGTGATTTGATCCGCTACAATCCATATCCCATTATTTCTTAGGGATATTCTTGGGAGACTACCGATGAATTCAATAGTGATATTTTCCAACTAACGTGTTGATATGGGTAGAGGTTGGAATACCCCATGTGAAATATTTCACTCTACCATCACCTGTTGAAATACAAATAATTATGTAGTGTAGTTAAAAATAACCCTTTTCATATTACACTACCAATAATGACCATGATGTTCCATATACATAGTCGTACTTATATGATGTATTGAGAATGTAGTGGCATGAGATTCATCCATAAGATCCTTCTTTTTATTTGGTATATAAGAGGAAAAAATTCTTGTATGAAGTTTCCATAAACATTTAAGATCAATATTGAACTCAGGAAACATCACATTCATCATAGCCTATATATTATTTTATATCAATGTATCTTATCTTTGAGCTATCTTGGTCATATATAGTAATAAAGAATTTGAAATAATTAGGGATATGATGTATGATTTCCCTTCCCCTATAATTCTAGTTTACAACCTTACTAGGTCCTTGATTAATGGATATCCTTGAATGCTCATAATTTCTTGAACAACAAGTTCATTACTACATAATGCATTACAGACATTCATTTATCTTCTTTGTGAAATTTAATTCAAAAAGGCTTTGTCCTTAAAAAGATCCACCCATATCTATTGTCTCATGTTCAATTTCTTCTTCCAGAATATGTACATCAAAATAAAGTGGTCTGTTTATATATCACTTTTATTTCCATTTGAAATTGACTCCACATCTTCAGTGAAAATATTACTGCAACTGACACCAATTCCTTTGTTGGATAGTTATGGTCATTCGAATTTTACTATTGAGATGCATAAGTGATCAACCTATCATTTTTAAATAGTACTCACCCAATACCATTCTAATATTCATCACATTAAATAAAAAATCAATATCTAATAGATGGTAGCGTTAATTAAGGTTTAATAAACAATATCTTCTCAATATAATGGAAGCTTTCTTCACAGTTTATTCTCCATGTGAAATTTCCTCTTTTCCTAGTTAACTTTCTTAGGGTATTAGAAATTCATGGAAGGTGAATCAAAAGACTACACAAATTTCATTTTAAACCAAGGAAAATGTGAGTCACAGTTACTATTATATGATGAGTCAAATCCCGTAATTCTATTTCTGGGTAGGTTCTACTAATATTCCTTCATTGGATACAATGTTCCCTATGAATTCAACTTGTTGAAATTTGAATACTAATTTTCAGAATCACCAATATAGCTCTATATTACAAAGAGATTTCAAAAAAACCTTAGATGATCCACATGATCCCTCTAAAATTTGTAATTATTATAATATCATCAATAAAATACATCAATAAATTTATCAACATAGTCCTTAAATTCTTTATTCATCAATTACATAAATATAATTGGCGAATTAATCAATCTAAATATAATAGAATAATATTCATAATTCCCATATCTTTTTCAGATTTTCGTCACTAGAATATCATCATTATTCACCATCAGATAATGATACCCAGATCTGAGGCCAATCTTGGAGAATAATTGAGCACCATGAAGCTGGTCAAATAAATCAACCATCCTTGGGAGGTGGTACTTACTCTTCACTGTGATCCTGTAATGTTATCTATATACAATTAAGAGGATAATTGATCAAAACACCTTTTTTAAAAGATAATATTTTCTCCCCAAGTATGTATATTAAGTGAGATAAATCCTAACTCTAAAAGATGTTGATTTTGATTCACAAATTACTTTAACTCGAAATTTTCTATTCTATACGAGGTCTTCAATATTTTCATAGATTTAGTTAGGAGTTAAATTTAGAAATATAACTCTCTTTTTGGGAGATTTCCTTTTAACTCTTTAGAAAATACATCAATGTATTCCAAAATACTGGGGAAATCTTATATCCTTATACTTTAACATCTTTCTCCCTCTTCACTGACCATCTTCATAATGATTGGTATTATAGGTTCTTCAAGAAAATCCCATGATAGGATATATCTAAGTAGAAAGTGACTCTATGGTTCGAATTCAAGAATATTAAAATTTCTATGCTCCTGCATCTGATTTAGAATATTAGTTTGAGATTCATTCCATACCACGTATAATGTGAAATTCTACCATGGGAATGAATACTAAATTTTTTAGGATATTGTACACTCTAAAGATAATACATTATATTATATAACATTTTGATACTTTTATAACCCTTTTTAAAGTCATGATACGTAAATATACTTCAACAATATTAGTGATTTTTTCTAAACTCTTTTAATTAATCGATGAACTAAATTTGTGCGTAGAACTAGAATCCAACAATGTACTTGCTGGATTTGAGAGTACAATGAGTATACCAAGAACCGAAACATTTGGTGCCTCTACTTCATCCCTAGTGATGTGAAATTCTCACTACTGATCCCTTAAGTTAATATTAGGTTTATGGGTATTCACATATATTACCTTCTGATATTGAATTTTATTGGAAATGTTCTAAATAGAAAAACACATGAAATTTTTAACATCATGTTTGTTATTCACAAACATCTTTTTATCATTAGTTTTGGAAAGTTTCTTCACCTCACCATGAATATTCTAATCAATATGACCATATCTGATATACTTTTAGAAATTTACACTACTAATAAATTAGTTCCATATGTGATTATAAAAAAATTTGTTCCACAGGTTATGTTTCATGTTATTCCCTAAACTTTCATGATCAAAATTACATTATTATTTTTTCTCTATTACTCTATTATTTTCATTCAACCTATGTGACCACTATAACTCTTAAAACTCAAATATAACCTCTATAGAGCTACAAATTATGTCCTTAAATCTTGTATAGTAGCTATTTGATAATTTCTCCTGTATATGTTGTCTTATTTTACTTAATAATCAACCATCCATTCCCTTAAGATCCATAAAAAATAGTGGTGTGTCAAGAAAATCATGTAAAGTTATTTTCACAGCTTCCAACTAATTCATTTTCATTTGGATTTTTCTCTAGTGATTCCTTTTACATATTTTCCATTGAATGGTGAAAATTTTTGGAAAAACTATTCCCATAAACTCATCCAATATAATAACATAAATATCATTTGTTGGGTAAATTTTTTTATTCAATTCACACCATTGATCAGATTCTCTTTCTAAGAAGTATACATAAAAGGTGAATTTTTGTCACTCTAAAAAGATTATTAACAAAATTATAATTTCAATATATGTAATCCATTTTATAATAATAAATGGGTCTGTAGATCTACTAATAGAATGTGTTTATTGATGCATAAAAAACTTTGAGGCAATATCTTCCATTAAATAATATGTTGTACACTCACCATTATATATGTTTTTATTAGTGAATTCATATTTTTGATTCACAATATTTATAATGATTTCCATTCCATCTTCCATCATGATAGAAATTTCATTAGTACATTATCCATTTCAATCATTATTTCCATAGTTCATCTTATTTACCTCTATTTTTATAACAGAAGAATGTAATAGTAAAAAATATGTTATTTATTGGGATATTATAATTCAATATGGAGTTTATGTCTTATGAAATAATTCACATATAAGTAATTCATTAATATTCTATATTGGTAATTAAATTTTACATATATTCTCCTAAATGGTTCATAAAAAGATTATAACTAAATAAAACTTATCCACCAAGATAGTCAGACAATGTGTTTAGAAAGGACCATTATCATGCAGCAATTTATAAACAATTCTCGCTTAATAAATTTTTTTGGGGTTATTAATGATAGTTACATTTCTTCCAAATCCCTATCCATGTCTAGTATACAAATAGGTATTTAATTTCTTCAAAACTACACACATAAAAAATCACCTAAATTCCAGGCTATTTTCCTTTATTTAATATTATCTCTGTGGTTTTTTATAACATTTTTACATCATGATGTCCAAAGATAAATAAATTCTCCACATATAGAAACTTTGGAATCCTAACTTTTTGTTAAGTAAACATTTCATTACATGGAACAAAATATAGTATCATATAATGTTTAGTGTGTTGAATATTATGAACATAATACATGAAAACCTAATTTTTTTGCTTATCCCTATGAAATGTTTCTTCACAATGTCTCCCTATGTTAAATTTACTTCATCTCTTATCCCGGGGTCATACAATGAAGGAAAGGGGGCCATGAGGCCAGCAAGAAAATTGGAGAGGGATACATAAAAAATTTGATAATGAGGCATAACCATAAGAACATGAGTTATAAAAATATAAAATGATAGAAATAACATGATGTATATCATAAAAAATAACATTAATCATAACTTTTAAATGTGTCTAAAACAAATAACTGAGACAATTAGAAGAATATCACATTGGTTTATCACCTAGTTATCATTAAAAAAATTCTACAGTTATTCCTTGGGAAATCAAAAAAAATGTCATCTAAAAATATTAAATACATTACTTAACACACAAGAATGTCATCTGAGTAGACCCTTCATATTTCATAATTTCATGTCCGTAAAATTTAACATGATAAGTCATTTAGTTAATAACTTGTGGAGAATAATGTCTATGTTTCATATTAATTCATTTAGAATGTAATCGATTAAAGGCTTGACAATAAAATAATTTATATCCATAAAAAATGGAATGTGGGTTTCATTTATGTAAATATCTTAATCAATTCAGTGTATTAAAATCTATTTTAATACCCTTTTTTCAATTAATGATTTTTTATTCACAATATAGTAATTTTTTTCGTAATAGATGCAAAATGGGAAGTAAATTTAGCCACATGTTGAGTATAAAGTGTGGATTTATAAAAATGTAGAATGAGAGATAAAAATGGTATCCTATTGATAATACATTAATTTATTATTAAATGTATTATCAAAATCATAAATAAATAATATAACCTACCCTTTTGAAGATGTTCGGAAAAATAATTACTTGAATAATAAAGAAGATGATGAGAATTCTATTATATTAGAGAGTCAGACTTAAATATTTACGATGGAACCATAAGGTATTAGGGACACTATGAGGGACTGTGTGGGAACAAAAATTTCAAAATAAATATTGGTTTATGAATTGATAATTAATGGTGAAGGTTAAATGGTTGGGTAATTAAGAAAAAGTGGCGGTTTTTTTAATAATATCCCATTGTTGTTCTTGGAATTCTATGTTATACAAAATAGAAGAAATTAGTGAGCCCAAAATTTTTGAACATGGTTTCTTGAATTTAAGACACATTTTAATATATTTTAACCCATTATAACAAAACACTATTTTGTAATAAATATTTGGAAAAGGAAATGTATATTTTCTAAAAAATTATGTTTTTAAAGTCAAACATTCCATTTTAGAATTTGGAAATACACATATAGTTTTAGAAAATGATTAAATGATATTAAAATAAATAATATTAATAAAATAACATAATTAAGGTCTTTTAATCTCGTAAATTAATTATGAAATCATTATAAAATAACTATTTATTCCTAAAAAATATAGAAAACCCAAATCTGTATTTTAAATATAAATTGAAAATAATATATTTCAAAATATTATAAATTATTCACTATAACATATTTTGTATATCTTGATTAAAAATATATTATTTATTATATAGAAATAATTATATAAACTTGATAATTTTGAATTCAAAATATAAATATCCTTATTTATTGAAAAAAAAATCATTTTTATATCATAGTAAATTTCTAACACTTATAAAAATTCCCTAGATTATTATAAAATTATTTTATCATTTATATATAAATTAGAGTTTAAAAAAATTAATTTCATTAAAAATATATTATTTAGAATACATGTGTGTATTATAAAAGTTGGATTATTTTTAAATGTATAATTATTTTTAATTTTTCTCTATCAATCAATTTAACAAATTAGCCTCAGTTAAACCAGTATTTTTTTTAAAAATTAATCTACAAATTGGATTAATTGAATGAAAATTTAATTTATGAAATTTAAATTAAAATAAATGTAACTATTACATGAACATGTAACACCTTATTACACCTATGTATACCATACACTTAAGGTTTGAGAGGATAATAGTTTCATTGGGTCATGTATTTAAATTGACCTATCAATAATATCAAATTATTTGATATTCTACCATTGGTGATTTAATATAATCCACTCTTATGAAAACATTTCATGTTCTTTGTCAAGGGTTCACTCTATTGATGCTTCCTCCCTCCCAAGTTTAAACAATTGGGATTTGAATTCCATGACTCTATAAGATGTGGTCATCATTTCCCATATCTCCATCAATTATCCTTTGTCATTATTACATATAAAATAATAATTATAGTGGTGAAATTGTTTTTGATGTGTATAGATTCCAATCATCATATATGCCAATAGTTATACTGACCAATGGTAATATTTTACCCACGGTTATATTAGTATTCCAACAGTCAATTTTCTCTCAAAAAATACTACTATATTCTTTTAGTCAATATTCTTAAAATTCATCCTAGGTTTATATTTTATTTTTATATTATTTTGATTGGTTTTCTAATATTTTATATAATTTTATTAGTTCTTTTCACGGGAGTGATGATTCTATAAGGTCATGGGGATAAATATTTTCCCTTATTAGTTTTCATATTATATATATATTGTTCTTGTGTAATCTTTGGAATACTAATTGGTATTGTAGTTGACTGATGTAATGATATTTATTAATGATATTAGGTTTTGTTCATTACTATATTTTTTTATGTATTGTTTTTTATAATATATTAAACATTTTATCATGAACTAAACATCATTTAAAAATCCAAGGTTATTACATATATTCTATTTTTAATTGGTTTAGATAAAATGTATTTTTGTTGGAATAAAAATTTATTGAAAAAATATGGTATAAATAATATAGAGTTTTATTACTAGCTCATCATCCAAAAATAAATTTTTAGTAACATATGATTGATACCCCAAAAAACCCATTTAACTGGGGTATTCTTGGATTTATATCTACAAAAATTCAAAATTCTATTAAATGATCAGAAAAATCCAAACTCAAGTATTCACCATATTAATATGATAAAATAATAATAATACCACTTATATTAATTTTTATAATTCAATATTGAACACCATGTACTCTTTAATGGTTGTAAACACATGACTCATAAAAAACTTAATTATAAATAATAGACACAATATTCAATATTATGATGTTCATATACAAGAAATTTTATTGAGTAGTCATTGTTCCACATGAAACACTATATATAAGACTAAATATTCAACCCATCCATTATTATTTTATTGAAAAATATTCTGTATCGATATTACATATTAAAATTTTCAAATAATTTAAAAATTAATAATAATTAAATGAATAAAAAATCGATAAATATGTTAAGTTTCAAATTATATCTCATTTAAATTCATAATTTTTTGCTACCAATGATATATGGTGATTGATTCAATAATAATGTTCTTATTGGAAATATTATATATTTTATTATCCATTTATTGTATTATTTAACCATTTAACATTCAAGAATTTTAAAAAAAATTCATATTCATATTTTTAGAAAAACTATTTTTTATAATAATTAATGAAAATATGTTCTTCTCTTAGGAAGATATTATTTAAAAAACTTAAAGATAAAACATTCTAAAAGAAAAAAATCTATAAAAAAATTTATTATGAGTCCTTATACCAAAACATTAAACATCCAATGTAACGAATCTTTCCCCATTTTTAATAAATAAATTAACTTATCTTTTCACCATTGATATTTGATTATAATGTCCATATTTTTTGGAAATATTTTTTTTTCGATCATCAATATCAAATAACATTGAGTTAGAAATTGAGAAATTTATTCCTAGAACATTCACATTAGTATTCATTGAATATGTCACCTTCAGAAAACATTAGATCCTTAAATACAATTTAGTAATTAATTAATCTTCATAGAAATATGGGATTTCAAAATTAAATTTTTGCAACATTACCTAATCTATAACAATATATATCAACAGGTAAATGTCATGTTTTATAACTTTTTGTTGATGAAATTTAATGAATATATATAGAAAAAATTGTTTTCCTTTATATCATTACATTTAGTGGGATTAGATCCATGTTATACTTATTATTTAAACTACAATATTTTTTTCCTAAAATATTTTCTATTTTTGTAGGCCTTTATTCTAATCCGGTAATATATAATTCATGTATTGTTGAGTCAAATACATTATAACCTGATCTATAACATAGAAAACACCAACTATATTCCATTACAATTATATATCATTAGATTCAGAATATAGTTTTCTCCCAAAAATCATATAGGTATTTGGTAACATAACTCATATGTTTAACCATTTACACCACGGCTTATAGATGATAATTCATGGTAACTTCACATTGTCCCAAACATTCCTGATTATATAATCATGGAATTCATGTATGTTTATTTATTTAAAGAAAATCAAATATATTATTTTTTGGGGTTTAATAGTATCATATATTCCATATCATTCAAGTGAATATAAAAATCAAAAAAAATATTTCATGAAATATTTATAATCCCTTGTTTTGTTATAAAATATATGTATTGTTCATGTGATTTATATATATATATATATAATCACTCAGTTCAAAAAAATTACTATGTTAATCACATATTCATTTAAAAAAATTATATAGTTTCAACGTGTGCTATTAACTGTAAATTGGAATTTAAATATGACTACATATAACCATGTGCATTATATATAAAATCTCTTTGAACACAATTCATGTAATATCTTATAATCATATGAAAATAAATAACATTGTTAAAGTAGGCATGGTGAAATGTATAGGCACCCCTATATATTTACATATAGTGTAAACTCCTATTAAAATCAGTGTTCCTAGCCATTTCCTAGTTTACCATGTTTCAATAATCACTAGAGTTATTAATTTCTATATATTTCTACCACAAAAAAAATTATACTGTAATCAACCGCTACATTCAATAAATAATAAATACAAAAAATCGATTTCAAGGTAGAATGAAGAGTAAATCATGTATTTTCAAACTAATATTGTAGTTTGTTGTTTATTTTTATAAATAATTAGTTTATCATATAAATAAATTTTTATTTATATTCAAAACAAATAAATATATTATTTTCATTTATACATAAATGCAATTGAAATAAATAAACAATCATATCACATATCTATAAAAATTGAGTTAGTACCCTGAAAATTCAATATTTCAATTAGAAATTAAAATATTTCAGTCATAATGTAGGTTAAATATATATTATAAAATATTTATAATTTATAATCATTTTATAATAAAATATGATTTTTTTTAAAATTTAATAAATAATATTTTTTACAATTTCTTATAAAAACAAATGATCCGAATCACTCCATATTTCTAGATTTAAAATTCTATATTATTAAATTTTTATGATTTTTTCTATCATGTAACATGATTAAATATATAAATAATATAATGATTTTAAATAAAAATTATATCTTCATAATGACCAGACCATCAATTTTTCAATGAATGCATTATATTTCAAGGCTTCTGAAATTTCTTATCATAGATTTTAATACCATTTGATGAAACAAACATTATTAATGTGTTTATATTATATAGACAGTTTGTAAATTACACTCTATTCTATAAATGAGATCTTGTGTGGAAAATAATTCATAAAATATATGTACAAAATTAATGATTCATTAGTTAATCATATGGGAATATTACAACAAATGTACATTCCAAAATGTATTACATGAAACATATTATTACATAATAAGGAAGATCATGTCCATTAAAAATAAATAATTTAAAATTAAGGGATAAATAAAATAATAATATTAACAAAATAAAGAAAACCATTGATTATCTTCACCATTTTTGATATCTATTAGTCCAACTATTTCTGTATATAAAAACCATCATGAATAAAAAAATACTTTTGTGATATACTAATTAAATGACAACTTTGTTTGAGATGTTATAGTGGAATTAATTTTAATAATATAATTGAGATAATATTGGAATCATTTTATAGTTATAATGGGTTATAGAGCCATTGGGTATTATAAGAGTAATAAGATCACTATAATATAATTAAAGGTACGTGTAATGGCCTCGACCCTCCTGGTCAATTACATTGCCAAAATTCTACGTGTTGGGGTGTCCTGGACTCATCGATCAATCCCACCCATCTGCTCCACAGATGAAATCCACAATTCTACTCCAATAATCAGTTTCATTTATCAGCTCTACTGATCTGCTTCACATATCAGTTTCACATATCTATTTCACCAAATCAGTTTCATAGACCGGTTTCACCAAATTGGTTTCACAGTTCGGTTTCACCAAATCGGTTTCACAGATCGGTTTCACCAAATTGGTTTCAAAGATCATCTTTACCAAATCTGTTTCACTTATCGATTTCACCAAATCAGTTTCATAGACCGGTTTCACCAAATCGGTTTCAAAGAACAGTTTCACAAAATCCATTTCACAGATCATTTTCACGAAATCGGTTTCACAGATCAGTTTCACTAAATCGGTTTCACAGATTGGTTTCAACAAATCTATATCACTGATCGGTTTCACAGTTCAGTTTCACCAAATCGGTTTCACATATTGGTTTCACCTAACAGGTTTCACAGATCTCTATTACCAAATTAGTTTCACAAGCCGGTTTCACAAAATTGGTTTCATATATTGGTTTCACCAAATCAGTTTCACAGATTTGTTTCACTAAATCAGTTTTACAGATCGGTTTCAACCAAATTGGTTTCAAAGGTCGGTATCACAAAATCGGATTCACTGGTCGGTTTCTACAAATTGGTTTCACATATAGGGTTCACTAAATTGGTTTCACATATCGGTTTCGCCAAATCAGTTCCACAGATCGGTTTCACACAATCGGTTTCACAGGTCCGTTTCACTAGATCGGTTTCAGAGATTGGTTTCACCCAATTTGTTTCAGAGAGCAGTTTCCCCAAATCGGTTTCACATATCGGTTTCACATATCGGTTTCACCAAATTGGTTTCACAGATCAGTTTCCCCAAACCGGTTTCACATATTTATTTCACCAAATTTGTTTCACAGATCGGTTTAACATATCAATTTCACCAAATTAGTTTCACAGATCGGTTTCACCAAACTAGTTTCAATGATCAGTTTAACCAAATCAGTTTCACAGATTGGTTTCACTAAATCGATTTCATAGAATGGTTTCACCAAATTAATTTTAGAGATCCGTTTCACCAAATCGGTTTCATAGATCGGTTTCACCAAATTATTTCAGAGACCAGTTTCAATGATCATCTTTACAAGATCAGCTTCAATAGATCAGCTTTAATGGACCAGCTTCTCAAAATCAGCTTCATTGGATCAGCTTCACCGGATCAGATCCACTGATCGGTTTGAACTATTAGTCTCATAAATTGTCCAAAGAGGGGTGTCCGGATTTTTTATCCCCAGTTTTTCCCATAATTCTAATTTTAAGACTTTTTACCTTTTTAATGTGGTTCAAAGCCATTTTAGTGCCATAAACAACGTTTTAAATACCATAAGAGAGGGGAGACCCTTAATAGTCCCATTTTACTCTCTTAAATGAAATCCTTTAACACACAATTATTTTGGCCACCCCTCTGATGTGAACTATTAAATAAAAAATTAATTCAATTGTGTGTAACTGTTTACCCGTGAGGTGAAACAACGATTCACCTTTAATGCCACTCAATATCATCAAATCTCGTAACAGAAGGATGTCACCTTTTTATCGTATGAGAATTCTTTTTTCCCAGCTGATCTCTTTTCCTTATTCTCCTTTGTGATTTTGGAGTCCCCCTTCCTGAGGTGAGTGGTGAACCTATGCTGGAGCCTTTCCTGCAAATTCTAAGAGTCTTCCGAGTTCCTCCCCTACTTTTCATGCATCGCCAGTTGTTGGAGCCAGGGGAAAAACGTTGATCTTTGATCATTCAAGTAGGGATTTTTCTTCATCTCTCCTTATTGTGTATCATGCGGGGTGGGTATGCTATTTTTTTATAGGGATGGATGATACTGAACATTAATAAAGATAATAAACAAAAAAATTAATGAATTAAGGTGGTGTGATCGATTTTTTTGTTGTACTCATTATCCTTGATTATGGGTTGTGAATTGTATGGACTTATGCGCACTGAAAATCATGGTCATTGGTGGTATTTTCATGTGCACTAATGAACCTATTTTTTGTGTATATTTATGTGATTGAATGAGTGTAACATGGAATCTAGTTAATCACATAAACTCAGTTGATTAAATTTATGCCTAGTGAATTAGAGTCCTTGTGTGATCACCCCGATTAACCAAACAGAAATACAGATCTGAATGAATGGCATATTCAAACTTGAAAACTCCCATGCTCGGTTCTGGTGATGTTGATGGTTGATGCTTGGGAAACGACATGGATGGGGATCAGATCCTTTGTTGTTGTGTAGTTTATGTCTTTTGGATCTGAGGTTGTGTGGGGTTTAATGGAGGGTCTTTGTTTGGTTGGAATAATTTTAGGGGTATCATGGATCCCTTTTGTTTTTGTGACTTTACAAGAGAACTCAGTGTGAATGCTTAATTTGTTGTTTGGCTGTTTTTCTTCCCATGGATTGTGGTTACGCCTATTAGTTTCCCAGTAGTGTAGAATTTACTTAAATGGAAATACATTAATATAAAAAATGAATGGGTTCAATGGGGAATTGTTTTCTGAGAATTAGTTATGACAGGGTCATGGCTATTATGCTTCGTATGAATTAAGAGTAACGAGGGTTCTTATGTATGGATAGTTTTGAAAACCCTAGGCTGGGATGATTGATTGTTACCTATATATATAATTGTAGTTATTATGTTTCTTATTCACAACCTACCCATGTTTAGCACTTAATTCTGAACACCCACATTTCATGGGGGTGGTGTTTTTCCCAACACTCCTATGAGTGGATGGTTATTAGCCCCTTTTCTGCTCCTTTTCCCATGTAGCCCAAGTTCCTTTGGGTAGGTTTTGAGAGATTGAGGTCCATTATAACCCTAGATTATTTGGGCAGGGTACATGGTGGTGGTTGGCCTAGGTGTGTGTGGGCAGGTTGTTTCCTAAGTGTCTTCGAGATGAGGCCCGGGTGTCTTCAGGCATGGCAGTAGTTGTTTGGACCTATCTGTGTGGTGGATGTGTGGTAGTGATAGCCCAGGTGTTTGTGGGTGAAATGTGTGTTTGTGGTATCCCAGGTGTGTGTGGACCGGGGGGATGGCAGTGGGACTCCAGTGAGGATGGATTGAGAGGTTTGACACATATGATGTCTTCAATAACTAGTGGGAAAGTGGCGCGGGGTAACCAAATATCAATGAGATATTACTATTACTTTACATGAGTTGCATTATTTGGTGAGTGTGCTTAGGTAAAGTTTGGGTGGATAGTTTCCTTGCTAGGTGCTATGGTTATCTCCTTTTCTCACGGGGCATTAGAATGCCTCCCCACTTGTGCACGAGAGCTTTTGGTTTTCCCTACTTAGTATACTTGTATGCTCACCCTACGTATATAAAACTGCTTTCAGGTTTCCTAGGGGACATCAGGGACCGTTCAATATCATACTAGTTTAGAGATTGGGATAGTTGTTGTTGTTATCTTTCTTTCCATTGGTACTTTCTTTTGGTATTTTCTTGTACTTTTGTAGGATTCACTTTTGGAACATGCATATGGGAATGGTTTGTTTTGGCTTCACTTGTGCTTTATCTTTCGGTATTGTTGGGAATTACATTCTTAACTCCCAATCCTATTAAAATAAAAAGGGCAATGCCTTCCATATTGTGTGTGATTACATACCCTTGGTGCTAGTCTTCACTCCGGGACCTATTGAAGGCTAGTCTTGGGGGTCATTATCTCTCCTTCAACATGAAGAAGGAAGGGTCTGACAACCTTTTGTCCCTTCTTCCATCTTAGTGAATGTGTTTCATGACATTATGGTATTAGAAGAGTGAGGTTGAGATATAGGATGGAGCTCTAGGTTAGTCATAGTTTGGGCTTCATGGGATGGTAGGGAAACAATGTTAGGAAATCTTGGTGTGTGAAATAGGCCAGGGAAGACCTGCTAGGACACGGGATTTTAGGGCCCCCCGTGATCTGATGCAAGGACTCTGGGCCTACCAAACAACCAAATGAGGCTACAATAATTATATTGTAAAGACCCTAGGAATGGTACATGCATCATAATTACTTGTTTTCTTATGTTTCTTGGCTATTTAGTGGATTTATAATGAATAAGATGTCTATGAAATATTTAAATGAAATATTCTACACTACTCGGGATTTGGAATTACTTGTTTACCTTGTAGAAATTGCACCTGGATGACGTGCACAAGTAGTGCGGGTGATCGATCCCAAGAGGTTGAATTGGCGGATTAGTAGAGGGATGACCTAGAGGAGGAGGACGGTCAGTGGTAGAGGATGGTTTTTACCTTTAAGCGGCAGACCCTCAGGAAATACGAGGGAAGTATCTCGGACATAGAGACAAAGAGCTATCTAGAGGAGCTGGTGATTGCTTTCAGATTGATCTGGGCTCCGACGGAGTACTGGGTTACTTTGGCTGTATGCCAAATGTAGGGATCATCCCTGTAATGGTGGACTCTATATCTTTGGGAGAAGAGGGAGGCTGATGTTTCGTGGACTGAGTTCGAGAGGGAATTCTGGGCGGAATTCCACTCTTCAACGATGAAGGAAAAGAAGAGGCCAGAGCTACTCTCCCTTCAGCAGGGGAGCATGTTATTGAGGGATTTGGGGATCATGTTCAAGGATCTACATCATTTTTCTCTAGTCATTTTTCCATATGAGGTGTCTCGGGAAATTCTTTTAGAGGATCCACTCTGACCTTCTCTTGAGTATGTTGTTACTCCTTTTACCCTACTGACATACATGGAAGTCCATAAGAAGGCTGAAGTGGTAGAAAAGATGCACACACTGGGAGGTGTTCCATGAGAGGCGAGCCAATGGAGTTCGTCAAAGGGGAAGATCGTCCGCAGTAGGCCTCTAGTGTCAGGGCCTTCTAGGTTTCGACCAATGGGGAGTAGGCCCCAACAGTTCCAGTTTCAATCTCCCAGTCCTCACCCTTTCCTCATGAGTCCAGGACCAAGGTGCTTCATCAGTGGAAGCTGTGTGCACCATTAGAATCAATTCCGGAATAGAGTGAATTATAGTGCGGGTGAGAAGATTCAACGGCAACCTCAACATCAATAGTTTCCAGCCAGAAACTTTCAGCAGCAGCAGTAGTAGTAGGGACAGCGAGCTCCCGCTCCTTCGAGAGTAGATGTTGTAGAAGAATCCTAAACCCATGGTGCTTCTCAAGGACCTAGACCATTGTTTGGTCAGGGATGTGGATGAAAAGAATGATAAAGAGGATCTAGGCATGGGTAGTTGCATGCCTGAGAGGCAACAGTTCTAGCAGGGCCAGAAGTCGTTCGAGATATGATCAGCTTGTTTAACACTCTTACATGCGCCTTATTTGATTCAGGAGCATCACACTTCTTTGTTATACCCAGTCTAGCCCATGCCTTGAGCCTTGACATAGAGAGACTATCCATAACCCTAGTGATGATTACGCCAGTTGGTGGTCATACCAGTCTGTTTGATGTTTTTTGATGATGTGGATTGATGTCAGGGCCACTTCAGTCTTGTGGGGACCTTCATCTGCTACAAATCCAGCCATATGATGTCATCCTAGGGATCAAATGGCTATTTTCGTTGCACTCTATAGTCAATTGATTCTGGAGAATAGTCATGTTCTCCGAATGGGATGTCCAGCGTGTGGTTTTTTTTGGCGAGGGGAGTTGTCAGGTTGGGAGACGGTGTGTGGAGCATCTTCTTTCTATGTTGTTTGAGCTTTCAGTAGAATCAGTGGATGTTGAGATGATGGTCTTTCTGAGAGTTGTTAGAGAGTTCCGAGTCATTTTTCACAAGGAGTATGTGACTCTACCCCCTCGATGTGACGTTGAGTTTGGGATAGACTTACAACACGGTGCCCATCCAATTTTCATGGCTCCTTATCGGATAGCTCCTTCTGAGCTGTGGGAGTTGTAGATCAAGGTTGACGATATGATGAAGAAGGGTTTTGTCTGACCCAATGTGTCACCATGGGGTGCTCTGGTCTTTATAGAAAAGAATGCATATGGGGGTCTTCGGAACTGCATAGACTACCGGAGACTATATCAAGTAACGGTCAAGAACCGTTGCCCTCTTCTTAGGATAGATGATCTCTTTGACCAACTGAGGGGAGTAGGTTGGTTCTCTAAGATTGATCAACGGTCTGTGTATCACCAGGTAAGGGTGAAGGATAGTGATATTCCAATGACTACTTTTAGGTGCAGGTATAGTAACATTCTATTTGTATTCATGTCGTTTAGTATTACGAATGCACCTGCTGTGTTCATGGGCCTCATGAACACTATTTTTCATGAGTTTTTGGACAGATTCATCATTGTTTTCATTGATGACATTTTGATCTACTAAATATCAGATGAGGAACATACTAAGTACCTCAGGATGGTCTTGGAAATACTTCTACATCACTAAATCTATGGGAAATTTTCAATGTCTATGTTCATTACAAGAGACCTGCATTCACTGGGACACGTGGTGTCTCAACAAGGGTTAGCAGTTGATTGGTCAAAGGTGGAAGTGATTTTTTCTTGGGAAGCACCCATGATTGTGATGAAGGTTTACAGTTTTCTGGTTCTAGTAGTCTATTATCACTGGTTTGAACCATACTTCCCTCAATATGTATCTCCCTTGACGGCGTTGACCAGTAAGGACTGGGCCTTCATGTGGAGTGAGCAATTCTAGTATGCATTTAGTTATGTAAAAGGGTAGTTGGTTAGTGACCCAGTGCTGAGGTTACAAGTGGAGGGGATATTGTTTGTAGTGTTTTGTGATGCTTATGGTCTTGGAGTAGAGTGTGTGCTGATGCAGCAATGGGGAGAGAAATTGTATGGGTCTAGGTAGTTACATCTTCATGAGCATAACTATGCCACCCATGAAATAGATCTTGCAGCATTAGTGTTTGCATTAAAGTTATGGCGGCATTACCTCATCAGGGAGCACTTTGTGGTACTCACATATCACAAGGGTTTGAGGCATATATTGATCCAGTGGGACCTAATCATGTGACAAAGAAAGTGGGTGGAGTTTCTCTAGGACTAAAACTATGAGATCTTTTACACTGAAGGTAAGGGGAACATTGTGTATGATGCTTCGAGTAGAAAGTAAAGTAGGTAAGCTGTTCAAAAATCTTTGGATTCTTGGAAGACAATGGAAGAGTTGTCTTCCCTACCCCTAGATGTAAGGGAATATGGTGGAAGAGTTTTTCTGTTTCAGATGAAAGTGTAGTCCTCTCTACTGCTGTATGAGGGGAGTTGCAATGGGGAGACATAGATAGCGAAGTGATGCACGATCGGGTTAACCAATGAAATGATCCGGAAGGGTGGTCAGAGGATGGTTAGAATCAGATGATTTTTCGAGGGAAGTTGTTTGTCCCAGAGATGATGCATGAGGGAGTTCTTCGTGAGTTCTCTAACTCACTCGTAGTAGTACACCCTAGAGCTTCAAAGAGGTATTGAGGCTTGAGGGAACAGTTTTGGTGGCCCTACGTGAAACATGCAGTGGCGGAGTTCGTGGCATGGTGCTTGATATGTCAGCAAGTGAAGGCTGAACACCGTGTCCCAGTAGGTTTGTTACATCCTTTACATGTCTCTGAGTAGAATTGGGATGACATATATATTGGTTTTCGTCAGAGGAATGCCTGGGGTTTATGGAGGCTACGATTCTATCTGGGTAGTGATAGAATGGATGATGAAATCCGCTCACTTTCTGATGATCAAGGATTTGAGTGATGTGGATTCCGTAACGTGATGATATGTGCATGAATTGGTGTGGTTTTATAGAGTTCTGCGGTCCATAGTCTCAGATAGGGATTCACGACTTACCTCATGAGTTTGGAAAGGATTGCAACATGCTTTTGGCACCCAGCTACGTCTTAGCACTTCTTTCCACCCCTAAACAGATGGGGAGATAGAGAAAACCATCCAGACATTGGAGACTATGCTATGAGCATGTGTTTTTGACTTTTGTGGATCATAGGAATGACATTTTACCTTATTATATTTTTCCTATAATAACATTTATCACTCTACTATTGGCATGACATCATTTGAAGCCTTGTATTAGAGGTCGTGTCGTTTGCCCGTGTGCTGGAACGAGGTTGGTGAGGAAGGTGTTCTTTTTGCAGAGGTGGTGAAAATAACAATGGGGATAGTTCATCTTGTGCGTGAGAGTATAAAGGTATCACAATACCAGTAGAAGTCATGTTTCAATCGTAGGAGGAGGCCCTTGGAGTTCGAGGATAGAGACCATGTGTTCTTAAAGGTTTCCCCTCAACATGGGAAGTGAAGGTTCAGAATGTGGAGAAAGCTCTCTCCTAGGTTCATCGGGCCCATTGAAGTGTTGGGGCGGGTCGGTAAGGTGGAATATCAGATGTCATTGTCACCTTAGTTGGAAAGGATCCACAATGTTTTCCACATCTCCCAGCTTCTTCGGTATCTACATGATGATTCCCATATCATCGACTGGGGAGAATTGGATATAGGGGATGACGCTGCGTTCGTGGAGCGACCTGTGAGGATCTAGGATCTAAAAGAGAAAGTGCTTCATGGATGAACCATCCATTTGGTTCGTTTGTAGTAGAGGCATGGTGGCCTCGAGGAGAGTACTTGGGAGTGAGAAGCTCAGATGCACGCACAGTACCGAATGAAGTTTTGAGTTGTTGTTCAAAGCCTACCTTGTTAATCTTGTTTTTGTGACCTATTGTGATGTAATTCTAACCTTGTTGGTTTATGAGATGTTTTGTTTCCTTAACTTGTAAATGGTAATGAAAATTCTTGATATGTGGGGAAGGAAGTACATGATCCCTAATCAAGACGCATTAAGGTGGATGTTATTAAACCCATTCGGGCGAATCAGTGCCACCCAAAGAAGATTGTATCTTCACATGGACAAAAGAACTCCTCGATACGTGTTTCGGGAAAATGTGATCCTTGGAATTCGTATGGATGTTTGGGTGGATTGTCTCTGAGAGGTATATTCTGGAGGGTTTGTTTGGGATTCTCTTGTATTCACAAGGGCGAGAATAATTTTGAGAGGTATCTGATGTAATGGATCAGACCCTCCTTGTCAATTACATTGCTAAAATTATAAGTGTTGGGGTGTCATGGACTCATCGATTAGTCCCAGCCATCACCTCCACAGATCATCTCCATAAATCAGCTCCACTAATCAGCTTCACTGATCAGCTCTAGTGATCATCTTCACATATCCGTTTCACAAAACGATTTCACCAAATCGGTTTCACAGATCGGTTTCACCAAATCGGTTTCACAGATCGGTTTCACCAAATCAGTTTCACAGATCGGTTTCACCAAATCAGTTTCACAGATCCGTTTCACCCAATCAGTTCCATAGATCCGTTTCACCAGTTCAGTTTCACAGATCAGTTTCACCATATCGGTATCACAGATCGGTTTCACCAATTCGATTTCACAGATCGGTTTCACCAACTCCATTTCACAGATTGGTTTCACCAAATCAGATTCACAGATTGGTTTCACCAAATTGGTTTCACATATCAGTTTCACATATCGGTTTCACAAAATATGATTCACATATCGGTTTCACCTAATCCGTTTCATAGATCGGTTTCACCAAATCTGTTTCACATATAGGTTTTACCAAATCGGTTTCATAGATTAGTTTCACCAAATCAGTTTCACAGATCCATTTCACCAAATCGGTTTCACAGATCAGATTCACCAAATCCGTTTCACAGACCAGTTTCACCAAATCGGTTTCATAGACCAGTTTCCCCAAATCAGTTTCACCGATCGGTTTCACCAAATCTTTTTCACATATCAGTTTTACCAAATCTATTTCACAGATTGGTTTCACGAAATCAGTTCCATAGATCATTTTCACCAAATTGATTTCACAGACCGGTTTCACCAAATTGGTTTCACATATCAGTTTCAATTTTTTTTAGATATCAGTTTCACCAATTCGGTTTCACAGATCAGTTTAACCAAATCGATTTCACAGATCAATTTCACCAAAACAGTTTCAGATATTGGTTTCACCAAATCAGTTTCACAGATCAATTTCACCAAATCGGTTTCACAAATTGGTTTTCGGAAATAGGTTTCACAGATTGGTTCCACCAAATCGGTTTCACATATTAGTTTCACCAAATCGGTTTCACAGATCGGTTTCACCAAATCGGTTTCACATATCGGTTTCACTGATCAGCTTCAAAAGATCATCATCACAGGATCATCATCATAGGATCAGCTTCTCCCAATAAAATTCACGGGATCAGATTTACCCAAACAGAACCACCGATCAGTTTCAACTATCAGTCTCACCAATTTTCCATAGAGGGGTGTCGGGATTTTCCTTCCCAGTTTTTCTCGTAATGCTACTTTTAAGTCTTTTATCCTTTTTAATGTGGTTCAAAGCCATTTATATCACCATAAACAACGTTTTAAATCCCCTAGTAGTGGGGAGACCCTAAATGGACCCATTTTCCTCTCTTAAATGAAATCCTTTAATGCACAACTTTTTTGGCCACCCCACTGATGTGAATAATTAAATAGACAATTAATTCCATCACGTGTAGCCATCTAACTGTGAGGTGAAACCACGATCCACATTTAATGCAGCTCAAGATCCTCATATCCCATAATTCCAGGACCTCACCTTTTTATCACACGTGAATTCTTTCTTCTCGGCTGATCACTTTTCGTTCTTCTCCTTGGTGCATTTGGAGTCCCCCTTCCCGAGGTGAGTGGTGCGCCTGTGATGGAGCCTTTATTGATCATTCTTAGAGTCTTCTGAGTTCCTCCCTTGCAATCCACGCATCCCCAGTTATTGGCTCTTGGAGAAAAAAAAGTTATCATTGATAATTCAAGTATGTATTTTCCTTCTTCTCTCCTTAGTGTGTATCATGGGGGTGGGTATGTAATTGCTTCTATGGGGACAGATGAAACCAAACCTTAATTAAGATAATAGATGGAATTTTTAAAGAATTAAGGTGGTGTGCTCGATATTTTTGTTGTAATCCTTATCTTTGATTTTGTGTTGTGAATTGTACGGACTTATGACCACTAAAAATCATAACCATAAGTGGTCTTTTCTTGTGCACTAATGAACCTCTATTTTTATGGATATTTATGAGATTGAATGAGTGTGACATAGAAACTGGTTAATCATGCAAACTAGATTGATTAAATTGATGATCGGTGAATAAGATTCCTTGTGGGATCACCCCAGTTAACCAAATGGAAGTACAAAACATCATAAATAGAATATTTAAATTTGAAAAATATTATGCTTTGTTATGGTAATGTTGATGGTTGTTTCTTAGGAAGCGATGTAGATGGGGATGGGATCCTATGTTGTCGTGCAGTTGATGGATTTTGGATCTGAGGCCGTGTGGGGTTGTATGGCTGGGCTTGGTTTGGTTCCAATACTTCAAGGGATCTCACAGATCCCTTTTGTTGTTGTGACATTAAAAGAGAACTAGTTGTGAAATCTTAATTAGCTATTTGGTTGTTTTCTATTCCATGGACTGTGGTTATGCCTGTCAGTTGCCCAGTAGTGTAGAATTTACTTGAATGGAATTAATTGAATATGAAGTCATGAATGGGTTCAATGGGGAATTATTTTTTAGGAATGAGTTGTGACATGGTCGTGGCAGTTATTCTTCTTATGAATGAATATTAATGAGGTTGTTTGTGTTTGTCTAGTTTTGGAAACCCTTTACTAGTATGAGTTCTTGTTACCTATATATATAATTGTAGTTCTAATGTTTCTTATTCACATCCCACCCATGTTAGGCACTTTTTTCCTAACACCCACATTTCATGGGGGAGGGTGTTTTTCCCAAAACTCTTATATGTGGCTGGTTATTAGCTCCATTTCTGCTCCCTTTCACGAGTAGCCCAAGAACCTTTGGGCAGGCTGTGATAGCCTGAGGTCTATTATAGCCCTATATTATTCGAGCAGGATACATGGTGGTGGTTGGCCCAGCTGTGTGTATGATGGTTGTTTCTCAAGTGTCTTCGGGATGAGGCCCATGTGTCTTTGGGGGTGACAGAAGTTGTTAGAACATATGTGAGTGCGGGATATGTGGTAGTGATATCCCAGGTGTTTGCGGGTAGGATGGGTGGTAGTGGTAGCCTAGGTGTGTGCGGGTCGGGGAGATGGCAGTGGGACTGCGGTGAGGATAGCGGGAGAGGATTGACGCATAAGATGTCCTCAAATACCTGTGGGAAAGTGGTGTGGGGTACCCAAATATTGATGTGCTATTACTATCACTTTACATACCTTGAGTTATATAGGGAGTGTGCCTTGGTACAGTTTGGGTGGATAGTTTCCTTTCATTTTCTCTGGTTATCTCCTTTTCTCATGGGGAATTAGAATTCACCCCCACTTGTGCACGAGAGCCTTTGTTTTTCCCATCTGAGTATACTTGTATGCTCACCCTACATATATAAAACTGCTTCCATCTTTCCATGAGGTCTTCCGGGACCATGCAGGATTGTACTAGTTCGGACAGTGGGACAGTTGTTGATGTTGTTTTTCTTTTCTTTGGTACTTTTTTACGGTTTTCTTGTACTTTTGTAGCATTTAATTTCAGACGATGCATATGGGAATGGTTTGTTTTGGCTTCACTTATTCTTCCACATTTAGCATTGTTAGGAATTACTATCTTATCTCCCAATCGTATTAAAATAAAAAGGGTAATGCCTTCCATATTGTGTTTGATTCCATACCCTTAGTTCTATTTTTCACTCCGAGACCTATTGAAGGCGGGTCTTGGGGGTCATTATCTCTCATTCAACTTGAAAAAGGAAGGGTCTGGAAACATGTTGTCTCTTCTCTCATCTTGGTGAAGGCGGGTCGTGAGAGTACGTTATTGATATAAATAATTTTTTTTATTTTTAAAATATATATTTTCATAATAAATAAAATATTAGAATTAAAGTAAATTATTTCACAATAGAATAAAATAGGTGTAATTCATTTTTAATTATATTTTTTATAATGAAATTGTTTTAATGAATCAAACATTTATATATAATAAAATATGTCAATAGAAATGCATAAAAAAATTAATTGATGAATTTCAATAAATAATTATTAAAAAAATTAATATCAAGAAAGAAATAATTAATATACTACAAGGAATAGTAAAATAATTATCTCACGCTTAAAAAAATATTATTTAAAAACATTTTTTATTAGAAAATAAATATTTTTATTTAAAATATATATTTTCTGAAATTTAATTAAATATATTGTTTATATATTTCAAAAATTATTAAAAATACATACATTGAATATTAGTTGGATAGTAAGAAAGATACAACCCAATAATGTCACACCCATGGTTTCATTTTTAGGTGAAATAATTATCTAATTATTTAATATTCCGATTTTTCCTTGATTTTGTACATTATAAAATTTATGTTAAATAAGTTAATCTTGACTTTAGGCTATAGTATCAACATGTGGCAACCTAACCCATGTGTATATGTAGACCTAGACAGTAGTTGGTTCATTCCACATCCAAGGCCGGTTTTTTCACAACTCATCATTGGTAGTGTACCTAATTATATGTGTGTTGGGTCACATCCCACACATTAGAAATCAAACTATGTCATATCCCCGGTGGGGAACCTGAATTTCTAGGTATTATTTAAAATTTTGACTATAGAAATTTATTTCATAACACACTCTAGGTAGCATGGAAGTGTTTTCATGGATGGTGGGTCATGCCATAAGAGGGTAGGACATTACATAAGTCGTCCTCCTAAATGTCATTAAACAAAATATATTCACATTTTTATATATTGGTTTAATTCTATTATTATGTGTTTGTTTCCCCATTTGATCATCTCTTATATCTTTTATGAAGAGTTTCTTCTTTACATCTCCTAATTTTAATATGAAGTATTATTTCACATTGATTCATCCTAAAATATCTAGATGAATGATTCCTCCTCCCATTCATGGTTCCCCAATCCTCCATCTTATGGTTTTCATGCTTCCCTATGGCCATAATCGCCAACTGTTCCATTCTCCATTGTAAAATGATGTGCATAATGATGTGTCTGATTTTCCTCCATATTATAAGGGTCTTCCTTATTCATAGATTAAAGGTTTAAACCATTGGAAATCAGCTTGTCATGACTATGGTTTGTGGATTCCAATGATATCATTATTTGATGAACACTAGATGCATAATTATATTAAAATTGACATTTATATTGATTTAAATAATTAATTTGTTTTTTATCTCTGAATATATGTTATATAGTTGTTTTAATTTTTCCTACTACATTTGGGAAATTTAAAATTATTTATAATTTGTCTTTTAAATGTGATAATTATTTCTTTTTAAGTTATTTATAAGGAAATATACCATTGAATAGATATTGATATCTATGATGAAATTATAAATCTTTTAAAAAAGGATAAGACATGCGATGTTGGGTACTTCGTTTGAAAGACTAGGAAATATACCACAATGTAACACCAACAAAACCAATACATTTTTTATACATCACATACAATATATATCATGATAAATATGTGATTTATCTCTACGAAAATATATAGTTCTCCCCGGTGTGTCGTTCGTGGTATAAGATATGAAGGGTTTGATCATCATAACATTATGAGGATTTTAGGGTTCTGATGACTATAGATAACTCAGGGATTCCCTTAAAGACCATATTTTTTATTTTTTATTCAATTTACCCATTATTAACTGTATTGGTTAAAAAAATTACATATTTTTAATGATTACATTTTCTAAATATGTTTTACATATAATTTCAAATTGTTTGGTTTGTAATGAACATGATGGTATTTTTCTAAAAAAAATTTCTCATGAAATGCTTGTTGAGAACCTATTAAAAGATGGTTCTCACAACTTATATAAACCAAATATTTTTATTTATACATTTAATAAATTGATATAGATAATTGAAATTAACTAAATTGTGGAATCTATTATATTTTTAAGGGATATTGGGATGTTTATGGTCAAATGGTGGGATTGATCCCACATATCACAAAGATATATGCCCTGTTATTTTATTACACTTTTGTTTTTGTTCATATTTTTTACTCTTGTATTACCACATCAACATACCATTCTATTACACCTTTTTATATATAAACATTTAATTTTTTTTTGATGATACATTGTGTTGTATGAATTTTTTCGTTCTCCTTTTATTATTTTTTTATATTATAAAATATCAATGATTTACTAATTCAGGTATAATTATTTTTGTACAAGACTAGACAATGTATTGGTAAGTAATGATGGGATTTAGTTAGAGCCTTTTTTATAATCCATTGTTAAAACCATTCAGAAGGTAACTTTAATGATATAGATGGAGTAGTTTCTAAACATTAATGATTAGTAATTCCATTCAGACTATGCTATTGGTGAAATCTCCATCCCGTGTATGGGGTGTCCAATTTTTTCTATGATAAATTAGTATCATAGCATTATATTATTCTATGTTAATTATGGTGGATAAAGTAGAGAAGTTTTAATATTATCAGAACATGGTTGGTGGGTTTATAGTTGCAATTTTATGAAACTATTAGTATGAAATGTAGAGTAAACTAGTGTTTTGGGATGTTATGTTTTTTAAAACAATACGTGTTTCTAATGAATTTTTATAGGAAAAAGGAAGATATGCAGTAGTATGTTCGTGTAGGCTAGAGACCCTATAATTTAAATGAATATTTTGATATTGATTATCAATTTACCATTCTTAGATGAAATTTTTATTGTTTTAATAGATAATATATATTATTTTCTAAATCTGAATCCTTTTATAGTAAATTTTTTGATTATTCATTCCTCTTAAAATCCCTCTAGTTAATGATATTTATAACACCACATTTGATAATTCCCCAGTGGATTATGAAATCATTGATTTTATGAATTTAAATTTGAATACATTATAAAAATGAAAATAATTTATACATTCTATTAATAAAATTTTGTGATTAGGTTAAGATAATGATTGAATGTAGGAATTACTCTAGCATAATCCCCCATCCAAATAGCGAGTTAATAAAACTGAAGAAGAAGGGAATTTTCTAGTAAATATATAAATTTATTTAGTCTCTTGTGACCCTGAGGGAATTTAAAAATGAATCTTATACTATTATTATTTTCCTCCCAATCTGAAGGTTAAGGGAGTTCTTCATCAATGATATATAACATGTGAACTTATATGGGATAAATTTCATAGTGATGTTTACCTAAAGATTATACTCATACATAATGTAATTTACATAGTCTACTGAGTTTATGTTCCATCAATAGAGTGGCCAAAACAGTTTGGAATATTAATGTTTTTTCAATAAGAAAATCAATTTAATGACAAAAATTGTTTTAAAGAAAAATTGAAGGTTTTGATACCTAAAATAGTCCAGTGATAAAATATCTAATCTCAAGGATTCTTTCAGAGGTTTTTGACTAATGTTATCCTCATAGACAAAACCTTAAAATTTTAGATCTATAATGGAGGTTTTTATAAGATGGTTGGGGGTAGTTCCATTCTTAGAGGAAGTGAAGGTTTCATATTTGAGGAGAATTAAAACTAAATTGAAAAGAGAATAAGATGTGAAACAAATTTCATGAATCCTTCCATATGTAGATCATTATAATTTAGTTACTCTATTATCTAAATAATCATTCAAATACTCTTAATATATGAAATTTATTAAAAATGGATAATAAAAAATGTATTATTTATGATATATTTATATATTTTTAGAAAATATATATATCAAAATCCCCTAGAATAAGACGTATAAACTCATAAACTCTTAGGGGTTCAACATTATATTCTAATTCCTCAAAAAATAGAGCCTAAGTATCATGGGATTAAAATCATTAATTTTTATTCTTATGGACTAATTAAAGGGATGAGTGATAAATAATCTAGTGCTATCATTATTTTCAATTTATAAGCAAGGATGTTCCATGAAATAATAAATATTCTTATAAGGAATAAGGTGGGATTGATGATAGTGATAGAACCAATTCGCATATCATTATATATGGGTAATAATGTATTTAATACATGTGACTACCATTAGTTCGTATCAACCTATATCATTTTATTTCTAATTCTTCCATTATTTCTTATCAAATATCTCATGGATATTACAAAAACCCTATGGAAGGGAAGGAAAATGGATTCTAATCCTTTTTATGTATTATATCTATATCAGAAATGGAGTTATCCTGGGTTTCTATTGCCCAAGAGATGAATCTTTTTAAAAATATTATTATGATGGATTCTATGATTATTTTCATAGATTTTATTGATTTCATACATTAATGGATAACGTTGACCACCCCTTATAGTATATATAATTTTATTCATGCTGAATAGTTCTGAATTCTAGTATATATGGACCTCCTCCTCCCATGATTGGAAGATAAATTTCATAACTTCTATTTTCCTTTCATGAGTTGGCCTATAGAATTATACTTTTTAGGATGTTCTGTAACGCCCCGACCCTAGTTACCCAGAGTCGGTGCATTATTACATAACATTGGCATGATCACAAGAAAGATCAAATCTTGAAAGACCGACTGGTTTAGTAGTCTTGGAAACACTAGATATATTCATAAGTTTTACATTACATCATAAAATGAAAAACTACTACAACAACATAATGTTTCCATAGTCCACACTATAATCTCCTCATAATATTCCTGCAGGTCATTCATAACTTACATCTTCACTTCCTGGGAAAAATAAAACATAGAAAAGGGGTGAGCTCAAATGCCCAGTAAGGATAACAATATAGTGGAAACTTTCATAAATAAGAGTAAACATTTAAGTCAATGTATAACTAAAGCAAAATCCTTTTAAACATGAACTTTCAAAATGGTATGGCATAAATAAAATGAAATAATTCCATTTACTTATTCACATGGATATTCTACTAATCGAATAATCACATGCAAAAATCAATAACCACTTTCATAATGTTGGAATGCATAATGCCAGACTATCATAACCACATAGTCAAGGCCTCGTTCCAAGACTACAAATAAGATTTTGTCAAGGCCTTGTGCCAAGACACTAGTTTGTCTCATGAGACCTACCGATGCATCGAGGAGCTATAGCGGGCTCCACCCGTCACTTACTAAGTCCAATGCATTCCCATATGAAAAGGTTTAAACATAACATAAACATTCGTATTAAAACTAGCATACGAAATGTCAATACTTTCACCATAAACTATGAATGGTATAAAAATAGCACATCCACAGTCAAACATATCACAAAACCTTCAATACATTATAGAAGTTTTGTATCATAATAAATCAACTTCAAATAATCTTAATATCCATCAAAGGATGTTGACATAGATGAAATCAAAATTCTTTTTAAAGAAATATCTCCTTTTATTTTGAAATCATTTAAGATCAATATAAAATAAAATATTTTCTTTGAAAATATTCTTATAAGCTTGTAGGGGAAGCTTTGAAGATTTTATAACGGCGGAAAATAGCCACACCCGCCGTATAAGTAAAAAAACATTCTTACCTTAATTCTGTCGAAAAGGTTAAAAAGGACATTGTTTTGAAAACGACGGAAAGATTCCTTTATAAATCTCTTATAAAAAGTCAAACAAGGGTATAAATTACTTTAACCCATATTATTGTAAATAATAAATATGTTTTGAAATACATTTCGAAGAAACATGGATGTGGATGATAAAGAAATCCCAGTAGATTATTATGTATAAACAAACTCGGATAATGAAGAGATTGTGAAATAACCCTTACCTTGTACTTTTCCTTGGTTGGGGTAGGTTAACCTCCTTTATAATGGTTAAATAATTGTTATTAAATTATACAAGAATCATATACATTAATATGATATCATATATGATCTTTTAATATTGATTTGATAATAATATCTTAGTATTATCATTATATCGGGTGTTAACTTACTTGTATTCTTTTATATGTTTTGTTACGTAAGACATGTTTGTAAAGGATAGGTTGTATATTATTCATATCCAGAATGATATCAAGTCCTTAAACATCATTTTTAAATCATCAAATGATAATTATACTTGAATGGATACGATGAAGAATGAATCTCATCGCGTTCGTGGAGACGGTAGTCCGTACGTACGCACGAGCGACAATATCATTATTTTGATATTAAAATAATATATAAATGGATGGTGTATCATATATACAGAATCAATAACATGTTATATTTATTATTTACATGAGTTACACATCATTATTATACCCATCCAAATAATAATATATTGAATAACAATTACACCACGACGTGGAGACGGTAAGCCGTACGTACGCACGTATGGTGACATGTTATTAAAAGGGTGGATAGAATACTGAATATGGTTGTACCATATTTATAGTAAAATCACAGTATATGTGAGATACTGGAGTTATTATTTTAGAATGGTAAAAACAAAGGAAGAAGAAGTGGAAGAAAAATGAACTTGGAGAAGGGTGGTGAAATCATTACCTCTTCTTCGGGTTCTTCCTTTTGATTTGATCAAAAGGGCTCCTTAGGTTGGCTTTCTGATCAAACTAAGGCCTCTAGGTTGTAGTGCGGGATGTTGGGAGAGTATTTGAGCAGATTTTGGCCGAACCAAAAGACTTTGAAGGTGTGAAGTAATGAGAAGGAGGAGTTCCCTTTTATAAGAGGGGTGAGGGGTACCTTTGGAAAAGCTAGAAATATTAATTTATAATAAATTCATATTCGGTTTATAATGGCTCCAAAGTTGATTATTCAAAGGTTAAGGTGGGGATAGGTCGAAAACCACTCAACCAATAGAATTTAGACAGGTTTGGGTACTTATATTAACCTTATCTTTAAGTATTAACTCTAAGTTAATTAGTTTCACTTTTACAATGTCTCTTTGTATTTTTATATAATATGGTAAATAAACTTACTATATACATCCAAGCGACCCCCAAGTGGTCCATTAATGATGAACCTATCATGATATAAGTGTCTTGTCCTATCCTTAGAAATTTAGGAATTTAATATCAATTAATAATATAATATTTTTTTTAAGAACTCTTTTATGTCAATTTTGACACTATTCAATAGTTGATTTTTGTGAAACTCATAACAGATTGACTACTTCGAACAAAGTCAACTAAATCAATCCTAATATATCATATTATCCTAGTAAATTAGTTTAATTCATTAAAAGTTTCATATTATATTTATTTGGGTATTTATAATATCAATTATTTTAATTTTTTACTATTATAGTAATTACTGCATCATCGTTGTGTCATAAATAAAATAAATTATTTAATGTTTAAAAATTATAAATAAAATATCATTATGTTGGAAATCTTTTTATCTTTCTAATGAATATTTATAATCTAAAATGAAACATATATAACCCTATGTAACAATTGTTTTTCTAAAAGATATATGCTTGTGTCATTTTTGTATTCATTTTAACTTAATTAAAATAAAGTGTCATTATCACTTACAAGTGGATCCATGGGGTCCCAAAATCGACCCAAAGATGCCCATGGTCGACCATGTATCATCCAATAGGGTTAAGACACGTTTTAGGGTAATTTATTATTATTATAATATTATTTTTTAACCCTTATTTACCAGATTTACCCTTAACCATGGTAAATAAAATATTTACCGCAGTAATTATTCAAAATGTCTAAAAATAAAAGTTACCTATTTACACAATTTTAAAATCCTGATTCCAAATATGGAATCCATTTTCCTAAATTCAAAACACAGAAGTGGCAGAAATTAATTTAAAATTAATTCCCGCTGTCAAAACAATAAGCGTGTTTTTAAGAGATAATAACTATCAAAAGATTGACACTTGTTTATGTTTGGATTAATTGTAAAATTATCTCCAATGACCAACATTATATTAAATGGTAAAAATATAATCTAAATATACTTTAAAACTACTAAAATTCATAATCTATCACTATTAATTATTTTGATTAAAAAAGTTGTTCTTAATTAAAATTTAGTAATTTTCACTATTCATCAAAATATGAAAGTTATCCGAAAATTACCAAAATTTCACCTTAGGATAAATTAGATATTCCGAATCCAAAAATGAAGTCCATTTTGAAATATAAAATATATATAATTTTAAAAAGTAGGTATTGCTATTCATAACGGCTAGTTTGATTGGTTGTTAGAACACGGTGTTGCGTACAACACATGCTATCACATTATTCAAAGAGAAGCGTACCATAGAAGCTTGGGGTGTTACATTCTCCCCTAATTAAAATAATTTCGTCCTCGAAATTTCTAGAATATTACCGCATGAAAAGACTTGGGTGGTTTTTCATCATAAGTTCCTCGGGTTCCCACGTTGCCTCTTCCATCTTATGGTTTCTCCACAAAACTTTTACCAGACGCGTCGTCCGGTTTCTCAGCACTTGTTCTCTCGTATCAAGAATCTTGACGGGCTCTTCGCAATAAGACAGATCGGGTTCCAGTTCTAATTCCTCATAGGTGAGTACATGCGTCGGATCAGGCATGTATTTCCTCAATAGAGATACGTGGAACACATCGTGAACTTTGGAGAGACTTGGCGGCATTGCCAATCGGTAAGCTACAACCCCAATTCGTTCTAGAATTTCGAAAGGTCCGATGTACCTGAGACTCAATTTACCTTTCTTACCAAAACGTATGACTCTCTTCCATGGAGATACCTTCAGGAAAACATGATCACCGACTTGAAATTCCAAATCCTTCATTCGATTATCGGCATAGCTCTTCTGCCTACTTTGAGCTGCTTTGATGTGATTTTGGATTACCTTCACCTTTTCCACCGTTTCCTCCACCAGTTCTAGGCCTACAAGTTTTCTTTCACCAACCTCATACCAACAGGTTGGTGTACGACAACTCTTTCCGTATAACGCTTCATATGGTACCATCTGAATACTCGAATGGAAGCTATTGTTATAGGAAAATTCTACCAGTGGTAAATATTGATCCCACATACCCTGAAAGTCAAGTGATCAAGATCTCAACATGTCTTCTAGGGTTTGAATAGTCCGTTCTGATTGTCCATCTGTCTGAGAGTGGTAAGCAGTGCTCAAATGAAGTTCAGTATCCAGGGATTTCTGGAGACTTTTCCAAAATCTTGAAGTAAAACGGGGATCACGATCAGAAACAATCGATAGGGGAACTCCATGAAGTCTCACAGCTTCATTAATGTATAGTCTTGCTAGACGTTCCAGGGGTAGATCTTCTCTTATAGCAAGAAAATGTGCTGACTTGGTAAAGCCATCAACAATAACTCATATTGCATCATTCCTTCTAGGAGTCTTTAGTAGCCCCATGTCAAAGTCCATCGTAATATTGTCCCATTTCCACTCCGGTATGGGAAGAGGTTGCATGACTCCTCCAGGCTGTTGCCTTCCAGCTTTCACTTGTTGAAAAACCATACATCTTGACACAAAATCAGCAATCTCCCTCTTCATGATGTCCCACCAAAAATGTTCCTTCAAATCTCTATACATTTTGGTGCTCCCAGGGTGTATAGAGAAATTGGAACTATGAGCATCATCCAACAATTCCCTTTTTAGATCAGGTAAATCGGGAACACAAAGTCTCTTCCCAAATTTCAAAATTTCATCTTCATACACAAAGTCTCTCAATCTCCCATCATTCACAGCTTTAATCTTCTTTTGGAATTCTTCATCATCGGTCTGAGAACTCTTAATCCTTTCTAGTAAATATGGTTTGGCAACCATTTGAAAAATCATTGATATTTCACCTTCACTGGTTATTCCCATGTCCATCTTCACTAGATCCATGAAAATTGGATCCCTTTCAATTCTCATATTGTTCAAAACTCCATGGTCTTTTCTACTCAAAGCATCTTCCACCTTGTTTTCCTTCCCCGGGTGGTATTGTATCGTACAATCATAATCCATGAGTAATTCAAGCCATCTCCTTTGCCTTATGTTGAGTTATTTTTGTGAGAAAATATACTTCAAACTCTTGTGATCAGTATAAATCTCACATTTTTCACCATAGAGGTAGTGCCTCCATATCTTCAAAGCAAATATCACAGCTTCTAACTCGAGATCATGAGTAGGATTGTTTTGTTCGTGAATTTTCAACTGTCGTGATGCATAGGCAATAACTCTATCATTCTGCCTAAGGACACAACCAAGTCCTTACTTCGATGCATCACTATAAATAACAAACCCATCATTCCCTGATGGTAGAGTCAATATAGGATCATTGACTAATCTTCTCTTCAGTTCTTCGAAACATTCTTCACTCTCTTTTGTCCAAACAAATTTATCCCCTTTACGTGTGAGCTTCGTTAATGTGTTATCCAATCGGGCAAAATTCTGGACGAAACGTCGATAATAACCTGCCAAACCAATAAAACTACGTACCTCAGTTATACTCGTAGGTGCTGGCCATTCTTGGATTGCCTTGGTCTTAGAAGGATCAACAGAGATTCCATCTTTAGAGACAATATGTCCAAGAAAAGAAATCTCCTGAAGCCAGAATTCACACTTGCTAAACTTCCCATATAATTCATGCCTCCTCAGAGTCTTCAAGATAATGCGCAAGTGATTTTCATGATCTTCGTAGGTTTTGGAGTATACCAAGATATCATCAATAAATACCACCACAGATTCATCGAGATACTCCTTGAAAACTCTATTCATTAGATCCATGAATACAGAGGGTGCATTAGTCAATCCAAACGACATTACAGTAAACTCGTAATGCCCGTACCTGGTTCGAAATGCTGTTTTCGGAATGTCTTCCTTCTTCACACACAACTGATGGTATCCAGATCGAAGGTCAGTCTTTGAAAAGTATTGAGCTCCATGCAGTTGGTCAAATAAATCATCAATTCGAGGTAGGGGATACTTGTTCTTTATCGTTATAGCATTGATCTCCCTGTAGTCGATACATAACCTCATAGATCCATCTTTCTTTTTAACAAAAAGAACATGGTCTCCCCATGGAGAAACACTAGGGCGAATAAATCCTTTATTACTCAATTCCTCTAGTTGTTTCTTTAGTTTGACTAACTCTACAGTGGCCATTCTATAAGGGGTCTTCGATATAGGCCTTGAACCGGGAATCAAATCAATGGAAAACTCAACTTCTCGTTCTGGAGGATGTCCAAGTAAATCTTCCGGAAATACATCTACAAATTCTTTCACAAAAGGTACATCCTCTATTTGAACATTCCTTTCCTCACTGACTGTTATTTCATTCTCTTCCTCCCCAATAATTGAATTAAGTTGAGCTAGTGGGGTGGATCTAAATAAGAATTAGGTGGTGACGATTCTGCTCTAAAAATAAGGTGTTCCTTATCATTATCATCAAGAATCGTAACCTCATTCTTCTTACAATAAATTTTCGCATCATAGTCCGAAAGCCAGTCCATACCAAGGATTATATCAAACTCAATCATAGGTATGACGATGAGATCAGCAGATAAAGAAAATTTATGTGCTCTAATGGGGACTGATTCACAAAACTTTGTTGCAACGATACTTCCCTCAGGAGTTTTAACTGACAACTCCCTTATTAAATCAAATTGGAAATATCTAATTTTCTTAGCAAACTGGGAAGATATGAAACAATGCGATGATCCAGAATCAAATAATGCATTTCCTAAACTTGAGGAAACCCTTAAATTACCTGCCACCACATCTTTCGGAGCTTCTACCTCAGCAGTTGTGATAGCATATGCCTGGCCTTGATCCCTTGGCCTTTTCTGAGGTAAGTTCTCCTCACGCTTAGGACATGCATTTGCATAATGCCCCATCTCCCTGCAATTGTAGCACTGAACGTTGGTAGCTTCCTTCTTCCCTTTGCAATCATGAGCTTGGTGGCCTTTTTCACCACACTTGTAACAGCCTCCCATTCCCTTCAAGCAAGTACCAGGGTGTTTCTTCCTGCATTTACCACAAGATGGATATTCAACCTTTCCCTTCTTCCCCTTATTTCCATTCCCAGATTGATCAGCAGGTCTCTTCTTCTCTTGCTTTGCTTTAAAGTCATAAGACTTAGATAATTCCTTTTCGGTCTTGATAGCACATGAGACAATGTCTTCGTACGATGAAAAGGATTGTGAGACTAATGCTTGATGGAGAAATGGTTTTCACCCATCAAAGAAATGATCAATCTTACTTCTTGGGTTGCGAATATAATCTCCAGCATACCTCGCTAACCTTGTAAAGTTAGCCTCATACTTTGTGACATTCTCATCCTCCTTTTGTCTCAGACCCAGAAATTGCCTTTCCATATCTGCTCGATGGTCGCGAGGAAAGTGTTTTTTCTAAAAACAGATCTTTGAACTCCCTCCATTCCATATTTGATACATCATCATCTTCCTTCATGTTTTGAATCAATGACCACCATTGATCAGCTTCTCCAGTGAGGCGGTAAACTGCCATGACAACTTTTTCCTTTTCACTGCTCCACAAAGCCTGAAATATTTTCTCTGGGGAATTTATCCATTGCTCAGCTACTAAGGGATTTGTACTCCCATTGAACGTTGGTGGTTGTTGCCTCATGAATCGATCTAACATTGATCCTCCACGCTGTGGATCAGGGTGCTCCATACGGGTAAGGTTATTATTCATAACCTGAGTAAGTTGTCCCAGTATGGTGATTAGCTGATCGGCACCAGTTGAATCACCAACCCCACTATAATTATCATGAGCAGGAGGGAAATCCCTACATGGAGTGCGTGCATTGATACGGTTTCCATTTCTTCCACTAGGCGCCATTTCTAAACAATGGCATAAACTAGATCAGTTTATGAATCAAAATACATAATCCCATACTTATAAAACACTTAACATAAATTGAACTATTTATGGATATAATCCATAATCATAAGAATGTTTTCTTTGAGGAAGTATATACTCATAAACCCTTCATAATGATTTGTAAAGAAAATGAGAGTTATCCTAAGCATATCCCCCGGGAGTGTCGTAACCAAGAGTGCAGCAAGGCCCGTTGTCGTGCACCAGTTCCCGTTCGAGTCTAGATCAAAGTGGTGTTTTCGGGTTTTACCCCTAGGTACATCTGTGCCAGAGCCGCCTCTACCTGATCGTTTCCAGACAGGGATGTATTGCTCGGAAAACTCACAAAATCTCTACAATACCAAAATTCTAAGAAGTTCTTCTACACTAATCCTCAAAGTTCATCTTAGGTCTACGTGCTCTAATCAGAGTTTATCTAAATCTAGCTTCCAAGGTTTGTACCAAACTTCCTTTGATACCAACTGTAACGCCCCGACCCTAGTTACCCAGAGTCGGTGCATTATTACATAACATTGGCATGATCACAAGAAAGATAAAATCTCGAAACACCGATTGGTTTAGTAGTCATGGAAACACTCGATATTCATAAGTTTTACATTACATCATCAAATGAAAAACTACTACAAGAACATAATGATTCCACATTCCACACTATAATCCCCTCATAATATCCCTGCAGGTCATTCATAACTTACATCTTCACTTCCTGGGAAAAATAAAACATAGAAAAGGGGTGAGCTCAAATGCCCAGTAAGGATAACAATATAGCGGAAACTTTCATAAATAAGAGTAAACATTTAAGGCAAGGTATAACTAAAACAATAGCCTTTTAAACATGAACTTTCAACATGGTATGGCATAAATAAAAGGAAATAATTCCATTTACTTATTCACATGTATATTCTACTAATCGAATAATCACATGCAAAAATCAATAACCACTTTCATAATGTTGGAATGCATAATGCCAGACTATCATAACCACATAGTCAAGGCCTCGTACCAAGACTACAAATAATATTTTGTCAAGGCCTTGTTCCAAGACACTAGTTTGTCTCATGAGACCTACCGATGCATTGAGGAGCTATAGCGGGCTCCATCCGTCACTTACTAAGTCCAATGCATTCCCATATGAAAAGGTTTAAACATAATATAAACATTCGTATTAAAACTAGCATACGAAATGTCAATACTTTCACCATAAACTATGGATGGTATAAAAATAGCACATCCACAGTCAAACATATCACAAAACCTTCAATACAATATAGAAGTTTTGTATCATAATAAATCAACTTCAAATAATCTTAAAATCCATCAAAGGATGTTGACATAGATGAAATAAAAATTCTTTTTAAAGAAACATCTCCTTTTATTTTGAAATCATTTAAGATCCATATAAAATAAAACATTTTCTTTTAAAATATTCTTATAAGCTTGTAGGTGAATCTTTGAAGATTTTATAATGGCGGAAAATAGCCACACCCGCCGTATAAGTAAAAAAAACATTCTTACCTTAATTCTGTCGAAAAGGTTAAAAAGGACCTTGTTTTGAAAACGACGAAAAGATTCCTTTATAAAACTCTTATAAAATGTCAAACAAGGGTATAAATGACTTTAACCCATATTTTTGTAAATAATAAATATTTTTTGAAATACATTTCGAAGAAACATGGATGTGGATGATAAATAAATCCGAGTAGATTATTACGTATAAACAACCTCAGATAATTAAGAGATTGTGAAATAACCCTTACCTTGTACTTTTCCTTGGTTGGGGTCGGTTAACCTCATGTATAATGGTGAAATAATTGTTATTAAATTATACAGGAATCATATACATTAATATGATATCATATACGATCTTTTAATATTGATTTGATAATAATATCTTAGTATTATCATTATATCGGGTGTTAACTTACTTGTTTTCTTTTATATGTTTTGTTATATATGACATGTTTGTAAAGGATAGGTTGTATATTATTCATATCCAGAATGATATCAAGTCCTTAAACATCATTTTTAAATCATCAAATGATAATTATACTTGAATGGATACGATGGAGAATGAATCTCATCGCGTTCGTGGAGACGGTAGTCCGTACGTACGCACGAGCGACAATATCATTCTTTTGATATTAAAATAATAAATAAATGGATGGTGTATCATATATACAGAATCATTAAAATGTTATATTTATTATTTACATGAGTTACACATCATTATTATACCCATTCAAATAATAATATATTGAATAACAATTACACCACGACGTGGAGACGGTAAGCCGTACATACGCACGTATGGTGACATGTTATTAAAAGGGTGGATAGAATACTGAATATGGTTGTACCATATTTATAATAACATCACAGTATATGTGAGATACTGGAGTTATTATTTTATAATGGTAAGAACAAAGGAAGAAGAAGTGGAAGAAGAAATGAACTTGGAGAAGGGTGGTGAAATCATTACCTCTTCTTCGGGTTCTTCCTTTTGATTTGATCAAAAGGGCTCCTTAGGTTGGCTTTCTGATCAAACTAAGGCCTCTAGGTTGTAGTGAGGGATGTTGGGAGAGTATTTGGGCAGAGTTTGGCCGAACCAAAAGGCTTTTAAGGTGTGAAGAAATGAGAAGGAGGAGTTCCCTTTTATAAGAGGGGTGAGGGGAACCTTTGGAAAAGCTAGAAATATTAATTTATAATAAATTAATATTCGGTTTCTAATGCCTCCAAAGTTGATTATTCAAAGGTTAAGGTGGGTATAGGTCGAAAACCACTCAACCAATAGAATTTAGACAGGTTTGGGTACTTATATTAACCTTATCTTTAAGTATTAACTGTAAGTTAATTAGTTTCACTTTTACAATGTCTCTTTGTATTTTTATATAATATGGTTAATAAACCTACTATATACATACAAGAGACCCCAAAGTGGTCCATTAATGATGAAACTATCATGATATAAGTCTATTGACCGAACCTTAGATTTTTAGGAATTTAATATCAATTAATAATATAATATTTGTTTTAAGAACTCTTTTATGTCAATTTTGACAGTATTCAATAGTTGATTTTTGTGAAACTCATAATAGATTGATTACTTCGAAAAATGTCAATTAAATCAATCCTAATATATCATATTATCCTAGAAAATTAGTTTAATTCATTAAAAGTTTCATATTATATTTATTTGGGTATTTATAATATCAATTATTTTAATTTTTCACTATTATAGTAATTACTGCATCATCATTGTGTCATAAATAAAATAAATTATTTAATGTTTAAAAATTATAAATAAAATATCATTATGTTGTAAATATTTTTATATTTCTAATGAATATTTATAATCTAAACTCAAACATATATAACCCTATGAAACAATTGTTTTTCTAAAAGATATATGCTTGTGTCATTTTTGTATTCATTTTAACTTAATTAAAATAAAGTGTCATTATCACTTACAAGTGGATCCATGGGGTCCCAAAATCGACCCAAAGATGCCCATGGTTGACCATGTATCAACCAATAGGGTTAAGACACGTTTTAGGGTAATTTAGTATTATTATAATATTATTTTTTATCATTTATTTATCGGATTTACCCTTAACCATGGTAAATAAAATATTTACCGCAGTAATTATTCAAAATGTCTAAAAATAAAAGTTAACTATTTACACAATTTTAACATCCTGATTCCAAATATGGAATCCATTTTCCTAAATTCAAAACACAGAAGTGGCAGAAATTAATTTAAAATTAATTCCCGCTGTCAAAACAATAAGCGTGTTTTTAAGAGATAATAACTATCAAAAGATTGACACTTGTTTATGTTTGGTTTAATTGTAAAATTATGTCCAATGACCAAAATTATATTAAATGGTAAAAATATATTATAAATATACTTTAAAACTACTAAAATTCATAATCTATCACTATTAATTATTTTGATTAAAAAAGTTGTTTTTAATTAAAATTTAGTAATTTTCACTATTCATCAAAATATGACAGTTATCCGAAAAGTTCCAAAATTTCACCTTAGACTAAATTAGATATTCCGAATCCAAAAATGAAGTCCATTTTGAAATATAGAATATATATAATTTGAAAAAGTAGGTATTACTATTCATAACGGCTAGTTTGATTGGTTGTTAGAACTCGGTGTTGCGTACAACACACGCTATCGCATTATTCAAAGAGAAGTGTACCGTAGAAGCTTGGGGTGTTACATTCTCCCCTCCTTAAAATAATTTCATCCTCGAAATTTCTAGAATACTACCGCATGAAAAGACTCGGGTGGTTCTTCATCATAAGTTCCTCGGGTTCCCACGTTGCCTCTTCCATCTTATAGTTTCTCCACAAAACTTTTACCAGACGCGTCGTCCGGTTTGTCAGCACTTGTTCTCTCGTATCAAGAATCTTGACGGGCTCTTCACAATAAGACAGATCGGGTTCCAGTTCTAATTCCTCATAGGTGAGTACATGCGTCGGATCAGGCATGTATTTCCTCAATAGAGATACGTGGAACACATCGTGAACTTTGGAGAGACTTGGCGGCATTGCCAATCGGTAAGTTACAACCCCAATTCGTTCTAGAATTTCGAAAGGTCTGATGTACCTGGGACTCAATTTACCTTTCTTACCAAAACGTATGACTCCCTTCCATGGAGATACCTTCAGAAAAACATGATCACCGACTTGAAATTCCAAATCCTTCCTTCGATTATCGGCATAGCTCTTCTGCCTACTTTGAGCTGCTTTGATGTGATTTTGGATTACCTTCACCTTTTCCACCGTTTCCTCCACCAGTTCTGGGCCTACAAGTTTTCTTTCACCAACCTCATACCAACAGGTTGGTGTACGACATCTCTTTCCGTATAACGCTTCATATGGTGCCATCTGAATACTCGAATGGAAGCTATTGTTATAGGAAAATTCTACCAGTGGTAAATATTGATCCCACATACCCTGAAAGTCAAGTGAGCAAATTCTCAACATGTCTTCTAGGGTTTGAATAGTCCGTTCTGATTGTCCATCTGTCTGAGGGTGGTAAGCAGTGCTCAAATGAAGTTCACTATCCAGGGATTTCTGAAGACTTTTCCAAAATCTTGAAGTAAAACGGGGATCACGATCAGAAACAATCGATAGGGGAACTCCATGAAGTCTCACAACTTCATTAATGTATAGTCTTGCTAGACGTTCCAGGGGTAGATCTTCTCTTATAGCAAGAAAATGTGCTGACTTGGTAAGACGATCAGCAATAACCCATATTGCATCATTCCTTCTAGGAGTCTTTGGTAGCCCCATGACAAAGTCCATCGTAATATTGTCCCATTTCCACTCCGGTATGGGAGGATGTTGCATGACTCCTTCATGCTGTTTCCTTCCAGCTTTCACTTGTTGAAAAACCATACATCTTGACACAAAATCAGAAATCTCCCCCTTCATGTTGTCCCACAAAAAATATTCCTTCAAATCTCTATACATTTTGGTGCTCTCAGGGTGTATAGAGAAATTGGAACTATGAGCATCATCAAGCAATTCCCTTTTTAGATCATGTAAATCGGGAACACAAAGTCTCTTCCCAAATTTCAAAATTTCATCTTCATACACAAAGTCTCTCAATCTCCCATCATTCACAGCTTTAATCTTCTTTTGGAATTCTTCATCATCGGTCTGAGAACTCTTAATCCTTTCTAGTAAAGATGGTTTGGCAACCATTTGAAAAAGCATTGATGTTTCACCTTCCCTGGTTATTCCCATGTCCATCTTCACTAGATCCATGAAAATTGGATCCCTTTCAATTCTCATAATGTTCAAAACTCCATGGTCTTTTCTACTCAAAGCATCTGCCACCTTGTTTGCCTTCCCCGGGTGGTAGTGTATCGTACAATCATAATCCTTGAGTAATTCAATCCATCTCCTTTGCCTCATGTTGAGTTATTTTTGTGAGAAAATATACATTAAACTCTTGTGATCAGTATAAATCTCACATTTTTCACCATAGAGGTAGTGCCTCCATATCTTCAAAGCAAAGATCACAACTGCTAACTCGAGATCATGAGTAGGATAGTTTTGTTCATGAATTTTCAACTGTCGTGATGCATAGGCAATAACTCTATCATTCTGCATAAGGACACAACCAAGTCCTTTCTTCGATGCATCACTATAAATAACGAACCCATCATTCCCTAATGGTAGAGTCAATATATGATCATTGACTAATCTTCTATTCAATTCTTCGAAACATTCTTCACACTCTTTTGTCCAAACAAATTTAACCTCTTTACGTGTGAGCTTCGTTAATGGGTTAGCCAATCGGGCAAAATTCTGGACAAAACGTTGATAATAACATGCCAAACCAATAAAACTACGTACCTCAGTTATACTCGTAGGTGCTAGACATTCTTGGATTGCCTTGGTCTTAGAAGGATCAACAGAGATTCCATCTTTAGAGACAATATGGCCAAGAAAAGAAATCTCCTGAAGCCAGAATTCACACTTGCTAAACTTCCCATATAATTAATGCCTCCTCAGAGTCTTCAAGATAATGCGCAAGTGATTTTCATGATCTTCGTAGGTTTTGGAGTATACCAAGATATCATCAATAAATACCACAACAAATTCATCGCGATACTCCTTGAAAACTCTATTCATTAGATCCATGAATACAGAGGGTGCATTAGTCAATCCAAACGGCATTACAGTAAACTCGTAATGCCCGTACCTGGTTCGAAATGCTGTTTTCGGAATGTCTTCCTTCTTCACACACAACTGATGGTATCCATATCGAAGGTCAATCGTTGAAAAGTATTGAGCTCCATGCAGTTGGTCAAATAAATCATCAATGCGAGGTAGGGGATACTTGTTCTTTATCGTTATAGCATTGATCTCCCTGTAGTCGATACATAACCTCATAGATCCATCTTTCTTTTTAACAAAAAGAACAGGGGCTCCCCATGGAGAAACACTAGGGCGAATAAATCATTTATTACTCAATTCCTCTAGTTGTTTCTTTAGTTCGACTAACTCTACAGTGTACATTCTATAAGGGGTCTTCGATATAGGCCTTGATCCAGGAATCAAATCAATGGAAAACTCAACTTCTCGTTCTGGAGGATGTCCAAGTAAATCTTCCGGAAATACATCTACAAATTCTTTCACAACAGGTACATCCTCTATTTGAACATTCCTTTCCTCACCTACAGTTATTTCATTCTCTTCCTCCCCAATAATTGAATTAAGTTGAGCTACTGGGGGTGGATCTAAATAAGAATTAGGTGGTGACGATTCTGCTCTTAAAATAAGTTGTTCCTTATCATTATCATCAAGAATCGTAACCTCTTTCTTCTTACAATAAATCTTCACATCATTGTCCGAATGCCAGTCCATACCGAGGATTATATCAAACTCAATCATAGGTATGACGATGAGATAAGCAGATAAAGAAAATTTATGTGCTCTAATGGGGACTGATTCACAAAACTTTGTTGCAACGATACTTCCCTTAGGTGTTTTTACTGACAACTCCCTTATTAAATCAAATTGGAAATATCTAATTTTCTTAGCAAACTGGGAAGACATGAAACAATGCGATGATCCAGAATCAAATAATGCATTTTCTAAACTTGAGGAAACCATTAAATTACCTGCCACCACGTCTTTCGGAGCTTCTACCTCAGCAGTAGTGATAGCATAAGCCTGGCCTTGATCCCTTGGCCTTTTCTGAGGTAAGTTCTACTGACGCTTAGGACATGCATTAGCATAATGCCCCATCTCCCTGCAATTGTAGCACTGAACGTTGGTAGCTTCCTTCTTCCCTTTGCAATCATGAGCTTGGTGGCATTTTTCACCACACTTGTAACAGACTCCCATTCCCTTCAAGCAAGTACCGGGGTGTTTCTTCCCGTATTTACCACAAGATGGATATTCAACCTTTCCCTTCTTCCCCTTATTTCCATTCCCAGATTGATCAGCAGGTCTCTTCTTCTCTTTCTTTGCTTTAAAGTCATAAGACTTAGAGAATTCCTTTTCGGTCTTGATAGCACATGAGACAATGTCTTCGTACGATGAAAATGATTGTGAGACTAATGCTCGATGAATAAATGGTTTTAACCCATCAAAGAAATGATCAATCTTACTTCTTGGGTTGCGAATATAATCTCCATCATACCTCGCTAACCTTGTAATGTTAGCCTCATACTTTGTGACATTCTCATCCTCCTTTTGTCTCAGACCCAGAAATTGCCTTTCCATATCTGCTCGATGGTCGCGAGGAAAGTATTTTTCTAAAAATAGATCTTTGAACTCCCTCCATTCCATATTTGATACTTCATCATCTTCCTTCATGTTTTGAATCAATGACCACCATTGATCAGCTTCTCCAGTGAGGTGGTAAGCTGCCATGATAACTTTTTCATTTTCAATGCTCCCCAAAGCCTGAAATATTTTCTCTAGGGAATTTATCCATTGCTCAGCTACTAAGGGATTTGTACTCCCATTGAACATTGGTGGTTGTTTCCTCATGAATCGATCTAACATTGATCCTCCACGCTGTGGATCAGGGTGCTCCATACGGGTAAGGTTATTATTCATAACCTGAGTAAGTTGTCCCAGTATGGTGATTAGCTGATCGGCACCAGTTGAATCACCAGCCCCACTATAATTATCTTGAGCAGGAGGGAAATCCCTACATGGAGTGCGTGCATTGATACGGTTTCCATTTCTTCCACTAGGTGCCATTTCTAAACTATGGCATAAACTAGATCAGTTTATGAATCAAAATACATAATCCCATACTTATAAAACACTTAACATAAATTGAACTATTTATGGATATAATCCATAATCATAAGAATGTTTTCTTTGAGGAAGTATATACTCATAAACCCTTCATAATGATTTGTAAAGAAAATGAGAGTTATCCTAAGCATATCCCCCGGGAGTGTCGTAACCAAGAGTGCAGCAAGGCCCGTTGTCGTGCACCAGTTCCCGTTCGAGTCTAGCTCAAAGCGGTGTTTTCGGGTTTTACCCCTAGGTACATCTGTGCCAGAGCCGCCTCTACCTGCTCATATCCATACAGGGATGTATTGCTCGGAAAACTCACAAAATCTCTACAATACCAAAATTCTAGGAAGTTCTTCTATACTAATCCTCAAAGTTCATCTTAGGTCTACGTGCTCTAATCAGAGTTTATCTAAATCTGGCTTCCAAGGTTTGTACTAAACTTCCTTTGATACCAACTGTAACGCCCCGACCCTAGTTACCCAGAGTCGGTGCATTATTACATAACATTGGCATGATCACAAGAAAGATCAAATCTCGAAAGACCGATTGGTTTAGTAGCCTTGGAAACACTAAATATATTCATAAGTTTTACATTACATCATAAAATGAAAAACTAATACAACAACATAATGTTTCCACTGTCCACACTATAATCCCCTCATAATATCCCTGCAGGTCATTCATAACTTACATCTTCACTTCCTGGGAAAAATAAAACATAGAAAAGGGGTGAGCTCAAATGCCCAGTAAGGATAACAATATAGAGGAAACTTTCATAAATAAGAGTAAACATTTAAGGAAATGTATAACTAAAACAAAAGACTTTTAAACATGAACTTTCAACATGGTATGACATAAATAAAATGAAATAATTCCATTTACTTATTCACATGGATATTCTACTAATCGAATAATCACATGCAAAAATCAATAACCACTTTCATAATGTTGGAATGCATAATGCCAGACTATCATAACCATAGAGTCAAGGCCTCGTGCCAAGAATAAAAATAAGATTTTGTCAAGGCCTTGTGCCAAGACACTAGTTTATCTCATGAGACCTACCGATGCATCGAGGAGCTATAGCGGGCTCCACCCGTCACTTACTAAGTACAATGCATTCCCATATGAAAAGGTTTAAACATAACATAAACATTCGTATTAAAACTAGCATACGAAATGTCAATACTTTCACCATAAACTATGAATGGTATAAAAATAGCACATCCACAGTCAAACATATCACAAAACCTTCAATACAATATAGAAGTTTTGTATCATAATAAATCAACTTCAAATAATCTTAAAATCCATCAAAGGATGTTGACATAGATGAAATCAAAATTCTTTTTAAAGAAATATCTCCTTTTATTTTGAAATCATATAAGATCCATATAAAATAAAACATTTTCTTTGAAAATATTCTTATAAGCTTGTAGGGGAAGACTTGAAGATTTTATAACGGTGGAAAATAGCCACACCCGCTGTATAAGTAAAAAAAACATTCTTACCTTAATTCTGTCGAAAAGGTTAAAAAGGACCTTGTTTTGAAAACGACGGAAAGATTCCTTTATAAACCTCTTATAAAATGTCAAACAAGGGTATAAATGACTTTAACCCATATTATTGTAAATAATAAATATGTTTTGAAATACATTTCGAAGAAACATGGATGTGGATGATAAAGAAATCCTAGTAGATTATTACGTATAAACAACCTCGGATAATGAAGAGATTGTGAAATAACCCTTACCTTGTACTTTTCCTTGGTTGGGGTAGGTTAACCTCCTGTATAATGGTGAAATAATTGTTATTAAATTATAAAAGAATCATATACATTAATATTATATCATATATGATCTTTTAATATTGATTTGATAATAATATCTTAGTATTATCATTATATCGGGTGTTAACTTACTTGTTTTCTTTTATATGTTTTGTTACGTAAGACATGTTTGTAAAGGATAGGTTGTATATTATTCATATCCAGAATGATATCAAGTCCTTAAACATCATTTTTAAATCATCAAATGATAATTATACTTGAATGGATACGATGGAGAATGAATCTCATCGCGTTCGTGGAGACGATAGTCCGTACGTACGCACGAGCGACAATATCATTCTTTTGATATTAAAATAATATATAAATGGATGGTGTATCATATATACAGAATCATTAACATGTTATATTAATTATTTACATGAGTTACACATCATTATTATACCCATCCAAATAATAATATATTGAATAACAATTACACCACGACGTGGAGACGGTAAGCCGTACGTACGCACGTATGGTGACATGTTATTAAAAGGGTGGATAGAATACTGAATATGGTTGTACCATATTTATAATAACATTACAGTATATGTGAGATACTGGAGTTATTATTTTAGAATGGTAAGAACAAAGGAAGAATAATTGGAAGAAGAAATGAACTTGGAGAAGGGTGGTGAAATCATTACCTCTTCTTCGGGTTCTTCCTTTTGATTTGATCAAAAGGGCTTCTTAGGTTGGCTTTATGATCAAACTAAGGCCTCTAGGTTGTAGTGAGGGATGTTGGGAGAGTATTTGGGCAGATTTTGGCCGAATCAAAAGGTTTTAATGGTGTGAAGAAATGAGAAGGAGGAGTGCCCTTTTATAAGAGGGGTGAGGGGCACCTTTGGAAAAGCTAGAAATATTAATTTATAATATATTCATATTCGGTTTATAATGGCTCCAAAGTTTATTATTCAAAGTTTAAGGTGGGGATAGGTCGAAAACCACTCATCCAATAGAATTTAGATAGGTTTGGGTACTTATATTAACCTTATCTTTAAGTATTAACTCTAAGTTAATTAGTTTCACTTTTACAATGTCTCTTTGTATTTTTATATAATATGGTTAATAAACTTACTATATACATCCATGCGACCCCCAAGAGGTCCATTAATGATGAACCTATCATGATATAAGTCTCTTGGCCGAACCTTAGATTTTTAGGAATTTAATATCAATTAATAATATAATATTTGTTTTAAGAACTCTTTTATTTCAATTTTGACACTATTCAATAGTTGATTTTTGTGAAACTCATAACAGATTGATTACTTCGAACAAAGTCAATTAAATCAATAATAATATATCATATTATCCTTGAAAATTAGTTTAATTCATTAAAAGTTTCATATTATATTTATTTGGGTATTTATAATATCAATTATTTAAATTTTTCACTATTATAGTAATTACTGCATCATCATTGTGTCATAAATGAAATAAATTATTTAATGTCTAAAAATTATAAATAAAATATCATTATGTAGGAAATATTTTTATATTTCTAATGAATATTTATAATCTAAAATCAAACATATATAACCCTATGTAACAATTGTTTTTCTAAAAGATATATGCTTCTGTCATTTTTGTATTCATTTTAACTTAATTAAAATAAAGTGTCATTATCACTTACAAGTGGATCCTTGGGGTCCCAAAATCGACCCAAAGATGTCATTGGTCGACCATGTATCAACCAATAGGGTTAAGACACGTTTTAGGGTAATTTAGTATTATTATAATATTATTTTTTAACCCTTATTTACCGGATTTACCCTTAACCATGGTGAATAAAATATTTACCGCAGTAATTATTCAAAATGTCTAAAAATAAAAGTTACCTATTTACACAATTTTAACATCCTGATTCGAAATATGGAATCCATTTTCCTATATTCAAAACACAGAAGTGGCAGAAATTAATTTAAAATTAATTCCCGCTGTCAAAACAATAAGCGTGTTTTTAAGAGATAATAACTATCAAAAGATTGACACTTGTTTATGTTTGGTTTAATTGTAAAATTATGTACAATGAACAACATTATATTAAATGATAAAAATATATTCTAAATATACTTTAAAACTACTAAAATTCATAATCTATCACTATTAATTATTTTGATTAAAAAAGTTGTTTTTAATTAAAATTTAGTAATTTTCACTATTCATCAAAATATGAAAGTTATCCGAAAAGTACCAAAATTTATCCTTAAGCTAAATTAGATATTCCGAATCCAAAAATGAAGTCCATTTTGAAATATAAAATATATATAATTTTAAAAAGTAGGTATTACTATTCATAACGACACGTTTGATTGGTTGTTAGAACTCGGTGTTGCGTACAACACACGCTATCGCATTATTCAAAGAGAAGCGTACCGTAGAAGCACGGGGTGTTACATGTTCGGTGTCTTTCATATGGTATTTTTGAACTATTAAAAATAATTTACACAACAAATATGGAATTGAATTTTCAATTTATTTTATGGTTGGGTGGTTGCAAATGAATTTTCCTTCACATCATATAGTACCCATACAATTAAATAGAAATGTATTTAACTGAAAGATTTCAAAGATATGGGATTCATATACAATGGGTATCATAATGAGATATCCTACTGCTATTATCTAATAAGGAAGGTTAGAATATACACTTTTTAGTAATTATAGAATTTTTATTTTGGTTAATATTGTAACACACCGGGGATTTATGAAAAATTTCCTTTTAAATAAATTTCACCCCTTTGATAGATTGTCACGCACAAAACCGTGAGTCTCAATGAACCATAATATAACATACCATTATAAAACATTTTATAAATTGGTTGATAAGTTTAGTAATATCAAAATTATGAAACATATAAGGTTCAAGCATAATAAAAATAAGTAATTTTTTATTCAATTGTTTATAAATAAAAAAAATATTTTGAATTGAAATTAAATGGTTTTCTAAAAAATTATTTACATGCTCAGTTATTTTTTACCATAATAAAATAAATTTATCATCAATAGTAAATTAATTAAATAAAATTTATATATTATATCTTTAAAAAGTTCATTCATCTAATATTTATTTTCTATATGTGGGACTAGAACAAATCTAGTTTCATCCTTTAAAATTATATTTCTATAAAAATCATCTTTGTCAATGTTTTCACACAAATATTAAATTTATTATTTATTTCTAATTATATAAAATTTATTCATAAAAATGAAATAATTTTTTTCAATAATCTTGTAAATATTATCATTTATATTATTTATGGTATTTTTTGTAAATAATTATTTTTTCTATGAATAGTAAAATTTACTATTTTTATTTAGGAATACATTGTATTTTAACAGATTTATAAGATTAACATTAAATTTAATATTTTTAAAAATAATAATATTTAAATAATTTTATAATTTATCCGATTTAAGTATTTTTAATAAATTTTATGTTGACATCTAGAATAAAATGTTTTTACACTTAAAACACATTTTCATTGGAAGGCCATTTTTGTGAAGTATCTATAAGTTTATTTTTAAATTAAATGGTCCCAATTAATTTAATTTAATTCCATAAATTGGAATCTATATTTAGAATAATAATAAATAATATTAGGTAACAAGGTGAAAATAATTTTTGGTCAAAATGAATAGTGGAAAATATTAAAATCATCTACCAAGGTGAAAGTTAAAACAACATTTCGGAGAGGTTAAACCAAATGAAAATGGTAAGATTTCTAATTAAACTAGTAATAATTATACTTTATGTTAATATCTAAACATAATCATATTTCAAAATTGAATATACAGTCATTTTTAGGCATTATAATTTGGAATGAAATTATAAGTTCATTTTGTTTCAGGAAATTTCCAAGTTGTTTCCAAATGCGCACTCTACAATACTAACAAAATTAAACCCAAAATCCTCGTATCATACAACATAAAGTGGTTTTTTTTCTACAAATACAAACCCAAATTATTCTCTTACATATATCCCTATGACCTAGATTCCATTTCATTATTATAAAACCATCCTATTAAGGATTCAAGTATAGAGTTAGAGAGGCTCACCGAATAAGTATTGTTCTTAACTATGTGTCTTCATTTTATTTATTACAATACTCATTCATATATTCTAAAAATATGATAAAATAAAAAAAAAATTTAAATATTCTGATATGTTTTTTAGGTTGATTTTATAATCTATATGCATCCCCTCTTCCATCTAAATGAAAATGAAACCACAAATCTTATGTACTGTGGAATACCTCTTGTCGAATATATAAAATATGTTTTCCCTAAATATCTATCACTGAAGTGTATAATAATGGATTTTATGTATATATATATGATATTAATGAAATAATTTTAATATTAGAATTATAATATCACACCTAACTTCTTACCTTATATTCCTTTGGTAGACCATAATGTCACTCATGTGTATGTGTGGACTATCACCTCTATGAAGTGATGTGATATGTCTTTCATTTCACATTTAAATAGATTTTAATACAGATATATTTAATGATAATATATGGAATATTTAATAAAATATTGATTATGGGATTTTGGATTATTATATACATTTATTTCCTTTTGTTCATAAAGAAATGGAAACCATTTTAATGAGCATGTGTGGCCTACCATCTCCAATAGTAGTGTACAACATTATTGTATCTCTAAAATTTTTGAATGACTGTAAATATGTATTTAATAATTGTTTATTATATTTAAATTATTTAAAAAATTCTGCATATCGTGGTACCATGATCATTTTAAAAATATTGGGTCAATTGTATAAAAGCATACATGAAAACTGAAAAAGTTACTAACTAGAATAAGATTTTAATGAATAATTCATAATAATTGGGTGATAAAAGGATATAAGTATACAATATAAAGTAAAATTTATATTATTTTGCTTATTTAATTTATGTATAATAAATATATATTTATTATATAAGGTTTTTGGACATATACAAAAGATGTCAGACCTGAGCATAAAGATTTTGACCTCACACTTATTTATGAATGAGACATTCCAAAATGACAAGTTGTTTAATTTTTTTGGTGTATATACTGAAAATTAATGTATAATATGGTTATTATTCAATGAATTATTGGATATAAATATATTTTTTTATTTCATTTTTTGGTATTATGACTGAAATGTTACCAAAATGATATGGGTTTATTTCACAATCACATCATTATTTAGGAATGTTTATATTTATGATTCTATTGGGGATTTTTTAAACATTATATATAGAAAAAAATTATTTTATTAACCTCTTGTTATTTATTTGAATTAATTTTTTTAATTTCAATTTACTTTTGTTCACCCGTGAGAGATAAATAATGATTTAAATAAAAATCTACGTTCTTCCTCTCTTCGGTCTAAAATTCATTCCCCTCTAAGTAAATTTTGTATAGTAATTTTTATCAAAATCGTTTCTACTATTAATTTATTATTTTCAAAAAACAAATATTTACAAATTTTTGAATTCATTAATAAGTGGTCAAAAAGAAATATTTATTTCATCACTTGAACTAGGTGATAATTGATCTTTTGCAACAGTGCAAATGTTTTTTTTGACAAACAATATATAATTACCCACCATAATGACTACCCAATTTTTAGAATCTTCCATTACATGTTTATATATTTATTTTAAAATAATCAATTTTTATTAATATTTGGTATGTATTTTAGTCTTTAAATATTTTATTTCAATTCGATTAATTTATTTTCCTCATAAAATTATCCTCTGATCATTGTAATGAATATTCAACTATGTCAACGTTTTTTAGTGGATCTTATTCTTTATCATGTTTTAACTATTCTGATTCCATTCACCATATTACTATGGATGATTAATAACTATGTGTATAAATTTGTTAAATTATTAACATTTCATTAGATATATTATTACAATATGATTTATTACAATGGTAATGTTTAACACCTTTTATTTTAAGAAATCAATAGTCCTAGTAAGTGTCATTTGGAGATCTCTATTACCCCTCATTGAATCAGTTTGTCTTTGGAATGAAACTATCTAGAGTATTTGAAAAAATCCTTAAATATTTATGAAATTTTTCTTAAGATGAGGGCTTGATGTTATGTTTATTTGGAATAAAATTTATAATAAATCATTAATAAATTATTTATTATTGTCCATGTGATTATTGTACTATTTATGACATCCGCCGACAATCATCACAATCCAGTTATTATTTTTATTGAATTATTTTATCTTGATTTATTAATTCTATATAATTATTTTTTCTCGTGTTATTTATTAAATGGATTCTTTTTTTTAAATATTTATATTTCCATATTGATTATAACATATTAATTTATAATACATTATGTATACCCTTACATGGCATCATAGTTCACCCATTTCTATTGTTTATATTCTATAGAATACTGATAATTGATTTGTTATTGATATATTGAGTTATAGTAAATGGAATAATAGTGTTCCTAATGAATATAATGTGATGTATTTTATGATTTAAATTGTAAAGTAAGATACAAGATAATATTCATGTTTTCTATTAATACCAAATCATTTAGTTTTTCGTATAGGATCACTTATATTTAGAGGAAATTTAATAATGTAACTAACACATGTGGGCTACTTTATTTGAGATATTTATAGTTGGTATCTAAGGATGTTTTTTATAATCCTTATGTAAAATATTTTGGAAGATAAATATTAGAGAACATAACCATATGACTCACTTTGAGGATAATTCTAAATAAATTATAACAGCCTAAATATTTGTTAAGGTATTGATTTTTTTGTCTCCTAAAAATACATCCCTCTCTATATAATCTATTTAGATATGTATCTATTATATTTATATCTATTTTTGAAAACATTTAAAAGGATACATTAGGTGTAAAATCAATCTTCACCTGGTGTACAATAACAATCTTTACATCACAACTATAATGAAACTATTTGGGGATATAATTAGGCTAAATCACATTTTATTTATTAAATATTTATATAGATTTCGGGATATTAGTTGTGATTTTAAAACATTCCCATGAAAAGCATTTTTATGATTCTATGATATGGTTTTTATAAATTCCTGAATTTATTTCTAGAGTTTCACTCATTTTGATATTAGATATAATGCTTCATAATGTTATGATCTACTCAACTGTGTGACATTATTTATAAAAGAATCAAAAAATAAGTAATGGGAACCATTTAAATTCACCTAATACATGTATATATTTACCTCATGGTAAGGATAAAGAAGATAGAGGTAGATATAAAGCTAGATATTAACAAATTGTAACAATATTAGTGTCGTAGACTTATGTCATAACTAATATAACTTCTAATGTAGATCCGCCTACTGATCAATAATGCGGTGTAATAATATTAGACCACTTTACACATATGAAACCTCCATCTTATAATGATAATATAAATCCATTTGTATCAGGGTAATGTATATATTCATTTGAGAATATATTTTTCACTCTAGGAAGCTATGAAAGCGAGAAATATTCCATGGTATTTCATCATCTCTCAGAAGATATATATCAATGGTTTTATTTGATTCAGAACACTAACAATGAGGAAGAAATAGTAAGAATGTAATGAAATTATTTTTATATATTTTTCGTAGAAATGTATTTTCCTTGTGAACAAAAATGAGATCTAGAGTGTAAATTCTTGTGTTTGGGTCAATTGGTAGAGGAAAATTATGCTATGTATGAATCGAACAATACATGTTCAAAAAGTCATGTAGGAAACATTATATATAGTTCAAATAGAATGATTGAAAATTATTTTGATGATCTTAAGTTACTTCATAATATGGAACTGGTATCCCCACCATTCTTATCATAAAAGAATATATTATCATGTTCTATCAAGACAGTGGATAAATATTCTATTTCATATGTCATATAAGGAATGAAATATATTAAAATGAATGATGATAAATCTGATAAAAAGAAACAAAAAAATAAGGAATAAGGTAGCATTGTGATTACAGCCATTTAACAAATTTGAAATGAAATTCATTGGTACGTACTTATAAATGTCAGTAGTCTTCTACAAGTGTAGAGAGGAATTAAATTAGGCTCATTATAGAGAGGGTAATAAAGAATATTATATTGGTCACTACTTCAACTATATGTAAATGGGTCCCTATATGAATGATTTTCCTAAGATTCAATGTAATTTTCCCACTTAAAAAAATGGGAGAAATTCTTGCTTATGTGGTCACAATGTCTTATGTTGGAGTTCATAAAGATTTTGTGATGTGTACCTTAGTAATATCATCCACTTTTGGTAAATGATTATTTGATTCTATAGCATCAGACAGTTTTATATCTTCTATATTTATTATTAAAATTATGCACTTCTATTGAACCTTATGAAGGGATTTATCAATCAAGAATCCTAGTCTATATTTCATTAAAATAAGGAGATGTAAGTGAGTTTTCATTATGACACATAAAATTTCCCAATTTAAAGACTTTATTTATATTCCTATGGTGTATTTTGATATAATCAATTGTATGGACTTCAATTGAATATATGATTCAAAACAATTATCGTAATTAGAAGGAAATACATTTCCTTATGAATATATTTAGTTCCTTACCTTTATAGGGATTCATTATATGAGTCATTCCAATATCAACCCCCTGTAGTTTTTCTAATTTAATTCCAATCAGAATAATAGCATACCAAATCTAAAATATGGAAACATTATTCATAAAATTGATGATGTACTAATTTTAAAAGAATATATTTATGTATTTCATAAGGAATTAAATATACAACCACCAAAGCCTGATTTTTAGTTTACTATTGATTTATTAGCATGTCCAATACCAATAATAAAGAATCCCTATAGAATGGACACTGTGGTATTTGTGGAATTACAAAAAATTTAATATAGATATATAATATCATGTTTATATGCCATATTTTTTAAATTTGGAAAAAATATATTCTTTTCATTAACAAGGAAAATTTATATATGATTATGTGCATCAATTATAGGAAAATAAAGGTAATTATAATGGTAAAAGTATCATTTAACTCATATGTATGAAATAACTTTTCAACTTTATTGATCAAAATGTTTTCTAATGATTTACTGTTGTTATAAACATCATTAATTGTGAGAAAATATAGAATATATTTTAATTGAGTTATATCAAATGAAGGAGATAAAATATGATATTATATTAATGTATTTTAGAGTGAAACACCTGACCCCAATAGCCTAGAGTCAATGGTTACTTTATTAAATTGGCATAGTTAATAAGGATAAAATCTCAAAGGACATATTAGTTTTGTAGTTTTCGATAACCATATATATAAAAGATTCCCATTTTAGTCTAGGAACAAAAAATACATCATAATATGAAAAATAACAATGAACATAATTCTTGAATAATCATTCCCTGGATTATTATTTATATCATGGGGAACATAAACAAACTAATGGTGAACTAAATTGATAATTAAGGATAATGTATATCAGAATGTATCATGAATCAATAATCTAGATCAACATGGAAAATTAAATAACTAAACAAACAATCCATAAAATAACAATAATATCATTATATGGTATAGTACAATTTATATTGAAATGTAGATAACTGATAAAAACATCCAATTTAATCAGCAAACTTATAATGAAATGCATCAATAGATAAAACCATAGAAAAATATTCTAGATAATATGCTAAATGATTTTACAATGAAGGTGATGCATAATTTTCAGAGATTATGTATTAGGAACATGAAATGTCTATTTTTATGATATTTACAATTGAAATATTATAAATTCTGGTTAAAAACTCATATGATTTTTTCAACTCGTTTTCTCAGGAGACCAATCAGTGCATTGATTGGAAATATATAACATATCCCTAGATGTAACTGCATTTCAAATGCATTACTCATATATAGAATATTCAATTTAATTTATGCACATTATTCCTTAAAAATATCTATCTTGTTAAAATGATATAGATTTATAATTAATTCCACATATAATCCAATATTTTTTTAATGTAAACCCCTAATGTAAAAATTGTATATGATTAAGTCAATAATCATATCTATCATGCATGAAAATGAATATTTAATAAAAATTCAATATTCAATGATGATAATTAATTGATTACATAAAATTATGATAACATTTTATTATATTCCCAGTGGTGAATAGGTAATATAAGGTTTTTTTTGATTAATAAAAGTACCATAACAGGGCCATTGAATCCTTTTTTAGTAAAAAAGTGTTTCTCATAATGAAACTAATATTAAAAAACTAATCAAATATAAAGGAAAAAATTATATTGAAAATAAAATTTCATACATGTAAATGACTCATGAAATTATAAAGTCATTATCTCTATGGGAAAATATTTTTATGAAATATAAGATAAAATAAAACATTCCTTCCATATTTTTTTAGAAAATCCACAAAGTACATAATTTGAAAAATTAATACATGTTTCATTTTAATTTTTTTATAAAAAGTAAAAAAATGGTTGAAATGAACTCAAAAAATTTTAGGGGTGTATTAAAAACCTTTTTGAAATAATTTTTTGAAAACATTTAATTAGAATAGAAATATTACCCTGTGGAGACTCAAACATAAACAATCTTGAATATTAATGAGATTATCAAATAGTCCATTAAAACATAGATGTCTTATCAATCATATACACTAGGGGAGAAATAAAATGAACTAAAATTTAAATATAAGGAGGAAATCATATTATGTATATAACATTTCAAATATGAATTATATATACCACATAAAAAGAAATAAGTGGTGAATATGGAATATTTCTCGTCAAATAAAAGCGAGAAGAGAAATTCCAAAACATAACCCATTAATTCAATTGAATGTTATCTAAAGAAAACTATACTATATTTATTTTTATTATGATTTAATTATTGAACAATTATTATATAAGTTAAATTATATATTATTTACTTTAAAAAATTTATAACATTTTTTTTGTTAATAAATTTTTAGAATCACTTTTTCGAGTGATAACTACTTTAGTTTTCATGAAATATTTGATTTGGTATTTTAGTTACTAATATTTAATCATAGTTCCATCATCTATAGTAAAATATTTATTCTATAAATATCATATTATATATAGAGAGAGAAACTCATCCATAATGATATAGATAGAAGATTGAATTACACTGCTATTAGAGAGAGAAGGCCACGCCTGCACATGAATTTTATTTTCATCTCTCAGGGGATGCAACAAAAAAATCATAAAAAAATTAACTATTAATGAATCATTATTAGGTCACATATATATTATATAATTAGTATATATATATATATATATATCCATCCATATAAATTAAAGATGGAAAATAATTTCCACTGCTGTCTGGAGATGGTAAGTCGTACATATGCATGTGTGGTTCAATAATTTTTCTTATGATGGATAAATGGTGTAATATTTGTTTATCATAATAATAATAACATAAAAGGTTATATTTTAAACAATATTAATTAATTTGGTATAGAAAAAAAACCTTAATAGGAAGTATAAGTTGAAAAAAATGAAATAGTTGGTATAAACGATTACTTTTTCATCGAAGGACTTATGATAGATACATTTTTAATGGATCTGGGTACAATATTTTGGAAGGGATATTGACATACAAAATTAAATAACTATGTTGATAATATAAATCTATACACTTTTCTTAATATATGTGGCCCAATGTGGTGTGAATATGTAAATGAAGGGTGTTCCATTTTATAATTAGTGGGGGGGCATGTTACAATTACTCAAAAGATTAAAATACAATAAGATTATTTCAGATCCAAATACTTTAAAATATCATATAAATGTATCTAGGATGAATGTTTAGAAATTATGTTATCCCAATTGTTATAATTTATATTTTAATTATATTTAACTAATATAATAAAATATTAATCCAACAAAATATCATTATTGTGATATCTAATACAATTCATTAATATGAATTAACAAACATCAATAAAAAAATAAAACGTGATCCAACGATATCATTATATCCTAAAATTTTCAATGTAATATTTATTATTCTTTGAACACCTTAGATATCTATAATTATTTTACTTTTAATATTTTTAAAATAATTTGTTTGAATTTTCCATTAATGGATTAATATCTACCTCAGCATGGTGTAATAATTTTTGGTAATTAATAATTATTAAAATAGTCATAAGAAATTAAAAATTATTTATAATGACATTTATCTTTATAATTAATATTTATCATCAAATTTATTCCCTATATAACGACATATTATAAATATTACACTTATTATAAACAAGAGTGTCGTAAGTTTGATTTTTCATTACATAAAATTCAATAATGGTTGTAATCTAGTCTAGAAGTTATCAAAAGAACATATATAAGTTTATATAAATGAAATAGTTTTACTATAAACAAATTATCAATTTAAATTAATTACATATCTATTATAAATAACATATATATCCCGAAAACACATTTAATGTTTTATTTAGACATTGTGTGCTTTATGCCAAATTGCACAATAAGTTTTTTAAGGACCATTTATTGAAATATTGAATTACTTTCTAATAGTATATATCATTAAAATTATATTATATCAAATTTTAAAATCAATAAATTATATTATGTAACACAGATTATTATTTTTAGGATACAAAATTTGACTTTTCTTATATTTTGGAGGCTATGCGTCAGCACTGAAATTTATTTTCATATTTATCATGAAATTATAATTTTGAAATTATAAGATGTTTTGGTATTATATTAATATTATAATATTATAAATGTTTCATTCCTGAAATCTATGAAATTGTTATATAATAATTATAAATTCATTATATCCTGAAAGATACCGTATATTATAAAAAAATTCTATTCACAAAAAGATTCACATATTTAAAAAATTATCAAGATTTTACCATGAACTATTTTTGATATGATGATATCTAAAATATTTTTAAATTTATCAAAATAATATTATTACAGTGTAAAAAATTATGTATATTAAATTTATAGTTAAATGAAATAAAAATTGTTTTTCATTAAAAATAATATTTGAATAGTAAAATGACTTTACTAAAAAATTAGTGTCAAAATTTTTTAATTGAATATTACCATAATATATATCTCATTAAATAATAAATCTTATTCACACCTACCAATTTAACAGATATGATAATATGGTATTGTTAGAATAATAATATTAAAAATTATTTTGATATTTGTGGAAGCTCAATGTTTCATGAAACGTAAGCTGTGAGGAGAAATGTTTAAATTATAAAGATGATGTAAAATATATTTATTTTAATACTAGGTTTTTTGAGTTGGTTTCAAATATATTGGGTAAAAAGTATTTTTAGCACCATATCTAAGTGTGTATTATTAAGAACTATTAGTTTCTATAAGTGCGGAGTTTCATTATTTTTTCTGACTGGGATATGAATAATAATATGATAGAATTTAAAGCTACCTATGTTGAACTAAATTTGATGTATGAAGAGAATAAAATTTTATAAGTTGGAGTGAATGTGTCATAGGATTAGATATCATATGATATATATATTATGTGATTCGTTATTTTCATTTTTAAGAAAATATCATGATTCTCAATATCTTATTATTACTTTATTTTTTTTTTGAAAATAGGATCATGTGAATGATGCTATAAGTGGTAAGTTTATAGAATATTTCAGTCATATAACCAACTAGAGATGCATATTTTTCATAAATGGTAGGTGCTAATTAATATCTTTATATATACATTTCATAATGGAAAAGGTTACATTCCATGTATAAGACCAGATAGTGTGGTCAATTTCTCATCTAAATTTATATCACAATTTATGACTATATTAAGAATTACCTAGTTTATTTTTATTAGTGGGTGATAATTAAAATTCTGAGGAAAAATATAATTTATGGTGGTAGAATGTAACACCATGATATTGAAGTATTTATTTTCCTTTAAATAAATACATTTTTAAAAAAATTATAACATATAAGACATAACTAAACATTCATGAATTATATTTTACTACAATTCAAGTGAAACATTAATAAATTACTTTAATAAAATGAGAATCATCATTAAAAATAGAGCAATAGTAAAACCTCAAGTAAATAAAAAGATAGTAACTAATTTTTTTTGTGAATGTTGTGGTTTGGATAAAATACCAAAGCAAAATTATTATATATAAAAAGAAGATTAAATGAGTCTAAAATATATGGTCATATTAAAATATTTCCCTTATTGTGGGAGTAAATTTTCCTGGGGATCATTCATACAAGTAATATCTTGACTTAATCCATTATCTAAAAGGCCATCTACAACCATATTTTCTTCTTGAAAGATATGAGTGGTAGTATGGTCGATGTTGCAGAGCGAACAGAGATAATCCATCCAAAATGTTGAAATCAACCATGCCAGATAAATCACACCATTTCAAATCACTTTTAGTATAGTGGCCGAATCACATTCAATACATATGTTTTTCAGACCCTGATAATTAGAAAAATTAAATACTATGAATCACACTAATCATTTTAGCTTCCAGATAATAGGCAATACCACATATTCGAGTGAAGAACATGAGGACCTGACAAAGATGAAATATAAAGATGGCTCCATATCCCATAGGCCCGCAATTTCCTATAGAAGCACCATTTACAGTAACATTCATCAAATAAGAGACCAATAGTTTGGAAAAAAACATTAAAATTACACTACGGCTAACAAAAAATAGCATCAACCCATATACATCGCAAAATCATAATGTATGTCAATATATTGGTTAAATATCTATTCTGAATCAATGAAGCTTCATAAATAGCTGTGAGGATCTTCATATAATTTTTATTAAGTTTTAGTGAGAAATATTTGTGAATAATACCACATCTATCATACTGGATCACATGATGATACTCAGAAACTATAGCAAAAAAATATGTTCTTGATTTTTGGGGAGCAATCCATATCTATATAATGATTTAGCTAGGTGTTGATATAATAAAGAGACAACCATATGTAATAAAAATAGTTCTAAATATAATTCTAAAGGGCAATGGTAGTGGCGCATGAATATAAAATATGGTTAGCATATTTATATATAGATTACAGAGAAGAAATTTTTAGGAAATATAGATCATAAAAGATTGTGAAAAAGTATATGTGGGGATCCTATTGTAAGAAATTTTCTATATTAGAGAAAATATTGATGGTTTAATCCAAGTATTATCAATTTTTTTATCTAGATTAAATCATTTTTCAAAATACAAAATGTGGTGATTAAAACTGATTTTAGAATCCAGCATACAATTGGGTGAAAAACACAAATTAGAAAATTCTCTATGTAAGAGAAATGAAAGTTGTTAATTACATGAACAAAGTTAGTAGTGTGAATACCAATATAAGAGTTAATAACATCCCTAATAGTATTATTAAATCATTCATGAAGTTTTCCAATATGGATCATTGAATTTTGGGTGTACCAGTCTAGTTTTCCAACCAGATATCTATAGAGGAGTTCCTATAAACCATCCATTTATATTTGGTCATAATATTTTCATACACTTTCATAATGGAAGGCCATATGGAAGAGTTAAAAAAATTAATGTTTAATTTCTTCAACATATCCAGAATTATATTTATAATAAAGGTTATATAGGGATCTTCATTATGGATTAGGTTCCATGTAAGTCTGTCTTGAAGGGCCTCATTATAGTAATTTAAAATTTTGATCCCAATTCTGCATTAATCTAATGGTTTTCAACACATATACCAAGGTATAATAAAAAATATTCTATCCATAGTACTCTAAGTCCAAAAACATTGTAGGGAAGTATTTATTTTTTATGAAACTAGAAGTCCATTTCCAAATTATAATTGAGTAAACCATTTAGGAGACAATGATATATATTCCAAGGTAGATTATACCTACTATATAACGAATCATCCCATTCCAAGAGGATCGTTAGTTAAGATAATGATCAATAATTTTAAAGAAATACATAGATTTGGTACCACTCCAAAATATGGGTATACTAATGAAATTAAAAGGAAATTATCCTACATTAATTCATAATTCATTAACAATACAACATTTTCTATTAGCTAGAAAATTTCTCCAAAACAAGATAGATGATTTATTCTAACTAATGACTTGACCAGAAACCACCTCGTAGAGGGAGAGAGATAGTTTTTGAGAGTTCAAATGGGTCTTTTATCACCACGAAAGAACATAGTTATTTCATATTCATATATAATAAAGGTGTGGACCTTCACATTTATGGAGGCATGGATGGGATTTTGATAACATTGATCCATATAACTGGTGAGAAATGTACATAATTATTCATCTATAATGGTGAATAGTATGGATGAAAGGGAATCACCATGTCTAAATGCTTTGAAGAATTTAAAGTATCCTTAGTGAGATAAATTGACCAAGATAGATATGGATATCGAGTTGAACACGGTTTTAATTATTGATATAAAAGAATTATTGAAGCCATAGCCATGTAAAATATTTAATCTAAAAATTGATATTTTTAAACAAACCATTTTAAAGTGTTGTTTATTTTTATCCTAATATAAATTGATCAATATTAATATTTATAACACTTAATGTTTTTATAAAAAATTCATTAATTTTTTGGTATGTTTTTTTGTTTCCACTTAAAATACAATTTACTAAATTTTAAAATTTGAATTTGATAATATAGAAATATTTTTCGATTAATCATTTAAAAATTATCATCATGTAGGTTTTTTATTTTTGGAAAAAAAAATTCTTTGGAGAATAGTAAAAACAATTCTTAGAAATACAATAACTTTTATGACATAATAATGATATAAAATTTACTAAATAATTTTTAAAACATTTTTTTTTTTGAATAAATATATTCATAATGAGTAAAATAATTTGATTAAATTGTATTTTGAATTAACAAAACTATGTTTGACATTGTGGAGATTTCATTTTTTCAAAATAATAAAAACATATCTCATGTCATTTTACATTAATTTAGTATTCACAAGACTCCATTTATTTTTTGGCGGGTTTTAATGTCAAAAAAACTATATTTGTTAAGTAATAAACTAATAATTGTAATTAGAATAAATAATATTCATAATATTTTTCCTAAATTATTTTAAATTCATTTTCATGCTTAAAAATAAAATTTATTAAAAATTGTATTTATTTTCATATGTGTACTTATATTGAAAATAATTTTTTACTTTTATAAATTGAATAAAATAAAATTGATTTAAAATTTGGAATCAAAATTTCATAATTATATTGTGAGGTAAATACAATTTTTTATCATAAAAATACATTACCTAGGTAGAAGTTAGTTATTATGGTAAATCCATAAATAAGGTACATTTCTTAAATCGAGGGGATATAGTCACAAAATGTGACAAAAAAATATCTATAAGTTGAAATATATATGGATATTATTGAACTTTAATTATCTTATCCTCATTAATTTTAAATTTTTTATCTATTTTTAAATTATATTATGAAATTTTTGTTCATGAAAATGTCGCAACTCATTATAAAAGGACCCTCTACCATTAATTTTAATAAAAATATAAAAATATATTTTCAATAAATACTCTATCGAATTTCATTATAAAATAATTTCTCAGAAATTATTAAACCTCTATTCCAAAAATAATTCTACAATTCTTCCAAAAAAAATTCATCCAAGAGGATATATAATTATATCTTAGTAAGAAATAACTAATTATCATTTTTTTAAATTAAAATTTCTTACAAAACACTTCACAATTATGATTTAACTCTTTAATAAAATATAAATAATATTCTTATTATTATGTAATTATTATATTATAACAAAATAATGTTAAAATCATACTCATCCAATCATTATAACTTGTTCTTTTTTGGTCCGGTTTAACCACCAACATGAATGATTCTATAAATTTTCATCATGGATGGTTATGGAAACATAATTACTGATAGGCTGTGATATCAAAATAGTAAATATTTTTTAGGATTTATTATGATAATTTTAATATTTTACTCATTATTAATATACTTATTTTATTTATAAAAAATTACTGATACAAAATAATTACCAATTTCATCTTGGAGAACTATTCCCAAATCATCCATTGAATGAACATATAATTTCCTAACACATTTTTTATCTTATATTAAAATACATTTAATATTTTTTATATGATTAATTCATTAACATGGAATGATTACTAAAATTATTATAACAAAATGTTCAAGGAATAATTAAAGCTATTAACATCCAATGATGTATTTCTCCTTACAAAGGTGCGATAAATATGTAATAGATGAATATAAAATATCAATAAAAAATAAATTATTATAAATATTGTTCTAAAATATATTTTTTATGAGTCTAATTTTATTATATATGAGATCATTGTTTGTATAACTATGAGGGTATCCTAGGCACGGGTTTTCTCATCTAAATTTTTATTCATTGAGATATGTTATATATTGAAAACCTTCATTATTTTTTGAATTGTATAAAATAACCATTTATTTTTTTACCATGATTTACAATCTATTTATTGGATTTCAAAATTCATCAAATTTTCTATATTTTAACTAATTTTTATTAAATGGAAACCAAATATGTGAGGGTTTCTTTTCTATAACATTTAATATGAGAATATTTAGGCCCCAAATCTTATTTTTTAAAATCATATATTATTTCTCGATAAAATCCATATGTTTTATTATACTATTCTTTATTCCATTATTTAACATGTCTTATTATCACTACACTTCCCTTTGGGTCAAAATACCACAAAACAATTTCTAGTAACTTAAATTGAAATTATCTTTTCTTTATTGTTGAGAATATTTATATTCGATATTCATATTATTTATATTTTTTTATAAATTATCTTAACATTATTTATATGATTATTTAATTTTATTTTATATTAAAATTTTATTTGTTTAGACGGTTTCAAAATAAATATTTTTAGGTTTTTTTGTTAAATTTTCAATTAAATTAAATCATTGTATAAATCTATAAAAAATAATCTTACATTTTAATATTATATTCAGGACCAACTATTCCAAAAAAATTTGTTAGTAGCTTTTAAAATATTGTTTTAAACATTTCATAGTTTTCCAATGTAAATTATATTCTAAATTTTATATGGATGATTTATTTAGAAATAATATTTATGAAAAACATAAATATGTATTTCTTCCCATTTTTGAAAATATTTTCCTAAGGCTCTTTTAAAGTGTTTTCATATATGAAACTATCCTCCAATTTTTTTTAAAAATTTATATGATATTATATAATGATACCATTTACCTTATATCTCTATATTCATTATCATAACGTCTTATTAATGTTTTAATGAAACCCTTTTTTTCTAATTGGTTAATTATGCTATAATGAAAACAAGAAGGTTCCCATGATATCATGGAACATATATGTATCGATTGTTATTATGAGATATGTGGGTCTTTAATATACATTTAATTAGTTGGATAACGCTTTATATATAATGACCTGACCTTATAAAATTACATAATGTTGAATTAAATGAATAATTCAAATTAAAGATCTTTTTAGGTTTAGTGTTTTTGATAATTATGCCATAACTATTACATAACAACTTGAATATTACAGGTAGACACTACCACTCAGTATCCATTTTTTTCCTAAAATAAAAACTCTTAAAAAAGAAGCATGTCTAGTTCCATATTTTAGGCACAATGAAATTTCCTTGATCCCATCCTGAACCCAATTCATCTTTAATTACTCTGTAGAAAATTTCAAAAACTTGGGATGAGCATAAAAATCTTAGTAAGGGATATAAAATAAGAAAGGAAAACATTATTTTATTATATATAGAAATTCAGTTTCTAATGGTCCAAAAATCATAATAGTAGAAGCAAAGATGACTCAAGGTCGAAATAAAATAATCCAATTGGAATTGGACAGGTTTTGGATAATATTTTAATCATTATAATATTATTTATTAAAATATTTATTAATGAGTTAAACACAACATCATTGATGTGTCATAAATAATTTAAAATATTTTAGGTATAAAAATTATAAAAATATACTATCATGTAGGAAATCGTTTTAGCTTTTTAAATAATATTTATAGTCGAAAATATGACTTAAATAACACCATATAACAATTAATTTACTTAAAGATATTTTCTTTTGTCATTTTTGCCTTTACATTAAGTTAGTTAATCTAAATTGTCGTTATCACTCCCATGTGGCTCAAGGGGGTCCCAAAATTGACCCAAAGATGACCATGGTCGTAAAAGACTCAAAAAATAAGGTTTGGAAATGTGTTAAGGTGATTTTGAATTATTAATATATTCTTTTTACCTTGAAGTACCTTATTTACCTTTAACCGCAGTAAATAAAAGTCAAATTTACTATTCACCAAAAATAATTTTCATCTTATTGAACCACATTTTACTTCTTGAAAAGAACAATGTATGATGGATTTTTGAAATTCAATTAACAAAAGTGCTAAAATTTCATTTAAATGAAAAAGTAGCTTTTATTAACTACCACTAAGTGGATTCACTATTCATCAAAAATTGAAGTTTTTCATAAAAATAAGAAAAATTCAGCCTAAGATATATTTGATATTATGAATTCAAAAATGATGTCTATTTTTTCAAATAAAAAACATATATGTGGAATTAATTAATTTTAAAATTTATTCGCGTTATCAAAACAAATAGTCTGTTTTTAAGAAACAATAACTATCAAAAGATTGATACTTGTTTATGTCCAATTTCAAAGTGAAATTAATTTCAAAGACCAAAATTGGATTAAATGGTAAAAATATATTTTAATTTCACTTTAAAACCAATTAAATAAGATAATATAACCATATAAATAAATGTGATTAAAAGGAACTTTTGAATTAGTATACAAGATTATCACTATTCACTAAAAAAAGAACTTTATCGGAAAAAATCCAAAAATTTAGACAAAGTAAATTTTGATGTCCCCATTCTAAAAAAGGATTTTATTTGGTCAAATAGAATGTATTAATGTGACCAAAACTATATTTAAAAAGGTTTCCTTATTAAAATGCGATAAATCGGCATTTTAATGTAAATTATGCTTAAAATTAAAGTCATTAGGATTTTAAGCCTCTACTTTTTATTATAAAAATGTAAATTAATATAACAAACTTATATAATAATATTTTAGTAGTTTCATTAATTGCCTCCAATACAATGTCTAGGAGTTAACTACCTTTAAAAATTATAAGATATTATTAGTCTGCAACGTATGATTTCAATGAAACCCGTTGTTGCGTATCGGGTATGCTATCAAACATAGAAATCCTTTTAAAGAAAAATTAGTATTTAATTAAAAAATTAATAAATATGAAAAAATTATATTCTTTATTTAAATGGGATGTTACATCATTCCTCTATTTTTGGGAATTGCATCCTCGCAATTTTAAAATGTGGGCTCGGAAACATTATTGAAAGTCCCATATCACAAAAAGAGTCAGTAAAACTATCACTTTAAAAGAATGAATGATAAGTACAATGGTCACCCGAGTTAAACCATACTAAGATTCTATGAAAACATGGATATGGAGGAGAAAAACGGTCAAGTTCTAATGGAGAGTGATAGGAAACATGTTTGGGAGAAATTTACCCATAAGAAAATAAAAAACTTATGATTTGTGTAAATGGTCTTTGATTACCCAGTAGGAAACGTAAACCAACAATGTTTAAGTTCCTTTTCATAATTTTGAGGAATTCAACTTTTATGTAGAATAAAAACATAAAGAAATATACTTACCTTCAAGTAGAGTTTCACCTTTTAATAAGTTTCTACCAAAACTAATCATTTCCCTAAATGATGAGAATTCAAAAATACTTGGTCACATCAAAAGCACAAGAATCATCTTCTATAGAATCACATAATCCAAAAAAGGAGAACTATATATTTCCCTTGAATTTATACATCAAATAAAACCAAAATTGTTAGTACGAGATCAGATAATCACCAAAAGAATAATCCTATATAAAAAGGAAATACTACTCTTAATCTCCAAAATTCAACAAAAAGAACCCAAGGATCAAGACAGACCATTACATAAATAGTTATCCTTAAAATTATTCAAAGTAATCCAAACTAATATTGAAACCCAAATCCTTAAAGGATTTAATCACATAGTCTTCCAAGGTAAATCTTAATGTTTTTCTCTAAATAACACAGTTACTCTTAAAGTCTCATACTAAAAAGTAATTAACCTCATCACATATCCTCCATGATAGGTTAATCCTTTCCATAGATAACCGAAAATCAACTTATTCCTGTTTCATAAGATAATCTAACTAAAAATAATTAGTCATACTAACCAGGGAATTCATGTAGTCCAGTGGTAGGAGATAAATACCAGTGTCACTTTGGTTGTGGGTTCAATTCCCATAGCTTCGTTGGACGAGAAGGGTTGTCATATGGTTTATGAGTTGTACCTTTTAAAAAACAACATAATTTTATTACATTCCCAAAAAGATATAAATTCATCAAAAATAACCATAACATATTTTAAAACCAAAGGTTATTTAATATCATTCATTTTGCATCCCAAAATGTATTAACCAGTAATTGCCTCAAATTCATAGATCATATAAACCCAAATGGTTCTTTATAAATATATCCACAAAATAGATGATAACTAGTCCTTTAATAAAATTTTCATATATCAAACATCAGGGTTACACATACTATAAAAAGTCTTATAATGTAATCCCATCATCAGAAGAGACATAATACTTTTAAGCATTTCACCATCCTAAATTCTACAATAACTCTTGAATCCCTTATATGATGAATTCTTGCCCATCGAAAAATATTCATGATCCATTAACCATTACATTCAAACTTATTCTGAAATATTTATTTCCTACAAACATAATCATGAATCTTATCCTGAGATTTCAATAATAAGAAAACATATGTTAAGAAATAATCCGTACCTTTTATTGGTCATTTTCAGTTTCTTCATCCTTAATCAGAATGGAATTAGGTATTGGTAAATGAATATTGGTATGATCATAGTTATCTCATTCACAAAATATCTTCGTAGGACATTTTTTTGCATAATGACCATGCACACCACATTTAAAACATTCAATTCATCCCTCAGAAATGACTTATTTCCCTTTCCTAAAGTCAACTAGATGCTTCCTTTTTCTAGGGAAGGATCTTGTTTTATGACCTTCATTTCCACATCTATAGAATCTTTCTTTCCCTTTGAAACATTTTCATAGGTGTTTCTTTCCACATCTTTGACACATAGGTTCTTTAACACACTTACCTTTATGAATATTACCTGAACTTCTGTAGGGATTTTTTTCTCACATATATGATACCTTTTAAAGATCACTAATGATCAGGTGGTCAATCATGACTATATATGGTTGGTTGATAATAATCTCAAGTGCTCTAATTGCATCTCCCATATCATTCAGTTGCTCGTTTAGAAAACCATAATAGTTTTCTTCACATCCATTGTTACTTTGGTGCCTGCTAGATCCAGCCATTTACTAAAACCAAAAAGGTCAGTGTGAGTATATCAGTAAAATCATCCTATAATATCTTATGAGGAGGGTAAACAATAATATATACTTATTCATGTTATCTTAAACTAATTCACTTTATCTTAAAAAAACTATGACTCTTTCGGAAATCCTAACAATTATGGTAATGTCACATATGCTTAATGAATTCCCTAATCTCTAATGTTATCTAAACCGACCTCTGATACAAACTATAGGGAACCGACCTTATAACATTACATAATGTTGAATTAAATAAATAATTCACATTGAGGATCTTTTCATGTTTATAGTTTTAGATAATTAGGCCATAACTATTACATAACAACTGGAATATTACTAGTAGACACTACTTCTCAATAACCATTTTTTCATAAAATGAAAACTCTTAAAAATAAAATGATCTAGTTCCATATTTTAAACTTCAGTACTTTTCCTTAATCTCATCCTTGACCCTATTAATCTTTAACTCCTATGTAAATCATATCAAAAACATGGGATGAGCATAAAAATCTCAGAAGGGTTATAAAATAAAGGAGGAAAACATTATTTTATTATATATATATATATATTCATTTTCTAATGGTCCAAAAATCATTATAGTCAAAGATAAGATGACTCATGGTCAAAATAAAATAATACAATAGGAATTGGACAGGTTTTGGATACCATTTTAATCATTTTAATCTTATTTATTTAAATTATTTATTAATGAGGTAAACACTACAAAATTATTGTTTCATAAATAATTTAAATTATTTGAGGCCTAAAAATAATAAAAAAATACTATCATGTCGGAAATATTTTTTTATTTCTATAGAATATTTATAGTTGAAAATATGACTAATATAACACCATATAAACATTAATTTACTAAAAGATATTTTCTTTTATCATTTATGTATTTACTTTAAGATAATTAATCTAAATTGTCATTATCACTCCCAGGTGGCTCAATGGGGTCCAAAAAAAGACCAAAAGATTCCCATGGTCGTAAATTACTCAACCAATAAGGTTTCGAAAAGTGTTAAGGTAATTTCAATTATTAAAATATTCTTTTGGCCTTGAATTACCTTATTTACCTTTAACCGCAGTAAATAAAAGTCAAAGGTTGTTATTCACCAAAAAAATATTTTCATCTTATTGAACCACATTTTACTTCTTGATAACAATAATGTATGTCTAATTTTCAAAATTCAATTTATAGATGTGGTAAAATATCATTTAACTGAAAAAGTCTGTTTTTTTAACTACCACTAAGTGAATTCACTATTCATCAAAAATTGAAGTTTTCTAGAAAAATACCAAAAATTCATCCTAAGATATATTTGATATTTCGAATTCAAAAATGATGTATATTTTTCAAAATTCAAAACATAGAAGTTGCTTTAATTAATTTTTAAAATTAATTCTTTTTATCATAACAAATATCATGTTTTTAAGAAACAATAACTATCAAAAGATTGATACTTGATTTTGTTCAATTTCAAAGTGAAATTAATTCTAATGACCACCACTGGATTAAATAGTAAAAATATATTTTAATTTCAATTTAAAACCAATTAAAAAGATAATCTATCCATATAAATAAATTAGATTAAATGTAAATTTTGAATTAAAATACAAGATTTTTATCTATTCATTGAAAATGAACTTTATCAGAAAAATTACAAAAATTTACACAAAGTAAATTTTGATGTCCCCATTCTAAGAAAGGATTTTATTTGGTGAAATAGGTTGTATTAAAGTGAAAAAAACTATATTAAAAAATGGTTCTCCATTAAAAGGTGATAAATCGGCCTTTTAATGTAAATTATGCTTAAATTAGAGTCATTCACATTTTAAGCCTCTAATATTTATTGGATAAATGTAAATACATTTAAAAAACATGTATAATAATATTTTAGTTAGTTTCTTTCATTCCCACCAATAAAATGGCGAAGAGTTATCTACCGTTTAATATAATGATATATTCTTAGAGTGCAACATAAGATTTCAAAGAAACCCATTTTTGCAATTGGGTACACTATCGAACATAGAAACCCTTTTAAAGTAAAATTAATATTTAATTCAAAAATTAATAAATATAAAAAAGTAATATTCTTTATTTACCTTGGATGTTATATTATATATCTTCCCATAAGGTCGGGGTACACTAGTTTCCATCCCAAGACAAAAAGGTTGTGGTACACAGGTGGTTAGCCTGGACCGATAAGGTTGTAGTACCTAGTGTGTAAGCCGAATACTAAAATGTTGTAGTATATGGGGAATTTTCCCTTTCCCAAATGGTTTTGGTACATAGATGGTTAGAAGAATCCAAAATGATTATGGCACATAGGTGCTTTTCCCAATCCCAAGTGGTTTTAGTACATGAGTTTTTAGACCAACAGTATAAATCTATATGGGTGGTTATCCCAATACGACGAAATTATGCTTAAGAGGATAGCCTATTATGTTAATTAATTAATATATTAGTTTTTAACCATTATATATGTTCTAGGATCATATTTATTTAATGTTATTATGTTATAAATCATTCTTATTCAATGTTCAAATATTATTGACTCATTATGGTTATGTGAACATAGAAAAGGCTACATGAATAAATAAAGAACAAATACGGGATATCTAATAATGTTAGAAACACGCCTTCAAATATGGTCAATGTGTTTAATTATATTCATGCATATTAATTTGGAGCATAATATTTGATATGTAGATAATGTCCAAATTTATTTTGTGCATGTATCTTCTTATGTGATTTTATCAAACACAAATGGTTTAAATAGATTTAATATTAATTTTAATAAGATTCAATGAATAAATAACAATAAGAATAAATTTATATAGATACATTGAATATATTTGATGCATTTCATAAAATTAAACACTTGAAGAATGAATAAATAAAGGGGTATAATATCTCTATTTCTTTACACTGATTACTTGAAATCCTCCCAACAAATTCCAAATAAATGAGCAACAATATTATATAATATTGAAGGTTTTAACACACATTTCATTGATTTAGGTGTCCTCTAATAGGGATTAGAATCCATGGTTATTGTAATTTCTCAGATATATGAACCATTTGTTTGATTCTTTGGTGATAATAATAAACCATACTCTATTAGGAGGGAATATTTTGCGTATTCCATTAACTATATTGATTTTTATATTTTATGTTCATCATTTATATTACATGATGAGTTTATCTAGAATGAACCAAACATTTGGGTTTTTCTTTTGCTACCATTGTTGATACAGTGAACCCAGAAAACCCAAAAATGGTCAAATATTATCTAGTCATGCTTTTACACTCCCAAGAATTATGATTAATAAAAAATCCTTCTTCCATATACCTAACTACTAAAAACATATGATAATTTATTGTTATTTATTATGTTTATCCTTACCAAACATTTAAGATAACATCATTCTTAGGTCTCCATTCCACAAAAATATATAATACTATTATGAATGCTTTTTCTATAATAATATCATGTTCAGATAATTTAATGGTAAATGTTGTATATTTTTTCATAAATTAAGAAGGAAATGTCATTATTCTCTATCGACAATAAACTAATAGGTTCTAGGATTATGTTTTTATCTTTGAGGTGAGTGGTTTAAATTGTATAAATGATGTAAATTAGTTTCATGATATTCAATAGTTTTTTAAATTGATATAAAAGTTATCCCGTAAAGAGTATGTTTTTTGAAACACACCCAGGATTGTTGGTATGGAACATTTCTAAAACCACATAGAATCCATCCTTTCACATTTAATCATTAAATAATAAAATAATTCTATTTAGAGTGAATGTATGTAATAAATAATTAGTTGTTAATATATATTGAATATATCATTCCATTAATGGATAAATATTTTATTGACAAGGTATGATATAAAATGTGGGTACAAGGTTAAATATATAATAGATAATTGAAAGAAAATGTTATGTTGAAAACTACTCTTGAACTAGAGTTCATTAATAGAAAATAAAGTCAAGTTCCATTTAACCCAAAATATACAAGATTATATTAAAAAGTGAGGAGAACATGATAAATATTTAATGTTTGTTTTGACCCTATAAATAGGGGAGCAATAATTTAGTCCAATCATTAGTAGTTTTTATTATTAATTTCTAATTAGAACTCTGAAAAATTATTGAATAGAACTTAAAAATGAATCAAATAGATATTAGAAAGAATTAGTGATTTTATTATTCGATATTTATATTAATATCCTATCTAAAAACCAATTGTGTGAAAATTTTGTTGATTACTCAATTCCAATCAAATAAGGTTTAATATACAATGATAAGAATATAGAAAAATGTCTGCAACAAATGAGAATTGACTTTTATTTATTTTCTAAAATTAATATGTCATAAAACACAAAAAAAGAATTTAATATATAAAAGAATTATTAATTAATAGATACTCTCCCATAAAATTATAACTTTAGTAATACTCAAGGTAACCTAACATGTATCATGATTTTTCAAAATAGTTTAATATAGGACATTAAATAACTTCGTAATAGGGAAGAAGAAGAATTGGATATTTTTTTCATTATAGTCATCTTTGGGTAAATTTTGATTTCCAATTTTTTCAGATTTTAATAGTACTATTTTTAGTCTATAAGAAACTATCCATGTGGATTCCTAAATAAAATAAGAGGAATATTTAATTTTACTTAAAATAAAACATAATAGAAATAAAAATAATGAAAAAAGAAAGTAAATTAAATAATTATTTGTTAAACCCCATATATGGTGTTGTAGTTTTATCAAATGTAGTTGGTAATCAAAGTAATTATCCCTAATATGATGGTGGATTAAGAATATTTGACCAAAACTATCATGTACTTGTTGTTCCTTTATATATCAATGATAAGTCTCTATTAAGGTCCCCTTGTTCGCGGGGTACTGTCTCCAAATCCCCATCAACATAATGTTGGTATGAAATATGTAGTGGAAGGATGTAGTGGTCCATAACTATCTCCTCATGTTCCATCTCCATATAGTCTTATTTGACTTCCAAAGGTAGTATCTAAATGGGTTTTCTTCATATATACATTAATAACTTCATATTTCCCCAAGTCCTCGGTAGTCTTTTTGAATTCTTAAATATCTAGGTAAATTTATAATGATGTCCAATTTATACATTAAATACAGGGATATTAATTTTTCTTGTTTTGATGTTAATATTTTATCTAATATTATTTAAAATCGTCACACAACATATCCTCTACTAGTATATCTTTTTCTTCTTAATAAGCTCCTATGAATTTTCTTATGGTGGGTGTAAGAAAGATGTCATCATAATTCCCAAAAAAATGGTCTACAAATAATTTATCCTCTATATTTTCATCATCTAAAGTAAGAAATATTGATGAATAAATAAAATAAAATCATGGAAGATCATTATATATTATTATTTATACATGATAAAACTTGTCAATGTCGAAGTTATTTACCTCATAAGTATTAATATGAAAATCATTTTTTATATTCAATATTGCAGGGATTTTATTTATAGGGATTAAAATAAAGTTTTTTTCTAGGTTATTTTTATCCTTATAAACTAAAATTGTTATATTTTTATATAACTACTCACAAGTAATTCCATTTACATTTTTCTCTTCAATTCATAGAATATTGATGAATGTTTTTTTGTCTTCTCCTTTATGACTTAAAATTTATCTTTTTTATCCTCCATTGAAGTCTTTTTCTCCCTCAATTTTTATTATTAAATAAAAAAACACTATTATATACTATGTCATATTGTACAAGAGTTGGTTTATTTTATTATTCATTTTTCAAGCAATGAATTAAATGAAAATTATCTTTTTCATTTGTTATATGAGGAAACAATGAGTAGTCAATTTGATATTGATTTTGTTGGAAGTCCCCAGACATTGAAGTTAATACATTATTACTTTTTAACTAGGTAAAAGTATTTAAATATATTGTGTATTATGATATCACTTTTAATGTTTTATCAAAATGATTAAAATAAATTAGAGTTTTTTAAACCATGGGAATAATAATATTTATAAATCATGAACAACAATTCAAAGAGAAAGAGACTCCCTATAAATGATTTTTATAAATATCATTTTCATGAACTTATTGAAATAAAAATTTAGATTTTAATGAGTGTATCTAATGAAACCATCTCTTAGTGATATATTTTTCATGGTTTCACTATTTTTTGTATTTTTCAATGGATGAATGTAATTCAAACATGTAAATTATTTTTAATTTTTATGTAAAATTAAATAAATAAAAACAAAATGAGGAAAAATAGGTTATAAATAATTTTGAATAGACTTAAAATAGTTACCCTATACGAAATATCATTATTTTTTAGATTATTTAACATTATCCCAATCATATTTGTTGACTAAATACTGAACTGAGTACTATCCATACAACTGTTACTATTTTGTTTGTAATGATAAAAACATATTGAAATGGGATGAAACTGAACATATATAAACATCTTGTATATTTGTTGTTATTATTCATCAAATAAGTGAAATTAAATTTAATTCCCCACAATTTAATCACTTGAAAACAACCTAAAATGGAAATATATTTAAAATTACTAAACCAGAATGTTCCCAAGCCACACTAAGAAGTTATGTGTATACCAGGTCATCATTTCTATTGAAAAATCCAAATATTTTTTAGTTTAACAAGGGGAGTATTTTTATTTGAAAAATATGGAATTTTATAAAGTTATCATGAAGCAAGACTTCCATCGCATAACCTATGATCTACCAAAAACATCTAATTCTCAGGTAAAGGATTAAATTAAACATGGAAGAATTAAAAAAATAGATTCAAGAGTTATCACAAGTTCTCACCCTTGGATCAAATAGTAATAGTTTATTTGTATATTTATGTTGAGTAATATATAAAATTTTTTAAACGGTGATTAAGAATCATGGAATTGGAAAGATGGATGGTGTGATCCTTTCTTTAAATATATAAGTTCACAAATAAACTTTTTAATACTAAGAAAATGATTTAGCTCATAAAATATTATATATATAAATTGATTTATGATGATAAAGAATGGGGTATGAGAAGAATATATGAGAAATACATCACCACTTATAAATACATAATGTGTGAACTTTCAATAAAACATGGAAAAAGGTTACAGTGGATTCATTCTTGGGGAATTAGTAAGGGAACATGACATGTATGTAAACCAGAAATAATTTATCATTATTTAAAAACAGACACATCTTACTTCATTAAATGTTTCTCTCATAAAAACCTACCAAATATTAGAAATAGAATAATCCATAAAAATCCTCATATTTAGTACATTAATTTGACTCTTGAGTTGATAAATTTGGTAGTTGGGGGTTTACCCAAGTGGTAAAGATTTCCAATAATTAGATATGAAACCCAAGTTCGATACCATCTAAGAGAATATTTTTTCTAAAACACAATTTTATTTTATCACTATAATAATTCATGTATTGTTGAAATATCTATAGTATGGGTATTATAATAGTGGTTTTGTTTACTTGAATTGGGATTTCAAGCCATGTATTGGGCCACTAGATGACTAGAACTCAAGAAAATAAATAAAGGGAGGTTAGATAATAATGGTTATACCACATGATGATACAATGGAGATATTGACATATCCAATAAAATATAATCATACATATTATAGTGAAAAGACATTTTCGGTACACTACTAGTTTTAGGTCCCACTCATCTCTACATATGAAAAAGGAAAACAACCATATCATTATCTAGGAATCTAGGTGTAGTCATTGAATAATTTATTGGGAAAGAGTATTTTTAGTGGATTTATGTGAAATGTGTAAAGTAATTATTTCCTTTAGGTATTTGGTCATGTATTACAAGAATCTATGTTATATAATAGTCATTTAAAACCTAGTTAAAGATAAATCGTATCTAAAAATAAAAAACATAGAATCATAAATGATGTGTGTAAAAATTTAAATTATAGTAAGAAAATTTATAAGTAACATGCCTTATGAATGTATAAACCATCAATATTAAAATATCTTGAGAGATGAGGGATGATAATTTCCATTGAATCAGAGTCAAAAAGTGGGCATTAGGTGGAAAAGAAAATGTAAAATAAATGATGATTTGAGGAATCGTGTAATTGAAATTATTTTTTTGGGAAATTCATATGGAATACTTAGTGATAATAATGGAAAATTTAACTCATATGTTTTTTGGTAGATAAAAAATAATCGCAGTATGTATTTTATTACATAATGATTGAATTTAATGATAATTACATTAAAAATAAAAATGATAATTCTATATAATATCTATTTATAATTGAAACTATGATCCATTATTTTTTAGGTGTGTTTTGGTATTATATATATATATATATTATTCAAGGATTAATATATCATTTCTTGGGTAGGGAATTCATTTTCGAGAAACAAGACACTCAAACTATGAGTTTTATAAATATTTTATTAAAATTGACAACATAAAAAACAACTTTTTGGTTGTAATTTTATTAAATTTATGAAAACATTTATTTTGTTATATCCATTTGATAATTATTAATCATAAAATATTTTTTGAACCACAATATTGTTGAAATAAATTGAAAATGATGTTTTTTTGTGAATTAGAAATATGAAAATTTTATTTTTGTACGGTTTTCAACTTTAGGAAAATTCAATAATAATTAATTTTCCATGATTCCATTGTTTATGTGAGGGGAGTGATGAGAATAAAATAATTGATATTTTTTCATTGATATATATCCCAAATAACATTAATATATAGGAATTAATCACATGTTTCATTATTTTATAATAAATCCGAAATAAAATAATCAATGATTTTTTTTATATTTATTAAAAAAAAAATTCATTAATTTGAAATAATTATAATAAAATAATGAATAAAAATAGTGATTTTGAATGAAATATAGGTGTGGTAGATGATTTAAAAAAAATTAGGTTCTTACAGAAGATAAAATTGAATTTTCTACATTGTGTGTGTGATTAAAAAGGAGAAGTTAACTACCCATGTAAGGGTAAATTATAGAAGTCGTTATTGTGTAAAAATGAACTTATACTGAACAAGAACTTTTTTGAACCCTCATAATATTAAATTTTAAAGTAAAATTTTTATGTAAAATAATACATTAAAATGTTTTAATGAAATCTTATATTGATGCAAAAATGTCTTATTTGGACTTAATAAAATTTTCTTCTCTAATATAGGGTTGAACCACCCATTACAGTTGATTCCAATGTAAATTAATCTAATGTCTCTATTATTTTTAATATTAAATTTAAACTTATTATTTTTTTATTGAAATATTTTATGGGGTTAGTATGGTTCATGTAAGGGACATTTACTCACAAATATCTATTATAACACCCCATCTTATTATTATACTTCCACTTCTTGATCAACAATAACTTTTTTTATTTGAATTTACACATCATTCATTTAAAGGGTAGTAAATTAATAAAAAATTGATCATTGTTTATGTTTTTTAAAATTAAATGCAATTAGAATCTTTGAGGTACCTCTCTTATGTTGGAGCAGTTCGACATGTTCACCTAGAAATTAAAAAGAATAGTTCATTCAATTTGTGGATGTTCTAATACATAATAAAAAATTCACTAAAAGAATTTAATGGACTATATTTATTATATAAATATTATTAAATACAAAATGAAATTGGTATAAAAAACAAATTTTGAATAATAGAAGATATCATTACAGTATTTTCTTAATAATTAATTATAATATTACACTAGAATTAATTAAATTTTTTTACTTTCACATGCTCAATTTTTTTTTAATGAACTCAACTACCGTATCTCAGTGATGGTGAATACATTATAACATTGGAATACGATATAAGGAATCCCATTTTGATTAACTCAATAGTTTAGCATTATTGATAAATATATAAACATATAAGATTTTAAATGTTGAAATTAATTTTTTTTTCAAGAATATCATTATTAACAATAGTATTTTCATACTTATCGTTCAGAGTACACTTTTCAATTATTTGGAAATGTAACAAGATAAGGGTGATCTCAAAGTATTAGAAATAGTTTGGTAAAATGGAATCTATCATGAGAAAATGATGAATAATACATATGTCATATTGAATATGGAATGGTAAATATCTGAACAAACATTCCATTTAATCAATAAAATCACTATCATGATTATATAAAGAATAATAAATATATAAATTTAAATAAATGAACACATTTTTAATATTAATGACATGACTATCATGAATAATTATTGAATAATCAATATGGAAATGAAAATAACTTAACACACATTCCATTCAGATAACATTACTATCATGAATAGACAAGGCATCATCAACATTGAAATTTAAAAAACTAAAAACCCATTCCATTTAATCAATATATATAAATTAAATGAGAACATATATAATATCATAGTGAAAATTACATGGATATTAATAATTGAATTATTAATGATGGAAATTATTAATTATTAGTCTCTGTGTTCTCAGGCACCATGATACCTCTACGGTCAAGACATTTTACATGATAGTTTAAATATATGGTTAAAACCCCACTAAATAAATGAATTATAATTCTTCATAAGAGAATAAAAATTTATTGAAGGGATATATAATTATAGAAAATAATTATTGATTCATTTCTAAACCATTCCTCATATATCGTATAATCAATTTAATTCAGTAACAATGTTCTTTATCATCAAATATCTATTGAATAAATGATACATATTTATAAGTATTTCCTATATTAAAAGAACTATCAATTTAATATTTTTTTTAAAAATTATATATAGGTTTATGTATTAACACATCCATGATAAATTATATATATATATATATATTTATGGTAAATTTAAAATAAAATTAACAAAAGAAAGTGGATATTTCAAGGAAAAGTTAATGACTACAAAAATGACTCAAGAAAGTGAATGTCATTAACTTCCATGAAAAAATGAAAATAAACCATGAATAGAAAGAATATGGATTTTTTAAATACAACATATCCATTATGAAGTATATGTATATTAATGAATTCTTGTCATTGATTAATAGAAATACCACAAAAGGATCTTTAAAAACATTCTTAAAGGAAATGACTTTTTAATTTTCAAAATATATATTTTTTAAAATACCACAAAATATTTTGAAATTAATTTTCATTAAAATAAAATTTGAAACCTATAAATACATATTTAAAACATTTTTTTCGTGATGAATATAAATTTTATACATTTCGTATACGTTAGAATAACAGTTCCTTTTACATATTCGGTAAAATCCAAATAGGGATTGACTGGAAAAGGACATGAATATTCCATTAATTTTTTTTCTAAAATTAAAACATAGTTAAATTTACATAAATAAATAAATATTTTTTAAATTTTTAAAACATTTTTTAAAATATATTTTGAAAAAATTGTTTTTAAATAAAATGAATTCTCGACAGAGGAGAGAAGTGAAGTCGAATTTTATTAAAAACATTTTCTCATTCATGTTATGTACTAATTATTGGAATAGGGAAAATTACATGAAAATATCATGAATAAAAATTTGATATAGAAGTTAAATTGATTTATTAAACAAGGAAAACAATTATTTCTTTCGATGAAAATTTAAGCATAAACAATTCCAATTAAAATGATATTACAAAACAAACATTACAAAGATTATAACATGGAAGTGATAATTTACAAGTGAATCAATAATGTGTATAAAATGTAAATTCACATAATTAAAAATTATATAAAAAATATATATTAAAACTAAAATATAAACAAGCCATCTAATATTAAAGATAATGATGAAGAAATATAACCTAATGAAAAGAGATTGTGTTATAATATTCTTAACCACATGGTAATTTTCCATTAAAATCCCCTTGAATGAAAAAATTACAATAAAAACATAAAATAATATAAATTATTAAGGAATAATGATATTACATGTCTATAGGGTCAAATATACAAAATAAAAAAAAATGAGAAGCGTAATATTACAGTACGCCTCAATGAAGGAAAATTTAGATGAGGTCCCTTACATTACTCTTCCACTTGGTTGAATTTTCATTAAACTAATTTATAATGGTTTAAATAATTTTTTTAATTTATCTAAGAATTATTTAATTTTTTTTATATCATATATTTATATCTTATAACATCTTACCCCCCATTTATTATTGATCTTTCATTATTTTCATTGTTTTGGGTATTAATTGCACTATTTTCTTATGCAAGATTTATCATGGAAGTTCCAATTATGATGTATAGGATATATATAAATAATTTACAAAATTATATTTATTTTATAATAAAATTTCATTCATTATATAGTTTTTTCTAATCATTATTGAAATTTAGACATAGGGAATGGATCACATTTCTTTGTGGAGACGGTAGCCCGTATGTATGCACAACCGGTGCTATCATTTCTTTAATAAATGAAAGAGTAAGGAGGTGGGTGAAAAATAAATTTTTCATAATCAATATAATTTAATATATATCACATATATTCACCTAATTTATCGTTATTATATTCCAAGTAATGATAGTGTTAAAAAAATCGCATCTTTAGGAGGTAGTCTGCTGTACACACAAGTGACATAGTCATTTTTTAAAAAGAATGGAACAAAATAAGTTATATGTGATATTAAAATATGGTAATTATAATAATATCATAAATTTAATATAAATTTGTTAAATATATCATTATATCTAGCCTTTAATTTTGGGGATGGAAAACTAATTTCATCGGTTTGTGAGGGAGTTGTCCACTTTGCAGACGTTGGAAATTTTAATTTCCCATTTGATGGATGAGTTGATAGGGATAGGTCATTACCATAACATAATAACATAAAATTATATTTAATATACATATGGTATTATATAATCATGGTTTAATAAGATTTGAATATGGTAGAAAAGAAACGAAATAAAAAATACACAATTATGAATATTACCTCTAATTTAGAATACATATTTAGGTTTTCACAAAAATCATTCACATGTTATATTTTTTATAAAAATATTGGATCTATGATGTTGATTTTTTATTATGGGATTAATTTAGTATTCATTGGAAAAAATTTATTTTTATGTATTAAAAGGGGAGTATAGGAGGTAACCTTTTATAAGTGGGGGAGATGACACACAAGGAATTTTTGAAAACCATGAATTACACCCTTGTTTTTATCATTCGAAAAACCTCCAAAATGGGCCATTATAAAAAATTAGTTTTTATAACATCTTTATATGTCTATAAAATTGGTTTAGTAGAAGGTATTAGGTCATTCTAACCCGTATGTTTTTAGTTTAACCCCAGTTAAATTTAATTTTACCATAACTACGGTAATAAATTTTTACTTCTTTCACTATATATAATGGTTATAAAGAAAGTTGTTCATATAATATAATATAAATAATTATGATTATAAATAATGTATTCCACTTTTTTTATATTCAATTAATCTTAGTATAAGAATCCAATTTAAAATTATACCCACATATGTGACAAAAAAACAGGCTTCCAAAGAGAAAAGTATCAAAAGTATAAAAGGTTTTAATATAAAAAATTAATATAAAATTGAATAAAATGGCATAAATTTGTTAAATTTTAATATAATTAAAATAATTTTATGTTAAAAATAATTTAAAATAAAATTTAACGTAGATGATTATTAAATTGAAATTGTAATTTTCAATAAATGTCTGTGTTTTCAGTATTAACAGAAAAAAAAGATTTTCAGAAAAATAGAAAAAATTACCCCTAAAATATTCTTAATATGATGATTTAAAAAATGAATATAATTTTTTAATTTAAATTTTCTAATAGTGGTAAAAATTAATTTCAAAATATATGGTTAAACCGCGACTGAACAATTTTTTAGAAAAATATAGTTTTTTCAAAAAAAAAATCTTTTTTTCTTTAATGAATTATGATATAATTTATAATCAATATATATACATAATTTTAATATTTTAGTTTTTAATCCTCATAATATCTATTTTGAAATCTAGGTTATAATGGTATACTATATTACTATTTTATTAGGCATGCATTCCATTTTCTGTTAGCAATAGAATATATTAAATTTAAAGAAATAATTTTCATAAGATATTTAGTTTCAGTATTGTGTGTCAAATATTTAGTAAAATAAAATGTGTTAATAGTATAATTTAATAGTGTTACATTCTCCTCACCTAAAATGAAATGCATCCTAATTCCGCTCAGAAATCAAGGGATGGATATTTGAAATTCCATTATTAAAAACCTACATTGTAAAAAGAGTTAAAACCATAGTATTAATAATGAGAAGGGGGAGTTTAAAGATCATGTGTAATGAAGAAAAACTATGATTATATATAAAAGAATTGTTTTTGAATGATATGATATGTAATGGAAGAATAACATTAATAATTATAAATAGTGATAATGTTCATTGATTACAATAAAATGAATGACCAATAGAAATTTAAGGCCCAAATACGATAAATATGTGATGATTTAAAAGACAATTTTTTTCATTAGATATGAATGTAATGGAATAACATTTTTTTCAAGATAAATCTCCGAATTTTGAGGAATAATTTTAATTTCTATTACTATATTAAATTTTCTTACTTGTTATCATTTAATTAAATAAGCAAAAAATCATGATTTGGTTGTGTCTCTATCAATTTCCAATTCAATTATCACTCCAAAAAATGAATACCAAAATATGTATATTTTAAGTATAAATCAGAAAAATTATCTTTTAATAGATCATGAGATCTATAAAAGAGTAAAAATTCTTTTCTTTTTTTAATTAGTTTAAAAAACTAATATTGTTAAAAATATTATCAAATATAACACATTAATATCTAAACCACAATAGTAGCACCACGGGTTCATGATTAATATTTATTCATCAAATCATTGAAGTAAAATAATGAAATATTATCTAGAAGATCATGTAGGCCAATGGAATGCATTAATACAGTATCACCCTTCAGATATGGGTTCAATCTCTATGAACTTTCCATATGAGAGAGGTTCTCACTCATAAAGCATGATTTAATTTCTATAAAAATATATATATGTAATTCCAATAATGTTTCAAATGTATATTAACCCATAATTACATCAAAAAATTTATATGATAAACACTGAATGTTCACTAAACCAATGTGTTTTATTTCCATAAATGTTTCCTAAAATATGCTTAATTCAGTTTGAGTTACATCACATAAAACCTAAAAATGGGAGTTTAAAATTATTATCAATCTAAAAATCATTAACTGATTATAGTATCCTTAAGTATTAAGATAATGAAGACATATATTCTTCTAAAATTTAATACAATCCTTATATGGTTCATGAAAAATATAATATGTAAAAATACTTTTATAACATAATTATACAATCCAAATATATAAGTACACCAGAAATTTTATTTCAACAAAGGTCATCATTTAGTCTACGATTTAACATTTAGAAGAGTGAATTGAATCTAATAATTTGGAGGTTCCCAAATTCTAATAAAATAACCTATAAATTGGTCCCTGTGATGAAATTTATTTCCTTCTATCGAACAATTCATTTTTAATCTTCAGGTTATTTCTTTATTCCCTTATATTCCAAATTAGAAACACCATACCCTTCCTTTTAGAAATATTCATGGTTATTGTTTTCCACATTTATAACATAGAATAAATCAATCATTATTTTCTCTATAGCCTCTATCACTCATGTTCTTATCATAATATATCCTTCCGTTTATTGGTGAGTTTGGGTGTGGTGAAGGTTTATGTTTTAAATTATATTTTGGGATAAATGATTATTAATAATGGTGATTTTATTCACTCAATCCATAATAACATTTGTTTTCTCATATCTATAAGGTTATAATAATATAGAGATCAAAAAGAGGGGTTGAATTGTGTCCTTTCAATAATATTAAAAGACTATGAATTTTAAATGACATCACAATTTATGCAGATATGAATCATTATTTTCTATAATAACTATTAGCAGCAAATAAATAGAAAACATTAACACAACAATTTTATAGTGTTTCTGGGAACAAAGATCCCCTAGTCCACTCCACCAATACCCTCTTTCCAAGAATAGTTTATTTCACTAGAACGGTCCAATTATAACAAGGCCACAAAATCCACACCTGAGTAAATGTAGTTGAAACCTTTACAACAGTTCTAAACATATCCTTCTGGTTATGTTATATAGAATAGGTTATCCATAACATATTATTAGAATACAGTACATAGTCTATAATTTAGTCCAAGCTATTTCTACTCCAATAAATCAAAAGTGTTTTATTTTTTATGGATTAGGATTTACATCACAATTGAATCAAAAAATCACAATAGATAGATCTTTATCTCTATAAATGAATGCCTTTAAGAAATAATAACTCAGATGAATTCCTGTTTGTAAATGATCTTCAATTTAATAGAAAAAATAGAAACAATATTTTAACAGTAGTGTGAGATTGAAATATATAAAACATTAATTGTGAAAAATCATTCATAAATAAAAGTGTTTTTCATCATTGTAGCTGATCTGTATATAATTGATATAAATAAGTTTAAAAAATTACTTTTATCAAGTATTGTAAAATAAAAAAGATTTAAAATACTATTATCAGATAAATAAATCTCCTTTGATTAAGAAGATCCACAAAAATATCCTGATAGATCTCGTATATTCAAAAATAAAATTTCCTAATAGATTCCTAACATTCCTTAAGAATAGAAATGATATTATTCGTTTAATATAGTTTTTTGAGACAAAAATAGGGATGATTTGAATCGTTCCTTGAATAGTTATCAGTCGATCATTATTTCTATCAACAACGTTGTAGAAATCATGAATAAATTCACAGATTTAAATATCCCTAATTTAATAGTCAAAATGGAGTATTCCTTTAGCACACTGAGAAACAAATTCGATTTTGGATTATCCAACTTCTTCATTTCTCAATCAATCTAAATATTCGGTGTTGCGGATCCCCTTCTCCACTAAATAAATTGTTCAAATTATCAGTGAGTAGTTGGAATTGAGAGAAATTTATTACTACTAACATTACAACAAGAGAAAAAAAAATCTTCATTAATATCTTTCAAAACATTAATTTTATGATGTTTGGTTTGAGAATAACAATTATCAATTAATTTTTTTTAGTACAGAAGAAGAGAAAATATCTCACCATAATGATAAAATGAAATTGATTCCATTGAATGGAAAAAATAACACTGATATCTTAGCATATATCTAGAAATATTAACATGATTTCACCGATAAACAGAAACATAATATAAATGTCTTGGTATAAAATATTCTCCATCTCAGAAATCCATGGAGATATTGATGTTCGATTCAATTTTAGAAAATCATTTTAGTCTTCCTCAAGATCTTTTACAATCATTTTTCTTATATTTTTTTTACCAAGAATAAATGGCCTTATATTATCTGATTTTTGTCTTCATTTCTAATTGACTTATGATTAGAATGGAACACTTCATCGTGAGAGAATTTTAAAATATATGACATTTTTATTGAGGAGATCTAAAATTCATTATCATCCACTTTTTAATATATTTAATACTCCAAATAATTAAAATTGAAGAGACCATTTCTAAAAAACATAAGTAGATCTATCTCATAACTAAAATCTCTATTTTCCTCATTAAAAAAATTTTCATACCATGAAATGCTGGTGTTTTTTAAGCAAGAGATTCCTCACATTCAACCATTCAAAATCATTGATTTTTCATGAAGAATAATACTGAAGGGGACACAATAACAATTTAGATCTCTTGGTTTAACTTCAGTTTTTATATTGGTCTTTGTAATTTCTTAGAATCTTAATGTTGAAGGATTTAAAACTATTTGGTATGGAAGAATGACAAGTTCTATGGTTAATGATATGGTTTAAAAACAAATGGTAATGAAATAAGAATGGATGTATGATGGATGGGGATGAGGTATGGTTTCCTATACTAACTACAAATGTTAATCATTACATTTTCAAATTTTAAATCACACTTTTTAAAAACTAAAAATCAGAGAGATATTTAGACAAATATATAAACAATTATTAAATAAATAAAAATAACTAACAATGAAATTAAAAAATTAAAATAATATAATATAATATACATTTATTAGAAATTAAATATCCCTAACTCTCCCTTAATAAAATCAAAACTTATAGTGGGAAGGAAATTAATAAAAATATCTCCTACATATTCACTATATACAAATTCTAAATATATATATTATTTTAGAACATGATCCCTTATAAAATGATTTCTATATCAATATGTATAGTCATAGAGTGACTTATGGGATTTTATGAAGTATTTATTACACTGGTATTATCACATACAATATCTATATTATTAATTTTGAATCTAAAATTTACTATAGTGTGTTTCATCCACAACACTTGTACATAACAATTACCAAAAGACACATATTCTGCCTCTGTAGTTGGAAGGGAAACTGAGTGTTGTCTCTTACCTGACCAGGATACTAAAGATATTACTATTTTGATTGGTTCCTTATTATATTTCTCTATCAAATATAAATACTCTATAGTTAACATTTGAATATGAAAATAAATTAAAATAAGAAGTTTTGTGCTATATAATAGATTTAAAATTTATTCCATTCAAATATATTGAAATAATTTTATCAATAGTAAGATGATATTATTTTTGGTCTGACAAAAATCTAGCACATAAATTTAAAAAAATAATGTATGGTTTTTTAGAAATAACAAATAATAACCTAACTATCATACCTTTATATAACATGTTTTTCATTTATTTTTCAGCTACAACCATATCAAATTTAATAATGATACACTTGAGAGTTATGTAAATCTTATTTTTTTTTCAGTCGAAATTTTGTTATTAAATCAATAATATATTTATTTCACTGAAAAATATTTTACAATATTATTGATAGATCTGAAATCCTAGAAATAAATAAAATTCTCCCATCATAATCATTTAAAATTATTTTTTCATTATAATTGAAAAATCATATCAAATATATTTATTTGTTCAATCAATAATGTAATCATAAAAAAACTGGAACTAATAAAATATTAGACCAAATAGTTTTCTTAAAATTTTTAGGGTCCACTTATCTTATAGAAATAACTTTTCCAACAAAAAGAGCTTAATCTTTCATACCAACCTCTTGGTTCTTGTTTAATTCCATAAAGAGATTTAATAGTATTAAAAATAGAATTAGTTTTATGAGGCCTTTAAAAAATTTTTGTTATCTAATAAATATTCCTCTATTAGATAACCATTTAAAAATAAAGATTTATCTTATATATGATATAATATAAAATTTTATATGAGACACAAAATGTAAACGAATAATAATGGCTTTACATCTAGCTACGAGTGAAAAGTTTTTATCATAATCTATACCTTTATCTTTATTATATATTTTAACTACTAAATTAAATTGTTTTTTATTATGATACATTGATCATATTCTCTACTTCTAAAGATCGACTTAGTTCCAATTATTGGATAATCTGATGGTCCTTCTAATAAATCTCTAACTTCATTTCATCTGAATTGGTTTATTTCTTCTTTCTTTTCTAATAACCAACTCTCATCTTCTAAAGCTTCTTCAATATATTTTGGTTCAAACTAAGAGAAAAATGAATATATTTTATCTAAGTTTATGACATCTCATCTAGTTCTTATTTATGAGCCTAAGTATCTTATGACTATTTTTAAAGTTTGTTTTTTACGATACTAGACTATCTTGGTAAGACACTTTTAGGTCTGTCAATTTTATATTCCTCTGAACTGGATTGAATTTTATTTAAATAATTTTCAAAATTATCCATAAATGTTTCAAGTCTTATATTGTATTAGGAGTCAAATTTATCAACCTGTTGATATTTTTGTTTAATAAAAGGATCAGTTTCATCAATTTTCACATGAACTGATTCATCAACAATACATCACTTTTGAATAAAACATATACGTGTGTTAGAAGTAGAAAAATATCCCAAAAATATTCCCCCATAAGATTTTGGATTTAATTTTCCATGGTTATCCTTATTATTCCTGTTATATAACATGTATCTGAAGACATTAAAGTAAATTTCTTTAGGTTTTTGGTTATTCCAAAGTTCATATTGTGTCTTTATAATTATTGGCCTTATTAAATCACTATTCATCATATAGCAACATGTTCTTATAGTTACAAACTATAAATAGTTATGAATGTTATACTCATTTATCATAGTTCATTGCATTTTAGAATAGTTCTATTTCTTCTTTAAATAATTCTATTTTATATATGTCTTTTAGGTGAAAAAAATATGTGTTTAATATCCAAATTCAAGAAAAAAATAATTACTTTATTGATACTCAAATTCTCCACTATTATCACTTCTCAGTAGAAATTATTTTAAAATCTTTATCATTCTGGACAAATTTTCAAAATATTTCAGAAATAGCGAATAATTAACTTTTGAGATTTAGAAAACAAACCTAATAAATATTAAAAGTCATCATAGAAAAAACATATAAATTACCAATGAAACATTCTAAACTATATGGTTCAAAAAAATACTTATGGAAAATTATAATTGTTATGATGGAGAAATTTTCTTAATAGCTTTGAAAGATGATTTATGTTATTGGATTTTTGGGCAAGCATCATAGAATCTATAAATTTAAAACACAAAAATAAGAAAAACAGAAACTATTTATTTCATTTATAATTTATCTAAGGAGTATATATTGAAATTTCCTATTCTTATATTCTAGATCCATGACTCATTTATTTTAGTAGATAAATAGTTCACTTTATTTTTTCAAAATGAATTTCGATCCAAATTATAAACAATATCATTTATAGGTTCCCTAAATTAAATAAGTTTATCGTTGAAAATATAAATGGATATTTATTGAAAATCAACATAAAATTGATCATCCCAATGTCGATAAATACATATCATGTTTTCATTATGACCTGTACATATAGTATTTTATTTATATTGTTTATAGACCACTAACGGTTCCAACTCCAACAATATTCCATATTTCATTATCACCATAAGTGACTAGACCTCATTATATTTGATTCAGTGTATTGAAATTTGATCAGAATCCACACATGCCTACATAATAACCAATATGAATATACCATATATTATTTTTGTACCTCTAGAATTTATTTGAAAAATAATTTAATGATTTATTTGGTACCCCTATTTTCGTGGGTCTAGCATTGTCAACTAGCAATGATTTGGGAATCCCTATTTTTCGTATTTTTAAATAATTCATATTACTTGATCTAAAAAAACATTTTAAAAAATAATCATATATAATAAAACTAATTTTATGAATTCAAAATAAAATAATTTAGTGTAATGACCAATCATTCCATAGAAATAGTATCTATAATTTTACTTCACAAAGTTATATTACCTAATTTTCAAAGATTTTTTGAAGCCACTTTTCTTCATGTAGAATTCTAAGAATTTTTTGGATTGTTGGTCTACTTCTATTTCAGATTCTATGGAATCTAACATTTTTATTTGAGTTTGAAATATTGGTTTGGGTTTCTTTCATGCTTATAAGATTTCAGTTTAAGATAAGTATTTTCCATTTTCAATAACTTGTGATCTCCAGCTTCAGTTTTTATTTATGTTTCAAATAACACCATTGTTCCAATTAGTTCTTTTATAGTTAAATTTAGGACATGTGATGAATTCCAAATAGATGAAGATATTTCATTCAATTTTGTGGGTCATGCTCTATGTACCTTAATCTCATTGTCAGATTGAATGATGGGAACATCCAAGGAAGTAATATTTAGGAAATTATATTTTAACCATCCATTAATTCATGAGATATATTCAACATAAAAATTTATAAAGTTATAAAACATTAGATTTTCAATATCATACATCATTTGTCTGATTTTAACTTTTTCTACATATGCCACTACAATAGTTTTCCACATCTTTTAGGTATTAGGACATTGTGATGTTCAATTAAATTCATCATGTACAAGACCATAGACTATTGTAGTCATATCTTTTGAATTCATGTCATACTCTACCTCGGCTATAGTATTCCTAGTCTCTAGTTTCAGAGGAATTTTATATGGAGTTCTGATCTTCGAATAAAATTTGAATCCCAAATTATTTTTAAAGATAATCATTCGTGATTTCAAACACCAATAGTCTTCACCATTATTTTATGAATTATAACCCATTAATATACATTCTTTTTGGTCAACCGTTAATATCTTCTTTCTATATAAATTATTCTTTTAAACATTGTAATGTTTTTTTCATTTCCAAAAACCCTCCTTTAATGCATATTTATAGTTCATAATAACACAATGATAAACAATATGGAGTGAATTGTATATTTTTGATAATTAAGATTTATTATGGATTTTAAATCACATACGGTAATATCCTAGATAATTGAAGAAAAGAAATTTTAGTTATTATTTTGTGAATTAAATATTAATTTTACCTTAAAGGTGTTTGTATGTTCAATGGCGTACCCAGTACGCAACAATAGTTTTCTTTGAAATCTTATATTGTACAATAATAATAGAATATTGTTATATTAAATGGTAGTTAATTCCAAGATTTTATATGTGCAGAAATGAATAGAACTAACTACAATATGATTATAAATGTTAATTAAATGTTTTTACATTTATCCAATAAATTATAGATTCTTATAATGTGAATAAATCAAATTTTAAGCACACAAATACTCTAATATTCTTTAAAATGTCGATTTACCTCTTTTGATAGACAACCATTTTTTAATTTTCATTTATTCACTTTTATATGTTATATTTAACAAAAAAAATTATTATTTAGAATTGGGACATCAAAATTCACTTTGGATGAAATTTTGGTGTTTTTCTAATAAAGATTATTTTTTAATGAATAGTGAAAAATACTGTACTTTAATTCAAAACTGCCTTTTATTCTAAATTATTTATATAGTTATATTATCTTTTTAATTGGTTTTAAAGTTTAATTAGAATATATTTATACTCTTTAATCTAATTTACATCATTTTATGTGATTTTAAATTGAAATTGGACATAAAGAAGTGTCAATCTTTTGACATTTATTTGTTAAAAACAAACATTTTGTTTTGACGATGGAAATTAATTTTAAATTAATTTTAGACAATTCTGTGTTTTTAATTTAGAAAAATGGATTCCATATTTGGAATTAGTAGGTATAAATTTTGTAAATAGATATCTTTTATTTTTAGACATTATGAATATTCACTTAAGTAAATATTTTATTTACCATGGTTAAAGGGGAAATCATATAAATAAGGGTAAACAAATATTAATATAATAATTTAAAATTCCACTAAAATGTAACCTAATACAATTGGATGATACAATTTATACCATTATCATATTTGGGTTGATTTTGGGGACCTCATGTAGCCACATAAGAGTGATAATGACACTTTATTTTAATTAACTAAAAGTAAAGATAGAAATGACACAAACAAATATTTTTTAAGAAGTTAAATTTTACATATGGTTATATAAGTTATCATTTAAACTATAAATATTATTTGGAAATCTAACATGATTTCCTACATCTTTTTAATTTTTTTATAATTTTTAGATATTAAATAAATTAAAATATTTATGACACAATAATTATGTAGTGTTTACATCATTAATAAATGATTTTAAAAAAAATTAAAATAATTTCAAAAACCTATCCCATTGTGATTGGATGATTTTATATCGACCATTAGTCATCTTATATTCAACTGCAATAATTTTTGGCTCTTTAGAAACTAAAAATAATTATGTAATAAAATAATATTTTCACACTTTCCTAAAGAGCCCCTCATCCCCCATATAAAAAGCCCTCACCTCTATCCCATTACTCACACCTTTAAATCCACTTCTCACATCCAAACACTGAACAATTAAGCTTCTTAAATCCTTATACTCCTCATAGAATCCTCAAATTATGTATAAGGCACTTCAACAAACCGTTTTGATTCAAAACAAAGGGGGTTACCTGATTTAAAGATAATGTCTTCTCTTCTATTATTTCGGGTTTATTTTTCTTCTCCAACCCCATAAAATCTTTCTATTAATTTCATTAATTACAACACCAGTATCTTCAATATACTAGTATTTCCTTATGATAATGATTTGATCTACACTTACACAAACCTCTATATAATGGGTAAAGAACATTCTGTTTCTATGGATGGAGAACTAACGCCTCACGAAATGATGATTGTTCAGTTATATCCTACCACCTATAATAGTTGAAATTATGATGGAAATTTATTTATATATGATATAGATTATGTCTATTTTTTCTTTATGCTTCTGTATTTTACATTTATATAATACCTTTATGATTTCCATTATGGGTAAACGTGATAATTTCATTTGAGGAAGTGCAGACTATCGCCCCCTCAAAGTGATATGACTCATTAATGCCATATGTAGGATGTATAAAATATAGAATTAATGATATTATATATGACATTATACTATAATTATAATATAATTATGTATCATTTTTTTAATTCTATTAAAAAGAAATATAAATGAAAGTAGTGTTCATGCGTTTGTACGACTTACCATCTCCATGAATGGTGCATTACATTTCCTATCTCCAAATTTTATGTACTATTATAAATACATACATATACTAGATATATATGATATATATGATATCTAAATCATGAATATCATTTTCAAGATAGTGGATATTTTACCACACGAACAACATGTAATTATAAGTTCATTTTTAACTCAAGTACAAAATATCGACAAAACAACAGTTATTAACATAAATGATTACATAAAGTTCTTAAAATTGTAATAAGTGGTAGAAAAGGAATAATAAAATTTAAAAAGGATCATAAGAAAGATGAAATTATATTTAGTTTATTATTCAAGAGATTAAATAATGAACAGGTCAAATTAGACCCGAGGTAAGGGACTTCATCTCAATCTCCTTTGATTGAGGAATATTTTGTTTTAATACATGACATTCTTTTATACATTGTATAATAACCTTTGAATTTTACTTTTATTCAAAAGTATTCTTTTCTCTTCTAAGAATTTTACTAAATGACCATGAATTATTTTCTTTTAATGTATGCAGTGACAATGACCTTTTCATCACTGTGAGTATTATTTTCTCTTTGGATTCCTTAACAAACCGTATTGTTTTTAAAAAGAAAATAAATAACATATACTCTTTAATGTATTTTGAACATGAAAATGGTTTTGATAATTGATTTTTTATGTTAATATATTTAAATTATATATTTTCATTGCAATGTGGAAATTTTATATTTCCATTATGTTCGTTTTATATGTTATGAATATGTTATAGTTCTTGGGCATTGTTTAATTATATAGGTAGTTGCATGATAATCCTTGGGCGGGTGACCTGATATAGCTCTCCAATGCATTGGGATACATGACGTAGGTAAACTCGAATGTTTCTCCTAAGAGATTTATGAAATATAATGTGATTGGTATACCAAATTTAACTCCCTATGTAGTTGTGATAACTACAATGTATGTATGATATGGATGCCCAAAGTCGCCTTTATTATTTATTATTTCAATGTGTTATTCATAAATCTTATGATTTAAAAAGGTATGTTATTGATAATGCATTATGTATGTATTGATGAACTAATGTTTTCTTTCATTTTTTTATAAACCTTACTAATCTTTTTATGATCAACCCAAGTTTTGAGATTTTTTTCACAGCACATAAAGATGAATAGGGTCCAGGATGGGATCAAGGTAATGTAATGTTTTCTAGAACATGGTACTAGACATGACTCATTTTTTCAATTGTTTTTATTTTAATAAAAAATTAAAACTGATTAGAAGTTTCCACTTCGAAGTTTTTTTATATGTAATGTAATAGTTATAGACTAACTCCTTAAAACACTGAACCTAAAAAAATCCTCAATGTGAATTATTAATTAGATTCAATATTATTTAATATTTTAAGGTTGGATCCTTATATTTTTTATCATAGTTATGTTTAGATAACATTTTCTATTAGGTTATTTTTAAATTAATATCCATAAATTAATTTATGTTAATATTGAAATGATATAGCATTTACAAATTACCATGTTGCTTTGCCTAAGATATTTTGTTGTTCAAAATGGTATTCCCAGAGGATACATGGAAGCTATGTTGGGATGACATGAGGAGGAAGACAACCTTACAAATCAGTAACCTGAGATGGTCAGAATCAGAACTGAAGAGTTTTTTGTAGTAATGGAATTGTTGACTCAGGCAATAAATGGTGGTGGTATCCATGAATGAGATCAGTGAGATAAACCACAAAAGAAAATGTTAGTAGTAGAGAATTTCATGAGGCCACATCCACTATCATTTAGAGGATCATCTGACCCTATGCTAGAAAAAGAAAGGATTAAAGCACTGGAGTATATTTTCTATGTTATGGTGTGTTCAAAACATCAAAAGGTTAGTCTCACTATTTTCTATTTTGAAGGTGATGCTGATCAGTGGTGGTAGATGATGAAAAATATCAGTGATAGTGAGGAAATTTATGCTTCTGATTAGAATAAATTCAAAGCTACTTTTTATGAGAAATATTTTCTTAAGGTGGTTCGTCTTTGGATGGAAAAACAATTCCAAGAATTGAGGCTCGAGGTTGTCTCAATGGAATCATATGGAAAAAAACTCACTCGACTGATAAGGTGTGTTCCAAATTTCACACGAGATCTTGATAGTAAAATAAACTATTTTTACTGCGGATTAAATCCAATGTATGAAAGGTCATTAGCTTCTCATTAGTTCAAAGGTTATAAAAAACGTGTTCTATGTACAAAGAAGGTGGAATGGAGTTTGCATATTATTAACTATTCTTTGACCAAAAAACAGAATAAGTGGTCATTGTGGTAGGAGAAAATGAAGAAATCTTTAAAAAATTATGATGGTAATAAATTTAATTTTATTATTTGTAAAAATTATGGTAAAAAGAATACTGGTGAATGTTTTTTGAATTCTGGTAAGAGATACTAATGTGGTAAAATGGGACATAAGTCTCGTAATTTCCCTGAAAAATGATCAGGGTAATGGTAAGACAAAATATGATTTACAATTAGTAAAATGTTTTATATGTAGGGAAATGGTTCATTATGAAAATTATTATTTAACAACGAACTCAACTGAGGGAAATCATCCATACTACATGAAGAAAGGGGTGGCGAAATCCTTTTCACTACTTCAGCCTATGTTAGGCCATCAAATGATGTACTATCAGGTACACTGTTTGTTAATTCAGATTATGCCAATGTGTTGTTTGATTTGGGGTCTACACATTTGTTCATTTTTGAGGCGTTTTATAGCAAATTGGGAATTTTATCTCAAGATATGAATCATAATAATATGTTAAAAACACTAGAGGAAATGTTGAAATAAAAAAGAAATTATAAGAACCTTTCTTTCATTGTGTGCAAAAATAATCTACTTGCAAAAATTATTGAATTACAACTAGTATAGTTTTATGTTATTGTGGGTATGGATTGGAATTCTGTTTATCATACTATGATTGAATGCATGTAAAAAGAGGTTTCTGTTAAGAAAATATTTTCTGTTTTGGTACAACAATGAACCCTTACATTTGATAAAATATCAGGAAACTAATAAAGTAGTAAAATATAACAATTAATGTTACCTTGAACATATTGTTGAAAACAAAGGAACTATTCAGATTAATGATGTGCTAGTGTTAAATGAGTACCTTGATTTTTTCATGATGAATTTCCAGGTATTATACATGATCGAGTAGTGGAATTTACTATTGACTTTGTTTCTAATGATAAGACAATTTCAAAACCCCCTTATTCAATGGCCCAAATTTAACTTTTAGAGTAAAATAAGCAATTACAGGAGTTATTGGATTAAGGTTTCATTCGACCTAGCACATCAGCATGGGGTGATACTATGTTATTTGATAAAAATAATGATGGTTCAATAATACATTGCATTGATTATAGAGAATTGAATAACATTACTATTAAGAACAAGTATGTTTTGCCTCATATTGATGTTTTTTTATCAGCTCTAGGGAGATCCATATTTTTCAAATATTGATTTGAGGTTGGGGTACCATCAATTGAATGTAAAGGAAGAAAACATTCCAAAAGCAGGGTTTCATACTAGATATGGCCATTATAAATTTGTAATTATTCCATTTTTTTACCAATGCACCTGCTGTATTCATGGATCTTATGAATTTAATTTTCCCTACGTTCTTGGATACATTTGTTGATGTGTTCATAGATGATATTTTGGTTTATTATAAAAGTAAATAGGAGCATGAATATCATTTATGGTTTTTCTTTCAAACTGTAAAAGATAAAAAACTATTTCTGAAATTCACCAAGTGTATGTTTTTGTTACAAAAAATTTCGTTCTTTGGTCACATTGTTTAAAAAAATTAAATAACTACCGATCATTCTAAAAAACATTTGTTGAAGAAAGGAAAAGACCCAAAAATATAACAGAGATACATAGTTTTGTTGTTTGGAATGTTTTTACCAGAGGATCGTTGAATGCTTTTCACAGTTATCTTGTCTTATGGCTTAGTTAACTCTAAAAGGTGTTATGTTTGTTTGGACTAAATAATGTGATGATTGTTTTCAAGAATTTAAAAGAAGATTGGTGAATTCTCTAGTTTGGGATATACCTTCTAAAAATGGTGAGTTTTTTATTTATAGTGATGCTTCATTGAAATGACATGGTTGTGTCCTTATGAAGAATGGTCAGGTAACTGCTTATGCATCACTTCAGTTGAAACCTCATGAGTTAAATTACCCTGCAAATGATTTAAAATTAGTTGCTTTTTTTTATTTAAAAACATGGAGGCATCATTTGTATAGAGTAAAATGTGAAATATATTCTTACCACAAAATTTTTAATTATATATTCACTCAAAAAGAATTAAACATGAGACAGAGGAGATGGATGGAATTAATCTTGGATTATGATTACATGATCCTTTACAATCTAGGAAAAGAAAATAACGTGGATGATATGTTGATTCAAAAAATTAATGCTTCATTAACCGTGCTACGTTTAGAATGAGATCCATTTATTTTTGATTTGATGATATTTGAGATAGAAGTGGTTGTTGCAAAAAGTTCTTCTGTTTTGTTTCAGGTGTCAGTGAAATCATCTCTATTAGACAAAATAACGAAACTGTAGAAGAGAGACAATATTTTTCTTAGAAGGGTAGAGTTGATTTAGAAGGGTAAGTTGCCTAAATTTAACATTTATAAAGATTTTGTTTTGAATTTTGGGAAAATATTATGTGTGCCTTGTAATTCACAGTTGACGAAAGAGTTGTTATGTGAAGCTCATAGTTCCCGGTTTTCTGTTCATCCTAGAAATACTAATATGTATAGAGTTCTTTGAGATTCTAACGTGTGGAATGGAATGAAAAGTGATATTACTGATTTTACTATGAAGTTTTTGACGTGTTAGCAGGGTAAAGTAGGGAGGTAGTTATCGAAAGGGATTCATCAACCCTTACCAGTTCCAGAGTGCAAATGGTAAAATATATCCATGGAATTTGTTGTGGGGTTACCAATGACATCTTTAGGTAATAATGAAATCTAGGTTATTGTTGTTAAATTGACTAAATCTGTTCATTTCCATCCTAATCGAGACAATTTTTCACTAGATTAATTTTCTCAGTTTTAGGTTAAAGAGATAGTCAGGTTGCATAGTGTTACCCTCTCTATTGTATTTTATCATTATCCAAGAAATAATTCTATCTTTTTGAAAGGCCTTTAGAAGTCTTTGGCTAAGAAATAAATTTTAGTACAACATTTCTTCTACAATCAGATGGCCAGTTAGAATGTACAATTCAGAACTTGGAGGATATGCTATATAATTTTTCACTGGATTACTAGGGAATTTGGGACCAAAATCATTCTTTAGTTGAATTTTCATATAATAATACTTTTCATTCTAGAATACAGATGACTCTATTTGTGCCATTATATGAGAAGTGGTGTCAAACTCTATCTTTTTGGGATGTAGTAGGTAAAAGGAAGCTGATTAGACCAGAATCGGTAGAATAGATGGAAAAAAATGTTTTTTTGATTCAGAAGCACATGAGAACAACAAAGAGTAGGACGAAAAGATATGTGGATAATCATAGGAAATATCACTCTTTTAAGGTACGTGATCATGTATTTTTCAATGTTTGTCTATGGAAAAGTGTGATGTGTTTTGGTAATAAGGGAATGTTGAGTATCATTTTCATTGGACTTTATGAAATCATAGAGAATTTTGGATCAGTTTCTTACAGAGTGGCTTTACCTCCATGTTTATCCTAGGTGAAAAATGTTTTTTATGTTTCAATGTTGAGAAAGTATATTCCAGATCTATCTGGTTTTTATGTCCATAGGTAGGTCAGTTGGAAGATAATATCTCTTATGAGAAACAACCATTTCATATTCTTGACCAAAGAGATCAAGTATTGTGGAATAATGTAATTTACCAAGTAATTTTTTGTGTATAAACCATATGGTTGAATAGGCAACATGGGAATCAAAAAATTCTGGGAGGGATAAATCCCCCCATTTATTTGATAAGTGAATAAAATTGTGAGGCACAATTTCCAAAAGGGGGAAAGGTTGTAACATCCCAGGTAAATAAAGAAATAATACATTTTCTTTTTAAATAATATTGTGTGAATTAAATATTAATTTCACCTTAAAGGTATTTCTATGTTTTATGGCGTACCTTATATGCAACAATGGGTTTCTTTGAAATCATATGTTTTAAAATAAAAAATATAATATTATTATTTTAAATAGTAGTTAATTCCTAGTTGTAGTATTGGTAGGAATGATTATAACTAATTTAAATATTATTATACTGGTTTGTTAAATGTTTTTACATTTATCCAATAAAAGTCCAGGGCTTAAAATGTGAATGAATCGAATTTTAAGCAACAATACTCTAATATTCCTTAAAAGGTAAATTTGATTCCTTTTAATGGAGAACCCTCATTTAAAAAAGATTTGGTCACTTTTATATGTTCTATTTAACAAAAAAACTTATTTATAATCAGAATATCAAAATTTACATTGGATGAAATTTTTCTATTTTTCTGATAAAGATCTTTTTTAATGAATAGTAAAAATACGGTATTTTAATTCAAAACTGCCTTTTAATATAATTTATTTATTTGGTTATAGTATCTTTTTAATTCGTTTTAATGTTTAATTATAATATATTTTTACCCTTTAATCCAATTTTTTTCATTGAATGTTATTTTATAATGAAATTGGACATAAACCTGTGTCCATGTTTTGATAGTTATTTCTTAAAAACACATTTTTTATTTTGACAGTGGAAATTAATTTTAAATTAATTTCTAACACTTCTGTATTATGAATTTGAAAAAATTATTTCTATATTTTTAATGAAGAGGTCCAAATTATGTAAATATGTAACTTTTATTTTTAGAAATATTGTATATTTACATCTCTAAATATTTTATTTACTATGTTTAAGAGGTAAATCTGATAAATAAAGGTAAAAAATATTACTATAATATTATATAATTACCCGAAAATATGTGTTGATCTTATTGGTTGATACACTTCAGACCATGATCATCCTTGTGTCAATTTTGGGGACCCCATGGAGCCACATAAGAGTGATAATGACAGTTTAGTTTAATTCACTTAAGGCAAAGACCAAAATGACATAAACAGGTAGCTTTTAATAAATAAATTTTTCATAAGGTTTTATAAGTTATATTTTCTAATATATTTATTCTTTGGAATGATAAAAATATTTCCTACATCATTGTATTTTTTTATAATATTTAGAAATTAAATAAATTAAAATATTTATGACACAATAATGATGTAGTGTTACCTAATTAATAAATAACATAAATTAATAAGATTATAAAGATTAAAATAATATCTAAAATCTGTCCAATTCTTATTGGGTGATTTTATTTAGATCATGAGGCTTCTTATATTTGACTTTAATATATTTTGGACTTTTAGAAACCGAAAATCTATATGTAACAAAATAATATTTTTACACTTTCCTAAAGATCCCCTCCCCCCTTATCAAAATACTACACATCAAACCCATTACCCACACCTCTAAATCCCCTTTTAATATCCAAAATTTACCCAATTAAACTACTAACATACCTCTCCTCCTCCTATAAGACTTAAATTAAAAATAAGGCACTTTAAGAAATCTTTATGGTTCAAACCAAATGGAGTTACCCGATTTAAAGGTATCATATTCTCATTAGTTCTTCTGTTTTATTTTACTTGTCCAACCCCCTAAACTCTTTTTATTACTTTATTTTATTACCAAAAAAATATCCTAAAAACCCTATTATGTTGTTATGAAAAGGATTAGAAATACCTTTACACACACCTCCATCTAATGGGTAAAGAACATATTGTTTCTATGGATGGAAAACTAACACCTCACAAAACAATGATTGTTCAATTATCTCGTACTGCAACTCATGGTGGACATTATGATGCCACTATATTCATATATAAAATATATTATGTTTATGTTTTCATTATGCTTCTGTATTTTCCAATTATTGCATACCTTTATGATTTCTATTATAGGTAAACACGATACTTTCATTTAGGAAATTGCGAGCTACAGCCCCCTCAAAGTTATATGACCCATCAATTCCATATGTGGGATGTATAAAATGGAGTTAATGATATTATATATGATATTATACTGGAATTATAATATTCTTATGTATCATTATGTTTTAATTTCATTAAAATAATAAATAGAAATGCAAGTAGTGTTCATGCTTACGTACGACTTACCCTCTCCATGAACGGTGCATTTCATTTATTATCTCCAAATATTATGTACTATTTTAAATAAAATCATATACTAGATATATATGATATATATTATATCTATATCATAAATATAATTCTGGAGATAATGGATATATTACCACATGAACAACTTGTAATTATAAAATGTTAATTTTTTGACTCAAGTACCAAATATCGACAAAATGACCGTTATTAAAATAAATGATTACATAATGTTTATAACATTCTAATAAGTGATATAAAAGAAATAACATACTTGAAAAGTATATAATGAAATTAGAAATTAAATAATATTTATTTTTCAGGAAATTAAAGAACTAAAGGGTCAAATTAAATATGAGGTAAGGGACTTCGTCTCAATCTCCTTTCATTGAGGAAAATATTGTTTTAATACATGAATTTATTTTATATGCTATATAAACACCATTGGATATTACTTTTTTTTAAAGGAATTTGTTCTCTACCTAAAAATTTACTAAATGAAAAAATTTATGTTTCTTTTAATGTATTCATTGACAATGTCCTTTCCACCGCCACGAGTATTATTTGATCCTTGGCTTCCTTAACAAGCCGTAATGTTTTTAAAATGAAAATAAATACAATATAATCTTTTATGTATTTTGGTATTGAAAATGGTTTTGATAATGGTTTTGTATGTTAATATACATAAATGATATATTTTGATTACAATGTGGAAATGTTATCTTGCCTTTATACATGTTTTATGTTTTATGAATATGGTATGGTTCTTGGGTATTGTTTACATATACAGGTGGTTCCGTGATAAACCTATGGTGGGTGATCCCTAGATAGCTCTCCAATGCATTGGGTAACATGAAGGAGGTAAACATGAATGTTTCTCCAAATAGATTTAGGGAATATACTATGATAAGTATTTGAAATGTTACTCCTTATGTATCTCTGATAGCTACAATGTAGGTATGAAATGGAGCCACAATTTTCCATTATGATTTATTATTTCAATGTGTTATTCATAAATCTTATGATTTCATGAGGTATGTTAAAGATATTATAATACTTATTTATTGATAATCTAATGTTTTCATTCTTTGTTTTATAACCCTTACATATATTTTTCTACTCATCCCATGTTTTGAAATGTTTTTCACATGACTTAATAAGGAATAGGGTCAAGGATTGGATCCAGGTAATGACATGATATCTAAAACATGAAACTGAACATGAATATTTTTTTCATGAGTTTTTTTAAAAAAAATGGAAACTGAGTAGAAGTGTATACTATGAAATTAATGAAATTAAATGTAATAGTTATGGCCAAACTCTCTAAAAAAAACTAATCCTAAAAAGATCCTTAATGTGAATTAATCATTTACTTAAAGAATATGTAAATTTTTAAGGCTAGGCCTTTATACTTACCCATTTATAAAGATATGCAACAATATTTTATCTATTAAGATTTATTAGTCGATTAATAGAAAGTATAAATCAAAAACTTTTATAATGTTTTGGGGCATAAAGATCTCCTCATAAACTTCAAAAATTATCTCTCTACAAACACGGATAATTTCACTAGAAATATCCTATCATCATAAGACATTCATTTCCACAATTGAGTGCAGGCATATGAACCTATATAAAACGACTAAAAATGCATTATGCTTCTTTTATAGGGAACCAGTAATCCACATCTTAGTATAAGAAGATGATAATTTATCCTCAATTGGGAATAAGAAGTAGAATGTCTAATAAAACAAAAGAGTTTTATTTTTTGATAAATCATGTTATACTTCATCATTATAGAAGAAACTAAATGTAGATAGAAATTATTTTTCAAAAACACATTACTTCATGAAATAATATCTCTTAAGAGATCCTAGTTTCAAAAGAACTTCAATTTGAATAAAAATAAATAGTATCAATAATCATTCGTCACTACGAGGTCGAAATATTCTAAACATTCAATGTGTATCCTATTTAATAAATCAAAGAGTTGATTGATCTTTACAAAAAATCTTTATATCAAGGATATACACAATGATACATAAGTGTTTTTATTGAATATAATAACATTAATATTTTTTGACAATAATATGATCATATATATAAATATATTTTGGTTGAGAGGTTCCAAGAATATAGACTGATAGATCATGGATAATCAAAAATAAAATTGATTGGGAGAGTCATAACGTTCCTTATGAATATGAGTGATTTTCTCCATTATATATGCCTTTTTGAATAAATCAAAACAAGTCTTTGAATTGGTCATAGAATAGATTTTACATTAACATTTTTTCTATCAAGACCATTGTAGAAATCTAGTTTAAAATTGTGGATTAATTATCCATCATTGAATATTCAAACATAAGGCACCTTAATAAAATCAAAAATACCAAATGTTGGGTTAACTAAATATAATTTATTCTCCAAACGTAAGGTGGGAAACATAAGGTTGATAATAAAATCATTGTTTATGGAATATATATTTTTTCCCCAAATGTAGGGTTCCTTACAGGGTTAGGGTTCTTTAACCATACTTTCATCTATTTAACAAACGTAAGGTACATTTTCATTACATATGGTTCCTATGGTAAACATTCATTTGTGCAGAACATTTGGATGAAAATTAACCTAGGGATAACAATCCATACTTTCATCCTTCCAACATAACTATGAATACAAATTTAGAGATCATGATCCATAAACATTGTTATGAAAGTAGGTTTATTCAATACATTGTGTTTAACAACGTAGGGTGTGAATAGTGATTCTATAAAACACAAAAAATCATTCCAAACACATTAATGAATATTACTTGAGTATTAATAACTTGAAAATAATTCCATAGTAAAAAATGGAATGTATATTAATTTATTAAATACACTTATTATATTATCATTAGTAAAATAAAAAAGGATATATGTGAGAATCAAAATCTATTTGAGTTATATAGTATTGTTGGGAAAATATATACTAAAAAATAGTCACCATATTTTCCTTTATATTTATTATAAACATGATTCATTCGTGTTCTATCCATTAAACAAAACTAATAAACCTTGTGTGAGAAATAATAATCTTTGTTTTAAAACCATATAATTATTTATTGGATCTATAAACCATGAAAAATTATTTTCAATGTAAGGTAACTTTTTTTTAACCTAGGTCATTCATTTTCGTCATATATTCAAATACAATATAATTGATTATAATGAAAATGAAAAATATCAAAGAACATCTCCTCAGTGTGTAAAACCAACAACCTAGCAATGCTCAATGTTGTGTAACAGGTAATGCTTGAGTCAAGAGTGACATTTATTTTTTGAAGTTATTACCCTTATGTATATATGTTCTAACACCATGTCCACCTATAGTATCTAGAATGGATGTATTTCCTGGAAAAACCACAAAATATTTATCTTACTAAAATAAATGGATGTTTTGGCATGCTTATCCTCAAATCTATTCCAATGGTTATGTTTGATAACCTATTTTTTATTAAATCTAGTATCCTTGGAGTCTACTAAACTTATTCTTATACAAACTACAAAGATAAAAACTCTAATAAACTTGTACCAATTTCAAATTTTTTTATTTTCATAAGATACAAGGAATCACATCCCAAATAACTGAATAATTTAGTAGTCTTCATAAATGTAATACATACATGATTCCTCTATTACATTTCAATATTAAAATAATACCATTTTATTATGAATATAATTATTAAATCAAGGAAATCCTTCAATATCATCCATTGTACACATCAATGATTAATGGATTAGATAAAAGATAAGGGTGGGATCAAATACAAATTAAGAGATACAAATTGATGAATATATCATGAAAAATTAATAATAATAATTATGGAATAATCAATATAGTCATGTAAATCTATTAATAAACATGGAATTGGATCAATAAAATTACTATCACGATAGAATAAGGAATAATAAATTTGTAAATTTATATAAATGAACACACTTTCCATTTAAATAACTTAAATATCATGAATAGATAAAGAATAATCAATATGTAATGGTAAATAACTAAACACACATTCCATTTAAATTAGTTAACTATCATGAATGGATATGTAATAATCAATATGGATAGTTAAATAACTAAAAAAATGAGTAATTAATCAATAAAAAATAATAAAATTCATCAAAATAGCATAACATTTAAAAAATCTCATAGATAATAATAACTCATTTCTTAATGAAGTAAATTCTTAATCATTAGAGATGACGATATCAGGAATCATGATATCGCTACAATCAAGATAGTTTAAAACCATTGGTACGCACCCATTTAATGTTAGCTTACTAATTCACCTCATGATACTACCAATTCATTGAGGGTCAATAGAACAATGGGCCCCACCCTTTTCTACATGTCTAAATCTTTCATTGTATATCTAATAATCAATTAAATTCCCTAACAATGTGTGATATCATTATATATTTATATTGGGTAAATGGATACAGGTTTATAAATAATTTCTTAGATCAAAGAAATAAATTTTTTAATATAAGACCACATGAAGATATGATATATGGTTTTTACAATAAATATATCCATGATAAATAATATTCATATTTAAGAGAAACTTAATTTTTAATGATCATGGGAAAGAGAATATTTCAAGGAAAAGTTCATATCTAATCAAATGTATCTTGGAAGTGAAATCAATGCTTTCCATGGAAAAAATGATCATAACACGTCCATATAATAAATAATAATGATATCAATAAAACATATCCATAGTGTATTATAATTAAAATAAATGGTTTTTTCATTGATGAATACAAAAACCATAAAACATATTTAAATATTTTTTTTGAGGAAAATGAGCTTTTCATTCTGAAAATATAATTTTTATACTAAAAGTTCACAAAATATTTTGAAGAAAATATATATGAAAGTAAAATTTTAATCTTATAAAGGAATATTTAAAACATTTTTGGGTCATTACAGTAGGAAATTTGATACATACTATAAATGTTATAACAATGATTCCTTTAATATCATTGTAAAATCCAAATAGACATTACTTGGATAACCATATGAATATTACTTTGAATTTTTTAAAAAATAAAAAAACAATTAGAATTTTTTTAATAAAGCCTTTATATTATGTCAAAAAACTCCAAAATATTTTGAAAACCATGATTTGGAATAAAAATGATTTTCGACTGAAGGGTGCAATGATGTTGGATTTTATTAATTACTTTTTTTCAAAAAATTTATGAAACAAAGAGTGGGAAAATGGAAATATTATATGAAAACATCTTGAATAAAAAAATTATAAGAAAATTATAGGGGTTAATTATATAATTATCAAATCACTTACTTTAATGTAAATTCAAGGAAAAAAATCGATTAAAAATAATTAAATAAATCCTAACAAATATCATTACATTGAAGTGATAATTTTCAAATGAATCGATTATGTGCATCAAATATTAATGAACATAAACCATGTATAAATCAAATATAATATATTAAATATTAAATACACACATAATCCTAGAATATCAAATATCATGAGGAATTAATATGACCCAATGAAAATAAATTGAGATATGCAATTCTTTACCACATGGTATTTTTCATGACAAATATAAGTAGAATAAATAAATAAATTGAAACATGAAATACTGTGAATTATTAATTAATTAGGATGTTACAGGTTATAAGGAAATATATAGACAATATAAATGAAATCATGTCTATAACATTACAATATGACTCAATTACGAGAAATTGAGATGAAGTCCCTTAATATACGCTTCATTTTCATTGAATGATCATTAACCTACTATATAATTGTTTTAAGAATATTAATAATTTATAAAATTTCCATATTGATATTTATAATATAATATATGATCCTCCAATAACATCGTATCACCAAATGGTTAACGATCATTCATTATTTTTATTGTTTGGGTGTCAATATCCTTGTTTTCTTTTGCATGTATTGTCATGATAGTTTAGATTCATATGTATAGAAAATATATAAATAATATATAGAATTAAATAACTATTATATGTATCATTATTTTCATTATATACATTTTTATAATCATTATTGTAATTTTAATATGGATAATGGATCACATCACTTCTTGGATATGGTAGTATATATGTACACATGAGTGACGTTATCATTTCTTTAACAGGTGAAAGGGTTAGGAGGCGGTTTATATATTAATTTTAAGGAATAAATTTCATTTAATTAACATCCCAAATATTAACTAAATTTCTTCTTCTTACCATCCATGTAAACTGTAAGTCAAATTAAATCACATTGCATCACGAGGTAGTAGTCCACCATACACATGAGTTACATTATTGTATTTAAAAAATAATGGATATTAATATGGTATATTTTATATTAAGATTAAATTAGAATAATAATTTCATAAATATCATATAAATATTCTAAATACATAATTATATCTATCCATGAAATAATGAAATGTAAAACAAATCCCATCTGTTAGTGAACCGGTAGTCCTCGTACACATGATCAGCAATTTTGTTTCCCATTTGATGCAAGAGAAAATGAATAATGGTATTTAACTTAACATAATGACATCTAAATATATATAATATAATTATATTACTATATAATCTTTTTTAATAATATTTTAATATGGTGGGACAAGAAACAAAACAAAACGCCCGTTTAAGAACATTACCTCTTCTTCGGACAACGTTTTTATGTTATCTCCAAAATCATTTCTATGTTTAATTTATGATAAAAAAGGTATTTAGGTTGTTAGTATTGTATTAAGGTGTTAACTTTTGAATGTATTGGATGAACCAAATGTCTTTGGATGTCTGGACATAAGAGGAGAGGGGGAGGCCATTTATAAGTGGGGGAGAGGACATATATAAAATATTTGAAAAAAATAAATTTCACACACAAATTTAACCATATAAAAAATTAAAAAATGGGTATTTATTAATAATTAGACTAGATAAGATTAAAATATGCATATAAAATTGGGTTTTTATAAGATGAAGATAATTAGATCCATTACATTTTCAGTTTAACCGCTGTTATATCAGTTTTTACCATAATGACAGTAATTAATTTTTAGTTTTTGTAAAACTTATAATGGTGAAAATTTATTTGATTTAATTATATAATATAAATTATGATAAAAAAGTATTTTACTTATTATTACAAATTTAATTAACAAAATAAGAATAATCCAATTAAAATCTATTCCAATAGATGAGACGAAAAAGTGGGTTTCTAAAGAGAAAATTCTCATAACTATTGAACGTTTAAATATAAATGTTTAAGATGTTATTTATTATTATGACCTAAATTAGTTAAATTTTAATATGATTAGACAATTATTACTATAATAATAATTTAATATAAAATTTTCAATTTTAAATTGTCTAAACAAAAAATATGTTTTTAATAAATATTAGAATTTTTCACTATTGATCAAAAAATGAATCTTTTTTGGAAAATCCCAAAAAAATACCCTTTGAAATTTTTTATACAATTATTTAAAAAATGAAGTTAATTTTGTAAAATATTTTTAAACAAATTGGAGAAAATTATTTCTAAATTATGTGGGATAATATTGGAAAAATTGTTTTTATGAAGGTGTAGCTTTTAAAAAAACATTTTCTTAAATGATTCTTATTTTATTTATAATCAATAAAAAACAATATTTTACATAATTTAGTAATTAATATTTATACCAACCAACTTAACAACTAGGTTATAATAAAATATTATATTAAGGTATATTTAGGCTCGAGGTTTCATGTTCTACAAGCAATCGAACAGATAGAATTTAAAGAAATAATTTTTCATTTTTGTTTAAGCTTAGTGTTGGGTGTATTATATGAAATAAAATATTATGTTATTATTTTATAATTTATGGGTCTTAAATTTTCCCCTCCTTAAATAAACCACATTTTATCAATTTTATCGTACTCTCAAAAATTATGTGTTTCATATTTGAATATTCTTCTATTGAAACCCACATTTTAAAAGAAGTTATTAAAAAATCATCTTAATAATATAGAAATGGAAGTAAAAAAGATCATATTTAATAATACATAACATGGATTTTAATTAAGATACATTAGTTTCAAGTGATTATGTTATTATTCAAAAATAATAATAAATAGTTATAGAGAGTGAAAGAGGACATTGATCACAATGAAGTGAATGGAAATTGGAAAATTTAGGATCTAAACGTGTAAAAATGTGATTATTTAAAACATCATATGATTCATCAGATATGAAGGTAATTTGATAAAAAATATTCAAGATCATTTTCTGGATGTTTATGAATTTCTTTACAGTCTACTAATATAATGAATTATACATAGTTGATATATTTTTATTTCAAAAGAAAATTTTCATCCTTCGGTTGGGCCCAGATCAATTTCTGATTCGTCGCTTACTCCATAGAAATAAATATACAGAAATGAATTTTTTTTATTTTTGAAACACTAAAATTTAATTTTAATGGGTTGTAACATCCATAAAATAGTGACAGTTCTTTCCTTCTATCACTAATTATTTTTCCAATCTAATATGGTTAGAGTGGGATATGCAATATAATATATTAATCTCTAAACCTCAACAGTTATACCACTATATCCTAATTAATATTTAATCATCAAATATATTAATTAAAAACAATAAAATATTTTCAAAAAATTCTCATATGACAATGGTAGGTGTTAATCCTTTATCACCATATAGTTGTGTATTCATGACCTATGGATTTGTTAGATGCAATTGGTTCTCACCCGACATATTGGTTTCCTTGCGTCTAAAACAATATTAATATAATTCCTATAATGATCACAAAGTTCAATAAAACAAAATTTTTTCAGTATAATGATGATACAAACCATAAATGATCCAATAACATTATATTTATTCTATAAAAAAATTAATTTAATTCTTTTCTAACATACTTTTTAACCAATATATATACTAAACCAATCAGTTGTAATTCCATAAATCTTTCCTAAAATATCCATATTATTTGTATTCACCCATCACATAGAACCTAAAAATAATTGTTTAAGAATTAAACTAATTACCAATATTAAAATCATAAAATCATGTTCGTACCCATAAATCATAATTTAATGAATAAATATATGATTAGAAAATTTATCAGAATCGTTATAGGTTTTGGGAAAATTATCGTTAGTTAAGTTACTTTTATGATATAATTATAAAATCCCAATGCATAAATACTTTAAACTATTTATTTTAACATAGATCATTCTTTGTTATTATGGTTAACCATTGTAAGAGGTCATTGACTAGGATAATTCCCAGGCTCCCCGCATTTAAGAGAGAAAATTATTAATGGATCAAGAAAATAAAATATATTTACTTCTTTCATATTCTTAATTTGGCCTAAAAAATTCATTGTATTATGTATTTACTTTTCATGTGTATTACATTTTCCCATTCCAATGATGCAAATTATATAGTGACAGTTTTTAATTTCTAACATAGAGGAAATCAACCCTTCTGTCCTCCATGGTCTCAATCGCTTGTGATCTTAGTGAACTCCTTCATTATTATCTATGTTGAGTTTGAGAGATTGTTATAATATATATTGCTAATAATATTTTGAGATAACTAATTAGGAATAATACTAATATATTTCACTTCCCTCATCATCCAATTTTCGTGTCCATGGTCACAAAATTTTCCTTCATATTTATTATTAATATGATTCATTCATGTTCTATCCATTGAACAAAACTAGAAAACATAGTGCGAGAAACCATAATCATAGTGGGAACACATATAATTTTGTATGTGATTTATAAATCAAGACACCTTATTTTCAATATAATAAACCTTAGTGTTAACCTAGTTCATTGTTTTTAATCATACGTTCAATTCCTTCATAATTTTTAGTAAATAAAATGTGTTTTCCACAGAACATTCAATGAGAGTGTCAAACCAGGTGCGCAGTAAGGTCCATTTTCAGTTACAATATAATACATGATTCAAGCCCAAAATTCATTTTTCATATTCTTTAACCCTATGTCGATTTTTTCTTGAAATAAATATACATGTAGTATTTATAGAATGATGTATTTATAGAAAAACTCACATATTATCTACCCTAACAAATCATTAAGATACTATTCTATACTTATCCATAATGTCTATTATGGGGTGATGTTCCATAAAATATGTTTTCATAAATGTAGTTCCTGAGTTTTTTACTAAACATGTTCTAACACCAACTATAATGCCACCCAATCTATTAAACTAGAGAAAATTTAATCTTTATTACATCGGTATTAGATTCATGGAATTTCATTCTAGAGGACTGCATGTTTTAGTGTTCCATATAAACTAGATACATATATGATTCTCATATTAAATATTAATATTAATATTAATTTTTTTTAAATACCACTATTCCCTTTATATTATTAATTTATATCTTTCACAGAACACTTTCAAGATTTCTTAGAAAGGAAACAAGATAAGGGTGACCTAAAATTAACAACAATTGATATGTAATGTGGATTATATCATGAGTAAATTAGGAATAATAAATATTAAAAAATCATTATGGATAAGAAATTATATCAACACACATACCATTTAATCAATATCTTGAAAATCATGATTAGATAAGGAATTATAAATATAAAAAGGAAAATAAGTATACAAGAATTCCATTTAAAAAACATGACTATCATGAATAAATAAGGAAAAATCATTTTGGGAAGGTAAATAACTAAACATATATGCCATTTAAATAACATTAATATCATGAATAAATATAATATGATAAATATGGAATGGTAAATAACTAAAAAAACATTCAATTTTATAAATAACTAATTATCAAATGCATCTATAGATACCATAAATGAGAAAATACCCTGAATAATATTAACTGAATAATTAATGAAGGAAATTATTAATTATTATGAGTCATTATCTAATCCATCATGATTCCTCCACTGTCAAGACCTTACACAATATATTTTAAAACTATTAATAAAAATCGATTAAATGATAGCTTTGTAATTTTCCTCGTGAGACTACTAATTCATGAAGGGTATATATAATTCAGGACCCCACCTATCACTACATGCCCAAATAAATCCTCATATATTTAATAATCAATTTAATTTCAGATGAATTTTTATTACCATTGAATATATATATTTATTATTGGACACATATTTATCAATATTTCCCTAGATAAAAAATATCACTCAATATATAACAAAGTATTCAAAAATGATATTGTGGTTTAATAAATTAACATTCCCATAATAAATAATTTCTTTATTTAGTGGAAATTTATTATCCAATGATCATTGGAAAGTTAATACTTGAAGGGAATTCTAATGACTAAAAAAATTAATAAAGTTATTTTCAATACATTACATGGTCAAAATTATTATAAAACATTCATATAAGGAATAAAGATGGTATTAATAAAACATATACTTTGTAGAGTAAATATAATTAATGGTTGTTTTCATTGATGAATAATAATAAAATAAAAGATCGTTAAATAATTCTTGAGGAAAATATATTTCTCACATTATGAATATTTTTTTAAACAATTAATTATATAATCATATTAATAAAAATAATATCATACATTATCTTCTTATAAAATTTTATCACCAATTATTTAAAGATATTTCATTATTTTCAGTATTTTGGATGTTAATTTACATCTTTTCTAACACATTTTTTATCATCAATTATTTTATTACTATATATAATAAATAGATCCATAATATAAGTAATGATATTAATGTTATAAATATATTTTTTATCATCAGATCCATTTTTAGAATCATTTTTTAAATTTTATCCTACATTGTGGATCATGCCACTTTATGGAGACGGTAGGTCATATGTACGCATGAGCAAAATTATCAGTTCATTAGAAAGTGAAAGGGTAAAGAGTCGGGTGATATATTAACACTAGAAAATAAATATAATTTAATATATATCACATATATTCACTAAATGTATCCATATTACCTTCTAAATAAATCGTAAGTACAAAATAGATCGCATCGCTTTGTAGGGCAGTACACCACCGCACACAGGAATGACATTATATTATTATAAAAGAAATAGAACATAAAAAGGTATACGTGATATTAAAATTAAAAAAGGATATTATCATAATAAATATAATATAAATTTTCTAAAACCATAATTATATAATTTCATTAAATGTGTTGATGGAAAAACATTTATATTGGTTTTCAAATCGGTATTCCACCATTGGCACCATTGAAATTTTAGTTTCCTGTTTGACGGATGAGGAGATGGATATAGATGATGAATTTTACATAATAACATCTATTTATTTTTAATATACATAGTTTATTTTAAAATCATGGTTTAATATTATTTTCAGGTGATGTAAGATGTTTCAAAATAAAAACAATAATCTAACATCATTACCTCTTCTTCAAAATAGTTCTTTAGGTTTTCATTGATTGCCTTCCCAGGTTGGATTTATGATAAAGAAAAGAGATAAATGATGTCACTTTTGGATAATTTTATTTTTATTTTTAAAGATATGGGATGAAAGTAATTTCTTTTGATGTGTGAATGGGGAGGACAGGGTGTGGCCTTTTCTAAGTGGGGGAGATAACACACATGAATTTTCTTAACCGGATTAATTACACCCACATTTTCAACATTACAAAAACCAAAAACGGGTCATTATCTATTTTATATGAGATAAGGGTAAAATGGTTCCTTAAAATGGTTCTTTTACATGTTTTTTGGTCATGTTAACCCTAATATTATTATTTTACCATTAGAAAATTAGTTTTTACCATAACCATTGAAATTAATTCTTCTTTCTTTCACTATTAATAATGGTCAAAAAATAAGTTGAACATATTATATAAAATAAATTTGTCTTATTAAAATAATTTAATCCATATATCCAATTTCATGTCATAGAAGTGTAATAATACAATTTAAAATTTAAATATTCACAGGTGGTAAAAATATTACTTCCATAGATATAATTCTCATTAGAATAAATGGTTTGGAAATAAAGATATTATATGAAATTGAGACTTGAATTAGTTAAATTTTAAAACAATTTTACTATTTTTACTTTAAAACAAATTTAATATATAATTCATCATTCCATATTATTTAAATGAAAATAAATCTTTCAATAAATAGTAGTATTTTTCACTATTTTTCAAAAAAAAGAACATTTTTAGAAAAATCATGAAAATTCACCCTAATATAATTTTAATATTTTATTTTTTAAAATAATGTTATTTTTTTAAAATAATTTTTCTTAAATTGGTAAAGACTAATTTTAAATTATGGGGGAAAATGGTGACTAAACTATTTTTATAAAACAAATTCAAAATAATTATTTTTTCATTTATATAATTTTTACTTTATTTATAATAAATATATAAAAATAAATTTCATAATTTTGTTATTAATATTGTAAAATATTTATTTAATTTATATTTTATAATGGTATACTATATTAGGATTCATTTAGGTCCATGGTTTCATATTCTATAAGCTATCCTAGAGATTTATTTTTAAAAAAATAAATATCATAATCTGTTTAAACTTAGTGCTGCATGACGCATATACTATATAATGTAATATTATTATTTTATAATCATTAGGTGTTACATTAAATACATCGTAAATAAATCATTTACTTGAAATTTTACCTTGTGATCATAAATCAATGGTTTGATAGATGAAACAAAAATTGATAAACCACATCATAAAAAGAGTTAATAAAACATCCTACTAATAAATGATAAAGAGAATCAGAAATTTCATATGGAATAACACATAACTAGGTTTATAAGTAAGATAAATTTGGATTCATGTGAAGATATGTACATGGAATATATTTTAAATAATTCTATGGAGTGATAGATGTCATTGATCACAAGAAAGTTAATAATAAATGGAATGGTAAGGATTTCAAAACCATAAATCTATAATGATTTACAATAGAACTTAATTCATTGTATTTTTTGTTAATAGGATAAATTTATTTCTTAATATACCTTATCTATAAAATTTGAAATTATTTTACTATCTAAATAACATAAGTAAATATATTTATTTGATATTTTTTATTTCATAAGAACAATTTATTCCTTTAGTTTTACCTCGGTCAATTTTAAATTCATTGCTTACTCTAAGAAATGAATATCCAAAAGTAAAATTTATATCTGAAGCACAAAAATTAACATTTAATAGATCATAATATCTATAAAATATTGATAATATATATCCATATGTCCCTATTATTGTCTAAAACCAATATTGTTAGAATAAGTTAAACAATATAATAATTTATTCTCTAGACCTCAACAATAACACCAATGATTCATATTTAATATTTATTGATAAAACTATTTATTTAAAATTTAGATATAATTATCAGAACATAGTTTAGGTAAATGTTTGGAGTTAAACTCTAATATCCCTTAAATTATATCTTCAAGACCTACTGTCCTACCAGATGTGATGGTTTTTCACCTGACATGTGGGCTTTTGTTGTTCTAAAACTCTATTAATATAAATCATATAGTTTATATAATTTTTAATAAACTATAATTACTCCACCATAAATATAATATAAACAATAAAGTATATAAATACTTTTAAAATTATTCCAAAAAATATAATGACATTATTCGTTAAATAACTATTTCTCTAAAATATATACCGACCTAATGGCTTATTTTCCATAAATGTTTTCTAAAATATCATTAATCTTGGTACACTCCCATAACCTAAAACCTAAAATGGTTTTTAAAACATTCAAATTATGATTATTTTTAACTCAAAAATCTACGGTGGTATCTATAAGTCCTATGTTAATGAAGACATATACGATTCTGACCAATAATACAATCCTTTTATGTTTCATTAAAAATACCAATGGTAAAAATAATTGAAAAATATAATTCTATAATACAAATAAATAAATATTTCAACCATTTTATTTCAAAATATGTCCCCCCATGGTCTAGGGGATATCATTTATAAAATTAATTGACTAAGAAAATACTCAGATTCCCCACATTTAAGGAAATGACCTATAAATGGGTCCCTAGGAAGAATTTTATTTCCATTCATAATTCTATTCATAATTCCTTAGAAATTAATTTCATTATGAAATTCTTCTCCAAACAGAAAGTACATTCCCATTCATTTGTGACACTTTCCTGGGTGTTTATTTCCATATCTCATACATGGGAGAAATCTACCCTTCTTTCCTCCATATTCTCTATCCCTAGATGTCTTAAAAAACTCCACCATTGTCTTCTTTTGTGATATTTTGAGTTTTTTAAGGTATATATTGTTAATCATATTATAGGATAACTTATTAAGAATAATGATTATATATTTAACTCTAGTCATCATCCCATTTTTATTCATTGTCACCACATTTTCCTTAATATTCACTATAAACGTTATTCATTTGAGTTCCACCAATTGACTACCAAAAATCATAGAGCGAGGAAAAAATAATCATAATGGGAGAACCATATAATTATATGTAATATGTATAAATAATTACATCTTATTTAAAATATAAACCAACTTATTTTTAACCATTTTATTCACTATCATCATCTATTATTATCATTTATAATGGGTTGTAATGAAAATATTAATAATAAAAGATCACCGCCCAGTAGTATCAAACAATGTATGTAGTATGTCCTATTTTCATTTACTCAGTAATGATTAATTCAGGATTTATGTTCTTTTTTTTGAAGTTATTACCCGTAGGCTATTCTTTCCACTCATATTATTCGTACAAAGAAGTAATTTGATGGAAACCCATGTAATATCTACCTATATAAAACATTAGAATTTTATTATATACCTTTCCGCAAATTCTATCATAAGGTTTTGTTCCTTAAATTGTGGTTCCCTAAATCTGGTTCTTAATGCTTCTACTAAACATCCCTTAATACCAACTAAAACAATCCCGTCCCCAGTGACCCAGAGAAAATGTCTACCTTATTTCACTATCATAAGATATAAGGAATCATATAATAAAGGATTGAATAATTTATTTACCCTGACATAATACAAATATACATTATCCCCAGATTATATTCAACAAATCAAATTGAAACATATTTTTTTGACAATATAACTTTACCTTCTAGAATATTCTTTTATATCACTCATAATACATTTATTGGATTCTTGGGAATGTAAAAAAATATCTTGAGCTCAAATACATAGTAAGAATTATATAATGTAAAATATATCATCAGTAAATGACAAATATTCAATATGTAATAAAAAATATAAAAATTCAATTATCTAAAAACACATTCCATTTAATTCATAACATTAATATCATGAATAGACAATGAATAATGAATATGTTAAGGCAATTAACTAGACATGCATGCTTTCTAATAACAAAACTATTAGGAATAGATAAATAATAATCAATTTGTAAATTTAAATAATTGAACACACGTGTCTATTATTTAAATTGACTATCTTGAATAGATATAGACTAATCAATATATAAAGGTAAATATATGAAAAACATAGGATTTTAAACAATAACTAAGAATGAAATAAATTTAAAGATAATATCATTGTAAATATAATATAGAAAATAATAATGGAATTCTTAATGAATGAAATTATTAAATATTAGAGGTCTTAATCATAGGCATCATTATACCCGTACTATCAAGACCTTTAATAAGACAGTTAAAAATTCTGTGTAAAACCCCATTTAAGGATTCCTTTATAATTTAGCTCATGAGACTATTGATGCATCGAGGGGCTATATAATTCCATTCCCCATACATTACGACATGTCTTTATCATTTATCATATATCAAATAATTGATTTAATTCATGAGAAATGTGACTTATTGTTAAATATATGTATTGATTAACAGATTTAGATTTATTAATATTTCCACATATAAAACAATAAGTTCCAATGTAGAACACCATATATTTAAAAGATATATAATTTAAGATAAGCGATTATACATTATAAATAATTTATATATTTTGGATAAATTTAATATTCAATAACCATAGTAATGTAAATATTTCACGATATAGTTAATTACTGAAAAATTAATTAAGAAACTAAATGTCAATAATTTACTAGGTAATTTTTTTATAATACAGATGTAAAATTAATAATTATTGTTTAAATATAACATATTCCTTCTTGTGACTAACAAAAATAAGTGGCTCTAGTTATTGATAAATTGAAACACCATAAAAATATATTTAATATATTCTTGGTGAAAATATCATTTTATGATTAAAATTAATTTTCAAAACTAAATGTTCAAAAAATATTTTCAACATAATTTTCTATGAAAATAAAATTTGATATATATAATGGGGCCTTTAAAATATTTAGTGGTCATGATGAGAAGAAATTTTATAATTTCTATGCACATTAAAATTAAAATACCTTACACAATTTTAGTAAAAGAAAAAAACAATTATTTGAAAAATCAAATGAAGATTCCATTGATAATTTTTTAAAAATTCAATAACGGGTAAAAAATAAATAATAAATAATTTTTCAAATGTAAAAAAACTGTTGATTCTTTTTAAAAAATGGTTTTTAAAGAAAAACAATTTTCTATTGAAGAGATAAATGAACTCAAATTATACATAGAAGAAAATTCACAATAATTTTAATTAACAAAGGGTGTAAAATGATACTATTATATAAAAACATCATGAATAACCATAGGATATGAAAATTAGTTTTTTTATCATACAATTATCAAATAATTTCTTTCAATGTAAATTCAATCATAAAAAATCCTGATTAAAATGATATTGTGAAATAAAACCATACAACAGTCATAAAATTGAAGTGGTACATAATAAGTGAATCAATTATGTGTATCAAATTTAAGTAAATAAACAATTATGGATTTGAAAAAAATATATCTAATAGTCAATACACACATAATAATATAATATCAAGTACAGCGAAGAAGAAATTTAACCTTGTGAAATTAAATTGAGTTATGAAATTTTTTACAACATGGTAATTATCAATTATATCCCTTTGGATGAAATAAATACTATTGAAAATTTAAATACAAATAATTATTAATAAATAATGATATTATATTTTATTGTGACAATATATACACAATATAATTGAAATTATTTGCATAACATTAAAATATGCATCAATATAGGGAAATTGTGAAGAAATCCCTTACTATATGCATACTTTTTGTTGAACCTTATTTAATCAACTATTTAATTAATCTAATGATGTCATTGAAATGTACTAGAATCATATTAATATTTATAATACCATATATTATCATCTCATAATATATTATCACCCATTTATTAATGATCATTCATTATTTCCATTGTTTCAGGTGTCAAGTGTTGTGTTTTCTCATGCAGGTTTTATCCTGAAAGATTCACTTCATATATATATATAACATTTTTAATATAAATAATTTTATAAATTTTATAAATATAATTTTTTCATTATATTCATATTTATAATAATTATTTAAATTTGAACATGGAGAATGGATCACATCTCTTTTTAGAGATGATAGGTTGTATATATGCATGACTATTGTAATCATTTATTTAATGGTTTAGATGGTTAGGATTTGGGTGATATATTAATTTTAAACAATCAATATAATATCATAAATATCAAATATACTAGTTAAATGTATCATTAATACATTCCATGAAATCTATGTGTGAAAAACCAATTTACATTGCTTCACAAGAAGGTAGTCCACAATATACATGATCGAAAGTGTCATATTTTTAAAAATAATAGAATGTAAAAAGGTATATGTGATATTAAAATATTAAAAAAATAATAATATCATAAATATAATTGAAACTTAATAAATAAATTATGATATCAATCCATGTAATGTGGGTATGTAAACAAATTAAAGCCATTCACGTGGTGGTAATGCGCCATACACAAGATCGATTGTTTCATTTCCCATTTGATTAAATTGGAGATAAGTATAAGTCATGTTCTTATCATAATTATATATAATAATATATATAATAAAATATTGTTATTATATATTCATGGTTAAATAGTATTTTAATGAGATGGAAGAAGAAACAAATAAAATTTCTTGAATAAGAATGTTTCTTCTCCTTCAGAAAAATTCTATAGGATCGAAAAAAGTCTTCATTGGAAGAACTTGGGTTCCAAAATGGGATCTATGAAGTTTTTATGAGATTAATAAAGTTATTTGATTATTTATTTAATTAAATATATTTATTTGGAATTGTGAATACAAGATGATATGGGTGACTTTTTATAAGTGGTGGATAGTACACACATTAATGTTTTGAAAGGAATCAATTAATCCAACATTTTTATCTTTCAGAAAGAAACAAATAATTTAATTATAGATAATAAAATGTTATATGTTTGAAATTTGTCCATAAAATTGGTGTTGGAAAATTTTTTAGATTGTTTTAACCTATATCTTTTACTTTAACCCCCCTATAATTTAATTATTACCTTAACTGTGATAATTATCTTTAACATATTTTAATATTTATAATGGTTAGAAATTAATTAGAAATTGTTATGTAAAATAAATTCTACTGATAAATAATATTGATTCCATTTTTATATATTTAATATTTATAATAAGATGAATCATCATTAAAATTAATCCTGTATACGTGACAAAAAAGATGGTTTCCAAAGAGAAAATTGTCACAAGTGTAGAAGGATTTAACCACATTATTTAATATGAAATTGTTTCAAATTACATAAATTAATAAAATTTAAATATAATTTAACTGTTTTTATATTAAAAATAATTTAAAAAATAATTTTACCTTGTATATTATTGAAACAAAAAGGCAATTTTCAATAAATATCAGTATTTTTCAAAATTTATCAATAAAACCTTTCTGAAGAATACCAAAAATTAATCCTAAGATAATTTTTATATTATGATTTCCATAATTATGATAATTTTAGAAAATAAATATTAAAAAAATTTGAAATAAAATTTTATATTAATTGGGAATGTCTTTAGGAAGTCTTTTTTAAAAAAATTACAGTTTTCCTAAAAAAATTTATTTATATTTATGTTATTCATACGTTATTTTATATCAATTGATAACCAGAATTTTTATAATTTATTTAGAAATATTCATAAATTATAATTTAATTTATAGTTTATTATGGTATATTATATTATATTTCATTAAGGCTCTCAGTTCATTGTTATATATGCTATTGAAGAGATTAATTATAAAAGAATAAATTTCATATATTGTTTAAGCTTATTGTTTCACACAAAATATGATATTGAATAAAATGATCTCATTTTACAAATTTTTGGTGTTAGATATTTTTTCATAAGCCAAATTTACACACCACATTTTTTTTATTTTTTATAAAATCTGTAAAACCATAAACTATGACATAAATGAAACATCATGTGATAATAATCCTCTATGGGGACATCTATTGGAATTCTCTACAATTCATTCAAAATAAAATTTCATTCAAACTTTTTGATGATTCAATAAAACTTGTATAAAAACTCATGTATTGTTTTTAAGGAATATATCTATTTTTAATTATTCTCCTCTATTTCTAAATATTTCTCTTTCTATTATTTCTATTATTTTATTCTTTTCTTCATCACTATGAAAAAACATTGTGTGTTATCATTTCTTCATTAATTGATTATAATATTTTTCCCAGTTAAATTGAAAGGATAAATTCATTATTAGGGTTATGGACCACCCATTAACTCAACATCAAAATGACAACTATATTTTCACTATGGTTCAGGAAAAAAAATTTAGTGTCCACATTACATGTACTGAGAAAAATAAAGTAAACAAACACCATAAAAAGTGAAAATAATATCTACTAATATGGTTATACTATACCAAAAATTATTGGGGAAAAAAATGAAATCCATGAGATCCAAGATAATATAATTGAGTTAATGAAGAAAATAGAAAAAAAATATTTCCTCCCCCATGTGTTAAAGAGATAAAGGTAAGATCTATTAAAAGTTGAATAATATTATGATACTATGACCTTTCACATCGAGTAGGATGAGAAAAACATAAATGAACACTCACTATTGACTTATATAAATAGACACTAAGAAATCTTTCATTATAATTTTAGACCATAACATATATACATATTACATCATTACACCATATTATCTATTACAAAGCATAATAAATTGCACCTTTGGAATCTATAATTGTATTTACTTTGAGAATTATATTTATAATAATATTAGTTTTAAAATGAGACATAAATTTATATAATGAGAATTATCCCCAAAAGATAAACATATACATATATTATACACAATACACTTCTTCATTGACAATAGAAAGGAAACGTCAAAAGGGTGACCAAATATGATATGTAATGGGTATGACAATCGATATATCAATCATATCAAAATAGGTAATAATTTATATTATCAAAAAACATTAATAATAAAAAGTATGTTTAGTAATGAATACATAATCAGGAAAAAATATATAATAGATTCATACCATATCCTGAATCATAAATATATTGTATAACATTAAAGTGAGCAATTAGAAGACAATAATCATTATTCAATGATACATAACATTTAACTGTGCCACTAATACAATCATTTAAAATCACTACTTATGTCATGGTGATCCATCAAGAAATTAATATCCAAATAAATGAGTATAACAACCTTTGTCCTATAACATAATGTATCAACATAAACAGCAGTGTATCATAACATAAAAATATCATGAGATATAAGGATTCACACAATGGAATGTAGGAGTATATATGTATGTTCCCACTGATCTCATAATGAAAAACCAAACATATTTATGACACATGACCATGAAAACATTCAAAACATTATCATAATACGATTAAAAGTAATGTGTATTTATATGGAATATGAATACATATTCTCTTAATGTAAGATTATGTATCGATAATCATTAGTAAAAAAAGAATGATTGGGAGATAAACACAATATTTTACTCATGAAACCAATGAATTTTCAATAAAAAATTTTATAATGAACATAAATATATTATAAAATTATTTTTTAACATTATCCAAATTTATTACATTTTATAATACTCTCTTCTAAACATTAATTACACATATTATTTTCTTAAGAATTGTGTTTATAAATAGATTTATTATATTTTGATTGTTTCGTACTAGTTTTTGTGTGTTTATGTCAATCATAAATAATTGATAATTAGTTCATATTTAAAATATCATTAATGTTAGTAGATTCCTAGTATTTCTATTATTTATATAGTCCCATTTTCATCTTTCGAAAAATGAAAGTGTCGTTTTCAGGAATGGAATTCATAACATGAACATTTTAGTTGATTTTATCAACATTAAATGATACTTTATAATAATAATAGATTTTAGATTCTCTATTAAAAAAATTAAAAATAAAATATATTAATAATTAATATCATATATTAATATTAATGATTATTTAATACCCATTTATGGTGAAATTTTTGAAGTTATTAAGGGTAAAATTATAGAGTTATATTATTGAAATTTGATTTTTATAGAATAATTTTTATGCTAATAAAATTTCTTTTCGGGGGATGAAATATTTAGAGAGAGTGGTGACAAGTAGTTAATTAAAAACATTTATAATAACTATAGACATTCATTGATGGACTCCCTCCTCATAACAAATTCCTTTTTATTAAAATAATTATGCCTCCTTCATTTGACCATCATCAAACTAATATGATATAGGATTTGAGGGAAAAAATGATTATGAAGACAATAAAAATAAAAAAGTGTAAAATATTTTTGGTCGGAGTAGTAGTGGCTTCTTTTTATAGATTAGTTTGAGTGATGTTTTTTAAATTTTCATTATCAAAATATTATAAATTTCCATCATTACATGAAAAGATCAAAACAAGTGAAAAAAAAATTATTTTTATTAATATTTGATTCATTATTCACTTATATTTTATTTGTTATAAGTACTATACATTATTTTAAACTCGTATTATATTTTCTATTATTTAAAGTTTTTATATGTTATTAACTATTCACTTGATTAGCTTATTTTTCACATAAATTGAAATAAACCATATTAATACATTTTTAGGACCTCATCCCAAAAAGGGAACCATATTATTCAAAATTAAATATATGAAAATATGAATCTTGACTACTATATAAAGTAAATGTCATAATTTATAAGAAAAAATAATAAAAACAAGTTTTTATGTAATGATCTATTATATTTTGCATATCATCGTTACATGTTAATATAATTGATGTTAAATTTTTATTGTAAATGTTTCAAAATTAATAAATAACATATTATTATTTTTTACAAAAGGATTTGACACCCATTATATCATTTTAAATACACCCTTGTGTATATGTGTTCCTAACAATCATATATAGTTACCACATGCATATTACCCCATTCCACTCCTTTATTTAACCTTACCCACATCTATAAAATTCATTCAACCTATTTTTTTCTCTCCCAATATTAATATTACATTTAAAATATTTTTCTTTATTTCCATATTTTTAATTGATTTTATGATATTTAAGGAAAACCATGGGGATTAGGGTCTCAATTTCAAAGCAATTTTATTTTATTTATGTTTTATTACTATTTTATGTTTTCATATTGATGTTTCATATTTCATTACCATAATATAACAATTCTTATAATTTTGTAATATATTTTTTAAAATAACATGACAATTTCTATTTCGGTTCAGTGTTTCATGCACTATAAAATATTAATCATATTTGGGGAATAAAAATTTAAGGTGCGACATTATACCCAATTAAAAAATATTATCCTAAATATTTCATTTATGGGATCAATATAGAAGTGGTTAATTTTTTTGAAACCACAATATTTAAAAAACCTACGTTTGATATCTTATATAACATCCAACGCCGAGCATAAATGAATTATAAAATATTATTATTTAAATATGATCCTTATAACCAATAAATTAAATTGGAAGGTATGAATAGGATTAAATAATTTATGAAATATATATAAATAAACTAATCAATAAAAAAATTTCAATAGATAACATTTAAATAAAAAATCAATTTTTAATCGACATTTTATTTTATTAAAAAAATTTGTTATAAAAAATTTAGTATATTGTTATAATATAATATAATTAATTTATTGAAATTTTACAAACATTATTTTATAAAATGAAATTAATTCTTGAAATCAATATATAAAAATTAATTTAGAGTGAATTATTTTTTATTTTTTCGAAATTACTGATTTTCCTGTGAATTTTGAAAATTTACAATTGTTTAAATATTTCCTTTTGTTGTCTTTAAATAATGAAATTTAAAGGACCCTATATAATATGGAATTGGTTTTAAAGTGGAATATTAAATTTTTTTTTACAAAATAATCTAATTAATTTCATTATATCAATAAATTTAATGATTTATCTATAAGATTTATTTTATGGATAAAAATGTGATTTTCTATAATCAATTTTTGAACTACTTGGTTTAACTATTTTAAATAAACACTAATGAGAAATTATTTAAATGAAATTTATATTATATATATCAACATATATTAATTTAAATTCAGATAATGAATATTAATAGTTATTGAGGTAATGTATCATCATTTTCCCATGAAAAACGCATTTTCCAAAAAAATTGTTTTTCACACATTGTAGTATTACATTGAAAAGAATTTATTCCAATTATAGAGATTGGATTCTTTAAAATGGAAATAATATTTCTAATAATCATATTTTATATTACATAAAAAGTAATGCTTAATTTGTGTTCATAATGAATATTAAAAAACAGTAAAAATCATCACCACGATAAAATGGTAAATTATATTATAATTGGTTTAAACTATGTGATAAGTCATCTATTTTTAAATTAATTATTATAAAGTGAGTAAATTTTCACCCTTTTCTCCTTATACCCTATTTTTTATTTTGGGACACTTTTCCATGAAGCTGACTTATATAATAATTTAAAGAATGAAAAAGACAAAATGTAAGTATCATGCTTTTTATAACCTCTTAAGTATTTACTAAGGGAAAATAAAATGTAGTGATTTAATATAAATGATTATCTTGGGAATAATTAAATTATTTTCATGATGATAATTTATTTTTATTTTTTAGTAACTATATAATTAAATTAAATTATTACGCAACACCAACACATTAAATATTTCATTAAAATTAATCAAAAATAAATGATAATAAAAATATTAAAATTAATAAAATTTGAAAGATTTATTTTTTTACATAAATTTTGTTGATAATTTTGAAAATAGAGTTATTACATAAATTTATATTTATTAATTTCATCTTTTTCTTGATGTTTTCAATGAAAAATTAAATTAATAACGTCGAATTTCACATTAATAAAATTTTTTAAAAAATAATGTTTTATTATATGATTTTAAATTCCTAAAAATATTATAATCATCCATGGGAACTGAAATTGGTTGATTATATTTATAAGAGTCTATTTATTTTCTTTTTTCCTTTTATATTAATTTTTTGACCCCTATAGAGTAAAAACATTAATACCATGTTAACTTTCTAAAAAGGATAAAGGGGATACAATATAAATTTAAGTTTAAAAAATTCATTTAAATAATATTAATTTTTTATTTTTTGTGAGTATTTATGCTCATAAACATATTTTCTATGAAAACTATCAATTTGGCTCCATTTTAATCTTATAATTTATTTTTAATAATTTAATACATTAAAAAATTTAATAGAACCCCTCCCCTCTCTTTTAAAAAGGCGCATGCTCTTATCATTTGTTCATACATAAAAATAATTTTGGATAATAAAATAAATAAAAAACCCTTCCTTACTTCAAATAACATACGATAGATTCCCTTTTTATTAGAAAATCCTTCTTGTAAGTATTTTTGTGAAAACCCAAGAGGTTTTCCAAAAAAGTGGTATCCTTGTTAACCGAGCATTTTGGTTTATTTATTCTTAATCCTCCATAAAAAATTATTCAAACATTTTTATATAAAAAAATAATTGTCTCACATAATTTGATATGTTGATATTTTAATTTCATAACCTACATATGTCTCATCTTCCATTAAATGAGAAAAAAATCCTCATTCATTTGTACGACAGACTGTCACCTCATGAACCATTGTAATTTATTTTCCACTATCACTAAAGATGAATATATATAATGAGGAATTTATGGAATACAAATTATATTATTTACATAATTATAATTATTTAAAATTAATATATCATGTATTTTCTTACATTCTCATTCATTAAATATGATAACATTGTTCATGCGTACATGTAGACTTCCACCTCTACGAAGCGATGTGATTAGTTTTTCACCACCACATCTCATGGATGGAATATATAAATGTATTTAATAAAATAATATGGTATATATTACATAATTATCATTATTAAAATTTTAAATAATCATTACCATCTTTCCATCCTGATTGGGTAAAAATAGAAATGTTAATCGTGCATATGTAAAACCAATAATCTCTATGATTGTTACATGATTAGTTTTTCATGTCCAATTTTCGTGGATTTATTTCAAAGAATAATTTATTAATAAAAATTAAAATTATATCATGATTATTATTTTTAATATGATGGAACAAGGACTTATTTTACAACAGTAAACCCACTGATTTCATTTTGGACATATAAACTGAATATCATCAAAATAACCTATGTAAAGATAACTTTTAAAGTAAATAAATATAACATGGTAATAAATAAATATAATGGAAAAATAAACAGGAAAAATATTCCCAAACTAGAAAAAAATTAACATATTGTAGTTATTCATAATGATAAAGTATGTGTGTGACATGTCAAACTCATGTTAAGGGGTTTCTTCTCAATTAGCGTTAATTGAGCCACATTTTAATTTCAAACACCTTATTTATTTTATATAGTTAATATAATCTTCCTTTTAAATGTAATTTCAGGAATCCTTCATACTTAATAGTATTTTAATATTTAATATAATATGTTTTGATATGAAATTTACCGTGGTGGAAATAGATTTATATCTCAATATTATTTTATTTTTCATTGTTTATGCATGAATTTCTATTTAAGGAAGTCATGTGATCATTGATTAATAAAACCCCATAATTTTATACTCCTCTCAATTTTCCCGAAATTTTCAATTAATATTACTATACTCTTCAATTTAGTATATAAATTTATTGAGAAAAATGTTTCTACGAGAAACCAGCATTATATCTCTCTTTAGTCAAAGATGGTTTTTTATATCTTTGTTTTCTTAAAATGTATCAAATTTTTTTTATAAATATTTCAGAATTAATTTTTTATAAATTTTTTTTAAAAGAAATATTCTTGTTGTTTTATGAATAAGGTAATTTTTTACTTGTTTTACGAAAGTGTTAAAGGATTTCCTTTTTTAACTAATATTTAAAAAAAATGCATACCTTCATGACTAATAAATAACATGATTCTTAATTTAAATTTTTATATGTATATTTTAAAAAATAATGTTTTCTACAATATTTGGTAAATTTTTACATTTTAAAGAATAGATTTCAAATGAAAAGGGTATATTACTCATTGGATATTTTTTATGATCTTTCAAAAATATTAATTAACAAAGATAAATATTTATTTGATGGATTGATTCTGAATTCTCTATATATGTATCTTACACATTTACATATCTCATTATCCATTACATTAATGGGTTAATACAAAGATTATATTTATTTCTGAAACTCTTTCTTTCTGACATATCCTTTGATTAAGTCATGAGTAGAGATTAGGAAGTCCATTTCTTTACAACGGTAATTATAATGTTTATACCTTATGATTAGTTTTCTTTTGTAGAAACCATAATTACAAACATTTTATAATGGGTGCGTCTGGATAGTGATTCAGTGGATTGGGTAATTTATATGGACGCATTTGACGTTATTTATGGGATTAGGGAGTAATCCTAATCTATTATGGGACTTTTACGACTCTGTGATATTGTCTAGGAAGTTAGCCTTAACACATGTTCATGTTAGTTTATATGTTCTTACCACATTTCCCATGTTTCCATGATCTTATTATACCATGTTCTTTATATTACCCCCCACCCCTTGATTACACAATAGAATTCAATTTTACGATAGCATGTATTACCTTTAAATCACTTGATTTAATTTTGTGTCAGGTTTATTACCATAGTAAACTTTTTTTCTCATCCCATGTTTTAATAAGTTTTTCAAAGGGTTTATAGATAAGTATGGACAAGGGTGAGGTCATGAAGAAAATTGTGAAGATATTTCTGAAAAATAAAAAAAATATATCATAACTTTTTTATTGAAAAAATTGATACAACGTAAAAGTGTGCACTTTTGTATTTAAGATATATTTATTTATGGGTGGGGGGAAAATACTATAAAACTCTATATCGTGAAGATCCTCAAATGTAACAAAATAAAATATTAACTTATAACTGAAGATTATTAAATATTTCTTAGTAAGTGTGTATTGTTGGTATCAGAGGAAAATTTTAGATAACTTTTTATATTAGGATATCTTCTTGTGAGGTTAACTTAAGAGTAAAGTAATCCATCATGGATTTATGAGATTAATTTTGATCATAAGTTTAATATATTAGCCACCCATTTTCGGGTTTTAAGTAATGAGATTTTATTTTACTATTAATGGTTGAATTATATTTTAAAAGAAAATTTTAATTTAATGTGGCATTATAAAAATTTAGACATTTATGGAAATCATTAGTTTATATTATAGGTTATATAATAATGCCATATGAATTTTTTGGTATGAGACATTATAAGTGATTGATGTTATTTGAATATAAATGATAAATTTTTCTTGGATGAATATGTGATAAAATGATTAACATACTTGAAATTTAACCTTAGTTAAGAAATTTTTTAATAATTATAAGGGAATTTATTTATCAAATTATCAAATTAAATGTTTTTTTGTTAATTTTGTGACTTTAGAGTTCAATGTTGTATTTCATCATATAAATGTTTAATTATTTTTTATAATTATCATACCTTTTTCTATACATTTTTCTTGGTTAATGTGTAAATATAAGATTAAAATATATTTATCCTTTTGTGGAATTACGTTACTACTTAAAATTTAATTTTATTTATTTTACCATTAAAAAATTTCATATTGAATACTCATTGTTCAGAGTTAAAAATGGAATTATAGTTGAAATTGATTAAATGATGAAATTTTACTTGTCAATTAAATGTATATTTCTTATGATCTTAATGTAGATGGAAATGAATTATCTAAATATATTGAAAAGATCTTGAAATTAAATTTGTATTTTTTTATCATTATTCATATTGAATTTATAGTCATTCTCACACCTCTTGGGTTTATGGTTTCCGGTTCACTGTCTTTCCCAAGATCATTCAATTTACTATGATCAATGACCTTTGTCTCTATCCATAACTATTTGGGTGTTACCATTTTCTTCCATGATCATATTTTCACTTACCAATAATGTTTTATAACATTTGATCCCAGTTATGTGTTATATTGGATGACCTTCATACTTCCCTTTCTCTCTTATCAATAGGAAGTTTTATCAACCCATTTTATGTAGTGGGGTATAAAATATGGTATTTTTAGGAGGAAAAACATTAAATACCAAGATCAAGTTATAATTTTTAGTGAAATATTTATTAATTGGAGAATAATATAACATTATAAAATTTAAAAAATAAAATTATATTCAATATAGTAAACAGAACACGACACTGAGCCTAAACAAACCATGAAATATTATTATTTAAATCTGACTATTATAATCAAGATGTTAAATTGGGGGGTATAAATATGGTTAACTAATTCATGAAATATATATATAAATCCTAAAAATATAAATATATTTATAAAATTTTATACAATAAAGCCCTAATTTTAATAAATAAATTTTATTCATCAAAAAAATTATTTTCTTCCCAAATGATTCTTATTGTTTTTTAAGAAAATAATATAATTAATTTATGGAAATTTTATAAAATGTATTTGATAAAATAAATTTTAATTTTAAAAATATTATATATTAATTATAGTAAAGATATTTGTTTTTTATTTTTCTAAAATGACTGATTTATTATTGAATAATAAAAATTTATGATTTCTCATATATAGTCATTTATTTTCATTGAATACAATAATTTCGAATTACCATAATATATTGGAATAACTATAAAATTTAAATATTAATTTTATTATTTATAATAATTCTATTAATTTCATTTTACTCTTTAATTTTTCGAAATTTAGTATAAGATTATTATTTTGCTTAAAAATTTAGTTTTTAGCCCACTATTTTTATTTACATAAAATTATTCCATTCTAGTTAATTCAAATAACCAGAAATTAGGTTTTATTTAAATGAAATATATATATAATATATCTATATATATGAATTTTTAATCATATGATATAATTACTAATAATATAGTTAAATTAAAATCATCTTTTCTATGCAAAATTTCTTTTCCTGAAAAAATGATTTTCATCATGCATTACGGCATTTTTATAAATTGATTTTTTTTCACTTTTGGGGTTTTAATTTGGTAATATTGATTAATTATTTATAACCATGAAAATATATATTAATCAATTATTAAAATATAATTTTTGGTCATAGTAAATATTAAAAATAGTAAAAATTCATCACCATGCTAAAATGAAAAATCAGATAACTTAGCTTAAAAATAAATAATAATGCGACTATTTTTTAACATAAATATTATTTTATGAATACATTTTATAAATTATTTTATAATACTTATTTACATTTATTTTTTGATACTTCTCTATTAATGTGACCTATATAATAAGTTATGAAAAGAAAAAGATATAATGTTGCCCTCTTGGTTTTAAATACCGCTTATTTGTTAACCAATTTTAAAAAAATAGTGATAGAAAAAAATTGTTATTTTTTTACTATAAAAATAATAATCATTATAGTAATCTATTTAAAAAAAATTTAAATTCAATAGTTACCATAAATTCTAATGCAACACTGATGCAATAATTATTTTATTAAAAGGAAAATTTTAAAAATGATTTTAAAATTATTAAAATTCATATAGTTATGTTAATTTTTTTTATATTTATAACATGTTAACACTATTTAAAGTTATATATTATAATTTCATCCTCTTCTTGACATTTGTAACATTAAATTCAATGAATATTTGTAAAATTGACATTAAAGATACTTCATAATAAATAATATATTATTAAATGATTTGAAATTCCTAAAATTATTATATTCTTCCAAGTTAATGGTAAATTATTTATTATATATCCATGTTCCTTTTAGTTTCTAGTTTTCCTTTTATAGGAATATACTTAACCCCTAAAGGGTAAAAACTTTAATTCTACAATAATTATAAAAAAAGGTTAAATAGGGTTGAAAAAAAATTTAAGGGTGAAAAAATAACCTAAAACTTTTCAATTTTTTTGGGATGATATTATTTATATTTAAGATAATAATTTCCTATAAACTTATCACTTTAGAGACATTTGAATATGATAATGAATTTATATTAATTTAATATTTTAATAAATTCCACGAGTTCCCATCCTCTCACTTCTAAAAGAGAACATCCTCTCCTTTTTACATAATACATTAAAAGACTTTTGGTTCTAAAAATACCTAAAAAAAATCTCTAAAACACTTTCCTTAACATTTCTTAGAGGGAATGTTTGGATTATAAAACACACATAAGAAGGTTTTTGGTGAAAAACTAAAGAGGTTGTCTGAATAATTGGTATCATTTTTTAAGCATTCTCTTTTATTTATTCATCAAACTATTTCAAATATTATTCAACCACAATTATACAATAACAACAGTAAATATTATATTATATTATATTATTATGTTAATTTCCTGACATAAAATGATCTTAAATTCCATCAAATGGGAAATGATACCATTAATCATTTGTACAAGAAATTTAACACCTTACAAAAAAATATAATTTGTTTACCATCATATCCTCTCACAGACATTTATGATGATGGAATGAATTTATATACATTATATTAATGAAAAATTTATATTTTTTCAATGAAATATATCACATATTTTTTACCTTTTCATTCACATAAAAATGATAATGATGTTCATGCATACGTATGGATTACCACCTTCAAGAAGTGATCTGATTCATTTTTCATCAGCACATCATTTGAATGGTATATATATGAAAATTTAGAAAATATGGTATTTTTGATATAATTATAATTTTTTAAATTAAAAAATATATTTAGCTTCTTGATATCATGGTTTTGGAAAAATGGAATCATTACTTATGTGTATGTATGACCTTCCATATCCAACATTGTCATGGTGTACATTTTTCATAAAAAAAATTACTGGATTGTTTTAAAATTAAAATTGATGTATAAAAATGATAATTATTTCATTATTTTAATTCAATATATTATGTAATAATGAATTATTTTTCCATAGTGAACCTACTAAAGTCATTTTAGATATATGAATTGAATATCATCAAAACGTATGTTGTGAAATTATTTTATTTAGTAAATAAATATAACATGGTATGATATAAATTAAAATAAATAATTAAAATAGAAAATATTATTAATAATGAAAAGAATTATGTTAATTTTGTTATTAAGGATGATAAATTCGTAGGTGACTAGTTGAACTCATGGTAAGGGATTACTTCTCAATTTAATTTCATGGAGGCATATTTTAATGTCATGAACCCAATTTATTTTATATGGTTTATATACTGTCCTTTTAGATGCCATATCATTTATAAGTCATGCTTCATGGTATTTGAATTTTAAATTTTAATTATTTCATTTGTGGGGTTTTCATTTTAATGTTACAAAAGAGGTATAAGAATTATGATTGACTGTCAATTTATTTGGGATTATTTATGGTTGAATATCCTTTTATGAAAGTTATATCATAATTTTATAACAAATCTCATTAATTTTATTATAATATTGTTATTCATGAAATTTTAATGTAATTTTACCATTTTCATCTCATTGGATCTTAAAATGAATGAGAAAATATTTTCTTAGAAAATATGGATTTATATCCCTCTATGATCAAAAAATGAATTTTCATCAATATCCAAGTTTTTGTAAAATTTTTCCATGAATATTTTTATTATTAGTCTATTATTTTTAATGTAAATTTTAAAAAATATTTATTTTTTATGAAATGGTATAAAATAAATTTTCTATTCATTTTCAAAACATGGTACTTTTTTACTTTTTTTACAAAAGTGTGAAATATTTTTTTTAATTGTAATTCATAAATTTAATTTATAGCTCTCATGACTGATCAATGATTTCAACATTAATTTACAATATTCCATGGTTAATTTCAAATAAATGTTTTTTTATATTTCTTTAGAAATTGATGTATTTTAAAGAATGGATTTCAATGGTGAAAGGGCATTTTTCACATGAAATATTCCATTTTATCTTTTAAAGATGGTTTTATCAATGATAATAACATTTTATTTTATTGATTAATTATAAATTATATATATATATGTGTGTGTGTGTGTCATGTACATATATACCTAGATATTTAATTCTTTCTATGATGGGGTAACACATGGCTTATTGCCTTTTATTAGATTCCTTTTTCATGGAGTCTCTATCCATTACAAATTTTCAAAAATTAATGCAACACATTTATTTCTATGGGTAATTATTATTCATATTCCTTATGATTGATTTCCTTTTATATCACACATAATCATGAATATTTTTTTTATGTTTTCACCTAGACATTTGTTTAATGCACTATTTAATGTTTTTGGCATCATGAGACTTTTTGTATGGGATTAGGTAGTAAATGTAATCCATTATGGGACTTTTCCCTGTGTGATATTTTATATATAGTTATCCTTGACTCGTGGCTATTCTATGTTATATTTCGAAATCATATTTCAAATATATCCATGATCATTTTATATCATGCTCGTTAGGTTTTTATCCCCAGTGATTACTCATGATTCGTATCTTTTATGACTTCATGTTATACCTTTAACTCACATGTTATGTTTCCTTATCATATTTATTCCCTTACTAATTTTTTTCCCATACAGTTTTTAAAAATTATTTAATATGGTTTTAGGGATTAATAGGGACAAGGATGTGGTCAAAATGAAAATTTTGAAGAAATGTCCTTAAAAGATAACTTTTTATATCCTAAAAGTTTTAATTTATGTGGAAAATAGATACTAATTTGAAGTGTTGAAATTATTGTGTAATATATATTTATATAATGGTGATGGAATAATATTATAAAAATATAAAATATAACGATGTTGAAATTTAATAAAATGAATTTTTGACATTAATCTCATGATTATGCGATGTTTTAGGCCATGTATGTATACTTTTTCACCTTTATATCTTTAGGTACCCATATAGATTCCTCAAAATTTTGATTTTTGTTGAGATATTTTACCATATGAGTGGTCTTATTATATAGTATATTATCTCTATAGTCTATGATATTTACCATTTGTTATTTTAAAGAGATATCATGATCCAGTTGTATAACTTCTGATTTTAGTACATGTGAGGTATCTTATATTTACTTCATAAATAGTGAAGCATTGAACACATTACACACTTTTGGGTGGTTTGGATGATGAAGTAAAAGATAATATATAGTCCCTATAGGATATCAATGGGGTTAATTTATTTAGGGATTAACATCCCCATCTTCACAAATTTCATATCCTTTTTCTATGGTGATTGTAACATCCCGGTTATGGAAGCCATCTAGAGGTGCCCTGTACCCGGTTGGTCACCTAGCCTCAATCGCATTTTCCCAAACGCCAGAGGCTGCTAACTAGAAGTGAGGGCCTTGGGTGTGATAGTGGGGAAACTATGCCCTCATTGGAAGAGTACACAACGGAAGTAAATAAACATGCAATAGAAGAAGTAGTAAATAACCAACAGTAGTAAACATAGGAAGACTAAATCAACAAACTGTAGCACATATGTATATATAAAATGATGCATGTTATATATATAGGAAAATAGCCAAACTAGTCACAATGCTGGAAAAAACCACAGTACCAAAACAAGTACAAAAAAAAAAGTGATCAACTCCTCAGCATTGCAAGACAATGCTTGGTCCCATGCTCTCCTACTCCAAGCAATCAGGTACCAGAAGTTGAGGAGTGCCTAACCTTCTCTATACCTGCAACAAAAAATACTTCATGGGCCCAAAAGCATGGCCCAAATAGGGTGTTAGAAAAAATCCCAGTAGCCAACCACCTAAAAATTTGTACCTAACAGTCAGTGAGTATATGGCAGGTAATAGTACAGTAAGTAGTAATAGTAACAATAAACAATAGGCAATAACAGAAAGATATACAACAGTAATCAGTCCACAGAACAACAAGAGGTAGTGAAGAAAACATCTAACCACTAATAGGAAAACCTCTAGGAAGTACTCACAGCCATCCCCTCTGGTCCTAATAGAGAAGTACCACAATCCCCTAGGCAATGCACACAGCCTAACCCCTCTGGTTTGGTCGTACGAATTTATAAGACTCTCTGGGGAAGCTCACTCGGTTAACTCCCATTATAGTCTAGGTTAGTTAGGGACTCTTTGTGGAAGATCACGTGGTCTAACCATCATGGCCCCAAGGTCTAGAAACTCTCTGAGCAAGCTCACTCAGTCAATTCCTCCTATAGTTTCAGGTCTATCACAAACTCTCTAAGGACGCTCACTCATTCAATTCCTTCTCTAGCCCGGAGAAGGTTTTATAGAAATTCAACAAGTAAAGAATCTCTGAGGAATCTCACTCGGTCTACCCTCCTATAGTCTATAAGATCTAAGGCACTCTGGGAAGCCCACTCAGTCTATCCCCTATAGCCTATAATGTCCAAAGGCACTCTGGAAGCTCACATGGCCTATCCCCTGTAGCCTATAATGTCAAAGACTCTCTAGGAAGATCACTCGGTCTATCACTTATAGTCTATAGCACCAGGTTCTCATAGCCTCATGCCAGTCAGTGCATAATAATTCTATAAGTCCAAAGTACACCTATAGAGCTACTTGGATAACCAAAGTACACCTATAGAGCTACTAGCCTAAACAGCCTATAGAAAACATGAATGTTATCATCGCTACTCCATCCTAAGATCACTAGGCATGGAATCAGACAAAACGGCAAAGGACAGCAAAGACCCAAAGGACATAAATAAACCAAGAAAGGGAAAAACATACAAGAATAAATATTACTCTCAAACATTATTAATTTGCCTCTACACAATAATGCAAGAAAGGTAGGAATAACCACAATATAAAATCGGTAAACACGCAATACCTCATTCAAGGGTATTTATGGAATTCGGACATAAAACTCAAAGACATCGATACGTAAGGCATAAACCACCAACCTAAATTCTTGGAGATCAGTATACATCATCCTCGAGTATTGATTCTATTTAGAACATCAGGTATCTAAGAAAACATTCAAAATGTTCAACCGACGATAACTTGAGAAAGAAGTGGAATTGGAAAACAAGGCTCTAGGAGAAGGAAGGACAAACGGCGGCGATTCCAATGCAATAGACAGCAATCGAATTGAATAAAGGACAAAGGCTCGGAGTCTTAGATAAGATCTGCTGACATAGGGCTTCTCTTAGTCGAAGGAGACCTAGAAGAAGTTGTTTCTGTCGATTAGGCGCGACCTTGGTCCGTTTAATTAAATAAATAAAATACACAGTGTGTACTTCTTGAGTACATGGTGTCTACTCTATTTTTCCATAATCCACTTTAAGCGTCCTCCACTTCATCCCGACACACCATGTGTGTTGCCTGGAAATGGATAGAACACGGCCTTGGCTTAGCAAGGGAGTACACGAATTTACTCAGAAAGTACATGGCATGTACTTAAAAAATTTCCAGAAATTCATCTATTCTCAAAAACATCAGAAAAAGTTAAGACATACCTAAAAACAAAGATCCGGGTTCTTACAATCTTCCCCAATTAAAGAAATTCATCCCTGAATTTCCCTAGCGAGGCGTAGAAGAAGAAACCCTAAACAGCTTTGGACACTGAGATCGTACCTCAGCCTCCCTCTCCCAAGTCTTTTCATGTACTCACCCATGCTGCCATAGCACCCATACCAGAGAAACTGACTATACTCAAAGAACCTTCATACTGCAATTGACAATCAGGATAGGATGCTCCTTAAATGATGCATCCGCTTCGAGCTCAACCTCCTCGGGTTGAAAGTCATGAGTCGAGTCTGAAAAGTAACGTTGGAGCTGAGAGACGTGGAATACGTCATGCATAGAACAGTACCTCTGAGGTAGCTGCAACCGGTATAAAACCATCCCAACTCTCTCCAATACCTCAAACGGCATGGTGTACCATGGTGAATGTTTACCCTACCTCTAAATCCCCTTATGTCCCAACCACGGTGCGACACAGAGGAAGACTTGATCCCCGACCCCGAACTCCAAAGGTTGTCTCCGCTGATGAGCATAAGACTTCTACCAAGACTGTGTTATAGCCATCCTCTTTCAAATCAACTCTAACTACTCTGAGGTCTCCTAAATTAGAAGAGGTCCTAGAAAAGCTTCGTCTCCTACCTCCAATCAGCATAAAGGTGATTGGCATGGCCTACCATAAAAATCCCCGTAAGGTACTATATCAATAGTCGCATGGAAAGTGTTGTTGAAGACGAACTGCACAAGAGGAATATGCTTCTCCCTAGGACCTCCAAAGTATAGAATGAATGCTCAGAGCATATCCTCAAGCACCTGGATCGTGCACTTGGACTGGCCATCAGTCTAGGGATTGTATGATATACTCAAAATCACCTGTTTACCCAAATCCTTTTAAAGTCCCTAGAAGAATCGGGAAGTAAAACATGAATCCCTGTCTGAAAAAATGGAGTGTGGAACTCCATCTAAACGTATAATCTCTCAGATGTACAACCACCCAAATCATCAACATTGAAGGTATCCTTAATTGGCGAGAAGTGAGAAACCCTCATAAACCTGTCAATGACAACCCAAATAACATCATTCCCTCAGGGTGACCTCAGCAACCTGGTCACGGAGTCTATCGAGACATCGTTCCACTTCCACTCAGGAATGGTTACTTATCTAAAAGGTCGGTTGGTCTTTGAAGCTCTGTTTTCACCTACTGATAATTAGAACATCTCATGAAAAAACCAGAAACATCTCTCTTCATACCTGGCCACTAGTATAGGTGGTTTAGATCATGATACATCTTGGTGATGCCAGGATGAACTTCCCAAACCGAGGAATTAAAAATCCCACAACATCTCCTCGCGTATGTATGCTGGCACCCATACGCGTCCCTGGAAATGCAAGATATCAACCTCGCCCACTGTCCATCCAGGAAGGGGGTCCTTTCCTGACACACTCTCCCTCAAGACTAAGCCTTCTGAGTCTGATAGCTGCCTTATCTGTACACGATCAAAAAAAGTAGAGATAACAGCTACAGAAGAAAGGAAAGTCTATCCCTGTCTATCATGCATCTCTAAGTGCATCTCATAGAACATATCCATAAGCTGCCACTCACTACTGGACTCCTGAACTGCCTGAATCTGAGTTCTCATACTCAATGCATCCGCCACTATGTTTCCTTTTCCCAGTGTATAGGTGAGCTTGAAGTCTAAAGACTGAAGATACTCGAGCCACCTACGCTATCTTAGATTCATATCACAATGAGTGAAGATATACATGAGACTCATGTTGTCAGTGAAAACCACAATGTTATCTCCCAAAAGCTAGTTTCTCTAACATTGTAAGGCATAAACAATAGCTTCAAACTCAAGATCGGGAATCGGGTAGTTCCTCTCATGTGGCCTCAACTGCCGAGACCTGTACGTGATGACTGCATCTCCTGGGAAAAGCACGAAGCCCAGTCTGATACCTAAAGCATCATAATAAATAGTATAGGTTTTTCCTAGCTCTGGAAAGACTAGTATCGATGATGATGTCAGCCTTCCCTTCAACTCCTGAAGTATGACTCACAAGAATTTGACCATAAGAACATCACCCCCTTCTGGGTCAGACCTATCAACAGTGCTTCTTGCCATGATAATTCTTGAATGAAGCGCCTTTAGTATCCAGCCATCCCTAGGAAACTTCGGACCTCAAAGATGTTCTTTGGATGCTCCCAAGAAACTACAACTCTAACTTTCTCTAGGTTCACTAAAACTCGTTTATCTGAGATTATGTAGCCCAATAATTGAATCTGATCCATCCAAAAGTGGCGCTTTGAGAGTTTAAAATAAAGCTAATTCTCTATCAGTGTACTCAAAATGATCTCACGATGTGAAACATGGTGGTGTAGAGTGTGAGAGTACACCAAGATATCATCCACGAAGACCACAAAAAATAAATCCAAGTAAGGATGGAACACTCAGTTCATCAGTGCCATGAAAATTGCTAGTGTGTTTGTGAGACTGAATGGAATAACCATATACTCGTATAGACTATACCTTCTCCTGATGTTTGTAAGAGGTATATCTAATGGTCTAACGCACAACTGATGATAACTAAATCTCATGTCAATATTCGAGAACTCTCTGGCTCCTCGAATATGATCAGAGAGATCATCGATCCTCGGCAAGGGATATCGGTTCCTGACCATCAAATTGTTCAAATTCTAATAATCCACACAAATCTTAAGGGTACCGTATGTCTTCTTCGTAAAAAGGATAGGAGAACCCCAAGGAGATGTACTGGGTCGGATGAAACCCTTTGCCTGCAACCCATCCAACTGCTTCTTGATCTCTACAACTCAAATGTATCCATCCTATAGGGAGGAATGGACATCGGTGCCGCTCCAGGCATGAGCTCAATTGGGAAGCCTACCTCACTCTTCGGAGGTGAACCTGAAAATTCCTCTGGAAAGACATCCTTGAAATGATCCACCACTGGGGGAATGTCTAACTGTGAACTCCCCTAGTCATCTAGATAAATACTAGAAATCCAAGATGTAAATCCTCCTAGACCATGATGCTCGAGTCCTACTCGACTCACCTAAACATCCCACTCACCTCTATGAAGAAAGGGTTCACCCTCTAGTGATACGAAACTCACCCTGCAGCGATTGTAGTCGATGACTGCCTGGAAGGGAACCAACCAGTCCATCCTGAGAATGACATCATATCTAGTCATCTCTTGGACATAGACATTCCATAAGAAACAATACCCTACAACCTCGAGAGGGTAGCCTATATAGTGACGTACACTATAATTCCTTTCTCCCAACGGCGTGTCAAGAGTCAACAAGTCAGCAGACGAAAAGATACATATCCCATGACTCTCCACAACAGCAACATAGATAAAACTATGTGATTCACTTATATCGAAAAGATATGAATATAAAACTAAGGCTGCTAAGATCATACCTCGAACTGTAGAAGGTCTGGGATCCTAATCCCGATAGTTCTTCCCCACAGCAAATGCCTAGCCTACCATGCGGCCCTGTGACCATTCCTGACCACTCTAAGATAGTCCACTCCGATGTCGCTGATGACAGGGTGGCATACCACCATGGTCGCGACCTCCACCTCGGCCTGAACGACCGAAAGAACTCCAGTTCCCAGACTGGTGAGAAACTGGTGAAGCATCTCCAGAATGTGGAGTGATAGAAGAACCCCTACCACCGGCTGGAGATGAAAAAATATGACCGAAGCGCTGAAGATGGCTCATCTTGCAGCAAGATTAGCACTCCATCAGATCTCTCCGGAACTAAGGACTAATTTTCCAACTCCTACTGCACTTGTATCATACAACCTGGTTACTATAAGATACATCCCGCAAACCTCGATCTCCTTGAGAAGACTCTCGGGGATGCTTCCTACTATTCGTAGGAGGAACACCAGCTCTGGATGTCAATCTGCCCTAGATCACTGCTCCAGAATCCCTCAAATTGTGCTCAGTGATAAGCGCCTAGTTGAAGGTATAGGTTATCAAATTCAACCTTAAGATATTCAACGGGGAACAAATATCCTGCCTCATACCGTCCTTAATCTTCCTAGAAAAGAACAACTCATCACCTACTGGGATCAGTGTGAAACGCTGTAGTTCAGTAAATCGAGACGAGTACTCTATAACAGAAAGAGTTCTCTGTTACAGACTCATAAACTCCTGGGCTCGATCGGCCCTCAGGGTCTCTGGATAGAAGTAGTCATAGAAGGTATATCGAAACTCATCACAATACCTACCATTATGGTGCCCTGACTGTGATATCACCTCCCACCACCTTTTGGAAGTATCTAGGAGCATATAGGTGGCCATATTTACCCTCTTCTGTGGGGGGTATCTCGAGATGCTCGAAGATAGTCAGTGTGGCCTCTAACCACGACTTGGTAGCTCGGGGTCCTATATCCCCTATGAATGTAGGATGATGCTACTGCTGAAAGACCTGGGTCAATTCGGACATCGACGGGGTAGGATGCGGCACTCCCTGAAAAGTCTGCATCATACATAGGAAGTCCTCCCTGAAATACATACCGGCTCCCGCGGTGGGTATAACTTCTGGTGCCAAGGCTGGCATAGCAGGAGGATCTGTAGGAGGATCCTGATTGGCCATATCTGGTGTCTGATCACTGTCTAGCAACTGACGTACAACCGGAGGACGTCTTAGAGGCATAGCTATGGAAATATCAAAAGAACACCTCATATCAGGATTATCAAAGACTGAGAACACAAGAGTGAAAAACAAGAACAAGATAAGGAAACATTCACGTTTTACCAAACACGACTACACGGCGTTTATAAAAACTACACGGCATGTTCTCTTAAGCCATTCAGATAGGTGTGTACTCTGGCCACACTAGTCGTGTAACAACCCAAAGTACACGGCGTGTTGTCCCCACACACGGCATGTACTTGAACTCTACTCCTCTTCCCAATTCTCCTTACATGGCTATCCCTCGCATTCCACTTAAACATTGGATACATGGCGTGTTCCCAATGTACACGGCTTGTACTAAATAAGGTTTCGGCAAACTGTGTTGTCAGTTACATGGCTGAACATTACACGGTGTGTTCTGAAAAAACACAGCGTGTATAATAGAAGATAACCCTACCTGGGTTGTCCGGGACATGACTGGGTACCTGGAACATAACTACACAACGTGTTCCTACAAAACATGTTGTGTTCTACTCGAGCATCCCCGGTCTGTGTTGTTAGTGACACGGTCGGGTACAAAGCTCTCCACTACATGGAATGTACCTACCGTACACGGAGTGTTCTAGAAGATTGTCCACAACACCATGTTCCTGCTCATGTAGTCAGTGTCACGTTTAAAAAAATAAAGGGATGTTTGTATATAAAGTACATGCAGTGTATTCTGGGTTTTTGAGGAAGTAGATCAGAAACTGCACCGAATTCTAGAAAACACAGAAACAAGGCTTGATGATGCCAAATTTCGATCTGTGAAGGCCCATGCTCCTCGTGAATCAAAGTGTGGCATCCAATATAGTCATATAAAAGAAAAAACATGTCAACTAACATCCAATTTCTGATTGAAGAGGGCCCATAACACCTCAAGAACCAAAATTTGGTGTTTATATAAGCAAGTAAAATAAACAAAGTCCTCAAAAAATAGTATGGATTTTATCAAGCCTCTATCACAACAGCTTGAATAATATACAAAAATTCTATCACAACAACATGAAATCGCTAATGCTCTCTATAATACATGGAAATAATGCATGACATGTGATTTATAACAAGTAACTATATGATTCATGAGATTGTGTACCCTCATCTCATCACGTTGCGATAGAAATAGAACCATAATAGCAACAACAATAACAACACAAGTCATGTGAATCAGTCTAGGTGAAATCATATCAACTATAACATCACAAAACAAGAAAACTGTAATAAGCGAGGTAGATTGGTTTTTACTGTACTTGGGATAGCTACTCCCAAACACCAGAGGTTGTCGACTAGTAGGGAGGGCCTTGGGTGTGATAGTGGGGAAACTATTCCCTCATTGGAAGAGTACACAGTAGAAGTAAATAAACATGTAATAGCGGAAGCATTAAATAACCAACAATAGTAAACATCGGAAGAATAAATCAACAAACTGGAGCACATATATATATATATAATGATGCATGATACGTATATATGAAAACATCCAAACAAGTCACAATGCAGGAAAACACCACAGTACCAAAAAAAGTACAAAAGAAAGTAATCAAATACTTAACATTGCAAGCCAACGCTTGGTCCCATGCTCTCCTTCTCCAAGAAATCAAGTACCAAAATTCGAGGGGTGCTTTCCGTTGTCTACAACTGCAACAACAAAGTCTTATTAGGCCCAAAAGCATGGCCCAAACAAGGTGTGAGACTAAATCCTAGTATGAGACCACCTGAAGATCTGTGCCTAACAGTCAGTTAGTATATGGAAGGTAATAGTAAAGTCAGAAGTAACAGTAACAGTTAAAAATAGGCAATAACTGGAAGATATATAGCAGTAATCAGTCCACATAACAACAAGCAGTAGTGAAACAAACATCTAACCACTAGTAGGAAACCATCTAGGATGTACTCACAACCATCCCCTCTGGTCCTAACCGAGAAGTACCATAACCCCCCGGGCAGTGCACTCATCCTAACCCATCTGTTTTGGTTGTACGAATTTATATGACTCTCTAGGGAAGCTCACATGGTCAATTCCCCTTATATATTAGTGTAGTTAAAGACTCTCTAAGGATGATCAAGAGGTCTAACCCTCATGGCCCCATGGTCTAGAAACTCTCTAAGGAAGCTCACTCGGTCAATTATTCCTCTAGATTCAGGTCTATCACAGACTCTTTAAGGATGCTCACTCAGTCAATTCCTTCTCTAGCCTGGAAATTTTTTTTAAGCAATTCAACAAGTAAAGAATCTCTAAGAAAGCTCACTAAATCTACCCTCTTGTAGTCTATAAGATCCAACACACTCTAGGATTCTCACTCAGTCTATCCCATATAGCCTATAATGTCCAAAGGAATTCTAGGAAGATCACTCGGTCTATCCCCTATAGCCTATAATGTCAAAGACTCTCTGGGAAGCTCACTCGGTCTATCCCTTATAGTCTATAGCCCCAGGTTCTCAAAGCCTCATACGAGTCAGTGCATGATAATGCTATAAGGAAAATGTACACCTATAAAGCTACTTGGATAACCAAAGCACACCTATAGAGATACTTGGCTAAATAGTCTACAACAAACAAGCATGCTATCATCGTTACTCCATCATACGGTCACTAGGAATGGAATCAGTCAAACCAGAGAAGGCCAACAAAGGCTCAAAGGTCCTAAACAGAACAAAGCATGGGAAAAAACATCCAAGTACAACAAGTATCCACAATAATGATAAATTTACCTCTACACAATAATGAAATCAATGAAAGAATAACCAAAAGAGAAAAACGATAAATACGAAATATCCCGTTCAAAGGTATTGGTGGAATTTGTACATAAAACTAAAAGATATCGAAAAGTAAGGCACAAACCACCTACCTGGATGCTAGGAGATCAATATACATGAGCCACAAAGATTGATTCTCCTTTAATGATGAATATCTTAGAAATCATCCAAAATGTTCAACCAACGATAACATGATAAATAAGTAGAATTGGAAAACAATTATATAGGAGAAGAAAGGAATCCCCGCTGTGATTCCAACGCAATCGATGGTGATCGAATTGGATAACGGACGGAGCCTGGGAGGCTCGAAGAAGATCTGTTAATGTACGGCTTCTCTCAGTAGAACGAGATCTAGAAGAAGACATTTCTATCGATTAGGCGCGATCCTGGTCCATTGAATAAAAAAATAAAATACACGACATGTACTTATTGAGTACACGGCGTGTACTCTACATTTCCTTACTCCACATTAAGCGGCCTCCACTTCATCCCTACATGGTGTGTACATCAAAAATTCCCAAAAATTCCCCTTTTCACAAAAACTTTCAGAAAAGTTAAGACATACCTGAAAACGATGATCTAGGTTCTTAAAGTGATATTCGAGGGAATACCCTATCTCCAACTTTAAACAACAAATCTCATTGATGATTATCAACATAACTCATTGAGTGAATTTTTTCCACATTATTTTTTCACATAATAGAATTAATATACTCAAAAATATTTTGATAAAGGTCTTACTCAAATATTTTATACTCTCCAAAATTATCCCAACATGATAAGGTTCTACAACACTTACACTTTAGTGCCTCATTTGGTTATATTTGAATGATAAAATGGAAATTATTACTGTCTTAGAACTTCACTATTGTATAATATTGATCCCAACCATCTTTAAAATCCATTGAATAGGATTTAAACTTCTTCTCATTATTTTTAGTGGTCTTTTTATATTGAACATATACATTATGATGATAAGATAATCTAAATCTCAACTCTATATCTAATTATTGTCAAATAAGTTTCCAAAACATCAATGTGAAGACCTTGTATTGATTATAATAAATTTAAATTTGTAATATATATATCTCTACCAAATAATTTATTTATATATTGTAATATATATTGAGAAAAAAATTCCACTCAAATAATAATAAAATGTGTTGATTTAATAAGTTGATCAACCACAACCCAAATTAAATTTTGGTCATTAGAGGTGCTAATAATACCATAAATAAAAAACATGGTGATGTTATCTCATATTTATATAAGTATGACAAATTATTTCATCATCCTCTTTAATTTTATTCATTCAGAATTAACATAATGAGTAACTAATAACAATGGTGTGTACTCTATAATCCTCCTTGTCATATTTTTCCACTATAATTGATCTTAAAGATAAATATATATCATTGGTATTCCTATAAAAATAGATAATTCTCTTCAATGTGAAGGATACATACACTATATCCCAAAATATATATGATGTAAAATAACTATATCATTATTAATGACATAGGATATAATAAATACAATAAAATCATTCTTTAACCCTGGAAAATAATAAGGTATGTTTAATATTTATCAAAAGGGTATGAAATAAGGTTCTAGGTTTCTTTATATTTCAGTCATGGTGTAAGATTGAAGGATATCACACACAATGCTTGGAAAATAGTATTATACAACATCATAGGACCATAGTTCCATAAATCATAAGAAATGATCCGATAATAATTTTGTTGATTCATTTAATTTATTAGTGTGTTAAGGAATTTAACCACTGATTCTCTAACTTTTTGGATATTATAAACCAAGTGATACCAATGATAAAATTCACAAGATTTCATTTATGAAATTATTGTTTTTGTTATCATAAGTTATAGATGATGCATGAATTAACTCTTAAAAATTGAGTTAATGCATACCTAATCTATTAATGTCTTAAAGGTATTCATAAATCCTACTTCTATACGATGGGTTGTAGTGCTCATTCTCAATGATTATACTAGAATTTATAGTACATGGATCCTTATTCTTATACCTCTTTTACACATTGAGGACATATAATTTTATGGAGGGTGAAGAGTTCCAGCCATGTGATAAGTTATTTAATCACAACCCCTGGATACATCCAAGGGTGGTATTATTTTGACTACCTCTCATACAATCTTCATCATACACTTTATATAATGGATTATGGAAAAGTGAAACATTATTTGTTGTAAGATACACATGTTTGTAGTATTCATTATTTCATGTTTTTGTCGTTTGATTTATTTATGAAAGGAGATCTTTTTTCAGGTTGTAAATCATTTTTTATCCCCAATAAGTAGTTTTATAACCCTATTAATCAGAATAGTGTTATCAATGCCAACCATTCAATTTGATTTGTGAAATAATTATAAAAAATGAAGAAATATCAATCATATATCAGTCAAAAAAATATGATATGTTATTTTTTTATGTGATTTTTTATCATGAAATATGATATATGATATCATAATACACGCCCTAATTCAAATCTACTGATGATTACAACTCATATCATATGATAATGAGATATCACAACAAATGATTGTCACGTAAATTTTTTAAAAAATATATTATCGCCTAAAAAAATATGATATCATTATATATCATAAACTATGATATGTTTTATCATAGATAGAGACTAGTCTATCGGTCATAAAATATGATTGATAGTTTCCACCATTATTTTTATCAATCGTAGAATATGATTTCTATTGATCATCAAATATATTTATGAATCATAGTCTATGACTGATGTTGAATCATATATTTTCAAACACCTAAATAAAAATATATCTAGCCAGTGTCTTGTTGGATATTTTCATACTCAGACATAAATAGTGGCCTTATTGGCAAACCATGATCAAAAAATTATTAATGATTTTTCATCCAGTGTAGAGCTGAAGAAGGTACATTCAATGTTCATGGTGTCTTTGTCATCAAATGATAAATCCACAAATGATTTATTGTTTATTTATTATTAACCTACTTATTTTTAGGGAATGGACATGTTATAAATGTTCACTAATGTTAAGGATACAAAGGTGGTGTCATTAAGATTTTATACACACACCACAGATAAGATTCTCGATCTGCATGAAATATTTAGGATCATGGATCCATGGAAGGAAAAGGGATTCCAAAATGTAGATAAGGAGGTGGAGTGTGGTGATCGGGGAAATAATAAGATCAGCCATAAAAAATGACTATTAATTTTATCAATCTATTTTATTATCATTTTTACATTGGCATGATCTACCAAATTGGGGATCCTTCGTTTATTACATTATATGACTCTATGATACTTGACATTACATCTAATATAACATTTTTTATTATTTTTTTCATTTTAAATTTTTGGTCTATTATTCTTTTCGATTAGTGATTATGGTGTATGCTACAGATACTTATTGTATAGTATCCCCATAGCACCGTTCAGTTCTTCGATGCTAGTTGGAGACCTCTCGCACATGGGGACACATTCATGGGGTCATGTAGAACTTCGGCCCAAAACCGATGATTTTTTTGGGGATTTAAAAATTTGAAACAAAAAAGGTTATATTTTATTTCTTCTTAACTATGTTGGGGGACATGAAGATAGAAGATAAGATTTTTGTAACTTCGGTAAGAGTTTGGTGAACATTTTTATGATGGACCTATAAAAGAAAATTTATTATATTTCTATAATTGATTTTGGGTTTAAGGTTTCATGTTGATCCTAAAGTATATTGTTTTGATAAAGTTTATGGTATTAGGTTGAATTAATGCATAATTATTTGGATCATAGGATTACATTTTATATATAACAATACTAATCATTTATGGTAGTTCATTTATTTAAATTACTACATATATATGAATCTAGGATATAATTTTTTTACATTTATATTTACTAAAAATGAAAATTCTTGTTTTTATAGTATATATATACGATTGAGTCCAACGTACATGTACATAGAACTATTCTTTAGTCATTGGATGTTCCAAGAGGTTTATACCTTATTATTTTGGAAATACTCCAAAGACAAGTCACATGTATAAAATAATTGTGTGTTCCTATAAACTGCATATAATTTTATCTTAAGTAAACTGTTATAATAATTTTGAGCACATTTTTAGCATTAATTTTGTTCTGAAAGTAATATATCTGATGAGACTTCATGAAAACGAAATATAGAATACTATCATCTGGGATAAAACTCATGTTCAACCACTAGTTATAAAATAGAATATACTTGATCATGAAACCATTCCTACTCTTGTGATTTCTGTTTCATAACCACAACATCCATGGGCCATCTATATATTTCATATTCAATGAGTAGAACTTCCCATGATAATGGTGGATTATGCCTAAGTCTTCGATATCTGATATACTCTATCATTCTAAGGAACTACAGGTCCTCAAGATATTGGGGATTAGATTAATTTCATTAAGAGAATATTATTTCTAATAGATACTCAAGATAATCTATGAGTAAATGTGAATGCTTTTATACATTTGGGGGCCTACTAAGAGATGGTTGGGTATCATGAACGAGGAGGGTAGGCATGTGGATATTAAATGGGTGACCATTAGGGACCATTGCAACGTTGTATTTTTAGAAATATTAAACGTGTTTCACATACAAGTTTTTATGGAGCATTGATCAGGTATTGTTTTAGAATATTCTTATTCTACCCATTTCATGGAGCTTCTTCACTTCACACCCATATTGTACAAGAAATAGGCACAAAAAGATGGGATGTTTGAGACTATACTTTTACTAAAGGTGAAGTGTTAGTTAATGAAATTAGACACAATGACAAATCCAAAGGTTATTCAAAATGAATTAATAAATGTATAACATTTAAAATGGAACATCACTATATTTATTCTTCCAAGTCTTAGTGGATCAACTGGAAGACTTAATAGTGAAAAGTGGGTACCTTTTCTATAAATACTAAGAGTAAGAATCAAGATTTATAGTAGAGTAGTAGTATGAAATTAATGTATTGTAGGTTTTCTTAAAACCTTTATATGGGAGAGAGTGGTACCTGATGTTTCACATGTGTTTTGGGTTGAATTTATCAGAAATTGTCCAAGGAACATAATTCAAGTGTCATTATTGTTAATTTATATGGAATCAATAGTGATTTTCTTCGAGGGTGTCTCAGATGATCACACATAAAGGAGTGGGGAAGATGATAACTAAGTCCTAAGGATATAGTCATGGTATTCGACAATAGGTTCAAACCTCAACAGAATTTAGAATCCCACGAGAGTTGTGCATTTTATGAGAATGGTTGTGGAGTTTAGGCATTAAAAGATTATGCAGTGGACCATGTCCTAACTCATGGTGAAGAGGTAGTGTTGTTTTTAATGGTATGTCCTTAGACACATATATTATATCTTTGACCATTCTTGACATAGTAGCTCTACATTCATTTATATCTACTCAAGTTGTTTATGGGATTCATTTTCAATAAAAGTTATCTTTTGAGTTGGTAAATCTTGACACACCCTTGGGGAAAAAGTTATATCATTTCTAGATATGTACATAATGTTATATAGTAGTTACAAGATATAAATTTTTTTATGATTTTATGATTATTAAGATGATATTATTTGATATAATTTTCATCATCAAATAGTTGACTAGTTACTTGGAGAGCATCTAATGTTACCAAAGACAAGTATCATTTTCCATTCCTAAGGATTAGAAGGTTGTTTTGACTGGTTTATAGGATGTTGAATTTTGTACAACAGCTTTTGGCCTGAGCTATTTTAGGTGTATGATAATATTCATTGTGGGGATGGTTCTTATGTTAGATCAAACAGTAACTCCCTCATCTTTTCCTCCAGTGGGGGATGATTAGTAGGATGTTATTCTAGATGATTTCTAAAAAAATTCCCCTAATAAAGTAAATTAATTTGAGATCAAATTCTGGATGGGGGTAACTTATATCAATTCCTCTATATCATATGACAACAACATAACTAAAATATATAAAGTTTAATATTTATGATTTATAATAAAATAGCTATTTTAAATGAGAAAATATCCTTGGGGTACTCCAATATTGTCTACAATAAAGGTGGATGATAGTCATCGTTTGTGTGTAAACTATAGGAAAGAAAAACCTAATACAGGGAAGATTATATACATATTGTATAAGATTGAAGAGTTTTATGATCATATATGGGGAGAGATATGTATAAAATGCTTTCCTTTAACACATATTAATATATGATTCTTAATATAAATATCTATTAAACACAACCAAAGTATCAGTGAATTATAGTGTCATTGGAAGCATAGTTTCGAAATAAATCAATGTAAAACTAAAACAAAACAAATTTATCTTAATATCTATAATATTATCCTAAATCTATTTTAACAAAAAAAACTACCTGGTATAAATAGGGAATACATAGAAAAAATGGTTGATCTAGAAAGATCAGAAAAAAATAAACATTATAAGGAAACAAAAAATGTGATTCCATTTTATTAAATGATATCATAAAATAGAAGGATCAGGATTCAACCCATAAGAGAATAACATAACCAAAATGGTATAATAAGATAATATAAACATAATAAATGTAGTACAAACAGAAAAAATGACATAAACATAAGTCTAGGATAACCACCAAGACAACATCACATGTTGGACAAAGTCCTATAATGGATTGGGTTTACTCCCTAATACCAAGCATAATGTATCATGAGACTAAAACATTACCCAATGTTTTAGAGTTTCATATGGGTGAACCCAAAATAACATGTTCATGATTATGTATAAAAAAAGTAAATAAAAAATAATTAAGAATCATATGAATTACCCATGAAAGAAATGGGTTTCATAATTTTACCTCATATCATAATCAAATGATATTTCATAAAGAATTCAATTGAGAAATGAACATAAAGAATTTACTAACCCATTAAGGAAGGTATAATAATATAGTTATATATTTGATATATATATATAATTTAGTTTTATTCCATAATATTAAATATATATCAAGATAATGTGAGTTAGGGAGAGAAGGGCTATGACCTAAAGAAAAAGGGGGGTTCGGGGAAATCCCATACGTTAATTTGTTTCTTTGTTCACACATGATTATAAAACATGTATAGTAAATACATATTTATTATAATTATATATCATAAATATAGTCATATATATCAGAACATATATTATTTTCGTAAAACATCTTATCACCAGTTAATTAACAATTTTGTAGTAAATAATATTTTGGGTGATAATTGCTTAATTCTTCATGCATTTTTTTGTTTGAAAGAATCAGTTCATATAAATTTATAATGGTCCAATTATATATATAATTTTACCCATGATATTAAAATTATATATTTTCCTTTTATATGTATTTATTTTAATCCATGAATGCTAGAGATAAAAAAATGAATGACACTGTTAATGGAGACAAAATAACGTATGTATGAAAGAACATTGTTTTTATTTCGGATGGATGTAATGTAAAAAAAGTAAATAATAATTATACATTCCATAATTATAGTAATATCATAAATAACATTTATTTATAATAAATCCATCATTATAACCTGTTGTGAGATGCAATGCTGGGAAAAAAATTCATCTGTTCGCGAGGTGGTTGTCCTCTGTAGACACAAAAGATGATTTCGATTCAAATTTTATGGTATAGTATATATATATTTTAATTCTACAATATTTATAAAAATAAAACATTGTTCAATAAAATATACGACACCAAACACCGAGCCTAAACAAATCATCATATATTAATATTTAATTATAACCATTAAAACCAAGTCATTAAATTAGTAGGTATGAATAAGATTAACATATTTATAAAATATATATAAATTATCTACTAAATATTTATTAATATATAAATTTTTATTAAATAATCACTAAATTATTAATGGTGAGATTTTATTCTTTAAAAAAATATGTGTATTTCAAAAGTGATGTTTATTTCTTTTTGTGAGAAAACATTATAAATGCTTTTTTAGGAATTTATAAAATATATTTGATAAATTAATATTTTTCAAAAATACAAATATTGAAATTATATTAAAGTTAAATTTAGTGTTTCTTTTAAAAACATTGACATATTAGTGAATAGTGAAAATGCCATAGTTTTTGTAAAACTCGCACTTATTTTCATTAAATAATGTAATTTTAAATTAAGATTACATTTTAGATGTTGTATTAAAGTAAAATTTCAACCATTTTATTTTAATAATCTAATAAATTTAATTTTAAAAATTAATTTTCATGCTTTTGGTTTCAATCTATTTTTATGATTAAAAACAATTTCTCATAGAAAAAATGTTTTAAGTGCATAATGTTTTTCAATTGTAATTAATTGAAAAAACATCTAATAATGAATTATTTAAGTGAAATTTATAGAATATATATATATATATGAATTCAAATTCATATAATGATAGTTACTTATAATATAGTAAATGTAAAGTCATATTTTCCTTTAAAATTGCATTTTAAAAAAAATTGTTTTATTACACTTTACGAAATTATTATGAGTTGGATTTATAGGATATAAAGATATATAATTTTATAAAATTGATTAAATATATTTAATCAAAATAATTAATATTATTTAATATGGGTAACTTAATTTAGTCCTAATGAATTAAAATATAGTAAATAATAATTCCCTTAGCAAAAAAGTAAATAAATTTACCATAGGTTGAAAATTAGTGGTAAAGATCCCATTTTACTTATGTAATATTATTTTATGATGGAATTTATACCCTTATAACCATATTGTCAATATTTTTTTATTTTTGGTATAGTTGTCCATGAAAGTAACCTATTTAATATTTTTTGTAACGGAAAAAAGAAAATTGTCTTTGACTTAATTCTCAAAATCACTTATGTGTTCATAGAGATAAAAAATAATTATTTGAATGAATATTAATTTTCTTTGGATCATAATAAAATTATTTTTGTGATAGTATTTTATTTATATATTTTATTAATATATAATTAACTAAAATTCAAACTCAATGCTAACACAATATTAATTCAATTAATAATAGAATAAAACAAATGAATTTAAAAATGTAATACTTTATTAATTAATTATCATTTCACATTAATTTATTTTATACATGTTTTTAAAGAAAATATTCTAATTCCATCTTTGTGTTTATGTTTTTAATTACAAATCAAATGAATGGTTTCAAAATTCACATTAATTCCATTTTATAATAAATAATATTTTATTAAATAATTTAAAATTAATAAAAATATAATATTCATCCAAGTTATCAGTTTTTGTTTATGAATGTGAAAAATGTTTTTTATGGACCAAGATTCCATTTATAGTAACTATATTAAAAATTAACGTGTAAATAATTTTTTATTGTAATTAAGGTTAAAATAGGGCTTTTCATGTTACATGAGCTTGTGTTAAAATTTATTTTCCTCCCCCATATAACTTTTTTTTATATATGGGATTTTTTATTTTGAATTTGTGGGTCCAATTTATCAACGAAGGATTTTTTATTTTTATTCTTAAATGATAAATTACCTAGTTAAAAAAACAAGATACCATGGTAAAGACTAAAATGGTTAAAGTGAGGGGCAATAGAGATAAAGGGATTTAAAAATATCATCTTATATATTATGTGATGTCATTATGTTAATTTAATGACCTCTATACATTTCCTATCAAGAAAATGAGAAATAAAACCATCATTCATTTGCATTGAACAATACTGCCTCACAAAGTAATATAATTTATTTGAAATCAATGCTTTAAACACATATTTGTAATGATGTATTCTATACTGGAAACAAGAGCTTTACCAACGAAAATATCCCAAAGGTTTCAAAAAACCATTGGGATACGTTCCCTATACCAATGGTTCTATGGAACCACTGTCAAAGGGTTTTTCATAGGTTATTTTACCAATAGTTATATGAAACCCTTTGAATATGAGTGTTAAGAGTGGATTTTCCCAATGGTATTATGAAACTTTTGGAATAGTTCAAGGGTGTCCCAATTATTTCTTAAAAACATTGGGAAATATCTTCTTTCCCAACATTTTTTAATAATAATTCTATTAGAAAACCCCAAATAACCCAGCATGAGTCACCTTTTTCCAGAAGCGAGATCTGTCCACATTTTGCCCTTTTTATGAGCCTCTCTCTGGATTTTTCTGAATCCTTGAGCCTTATTCTTCTTGAAACAAAATATTTTACATTGTATCATAAAAATATACCCTTTCCACATTAAATTGGTATGTTTTTTATATATTTTTCCTCCTTTTATTCTAACTTCTCATTCAATTTTGTTTCATTCTTGATTCATGTCTCTATTTTGGGTGCTCATCCTTGAAGGTGAAATGTTTTGAATAGTTCTAAGTCAATTTACACCTCTTTAAGGCATGTGTTTCAATGAAATTATTTTATTTTGAATTATTTTTTTTTATTTCATTGTAAATTGATTTTTATTTAATTTATGGATATATGTAATATATATGTATAATGATTTGAAATCATTTAAATGTTTCACTTTTGAATTTTATGATAAAAATTGAATAATTTTATTTGTATGAATTTATTGAAAACCATTGAGACCAATTAAAATGGATTTAATGACCTGTGATAGATTTTGATCTTATTTCGTTTTTATGGTGTAAAAACTATGTTTTAAAAATGAAATTTATTTAATGTGAGGTATTGAACATGATATGAAATAAAAAAAATTATAATGAATTAGAAAAGTTTGAATGAAATGAGTTTGTGGTTTTCTTCTTGTGATAATGAATTAATTGATATTTGAAAATTGGTTTGATAAAAAAATTAATGCATTGGTAAAGGACAATGATTTCAGAGATGAAGATTCACATTTTTTATTGAGGATTTGAAATGTTTTAAATTTTTTGTAAGATTTATAAATGTTTTTAATGAGTTTTTTAAGTCATATTTATTACAATGTAAATGAACATGGGATTCTGAACCACTATTTACCATTAAATACCAATTAAAAACATTGTTTTTAAATGGTTGGTTGTTAAATTACATGTCAATTATCCCATTGAGTTATTTACAAATCGTGTGGTTTTTTTGTTACGACATGATGCTTGTTTCCCACTCTATGTGGAAATATGAATCTCTCCACCATATATGGTTAGGATATATTGGATTATTCATTATTATGGTGTTTAAAGTGAGATAGAGTCATTTGTTTTGTCTTGTGGTTAATAATTTCGTACATATTCATAATCATCACATCTTTATTGGCCATTGGAACCATGGTATTAAACATGAGTTATATATTTATATTTCCATAGAGTGTTCACTTGACCTTGGTGGAAAAAAAGACTCACATATCCATTTTAGTGATGAAGCTATAACCACATAGCCAAATTCTACTACATATGAAAATAATGGCTACCATGTATCTCAATTAAGTCACATAGAAAAATTCATTGTTTTCATAGAGAACTTTTTTTGAAACACAGAAGGTGTTGTATCTTTATATATAAAGATAAAGAATTAGAATCTAAATTTACAACAGTCAGTGTTCCAATGTAAGAGCTTCTTGGGGATGTACACATTGAATTACCAATATACCACCATATATCTCATGTAATCTTTTCACAATCAAAATTTGATCAAAATATTTTTAACATGATATTAAAATGCCTTTTAATGTATTAATATATCAATAGAATACAATGAAATGTGTCCAAGTATCGCAGAAATATCTTGTTTATTTGGGAAATGAACAATGAAGGATAATTTGTTAGTCTAAAAGGCACTATGTTATAGTCATATGCCTTATCTTGTCCTAAATGTTGTATTAGATATGTTTTCCATTATTACATAAATATTAAGGTAGAGATAATGAATATAAATCTTTGATATCAATTGGGCTATAGTTAATTGGTTAAATATTTCATCAATACATGGAAACTTATATCCATTTTCACTGCGATTTGGTCCAACATTCTTTAAGTGACATAATGATGTAGAATACCATATACCTTCTTATATGACATCACCAGTGCACCCCATGGGTAATTTATCAATCCAATTAAGTGTTTAACCTTATATTTTTCATGATATACCTTTAAATGATTAAATTTTCCTTATTCCATGAAAAAAAGTGGTATCAATATAGTTTATGCTCTAGCCATGATCTTGATTTTGAACTAACATCACCTATATAGAAGTAATCTTAAGATATAATGTAGAACTGAATCTTAGAAAAAGAGCACCATAGTATAAAAATATGATGGATTTAGTGTCTGATCCACGGTAAGGACTGTAATTACATCCTATTGTGAAAAAACCTCCCAAGGAAATGTATATGGTCTTACTCTAAATTATTTCACATCTTATTCAAAATTCTATATAAACTTCTACATATTAAGTGACACAAATGTCACTTGTGGCCAATAACAGTCAATGTCGGCATGGTAACTTAAAAAATAACAGTCTCCATCGAACACTTTGACACATGGAATCTATAAAAATGTGATGCTCCAAACATGTGCAAAGGAATAAATCACCATTAAATATTAGTGAAAGTTATATATTTGATATGATTTATTACAAATGGTTCATAAAAAATAAAATCATCTAAGAGAACATAACTGGTATGTCTAACCCAAAAACCACATGATTTGATATGAATGAATTAAACACACCTATATCAAACAATGAAATATATAGTGTATAAAGAATAAGAACCATACCTAAAACTAGTAAAAGTACCTCTCCATAATAACCAAGAGCTTTATCGACCACATATACATTCCCGTAAAATGATCAATGATTCCCCACTGGTGCAAGATTCACATGATTCCCCACCATTGAGTGATCTTTTAACTCTTTATTAGTTTTTTCACCTATACTATAAGCTAAAATATTTATATTAATCTGAGAATAATTTTCAAAAAACTAATTAGATGACATTTTATTTCAAACTGCAGACAATTCAAGGGAGAAGCTATATATTCCATGAAATAATGTCCTTTCCCTCCATATTTATACAACCTAGTTGATCCATGTCCCCTCGAGGAACATAATGAACCATTGAACTTATCTTAATATCAACCACTAACTTAGAATCCATCATCATATTTCATTTTATTTTTCCCAAAATAAGAAACAATGGATTATCTAGAGAAAAAAACAAATGATCTAATAGAAGTTGGATGAATAAATTTTCATCATTCATCTTCATGTCCATTATATATCGCCATATCCCTTTATATCGTTGGTGCATTTGATAACATGAAATTTTGGGAGATGTTATAGTTTTGTTTCTTGATTGTAATTAACCTTTTCCATCTCACCCATTCATTGTTTTACACCTAGAACATGTAATTGAAAAAAATACACCCAACAAGATTGATTCAAATTCATGAGTTGTTAGAGAAAATACAGTATAATTCTTATCAACGTCCTTCTGTATAATAGGTGGTCCAACTGTGACTTATAATAGTATGAAATAATTATTTTATAATCCCTAGACTCACTACATGGGACCACTATGAGGATTTTTTTATAAAATTCAATACACAAACATAGATAAATTTAACATCCAAAAAAATAATTGTGATAATTGATTGCATTCATAAACAAGGGGTTACAACAACTTTTAACCGAAGAGGCAACCCACCAAACAAGGCATAAACCTGAACTCAATACTTTTACTCAAACCAAGACTTCTACAAATTAATTTTAATTACAACTATATATATAAAAATAAACACAAGAATTTAATACATAGTGTCAAATAAAGGAACACATAAAATAATTCACAAAATGAAAATATCATAATTTACACAATAATTTTAATTATTTTAGATATATATAATCGAAGAAATATGTACATGGAATGTGATAATATGTGAGTGGAAATGATTATGAATTAATACCAATTACCAAAAATCAATAGACTAATATCATGTTTATCACCCAAGGTGAATTTAAATACATGGTATCATCGAAAAACAACAACAACAATTACCAATTAAATGTCCACTATATATGAATGGCAATGAATTAAGAAAACATCCCCATATGATTCCCAACCATCAAATAACTTTTCTAATCCATCCCAAATCAATCCAATGAAAGAAAACATGTTATTTAATTTATCCACTAACACATTTTTGTGACACTCAAAACTAAATCACTGGGTCTCGGCTATAATGGAACATGGCCTCACTAATTTCTCACCATATGGTAGATTTCACCTATAATTAGTGATGTCTAATAAAGTATTTTTGTAGATAATATTCCCTTGATATCAAAAAAAAGACCAAAGTATAAAATCACCGTGACAATAACATAAATTCAAATGTATAATATACATAAAACATTAGTATAGAACAATACACAGAAAGTACCAACCCATGAAATACTAGTATGCTAGGTTTGTTTTATAACCCCAAATGATGAAAAATGTTCCCATAGATTGTGTCACTAGTGCATAGAGGCACTATACAGATACTATTATACCAACATTTTTTAAAAAATCATTTTTATAGAAATTTTATACCAACAGTTTGTACAAACTATTGGAATAATAAGTTTGGAATCAATATATCCCAATAGTTCTATTAAACTCTTGGGATACCCTCCCATCTACTAAGATATCCCAATAGTTTTTATAAACTGTTGGGATACAAAATTTATCACATTGGTTTTTTATAACCATTGGTAATGTTTTCCTCCAAATCTGAATCGGTCCTCCAGTTTCCCCTCTATACTATTGTGCAAATGACATGTTTTAAAAAGATTTCCCTTACTTAATATTGTTTTTCCTTTACTCGAATTTAATTTAACATTACATAACTTTAGTTTTCCCTTACATAGAAATTGTTTCACCATTAATTTAATTTTTTAACCTTAACATTATTCTACCATTACTTATATTTTATTCACCCTTATTTCTCATTATTTTACCCTTACTTAAATTTAGTTTACCCGTAACTTTGTGTTACCCTTACATAACATCATTTACCCTTACATAACTTATGTATATCATTACTTAACATTTTTTCACCATTAACTAACTTTAGTTTACCATTAATTATATTTTTTATACTTACTTAATTTTATTTTACCCTAAACCTAAATTTAATTACCATTATATACATTTAATTTACCAGTAGTTACCTTTAGTGTACCCTTACTTCCCTTAGCTTATCGTTCAATTTATTTTACCCTTAATTACCATTGTTTTACCCATACATAAGTTTGATTTTACTTTACATTAATTTATTTTAGTCTCATTCTACTTTGTTTTACCTTTACTCTTTTATAGTATTAGTTTACCCTTACATAGATTTATTTTTACACATACTAATTCCATAGGAAACTTTCTCCATTTCCAATGCATACAATCCAAACTACCTAACATTCCGCGAAAACCACATTCTTGGCCAATATAAAGCATCCTTGAAATATAAATTTGATTATTTTAACATTAAATAGATTTATTTTACCCTTATATAGTTGTTGTTTTAAGCATACATAACTCTACAACACCCTTAATTAACATTATTTTACCCTTACTTAACATTAACATTAGTTTCCCTTGAGTAACATTAGATTACGCTTAACATTGTGTTACTCTTACTAAAATTTGTTCTACCCATTACATAACACTTTTTAACCCCTATATTCAATAAATTTACCCTTATATTCCTTTTTTACCATTTCTTAGATTTAATTTACCCTTACATACCTTTTATTTACCCTTACTTAAGTTTTGTTTCCTTACTTAACATACAGTTACCAATAAATTTTGCATCATTACTGAAGTAATTCCATGAATTTTTTTTATTATGGTAATGTTGTAATTGACACCATATATACTACCATTAAAACCAATACATTTTAAACTTACGATGACTCGAGTAGCTCAATTTTCAGAGTTGATTGGGAAACTAATGTGTTTATGGTAAATATATAGAATCATCCCTCAATGTTCTCAGTTATTTTGGTTCATCTCGACTTGGGTTAACAAAGTTTGTACTATTTAAATTTATCTAATATTGATTACAAATATATTTTATTTGACTTGACATTAATATGAATTTTAAATGTTTATTGGTTGTAGTATTATTTGAGTTTCATTTTCAAATTTGGAATTACACTATATTCAAACCTAAAAAACAAACATTTCTAACATCATGAATATTACAATGCTTTATTGAAAATGTATAAAATTAGTATAACTCTAAGACACCCTTTTAATATTTTACTGATTTATTGACCATGGTTTCTAAACCTCAAAACCCATGAATCCCCCTATTCCCTCTCATATATTTTATTTTTTGGGTTACACATTTGTTAACCTTCACTGATTACTTCCATATTTGTTTCCAATTGAAGGGAATGAATCTTATTGAAGAGAAACGATGAAAACGGATAATGAAAACCAATCATCTCATGACTGAGATGGGCGTTCCTCCACTAGTGCGTGTTATGAGTATTTTATTTCAAATATATATTTAAATAATATCTGATGTTATGTGATTAATTTTTTTAAACAATTTTTCAAGATCAACTACTTAGGTAATACTTATTTGAAGGGAATCCTAGTAGTGGTCTAATTACTTAGGACAGTGGTACGAGGGAGGGTGGTACGAGAGTTATGAGATCGAGTTGGAATACCAAATTAGACCCTACCCCTCCAACTAATGTACCATTTATCCCACAATGTGATCCTAATGTGATGTTTGGGATGGATAGGATATTTATTCCTCTCATGTTTTCACCACTCTTTACATCTAATCCTACTCACATGTATTTAACATATCTATTGATTATTCCCACCCCTCATCCATATCATGCATTTGGCCAGACATCCACGCAATCTTATTTTACTTCCACATCCTCTTCCCTAGGATTTTATATTCCATATTCTATGAATCCTACTCCACCACAGTTTATGCATGAGGATGAATCAATGGGACCCACTCCACCTATACTAGGTGTTCCTTCAGTTTCTATGGAATCAATATAACACATTGATTGGAATATTATAGTTATATTTATAGAACCCCAACAAATTTTATACAATTTTTATATTCATTATAACATGTATTGATATAATATTTGTTAATCCTTTATAACAGATACATCTACTTATAGAAGTTAGGGGAAGGGGAGTACCTGAATGCGTTCAGTGTGGAACTGCCACATGTAGTTGATGGTGGACTATATTGTATACAATAAAATGATTTAAAAAACATGGCTTCAATGTTAGAATCTTTTTTTGCGACACTTTCCAAATAATATGGCATCATTCTCATCATCCCACTCTCTTGGATACAGTTTCTAAATGAATTTAAGGATAGTTTTTGGGAACATATATGGGTAAAAAATTCATTTTATTAAACTTAATATATTATTTTTGTATTTATATGAATTCGTATTTTTTTATAAGCTTCATTTTAATTTCTATGATGGTGAGGGTGCATGGAAATCATTTCTAAAATAGATTGTTGAGCTTTGAGAGCCTATACGCATGTTTGGTATATCAGATGGAATTCTAGATATGGCACTGAGTTAGATGCAGTAACTATCAAGTATGATTGTCCTATACAATAGTATCAGAAAATCATTACTCATGGGATGGATATATTTTTTAATATATTAATCATATTTGAGGGTTTAAAATGAATGTTTTCATGTTTTTAATTAATAAAATATTTTTTATTATGTTATTTCTTTTTTAGAATCATCCATAAAAAGGAAAAAACATTAATGCTAAAAAAACCTGAACACATTCGCATATACTATGATGTCAGATCATGAGAGGAAGCAGGTACGATAGTTGTTTATAATTTTTTCTTAGGACATGAAATTTATATTGTTTCCCCCATAATTTATTCAATTAATAAAGTTTTCAAATTATTTTAGTTATGAAATTAATTTTTGGTATCCTATTATTAATTATGGTTTCTTACATTCAATGACACTATAGAGTCATGTATTGAATATTAGAGGTTGTATTCTTCGAGAAAAAATGTTTTTCTCGAGTAAAAGGAATAAAGACTAGAGTGAGAATAACCAACCGACACAGTAGCATAATCTATGTTTTACTGTGTTGATTTAAAATTTTATTATCTATTTTATAACTTAATAATCAATTTATATTTGTAACAGGACACTTTAGAGGCCCTTGATGCTGAGGAACATGAAAATTTTGTGCAAAATAATCACTTACATTAGGTGTTTGGAGAGGAGCACCCTCAAAGAGTACTCTGCCGACCTAGGAAGAGTATAGTACTGAAGTGGTATTGGCCCTCTTAAGGCACCATTTTTAGATCCACCGAGATCGAACATGTTATGTCATCGAAAAAATAGGCTGAAAAAGGACCACAGAAGTTGAAGAATGGTCTACTAAGGAAAACAATTAATTTATGAAACTGATGAATGTTTTGTGTCCATCAAATCCAGAAAAGGTGAAAAGATCTTGTGATAAATATAAGACAACAATTAATTGAATATATGTTTCACCAAGTGGCAGTTCTAGGGGTGGTAGATATGATGTCTTTCTTAGTAATGATGATGGAGAGGAATAGGTTGACAATAAGGATGATGCCATGACTGAGGCTGAGGACGAGTCTGAGACCAAGGGAGAGGCCAAGGATGAGGTAGAGGATGAGGGTGAGGATGAGGATGAGGATTAGGAAGGTGTCAAGGATGAGGAAGAATTTCAGGATGATGATGATAGTGGTGAGAGTGATAGTGATGGTGATGAGGGAAAATATGATATGATACATTTTTTACTAATATTTCTGACATTTGAAGTTTTCGGATTTGATGTGACTGAATATAGGTGTGATTTGGTAGGTCACAATATGGTTTACTCAGGTATCTTAATTACTATATAGTTTTAATCACAACAACTTTTACCAATGTATTATCTTCTGTTTTGATGGTACTCGCTTTTATTTTATACCTCCTCTATGTTATGTTTCTAGATAGAATAATTTCAATGGGGGACTCAACACTCGTTATTTTTTATTTCTATAAGACTAATTGGGTGATGTTTCCTTTAATAATTATTATGATTTTGTAATGTTTTTAGAGGTGTATGTTGTTTTCTAGATTAAGTAGATGTGTTCTGTTCATGTGTTCAATTCAGACCCATTTGATTATAAGCATTGTTCATGGCATATTGTGATATTTTAGTGTTTTCCTATCATATTGATCCACCATTATAGTGAGTTTTTAAAAGGAAGGAAAACATACTATATATCTCTATCTCATAATTTATTTTTTAAGGATTATTGTTGGGAGTTGAGTATTAGTGATATTTTATGTTTTTGTGTTTTCTGAATGATTTCATTGAAATTTTGGGAGTGGTTGATCATTATTAGATTTTTTTTTGTTTTATAAGGTTTATAAATAATTTTGGGTGGCCACCCTATCTAGCCTTTTCTTTTTTGGGAAGTCCTAGTTTTCTAAGGAGTGTTATATCACATTTTCCCAACCCAACCCTTTACTCTGTCGGATTTGAATCCCATTGATCTTCAATTATTTTTGTGTCCTATTTTGGAGTCTCTATTATATTTTCCTTATGTGATGAGATGGTCGCATATAGTGAGATTGATTATTATGTGCAGTGGGAGGGGTTTTGGTTGTAGGGGTTGTGCAGTAGGAGGGGAAGGCATTAGAGTGTGGATATATGGGGGGTGTAGTGGGGGGGGGATGTGCAGTGGGAGTGGGGCTATGCAATGGGAGGTTGGGGTGGGGGGGTTGGTTGTAGAGGGGTTTTCCATTGGGAGGGGGTGTTGCCTATGGGGTTGGCAGTGCAGTGGGAGGTATATGGTGTAGGGGTGTGCATTATAAGTTAGGGGTTGTGTTGTGTGAGGGGATGTAGGGGTGTGCAGTATAAGAAAGATATGTAGTTGGAGGGGGTTGGCTGTAGGAGGCGGATGTTCCGTGAGGGGCAGGGTGGTGGATTTATGGGGGTTGTGCAGTGGGAGGGGATACTGATCTAATTATTTACCCTAACTAGTTAGTTAATCATGGGAAAACACAATTTCAAAATAAACCCTCCTATCAGCTAGTGGAGGTTCTATGGATTTTTAGGCGACAACAACTTCTAGAAGTTACTCCCTTTTTATTTCCAGCCTCCCAAAAACCTATAACCTACCTAAAAAATGTTATAATACATAAGAAACACATATTCATTATGAAATGAGATGTACCTTAAATAGAGGGTGTCACACATTGTGTGAGCATCCCTCTTTCAGCGTGAATGAATCTTGCAAATGGTTCAAATGAACCTTATATTTTTACGATGATTATTAAAAATATTATCTTTACCCTTATGCTTAGATTATTCATTTTTTTTAACTAAAAATCCAATAAAAACATGAACAGCGTGCTCATAGTGTGGTTTATAACTTTATCATACATAATGTAATGTATACATATTATTTTATCATTAATCTTTATCAAACCATTTTACATGATTTTCATCGAAATTTCCATGACATCTCTATATGAAATGACATACAATTTTATTTATCAAAAATATTTTCATGATCTCCACTTCTCAAAATATTCGATAAATATTTCAATATCGCAAAGAAAATAATGACATTACATATTACATTTTATATTTGTTATCATTGTGGTGATCATCATAAATATAACACTAAATTTAACATTAATTACAACATTCTTCCATATTAGATTTTATTTTCATGTACTATTTCTCATTCGATGTCACATACCTCAAACCACGAACTCAGAGTGGATATAATCTCTACTGTACATCGATGTTAGATCAGAAATAATGAGAAAAAAATATCAATAATATCTCAAATCAAAACCCTCAGTTATCCACACAACCCTCCCAACATAGCTCCATTTTATAGGGTATCTGATATAACCCAACAACACATACCCTAACCTAGCATACCTTCATAATTTTTACAATAGTTCATTCCCACCTATCATTTTATTTTATACTTTCTCTATTTTTAGGTGCATTTACAGTGGTTATTTATAAGTTGTTGTATTAGTTTTTTTCAGGTGTGTATTCATCAATATTTAATATTGGTTTTTAAGATATTGGTCGGGTATTTTTTGGTTATTTTCATTCAGGGATATTTTTAATATTATCTCAATGAGTGTTTTTTTTTGAATTTTGTACATTGTACTATGGGAATGAGTGTTTTTTTTGAATTCATTATGTTTCGGTGTTGTATAATCATTTTATATCGTTTTTATAAAAAAAATTCATTTTTTTCATTTGTTAAAATTTTTATATTTTCTTTATAATGTAATTTTAGAGGGGAAGAATGATGGTAGGTAGGTTGTTCTTTGATTTTGGAGGACTATATTCCAATGGTTCACAAACCATTGGTATAGAGGTGAAAAATTCATTTATACAAAAGGATTCACAAAAACCATTGGTAAAAAACTATACCAACAGTTCACAAAGTGATGGTATTGACTTAAAACTATAAATATACCAATAGTTATATGAAAACATTTAGTGAAAATATATACCAATGGTTTATAAACTGGTGGTATAGCTTATAGATTTACAATTTACCAAAGGTTAAAAAATGTTTTTAATTTTCTATTCCAATGGATTATTTTAAAACCATAGTGTTATTTTATTTTTTTGTGATATACCAATTGTTAGAGAACAATAATTGGTATAGGGATATCCCCACACCTTATCACCAAAAGTTTTGGGAAACTATTGGTTTAACCTATACCAATAAATTCCCAACCTGTCCCAACAATTTCAAACTTTTGGGATATAATTGGATTCCAACAGTGATTTAATGTATATATATATGGTATTCAATAAATTTTTATCATTTTTATAACTTCATATTTCATATAATTTTATAAAATTACATTCCATAACAAATGATAATATCTGTCTTGCGTATGAGTGGACTACCACCTCTATGAAATGATGTGATTAATTATTCATTACCACATCAGATGAATGATAAATATTATTACATTTCTAGAAATAATATCATATTTTTAATGTAATTATAATTCTTCAAATATAATATAATACTTAAATTTTTTTGACCATGATCATTGAAAAATTAAAACAATATTCATGCGTACGTATGACCTACCCTCTCAATGATTAAAAAAAAATCAGTTTTCATACCCATATTTGATGATCAGTTTTAATTGTATAATTGGTGTATAAAAATGATAACTATTTCATGACTATTTTTTTTATTATGAAATAATGACTAATTTTACCATATAAATCCTATCAAATTCATTTTGGACATATGAACATAGTATTAACAAAACATATGAGTTGAACTTAATTATTTATGTAATTGTATATAACATAGTAATATGTTAAATAAAAGTAATAATAAACATAAAAAAATTTAATATTAAACAAAATAATTAACTTTAATTTATTTTTTAGGAATATATGGGATGCATGTAGAAATTTGGGCACCTATTAAAGGACTTTCCTTTTAAAAAATCATTTTTCAAAGTTTCCCTTCCAACTCTTTTTCATCCATATCCCAGTTATAAATATTTTATGAAATATTTTATGAAAACAATGGATGATAAAGATAATTTTCATCATATTTTGTTCTCATTCAATGATTTTTAAAAGAAATATTTTACATTAGTTTATGAAAAATATTTTTTATTTGTTTACAATTACCAAATGGGATGTAATATTTTAAAATATTTAGTAATAATGAATATTCCCATTTTCATAACCATTAATTTATATTTAACTGCCTTTATAATAATCCTTATTATCTTCAAATAAAGAAACATATTTTTCTTTGATCTAAGTATTTTCAAATTGGGTTTTAATGAAATGGATATTTTTTTATCAAGAAATGATTTTATTATGGGTGTTAAGGGTCTCTATGAACCTCTATTTGCCTCGATATATTACTATTTTATCTCTAAATAAAATTCTCTCAATTTAATGTTATGGGCTTATTCAAGATTATATATATTTCTATCACATATATAACTATCTTACTATTCACTAATTTTAAGGGGTAATACAGGAGTAATGTGAAATCTTGGAATGAATTTGTTATGAAATTTTCATTGATAATGATATGATGTAAGATATTCAAACCCATTTTATTTATATGGTCAATTCATATGTTTATGTAATATGATTTATTTATTTTTTATGGAACACATAAATCTTTGATCAAGTTATGATGGATGTTCCTGGATAGAAAAATATTTTATTGGATAAAGTTTTTTCACATGATACTTTATATATGAGATTATGGTGTAAACCTGATACATTGTAGGATATTTTCCACCGTGTGATATTTCCTCGGAATTTATCCTTGAATGGTATTTATTTAATGTTAAATGGTTCTTTGATATTATGATACCATGTTATTTACTTTATTTCCCCATTTGATTACTTATTATATAGTGTTTAATGTAATTGATATTCCAAATTAGAAGGTCAAAATGTATAAAAAATTGATAAATATTTCAGAATCAATCAATAATTTCAAATAAAATGTGATATATTTTATTTTCCCTTTAATATTTATATTCGATGGTTTTCTAAAAATCTTATTGATTAATATTTTATTTCATTGGTATAAAATTATTTATTTTAAGCCCAATGCTTAATTTTTAAAATTAAAATATCTTGTATTGATATTCATGAACTAACAAGTTTCATTCTATCTTTTAATATTTTTCTTATTAATATTTTTGCGTTTTATGAATGAGTAGGGATATTGACGTAGTAATGATCTAAATTTTGAAGGTATTTCATGAAATTAAACCTTACCATATCATAAATATATTATTTTGTTCAAAAAATTAATATTATCTAGATATATCCACTTTGGGATGGAATATTTATATATTTTAGGGTGATGGATCAAACCTCTAAAACTATAAATAATAATGATCCATATTTGTAATAAAATTAATTCTTATCATAAAACTCAATATTATGTATTGTTTAATGATGGTTTCATATATTTGACATCAGATGCAATATGAGGGATCAAATCCTTGAGAAATCCCTCACATAAAGATAGGTAGAAGCGTGACTCTACTCCTAAGGCCTTCATGCATAATGGGATTTAATTGAAGATTATAGTAAGAGTCCCAACATGAAGGTGTATCATCCACATGTATATATTTGATATATGTAAATTATATCCCACAAGTTATAGGACCATATTGATATAACTTATATTATAGTAATGGCTTTGATAATGGCTTTGATTACACTAGTGGTTATAATGTTTTCATGTGTGGTTAGCTCATGATTTATAGATACCATAATATGATTATGAGTTTAATTTTGATCATATGTTTAACATTTGAGGTATTGTTTTTTAAGGTTCCATGTAAAAAAATAATATTTTAGGAATAAAGGTTGAATTATATTTTTGATGAATGTATAATTTCTATTTGGATTTATTCATATTCAAGTTATTTTAAAAAATTATTATTATATATTTGAAATTATATTATTAGGTCATATTCATTAATGGTATGAGACATTAAGTGTGATTTATGTTAAATAGTGATAAATGAAAAAATTTTATTGTAAAATATGTGATTAAATCATTATAATATGTATATTTCATTACTTGTAGAGAATAATTTTAATAATTTTAAAATCAATTTTTTATTGAATGATCTAGGTTAAAATTTATTAGTTTTTATTGAAGCATTGATGTTTAATACTGTATTTAGTTATATGATGTTTTATTAGTTTTGGTACATATCTTTTCCAAACCACTTTGGTTTGGGTTAACCTATAACTACAAGTAGTATATCTTGTTATCCTCTTATGAATTTATTTGATCTGTTAGAATTTGAGTTTAGTGCTTCAAGCATAAAAACATGCATCCTGAATACTCCTTGTTTGGATGAAGATATCTTATTGTCGTAGAAATTGATTAAAGTATGAAATTTTACATGTTAGTAAATATATTTTCTTTATACTATTAGTCTATATTCTAACGAATTATTCAACTCTTGAAAATGGATCTCTAAATGAAAATTATATCAAATTAAATTCATTTTTTATGATTTTATGGTTAATTTTACACCACTTTCTTACTAGGTTTGTGGCAGTTAATGTTCTTAAAATCATTAAATTTATTGTGGTCAATGATCTATGTCACTATCCATAATTATTTTGGAAATACATATTTCATTCATATACAAATTTTCAATTCCAACTAATATTTTCCATCTTTGAAACCTTGTTATGTGTTAATCTATTTGACCTTCGTACTTTGCAATCATTCTTATAAAGAAAAGGTTTTATTAATCATTTTTATGAGATAGGATTTAAAGAAACCTATTATCATAAATAAAACCACAAACTAAATAGTTGGGGTAAATTTTTTAAGATTTTTTTTTTGTGGTTTGGTGAATTAAGACCTATATATTTAAAAATTATTTAACAAAGTTCAATAGATTTTACAACAAAAAACCCCTATCCAACATGATCCTTGATATATTATTTTTTTAAATGTGACTGTTATAATATATAAATTATGTTAGAAGATATGAATAATAGTTAAGGAATAATAAAACACATATATAAAATTATAACTCAATGTATATTTATTTATAAATTCCAAGGAAATTTACACTCATTTTTTAATGAAGAATTTTTTATTATTCAAAAATTAGTTTTCTTCAAAAATGATTTCTATTATTTTCTATGTGAAAAATTATAATTAATTTTTAGAAAAATTATAAAATTTATTGGATAAAATGAATATAATTTTTTAAATCATCATATTTAAATTATCAAAGGGTAAAAGTTTAGTATTTTTCTATAACGATTGATTTTTTAGTGAATAATAAAAATTTCCCTTTTTATAAAACCATAATTTCAATCATATAAATAAAGTAATTTAAAAGTCCCATTATATTTTTGATTTGGTATTAAATTAAATGTGAAAAATTTTATTGTATTAAAATCAAATTAATCTTATTTAAATCAGAAATTTTCATTTCATTTTAATAAATATATTTTTATGCTTGATACACATTTTTTTGAAAAAAAACTTTTTTTAATTGAATAATATATTTCTATTTTAATTTATAAAAATAAAACCTATTGAAAAATTATTTAAATTAGATACATTTATTTTATATCTAAATATATGATATTAAACAATTATATTGAAAATAATTAGTCATAAAGTTAAAGTAAAATCATCTTCTCTATACAAAATGAATTTTTCTTGAAAAGTATTTTTTCATTACACTTTTTTAGAATACTATAAAATTAATTTATAAAAATTATAATTTTTTAATTTGTTAATATTAATTCCATATTTATAATCACCATAATTAATATATTTTAATATGGTTAACATAATATTCGGTCATTCTAAAGATTAAAACTAGTAAAAACTTATCACCTCAGTAAAAGTGTAAATAATGTTAACTTAAGTTAAAAATAACTGATGAGGAAACTATTGTTCATATTAAATATTATTTTATGAAGTTATTTTTACCATTATAACCTTATTTATGATATTTATTTCTTTTGGTACAATTACCAAGGAATGAGAGCTATATAATATTTTAATTAAATAAAATGAAAAATTCCATTCTCTTTTAAAAATATATTATGTGTTCACATAGGGGGAAATAATATTATGAATGAATTTTAATAGATATTTTAATAATAATGTAATTATTTGTATGAATTTAATTTCCATATAATTTTTTATAGTTATACAAGTACTTTAAATTCTTATTTATCACTGATACAAAGTTATTCCAATTAACAAAAATAAAAAATAAATGAATTTAAAAATATTGAAAGTAATGTAAATTGAATGAATTATTTTGGTCCATGAAATTTTTCAATTAATATAATATTTTATATAGTTTTTATAGAATATAATTGATTTTTATATTCATTTTTATGTTTTTAAAATCAAATTAAATTAATAGTATTGAAAATAAAATCAATGATATTTTATAATAAATAATATTTTTTAAAATGATTCCAAATTCAAAAAATAATATCTCAGAAACATTATTGGTATATTTTTATAAATATCAAATATGGTCTTTTAATGTACCACTATTCCATTGATAGTAACTATATTGACCCATAATGAGTAAAAACAATGTTATCGTGGTAAATGTTAAATTTGGGGTTTGTGTGATACATGTAATTATGTTAAAATTAATTTTCCACACACATTGGATTTTTATTTAATAAATTTTAATTCTTATTTAGAATTTGTGGGAAAAATTAAAAAATAATTCACATTTTAGTTCTAATCATACGAAGTGAATTACCTAGGTTAAAAAGCCAGTTATCATGGGAAAAACTGCAATGGTAAAAGTGGGTAACCAAATAGATAATGTGAATAGCAAGAATAAAATATGTTTCTTAAATTATTAATCTATTTATGAAACTTATATTACCTATAATCTATTAGGTATCATGTTTTAGACACCTTTTTTGAGTGTGACATTACATTATTGAATAGTTTTGTGTATTGACAAAAATGACACTCCCTCTCACTTATAAAAGGGATCCTCCTATACTTTTTTATTCAAAATTAAAAGAGAAATATGGATTGTAAAATTTCTATGAAACAGACATCTTTAAATACATACATATTTAATATATTCCCTGTTTTTTTATTAAACACACCTAGAAAAAAAAATTGGGAGCATTAAAAGGCTTTAACAATAAAAGGTATAGTTCTCAATAATGAATTTTCATTTTTTTTCTTATTGAAACACCATAAAACATTATTACATACAAATTAAAAAATAAAATAATTATATTATATATATATGTTTGTCTGTGTGTGTGTGTGTTATTATTTTTATTTAAAGACCTATATAAATATCCACTTCTCACAAATGGGATACAAAACCATCGTTAATTTTTATAGAAAACTACTGCCTCACAAATCGATGTAATTTATTTTCCATAACTGCTGATTATGACTACTATTAATTATGTATTTAATATATATATATATTTTTCAGGATATATTTTTCATTATTAAAATATAATATATTATTTAGTTTCTTACATTTCTATTCACTAAAAAATGATATTGTTATTTGTTGGTACACGGGGACTGTCGCCTCCACAAAGTGATGTGATATGTTTTTTATAACCACATCACATGGATGATATATATATTTGTATATTAAAAGATATAATATTTTATTTATTATATATTTATTCTTTTAGAAATATAAGGTATTACATACCTTCTTTCCTTTATGGTCATTTAAAAAATGGGAACGTTAGTAATGTGTACAAATTGCCTTTCATCTCCATGATGGTAATGGTGTTCCCTTTCATAACCATATACCATGATTAGTTTTATAAGAATAATTCTGGTATAAAATTATAATTATATGTTGATTATTATTCTGTACATGATCGAATACTTCCCTCATTGACCATAGTTAACATACCAATGTAACTTTGGACATAGAGACAAATATTATAAAAACATACGACATGAACGTAATTAATTAATTAATAGTATAGAACTAGATAATAAGTGTGATAAAAGGAATGATAAAGTGTAATTTTTTTAAAAGATAATAATAAACATAAGCCTAATATTCATGAAGATAAAGAGTGCACGTGATAAGTTCTGTGTAAGGTAAGGGACTTTTTTAAAAAAAAATTATTTTAAGTTTTCCATTGACACTCTCTTTCGTTAATGTTAGCGTTATTATAAATATTACAAAGAAATTTTAATTTATGGTTAAATTGTTTATAATGTTCGTTTTCAGCCATTTTTTAATTCCTTTTTATGGTTTTCAAAATTTATATAGTGAAGTAATTTATAATGAAATTTTTTAATTTATTTACCGAATACAAAATGAATGTTCTATTTTAACATATATATCCCACCATTATAAATATTTTTAGATATTTTAAATCCGTTATCAGTATCCTTTTATGAAAATAAAAACCCTCTTTCCCTTTATTATAAGTATTTTAAAAAAATATTTTGAAGTTAATGAATAATTTTTTTCCAAGAAATGTTTTTGTTATGGGTGTTAGGGATCTCTCTAAACTACCCTTCTCTTTAGGTTGTGGAAATTATCGCTCTGAATAAAATTTTAACTCCTTAATTTTTTTGGAATGATTGTATGTTTTTTATAGTTCCCTTGCATTTTTAACTATTTGAATCTCCTTTCCTTCGATGGGGAAATACCTGCCTTATAGTCATTTCAAAAATGTCGTCATTATGAAATTCTCATTGATTATGAAATGAGGAAAGATTATGTAACCTGATTTATTTCCATGGGCAATTCATATTTTTATTCCCTATGATTTATTTCCTTTTATATGTCACACATAAATCATGAAAATCATGAGATGTGTTCACCGAGATAGCACTCCAATGCATTGGGTAAATGTTTTGTCTCATGAGACTTCATGTAAGGGATTATGTAGTAAACCTTATACATTATGAGACATTTTCCAACATGTGATAATTTTTTGGTAGTTAGACTTGATACATTATTATGTAATGTTATATATTTCTTTCACATTTCCTCGGTTTCTATGATCTTTTTATACCATGTTCCTTATTCTTTCCTCTCATGTGATTACTCGTGAGATTTTGTTTAAGGGAACATATATGCCACTTTGTAAGTGTGAAATATATAATTACTTGTGATTTTTTTTGAATCTTTTAATTTTTGTTAAATAACATTCATTTGTTTTATTTATTACATTATTATTTTTAATCATGTGTTTTATGAAAGGATTTTTCCAAAACATTTGACTTCTTGGGTATTAAAATGATCATTTTGAGCCCAATTTTAAATTTCAAAAAATTCAAAATATATTATCATTGTTCATGACCGAAAATTATTTATTGTTTGTTTTTATGTTTGAACTAATAAGGTTTTTTTCCTCATCTCATTATTTAAATTGTTTTAAATAGGGTTTTAAAGATGGGTAGTGAAAATTATGAGGTCAAGATGATAATTTGGAGACATATGCTGAAATGAAAAATTGTTATATCATAAAATATATTTTTTTATCAGAAATTGGATACTAAGTGAAATTTCACACTTTGTGATGTAATATTTAAATATGTTATGGTGATGTTAGAATTATATAAAACACTAAATTTTAAAGACCCATATATGTAATAAAATGAATTCATGATTTAAAATTATAGATTATTTAATGTTTAGGTGATGGTCCCCATAAGGATGTAGGTGATGAAACCAACATCATAAAATATAATTAAATGTAATATATTATGGTTATTATTTCAGGATGTTTTAAAAATATTTTATGGAGGTTGAAGAACAAATAAACCAACAACATTTGATTGAATACTATACATCTTCTTCAGACAACTTCCTTTTCATCACACCATAAACCCTATAATGTTGGAATTATACGCAATATGATGCCTCTAGAACATGAGGATGGATATTAAGAACGTATTTTTTGGATTTTTTTATCAAAATGGTAATTAAATTGTTAATAAAATTATAGAGGTTCCTCTTTATAAGTGAGGGAGGGGAATTGTTGGAATTACTTAATATATGTAATTAATATAAATTAATTTTCATTAGAAAAAAGATCCAAAATGTTATAATTAGAATATAGGATGTGTATGGGTTGAAATTTTATCATCAAATAATATTTATAAATGTTTGGATTAGGTGTATATCCTTATCTTCTTTTTTACATGAGGTATTATTTTTTTAAATTTATCACATTAGAAAAGATTTTAATATTCAGGGGTCAATATAGTTACAATAAAAGGACAATTGGTCCAAAAATGTACTATATTCGATATTTATAGACATATAAGAATCCTTTTTTGAATATAATATTTATAATAATATTAAATCATTTCCAAAAAATATTATTTATTATAAAATAACATTAAAATCATTTTTTGGAACTATTTATTTAATTTGACTTTTACAATAATATGACAACCATAATATTCCAATATATCCAATTATAAGCTCTATAATATATGATTATTACATATATAACTCATGGAAAACAATTTTTCATTCAAATTATATTACTTTCAACATTTTTAAATCATTAATTTTACTTTTTTATTAATTGAATAAATACTCTTTAAGGGTTATATAAGAAAATAATATAATTATTTCATCACTAAAAATAGAAATAAAAAACACGATAAAATAATAAATTATCTATAAAATAACCATTTAGAATCAAACAAGAACTCTATTTATCCCAATTTAAAAAAATTAGAGATAATAAAACAAAGAGAATAGTGATTTTGACATTTTTATATAAAATAATGTAATGGTATGAATCATTGAAATGTGGCACCAAATTTCCATATTTTAGAAAATAGGATGGCTATTGATGAACTACTATAATCAAATAGTATAAAAGTATGTGTTAGGGTTATTATTTATACCTTATCAAATTTTTCTCAATCTTTATCACTAGATTTACCATTATAGTGGTGAAAACAATTACTAAGGATATTATTCATAATTACCAAAAATAAAAGGGACCTATTTAAGAAATTTTGAACTACTAATTAAAAATTTGTAATATATTTTAAAATATTCAATTTTCATTTTGGTAATATTTAATTTAATATTAAATGGACAAATAGAATGAAAATCATTTTTTCAAAAAAATGAATTTTTAAGTATCAAAATGTTTTTCTACCAAATTAAATTTTAAAATTCATTAAAATAATACAATAATACTATTTTAAATTTAATAAAACTATTAAAATTTTAAAACTAATTCAAAATATAATTTCACATTCTAAATACTTTATAATAAAATAGTTTTTTCAATAAAAATCTGAATTTTTCACATTTATTAAAAAAATCCTTAAAAAATAAAAAATTAATTGTAAGATAAGTTTGAAATTTAGATTTTAATAATTAAATTATTTTTATAAAATTTCTTCTCTAAATTTTCCATAAATTAATTTTAATATTTTCTCACAAAAATATATAAAACCAATTTTGAAGAAATTTTTTTATTAATAAAATTGATTTAAAAAAAACTGATTTCATATTTCTTTATTATTAATCAAAAAAAATTATTTAGAATTATCATAATATATATTTTTTAATATGATTACTTGTATTAATTCCCAAAAAATAAATGACTTTATTATAATAATCACATTAAAATAATAATATTTGTATAGTATATCCAATTCACATAAATCCCGATGTTTTGTTTTAAAAAATATATCGATAATAGTATTACCTAAAAAATAGGGTGTCACAATATTCACCCTACCCTTAATAAAATACAACATAAAATTTTTATATAGCATATTAAGGTGATATCAGGAAATGATACTTCTACTTCACGGATTCCATTAGTCCTCATTTTTCCCTCTCATATTTATCGTTTTTTCATAGCACTTTAACTATGTGAGTTATCTTATTAGGTAGAAATTAATCAATATAGTGAAATATCATTATCGACTTCTCTACATAAGATAAATTATTTTACATATACACCACATCTAAATTACGTAATATTGGGGGATCTAATATGTACTTCCTCAAGAGGGATATATAGAATACATCATTTGCTTGAGATATGGATAGTGGGAGAGTTAATCCATATGAAATATCTCCAATGCAGTCAAGAATATTAGAGGGCCTAACATATCAAGGATTAATCTCACCCTTCTTCTCAAATATCTTTAATAAATTCCATGTAGATATGTAATGAAATAGTTTATCTCTCACCTCAAGATTCTTCTCTTGTAAAAAAATGTCAATATAGCTCTTCTACTGAATATGAACAGTCCGAACATGTTTTTAAATATTCTCCGCCTTTTAAACAATTTACTCAACCATTGAAGGTCCAATCAAATGTGTTCACCTACATTAACCCAACATACATGTGCTTTACATCCCTGCGCTTAAATGAATTTATATTGATCCATTTTTATGTTTGAGTGAAATATATTATTGTATGTGATATAAATTAGAGAAATATGTCTATAACCTACTACATTGATGTCCACCAGGTATACTCTCAAAATGTTCTACAATGATTGGATAGTCCACTCAAACTTGGCCTCAGATTTGGGGGGTTAATTTTAATTAAAGTTCAAATAACTATGTAGAGAATGCAATAAAATCTTCCAAAACATGGAGGTAACTCTCATATATATATAATATAAAATCGATTGTTTTATTTAATGTAGCCTCACCACCTCTCTAATTTATATCCTCACAATTTTATTGACCTGTAATACCAATTAAATTTAAATGATGTCAATAGTTTGTGTAAAACAGACCACCACAACTCAAATCGTATTATTTCATCTCGATTATTTTAGTAGATCATTAATAAAGTCCACAGTGATATTTTACCATTTCCATATAGGAATGGGTAACGGTTGCATCGTCACCTTAATATTATTACTACTATCCATCTCTTATTGACATAGTAGACACTTCAATTTATATTCCACAGTCTCCTTCTTCATATATTCCCACCAATATTTCTCTTAAAGAGCTAGATAAATATTTTTTTCTCCCAATATAGTTGCATAAGGTTGGGTTATTGACAGTATTCAATAGCTCTTTCTTAATATCAATATTTTATGGCACACTTATCCATGACCCGAAACACACAACTCCTTCATCAGAAATTTTTAACTACAGGAATTTCCATTTCCTTATAGATTACATCTTCTACTGAATTTTCACATAATCTCTTTAATCGTTCTTTATCTTCTCTCAAGGGGATTTTTAAGAAATGATTTGGGAAATGAATGAATATTTTAATTCCATTATGATTCCCTTGTCCATATTTTTCATGTATAAGAATATTGGACGCTTCTTATTTTTCATCATCGATAAGGTTTCCAAATCATTCTACTTATAGTAACTTCCTCGTTTTCTGCTTTCTTAAAATGGTAATTGATTGAGTATTCATATTCTATGATTAACTCTAACCATCTTTTTCAGTGCATATTATTATCTTTATCTATGAATATATACTTGAGTCTCTTTTAATGAATATATATTTCACACTTCCCCCTATAGTGAGAATGAAACTACATTTTCAAGGCAAATATCACTACAGAAAACATAGAATCGTGTGTTGGATAGTTGTACTCATAACATCTAAAATTCCATGGAAAATAGGTATTCACTTTGTCATTTTCCATTAGTCACAATCTGAGACATTATTTGAGGCATCACTATATTCCATGTAAATCTCACCACAGGAGGGAATCATGAGGACGACTGCAATGATAATACCCATTTTCAATTTTTAAAATTTTTCTTTATATTCATTATTCCATGAAAACATCAATCCATTTTGAGTTATCATGGTTAGCGAGTTTTAAAATCACGAGAATTTTCACATATATTGTTGGTAATGCTCAGCTAGCCTAAGAATACTATGGATCTTAGTTATTAATGTAAGTTTATTATACTCCTAAATTATATTTATCTTAGCAGGTTTCACATATATCCATTTATGTGGGATAAAATTCTATATGAATGATACATTCTTCATCGAGATATCACATTGACTATAATTTTCATTTAAATTCTCCCTTCACAATGTATTTATCATAATATTAAAATTATTTTCATGATCCCCATTGTATTATGAGTATATCATAATATCATCAATAAATACTAACACAAATTTGTTGAGGTAATCTCTAAATAAAATTACCATTATGGATATAAGAAATTATGTATAATTCGTGACTTCAAAGGGAATCACTATGAACTCAAAGTGTTCATAACTTGTTCAAAAGCATGTTTTGTAAATATCTTCCTTCTTCACCTTTAACTGGTGAAATCCCAATGAACCATCCACCATAGATAAATATTATTCCCTACATAGTTGGTCAAAAAAGTCATTTATCTGTGGCATGAGATTCTTTTTAAATATCATTAATTTATTGAGTTTAACATTATCAATACACACTTATTGAAAAATGTGTTTTCATGTTAGTTTTTTATTTATTTTAACTTTAGTTATAACTTTTGTTATTTCCACCAATGTTAAATGTTGTAATTTTGATATCTGTTTTTATAAAATGGTTTCGTAAATTCAAATGCAGAACTTTTGATATATTTTTTAGAAAACACACATTGAATATATTATTATAACTGGATTTTAAGGTAGGTTATTAAAACAACTAATATCAATAGTATGTTTCTATATCGAGTTTCAAAAACAAATTTACAGAAAATGTAATGAAATAATTTCCTGTATGTTTTAGTTATAACCAAAATTAAATCTTGGAATCCTTGAATACTAGAGAATATTTTTTTTCCCTTTTATTTGAGTGGTCTCTGAGATAAAATGAACTTACTACTCATATGTTATGACCATCATATGTTTGAAATCTCTAATTTTTAATATATACTACTCACTTCAATGAAAACATGGGAAACATGAATTAAAAATTATAGACACCAAACTATAAAAAAAAAATCCTTAATCTAAAACCTATTTCAAATTCTTTTGGTATTTTCCTTTGAAAAGATATTTTGTTTTTTGTTATTTCTATTATATTTATAGAAAAAATCATGAGGAAATGAAAAGGGTGATGGATATGAAATTTTAAACTTTTTTTATTAAATTTCATCCCAAATTTTTTTCTCCATAACTCAATCAATGTAAGTCTTCATCATCATTATAAAAACTATAAAAAATTATAACGATAATGGAAAAAAATAATTATGAAATTAAATGATTATAATAAATACCATTTTCAATTCATCGATTTAAGAATTGTTTGAAAGTTGGATCAATGTTGTTAAGAATGATGAAATAAAGAGAATGAGGTTTTATATATTGTAAAAGAAATTTTTTTTGCGAATTTTTTTTAAAATTTAGCTGATATTTTAAAAACTGAAACACACATTTCGATAAAATTAAAATACCTAACCTTTATTTTAAATAATTTACTTTTAACATTTGTTAAATATATAATAGATTTTAAAAAACTTATAATATCAAGTTTTTTTTTGGTTTTAGATAACAATTATGTTAAAAGATGAATGCCTCACTTTTCATAACATTTTTACAAAAAAACCAAAATTATATTTTTTTAAAACATTATGAACATTTTTTAGTAAAAATATACATTAAGACATTAAAAATACAAATATTAGTTCATTTTTGATATATTATAATTTAATTTAAATTTTCATGGAGATAAAATGGGATTAAAGATCAAAAGTAACTTACATTAAAATGTTGATAATAATGATCATTTTTAACTGGTGATAGAGATACATTTCCCCATAATTTTTTTTATGAATAGAACTAGTTCACCCTGTGGTGAAGTACTCAGGTGTATAAATCCCCTTTCTAGATTCTACTATAACTACATTTTTAGTTCTTATAACATGGTGATGGTTATTCTATAAGGAGTCTTAGACATGGGAAAAGATCTTGGTATAAGTTTAATAAATTACTAAACCATTCGATCACTAGAATGTCTAAGAAACTCATTGGGGAATACATCAGTATAGTCCCTAACTATGGGAATGTCTTCAAACATAATTATCTTTTTTATCTCAATCTTTTTCGGAATAAAATATTTAGAAGAGGAAATAGTGTACATTCTTAATAAGAAGAATCCATGGGAGATTCATCCTCCTACATACATTTTTATAGAATTAGAAGTTGACTTGGGTTATGAAGATTGATCAGCCTATCCATATAGTCTATGTTGCATTTATATAAGGACATCTAATCCATTCCAAATATAGCATCAATCACCATTAAATACAGTTACAGAATATTTCTTGGGATATTCATTCAATAATCATTAACTAGGAATGAGTTATATACATGGGGTGTAACAATTTTTACATTTTCTATTCTCAAATATAAATCAAACCCCATATTTTTAGGTAGTATTTAAAAAGTTATACTAAACATCAAAGATATGAAAAATGAATCGAACTACAAAAAAAATAACTATTCATTAATAAATAATGTACATGCATGTCACCACATCATTGTAAAGATCCAACTCAACCATAGTGATAGAGTATTACCATCCTTTATCTATATGCCTCATATTTTTTTATCATTTATTGTCTCTTATAATCCTTGAATAGGGTATTGGATTGTATAATTACAATGATCCATATAGTTGAAGCACTATACCACAAGTTTTGGGGTGAAGGGAACCTAACTTTCCTATGTCTTATTAGTGGGATTCTTCATATCACATTGACATTGAATATTCAAGTGACCTTTTCCAGACATAAATAATCTCCTAGTTCTATTAGGATTCTTCAAACCACATTTTTTAAAGGTGTATTTTTAGTTTTTATTTCTTCAATGGGATTTGTTTACTAATACTATTGATTAATACTTATTTTGATACTTTTTATCACTAGGCCCTTGAGACCACCAAGTGTCTACAATATCCATCACAAAAAAGATGTAAAAAATATATATTCATAATATTGAAGGTATTGAATTTCCAAATCTTTTCTTATACATGGATTTAATAAATTAAAAGGGGGACCAACTTGTGTTAAAAATTGTTGATAAACTTGAATGTATTTCATGCAAGCCTTTTAAAGATTACCTCAGACTCCCTTATAGATTCGTCATCCTTTTAAATTCACCTATGTGAATACCTTTCAATTTTAATATTATATTTTGAGGTAAATATTTATGGGAAATTATATTTTTAAATTATTTATATCTCATGGAATTAATGTCATCTTTGGACATTGTGTTCTTTATCAGCGTCCACCAATAATTAGCATCCCATCCATGAAATAAAAATTATGCACAACATTATCTTATTATGATAATTATAAGAAATAATAACATATTCTCAACCTGAGTAATTATGTAGTTCGGTTACAATGGGATCAGAAAATCTACTAAAGTAATAAGACCATTGTCCCATAAAAGAATCTACTGCAATTTTCTCTTTCTTAGGAGAAGTGGATGTTCGTCATAATTTGTGTTACTATTCATAAAATGATTTTACTAAGCTTATACTTGTATTAAGTTTCCAAATAACTCTCCCATGATATTATTCATATCAGTTTTGAAATCATTAAATTTTATTTGATGTTGTTTTTTGGAACGATTCCTCATATTTCCTATAAGTAACTAAAATTTAGGGAAAACTGAATGAAAATATTTAAAAAAAATAAATATATAAAAGTGAAACTGTGGAATTAGAAGGAATAAATTTAAAAAAAAAAGATAATTCATATATTATAAGTCTCTTGGTTTTCAATCATGGTTATTGACTTTCATTTTCATATTATGTTTTAAACCCTAATAATTTGTTCTTGTCCTTCATAATGGTTTGTAAAAAATTTGGAATTTTGAAAGCATGTCCCTTTGGAGTATGAAACTGGGTGTGTAATAAGGGCTCTTTAAATTTCACTAGGTTCCAATTCATTTAATTCCAAATTTTCAATTTTTGGGTTTATTAACCACATTTAAAATTGTCCAGAGTCCCATTTTCATTTAGTATATATACATAGATGTAATTTATTGTAAACCATTCATTCTATACTTCACCAAAATAAAATGATATTTTTTAAAAATATATGTATCATTGTGGTTCTTACTAAATTATTCTAGTCGTAATGAAAAATAATACCTAAAAAATTATCTAATAACAAATGTATCAACCTAATCCTTTTACCCATATTATTACATGATTTTTAACTTAAATATCAATTTAATAAAACTGAATAATAAAATCTCCATTTTACATCCATATTATTATTTTCAGGTATGTTTTTTGAACATTAATTCATTACATGGATTACCAAGGTGTTTTTTTTGAGAAAATTGGTGGTTTGGGGAGAAAAAGAAGGAGGAATATGGTTTGTATAAATCATGCACCCTCCTAGTGAAAACTATGTTCCATGGACAATGGCACTATCCAGGATGCATGACCAAGAGAATGGGTGGATGACCCTCCAAGGAAAAATGTGTGACTAGGAATGTGACAATTTCCCAGACACTTGACAAGAATCATGGGCATGCACCCCATCTAGGTAAACCAGGTGAGTATTTTTTTCCCATTGGACAAAGGTTCTTCAAGGTTACGGCATGATTAGAAAAACTGTGCATTGAAACCATACGAACTGTTAGAATGTTGATTTTTTTAGAATTCCTAACCTAACCCTCCCTAATGTGAAAAACCTAACTCTTCTGTCTCACTCAATTATACCCCAACAACCCTTGTCTCGCCTCCCTGTCCTCCTCTATTCCATAGGGCTCAAAAATTTTAGTGGATTGTCTTGGAATTTTCAATAAACATTAATGTATATTTTTCATATCCTTCCACATTCTATTATTTTTTTCTTTTTACCTCCCTCTTTGAGTTCTCTTTTCTACAGAAAGGTTTTTGAACTTTTTGGGTTCAATCACTCTTCCTCGGGTTGAATAGTTTTGGTTTTGGTGTGATCATTATTTAATAGTGTATCCAATTGGTGCGGAATGTGGTTTCCAACCAGTTCTAGGTGATTCTAATTGAAAAAGTTATTTGGTAATATACCTAACTAATATTTTATTATTTAAAAATTCATTATTTCTTCTAAAATGGTTTATAAATTTTTTTGTGTCTAAAATATATTATTAGGAATTATTGGTGTGTGTATGGTTTTAAAGAAGATGAATCCCACTGTAAATTTCATATGTGATTATTTGATGTCTTGACTTATGAATGAAATGGATTTAAATGCCTAAAACATGGAATTTACATTGTAATCATGGGTAACTGGGGGGTAAGACTAGGACAATTACTCCAGGTATGACCCGCCCTAACCAGCTAGTTTGTCAAACAACATTACCTAAACATTTATGATGGGGATTGGATATAAAGAGATGGATACATACATCCTCCTCCATTTTTGATCATTGATAGTATGAAGATCCTAGGTCCGCACTTACCCTATTTTGTTAGAGATTTCCCTTTGGGATGATTATATTTTTTCTTGTCTATCATTACTCAATTTTTCATATAGCAATGAATTTTTTCAATTAAACTATTTTACTTGTTTTAAAAACTATCATGTTTAATATACATATAATTGTAATGCATAAAACAAACTACTAGTAATTTTAGAGACACTATTTATTTATTGAAAGTCTATGAAATATATCTACCCATATTTTCAGATCTAGGTGTTGAGACGTTGTGTGATTCAAAAGCCCATTGTGCCCAGAAATTATTTTATAAAATATATAAAATATATTTTATATTATGCATGGATATTTTTTATAGAAAATTTGATAAATCTAAAATGGACTGTCTAATCAACAATATATGAGCATAGTTGAATATAAAATGCACGTTTTGCCCTAGGCATGATGTAAAATGTGTTTCTGTATAGAATTTTGTTGGAGACATCGTTGGTTAGGGGGTTAAATTTTAATTAATTGTTCAATTTAGTTATTTAATTTAAATGATCTATTTAGAAACCATCTATTAATAAATCATTGTTTAAGATATCCAAGGATTGATGCAGGACCCTGAAATCATTCAGTGGATAGTTCAATAACCTTTTATTATTGAATCGATATCAGATTATAATGTGATTTTGGATCAATGTGAATCGAGAAGCAATGAACCCAATATATCTTCCTCATTCATTTGAGATCATGTTCATCATCAAAAAATGATCTAATATGAATGTATGACTCCAAATATTTTTATTGTTTCCCTTGTGATTAAGTTATTTACCACACATCTTCTTAATAATTTTATCAATACAAATTTTGAAATATTTCATGTGCCTTGTCAAATTATATTGGTCATTTAAATTTTTTATACCAAATATATCATGTTTCTCACCCAATATTCCACAATTTTTATTTGTTTTCTATGAAAAGATGCATATCTATTTCAAAACAATTCACCTTGTGGATTTTCCCCATCGTTCTTCAATTTCTTCTTTGTTGGTTGACGGGACCATTTTTCGACATTGTTGGGTGGGATACATCATGATTGGACCCCCATATTTGTTGTAGTTTCACATGCGATGAATGGATGGGTGATCATAGGATGTATTGTGATGATTTGTGAGTTTTGGGTGATGGATGTTGAAATAGTGGGTTCCCTAGACCCAACTATGGAGTATTTGTTATTACCATATCATGTGTATAGTTAGATATTCATGATGTTATCTTACCATTATAGTGCATACTTTTCTGCGACCACTATAATAATAGTAATTTCCAAATATTAGTTTTTGTGTCGAGAGGTTATAGCAGATCCCAGGCTATAATGAGAACCTAAAGATATAATGACATTGATATTAAATATATGTTCTATAGTCTAGATACATCTTACTGACTGGACACAGTAGATTTCTAACAATCAGGTTCTAGGGGCTCATAAGCATTGAGACTTCTTCTCATGAAGTTAGCACTTGGTGATCTCTAGTAGTGAGATCATGAGGACAGACCCGTCAATAGTAACACCACATAGTTTGGGTGTCATTAGTTGTTCCTATCTATGGACATGTGTATTGGTCTCATAACTTGAGACCATTACCAATGTATATCATTTAATTACATACTTTGATGCAAGGAGAAAACCATGGCAGTAATTTTGTGGAGAGGTATTTTGTGTTGGGTGATTTGTTGGTGGTATGACGTTGGTTGAATGGTCAAGAAAGGATTTGTCGCTTCAAAGTTTAAGAAGTTGTATATCTCATGCCTGGTTAATCAGTATGATGCTGCCTTCATAAGTCTTTGGCCAACCTAGTAGAAAGACAAACCCATCTGGATAGATCAACAAATAATAAACCAAGATAAGGGCTATGACACAAGAGTGCATCCAACATTATGAGATATCAAATTACAATGAGACTATAGTACATAGTCAGTGTTCGTAGGATGGTAGTCATTTCTTTGATTATCCTTATCTCTTTAGGGTCCTTGATGAGTTGCTAGACACTACTCTTGGTCTGTGGATTTTATTCACTACTATCGAGATAAGGGCCTAGAGGGTCAAACACAATAGCATATTCAAGAATCTTCACCTATTCAGTTGAATAGGTATATAAACATAGTGGTCCCCGCCATGGGGTCCGAGCGTTGTCCAAGTTTTTGATCACCAAAAGAATTTAATAAATTAAATAATTTTAAAGTTATGAAAATTTGGGATTGAATTTATTTAATGTATTTACTAGTTAATAAATATAATCAAAATATTAACCGAAAGAATATTATTTAATATTCATGTTTTGTTTAATATTAAGCGGGACAATGATTTGAGTTAAATGGCTCGGTTTTATCACGTAATATATTATAAATATATTACAAGTATGTGATAAAATATTAAATAATATTGGCGTAAATTAGTTCGTCAAAATTATTTATTTAGAGAATGTTGATATTAACGGGGGTCGGGGAACCCTACCAGGTATATATCAACTTATCTATAAATAAGAGAGGAGACTCTCTCTCTTTGGTGTGGAATTCACTATTCACTCATTTGCATGGAATGAGAGTTGAGAGCCTTTCTCTCTTCCCGCTTCTTAGAGAGAGAAGCACTCGATCCAAGAGTTCGGATCAACTTTCTCCTCACACATCGCAAGATCGATGATGCGGTGATCATTGGGACATCGAAGATATCATTGAATCACTGCGCTAGCACCCGAAGTTCGATGATTGGCATTCCCACGGATTTTTGAGGCGCATGTGGACGATCTAGAGGGATCCTGTTATGGATCCTTCATGCAACAATCGTCATCGACAAGTAGCGGTTGGCAGTGGCTTCAGATATTCAATAGGTATGTTTTCCTTTTATTTTTTTCTCTTCATAATCTACGCAAGATCCTCGTACATCTTCAGGGCTTGGATCGTCAGCAACGACAAGTACCGTCATTCCGCTAATGAAAATTTTAATATCCCCAGCCCACCGGCTTCTGCTGTGGGCCCTGGAAACCTAACAGGGGTATCATAATGATCGCATATATTTTATTAGCCTAATAAGATTAATTTTCATAAAATTAAATAGAGTGTTCAAAGATGGTCCCAATGGTTCAAACCGCCCTACGATCTGATGCTGAATGACCAGTTTATGGTCAGTTTACTTTTTCAGATTGGATTTAATTTGTGGATTGATCTCGGGTTCTAATTTTATTTCATCTTGTTGAACCGATTAAAATTCAATCGGTTCATTTGAAATAAAATTAATTGTGGAAATAATATTTTTATTAATGATATAATTTCCTCAATAATTTTGTTATTACAATAATAATTATTTTGTTATTATAATAATGTAAAAATAATAAATTATTATTTCATTATAATAATTATATTATTATTTAATTTAAGAGGCTATATATAGCCTTTAGAATGTAAAAATATATAAATAAAGGAATACACCAAAGGGGGTCTTCCCACGTGGAGAAGCCAAAGAAAGAGCCATTGGGTATTTCTGCAGTTTAGTAAAAAAAAAAGATAAAAAGGGTGCATGTGGCTGTGCTTGAGGAAGAGGAAAAAAAACAAAAAAAGTATCCCACACAGAACATGCAGTGCCGCACTAAAACCTCCCTCCTCCCATGAGGATCTTCTATATCAGCACTCCTCCAGGGCCACCGGTAGCCCTCCCCTCTCCCCACACAGCGCGCAGCAGGCCGCCTCACCCCTCCCCAGGCGTCGCTACCTCTAGGTCACCGCCCTCAGCCTGCCATGCACCCTACTGAGCTCCATCCCGACCGACCTCCACCCAGCCAAACCCGGCCTGCCTCCTCCCTAGCGCGCTGCATGGGCAGCTCCCTCCGTCGGAACACCTCCACCTAGCCACGAAAGCCGGTCCAAGTGCCCCTCCTGGTTCCTACGGCCAAGTCGATCCCTCCTATGCACCCGCTTGGCTTAGGCGCCTTCATCCTAGGCTCTATTCAGGACCTCTAGCAGCACCGAACCGCCCCTCCGCACTGCTGGCGCATGCCTCCTTCAAGCCTAGACCTTATTCCTCCAGTGAGAACCAGTCGGTCGATACTTCTCTTTCCCGGTAGCTACATGGAGCTATGGGGGACCGCACCCCGGACCCTGTCGCCTGCCCCTATCTCGGCGGACCAGACCCTTGCTGAGCCCCCCCACCGGCCTTCCTATGCGGGCCAGCACTACCACTCACCCAGGTCGCACCCTACTCCAGCAGCTCCTCACCCGGGCTCCCTCTCGCTGCCCCAGCGCACCAGCAGTGACTCGTTGCCAGTCTAACAGAGGGCTGCCATGCCACCTCGACTACCCGGCCAAGCCTTGGCCGAACCCTCCTTCCGGAGACCCAAGTGGCTACAAGCCTCCCAGGTACCTCGCGCTGCAAGACCCAAGAGTGCCACCCATACAGCTCATCTCCCACGGATGTCCCTTCCTCCGACAGCCATCTGGTCCTCCTAGCGGATAGGTAACCCCTTGAGTTAAGTAAAATCAATTAATATATTTAATTAAATTAATTATTTAAATTAATTAATATATTAATTTTAGTGAAATAAATTTTAATAACTGATAAGTATTAATTGAATTTGGATCTTAAATTAAATTAATTTATTAATACAATTTTAAGTATTAAAATTAAATTAATTAAAGGACCGTTAATTAATTAAATTATTTGAATTTAGTAATTCATTTAATTTAGTTATATATCCCTCGTACTTAATTATTGCATATTAATTTTATCGTGCTTGAATTTTACCCATCGTTTGGTCTTGAGAATCGACCATTGTATGTATGCATTTAATTATTTATTTAATTAATTATTTTAAACTGGGTGCTATGTGTGTAATTAATTAAATGATGGTCTGTGAATCGTCTTTAGTTTTCGGATAAAATGTATAAGGGTATGCACACCCAATTTAACAAATGTAAATTTATACCCAAGTTCCCCTCGCCTGCGCACGAGTATCTTTGTACTTTGGACGAAGACGACGAGCGACGTTGACCCCGCCAAGACGAGGCGGAGCACATAGATAAAGACGATGCAAGATGATGTGTGGATCCACCAAGGTGAGGCGGTACTCCAAGACGTGTCCTCGACCTCACCAAGACATGGACACACTGCATAAGACCAGCAGACATACATGATAAGGAAAGCTGCATTAAGAGTCAAGCATACGACTCATATACGATGCACTTAGGTTGTTTAGATGCTCATAACCATTCGGACAGTAGTTTTACCTTTATGAATTTGTTTATTATTTTATGCATTTTAGAACAGTAGGAAAAATACATAAAATAATAGATAATAAAATGCCTAAAGAAGCGACGTTTGATTTCTATTGATGTTTAGTTGTGAGCGCGACAACGTATATGAACATGATTAATATAAATGGATTACATTCTTCAAGAGAAATCTAATAAAACCCTATAAGAAAATATTATGTCACAAACAGCCTTCAATCATTCAATTTTGAATAAAACCGGGTGTTCGAGGTGCCGGTTCATGCCTCAGCTGAGGGTGCCTCTTACTATCGGGGAGTTATTATTTGTGTTGTGGGTCAACTTAACTAAAATTGCAACAAAGATATAGCCTTAGTGAGTTTGTTGTAATTTTAGAGGCAAGCGTTGAGTAAATTATTAAATGATTTCTGAAGTTGGGACTTCACTCAACAGATCAAGGAACCGCGAGCTAATGCGGTTGGCTAGTCAAAAGCCTACCTTGGACCCTCCGAGTAGTGGCGTAGCCCTATCTTGTAGACTATGAGAGAGTTTCATGGATCCTTGCCACTAGAATACCCATGATTATTCTGATTATAGTACATAGTGTTCCTAGAATTCGAAAAATTAGTGGGAGACATTTAATGATTAAAAGATCAGAAATGTCCGATTTCGTAATCACATAAAAGTACAATCTGCTAAAGTATATTTATAGATAATGGAAAGAAATGCCATAATAAAACTATGATAAATATTGGACAAAGTTAATGTCCAAACAGGCATGAAATTCCATGTCTAGTATAGGATCTTGCACACATTACTACCATAATGGAAATTCATTCTGCTTGTGGCCCAACCCGTTAAGCCACCTTAAGAAGAGAGGGTGTAAAACAGCTTACAGAAGACTCATGAATAATTAATACGATTGTTCTGTCATAATTCTATCATCAAATTTTGATGTTAGTTGTGGTCGCTACATCATGACAGGGATGATGTTACATGAAGTCTCATCTCCAAGATCCTTTCAAAGAGAATGTGAAGCAAGATTTGAATGTGATGATTGCACTCAGATTGTGTAAAGTGAAAGACGGTTCATAATCTTTCATGTCATCCCATTCATATACATTTTAAACCAAATTACTCTATTTTCATTTAAAGCTACAACCGAATAATGTAGAGTATGCACATCATTACCGTTAAGGTAACTTTCGCTAAGTAATAAGAATATTGGAGATAACGCCATCTTTTATTCTTATGGCAAATAAATTGAAAGACAAGGCAGAAAGGCCTATGGGATGTTATGCCAATGTAAACTTCGTCATGTCTATCAAATAAAAGTGGTTGGTTATTTAACAGGAGGTTATTTTCATCACATAGTGAAATGAGTTCATGGAATATTAAAAACTGAAATACAAGAAGCAAGTACGGGATTCTCATTCAGTTTATATTCATCAAATAAAAGTATTATTTTCTCAAATAGTACATGGGTATTAAAATACAATATTCTTTTTACGTATATGTATTGAAATAAAATAACCATGTAAGTAGAGAAATATTACTAGAAGTAAAGTGTCTTCTCCTAGCAGTTGAGAAAGGGTGATTCCTAAGTCTGCAGTGACAACCACATAACTTCAAAATTTCCAAGTAATCGATTCAAATAGAACAAGTTGTGGAGTATAACCAAAAAAATTTATCTCATATGCCCTTTTGGACATGATGAGACAGTATTCCATGTTTTTGAATGAATGTTGTTTCTAGTAACATACTCAACAAAATAGTTCTGACATACTTTAATCAAAGGCAATACATGATGAATATAAAATGTAAGACCTACCCAGTTGTGGCAATGTGATTCTTTTTCAAGTAAAACTAAAAGTGGACGCCATCAATATACCAAGTATAGTATTTAGGCTCAACATAGCTAAAAAACTATGGTATAATTGACATATTTACTTTAGAAAAAGAAACCTTTAGAAATAAATATACGCCACAATGCTTATGAGGTTAGTTCAACACAAAAAATCTAAACTATTCCAAACAAATCAAGAGGAAAAGATACTTAATTAGATTCCTTTAATCCATTAAGTAATAGTGATGTATATTTTTGGTCAGAATATATGAGTTACATCGGATCGGAAGGCCGTAGAATATCTTTACCAAACAATCATTGATCATGATAATGTAGCGTGGAGTAATTCCTAAACGAATGTTACCTTATCTACATCACTGTATCGATGTTCATAACGAGGATCGATGACGAGTTTTACATATTAACATTGACCAAAAAAATGTAGCGTAGACAAATTCCTAAACGCACATGTTATACATCAAAGTTATGATGTAACTTGTATCAATGTTACAACTCGTAGAAACTTCCATTATATTTCAAAATGTAATGTGAAAATAATAGCGTAAACCCATAACCAATATGCCAACTAAAATGACAAATGGATATCATACGAGTCATAGTATGATGGAAATACATTATTTCATATGAATTATTTAGATGCAAATCATTTGTAAGGATTTGAACAAACCTGCATCATGTTAAACACGTTGTGCATCTAAGATAATTATCCTAACAGTTGCTTAAGATATTACCTAAATCCCTGATATAGAAAAGATGTAGTTAAGTATTAGACTACATTTCTATACAAGGGTGCACATCTCTATTAGAGATACTGGGAGATGAATTGACATGGACTGATTCAATGCTCGAGATGCACAAATGGTTGGCATAGGGAACATGTTCCACAAGTACATGTGGAAGAGGAATGTTCCAGAGACACATACTATAAAGTAAGAATGAAACCATGGTGATGGTTTTATATTGACTGTGGCAAGAGATAAATTATTCATTGAGAATAATAAATCCTACATGTAATCATTATATGGAAATGAGCTAAGATTGACAAGATCAACTAAAATTCGATAATGGATTCCATGTATCTAATTGAAAAGGGGCTTATTAATTGAATACTGTGGTGGGTATTCAAATGAAATGATACATGGATGGTACAAGTATGGTACCAATAAGGCTAGATTGGTTATACCAAGTCGGTACGCCTAAATCTATTAGAATTTAACTTTTCATAGCTGAACTTCTAATATCTTTTTATTGTTCATTGGATGTCAAGATCATTTTTCATGGAAGGTGTCTATACGACGCAACCAGAAATAGATGATGACATCAGATGATTCCAATAAGGATTGATAGTTACTGAAATAAAATTCCAAATTAATGTAAACAACAAGATCATAGAGCATTCATTATAAAATAATACTTTCCCTATGTCTACCAAAGGTTAGTGGGAGCGCCAATATTTTTCTAAATGATATTTGTTTGGAAACATATGGAAAACAGATTTTGATCTTACAGATAGATAAGATCAGGTCAAAATCAATTCTCCAATTATTAACTTCAAGTAGCAACATAAGTTCTACAGAACAGGATCCACTAAGGTAGATCCACAAGTTTCTTGGTCCTAGTCAATCTTGTACATATAGTGACGTTGTATTAAAAAATACAAGGTGGAGCAATTCATGATCAGAATTGTTGCCTATGTCACATGGCTTAATCTCTCCAGGTTAACATGTTCGGAGCATGTGTAGAGATTAAAGTTGTGAATTGATACCATATGCTTTAGTGATGGATCAATCACATATGCCATATTATGTACAATAATTGATACTTCCATGAAATAATTTATTATAGGGAGATATAAATTAATTCCAGGAGCACTGCAAGTGATGCAGTCAGAACATTCATCTTGTACTTCGTTAAGTATAAATGATATGTACCTGGAATATGGAGAGGAAGGTATACATGTTTTGGTGGGACACAAACTAGTAATCATTAGAACAATTTGATCTAGTATTGTAGTTATGAAAAGGAGATCAGCGAGTCAAGCTCATAAAAGTTTGTTGTAACCATACCTACAATTACCGAGTACGTTGCAGCTTTTGAGGTAGTTAAGAACTAGTTATAAATCGCAAAGATTGTTCCTAGTTCTTGGATTCTCACCTAGTGAGAAAAGTATTTTCATAATGAGAATTATGATATTCTTACTAGCTAGGTTGTTAAGTTGTGAAAATCGACAAAAGTAATATACTCGGGGATACCCTATCTTGAGAAGTTTTACTCAATCATATGAGGTCTCATATAGCAAATATGCCACATGGCGAAAACGTGGCAAGCCCAGTTGTTAATGCCATTACTCAACAGAAGTATGGTATTTATCATGTGAGTAGCTAACAATTTTAGTTAGCAAGTTGGCTATAGTGCAAGTGGGAGTGTTGAAATAGTGGATTCCCTAGACCCAACTATGTAGTACATTTGATTGCCATATCATGTGTACAGTTAGCTATGCATGATGTTATCTTACCATTATAGTGCAGACATTCATGCATCCACTATAATAATGGTAGTGTCCAAAGGTTAGTTGTCGTGTCGAGAGGTTATAGTAGATCACATGCTATAATGAGAACCTCGAGATACAATGACATTGATCTTAAATATATGTTCTATTGTATAGATACATATTACTGGCTGGACACAGTATATTTCTGACTATCAGGTGCTGGTGGCTAATAAGTATTGAGACTTCTTCTAATGAAGTTCTCACTTAGTGATCTTGAGCTGTGAGATCATGAGGACAGACCCGTCAATAGGAACAACACTTGTATTCAGTGTCATTGGTTGTTCCTATCTACATACATGTATATTGGTCTCCTGACATGATAACATTACCATGGTATATCAATTAATTACGTACTTTTATGCAAGGTGAAAACCATGGCAGTAATGTCATGGCGAGGTTGTTTGTGTTGGGTGCATCGTTGGTGGTTTGACGTTGGTTGAATGGTCAAGAAAGGATTTGTCGCTTCAATGTTTAGGAAGTTGTATATCTATGGCCTGGTTGATCAGGACGGTTCCCCCTTCATAAGTCTTTGGCCAAAGCATTAGAAAGACAAATCCATTCAGATAGATCAACAGATAATAAATCAAGATATGGACGATGACACAAGAGTGTGTCCTACTTTATGAGATATCAAATAACAAAGAGACTATAGTACACAGTCAATTTTCTTAGGATGGTAGTCATTTCTATGACTATCCTTATCTCTTTAGGGGCCTTGATGAGTTTCTAGACTCCGCTCTTGATCTGTGGATTTTATTCACTACTATTGAGATAAGGGTTTTGAGGGTCACACACAACTGCATATTCCAGAATCCGCACCTATTCAGTTGAATAGGTATATGGACATTGTGGGCCCTGAAACGGGGTTCGAGCGTTTTCCAAGATGTCGACCACCAAAATAATTAAATAAATTAGTTAATATTCATGTTATGAATATTTGGGATTGAAATTATTTAATTTATTTATGAGTTTAGTAAATACAAGAAAAATATTAACCGAATGAATATTATTTAATATTCAAGGTTCGTTTAATATTAAGCAGGACAACGAGTCTAGTTAAATGGGTCGGTATTATCATGTAATATATTATATATATATTAAAAGTATGTGATAAAATATTAAATAATATTGCCAAATATTAATCTATCGAAATTAATAATTTAGAGAACGTTGATATTAATGGGGGTCGGGGAACCCTACCGGGTATTTATCAACATCTCTATAAATATGATAGGAGGCTCTCTATCTTTGGTGTGCAATTCACTAGTCACTCATTTTCATAGAATGAGAGTTGAGAGCCTCTATCTCCACCCACTTCTTTGATAGATAAGAACTTGATCCAAGAGTTCGGATCATGTTTCTTCTCATGCATTGCAAGATCGACGAGGCAGTGATCATCGGGACGTCGAAGATATCGTTGAATCGCCGCGCTAGCACCCAAAGTTCAACGATCTGCGTTCCCACAGATTTTTGAGGCACGTGCTGATGATCTAGAGGGATCCTACTATGGATCCTTCATGAAATGATCGTCATCGACAAGTAGCAGTCGAAAATGGATTCAGATATGTAATGTGTATGTTTTCCTTTTATTTTTGTTCTCTTAATAATCGACGCAAGATCCTTGGACCTCTCTGTGGCCCAGATCATCGGCAACAACAAGTACCATCATTCTGCCAACAAAAATTTTAAAAACATCGGCCCATCGGCTTCTGTTGTGGGCCCCGGAAACCTAACAACGGATTCAAATATATGATTTCTTAATAAGATTTGGTGTAGCATGTTAGTCATATTTGGTGTGTATAGGTGTTTAATGGACTAGAAGAAATTTGATTTCCAACCATTGAATTACTGGAAATGATGAACAGGACCTTCCCCCTTAAATTTAAGTAGGCTTAGAGGAAATATTCAAAATGGAGGGCGAATATTTGGATCACACTAAGAAGATCTATTATTCTATGGAAAACCCAACTACACATAATTTTTTCATAATAACACACAACGTGTATCCCCATATCTATGACAGCTAGAGTTTTATGTTAACATAATCTCACACACCAAGTGGGAGCACCACTCATTGTGTAACCTTGTTCTAGAGACAAGATATATAATCTGAGAGTACATAGACATGGGAACAACCCATAATATTTCTTTTAATGGATTACGACAATTGTACAGAGACACAACCTGAAGGAAAAATTTAGGACCTCATGTGGGAAGACACACCATGTATTAGAGTATGTGAGTATGGGAATGTTTACATGGAAATAACCAGAAGCATGGGCAGGACCCTGGGTGGATGAGACACATCGTGTAGTCTACATACACAACGTGTAGGGTGACATGGATAGTGAACCTTGTATTGGATGGGATATAGATAGATTACATGGTAAGACCACACGCCATCTGAGTCACCTTACACGTCATCTACCTTCTCTTTTTTTAGGAATCTTTAACCTCTAATATCTCTTAAATTTGGAATTATATTTTGGCCCAGGATTATAATATCCAATTTATTTTCCCACATATAATATAAAGGTTTCTTATATAGTGGATTTTGATATATGATGCAAGATATTCTGGGAATGGGTCTACATTCGGTGGAAATCCAAGATGAAAGTGATCAGGAAGAAACACCTGAGAAACCAGATTTTCAGCCTCCTATGAGGAAGGGAATGGGGCCACTATAAACAATCACAGTGGAACAATCTTTATGTGTATCGAGTGGGTCCTCTTTTGACCATTATAGTGGAACTATCTTGTTGGGAAAGGCATGGTTCGTATATCGACCATCAGAGTGTCACCCTCCTATTATGAAGGGCATGAGTCCTCTATTGAACATTTGAGTTTCATTATTATACAGAGATGGGACATGGGTCCTTGACAGTCATAGTGTAACCCTTTTCCAATATAGGGCATTGTTCCTCTATAGAAAATTATAGTGACACCCTCTTATATAGACCGGGCACAGGTGCTCGACCGTTGTAGTGGAAACCAAATATAAGGTAGGGCATGATTCCTCAATCAACTACTAGAGTTTCATCCTCATTATGATACAGGTAATGGGTCCTGATCCATTAGAGTCGAACTCCCCTATGAGGATTGGGCATGGTTCTTCGAATATTAGATTTTAACCCTCCTTCTTATTATTGAATGGGTCCTCTATCGACCATTAGATTATAAACCTCATATAAATTTTGGTCATGGGTCATTGACCATATGAGTAGAACCCTCCTTCTATTCAGGTCACGGGTCCTCTATCAACTATTAGAGTGGGACCCTATTGCTTGGACAAGGTATGTTTTCTCAACCATTAGAGTGGACCCCTCTTGAAAGGTAGGTAATGGTTCCTCTATCAGCTCTCTGAGTGGAACACTACAGTGTAGTCATGACAGGGGTCATTCACCATTAGATTGGTACCCTTAATACACCATACAATGTGTCCTCCCTCTAATGAGTCATACCACCTATCACACATGGGAATGCATCATCTATATATAGATTGTGTCCCCTTGACTACATATCATAGTGTCTAGTCATGGATCCATACAGATTCTTCTTCAGTAGATGAATTATGTGCTATACATCATTAATGATCTCTTAGAACTGATGGGAGACTCTATTCATAAGCTATAGCATGAGATTTAAATCCCCTTTTTCTATCTTTTATTTTTCTTTTGTGATCTTATCTATATATATATATCCAATTCATTTAATTTTTTACTCTCTTGATTTAGGTTTGGTTTTTCATTCCCATCATATCTCTTACTACTCTCCGTTTAGCTTTCATAGTTTTATATAGGTTATGTATATATTGTTATATGAATGGGATTTTACCGAATGTTTCTTATCTTATGCGTATGTTGATAATGTCGTTGGTGATTACAGATGATCTTAGGGATACCCAGGTTAATTTCACTATATATGGTGGTTAGGGACTGGAGATCTAAAGAAAATATCTATCAGTAATTACTTTTCTAGTGTTTTTCCTGGCTGATCCATAATTCTGGTTAGTGCATATTTTTTCCCCTTCACCATAATATTACACTATCTTAATATTTTATTCCCTACAAGTTTTTAAATTCATGATTTCTACTCCCTGTATTTTTTTATTTTATTTTATTCCTCCACATGTATGCATGGATATGATTAGTAACATGAATATAGGTACATTTTGAAATGTCTTACCATCTTAGTTGTGTATTTTTGTTCTTGTGATCATCCCATGGATAGTGGAGGAGGGATTGGGGTTCTTCAAGATCAAGCTCGATTGGGTTGGGTCATGACTGTAACCTAATGGGAAACTATTATCACACCCTATATATAGCATTTTTATATATAGATCATGTTTTCTATGGTATAGGTACAAGAATGGCCTTCTGCAGTGGTGATAGTGCTTCTATGTTCAAGTGGTTTCTTTTTTGGATAGGTGTTGATAGTGGTGGAAGTAGGTCTTCAACCCCTATATTTCATGGAGTATTATCATTCTAGTTAGTCCCCTATCCCTTTTTGGTTATTCTAATTTATTGGTTGTAACTATTAAATGTCTATATCATGATCATAGTATTTTCTATTTATCTATTTTATTTGGATGTTAAAAATATGGTGATTTAATTTATGTTAAATTTTCAAGGATGTTTTGAATAGGATAAATCATTCCCATAGGTTTTATTTGATATCTCAGCACTAGTTTTTTCCCTTTGGGGTCAGAAACGCACTTTAGTCCATTCTGTGGTCCAGTTCATCTATTGGGTGGGTTGGAAACCTATACCGATACATGAAAAAGTTGTATCTGGGGATGGTTTTTCCCTTTTTTGTGTCATGTTATTTGTTAAATTTTGAATATGAAATAGATAGAACTATAAGGAATTATGTTTCTAGTTAATATTGATATGACTATCCAAAAAACCCGATGACGGGCCTTGGGACACTTTGGGATGTTTAATAAATGGTTTGACTCTTCTTTTACGTGTCATGATAAATAATGAAAACTATTCTTGGACACTAACTTTTGGTGGATTTGTTCAAAATGTTTTTTCTCTTGTCATATTTTTATTTCATTTTATGATGGAATTCTAAAAATGTTGTTATATAAATATTTCAGGGTGGTTCATTGATGTGTTCTTGTATTGTTAATTTATGTAGTATATTTCCTCCCTAGACAACTCCCATGTAATCTTTGGAAGAAGATGGAGATATTTCTCCCTCACTAGTTGATGAGAGATTAGTTTAGTTAGTGGTTTGGGCTATTCGCGAGTTAGATCAAGGTTTGGGCTCTAGTCATTATAATGATAAAGAAGCTAAAGAATTTTTAGAAAAGGAAATATATAATGAGATATTCAAGAAAAAAGTCCCTCCTTCTAGGGTACATCATACCCCCATGAAACTACGGAGTGGATTTAAATGGTTGAAAATATATTTGAATTCATGGGGACACCTAATTCTATTAAAGAATAGTGTTCTATGTTCCTAGTGTAAGGTCCTAACAATACGTGGGGGGAATAAGTATTTTATGTTGTGAATCATTAAAAGATGGGTTGGAAAGATTTCAGTGATGTTATGAATGGATTTTATTTCCCTAATTCATTTTCCCTTGATAACTCTCATTAGTTTTTTTGGTCTCCATCAGAAAGATCAAATTGTGTTTAAATATGCAAACAATTTTCTAGAACTGGTCTGTTTAAAACATGAGGTATTTAATAATGATAATTTTAAGGATAAATGGTTTTAAATTGGATTTTAATTTTTTATTATATCCCATGTCATTGTTTAAATAAGGATATATACTATGGAAGTGGATCGAGCTCTGATGGTGAAAATTTACCGAGGTGGTATGTCATGATTTTATAGAACATGTCTTACTATGGAACAAGGTGGTAGTGGAATGTGTAAAAATAAAAGGAATCATTAGGATAAGGATATGAATAATGGGGGAATCTTTATTTACCCCACCAGACCACCCATGCCAGCAGCCTTGGGTGGAAGATCTCTTATGTGCCAGTAGTGAGTATTATATAGGTATATGTGATCCATCTGTCTAACTTCACCAAAAAAACTATGATCTATGTAGGAATTTGCGCCTCATTAAAAGGTTCTATAATTTTTGTCCATAAACTCATAGTGGTGAAGGATTCCCAGTGTGTTGAGAATTTCCATCTCAGTCAGGTGAATCAAGGGCTGTTGTTTCTCAGATTGTTATTGGATGTTGAAAACTCATTTCTTCTTATGGATATAGTCAGCTCAAGGTATATCCAAATGTCAGTAATAGAATATAGACATCATTTGAGATGAATAATCTTCATGATATATATCATGTCCTAGTATAATCAGAAGTTGGACCTATGATAGTTCGAGGTATCATTTTTATTTCATCTTCCATATTCGTTTCTTTATTTGATATGTATGATTATAATTCTTTTATTTCAATCCATCTTGTGGAATTGATGAAATTACCATGTTAGATTATTATTTAGGGTATGGATTCGGTCACACCACTTATAATGAAAACAGAACAGGGTTTCATATGGTTATCATGTACTCTCACCCTACTAGGAGTTGAATTGGAGTGTAATTTCTTGGATTTTGAAATAGATCATTGGAATGTAATAAATAGAATGGATTGGAAGGTTATTTTAATTTTTTTTGAATGATATCATTGATTAGTAACTTTTATGTCTCCTAAAGGGATTAGTCGGTCCTTCTAAGGTAAATGTGATCCTCGATCAGTGTTAGCTGGACCTCCACTTCTTGAGTTAAGAAACAGTTATTTCCAAGTAACTTTACTCATGCTAGAGGATGATGGTAGTGGTTACAATAATAGTTTTTCTCTTGTTATAGATGAGTTTCATGATTTTTTCCTTGATTAAATTATTGTTTTACCTATGAAGAAGGACTTATAGTTTTTAATTGATCTGGCAATGAGAACATAACTGATATCTATTACCTCATATTGTATGGCCCCAAGAAAGTTGAGAGAATTAAAGATACACCAAGATGATTTTTAATCAAAAGGATTAATTAAACCAAAAATATAAATTGTTGAAGGATCCCTTTGGTTATTGATTGATTAGTAGATGTTAAATTGGGTCACTATTAAGAATAAATATTTGTTGCCCCATATTGAGGAACATTTTTATTAGATCAAGAGTAAATTATGGTTTCCATGAATGAACTGAACTCGAAGTATTATCAATTAGGTTCAAAGAGGCATAAATTCCTAATAAATCATTCTTATGTACGAATGGAAAATGATGGTATCTGTTCTTATAACATAGGTTGAAAAATTCTCAAAAATCATTGTTTTTATATATTGGTTGTTCAATATGTAACAAGATTCTTTTTCCCCATTTTTTCAGATTATAATATGATCTAATCTGGGAATGATGAAGATCATAGGAAACACTTTTGGATGGTGATACAATGTTTTCAAATAATCACCATTATGGAACGATCTCTGAGTGTACCTAATGTATTTTGGTTTTTGTTTTTCATGGCCACATGATCTCAGTGCAGGGGGTTTCAGTGGACATTTAGAAAACAAATTGATGACATCAAGGGAGAAACTATTGGATTTCATCAAGATCATAAGATTCATGGGCCTAGTTAGATAATAAATTCATTTTGTTAGAGGTTATTCTCATCTATCATTTCATATGATCATGCTTACATAAAAGGGGTACGTTTTGAATAGATCCCATATTATCAAGAATCATTTGAGGAACTCATGTGGTGATTGACAACTACCCCTATTTTGGTACAACATAAATATTGTAAGTGGTACATAGTCTACAGTGATTCTTTAGGTATAGGTCCTCAATGTGTACTGATGTAGTGTGACCATGTGATGGTATAAGACTATCACAAACTATGACCACATGAATGAAAGTCCCCAAATCGTCACCCAGAAGTAGTGACAGTGATGTATGACTTGAAAACATGGAACAAATATATATTTTGGGATAAATTTTTGTTTTACTCGGGACATAAGAGTTTGGATTACATTTTATCAAAGAAGGGTTTTAATATAAGGAAACATCGATGGGTTTCTTACCTTTAGGGGTTTGACTATGCTATTTTCCACAGCATAGAAAAATAAAATATAGTAGATAACTCCCAAAGTGAGAAGATATCCATATAATCTATATTGGAGTCCAATAAGGAATGGAATTTGAGGGGAATGTTTTACTAGATGCACTAGTAAACCAAGGATAATAGTGGATTTACATACTATGCCAATATTTATTTGACACCCTCTATTATAAATTTTTTTATGTTTTAGATATATATTGATGAGTTTTTTGGCACTGTATGAAGATTCTAATTGGAGGGGAGGTTTCTATAATTTGGTCGATGTCTTCAAAACAAAATTACATTGATGGTCACTTCGTGGTTCCATTATCTTTGTGGAAGGTGGTGACACAGACACACCACCAGTCTCAGTGGTTCATTCTTCTTGGTATGAACAAGATGTTTTTTGATGTATGCCACGAGTTCTATTGTCTAGGTATGAGACATGATATGGCTTACTATGTATACAGGTTCTACACTTGATAGAATTTTAAGACCGGTCACTAATGCCCCTCAGTTTTTCTTCAGCCACTCCCTATTCTATCCCCAATGTGGGATAATGTCACTAAGTAACTTTTCATTTGATTTACTCATAGACCCCATGGAAGGAACTACATTTGGGTGGTTATTGGTGGTCTGACCAAGTCTTCCCATTTCATTACAATAACAGTTTCATGTAAGGTATTTGGCCTAGGTCAGTTGTATGCTCGTGATATTGTGAGAAATTATGGTCTACTATTGGATATAATATCATATAAGGACCCCAAAATTTACCTCTTGGTTATGGGAAGGATTTTAAAGGGAAAGGGGATCTCATGTCAAACTCAATAAAATTTACCACCCTCAAATGGATAGTCAGATGAAGTAAAAAAATGAAATTTTTGAAGATATTCTTTGTGAATGTGTGTTATATTTCTGAAGATCTTGGTATAACCATTTTGTGTTTGAATAATTTAATTATAATAATAGTTACCAATAATTGATAAAAATGTATCCCTTTAAGGCACATTATGGCTAGCCATTACAGTCACCCCTTTGCTGGATGGATGTTTACTAAACATATTTTCTAGGACTAATACATATGAAAGATCCATATAAAATTTTTTGATTCATCTAATATTGGTTGTTGACAAAGTAGATCCTCGATAAGGCCTATGATGATCAACTATACTATGAAATGTATTTCTTAGTGGATGATTGCGTGTTTCTAAAGAGAAAACCATTCCTAGAACATTGTCATCTTGGTAACAAGGGGAAGATTCAACAGAGGAATTTTATACCCTTTGATATTATCAAAATATTTGAAAACTATTCATACTAATTATTCATAATATACATGATAAAATAGATATATAATGTGTTTCATTTCTCACAATTGAAGAACTGTAACCCAGAACAGTCTCATGTCATAAACAAGGAAGACCTGAAGCTAGAATCTTATTTTTATGTGTTCACCTGACTAGTAAAGATCATGGATTCCCAAGGGAAATTAATTTTCTCAAAATACATACCCTTTGTTTGGGTCCTTAGTAGCATGAAAATGAATAGAAAAATAAATGGGAATAAATTTTTTTTATAGAGTAATATCCTCACTTATTATCTAATTAGAATTTTGTTTTACATTCTAAAGGAGAAAAGTTCACATGGTGGATAGAATTGTCAAATATATGGTGTAATTTTTTTAGTAATTTTATATTTTAGGTTTGTTCATAGCTTCATTACATGGCTTTACCTATATTTTTTAGAATAAAGTTTGTTTTCATGATGAAATGAAGTTGATAAAAAGTTAGAAAATGGTTATTAGAAACCATAAACACTTTATATTGTCATTATCTAGGCTACAATACCTAGTATATGGGTATATGTCCCTATAATTATAACAAATACCCCAAGATAGAAGCACTATCCAAGCTGCACATCTACATGAACGGGAATTTTCACCCTCTATTTTTTTTCTATTTTCCCTCTTAGATAGTGTTGGTGTTTGTGTGCTATTTCTTTTATAGTGTCTCCCCTTAGTGAGAAAAGTTGCCTCAAACAAGTTTTGTGACTAAAAGTGAAAAAGGCAGGTGGTTTCATGATTATATATTGTTTTATGTTTTAGATATGATTTCTAGTATTTAAAAAATTGTTTCTAAATTCTTATTGGTGTGTGTGAAAATTCATTTTTTAGAATGATTTTTGTGTGTGTGTGTTTTGAACGGGTACAAACACAATTTCAAATGGAATGTTTGATTATGTTATGATTTGGTTTGTGAAAGAAAAAGACTAAATATTTTTATAATGGGAAAAAAACAAGGAAATCATTGCTATCTAGGTGGATAGACTAAGAAAAGTTTGCTAGGAATGACCTAACATACATATATGGTTCATGATAAAATAATAAACAAACATTTATGATGTGCAATGACTGGATCAAGGAATATATTGACCATTGCCTCCATGTTTTATCATCAAGATTAAAAACATCCTAGGCCCAATGAACACTAGTTTCATAGAAATTTTATGTAACAAACCATGAATTTAAAATATTTCCTTTAAGAATAATTTTAATTTTTATAGCTATATTAATTTATGTGAAACAACAAGTTAAGCTTATGTTACATGAAATATAAAGTATATCTTTAATTACATGGAACACCAAGGTTATCTTTTGTTACATGAAAGACTGAGTTTTACCGAACAATAATATTTTTTGAAATGTATTATTATATAATAAGATAAAAGTAGACATTAAATTAATGTTTATGAATATGATTAGAAATCTTATGAAAATATAGAGTTGAATTCAAAAAAAAAATTAATTAGAAATGAATATAAAGACAATAGAGAGGATCTTGCACATCATGTTTATAATTTTTTTATTTAATTTTATAAAGAAAAATAATACATGTGTCTGGTATTTTTCTTCATTGATGATGTTGATCGTCCATATTGACCTTTCCAAATTATGTCGATGCAGTTTTAAGGATTCAAACTAGAACCCTCTAGCGGTGATCCACACGTGCTCTGATGGCCTTTGATCAACACCACTCATTCTCTGGGTGCTAGCGCAGCGAAGCGAGGGTCTTATGTCGATCTTTCTTGATCGCTTATTCTTCATCCATAAAGACCACCTCTCAATTATTGAGAGGATATAGAAGAGTATTTGAGAGAGAAATCATTTGTCTCAATAATTCTCAATTCACCAGGCATGTGGTGTGTTGTGTTGTATAGCACAATAGGGGTAATTTCCAACTTATATACATGGAATTACAGTTACAATTTTATATTGAACAACAACAATTAAATACATCGATGAACTTTCTGAAAACCCACGAATTTAATAATAATACTATGTTATTGTTTTTAGTGTGCCAACACGCAAAAAATGGAATTATAAATAGTATTTCCCATCACAAAATAATAACAGCATTATTTTAATTTGTGCCAACTAGTTAAATAATTATTTACCAACTTGAAAACAATCATTTTACTACCATACCGACCTTCTTCCACTCGAACTCCACTTCCATTTATTAAACACCCGAATAAATATATAATTTATTCTCTTAAATAAATATTTTATTTAAAAATAGTAAATAAATATTTATTAAATGTTAAATACAAAAATAAATGTATTTAATTTAATTTATGTGATCATCTTAAGTTGAATAAAATTATTCCACGGTCTTGAGAATAGTATTTATTTCATTAATTAAATTCAAATAGAATTTAACCGAGACCACCAAATAAACATAGTGAGTGATCTTCTAGGATTCGTTCTTGTTGGCATCAGGCGGGCTTACTTAAAGTCCAAGAGTACTGTCTAGCAATGAGTCAAGGTACACAAGAGAAATAACGTAAAGTCACTATAAATACATCCACATATTAACGATTACTATGTTATATAATCCCTTTTTTACAATATCTAATCAAGAAGGTTTCATGATTGTGTCATCAACGTTTATGCAAGATACGACATTCTTTGACTACCTGAAATAAAATCTCCATTACACCATGGCCATTGAATTTCATGCAACAGTTTAATTTCAATCAAAGGGTCAGAATATCAGCTTCCATAAATTGAAGGGACAAATCCGTCCTCATCTTAAAAATTAATAACATGCCACTGGTGATGCACCAAACGTACCCTACTTCTTGCCAAGTTTCTGCATGAGAGTTTTCGTTAGTAAATCAAAGTGCATAAGTTGTGGAATGTATTAATAATAATCATAATGTCTAATGATCATTACATAGTCTCGTAGATAGAAATATCTGATGACACCAAAACAAGCAGAATTCATACTAGAGGGTTTGTTCTCATAATATACAATATTGAAGATAACCTAGTGCGAACTTAATGAAAGGTAGTATCATTTTCTTCTGAGTACTCACAACTGACGGTATGCATGCTACATGTCCCATCATATCATGTCATCCAACAACAGAACTATATTTAAGAATATTGTTATAGAATTTCAAGGATCTCATTATAGGGGGGAACATCCATGACCTTATCAGTGAAAAAAATACTCTAGGACATTAGTACATCATAATAATGCAGAACAATGAACAATATGTAATAATAAATTATATATCCATGTAATCAAAGAAAAACCAGTTGGTTATAGGACACCCACTCTTATAATTTTTACACCTTCTAATAGTGACAATAATTTAAATACAATTTTTAATATTTTATGAATATAATTTAAAAAAATAAACTTAATATTTTAAATAGGAACATAAAAATTATCATGGGGTGAGTTTTTCTTCTTTTTCTATGACGATTTAATTTTTCGTGAATAATGAAAAATACAGAATTTTTATTCAAAACTACTTTTTCAATTGGTATATTTATAAGTTAAAATTATATTTATAATTGGTTTTAATGTATATTGATATAAATTTTGAATCAATTAATAAAATATATTTAATTATAATATATTTCTCATTGAAATTATATAATAAAAATATCTCAAGCTTTTTAACAGTTTTACGATAAAACATATCTTTTTTGTCTTGTCTGCATGATCAATTTTAAATAAATTTATGCATTTATTTGATTGGAATTTGGAAAAATTAATTTCATATTTGGTATAATATTATTTTATATTTTCATATATGTTCAACTTCGTTTTTCCCTCATCTGGTCTACTTTCTCCAGGTTTCTTCTTCTCCCTTGCTCGTCCTCTTAGGGTTTCCCTTAACACTTTGCCTCTTGGATCCTTGAAGGCCTTTTGATTTCACCACAACAACATCTACTAAACTCTAAACTTGAGTTCATTCACTATTATCTATGTCTGATTTGGATTGAGGGATACTCTGAGTTTTTGATAAAGCGGTTTGGTGGACGTCGGTTTCCAGATGCCTTCAGATTCCATTCTTCTTACTTGTGTTTCATTCCAAGTTTATTTCTTTTCATTTTGTTGTTTCTTCTATGTGTTTATATCTCATGTATTCTTACATAGTTTCCCCACCTTTCTCTGACCTATCATTCCACTAATACTTTACATGTTGGTTTTGGAGCGATGGATACATAGGGGTTTTGGGTCTGGGGTTCGGAGGTCATGGAGCATCCCTTGAAGGGTTTCATCCCCAGGTTCCATTAGGGTTTCAACCCTAGCTATGCTTCCTTTAAACTATCAACTACTAGTTCTCATGTATTTTTTTCTATTGGTATATATATATATTTTAATTATCTTATGGTTTTCTTCCTTTCTGGTGGTTCGTTCTCTTCAATGGTGATTTTGTGTTATGGTGTTGGTCATTGGTGCCGAGATAATGAGATATTGTTGATGGGAATTAGTATTCTGGTGGGATGTATAATCAATTCTGAATATGTGATTAAATATTGGATTTGGATATTATGTTTTTTACTAGTGTTAATCACTGGTGAAGTTGTTGAAGGTGATGATGTTGTCGATACTGATGGATTGATGTGACGACGGTTCAATAGTGTAAGGATAAGGTTAGTGGTGCGATGATTATGGAGTCTCAAGAGATAGTTTTCCTTGATGGTGATGAAAAAAGATAGTTTTGGAAGTGTTGGGTAATTTGAAGTGGGCTCTACGTGGCTTGAGATTAGGTATTTTTCATTTTGAATGATTAAATTTGAAATTTGCAGATTTTAGGGTGCAGTTCTTTGGGTGTTTGTAGTGGCAGTTGGTGATTTTGTATCTGGTTGTACTTGTGGTGGGTTCAATATAATCCATTAAAGTGTATTTTTAAAATATTAAAATATGGATTATGGATTATAAAAATTATCCTCCATTTTATTGACTTTGGACCATTATTTGGTCCAATTTATAGTGTAAAAACGTGGGTGGAATTCCCATTTGAAAAATTTACAAGAATTCCACTCCTCCTCAAATATAAAAAGGCACTCACCCATCCCACAACCTCCAACCTCTCAAGAAACTTTTCATCAATAAATATCTACACAAATATCTCCACATCATTCATATACTCAACCTCAAATCCCATCTTAGGTATGAAGTCTATCCAAGGAATCCCTTTTTTAGAAACCAAAAGAAGTTACCCAAATAAGAGATAACATCCTTCCTCAAGCTCTTTAGTTTGATTTCTTTCTCCATTATTTAAATTATCATTATTACATGAATATATAATAGAAACAGTATCCTAAATATGAAAATATTTATTTATGTTATGATTTATACCTAAAAATACACACATATCAAGCTAATGGGTAACAAACTTACCGTTTTTTGTAAGTTTAACTACCACCTCAAGAAACAATGTTATACATTTTTCCTTTAACTCCTATAATGGTTGATAATTATGATGGAAAAACTACTTATATATGATATATATGATATTAATAATATCTTCATGTATCTGTAACTTTTATATGGAAATTATCTTTATTCATTGCACTTTGTGGGAATATGATAACATTGTGTGTGGAAGTGTGGAGTAACACCTCCTAGAGGAGATGTGATTCTTTCACATGGTACATGGAATGTATAATGTATGTATTTAATTAAAAATATGTGAAATAAATTAAATATATATGATAATAATGAAATAATTATCATTATGAATATAAAATATATCATTTTCTTTATTACCTTTCAAACACACTAAAAATTGATAATGTTTTTCGTGGAAGTGTGCACTACCTCTTCCTCATCATTCTGTGACACCATTTACATGAAATAAAAATATATATAATTATATATTAAAAAATAACATGGTATTTATTATTTAATAAACATTATATAATTAAATAATTTTAATTACCTTTTTTCTATAGCGATAATTGAAAAATGGGAATGTTACTCATGTGTATGTACGACCTAACGTGTCCCTCATTATAAATTTGGTACATTTTTTATAACCAAATTTCATAATTGTTTTTAAATTATAATTTATATATAAATTTTATAATTATATCATTATAATACTTTAGGATATTTTCATATAATGACACCTTTGACCAATGTTGACCAACTAAACTCATTTTTTACACATTATCCAAATATTTTTAAAATACTCGAAGTAAAATTAATTATTTAAGTAGTTGTTAAAAATAATTAAATAAGTGGAATAAAAGAAAAGATATAAATCAAAAATTTTCTATTTCATGTAATTAATTTACATAAGTAAATTATTTAGGTATATAAAAACACTCCTGACATGTCAGACTCAATTATAGGGATTTTATCTCAAATTCATTTTATTGAGGAATATTATAATGTTATAACTCTGTTTATTTTTTATGTTGCATATACTACCTATTGAAAGGTTTTATCATGAATATCCATATTTTCTTGATATTTTATATTTAATTTTGTGTTATTCCTTCAATGGTATTGAGATTCCAAATTTTCCAATGTGGTGTGCGACTCATTGGAATGATTAAATAATATTTTCCTCAAGAATGTTTTAATGTTATTGTATTGGTATTTCTATTCCTCGACATCAACAACACTGGTTTTTCAAATATCCTCTTCTAATGAATTATTTATAAGTTCATATCTATTATTCAAGATAGATATTTTATAAGGCACATTTTACATGAATTAAATCAATTACTTGATATGTGAGGAATTATTTTTATAGGAATGGCACGAGTGGGGCTTAGTTATAGATATCACCTCGATACATTACTAGTATCATGAGAAGCATAAGTTGTCCAAATCAGATTATTTTATAATGCATTGAGAATAAATCATGAAGGTAAATGTATCATGTACCTAGAAAACAATCCATCCAATAATAAGTCATTTCCCTCATTTAGATTCAGATATTATATATCTAAGAGATTTTTGTGTTCGTAAATATATGGATGAGTTCTATTAACCTTATATTGATTAAATTTAATATGATTCCATATATTAACTTTCCATGTTGACATTTATTTATCTAGTTATTTAAATTCCATGTTTTATCAGTTATGTATCTTTCCACTTTTATTACTCTCTTCGATTAATTATTTTATTCACTTTACCAACCCTTATAGGGAATTTGAGCTCACCCTTATTATGTTTCCTTTCCCCAAGTTATGATAAATTTTCCATTGAATGAGTTTCAAGGATTCCTTTTATTTAATTTTATTATGTATCATTTTCTATATTATTTTCCCAATTTATTATGTTTATTATGTATGTAATTTGGTTTTCCAAAATGATAAAATTTTTGTTCCATTTGGATTTGAAGCTTGTATCTAAACCAATGTAAAATAGTAAGGAATTACATCTGAGCTTCGGAGTTTGGGGCATTACAATTTGTATTAGAGTAGGTCTATACGAAACATAATAAACTGACTTATAAAAACTTAAATTAGGGAACATAACACTAAGATATAATTTGATCATATTCATAGAAGAATATCCTATAATTTGGTATGTTAAAGATTATGTGGGACTTCCTATAACTACATACATTTTTGGATACTACAGGAAGGCATGGTTCTGGTAATATGTATGTAGGAAAAACAATACAAACATTGTTTTTTGGGACTAACTTGGTGTAACAAAGTACACGACTACATGCCTTACTTCTCACCTAGTTTGACACTACCAGGGATATGGGCTTAGGATAATTAACATTTAATTTAAAACCCATTAGGGGGGATTTAAAAGTAGAAATGTCACCAAAGATATAATTTTTATGATTTTTAGATTATCTAAAAACCTATTTTTAGTGCATGAATTAATTTTGAAATGAAACCTAGTAGAATAGAACATGAACCTTCACAATTTACATGATCAAAAGTGTAAAAAGGATCATATATTTTGTGTCCTTCAGAAAACATTTGAAAGGTAAATAGACTCACATGAACTTTCATCATATGAGGATATAATATCATGTGATAAATAGATGGGACAATAAATCTCTAAGGACAATAAATGTTATGGAAAACATGAAAAGAAGAGGATGTCAGTTCAAAAGGGGTATAATGGGAATATGGGAAAAAATTATTTCTCCAAATGTGATAATTGTAACGCCCCGACCCCCGTTACCCAGAGTCAGTGCATTATTACGTAACATTGTCATGATCATAAAAGATCATGTCTCAAAAAACCTATTAGTTTAGTAGCCTTCGAAACACTAGATACATTCATAAATGTAACATTACATCATAAAGTAAAAAATCACAATAACATGGTTTCCATAGTCCACACTCATATCCCCTTCAGTCTATCCCTGCAGGTAAGTCATACAATATTTCTTCACATCCTGGGAAAATATAACATAGAAAAGGGTGAGATCAGATGCTCAGTAAGGATAACAATATAGCGGAAACTTTCATAAAGAAACATAAGCATTTAAGGCAATGTATTACTAAAACAAAAGCCTTTTAAACTTGATGTTCAGAATAATATGGCAAAAATAAAATTGAATAATGCCATTTACTTATTCAATGGATATTCTACTAGTCGAATAATCACATGAAATATCAATAACCACTTTCATAATGATGTAATGCATAATGCTAGACTATCATAACAATGTATCCAAGGCCTCATGACAAGACTAAAAATAAGATTTTGTCAAGGCCTTGTTCCAAGACACTAGTTTGTCTCATGAGACCTACCGATGCATCGAGGAGCTATAGCGGGCTCCACCCATCACTTATTAAGTCCTATTAATTACATATATGAAAAGGTTTAAACATATCATAAACCATTACATAATCGTATCAAATAAAACATGCATAAAGAAACATAACATTTCCACAATTCAATCACAAGATATCAATACAAGACATAAATATAATAAAAACATTATCAAAAATATTTTCAATACTAAAACAAAATAAAAGTTAAACATGGTATTTATTTTTCATTTTAAAAAACCTATGGCTTGTAGAGGAAGCCAGAACTAAAATAATGGTCATGGCGGCGGAGAAGTCGTTGTCACCGTATACGTAAGAGAAAACATTCCTTTGACATTTAGTAAAAACATGTCGTATAAAGAGATTCCTTTTGAATAAAAGTAAAATTCAAAGGGTTTTATAGATCTTATAAAGTAAAGTTGTGTATAAAACAAAATATGCCTCAATGAAAGTGGATTGAGATGAAGTCCCTAACCTCGTGTCCATCTTGACTCGATCATTCTTTAATCTCCTGAATAATAAACTAAGTTAATATCTACATTATTAAGAATATTTTTAAAGTTCATTTTTCCTTTTATATCACTTATTACCATGTTATAAACATTATGTAATTATTTAAGTTAATAATGGTCGTTTTGTCGATCTTTGGTATTTGAGTCAAAAAATAAACTTCTTTTAATTACAAGTTGTTCATGTGGTAAAATATGTATTATATCCAGAATTATATTCATGATGTATATATAATATATATCATATATATCCAGTATATATATTCATTTATAATATTACATAACATTTCAGGGTAAAAAATGAAATGCACTGTTCATGGAGATGGTAAGCCGTACGTACGCATGAACGCTACTTTCATTTATATTTAATATTTCATGGAATGAAATCATAATGATATAAAGGTGTATTATAATTCTAGTATAATATCATATATAATATCATTTACTCCATCCTTTACACATCCCACATATGGCATTAACGATTCAAAACACTTTGAGGGGGCGGGTAGTCGGCACTTCCTAAATTGAAATTATCGCGTTTACCCAAAATGGAAATCATAAAGGCATGCATTAAATGAAACATACAGAAGCATAAGGAAAACATAAAAATAATATATATCATAAATAAATATAGTTACATCTTAGTGGACACCGTTAAAGGTGTTAAAAGAAGATTGAACAATCATCGTTTCGTGAGGTAGTAATTCACCACCCACAGAAACAGTAAGTTCTTTAAACATTAGAGGAAGGTGTTTGTTTTTTTAAATTAAATAAATATCATAACAACATCTTAGTATATTTAAGATGCTATTTTTGTTACAAAATAAAGGAATTATAAGAGTTTAAGGGGTTGGAGATGCAAAATTAAACAAAATAACATAAGAGAAGACATTACCTTAAAATCGGGTAACTCTTCATGATTTGGACAAAGGCTTCCTTGGGAAGACTTCTGCCCAAATTGAGGCTTATAGGAGTAAGATAGGGATGTTGAGAGAGTATTTGGGCATAGGCTGGATGAGAAAAATGGCTTTTAATATTTGAATAAGGTGGTAGAGGTGGGGGGCTTTTATAAGATGAGAGGAGGGGCACTCTTGGAAAGTCAATAAATTTTACATTATTATATAATGAGTTTCTAATTTTTAATGTCCCAAAATTATATATTTAGAAGATACGGTGATAAGGGTTCGAAATATACTCATACAATAGGTTTTTGACAAGTGTACATCTTAGAGTTTACATTATTTTTCATTTTATTTAAATCGTTAATTAATGAGGTAATCGCTGCATCATCATGGTGTCATAAAAAATTTAATTTATTTAATGTCTAAAATTTATAAAAAATTATCATGATGTAGGAAATATTTTTATCTTTCTAATGACTATTTATAGTCCAATATATCATTTACACAGACAAAACTAATTTTTTTTACTTGGGTAATACATACTTTGGTGATACTTTCCCTTTTAAAAAATAATGTAATAAAATTTCACTATCACCAAAAAGTGATTCCATGGGGTCCCATAGTCTGGAACAAGGCATCCCATGGTCGGCCATGACACAACCAGTAGCATTTGGACACATTTTGGGGTCATTTTGTATTATTATGATATTATTTTATCATCCTTACTACTCGATTACTAATTAATCACGATAATTAAAGATAATTATCGTCGTTACTATTCATAATGTAAAAAAACAAGTGTCTTAATTAAAAAATATGGACATTCTCATTCTAAATTTTGAATCCAATTTACCAAATCTGAACACAAAAATTGTAGTAATTAATTTAAAAATTAATCTCGTTGTCAAAACAACTAGCGTGTTTTTAAGAAACATTATCTATCAAAAGATTGACAATTGTTTATATCCAATTTTAAATTTAAATTAATTCTAATGACCAACATTGGATAAAATGGTAAAATTATATTCAAATTATACATTAAAACAACTAAATAGTATAATTTATCACTATAAATTATTCTGATTAAAAATGTTGTTTTTAAGTATTTTTCACTATTCATTGAAAATTGGATGTTCTCGAAAAAATATCAAAAATTCAACATAGGCTAATTTTGATATTTCGAATCCAAAAATGATGACCATTATAAAATATAAAATTTATATAATTTCAAAAATTGGGTATTACTATTCATAACGGCTATTTTTATTGGTTTCAGTGTGTTAGAATCTCGAACTTGCGTACAATGCAAGCTATTGCATTGTTGAAAGAGAATCGTATCGTGGAAGCATGCGGTGTTACATTCTCCCATCCTTAAATAAATTGTGTCCTCGCAATTTGAAATTGTTCTTCTAGAATTAGAGGCTCAAAGTAGAAAATACCTTTGTGGGAAACCCATGTATGAAATAGGTTTAATAAAAATATAACTTTAAAAGAAAGAAAGAGAAGTACAATGGTCAACCGAGATTGCCCATACTAGGATTCTATGAAAACATGGATATGGAGGAGAAAAAAACCATCAAGGGATGATGGAGAGTTGTAGAAAATATGATTAGGAGAAATTTAACTACAAGAAAATCACAAACTTGTGATTGGTTAAACGATCATTGATTCCCCAGTACGAAAAGTTAACCGACAACGTTTTTGTTTTAAGTTGCCTTTCATAAAGTTGAGGAATTTATTTAGGAGATTTACTAAGAATGTAAGGAAATATACATACTTGTCATGTATACATTCATTCATTAATAAATTTTTACAACAAACCCATCTTTCACTCAAAAAGATAATTGAACTCAAAAATATTATATTTATCCTAATCGTACAAGGTTCCAAATATTAAAACATACCATTTAGATTAGGATACTATTTTGTAATAACTAATTACTTCTTGTAGGCTAGTGGTAGGTAATAAAGTCATGTCTCACTATGGTTGTGGGTTCGATTCCTATAGCTTTGTCTGACGTGACGGGTTATCCCCAGACTTGCAGGTTGTCCTTTTCCTAAAACTATAGTATTATAATATTCCTAAAATAATCTTCTAAAATCTTTTAACCATAAAAAATACTATACAATGTTTAACTTAATCCATTCCAACCTTTTCAGTTATCCAATATACCTTTGTCCAGACGTTCTCTAAAAGGTCCCTAAATTCAAAAATCAATTGTAACATCAGATTCCCCAAACTATGTAAAGTTTCTCTTATTGTCACATACCAAAAATATGATTACCTTTATCATATTAAAACCTTAATGAAAACAACATGTACAGAAGTACAATCCTTATATAGATCACATTATTCTTATAACCATAATATAATCCATTAGTCCAAAAGCACCAATACATTAATTATTACACTTCAACTGTAGTAACAACATAATATTGGCCATGATCCCTTGGATTTTCTGAGGTAAGTTTCCCTGATGCTTAGGACATTCATTTACATAATCCCCCATTCCCCTATAATTGTAGCATTCAACATTTATTGCCTCTTTCTTTCTCTTTCAATCAGGAGCCTGGTGACCTTTTTCTCGACATTTATAACAAACTCACATTCCTTTTAGGCATGTACTGTGCTGATTCTTCCCGCAATTATCGCATAATAGAAAATCCTTCTTTCCCTTTTTCCCTATATCTGTCTCTTGTTCCGCCATTATCTTATTCTCTTGCTTTACTTTATTGTCATATGACTTGGAGTATTCCTTTTCTGTCTTAATAGCACAGGAGACTATATCTTTGTATATTGAGAAAGATTGTGATTCTAATTCTTGATGGAGAAACAGTTTTAACCAATTAAAGAAATGATAAATCTTTCTTCTTGTGTTATGTATATAATCTGTAGCATACCTTTCTAACCTTGTAAATTTGGTCTCATTCTTTGTGACATTATCATCCTACTTTTTTCTCAAAATCAGAAATTTCCTTTCCATATATTCTTGATGGTCATGTTGAAAGCATTTTTCTAAGAATTTTTTTTAAAATCCCTCCATTCCATACTTGATACTTCTTCATCTTCCTTTTTGTTTTGAATCAGTGGCCACCATTGATCGGCATCTCCAATGAGGCGGTAAACTACCATGAAAAATTTCTCCCTTTCGCTACTCCCCAAGGCATGGAATATTTTCTCTAAGGAGTTTATCCATTGCTCAGCTACTAATGGATATTTGCCCCCATTAAATGTTGGTGGTTGTTTCCTCATGAAACGATCTAACATTGATCTTCCATGTTGCAGATCAGGGTGCTCCATATGAGTAATGTTATTATTCATAACATGAGTGAGTTCTCCCAGTGTACTGATAAGTTAATCAGTACCAGTTGTATAACCATCTCCACTATAATTATCATGTGCAGGAGGGAAATCCCTACCTGGAGTGCATGTATTGATACTGTTTCCATTCCTTCCACTAGGTGCCATTTCTAAACAATGTCATAAACTAGATTAGTTTATGAGTAGAAATACATAATTCCATACTTGTAAAACACTTAAAATATATTGAACTATTTATGGATATAATCCATAAAAATGTTTTCTTTGAGGAAGTATATACTCATAAACCCTTCATAATGGTTTGTAATGAAATCATGAATTATCCTAAGCATAACCCATGAGACTGTTATAACCAAAAGTGCAGAAAGGCCCGTTGTCGTGCACCAGTTCACGTTCGAGTCTAGCACAAAGCGGTGTTTTCAGGTTTTACCCCTAGGTACATCTGTGCCAGAGCTGCCTCTACCTACTCGTATCTAGACAGGGATGTATTGCTCAGAAAATACACAAAATCTATACTTTACCAAAATTCTAGGATGTTCTTCTATATTAATCCTCAATGTATTTCTTAGGGATATGTGCTCTAATTAGAGTCTATCAAAATATAGCTTCCAAGGTTAGAACTTAACTGCCTCTGATACCAACTATAACGCCCCGACCCCAGTTACCCAGAGTCGGTGCATTATTATGTAACATTGGCATGATCAATAAAGATCAAGTCTCGAAAGACCGATTAGTTTAGGAGCCTTGGAAACACTAGATACATTCATAAATGTTACATTACATCATAAAGTGAAAAATCACAACAACATGGTCTTCATAGTCCACACTCATATACCCTTCAGACTATCCCTACAGGTCAGTCATAAAATATTTCTTCACATCCTGGGAAAAATAAAACAGAGAAAGGGGTGAGCTCAAATGCTCAGTAAGGATAACAATATAGCAAAAACTTTAATAAAAACATAATCATTTAAGGAAATGTATAACTATAAAAGCCATTTAAACTTCAAATATTGAATAATAAGGAAAAAATAAAATGAAATAATTCCATTTACTTATTCCCATAGATATTCTACTAGTCCAATAATCACAAGAAATATCAATAACCACTTTTATAATGATGGAATGCATAATGCCAGACTATGATAACCACATAGCCAAGGCCACAGGCCAAGACTACAAATAAGATTTCGTCAAGGCCTCTTGCCAAGACACTAGTTTGTCTCATTAGACCTACCAATGCATTGAGGAGCTATATCAGGCTCCACCCGTGACTTATTTAGTCTAATTCATTCGTTATATAAAAAGGTTTAAACATATCATAAACCATAACATAATCGTATCACATAAAACATGCATAAAGGAAACATAACATTTCCACATTTCAATCACAAGATATCAATAAAACACATTGATATAATAAAAACATTATCAAAATGATTTTAAATACCAAAATTAAAGAAAACTAAAACATGGTATTTATTTTTCATTTTAAAACTTTATGGCTTGTAGAGGAAGTCGAAACTAAAATAACGGTCACGGTGGCAGAGAAGTTGTTGTCACCGCATACGTAAGACAAAAAATTCCTTTTGTCGTTTAGTAAAAACAATTCGTATAAAAATATTCCTTTTTAATAAAAGAAAAATTCAAAGGGTTTTATACACTGTATAAAGGATAGTTGTGCATAAAACAAAATATGCCTCAATGAAAGGAGATTGAGATGAAGTCCCTTACCTCATGTCCGACTTGACTCGATCGTTCTTTAATCTCCGGAATAATAAACTAGAGTTAATATCTACTTTATTAAGAACCTTTTTCAAGTTAATTATTCCTTCATATCACTTATTACAATGTTATTAACATTATTTAATTATTTAAGTTAATAACGGTCGTTTTGTCGATCTTTGGTACTTGAGTCAAAAAATAAACTTCATATAATTAAAAATTGTTCATGTTGAAAAATATCCATTATATCCAGAATTATATTCGTGATGTAGATTTCATATATATCATATATATCTATTATATATATGAATTTATAATATTACATAACATTTAGAGGTAAGAAATGAAATGCACTGTTCAGGGAGATGGTAAGCCATACTTACGCATGAACGCTACTTTAATTTCTATTTTGTATTTAATGGAATGAAATCACAATGATATAAAGGTGTATTATAATTCCAGAATAATATCATATATAATATCATTTACTCCATCCTTTACACTTCCCACATTTGGCATTAACGATTCAAATCACTTTGAGGGGGTGGTAGTCCGCACTTCCTAAAATGAAATTATCACATTTAACCATAATGGAAATCATAAAGGCATGCCATAAAAGAAAAATAAAGAAGAATAAAGAAAAACATAAACATAATATATACCATAAATAAATATAGTTACATCTTAATGGCCACTATTAAAGGTGTTAAAAGAAGATTGAACAATCATCGTTTCATGAGGCAGTAATTCGCCACTCACAAAAAATAGTGTGTTCTTTAACCATTAGACAAAGGTGTGTGTAAGTGTAAATCAAATACATCTCCTACAAACATCCAAGTATATTGTAGATACACGTTATGTTACAAAATAAAGTAATTAAAATATTTTAAGGCGTTGGAGAAGAAAAATAAAACAAAAGAACATAAAAGAAGAAATTGCCTTAAAATCGGGTAACTCTTTTTGATTTGAGCCAAAGGCTTCTTTCGGAAGACATCTGCCCAAACTAAGGCTTCTAGGAGTAATAGATGGAAGTTGAGAGAGTATTTGGGCAGAGCTTGGCCGATCCAAATGGCTTTGATTGTGTGAATAAGGTGTAGAGGTGGGGGCCTTTTATAAGAGGAGAGGAGGGGCACTCTTGGAAAGTCAAGAAATGTTACATTATTATATAATGAGTTTCGGATTTTAAAGGTCCCAAAATTATATATTTAGAGGATAAGTTCATAAGGGTTCTAAATCTAGTCATCCAATAGGTTTTTGACAAGTTTATGTCTTAGATTTTACATTAACCTTTCATTTTATTTAAATTGTTAATTAATGAGGTAATTGCTGCATCATCATGGTGTCATAACAAATTTAATTTATTTAATGTCTAAAAATTATAAAGAAAATATCATGATGTAGGAAATGTTTTTATAATTTTAAATACTATTTATAGTCTAATATATATTTTACACAAACAAAACTAAAATTGTTTACTTGGGTAATACATACTTTGGTGATACTTTCCCTTTAAGAAAATAATATAATAAAATGTCACTATCACCCAAAAGTGATTCCATGGGGTCCTAAATTTTGGCACAAGGCATCCCATGTTCGGCCATGACAAAACCAGTAGCATTAAGAAAAATTTGGGGGCCATTTGTTATTATTATGATATTATTTTATTACCCTTAACTACCCGAATACTAATTAATCACGATAATTAAAGATAATTACTGTCATTACTATTCATAAAGTCAAAAAACAAAAGTGTCTTAATTACATAATTTGGAAATAATGATTCCAAATATGGAATCCATTTTACCAAATTAAAAACATAGAAATTGTAGTAATTAATTTAAAAATTATTCCCACTATCAAAACAAATAGCGTATTTTTAAGAAACAATATCTATCAAAAGATTGGCAATTGTTTATGTCAAATTTTAAATTTAAATTAATTAAAATGACCTCAATTGGATAAAATGGTAAAATTATATTCTAATTATACCATAAAACCATTCAATAGTATAATTTATCACTATAAATTATTCTGATCAAAAATGTTGTTTTTAAGTATTTTTAACTATTCATCGAAAATTGGAAGTTCTCGAAAAAATACCAAAAATGTAACATATGATAATTTCGATATTCTGAGTCCATAAATGAAGTCCTTTCTGAAATATAAAATTTATATAATTTCAAAACGTGGGTATTAATATTTATAATAGCTATTTTGATTGGTTGTAGTGTGTTAGAATCTCGAACTTGCGTACAATGCAAGCTACTGCATTGTTGAAAGAGAACCGTATCATGGAAGCATGGGGTGTTACAATAATTGGGGAAAGAGACACCTCGATACTTTCTTACAGGTAATTAGAGTTTGTTATAAGTATGAAAAAAATGCATCCATGTTTTTTATTTCATGATAAATAATGAAAATTATAATGTGAAATGATTCCATAGAAAAGAGATGGGATAGAATGCAAGTCATCGTCTTGTGCTTCAAAATAATATACCCCAAAAAAGGATAATGGATCATGGCCAATATTATTCTACTACCACATATGAATATAAATGAATAATATTCTTAGGTTTTGATTATATAATTATGTCATGTGAGTATTTTATCAATCATGTACATTTTATAATAATTAAGGAATATATGAGTATTTTTCTATTGTATCTCTTCATTAAGGATTTGAGATCATGTGTTTAATGGTAAAAACAAAAGTAATTCTATAGATAGTTAAACAATTTGGAAAACACATAATTAAAAGGAAGATAACCCTCAATATATTCCTAATACTGAGATAATGATGTTGTAATAATGCAATGATTTATTTGGATATTGTTAATTGGATAGTACCATCTACCTTGGAACTGATTAATGGTTTGTTGAAAAAGTGTTTTATAAAATCATTGATGGTATTTAGAACATGTTTAGACTTATAGAATATATCTGATGATATGTATTTTACATATTGAATAAGGATGAATTAATGTTTCCAATATATTATTATAGTAATAAATGTTATTTCAATATTTCAAGAGCATTCAGGATGAAGGTGTTTATCTGATCAGAGTTTTTTAATTAAATTTCTATTTCATGTTGATTAAAGGAAAATGATATGTTTATTTTTGAAATACTATTCCCTTCCTTCCCAACTCTTGGATCATAATATTTTAGAAAATTTAAAAAATTATGAAATTGTTCAAGTTGATCTTTGGATAAGGCTTTACAGTATAATGTTTTGCAACTCCATATGATGCATCATTTTCTAAGTAATGAAGTAGGAATATTTCCAGAAACAACCAATGGATAAGAGATTAATTATGAAAAAACATATATTTACTAATATTAATATAGAGTGAAAAGATTTCTGAACTATAGGAAAAACAATATTTAAAAGAAAATTTTTCCCTATTATAAAAATTTCTTTTGATATCAATGAAAAATTAATAATATTGGTTTATGGATATGCGGTCATCACCTTTCAACTGAACATGTTCTATAACACTCTCCATCAGAACCTTCTTATTATATTTTTCTTTTATATCTATGTTTCAATTTCCCACCAATGTTCTCATACAAGGGGACCTAGTTATGTTACCATTATACATTCAATTATAAATTATTGAAAATATTTGTTATTAACCCTATTCACGATGTAGGTTTTCTACAATAGTTTATTATCAATCCTTTGATTACTAGGATGAATTTTAAATTCTGATTAGGCATTTTTTTAGTGTTGGGGAAATGTAACACACCGTGGAAAAAAAATATTTTCCTTTAGGAATAAATATAATTTTGTTCTTAGAATTATTTTTATGAAACAAAAATTTATGATTATGTTACATGAAATATAAGGTTTATCTTTATTTAAATCAATCACCTAGGTTACCTTGCAATACACGCAAGAATAAGTTTTATGGGATAATAATATATTATGAAAAATATTATTATTTTATAAGATAAAACTAGAAATTAAATTATTATTTATGAATAAGATCAAATAATTTATTAAAATATATAGTTTATCTAACTATTTAAAAGTTATTTAGAAATTAATATACGAACTAATTGAATATAAAGGGAATATTTTTATTGAAAAATATTTTTATTCTCACAAAGATGTTTTATCATAAAAAATTAAATTAATTAAAATTATTGATTAATATTTATTTAATATATATATATATATTATAAATATTAAATAAAATATGTTTTTAATTAATCCAATATTATTGATAATCATAATATAAGAATGAACAACATTTTATACAGAAAACCAATATTTTTATAAATGTAATTTTACGTCGTTTTAATGGTTTGCCTACATTAAATATAATTTTTGAAAATTTTATTATTTTCATATGAAGAAAAAATTTATATTTCATATAATAAAATAAAAATTATCTTATATTAAATGTATGATATTTTCTATTAAGTTTTGTTTTTTAAAAAATAGTAAAAAATTATGAATTTTAGTTCAAAACAGCTTTTTCATCTAATTTATTTATAGATATGAAATAGAATATTTATTTGTTTAATAGTCGAATTATAATAATATGACATCAATTAATCCAAATTTTGTCATTATAATAAATTTTACACTGAGATTATATATAATAACAACTCAAACTTTTGTACATTTTTACTCTAAAACCAGCTTTGTCCTCGCGTCTGCGGGATTAATTTTAGATTAATTTCCCCCACTTATATGATTTGAATTAAAATAAATGGATTATATATTAGTAATAATCATAAATTATTATTTATAATAAATTAAACATAATTTTTTACACAAAATAATAGTGAATGTGATATAAATGAATTATAATACATAAGATAAAAATTATCTTAACAAGGGACTAAACATTAAACATTAAGGTGAAAATAACCTAGAAACCTGCCAAAAATATATTTTATGACATATTTAGACCCAATAATAAAATTTATTTACTTTATAGTACTATGTGTGTCAATTATCATAGGATAAACATGGGTACAATTCCCTTACCAAAAATTTACCAGAATGTCACTTCTCTACTATAAAAAGGCAACCACCCCTCTCACTTAAACACACTTCTCAAGCCACATTGATTCAAAATAGATCATCCAATATATATATTAAAGATATTATAATAAATATATATACCTAACCATTGGAAATAATCTATCCAAGAAATACATTTGGTGAAACCAAAAGAATGTACCCGAAAAAGAGGTAATATCCTTCCCCAAGTTCTTTAGTTTTATTTCCCTATGAAATATTTCAATTGTCCTTATTAAATTATTATATAAAATAATAATAATAAATTTACTTATAGTTTTTCATGTTATGTTTTATACCTAATATTACACACGCTTCCATCTAATAGGTAATAAGCTTACCATTCCCATGTACATAGAACTACAGCCTCATGATATGAAATTTTTAATTTTTAAGTTACCTCCTCTCATGGTAGATAATTACAATAAAAATTTTATTTTTAGAAGATATATATTATATACTTTATTTATTTACTCTTCGGTACTTTTTATATATAACATATGTTAATTTTATCCATTTTATGGGAATATAATAGCATCGTTTTTGGATGTGTCGACTACCACCTCTGAAAAGTGATGTGATTCATTCACACAATACCTGGAATGTATAAAGTATGGATTTAATTAATAATTTTTGACATAAATAAAATTATAATTTATTAATAAAATAATTAACTTTCTATAAATATAATATATTATTTTCTTTATTACCCATTTCAATCAATAAAATGAGATAACGTTGATCGTGGACGTGTGGACTACCACCACCTCAACATGAAGTGAGTCCTTTTACATCAAAAAAACATATATATAGTTATATATAATTAAATAAAACTATATTTATCATATTATTAACATTATATAAGGATATTATTTTTAAAAAATCTTTTCATAACCATCATTGAAAAATTGGAATGTTTCCCATGCGTACTTACAAACTATTGTCTCTATGGTTATAATGTGGTCAATTTTTCATAACCATAAATCGTGATTGAATTTAAAAGTATAATTTATGTATAAATATGATAACTATATCATTATTATTATTATGTATTTGTTTATATAATTACCCCCTTTACCATTGTTTACCGACCAAATTCATTTTTGACATAAAATCCAAATATGGTCAAAACACCCGATGTAATGTTAATTATTTATGTAGTTATTTAAAACATTTAAATAAGGGAAATAAAATTAATAATTGACATGAAAAGATTATAAATCAATTATATAATTTACATAAGTTTATTATTTAGTAATATATATACACACGTGACATGTCTGACTTAGGGTGAGGGATTTCATCTTAATTTCATTTCATTGAGGAATATTGTCTTGATATTCACCTAGATTATTTTGTATAGTGTATATACTACCCTTTAACATATTATATCATGAATATACTTATACTCAGGATATTATAAGTTAGATTTAGTATTATTCCTTCAATGGTATTATGATTCAAAATGATTCAAAGTGTACAAGACAATTTGGAATGTTTAATGATTATTTTAATCAAGAATATTTTAATAGTATTTCTATGTTATCTCCATTCATCAACATCAAAAAACCCTTATTTTCACATTACCACAACTTTGAAATTATTGATAAATCAATATCTCTTGTTCAATATGTATATTTGACATGGAAAATTGTTTAAAAATTTAATAGATTACTTGATATATGTGGAATGCTTTGGATAAGTAAAACATGGGTGGGATTGGTTATAGACAACCCCTAGATGCATCAGAAGACCCATGAGTTGAATCAGTTGACCAAATAAAAATAGTTTAAAATATATTGAGAAAATATCTTGATGGTAAATTTAACATTACTTGGGAAATGTGGCGTCAGGTAATTAATAATTTATCTCATTTAGATTTAGGTATTATTTCCTGGTAATATTTTTTTCATTGATATGTCCATTGATTAATTCTATTCACGGTTTATTGAATTAATGGAATGCGTTTCCGTTTCTTACTGTTACATATTAACATTATCATCTCTATTTATTTTAATTATATGTTTTATCAGTTATTTAACATTACATGTTGATTAACCTAATCAATTTATTATGACTTCAACATTACCTACCCTTACTAAGAATTCGATATCACCCTTATTATGTTTCCTTTCCGTGGGTTATGAATATGATTCCTCTGTTTAATTTTTAATTATTAGTTTTCATTTCATTGGATTCTATATAATTTTTTTATTTTATTTTCCAAAATATTATGGTTATTATATATGTAATTTGGTTTTACAAAACATATAAACTATCTAGTCCAATTGAATTTGAATCTTGTATCTATGCCAATGTAATAATGTAAGGAACTGGGTCCAAGCATATAGAGTTGGGTGTTACATTTCCCATGGTTCTTATACTATATTTCTGGTGTTCTATTACTAATTTTATTTAATAAAAAATAATGATTTCAATTAAATTGTTTTCTTTATTTGAAAAAAATATAGTGTTTAATTTTATTATTGTAGCTATGGAAGGAATAATGTTTTTGTAACCTATTATGAATATGAGATAACACCCAACCCACACCCTTGGGTGTATGTATATCTTTTTTTTATGATCTAGATAAAATAAATTCCTTTTGTTGGGGGTAGGTTAGTTCTATGTGCTAATTGCTTCTTTTTGGACAAGTTTTGGTGGCACTGGCATAAGGGAATCTACACTAGTACAATCATGACCTTTAGCAGCTGCCAAAAGCTGTCGCTAAAGGTCTATAACGGCCACCTAGTGTCCGCCAAATGGTGGCCACTTTTTTCCTTTCACTACTGCTATTAGCGACCACCATTTGGCGGCCACTACAGGCGGTGATGCAATCACCTACAACGACCGCCTAACGGTGACCGTTGTAGCTGTCCCTAGAGCGACCGCTATAGGTTTTTAATTTTTTTTAAAAAGTTATCAATAATACAAGAAATTATACCCACATAAATATCATCAGTCATCTTCCATTCTCCAAATCCATCATCAAATATAACTGTATAACCAAATTAGTACCGAATAAATCCTATAAAAAATAATTGAAACAAATTAACATATTTATATTTAAACATACTGTAACAGATCGAAGGTATTTGATTTTCAAAATATATTCATAATTTTTATTACCATTTTAAAAGATTAAAATAGTTAATTTTATGGTTCTAATTATATTGTTTCCTTGTGATTTCATCTCAATCCAATGTCATCCTCTATGAATTTGACCATTAAAGGCCCGGTTTGACCGTTTATGATACCAGAAGTGCATTCTTGGTCACCACGGGCACACAGAACCTCTGATTGACGTGTCTATGCCCAAAAACATTAACATTTACTCACCCATTTTTTGACTGATTTTAGGTCATTCTGACTTTCTTCAGCCAGTTTGGACCCCCCACGAGCGTTTATAAAGCGCGCCCAACACTTAAAAAATGCATATTCAGTCGTACCGAAAAAACCACACATATGATTGGTGTGTAGTCTCCTCGTACACTTAATGGATAATAATTATATTTTTGACTTGTGATTTCACATCAATCTGATGTCGTCCTATATGAATTTGACCGTTAAACGCCCATTTTGACCGTTTATGACACCTGAACTACGTTCTCGGTCACCGCGGGCACATGACACCTCCAATTGACATTCCATCTATGTGACCACTTCAAAATTCACTCACCCATTATTGTAATATAATTTTAGGCCATATTGACTTCATTCGTCTAGTTTGGACCCCCCCCCCCCCCCACGCGCGTTTATGAAGTGTTCCCAACACTTAAAAAACACATATTGAGGCATACCTCACAAACTGCATGTCTGATTGGTGTGTCGTCTCCACATACATGTCACAAATAATAATTAGATTGTCTCCTTGTGATTTCATGTCAATATGATTTGTCCACTATGAATTTGACCGTTAAATGCCAGTTTTGACCATTTTTTGACACCAGAACAGCGTTATCGGTCACCACGGGCACACGACACCTCTGATTGAGGTGTCTTCTATGCAAACACTTCAAAATTCACTCAACCATTTTTGTCATCTGATTTCATACCATTCCGAATTCATTCTACCTGTTGGAACCCCCCACGTGTGTTTATGAAGCGCGTCCAACACTTAAAAAACACATATTGAGATGTACTGCACAAACTGCATGTCTGAATAGCATGTCGTCTCCTAGTACACTTCACGAATAATAATTATATTGTCGACCTGTGATTTCATGTTGATCCGTTACTCTCCACTATGAATTTGACCATTAAACGTCCGTTTTGGCCGTTTGTGACACAAGAACTGCATTCTCTGTCACCGTAGACACACGGCACCTCTGATTGATATGCTATCTACGCGACCCCTTACCAATTCACCCACCATTTGTTTTCATATGATTTCAGGACATTCTGACTTCGTTCTTCCGGTTTGGACCCCCCCACATGAGTTTATAAAGCGCACTCAACACTTAAAAAATGTATATTGAGCTGTACCGCACAGACCTCATTTCGGATTGGCATTTAGTCTCCTATTACATGTCACAAATAATAATTAGATTTTTTCCCTATGTTTTCTCGTCAATCTGATGTCATCCTCGATGAATTTTATCCTTAAACACCCATTTGGGCCGTTTATGACACCAGAACTGCGTTCTCGGTCACTGCGGGCACACGACACCTCTGAATGGTGTTCCTTTTACATGACCAATTAACAATTAACTCACCTGTTGTTTTTTTGATTTCAGTCTATTCCAACATTGTTCAGCCGTTTTGGACCCCCCCCCCCCCCACGTGTGTTTATGAGGCACGCCTAACTTTTAAATAAATGCTTATTTAGTAGTATCACACAAACCGCACATCCAATTGATATATTGTATACTCATACATGTCACGAATATTAATTACATTGTTGACCTGTGATTTCAGGGCAATCCACTGTCGTCCACTATGAATTTGACCGCTAAATGCCTGTTTTGGCTGTTTTTTACACCAGAAGTGCGTTCTCGGTCACCGCGGGCACATGGCACCTTCGATTGATGTGTCGTCTGTGAGACCACTTCACAATTCACACACCCATTGTTTTCATCTGATTTCAGTCCATTCCAACATCGTTTGGTCAGTTTGAACCCCCCTATGCGCATTTATGATGCATGCCCAACACTTCAAAACGTATACTGAGTCGTATCGTGCAAAACGCACATCTGATTGAAGTTTTGTCTCCTCATACATGTGAAGAATAATTATTAGATTGTTTATATGTGATTTAAGGTCAATATGATGCCATAAAATATGAATTTGACCGTTAAACGCCCGATTTGGCCGTTCGTGGCACCATAAGTGTGTTATTGGTCATCACGGGAACACGACACCTCCGATTGATATGTCGTCTGTGCGAACACTTCACAATTCAGTCACCCATTGTGTTCATCTGATTTCATCCCATTCTGACATCATTCGGGTGGTTTGGACCCCCCCCCCCCCCCACGTGTGATTATGAAGCGTGCCCAACGCTTATCAAATGCATATTGAGCCGTATCATGCAAACCGCATGTCCGATTGATGTGTCGTCCCTTTGTACACATCACGGATAACAATTATATTGTTGACCTGTGATATCATGTCAATCTGATGTCGTCCTCTATAAATTTGACCGTTAAATGCCCGTTTTGGCCTTTTATGACACCAGATCTGTGTTCTTAGTCACCGCGTGCACACAGAACCTCCAATTGACATGATGTCTACGCAAACACTTCAAAATTCACACACCTATTGTTGTCTTCTGATTTCAGGCCATTATGACTCCGTTCGTCCAGTTTAGAACCCCACGCGCGTTTATGAAGTGTTGCCAAAACATAAAAACGCATATTAAGTTGTACCACACAAACCACAAGCCTGATTGGTGTGACTTCTCCTCGTAAAAATCACGAATAATAATTATATTTTTGGCCCGTGATTTCACATCAATCTGATGTCGTCCTCTATTAATTTTACTCGTAAACTCTTGTTTTGGCAGTTTATAACACCAAAATAGCGTTCTCGGTCAGCGCGGGCACACAACACCTCCGATCAACATGTCGACTATGCAACCACTTCACAATTCACACTTCCATTATTGTCATCCGATTTCAGGCCATTCCGACGTTGATCTGCCTATTTGGACCCCACCCCCCACAAACATATTTATGAAGCGCACCCAACACTTAAAAAAGTAATATTGAGCAGTACTGCACAAACCACACATCCTATTGACGTGTCATCTTCTTGTACACATCACGAATAATAATTTTATTTTTGACCTCTGATTTCAGGTCAATCTGATGTCATCCTCTATGAATTTGACCGTTAGATGCCCGTTTTGGCCGTTTATGACAACAGAACAGTGTTCTCTGTCACCGTGAGCACACGGCGCCCCCGATTGATGTGACGTCTACGTGACCACTTCAATATCCACTCGCCAATTGTTTTAATCTGATTTTAGGACATTTTGACTTTATTTGATAGGTTCGAACCCCCCTCCCCCCACACGCGTTTATGAAAGGCGCCCATCAATTAAAAAACCCATATTGAGCCGTACCATGCAAACCAGATGTCTGATTGGTGTGATGTATCCTTTTACAAGTCAGTAATAACAAATATATTATTGACTGGTGATTGCAGGTCAATTCGATGTCGTCCACCATGAATTTGACTGTTAAACACCCGTTTTGGCAGTTTATGACACGAGAACTGTGTTCTCGGTCACCATTTCCACACGGCACCTCTGATTGACGTTCCGTCTGTGTGAACAATTAAAAATTAACTCAAGAGTTGTTATTGTCTAATTTCAGACCATTCCAACATTTTCGGCCGGTTTGGACCCCCGCACCCCCGACGCGCATTTTTGAAGCGCACTCAACACCTAAGAAACGCATATTGAGATTTACTGTGCAAAACGCACGTCCGATTGATGTGTCGTCTCCTAGTACATCTGAAGAATAATAATTAGATTGTTTTTCTGGGATTTTAGGTCAATCTGATGTTGTCCGCTATGAATTTGACCGTTAAATGCCTGTTTTTGCCATTTATAACACCTGAACTGCGTTCTCAGTCACTGTAGGCACATGGCACCTCCGATTGATGTGCCTTCTGCATGATCACATAAAAATTAAACAACCTGTTATTTTCTTCTGATTTCAGTCCATTCCATATTCAGTCAGCTAGTTCCCCCCCCCCCCACGTGCATTTGTGAAGCACGCCCAACACTTAAAAAAACACACATTGATCCATACAGTGAAAAGAGCATGTCTGATTGTCATGTCATCTCCTCGTAAACATCATTAATAATAACTATATTTTTTCCTATTATTTCATTTAAATCCAATGTCTTCCACTATTAATTTGACAATTAAATGCTTGTTTTGGCAATTTTTGACAGCAGAACTGCGTTCCCAGTCACCGCAGGCACACGACACCTCCGATTGACGTTTCGTCTACGTGACCACTTCAAAATTTACTCACCAATTGTTTTCATATAATTTCAGGCAATTCCTACTTCGTTTGTCCGGTTTTCACCCCCCCCCCCCCCACCCACGTGTGTTTATCAAACGCGCCCAACACTTAAAAATGCATATTGAGTCGTACCGTGCAAACCGCAGATTCGATTGATGTGTCATCTCCTCGTACATGCCATAAATAATAATTTAGTTTTTACCCTATCATTTCAGGTCAATCTGATGTTGTACGCTATTAATTTGACGGTTAAATACCTTTTTTGGCCATTTCTGACACAAGAACTGCGTTCTTGGTCACTGCAGGCACACATCACCTCCGATTGACATGCCGTCTACGCGACCACTTCACAATTCAATCACCCTAGAATGCTACAAATATCAAAAGAGTTCTTGGGATTATCCCAAGAAACAACTGCCTGAATTTTCGATCCATCCACTGACACACCTTTCTCTAATATTATTTGACCTAATAACTATTCCTAATCAATACAAAAGTGACATATATATAGCTTGGCTTATACTCGATGCTCTATAAGTGTAATCTAAATGGTGCCAAGATATTGGGTATGATCATCATCAGTCTTGGAGTGCATGAAGATGTCATCCAAAAATACTAAAACAAACTAATCTATGTAAAATTGGACGATTCAATTCATCAAATATATAAAAACTTCTATAGAATTAATCAGAAAAAATGAAATTACCTCATTCATGGTGTTTATCCTCATCTTGATAAATAGTATCACGACAATGTACACTAGTTGTATTTAGATCCCACAATATATATCAATATTATGTATCTTAAATATATCTATAAAAGTCAATCTGAGTATGGTTTGTATTATTATTTACCTATCTCACCACTTGTTGTGTCTTCATTTCATCGATACATGATGACATCTGAGACAACCGCTCCTCATACACTGCACATAACTGATGAAACTTTGCATCAGAATTGCACTGCATATCCTGCATGGAAGCATCTATCTCAGTCTATGTGCGCATCCCTGAATCTCTACATGCACCCATCACATCTTCTCTAACAATTTCACGTCATGGGACACCACCGCCATAAGTAAAAGAATAACCATGACTGTCACGCCCCATGACATGGTGAAATATTTCATATATACACACAATACTACGATGTTGATCCTCTGGAAACTCTGCTAACTGAGCATCAAACTGATCCTGTAGCATACAATGAATCAATGATCAAATATGAAAAATTTAAATAAAATTAAAATACATTTATTAGTATATAATTTGCTTACTATAACACCTGCAACATCAGGATCACACACCCTACAAGTCCTCACCCATATGGACATCTGATCGATCAGCTCGCTGTGTTGGTGTAATTATAATAAAGGGATTCACCATGTTATACTACAATGATTTTAAAATATGAATGAATAGTGAATTCTAAACTTACATCATGTCTAAGCTGTGACACATGTCAAGTGCCAGGTTTGGAAGGCGTGCCCTGCATCGCCCAATTATGTAAATGATGATCAGACTCGGTCTTCATTCAACGTATTTACTTAATAGTCATTTGAAAAATTAGTCATTTATAGATTGAAATTAATATATCTTACCATCTCCACCTCACTCAACAAAAACGCAACCAAATCCTACCACTGCACAAGAAGAATGCCCGTAGGGACTTGTTGTAGAATAACTGGAACACTCACAAATGGTGTCTAGTGATCTCTGTTCACCCTTGACTTGTAATCCTTCCATAATTTTTGGCATTTGGACAAACATACAGCCCGAAACTCATCTAGATAGGATGTCAAATTATCATGTTAAAAAAATTGTCTGTAGATGGGACAATAATAATTACAATATCATGAAAAATTAAACATTGAATTTAACTGATCATCCCTCTATAATCTTTCCATCGTATCTTGGGGGAAATAACTCAATTCACTAGTCATTATATGGAATCTATGTGAGAGTCATATCACATGCCCAAACTGTTGACTCAATATAGTAGCACCTTCTCTGACTAGAGGAAATGTGTCATCAAATAACACATCTAATTGGGCTCCAAAGTTCTCGGAATGAACCCCTCTACTAGGACCCCTACGTCTACTGGAAGATTCACTAGATCCTTAAAAACATAAATTCATAATTAAATTACAATATGAATTAATGATTAGAAATAGTTAGAGAAATATACACCAATAATTATAATCAATTAATTTAGAAAAATGAAACATACATACCAACAACATCAGGTGAACCACTGTGACCACCCTGTGACACACCTACATTTAAAAAATTATAGTTAAATCACGAAATTTTTATACATATATAAGTCATAAATATTTTTCAAACAATAACTGGGGATATAATTACAATTTTAACTAATCATGTAAGTCTATCATATCTCCTTCAACTGACTCTCTGGCCCATAGTATATCTTCATCTCATACAACTACTGTTATTTGTTCAAGTGTTTGGTCAAAAAAGACATCAACTTCATATTCCTCTTGCACAATCAGAGAAACCCCTTTTCTAGACATTTTCACCACAACATTCCGATCAGAATCAATGCCGAAAAAGTAGTCTTATTCTTCCTGTGATGTCAATATGAAGGGATCATTGCTTACTCAGTCATCTTTATATATCGTATTGTTAATTTTTTACTAATGTAAATTGGAAGTTATCAACTTTCGTTCCATGAACTGGATTGACCCAATCACACCTTAACAATATGTGTTTTAACCCACGACCATAAATAACCTCAATAATATCTCTCAGCAATCCATACTAATAACCTGCATCAACAAAAGATCAACCAAAACCACTAATTTGTGTGTCTCGGTTCATGTCAACATCAATAATATGAAATAAAAATATGTTAGCATCCAAATACTTATAGTGACGAGCTGTAAGAAATGGACCATCAACTAGTTGGTTGAGTTCTTCGCTCACATGATTTGTTAAATCACGTATCATTTGAATCTAAAAATTTTACATATATAGTTTAATGGGTAATGTATTGTAAAAATACAACTAAGTTTCACAATAATAAAATTAAATCAATTATACGTAAATGAGTCTTGAACCACTCATGAAATTTGTTGAAATGTTGTTTTTGGATTTGATTGTCAGTTGCATGGGTCTTTTAAGATTTCAACTCAGCGATATGCATCCTAAATCACAAAAAAAATATAATGTAGGCAATAAAATAAATATAGAAACAAAATACAATAAACTATGAAATGTACTGTATCAATGGAATAACTGATCGATTGTTGAACAACATATATCAATGAGCTTGAACCCACTCATCATTCTGCATAACAAATGTTATTCCTTCTCCTATTGGACCCGCGTCATGCTGGGGTGGTTTATATATCTTTGTTTCAATGTCATCAAGATATTAATCACAGAAATTAGTACACTCATCCATTAAATATCCCTTGGAAATTGAGGCTTTCAGGAAATATTTGTTTCACACATACCATTTGAATGTATTTAAGTATCGCTTTATTGGGTACATCCACCTGAATTGCACAGGACCGCCAACAATTACTTCACCTGTTAAATTCAAGGTCAAGTGAACCATGACATAAAAAAAGATGGCAGGAATAATTTTTCTAAGTGACATATTGCAAGTAAAATCTTATCCTGTAGCTTTTTTAAATCACTCACGCGATGATTCCTAGAACAGAGTTGTTTGAAAAAATTAGAAACTCCAATCAACGGCTCAACAACCTGGGCAGGTAAGCAATCAAGATTTGATATAGGAATTTACTGTTGAAGTAGATTATGAATATCATGACTTTTCAAACCCTGTAATTTCATGCTCGTTATATCCACATGCTTCAAAATATTAGAGAAATAACCATCTGGCAACTTAACAGTCTTCAAAATTGATAGAAATGTTTGTTTCTCTTTTTTACTCATTGTGTACTATGCATTAAGCATTTATACCCTATTAACTTGACCTAGATGTTAATGTAAAGGTTTTCTCAATCCCATTTCTTGCAAATCACGTCAAGAATTAGCACTATACTTTGATTTCCCCTTGACGCCTAAAATGGTGCATGATATATTATGACATACATTTTTTCAATGTGCATCGCAACCAAATTATGTCTTAAAATATTATATTTACAATAATGCAATTCAAAGAAATACTATGTTTCTTCCAATTATGACTTCACCGTCAATTTTCAACAGAAATAGAAGGCAATTTAGGAACCAATAAAACATGAAAATTATACATTGTATGGATGTTTTCATGATCAGGTTCTGCACAAATTTCAACCCCAGACAGTATTTGTGGTTATGGGTCATACTCTCTATTCCCATCAAACAATACACGGTATTTTCGGAACCTATTAAATGGAGGAAGAAAGAATATGTGAACAAGATATCCCCACTTTTACAATGATTAATCCATATACATTTATTACTCTTATTAAAATAAGGGAAAAGAAATTATCGTTTTTCAATCCAACCTGATAAGTTAGCATACACTGAGAAATCATTAATTGTCCATAACAAAGTGGCCTGAAGTCTACACATTTCATTAGCTACCAAGTCAAAAGTTATTACACCACTGGCCCAAAATTCTTACAACTAATCAATAAATGGTTTCATATAAAAATCAATTTTATCGGTAGGTCCTCTCAGTCCATCAATTAGAATTGACAGTAACAAAAAAGGTTACTTTATACATACCCATGGGGGAGTGTTTTATGGAACCAACACCACTGGCCACGTACTATGTGTCACACCAACCATAGACCTAAATGGGTTAAATCATCTGCTGCCAAACCCAGTCGAATATTATGATCATCTCTGGAAAAGTCTGGGTGTCTTTGATCAAACTATTTCCATGCCAAAGAATCTATTGGGTGAGTTAATTTTTCAAACACTTTCTTTCTCTATGAATTCCAAGTCATTGATTTAGCAATTTTAGTGGACAAGAGGAATCTTTTCAGTCTCCGTTTTAGTGGAAAATAACGCCTTTATTTAGTGGAAACTTGTTTCCCATGATTCAAGACTCTCCCTAGAAGAATCTGACTACCTTGATTAATCTCATTGGTCATCCACCTAGATTTATAGCAAATAGTAAAAATATTTAATTGTGAATTCTGTTTTATAAACAACATACAATTATTGTGACACACATCAATTATATCATATGTAAAACCAAGATCATTGATAAACATGTTATATTGAAAAAATGACTCAGGAATCTTCACTCCAATAGTGATTACCTTCTTCAACAATACCAACAACATGTCGAATAAGGTGTTTGACCATAGGTTCAAGGCCTTGAGGTTTAACAATTCATTTATGAATTAATATTTACTATATTTACTGCATCCAGGATATAATTTACTATGTGCATCATCAAGAATTTCAAAGAATTTCGCTGCTTCTCCATCTGTAAAGGAACGAGGATTAATCGATCCAACATCATCATTTACGACATTACTGTATTTAGGTTGAAACTGACGCATCATATCATTTAGAATTATGTTCATCAGATCAACTGTTCTCAAATCAATATTTATATGATTACTATCTGAGTGATGATATGAAATATAATGTTCTCCATGACGTGTCCATGTCTTATAGTTTTTCAAAAACCAATTCAAAAACAAATGTTCTCTAACACTATCTCGTTTGAAGAGATTTCTATTTGCACATTTTCTGTACGGACAACTAATCATATCGTATGGAAATCTATTGGTGAAATCCATAAATCGCTTAATCCCATCAAAATATTCAGCTGAAAACCTATCTTGCATATCAATACAGCTCTTATATATTTCTATATTTAATAGAAATAAAAAGTGAAATATCTTATATAAATTATAAAAACACATATATGATTAAAATTTAAAAACCATATTTGAAGGATAAAAAACATTACTTGTAGACGACTCGACCTCGGGTAACGAGGTGTGACTCGATTGTAGATCCATGATGGTGCAATGACTTGATGAAAAAGGTTCAATAACAGTTCTTGAAAGGGGAAGAAACATTGAAAGAATTATGGTAGGGTTCTACAAGGTGGGGCACGATGGACCAGGATGGTCCAATGGAGGAAGGATGTGACGACTTCACCGAGGGATGAAGTAGGGCCGGTAGGGGGTGACGGTGGCGAGACTGTTTGAGGGCGAAGCACGGAGGTAGGGCTGCGGGTTACCGGATCCCGAGGGTGTCAGGGTCACGGGGGGTGAAACACGGAGGCAAGGTGGTGGGGGTCACCGGGGTTGTGGTCGACGTAGCACAGAGCCAAGGGGTGGGGGTCACCGGGGGTCTGGGTCGTTGGGGGTTGCCAGGGGTCACCGGGGGTCGCTGGGAATCACCTGGGGTCAGGGGTCACCGGGGGTCAAGGTCGCCAGGGGTCGGGGTCGCCGGGGGTCGGGGTCTCCGTGGGTCAGGGAGGGGAAAATTATGGCTTTTGGTGAATTAAAATGTAGCATCCTCCATTTGGTGGCCGCTGTTGATAGTATTATCATCCGTCAAATGGAAGCTGCTATAAGTCCTGCGCCTCAGAAGCTAAAAATTATTGTAGTGCTGCCAATGTGTTTTGATGGATTATTGTTGGTCTAGTCAGTCCCCCTTCCACTTTAATTTATTTATTCTATTATATTGGTTGTAACTATTTAATTCCTCGGTCTGCCTCATTGTTTTTTTATATTTATCTTTTGTATTTGGATATTGGTAATAATGTGATGTAATTTTTGTTATTTCTTCATGGATGTATTTCATGGGATAAACCATTCACAGAGGAGTTACATGATGACCAGGAACATGTTTACATCCCAATGTGATCAATAATTACCTTGAGGCCAGGCAAGATGATGATTCAGAAGTTAGGGTGGATATCATCTTTGACTTTTTTATGAAACCTAGTGTCATTGGAAAACTAGGTTAATAATATGTCAAATATAAAATAAAATAAATTGAATTTATATTGATCCCCATAATGAGATCCTAAATCCCTTTTATATCATAAAAATATATGAGAACATAAAAAAAAGTAAATGGAAGAATAATATTATGGAAATATAGAAAATTTAGAAGAATCAAAAATAATAAATAATCATAATTCAATGCCAATTATCAAATCAACATCACATGGTGGGAAAATTCCCAAAAGGGATTTAGTTTACTCCCTATTACCATACACATGGTATCATGAGATAACAACATTACCCAATGCATTGGAGTGTTATTTGGGCACACCCATCTTAAAATGTTCATGATTATGTGTTCCATTAATATAAATTAATCATAAATAATAATCATTAGATATTTCTATGGAATTAAATGGAATGTGTAATTTTTCCTCATATCATAAACAAATGAGATTTCATAAAGAAGGAATTTGAGAAATAACCATATAGAATGTATTACCTAAAAAAATGGGATACAAATCTCAGAATATATATTATATAAAATATATACAAATTATATGTATCACATAACACTAAATATATAGAAAATGTTAGTTAGATAGAGAAAGGTTGTAACATAAAGAAAAAGGGTGGTTTAAAAAAATCCATAACCTTAAGTCTTGACTTTCATTGTAAATATTATAAAATAATGTATAGTGAATATAGATTTATTATAAATGTGTTATATAACATTATATATATATATATATTATACCATATATTATTTTCTTATAACATCTTACAACGCATTTATTGAAAATTAAACATTAAATAGCTGTTTTGGGTAATAATTGTATCAATTGTCATGCATGTTTTGGTTTGAAAGTCTCATTATAATACATTGATCATATATAAATAATATCTAAAATTCAAACCATGATATTAATATCATATATATTCGTTATATATATTTTTTAATTCATAAAATTTATAGAAACATACGAGTTACAACATTCATGTAGATTATAGGTTGTGCGTAAGCATGAACGTTTTTTCCATTTTAGATGGGTGGAAAAATGAAAGGTGAATGATAATTCAAATTTATAGAATTAAAATAATTCCATAAAATAATATCTATTTATTAAATCTATTATTATAACCATCCATGAAATTTTGTGATGGAAAGAGAATATCATTTGTTTGTGGGACGATAGCCGATTGTACACACATATGATGATTTTATTTCCCATTGTTTGGAAGATGAGATGAATGTAGGTGATTTAATTAATATAATATCATATTAGTATATTTAATATACTGTGTTTTATTTTATTATTTTTTATACTCATTTTAATGCTGTAGAAGAATAAATATGAATATATTATCGATTAAAGACTACACATCCTATTTTGACAACATCTTTTTATCCCCACCTTAAACCCTATGAGGTTTGTATTACGCTCAAAATAAGGCCTATGAAACATTATTAGATATTTCTAAAAGTTATATGAGTAAATATTTTATGAACTAAATGGCCCTTTAAATGTGAAGAATAGAGGATACGATGTGACTTTTTAAGAGGGTCACTCCCGGAATTACTTAAAATATTAAATTAATAAAAATTGGTTTTCATTTAAAAATGACTCCAAATGTTATAATTAGAAACTAGGATGAGGATTGGTCAAAATAATATCACCAAATAAAATTTATATAGGTTTATATTTGGTTTTCACCCATATTTTATTATATTTATCTATGTTAACCCCTTTTGTTGATTATTGTAATAAAAATGTTTTTATGCTTATGGGGCCTAAATTGTTACTAAAAAACTAAATTGGACCATAAATAAACAATTTTTTTGATATTTTTATACATATGACAATAAAATGGCCTAATATCAGTTATATATTAATTTTAATTGAATTAATAAAATATTATCTATTATAAAATAATGTTAATGACATTTTTTGAACTATTCATTTAATTTGACATTAAAAAGTAAAATGGAAACAATATATTTAAAATTTAATCTAATAAAACATGTATAATATTTTATTTTTATCTATAAAATTAATGTTAAACTATAATCCTTTCAAATTATATTAGTTGTGATATTTTTCAAATCACATATTTTTTTTACAAACAAAATAATATTCGGTCGAGATTACGATAGAATTTAATGGTAATTTTTTTATCACTAAAATTAATAAATAAATTATCATGATAAAAAATAATTTATATTTAAAATAAATATTTATAACAAAAAATTAACTCTATTTATCTCAATGTCAAAAAATTATAGATAATAAAATAAAGATAATGATATTTTTGACTTTTTATTACATAGAATAAAATAAGGGTCAGGATCAAAGAAATTTCAAAAAACAATTCCCATATTTTAGAATAAAAGTAAGAAATTTCCAAAATAAACTCATATAATAGAATAAATTCATGTTATATGGTTATTTTTAATTTCTTATTAAATTATATTTATCCTTAATTACCGAATTTACCCTTACCATAATGACATAAATTTTCTTAGGTTACTAATCATAATGAAAAAAATTAAAGGAATCTATTTAAAAAAAATTAATACCAAATTATTAAATATATGGAGTCCATTTTTTCATGATTTAATTTCTATATATGGAAGAAATTAATTCAAAATTATAATGAAAAACAAAATGAAAAACTATTTTTTAGAAAGAAAAAAAGACTTTCTAACTATAAATCAGTTTTTAAACAAAATTAAATTATAAATTACCTTTTAAAGAATATAATTGGATTATATTTAATAAAAACTAACATCTTAAATTTTATAACTAAATCAAAATATAATTTTATTTTATAAATATTTTTTAAGAAAATTCATTTTTCAATAAAAATGAAGATATTTCATTATTCATTAAAAAATTGAAATTTTCATAAAACTATCAAAAATTCACTTTTAGATAATTTTGACAAGATTATTTATAAAATAAAGCCAATTTTAACAAATAAATCTTTGAAAAACTTCCATAAATTAATTATTCTATTCGTTCAAAAAAATAAATAAACCCAATTTTTTATGAAAATTTATTTTTTAACAATTAATTGAATTTTCTAAAAAATTGGGTACTTATATCCTAATAATTAATAAATAAATTATAATTAAGTAAGACCATTGTGTGTATAAATATATATATCATAATTTGGTTTATCCTATTAATACCCACAAATTCAACAACTATGTTATAATGATCACATTTAAATATTAATATTTTTATAGTATATCAAATTTGCATAAAGCTCACTATTACATGTTTAGAAGGATATATAAAATATTATTATTTTAAAATCCTTAGGTTTTAAAATATGGTATTACAAGATTTATCTATGGTCATGCTACCACCAACATCAGGTTTGAGAGGATGATATCCCTGAGATTGTGTTTACGAGTAGATGTGGACTATATGAGTATATAATCATGACATTTGGGTTGCAAAAATTCACTAGTATTGTTCATGGATATCATGAATATGGTCTTACATTTATATATCTTAACTCCATATTTGAGTTTTTCATAAATGATATCTTCATACACTCATGGACCTCAGTGATGCACGCTAGACACTTTGATGATTGTATTGAGTACACATCAAGTTAATTATCTCTATGTTATGCTCTTGAAGTGTCAGTGCAAGAGGTATGTTTGGGTGGACAAGTTAGTTTAAAGAGGATTTATTTTATTTTATGTGAATATTTAAGACTAGCTCAATACTATTATAATATGATCCTAGGATTGGATATGTGGTTTACTAAAATTCTTCAAGTGTTTTTTTGGAGTTTTACTGATGAAGAGGGATCATGGAGTATCATATTGGTCTCCCTAGCTATGATACCATTAGAATAAATATCCCATGAAATAGTTGGAGTTCTCATACATGGTCTATACTTAGATGTTTTTTCACTACTGACTTGTTAGTAATAGATTTTTCATATACCTGAACCATAAGAACTTTTGTTAAATCCTATCATAGTGAGAATCTAATATCTAATAGTGGATTATGTTGTAGTATTTTTTGATATTTTATTTTATGATGGGTTATTTTCTAAGGAAGGTATTTTTTTCAAATGATCCAAATTTAAAAATGAATGAATTTGGAGAGCCGCTTTCAGATGAGGAATGAACGTTTATGAGATTGTTCGATGGGTGGTTCATTGATGCATTTGAGGGCAGAGAACTGAGAAATTATTTTAATTTAGATTTCATTTTTTCTTTTTTAGACTAGGTAAAGGACAAAAAGAGGTTTATCCTGAATTATTAGTAGTTAATGAAAGGTTGTTGGGATGTGACTCAATTCTAGGATGATCAATAGATAAAAACAACATGATCTATATTCAATGAAGAGTAGTGGTTCTCGAATTCATGTTGTAAGATATGATGAGGTAATCTTATGCATCTCAGTGGAAATTAAACATAGTTCTGATGAAGATTTATCAATATATTAGGTAATTCATCTAGTGGTTGGGAATGATGAGTGAAATCATAAACATCATATCTCATTGTCCGACATGCTAGAGGATTAAGATGGATTATCTGAAACCATAAGGATTAATTACACAACTACCCATTCCTTTGTGTAAGTGGGAATTTCTGATTATTTTCTACATAATTTGGTTAATTCAGTCCCCAATATGTTCAAATGTTGAATGAGTAATAAATGATCTACTGAAAAAAGTGGCACATTTCTAGATAATCCCTGAGCCTCATCCCATTAATGAGTTGAGAATATTTATTTCCAAGTTATTTTAGGACTTTATGTAATGGATTAAAGTATCTTAGTAGAAATAGATTCATTTTTTATTCCATTATTATATAAAGGCATTCAAAAGGCTATGAGGATTCAGTTAATGTTGAGTTATAAATATCATCCGTAGACCGATGGAAAGTCAAGGATGATGATCTTGATCATGGGGGGTATGAATAGGGCATGAATTCAAGAATTTTTTGGTGCATGGGATTATCATTTTTCCTCAGTGGAGTTCATAATTAATAATATTTTCTAGGATTTTATTCCTATGGAACCATTTAAAAATCCTTATTGTTGGTTGTGTCACTCATTTCTTTGTTTGAATGGTTTTAGTGAGGAAATAATCATTAGGCCAAGTATAATATAAGATACTTCAAATAGGGTCTATTTTTTATGAATTGGTTTGTTAAAACATAAATAAACAAATATTATATGATAATTGAATAAGATAACTTTTATAGTTCACTGTGGGTGACCAGTTTTTCTTGTGGGTGTCACCTCCGTTGGGGCATCATAATTTAATGATAAAAGGGATGATATCACCAGGGATTGTAGGACAATTTCATATCATCAAACACATCAATTCATTAGATTAAAAACTCACAATTCCTCTAAGATTTCATGGTATGATTATGGTCTTCTATGTATCTTTTATTTGGAGGTAAAATTTTTATCCTACACACATGATCAACTCCATGGATATTGAGTTAGAATTTAATGAATTTTTATGTAGTTTCTTGTGTTGAATATGGAATAGAGTGACAAGGTGTTTTAGGGAAGCAAATAAATCTTATTTTTGTCTCATAGAATCATATAAGGATCTGAGAAGAGACAATGGATTATGTGTCTAATGATTGGTTGAAAAATAGTTTTTCCTGAATGAACTATATAGGTACTTCTCAGGGATTATAATTAATTATAGTGGGAGATTTATAACATCTCAAATTTCAAGGGATGATTTCCATTCATTTTTGAATTCATTAGGCACCTATTTTCATCATTAGTGGTATATCATTGGGGCTGAGTATTGAGTACCAAATTTAAATGAAGGTATTTTTTGGTCTAGTAGTGTTGAAACAATTGGAGGAACACGTGATAGCTAGTCTAGAACCAATAAATATCTTGTGGCTTATCCAGCTGCAGTAAATTTATGGAGAGCCTACTGGACAACTAGTGGGAATCCACCAGATCACTTTTGGAATATCTATAAGATTTTCATTTTTATAAAACCCACTACATAATAACTAGATAGGAAAACAACTTGTGTTTATTATTTCTTCTAGAAAATATAATACTACCCTCTATGAGTCATCCAGATGATCCATCATCCTACCGGTGAGGCCCCCTGGCAGGTTGGTGGTTCCCAAATGCTAATGTCATTACGATAATCCAATTATTTTGAAATAGAACATCCCTTATGATATCACACTCCCCTGTGTTGAACCACATTCAATATATAAAATTGTAAGGTCTACCTTTTAATGAACTTGGTTCTCTCCTTATTTTATATTTATATCACAAATTCTCGATCAATTTTGATGCTTTGATGAGGAATGATTAGTCAATTCTAGCATGAATCATATCATTTTTATATATTTTATCATAGAACTTTAAAATGATTGATATATTTATTGATAAGGTCATCATGTAATGAATAATTATTGTATGTACATAATTCAAAAGCAGATCTAGAGAGATAGTATCCTTTAATTGGATCTTATCTAGAAATTTCATTGATGGAATTTTCTGTTGGGTAAGATGAATTTATCATCATCATATGTCACACATTCCTTCTGGAAGCTTTCATATAATTATTTTTTTGATGATTTCAGACCAGTTCTAGGGATCCTAGTAGTGTGGTTTTAATCTAGTTGGTTTGAGGGCATGATTTCGGTATTAATACTTGAAAAAATAATGATATTTTCTATCAACATGCTTGAGGTAAGAAGTACATTTATATATAGTTATATTTTATAAATTTGTTTCATTGATAATTACCATCTCTCTGTGTGTGTGTGTGTGTGTGTGTGTGTGTATAACCATTATACCCATGTTAAATATTGACTGCATGTATGTGTAGCTTGTGAGACCCATGCATGGTATTGATTTCATGTATGTGTGTGTAGCCTGTAAGACTCATGCATGATAATGATTTTAGGTGTTTGTGTGAATAGATGATGGGATTCAATATTGTTATTCTATTTTTATTGCTATATATGATATGATTTTTTGTCTATGAATGTATGGAATATGGATGTTTATCTTCTCTTAATAATTGATAGGTTTTCAACCATCTCTTGGTTATCCCTTTTAAGCGGAGAAAATGCAACATGTGATGATGGTGGTGGTGTTCCAATACAAAGGGTAGAGGTGTGAGGATGTTTATTCATGACTCACGGTAGTAGTGGGGTTTGATGAAATTGTGGCTTGACCCATAGTATAGATGGGGTATGATGACCATCTAATGTGACCCGTTACAGAGACAGAACATGATTACTTTGTGGATCAGCCCATGGATTGGTGGTCATGTTTATGCACAGAGATGCATTGCCAACCTTATTAAAGAGGATCCTTGACCCTCTAATTGGCAGATTTCCTTTATCTTAGTAGCATAGGTTTTCCTGTTGGTGATGGATTGGAGGAGGAGGGTTGACATCATCCTCTTCTATGTCATCTCCCCATCTACTCCTCTATCATTTTTCTTCTTCCCTATAATGCCCTCCACAATCTCTATCTATTTAGGGTGGTACCTCACTTTCTCATTTACATCAATCCTTCCCACTACTACACGATGGTGTTTGGGTTCCCAACCGCTTACAATCATTCTCATCATGATTCTTCTCCATCTTTGGTGTGACTTAGCTCCCCCTAAGCATCCTATTTCTTTATCCCCATTCTACCATTTTATCATCTTTTTCCTCCCAAACTGCTTTTTATGAGTTTATTTCTAATATTGGACCCTTTAGTTTTGGTTCTTCATTCTCTTGGGTGGTTTTGGATTCCATTCCAGAGTGTTTATTCTATCTCTGAACAACTTGAACCCCCTCCTCGGTAGTGTATCTAGTTGTTGTGACCTAGTATTTCATCCCTATGTTGGGTTGAATTGATACGGTTCTTGGATATATTCAAATGATTAGTTTAACTCTTCAGATGTGATTGGTTAGACTTTTATCTTGAGGTGTCGTGATGATACTTATTCTAGTTATCCCTTTTTATGATAATTATGTGATGTTTTAGCAGGTGGTTCCATATTTCTTTATGCTTCATATGGAAGTTGGTATGTACCACCAGTAACCTGGAAGATGGTATCTTGTATGAATTTTTGTTTCTAGAGTGCCAGGAAAATGATGATTTCTATTTTGTATATACATTTTACTGATTGGTTTTTGTTTTTGGTTTGGAAATTTTTAGGGTGTTTTGTCTTTTTAGTTGTCGGAAGTTGGTGTTCACAATTTTTCTCACTGTTTTTTGGTTTTTTACGGATGGTGATGTTGGTTCTCATCTTTATGGATAAAGAAAATACCTTGTTGGAGCTGTGTTTTGGACTACAGTTGTGGATTCATTATCCTATTTTAGTTTATTTTTTCATTATATTTTTATTTTATTCTTCTATATCTCAAGTAATTTTTATGTCAGAAACAAACTAGTTGTTTCATTGAATTTTTTTGTGATGTTCTGTTTTGGTTGGGTTGTCAAAAGAATAGGAGTTTTGGAGATCATGTGGTCTCATCATCGATAATGGGAATCTTGGTCAAAATTTAGATTGTTGTGATATCCTATCTGATTTAGAATAAAGTGTTCATGATATACAGAGAACTATACTTAGAAATGGTTTGTGTTCTAATTTTGTTCTTTGGAAAAGTTCCCACTTAACTGGTTAAAGTGATTTTTTTATAAAATAACAAAAAAATGGATTGGGTATGGTGGAATTATGGTTAAAATGTGATCAAAACATCCATTTTTAATTCAATTTCAAAAGGGAACCAACATAGGTATGGTTGGGGTTCATTGAAGCTTGGTTAGTTCAAAATTATTCAACTCATGACTGATTTTTTCATACTATCATATTCACTTATTATCATTAAATACACCTCTTATGAATGTTAACTTCTTTTAATGTCACTTTTCAGGTATCCTATTGGGTTTATACACACACACTATAATAAAATATCATGTCGTGTGCAGACTTCATGACGAGAGATCTAGGGTAGGGGCCTAGAGTAGGTAGTTGAGGAGGTGGAGTGTGGTTACCTTGGTAATGTTAGGAAAGGCTCTGTATAATTGTTGGAAGTTTTATTCTGTTTTATTCTTATTTTATTACATGGTTTTGACATTCCACATTATGGGTCCTTGTTTTGTTACATTTAATGACTCCATGATACATAACATACCATCAGATATAGAATTTATTATTATTTATTTTTCTTGTGAATTTTTCAGTCATTAATATATTCATATTGTGATTCTGCAATACAGTTATTGATACCATGGGTATAGCCTCACTATATTTCCATTTGGACCCTCACTAATATTCAGTAACCTCTTGACATGGATAGGAACATATGAGGGCATGAAGCACTTCCACCCAAACCCACTAATTTTTATTGGGGTGTTATTGAAACAATTTATGTTTAGACATAATGTGTTTAAATATGTTCAAGGAGTTTAATATTATAATTATGATGGTTAAATAGAAAATTATTAAATCTGTTTATCATCAGGGATTTTACTCAGAAAATAATTTAGTGTTAGGGTATTATATGATGTTGAAATAGATATGTGGTGGAAATTACATATAGATGTTATGAGTTAGATAAATACCAAAAATTGTAGAAACTGTGGGGTTGATATGACAGTCTATCATATATGATATGACAGATAGGTGTCCATATAGAGATTTATCATATATTCTTAAAAGTGTTTAAGAATATAAAATGTATTATACAAAATTAAATATCTACTTAATCATTATTTCACTTTGGATGCATATATGTATATATAGATATACATTTCCTGAAGTGAAATGTTAATTTACCTCCCAATGTATGACTTTGAGTTTTCCCTAACAGAATATTTTCATGGAGTATTTTTAGTTACCTTGAAATATTAATGTAAATTTTGGTATGATTATTATAAGAGACGCAAAAATATGCTCATGTTGCAAAAAAACATATTTTTGTACACTGGGTGACCCACTATGTATACCACATGGTCTGTCACACACTATGAATTCGGTATACTAGTGATGCACAGATCATATAAGAGTCCCCTTATACAATGGATGATGAGATACAAAGAATTATAACCTTTATAATTTGATAAATTTCTAATACAATCCTTGATTCTTAGCTAATTAGTGGGTGGTTTGGTATGTTGCTAATCGTGTTGTCTGTTGGATCTGAACTAATATGTGATTTGTACTCTCATATGATGAGAACATAATTTTTTCCCTTGATTGAGATAGACTAGTTAGTCTGTGGATACATATAGATAATACATATGATGTACTTATTTATTATGATGATATGCACGCGATGTGATCATTCAAAAAGTTAAATGACATGGGATTTATTCATCAGACATATCATTATATACATTGGAGAAATTAGAAATTATGAGTTGGATATATGGAACTAAAATACTATGTGATCCATGGTCACTCAATGTCTTGAAAAAATTGAACATATGAGAGTTAAATCTAATATGTGAAGCAGTTGGTGGCCACATGTATAAAGATACATCTGGTTGATGGAGATCGTTAGATATTATATTGTAGTTTAGGATGAATTGATTATTTTCTGGAGGCGACTATATTCATACATTTATGGATCTAGTTATTCATATTTTTTGACAATGAATAAATTTCCCATAGGGCCACACATTTTGGATGACTGAATAAAGATTGGTTTTAACTTAAGGAGATACTCTAAATGTGTTTTAAAATTAATATAATTGTTTTTTTGGATTTGTGTTTACAAGGTATTACATATGACATAATACATGGTAACGTTAATAATATGTTTAAAAAAATTATTTGGATGATATCCAGATGTTTTTTGGATATGATTTCAAAAAAATAACACATTTGTTACAATATAAGGTTAGGTGACACAATGTTTACTAAGATTTAGTTAAATTATAATGTTAAAGTAGATATTCCCTAAGGACCAAAGTATATATGATGTAATATGGATATATTTTAAGGACCTATGATATCAATTTATAATTTCCATTAAATAAAAATTGTATGAAATAGCTTGTTTTACATGAAACACCAAAACTAAATGAACCATGAAACCTATTAAATGCAACATTCGTAAATTAGTAGTGGAATTTCTGGGAATAAATAAAAGCAACCTTATTAATAAATATTATTATAATATATATATATATTAACAATAATTTTACAAGTAATTAATACTAAATAATAAAAAATAAATACTATAAAAATTCATTTTCATAAAAAAATAGTTTATTCAGTATATTTTAGGATTTTATTTCAAAGATAATTTCTATTGTTTTAAATTTTAAATTTTTAAAATTGAACACCATTTTTATCTTATAAAAACACTATTTTCTTATGATGTGTTTTTTTATTTTTGTAAAAAGGTTTTTTATGTGAATCTTGAAAAAAATTGCCTTTATAAAAATCTTGATTTTTATGACATTGTAAATATATAATCATAACATTGAAAGTTTGTAATAATTCTTATTTAATAAAAACAATATTCTTAAAGTAACATTATAAATTTTAAAATATTAATATTAATCTATAAACATGTATTTTACATTTTTAAGTTCAGCAACAACATTCTTTAATACTATTCTAATATATTCTAAAATTATTATTTTAAAATGGTTTTAAATGAATTTTTAAAAGTGAATATAAAAAAATGGATTTAAATTTTTCATTTATAAGGTTCTTATTATGTAATAAAACCCATTTTACATTTCGAAAAAAATGAATTAATTTTTAAAAAATTAGTTATCGTGGTAAAATCCAAAAGGGTAAAAAGGTTCAACGAAAGGGATAAAAGGACTAACCTGATGAGAAAATTATTAAAATTGTCTAGTTAAAGTTTGGATCAAGGAGAAGATCTCTTCAATACAATATTGTCCATTTTTGTGTCTTCTTGACATGTGGAACATGTTCTCTTTTTATATTAAGATGAAATAATTGAAAAATGCCATTCTCACCATTTATAAAAGGGGTATCACACCACACCTTCAATATTGTTCTAAATTTGAATTTCCTATTTACAATATGCAATTTTTACTTCCCTTGAAACCATTTCCATTTATATAGACTATGGTCACAATAATTTACCATATTTCCTCTATTTCTATGGAGTCCTCTATAGGAAACCATATGTTCTCAACGTGAGTACAAATCACTCCCTAATTTATTTTATCTTATAACTTACTTTTCAAAAACTAATTTTCTCATTAATATATAAATTATTGAATATTTTTTATTATATATTTTATAATTCTATGGTAAGATTCATTATTCGAATTCCCCCTTTTTATGAAAAATAAATACTTTATTCATTGGTATATGCAAACTACAACCTCTATGAAGTAATGTATCACGTTTTTAATCTTTTTACTTTATTATAAATTAAACTCTATCAAAATATGAACCGAAAGTATTAAAATATCAAAATAATATCATTATTATTCTTTAATTATGAAATTATTTTAAAATAAACCAACATCATAATCACACTAACCCATTGTTTATAATATGTTATATATGGGGTTTGTTTAACCACCTACAAGAAAAATCATATAAATAATTTTCATGGATGACTAATAAAATGAAACTGTAGGTATTATTATACATAAATGAGTAAATAATGAATTATTTATAGTTATATAAATGAAAAATTAAATTTTAAACTAGATATTAAAATGATAACTTTTTGTTTGATAAAAATAAGAAAATCGAGTTCATCACCAATTGTATCTCCACAAACCATTTCCCTGTTTACCATAAAATAAAATAATTATTTCAAAAATTAATGAAAAAACAATTACCATATCACAAATAATCTTGGAATGATGAACTTGTTGTAATGTATTGATGATCAACATAAATATTATATAACATGTTCAAAAAAAATATATTTAATGCCTGATGGTAAATATAAGTCATACATGATTAATATATTCTTAGTTAATGCTTGTAAATGAGGTATTTAAAAATTTAAATATATGAATATGGTTCTAAAATAAGTGATTATGATAGGTATTTTCATTATATATGAGGTTGTACAATGTTCGAATAAGAAAAAATTCAAGGTAACGGTTTCATCAACTCAATTTACTATTAATTGGGTCATAGGATTACTAACATGAATGTGCTATGACATGTTTATTTGTTTCTAAAATTCCATTATTCAATATGATATTATTAATTTTTAATTACATAGTTACTTATCTTTATTCTTAAAATATTTTAAAATTAATTACCTTCTCAGAAAAAAGTGTTACATTGGTTAGAAAAACTCATATTCTTACTAATGGATATTTCTCTTACATATCCATGTCTTCCATATCAAATGAAAATTATTTTATGAAATTAAAATATGTTTTCTGTTATATTCTAGTTATTTCAATTTATCATTTCTAAAATATAGGAAAATCTATTGAATTTTCCCTCATGTATGATTCTTTTAATAAGACCCCTAAAGCGTAATAAAGACATATATTTTCATATAAAAAACAATATTTTCACTCATAATTTATTTGATTGACCTTTTATTGTTTTTAAGGATCCAATATTTTTAAATCTTATAAAAATATTCTCAAAAGTCTTATTTTTCTTCCTTATATTTTTTTGAATGAAATTATTATCTTCAATTTTCAATGATATGGTTTAAAAGGTTTGTTACCAATTTTCTATTTTCACCACCAATTTTTTTTAAGGAATTGGTCTCATGAATCAGTCTTTCAATAACTATTTACATTCTATTTGGACATTATTACTTTTTATAATGAGTCTTTTGATTTAATACGATCTGATAAGTTTTCATTACATTTTTTGTTTTATGAAACTCATTCTCATTCCATGGGTTATTTATGATACAGTGATACATAATTTTTGGTGGAAAACCTATGTATGAATATTTATAGGTGGAGTCCTATATCATCCTCAGATTAATTTGTTATTTTTTGTATCTAAAGAGATTGTAAATCATATATATGGTTATTGTTTACAAAAAGGATTGAATATAGTGATTTTTATAACATTTTACTACACGAACATAATTAGTTTCTTTTCGAAGGTGTTGGAATAGTGATTACCCTCATAAGAATTTCCTATGATTATAGTTTCTCTATATTATATATATATTTTATTTTAATTATATGTTATATTTATATTATTACTTCTTTTATAATATATTACACACTTTTATGTTATTGTCCCATGATTTAAGAATATTATTTTATGCTTATAAGATAAGTTATTATTATCTAACAACATTGATGACCTATTTATGGTATTATATTTGAATGTTAATTTTATCATATATTTATTTCTTATTAATCTTTCACACATGTTTATGGTGTATCCATTGTGATGAGTTGATAATTTCTCTATATAGAGCATTTAAATTATCCCATTACTTAATTTTCCTATTCAAGTGATGTGAAGATGATCATATCATATATGATGTCCAAAATAGTGTCAGCAGAGGTGAGGTTGAAGTGAAAGTTCCCAAAATTATAGAATATTATGTTTCTGTAGTTAATCTCTAAGACACATAAAAACTAGTTCTTTCTGTTGTGATAATATTTATGAGATATATTATTTAAATCACATATTTAATATTTTTTTAATGAATTTTTTGATTGGTTCATGACAATTGTTATCTAATTAGACTTTATTAATTTTAAGGAATTGGGATGAGATAACATTATCAAAAACACAATGGATAATTTTAAATACAGGATAACATCTTGATTGTGTTTGAAACATATAGAGTGTGTTGTTTCCATGAAAATACATCAATGTCTAGATACTTAAAAGAAAATTTGAATGTGTAAAAGATAAACCTAAAAGTAATCCCACAAAAAAACTAGATGAGCATTGATTATATCTTTTCTCAGCATATGATGGGTGGGTCTAAGGCTATACACATTTAGAGACACCCCATTGGATGTTATTTGAAAATTAACAAGCTATTTAGGAACCACTATGAGATATTTGAATATATTTATAGTAGAAAACATAATATGAAGTGACCATAGATTATTGTGATACATCTTTGAGTGATATTATTTGAACTCAAAGAACCATAGTTTAACATAGTAGTATTAAAAAGTGATTTTTATTGAAAAAATTTAATGTGATTTTTTATTACAATCACCTCATTGTTTTAATTTTACATTACTTATGTTCAACCCTTATGGTATTAGTAATGGATGGATATAAAAGAAATAAAGATAAAAATGGGAGGGAGGGATAGTGTGGTCATTGTTCCATTGAGCTAGCCAAGGGGTTGAGAACTACAGTATAAAATATAGTGGAAGTTCTCGCTCAACTATATTATGCTATAAATAATAATAAATTCCTTGTAAAGTGATCAAATAAAACAAGAAATAACTACCATTCTATCATGAATTTTATACTTCAATGTCCACCATCCTTAATTGGGTCTCTCAATCAACTTATTTTCATAAAATTAATTTATTTGATTTAAATGATATTTTTAATTTTTTAGTTCCTAAAAAATAGATAGGTTTTAGCCACTTATTATTTAGAAGGCAATCCCAATAATTGTGTAATATCATTAAGAATATGATGAAGAAACAATTGAGTAAAATCTATATAATTATATAAATTAAGAAATTAATTTTTATTAACTACTTACCTAGAAAATTTCTCATATTGATAGAGAGGAATTCGAGTTGAGGAAAATGATTTGGAATCTATGGGATGTTATGAATCAAAATTTATGAATCTTTTGAGATTTGCATACAGTTTTTTCTTGAATTTTGAAAGCAAAATAGATGGAATATTTATCATATTAAATATTATTATTTGAATGGAATTATCCATAAGAGAAAATTGAATCTATGAACAGATTGTTCGATTTTAACTAAAGGAACTAATATAAGCTTGGGACTATCTTTTTTATAGGAAAACTAAATAGATGGTTGAGTAAAATAGATTATCTAATGAAAAATCACATTGTAGAAAGAAAATTCATCTCCCAATGTGTCATAAATGTGGTAATAATTACCCAGGTAATTGCTTTAAGGTAATATTGAAGTGTTATAAGTGTGGTAGAGTATGACCCCAAGCTCATAATTTATAGAGAGGTGCCAATATGCCAATTAAAACACTAGGGGATAAGTGTTCCCAACTAGAGATTTACCAAAACATAAATTATTAAATGAAGTAATTATGGTAATTACATGGAAAATATTCCTATACCTAGATAAAATTAATAGAATAGAACCCAAAATCCCAAAAACCAACAGAATAAGATATTTCATTCTTATATAGTGCTTCAACTCTTTGTTTAATGTTATGTAACAATATATATGGAATGTATTTTTTTTATATTGAGAATGTATCAATTTTTGATTTATGTTTTTGTGATTTCATATCCCAAATCATCCTGTTACTAGGTTACAATGAAGAGAGGATTATGAACTACATGTAAAAGAAAATTCTATAATGTCGATTATGATGCCCAAAAATGAAGGAATATTTGTTCAAATGATCTGGGAGGAATTCAACATTGATTCCAATTAAATATGAGTATACTTATGTATTTCAAGATAATCTGTATGGTCTTACCATATAGTTCGTTGTTGAGTTTTAATTTAACTCATTCCTAGATCTATTCCTATATCAAAGATTCCATATAAAATAGATCATATTTAATTGGATGAATTAAATAATTAATTGTAAGAGAAATTATATAAGGGTTTTATAAAACCTTGTAATTTACTGTGGGGTGTACCCATACACTTTTTCAAAAATATATATGGATCAATGGTTTTTGTATTGATTATCATGATCATTATAAAATCATAGTTTATAAAAAGAATCTTATACATCATATCAATGATTTTTATGATCATCTTATAATAGATCAGTAATACTAAAAAAATTCCATTTATCTAGATATCATTATTTAAGGATCCAAAGGTAGGATAGTTTCAAGCCATCATTATATATGAGGTATGGACACTATAAATTAATATTGATTACCTCTAGACTTAAGAATAATCCCTCTATATTTATGGATTTAATTAATAAAGTATTTAGAGAGTGACTTGTTCATTTTTTGGCTGTCATTATAAAAGATTATATTATATATTAAAATTAAAAAGAAAATCAAGATGATTATTTAAATATTGTGATAAATACCATTACAAAAGAGAAAATGTATTCCAACTTTAGAAAGTCCAAATTTCAGAAGCAAAAAAGTATCATTACTAGGTTATTTAATCACAAGAAATGGAATATCAACATATCAATAAAATATGGGTGTTTTTGAACAATGGACTAAATAGGGTACTATAACTGAGATTCGTTTTTTCCTGGGCTAGTAATATATTTCTGATGCATAGTTGGAAATTTTTCATCAGTATCAAATTCTTTGAATAATTTAAGATAAAAGGGAGAGAATTTACTTTATAATTAGTAATGTGAATAAATTTTCAAGGAACTAAAAAAGTCGTGGTCATGAACCATGTACTCATATTACCTTGTTGAGAGGAAGTATTTTTCACATACAGTGATTCATCAAAAATTGTCTTAAGTTATATCCTCATCTAAAATGATATGGTAATTACTTAATTATCAAATTAATTGATGAATCATGATAAATATTACTATATGCACAATTTTGATATGGTTTTAGTGATATTTTTATTAAATACTTTGAGGCTTTATCTATATAGAGAAAATAATGATTTATATACTGAACAAAATAGCTTTAAATTATATTCACACAAAAGGAGCTGAATATGCTCTAAATGAGAAGGTTATAATTGATAAAATATTATGACTATAAAATAAATTACCATATTGAAAGGTAAATAAGGTAATTAAAGGTTTAAGAAGAAAATATCAAACTACCATGTTCATGATGGGGATTGAAAATGACCTAATACTCATCGATTTAGAGAGGATAAATCCTAATGTAATAATGGGAGGGTAAAATCCTATATTTCATAAATGACTACTCAACCTTCCAAACTTAATAATATCAATGATTATAAAAAATTATAATGTAGAGAACTAAAATAAGTTATAAAATAGTCTAGAGTTCAAATTTCATAAACTACCATGATAGTAATTGCAAAAGAAATATGATTAGGGCCTTTCAGAATTTTCCGACAAAAAAAACAACTCATGTAAAATCTAGAAGTATTGGAACAATGTTTATCACATATAGAGGAAAATATTATGATTATTTTCCCCTTTATTCATGTTTGTTATTTGTAAAATTATTTTAAGATATTGATTTGATTGTTTTTATGTTCGATTTTGGAGATAGTTACTGAAACTCAGATCATTCCCTTAGTTTTCTTGAAAAATAATAATTTCAATTCAAGCCTCTCTAATTCTCTCAAAAATCCAAAGAAATCATACATATGTTAACTTGTCAAGGAATTATTTTCTTGAATAGTATAGTATAATGATCATTGTAAAACTAACTCTCATAAATAATGGTGATATGTTATATCTGATCGCCCTCCTCTTCACCCATTTCTTAAAATTGCGTGAAGTGTAGTTAGTCTGAGTAACTTATGTGTGTAGTACTAGATAGAATGAAGATAAATTTTGAAGTGTATAAGCATAAGAAAATTTTCTAAAACCTAAACATGTTCCATTAAATCTAAAGTTATCAATTGAAAATTAAATCTATAATAAAATATAATTTATTTATATTATGTAATGGGTTTATCCTCACCTCATCCAATAATGGAATAGTCTTCAATTATCATATAATTACAAAAAATAAATTGAAAATAAATTTGAAAGTAGTGATATATCATCATTGGTTTGATGATCCTAGAAGACCACTTTCATCAATTGAATAGTTTATATTTTATAGAGGAACTCCTTGAGTTCATAAATATTCTATATTTATCCAGGTTATTTAAATGTGATTCAATTAATGAACCCAAAAATTCCAAATTATTCTTCAAATTCTGAGACTTATGTTATTTCATTAGATTTCCACCACATTCACAACTTGATGTTCAGTATTCCTTCAAATCACTATACATGAAACCTTTTTAAAAATAAACTATTATCCCATGATTTGTAATTCCGTCTTCAAATAGATGATTTCCACATTACTTTTTTGGATAAATTTTTAATTTGTATAAACCACTGTAATTTTATGTTATTCACACTTTATTGGTAAATTCTCATTGGAAATGGATTATATAAACCTAAATAGATCAATGTTTGTTTGATGGCCTTCTTGTATCCCTTGAAACATCAAAAATACCCTTAGCTAATGGTGAATTTCTCTTATATGGATGGGGATTCATAGATTCAGACTTACATGGAATTACTTTATAAATCGATACTTTGTGTAATACCATGAAATAGCTCTTGAAAATATTTTTCTTCATATGAGGGAGACATAATTTAACCTTATCAGAGTCTCTTGATGTGAGCAGAAGTACCCTTATATCTATTATCATCAACATCGTTAATAGAATTATCATATGTTTGGATTGTTCAACCTAGATCATATGAGTTCATGATTTCTACTCCCTTCTCCATGTTTTTCTTGAATGTTAATCTTAATAAAATCCTCCCCTTTCTAAAAATATAGCCTTGGATTCTTTCAGAAATCACTATTGATTGGGATTAGTAGGTTGCTCAACATGAATCCTTCAGTCCAAAACAATACGCCCAAGTTCTCTCTTCCTCTATAGTAAGCTTTATTAACTATAGATTGGGTTAATATATTCCCATTATGATGTCAATTATTCATTAAATCTTGACTTTATTCATTATTCAAGTCTTAAATTATTGTGGATTCCATGTTTTGTTCACCTTCTTCACCTCAATGAAAATAGGAATTTTTTAAAGAATAGATGAGCACATTAGTTTTCTTTTGCATAAAATATTTTTTCATATATTCATAATTACTTAGAAAATACATCTATAGTATTTCTCATTTTATGGTCAATTTTAGGTGTGATGACTAGATATAATAGTGTATCTCGACATGAATTAGACTCCAGGGTTGGGCATCATCTCCATTGACTTCATTGGGAATAATAATAGATTCTATATTTTCTATATACCATATGTATAGACATTGTATTCGATGTAATTGGTGAACATTGTTATCCATTTATTGGATCTTCATAAAAAATAATGGCCTAGAATCAATTCGTGAAGCTCATCTCCTCTAGTTTGGGAATCATGACACGCTTCATTGATCCTAATCGTTAGCCAATCAGTTTGGAATTTAAAAGTGACATAGTATTCTCCTATCATCTAGTGATCTTAGGGGTTTAGTATTCTTTTTCAATTTTTAGGTTAAATATCAATTTATAAACATTAGTTCTGGTTCATATGGTTATATAAGGTTCAGTTGATAGAAGTTGTGGTCGATCATGGGGTTCACATAGACGCTTGATCTTCATATCCCTGGTTAATTTCTAATACCATTTTGTAGATATAGTTTACTATGGAAAATGGAGGATTCCTTATAGTAGAATATGATACTTTTTTTATGATACATTCTTTTTTTAAAATTTCACTTATTCATATGGTATTTTGATGACAATTGTGTGATCGATTTGACAATGACATGGAGTCCAAAATTCCATCCCTTTTTTCCATAATTTCACGTAGGATTCAATTATATCTGGGAGAGTTTTTTTGAATTTCTATTTGTGTGGTAGATTGAATCAACCATATAAATAGTTCGATATCATTATTGACTTTTAAAGGGGGGATCATAGACAATTTCTTCAATTTTTAATTTTTTGGACACTATGGATATAGTTGGGGTGCAGTCAATTTAATTGCCTAATGCATGGTCAGTTAGGGACTCATTTTTGTGGTGTTTGTGTCGACCAAAAGATAGAAAGTTGTGCTCAATCCTTGCCTTTGAAAATTTTGAGTCTTCCTGGAAGAAAAATATACATTTTTAGTGCAACATTTTCTCAAATTTAATATCAATAAAATTAAATTCAAAATTAATTTCTCAAATAACAGAAATAATTCCTATTAAAATTGTGATTTTTAAAATTGATTCCCATGTTAAAAATTCATAATTAATATATAATAAAAATTATCAAATTCATTTTCATTACTTAAAAACATTCTCTATAAATTAATTTAATTTATTTTTATAAATCTCATTTTTCTAAATAAATTAACAAATTGAATTGAAAATTAATATTTAAATTTAATTGTTTTTAAAATAATTAAATTCTATAAAATTAATCATGATATTGGATCCTTAGGTAAATAATAATAATAATAAATCCTTGAAATTTTATATTTATCTGATTAAAATTGAAGGTTAAAATTTTGAGATATGTAACAAAAACACTAACTTACATAGGATTTTTTGAAAAAATGGGTGTTATTTTCAATGATTAATAGAATAATTTTTTAATTTTTTTGCTCATATCACTCCCTGAAAATTAATATAAAACACTCTTAGTAAGTTTTAGCATTTAATTAGATTAATTAAAATGAATCAAAATACACATCCTTTATAGATCTAAATGTACCATCTATAGATGAAGATATACCCAGGTCCCTCCACTATTTGAATTATCATGCCTCTTCTTTGATTCAATTCAATCATCAATTAAACCCAATGAAAGTTACAAGTCCAAAATTGGATTAAATTATATTTAAATATAATTAATATTTTAACCACAATTACTTCCATTTATCCATCCTTATGAAGTTTCATAAACCAAAAATTTAATTTTCACATTATTGATAAAACTCATATGAATTTTCCATAATTATATAAGTACCTTATTCATATTGGTTTAATATCAACCTCACCTCATTTAATTCATTTTTAACTATTAGGATGTTATTTTATTTTATTTTTAAATTTTTTCCATGTATGTGCAATGAACAGTGATAAATCACTTACTGGGTATGTAAAGAGGGCTTACGCACACACCTGATTCTTTATATCCTATATATTTTAAATTAGATCCAAATTTCCCATTTTACTATAATTTATAAGGACATGTGAATATTTCTTTTGAGTTGTCTCCAAAAGGTTTTCTATTTAACAGTTTTCATGTTTCTTCATATTATGTTCAAAAATTCAAGTGACCTCAAGTTATAATTTTGATTACACAAAATCATTTTCACTCACTCTCCCTTTAAATTTCAAAGAAATAATGTCCAAAAAAATAAGTGAAAAATTCAATCAAAATTAATTCCACTATTACCATTTTAGAAATAATGAATGTATTAATTCTAGAATGTTATTTGAAATAGGTCATCAAACAATCATATTAATTAAATTAAGGAAAATTTTAAAAAAACAACACAAAAGTGCCATTTATAATAATCAAAAGAAAAAAATTAAAAAAAAATTTTATACTATTTCTGTTATTTTATATTTATATTTTTCTTATCTTATGAAAGAGTAAATGTTAAATAGAAAAAATATTTTTACATCCTATACTAATTTTTATTTAGTTCAATATGCATAGTTCTGATATACATCTATTAAATTTCTAGAATTCATTTTATGAGATAAAAAATATTAAAATAAAAGAATCTAAATATGTGTGACGGATAGAGACAACCTAGGGTACTTAATTAAATGGAAGTTATGTAGGGTTTGAAATAATATATGGGCTCTTTCCAAAAAAACTCTATAATTTTGCAACCCCTTCCAACCATTTACATTATTGGGGTTCGATAGGTGAAATCCATTTGTCTCAAATACACAAAATGGAAAAGTGTTAGTTACTATATATGCTCTAGTCTATTTGGAATGTTGTTTACCTATAATGTGTTTCAACCTTGATGGGAATAAAAGCCTTCTCAAATTCTAAAACAACTCTTCTAGATTATCCATTCATATATAAATTTAGCTTTTTCATTTTATAGTAGGTAATCACCATAAGATTCTCTTCTCAACATCTCAAGCTCTATAATCTATAGATTCCTTTTTCCGAAGTGGCCTTTGTGTTGCTACATAATAGGTAGGTGAATGCTTTTTCTATATAATATTCTATATGAGTACACACCTATGTTTTTTTTAAGAAGTCAAATATTCCCCCAGTGCATCGTAAAGATTAATACTCTAGACCTTTCTATTGGATTGCACTTCCTTTTTTAGAATCCATTTATTCTATATATTGGAAAACATTGTTATCTCATTTATTTTTTTTCATATTAAAAGAAAATTTTATGATATACTCTATATTATTCTAATAGGAATTTCATGTTTTTTGTAGAAGATTATTCCATGGTATCTTATTATTACTCATGTAACTCCAAAACATTAAATAATATTTGACTTTAGAGATTCAATCATAGTTTTGGAATAAACAATTAATGTTTATTTTACATCACTCCACTTATAAACAAAATATACTACTAAAAAATATAGGAAAAAGCAAATGACACATTAAATGGACACATAAAATCTAATCCCTAAAACATATTTCATTGAAAATCAAATAGTTTTGGGGAATTTCTTTCCTTTGGGAAATTCTACCAATAAACTATCAAATAATAAATTTTAAAAAAATTCATTTGAGTTTTTAACAATATAGTGACAAAGTAATAAAACTTATAAAACATTTCTAGCAATACATTAAGGTCTAAAATAGCCTTCATTAGAATGTGTGTTAAAATGTAAGGAATAACTAAACCTCCTCTTCAGGGAAAGACCATTTTAAAACATTGTAACAATATACCTTCCATAGGTATGTATATTCCCAAAACTATATTTTTGATATAGTTTTTATTTTATGTTCCTGATGTTTAGAAAATAATGGAGGTACCTTTTATGTGATACTAAAATTCACTTAATCGATATACCAAATCACGTGAGTGGATATATATAATTAATCATTAGGAAATGAGTCATCCGAGTTTGATTCAGATGGTGGTTATATGTCAAAATTGTGTGACACTCGACTCATGTGGTATATAATGATTACTCAGGTACCTCGCGCTGCAAGACCCCAGAGCGCCACCCTTACAGCTCATCTCCCACGGATGTCCCTTCCTCCGACAGCCATCCGGTCCTCCTAGCAGAGAGGTAACCCCTCGAGTTAAGACAAAACAATTAATATATTTAATTAAATTAATTATTTAATTAATTAATATATTAATTGTAGTGAAATAAATTTTAATACCTGATAAGTATTAATTGAATTTGGATCTTAAATTAAATTAATTTATTAATATAATTTTAAGTATTGAAATTAAATTAATTAATGGACAGTTAATTAATTAAATTATTTGAATTTAGTAATTCATTTAATTTAGTTATATATCCCCCGTACTTAATTATTTCATATTAATTTTATCGTGCTTGAATTTTACCCATCGTTTGGTCTTGAGAATCGACCATTGTATGTATGCATTTAATTATTTATTTAATTAATTATTTTAAACTGCGTGCAATGTGTGTAATTAATAAAATGATGTTCTGTGAATCTTCTTTAGTTTCAGTTAAAATGTATAAGGGCATGCACACCCAATATAACAAATGTAAATTTATACCCAAGTTCCCCTTGCCTGCGCACGAGTATCTTTGTACTTCGGACGAAGACGAAGAGCGACGTTGACCCCGCCAAGACGTGGCAGAGCACGTAGATACGGACGATGCAAGATGATGTGTGGATTCACCAAGGAGAGGTGGTACTCCAAGACATGTCCTCAACCTCACCAAGACACGACGACACCGCAGAAGACCAGCAGACATACATGATAAGGAAAGGTGCATTAAGAGTCAAGCATACGACTCATGTACGATGCTCTTAGGTTGTTTAGATGCTCATAACCATTCAGATAGTAGTTTTACCTTTATGAATTTATTTATTATTTTATGCATTTTAGAATAGCAGGAAAAATACATAAAATAATAGATAATAAAATGCCTAAAGGAGTGATGTTTGATTTCTATTGATGTTTAGTTGTGAGCGCGACAACGTATATGAACAAGATTAATATAAATGGATTACATTCGTCAAGAGAAAACTAATAAAACCCTATAAGAAAATATTAAGTAAGATACATCCTTCAATCATTCAATTTTGAATAAAACCAGGTGTTCGAGGTGCCGGTTCATGCCTCAGCTGAGGGTACCTCTTACTATCGTGGATTTATTATTTGTGTGGTGGGTCAACTTAACTAAAATTGCAACAAATATATATCCTTAGTGAGTTTGTTGTAATTTTTGAGGCAAGCATTGATTAAATTATTAAATGATTTCTGAAGCTGGGACTTCACTCAACAGATCAAGGAACTGCGAGCTAATGCGGTTGGCTAGTCAAAAGCCAACCTTCGACCCTCCGAGTAGTGGCGTAGCCCTATCTTGTAGACTATGAGGGAGTTTCATGGATCCTTGCCACTAGAATACTCATGATTATTCTGATTATAGTACAGAGTGTTCCTAGAATTCGAAAAATTAGTGGGAGACATTTAATGATTAAAAGATCAGAAATGTCAGATTTGGTAATCACATAAAAGTACAACCTGCTAAAGTATATTTATAGATAATGGAATGAAATTCCATAATAAAACTACGATAAATATTGGACAATGTTAATGTCCAAACGGGCATGAAATTCCATGTCTAGTATAGGAGCTTGCACACATTACTACCATAATGGAAATTCATGCTGCTTGTGGCCCAACCCGTTAAGCCACCTTAAGAATAGAGGGTGTAAAACAGCTTACAAAAGACTCATGAATAATGCATATGATTGTTCTTTCATAATTCTATCATCAAATTCTGATGTTAGTTGTGGTCGCTACATCATGACAGGGATGATGTTACATGAAGTCTCATCTCCAAGATCCTTTCAAAGAGAATGTGAAGCAATATTTGAATGTAATGATTGCACTCGGATTGTGTAAAGTGAAATATGGTTCATAATCTTTTATGTAATCCCATTCTTATACATTTTAAACGAAATTACTCTATTTTCATTTAAAGCTACAACCGAACAATTTAGAGTATGTGCATCATTACCGTTAAGGTAACTTTCTCCAAGTAAAAAGAATATTGGAGATAACGCCATCTTTTATTCTTATGGCAAATAAATTGAAAGACAAGGCAGAAAGGCCTATGGGAAGTTACGCCAAAGTAAACTTCGTCATGTCTATCAAATAAAAGTGGTTGGTTATTTAACAGGAGGTTATTTTCATCACATAGTGAAATGAGTTCATGGAATATTAAAAACTGAAATACAAGAAGCAAGTACGGGATTCTCATTCAGTTTATATCCATCAAATAAAAGTATTTTTTTCTCGAATTGTATTGGGTATTAAAATACAATATTCTTTTTACATATATGTATTGAAATACAATAACCATGTAAGTAGAGAAATATTACTAGAAGTAAAGTGTCTTCTCCTAGCAGTTGAGAAAGAGTGATTCCAAAGTCTGCAGTGACAACCACATAACTTCAAAATTTCCAAGTAATCGATTCAAATTGAACAAGTTGTGGTGTATAACCAAAAAAATTTATCTCATATGCCCTTTTGGACATTATGAGACAATATTCCATGTTTTTCAATTAATGTTGTTTCTGGTAACATACTCAACCAAATAGTAATGACATACTTTAATCAAAGGCAATACAATATGAATATATAATGTAAGACCTACCCAGTTGTGGCAATGTGATTATTTTTCAAGTAAAACTAAAAGTGGACGCCATCAATATACCAAGTATAGTATTTAGGCTCGACATAGCTAAAAACCTATGGTATAATTGACATATTTACTTTAGAAAAAGAAAACTTTAGAAATAAATATACGCCACAATGCTTATGAGGTTAGTTCAACACAAAAAATGTGAACTATTCCAATGAAATCAAGAGGTAAAGATACTTAATTAGATTCCTTTAATCCATTAAGTAATAGTGAAGTATATTTTTTGTCAGAAGATATGAGTTACTTCGGATCAGAAGGCTGAAGAATATCTTGACCAAACAATCATTGATCATGATAATGTAGCATGGAGTAATTCCTAAACGAATGTTACCTTATCTACATCACTGTATCGATGTTCATAATGAGGATCGATGACGATTTTTACATATTAACATTGACCAACAAAATGTAGCGTAGAGAAATTCTTAAACGCACATTTTATACATCAAAGTTATGATGTATGTTGTATCAATGTTACAACTTGTAGAAACATCCATTATATTTCAAAATGTGATGTGAAAATAACAGTGTAAACCCATACCCAATATGCCAACTAAAATGACAAATTGATATAATACGAGTCATAGTATGATGGAAATACATTATGTCATATGAAGTATTTAGATGCAAATCATTTGTAAGGATTTGAACAAACCTGCATCATGTTAAACACATTGTGAATCTAAGATAATTATCCTAACAGTTGCTTAAGATATTACCAAAATCCCTAAGATAGAAAAGATGTAGTTAATTATTAGACTACATTTCTATACAAGGGTGCACATCTCTATTAGAGATACTGGGAGATGAATTGACATGGACTGATTCAATGCTCGAGATGCACAAATGGTTGGCATAGGGAACAAGTTCCACAAGTACATGTGGAATAGGAATGTTCCAGAGACACATACTATATAGTAAGAATGAAACCATGGTGATGGTTTTATATTGACTGTGGCAGGTGATAAATTATTCATTGATAATAATAAATCCTACATGTATGCATTATATGGAAAGGATCTAAGATTGACAAGATCAACTAAAATTCGATAATGGATTCCATGAATCTAATTGAAAAGGGGCTTATAAATTGAATACTACGGTGGGTATTCAAATGAAATGATACATGGATGGTACAAGTATGGTACCAATAAGGCTAGATTGGTTATACCAAGTTGGTACGCCTAAATCTAGTAGAATTTAACTTGTCATAGCTAAACTTCTAATATATTATTATTGTTCATTGGATGTCAAGATCATTTTTCATGGAAGGTGTCTATACGACGCAACCAGAAATAGATAATGACATCAGATGATTCCAATAAGGATTGATAGTTACTGAAATAAAATTCCAAATTAAAGTAAACAACAAGATCTTAGAGCATTCATTATAAAATAATCCTTGCCCTGTGTCTACCAAAGGTTAGTGGGAGCGCCAATTTCTTTCTAAATGATATTTGTTTGGAAACATATGGAAAACATATTTTGATCTTACAGTTAGAAAATATCAGGTTAAAATCAATTCTCCAATTATTAACTTCATGTAGCAACCTATGTTCTACGGAACAGGATCCACTAAGGTAGATCTACAAGTTTCTTGGTCCTAGTCAATCTTGTACATATAGTGACGTTGTATTAAAAAAATACAAGGTGGAGCAATTCATGATCAGAATTATTGCCTATGTCACATGGCTTAATCTCTCCACGTTAACATGTTCAGAGCATGTGTAGAGATTAAAGTTGTGAATTGATACCATATTCTTTAGCGATGGATCAATCACATATTCCATATTATGTACAATAATTGATACTTCCATGAAATAATTTATTATAGGGAGATATCAACTAATTCTAGGAGCACTGCAAGAGATGCAGTCAGAACATTCATCTTGTACTTCGTTAAGTATAAATGATATGTACCTAGAATATGGAGAGGAAGGTATACATGTTTTGGTGGGACACAAAATAGTAATCCTTAGAACAATTTGATCTAGTATTGTAGTTATGAAAAGGATATCAGCAAGTCAAGCTCATAAAAGTTTGTTGTAACCATACCTACAATTACCGAGTATGTTGCAGCTATTAAGGTAGTTAAGAACTAGTTATAAATTGCAAAGATTTTTCCCGGTTCTTGGATTCTCACCTAGTGAGAAAAGTATTTTCATAATGAGAATTATGATATTCTTACTAGCTAGGTTGTTATGTTGTGAAAATCGACAAAAGTAATATACTCGGGGATACCCTATCTTGAGAAGTTTTACTCAAGCATATGAGGTCTCATATAGAAAATATGCCACATGGCGGAAACGTGGCAAGCCCAGTAGTTAACGCCATTACTCAGCAGAAGTATGGTATTTATCATCTGAGTAGCTAACAATTTTAGTTAGAAAGCTGGCTCTAGTGCAAGTGGGAGTGTTGAAATAGTGGATTCCCTAGACCCAACTATTTAGTACATTTGATTGCCATATCATGTGTAAAGTTAGCTATGCATGATGTTATCTTACCATTATAGTGCAAACTTTTCTGCATCCACTATAATAATGGCAGTGTCCAAAGGTTAGTTGTCGTGTCGAGAGGTTATAGTAGATCCCATGCTATAATGAGAACCTCGAGATACAATGACATTGATATTAAATATATGTTCTATTGTATAGATACATATTACTGGCTGGACACAGTATATTTCTGACTATCAGGTGCTGGTGGCTCATAAGCATTGAGACTTCTTCTAATGAAGTTCTCACTTAGTGATCTTGAGTAGTGAGATCATGAGGACAGACCCGTCAATAAGAACAACACTTGTATTCGGTGCCATTGGTTGTTCCTATCTACATACATGTATATTGGTCTCCTGACATGAGAAAATTACCAAAGTATATCAATTAATTGCGTACTTTGATGCAAGGCGAAAACCATGGCAGTAATGTCATGGCGAGGTTGTTTGTGTTGGGTGCATCGTTGGTGGTATGACGTTGGTTGAATGGTCAAGAAAGGATTTGTCGCTTCAAAGTTTAGGAAGTTGTATATCTATGGCATGGTTGATCAGGACGGTTCCCCCTTCATAACTCTTTGGCCAAAGCATTAGAAAGACAAATCCATTCAGATAGATCAACAAATAATAAATCAAGATAAGGACGATGACACAAGACTGTGTCTTACTTTATGAGATATCAAATAACAAAGAGACTATAGTACACAGTCAATATTTGTAGGATGGTAGTCATTGCTATGACTATCCTTATCTCTTTAGGGGCCTTGATGAGTTTCTAGACTCCGCTCTTGATCTGTGGATTTTATTCACTGCTATTGAGATAAGGGCTTTGAGGGTCACACACAACTGCATATTCCAGAATCCGCACCTATTCAGTTGAATAGGTATATGGACATTGTGGGCCCCACAACGGGGTTCGAGCGTTGTCCAAGATGTCGACCACCAAAATAATTAAATAAATTAGTTAATATTCATGTTATGAATATTTGGGATTGAAATTATTTAATTTATTTACGAGTTTAGTAAATACATGAAAAATATTAACCGAATGAATATTATTTAATATTCAAGGTTCATTTAATTTTAAGCGGGACAATGAGTCAAGTTATATGGCTCGGTATTATCTTGTAATATATTATATATATATATATTACAAGTATGTGATAAAATATGAAATAATATTGCCACATATTACTCTATCGAAATTAATAATTTAGAGAACGTTGATATTAATGGGGGTCGGGGAACCCTACCGGGTATTTATCAACATCTCTATAAATATGAGAGGAGGCTCTCTATATTTGGTGTGCAATTCACTAGTCACTCATTTTCATAGAATGAGAGTTGAGAGCCTCTATCTCCACCCACTTCTTTGATAGATAAGAACTCGATCCAAGAGTTCAGATCATGTTTCTCCTCATGCATTGCAAGATCGACGATGCAATGATCATCGGGACGTCGAAGATATCGTTGAATCGCCGCGCTAGCACCCGGAGTTCAACGATCGGCGTTCCCACGTATTTTTGAGGCACGTGTTGATGATCTAGAGGGATCCTACTATGGATCCTTCGTGAAATTATCATCATCGACAAGTAGCGGTCGAAAACGGATTCAGATATGTACTGGGTAAGTTTTCCTTTTATTTTTGTTCTCTTAATAATCGACGCAAGATCCTTGGACCTCTCCGTGGCCCAGATCATCGGCAACGACAAGTACCATCATTCTGCCAACGAAAATTTTAAAAACATCGGCCCATCGGCTTCTGCTGCGGGCCCTGGAAACCTAACAATGGATTCAAATATATGATATCCGAATAAGAGTTGGTGTAGCATGTTAGCCATTTTTGTTGTGTGCAAGTGTTTAATGGACTAGAAGAAATCTGATTTCCAACCATTGAATTACTGCAAATGATGAACAGGACCTTCCCCCTTAAATTTAAGTAGGCTTAGAGGAAATATTCAAAATGGAGGGTGAATATTTGGATCACACTAAGAAGATATATTATTCTATGGAAAACCCAACTACACATAATTTTTTCATAATAACACACAACGTGTATCCCCATATCTATGACAGCTAGGGTTTTATGTTAACATAATATCACACACCAAGTGGGAGCACCACTCATTGTGTAACCTTGTTCTAGAGACAAGATATGTAATATGAGAGTACATAGACATGGGAACAACCCATAATATTTCTTTTAATGGATTACGACAATTGTAAAGAGACACAACCTGAAGGAAAAATTCAGGACCTCGTGTGGCAAGACACACCATGTATCATAGTATGTGAGTATGGGAATGTTTACATGGAAATAACCAGAAGCATGGGCATGACCCTGGGTGGATGAGACACATCGTGTAGTCTACATACACAATGTTTAGGGTGACATGGATAGTGAACCTTGTATTAGATGGGATATAGATAGATTACATGGTAAGACCACACACAATCTGGGTCACCTTACACGTCATCTACCTTCTATTTTTTAGGAATCTTTAACCTCCAATATCTCCTAAATTTGGAATTATATTTTGGCCCATGAGTATAATATCCAATTTATTTTCCCACATATAACATAAATGTGGCTTATATAGTAGATTTTGATATATGATGCAAGATATTCTGGAAATGGGTCTACTTTAGGTGGAAATCCAAGATGAAAGTGATCAGGAAGAAACACCTGAGAAACCAGATTTTCAGCCTCATATGAGGAAGGGAATGGGGCCACTATAAACAATCATAGTGGAACAATCTTTATGTGTATGGAGTGGTTCCTCTTTTGACCATTATAGTGGAACTATCTTGTTGGGAAAGGCATGGTTCATATATCGACCTTCAGAGTTTCACCCTCCTATTATGAAGGGCATGAGTCCTCTATTGAACATTTGAGTTTCATTATTATACAGAGATGGGGCATGGGTCCTTGACAGTCACAGTGTAACCCTTTTCCAATTTAGGGTATGGTTCCTCTATAGAATATTATAGTGACACCCTCTTACATAGACCGGGCACAGGTGCTCGACCGTTGGAGTGGAAACCTCATATAAGGTAGGGCATGATTCCTCAATCAACTACTAGAGTTGCATCCTCATTATGATACAGGTAATGGGTCCTAAGCCATTAGAGTCGAACTCCCCTATGAGGATTGGGCATGGTTCTTCGACTATTAGATTTTATCCCTCCTTCTTATTATTGAATGAGTCCTCTATCAACCATTATATTATAAACCTCGTATAAATTTTGGTCATGGGTCATTGACCATCTGAGTAGAACCCTCCTTCTATTCAGGTCACGGTTCCTCTATCGACTATCAGAGTGGGACCCTATTGCTGAGACAAGGTATGTTTTCTCAACCATTACAGTGGACCCCTCTTGCAAGGTAGGGAAAGGTTCCTCTATCAGCTCTCAGAGTGGAACCCTGTAGTGTAGTCATGACATGGGTCATTCACTATTAGATTGGTACCCTTAATACACCATACAATGTGTCCTCCCTCTAATGATTCATACCACCTATCACACATGGGAATGCATCATCTATATATAGATTGTGTCCCCTTGACTACATATCATAGTGTCTAGTCATGGATCCATACAGATTCTTCTTCAGTAGATGAATTATGTGCTATACATCATTAATGATCTATTGGAACTGAGGGGAGACTCTATTCTTAATCTATGACATGAGATGTAGATCCCCTTTTTCTATCTTTTATGTTTCTTTTGTGATCTTATCTATATATATATATCCAATTCATTTAATTTTTTACTCTCTTGATTTAGGTTTGCTTTTTCATTCCCATCATATCTCTTACTACTCGCCATTTAGCTTTCATAGTTTTAGGGATTGGAGATCTAAATAAAATATCTATCAGTAATTACTTTTCTAGTTTTTTTCCTGGCGGATCCATTTTTCTTGTTAGTGCATATTTTTTCACCTTCACCATAATATTACACAATCTTAATATTTTATTCCCTACAGGTTTTTAAATTCATGATTTCTACTCCCTGTATTTTTTTTATTCCTCCACATGTATGCATGGATATGATTAGTTACATGAATATATGTACATTTTGAAAAGTCTTACCATCTTAGTTGTTTATTTTTGTTCTTCTGGTCATCCCATGGATAGTGGAGGAGGGATTGGGGTTCTTCAAGATCAAGCTCGATTGGGTTGGGTCATGATTGTATCCTAATGAGAACCTATGATCACACACTATATATAGCATTTTTATATGTAGATCATGTTTTCTATGGTATAGGTACAAGAATGGCCTTCTGCAGTGGTGATAATGCTTCTATGTTCAAGTGGTTTCTTTTTTGGATAGGTGTTGATAGTGGTGGAAGTAGGACTTCAACCCCCATATTTCATGGAGTCTTATCATTCTAGTTAGTCCCCTATCCCTTTTTTTGTTATTATAATTTATTGGTTGTAACTATTAAATGTCTATATCATGATCATAGTATTTTCTATTTATCTCTTTTATTTGGATGTTAAAAATATTGTGATTTAATTTATGTTAAATTTTCAAGGATGTTTTGAATAGGATAAATCATTCCCATAGGTTTTATTTGATATCTCGGCACTAGTTTTTTCCCTTTGGGGTCAGAAACGCACTTTAGTCTATTCTGTGGTCCAGTTCATCTGTTGGGTGGGTTGGAAACCTATACCGATACTTGAAAAAGTGGTATCTGGGGATGGTTTTTCCCTTTCTTTGTGTCATGTTATTTGTTAAATTTTTAATATGAAATAGATAGAACTATAAGGACTTATGTTTCTAGTTAATATTGATATGAATATCCAAAAAACCCAATGACGGGCCTTGGGACACTTTGGGATGTTTAATAAATGGTTTGACTCCTCTTTTAGGTGTCATGATAAATAATGAAAACTATTCTTGGACACTAAATTTTGGTGGATTTGTTCAAAATGTTTATTCTTTTGTCATATTTTTATTTCAATTTATGATGGAATTCAAAAAATGTTGTTATATAAATATTTCAGGGTGGTTCATTGATGGGTTGTTTTATTGTTAATTTATGTAGTATATTTCCTCCCAAGACAACTCCCATGTAATCTGTTGAAGAAAATGGAGATATTTCTCCCTCACTAGTTGATGAGAGATTAGTTTAGTTAGTGGTTTGGGCTATTCACGAGTTAGATCAAGGTTTGGGCTCTAGTCATTATAATGATAAAGAAGCTAAAGAATTTTTAGAAAAGGAAATATATAATGAGATATTCAAGAAGAAATACCTCCTTCTAGGGTACAGCATACCCCCATGAATCTAAGGAGTGGATTTAAATGGTTGAAAATATATTTGAATTCATGGGGACACCTAAATCCATTAATGAATAGTGTTCTATGTTCCTAGTGTAAGGTCCTAACTATATGTGGGGGGAATAAGTATTTTATGTTGTGAATCATTAAAATATGGGTTGGAAGGATTTTAGTGATGTTATGAATGGATTTTATTTCCCTAATTCATTTTCCATTGATAACTCTCAGTAGTTTTTTTGGTCTCCATCAGAAAGATCAAATTGTGTTTAAATATGCCAACAATTTTCTAGAACCGGTCTGTTTAAAACATGAGGTATTTAATAATGATAATTTTAAGGATAAATGGTTTTAAATGGGATTTTAATTTTTTATTATATCCCATGTCATTGTTTAAATAAGGATATATGCTATGGAAGTGGATCGAGCTCTGATGGTGAAAATTTACCGAGGTGGTATGTCATGATTTTATAGAACATGTCTTACTATAGAACAAGGTGGTAGTGGAATGTATAAAAATAAAAGGAATCATTAGGATAAGGATATTAATAATGGGAGAATCTTTATATACCCCACCAGACCACCCATGCCAACAGCCTTGGGTGGAAGATCTCTTATGTGCCAGTAGTGAGTGCTATATAGGTATATGTGATCCATCTGTCTAACTTCACTAAAAAACTATGATCTATGTAGGAATTTGGGCCGTATTAAAAGGTTCTATAATTTTTCCCCATAAACTCATAGTGGTGAAGGATCCCCAATGTGTTGAGAATTTCCATCTCAGTCAGGGGAATCAAGGGCTGTTGTTTCTCAGATTGTTATTGGACGTTGAAAACTCATTTCTTCTTATGGATATAGTCATCTCAAGGTATATACAAATGTTAGTAATAGACTATAGACATCAGTGGAGATGAATAATCTTCATGATATATATCATGTCCTAGTATAATCAGAAGTTGGACCTATGATAGTTTGTGGTATCATTTTTATTGCATCTTCCATATCTGTTTCTTTATTTGATATGTATGATTATAATTCCTTTATTTCAATCCATCTTGTAATATTGATGAAATTAGCATGTTAGATTATTATTTAGGGTATGGATTTGGTCACACCACTCATAATGAAAACAGAGCAGGGTTTTATATGGTTATCATGTACTCTCACCCTACTAGGAGTTGAATTGGAGTGTAATTTCTTGGATTTTGAAATGGATCTTTGGAATGTAATAAATATAATGGATTTCAAGGTTATTTTAAATTTTTTTGAATGATATCATTGATTAGTAACTTTTATGTCTCCTAATGGGATTACTCGGTCCTTCTGAGGTAAATGTGATCCTCGATCAGTGTTAGCTGGACCTCCACTTCTTGAGTTAAGAAACATTTATTTCCATGTAACTTTACTCATGCTAGAGGATGATGGTAGTGGTTACAATAATAGTTTTTCTCTTGTTATATATGAGTTTCATGATTTTTTCCATGAGTAAATTATTGTTTTACCTCTAAAGAAGGATTTCTTGTTTTTAATTGATCTGGCGATGAGAACATAACTAATATCTATTACCTCATACTGTATGGCCCCAAGCAAGTTGAGAGAATTAAAGATACACCAAGATGATTTTTAATCAAAAGGATTAATTAAACCAAAAATCAAAAATTGTTGAAGGATCCCTTTGGTTATTGATTGATTAGTAGATGTTAAATTAGGTCACTATTAAGAATAAATATTTGTTGTCTCATATTGAGGAACATTTTTATTAGATCAAGAGAAAATTGTGGTTTCCATGAATGAACTGAACTCAAAGTATTATCAATTAGGTTCAAAGCGGCATAAATTCCTAATAAAACATTCTTATGTACAAATGGAAAATGTTAGTATTTGTTCTTATAAAATAGGTTGAAAAATTCTCAAAAATCATGGTTTTTATATATTGGTTGTTCGATATGTAACAAGATAATTTTTCCCCATTTTTTCAGATTATAATATGATCTACTCTGGGAATGATGAAGATCATAGGAAACACTTTTGGATAGTGATACAAAGTTTTCAGATAATCACCATTATGGAAAGATCTCTGAGTGTACCTGATGTATTTTGGTTTTTGTTTTTCATGGCCACATGATCTCAGAGCAGGGGGTTTTAGTGGAAATTTAGAAAACAAATTGATGACATCAAGGGAGAAACTATGGGATTTCATCAAGATCATAAGATTCATGGGCCTAGTTAGATAATAAATTCGGTTTGTTAGAGGTTATTCTCATCTATCATTTCCTATGATCATGCTTACAGAAAAGGGGTACGTTTTGAATAGATCTCGTATTATCACGAATCATTTGAGGAACTCATGTGGTGATTGACAACTACCCCTATTTTGGTACAACATAAATATTGTAAGTGGTACATAGTATACTGTGATTCTTTAGGTATAGGTCTTCAATGTGTACTGATGTAGTGTGACCATGTGTTGGTATAGGACTATCACAAACTATGACCACATGAATGAAAGTCCCCAACTCGTCACCCAGAACTAGTGACAGTGATGTATGACTTGAAAACATGGAACAAATATAAATTTTGGGATAAATTTTTGTTTTACTCGGGACATAAGAGTTTGGATTACATTTTATCAAAGAAGGGTTTTAATATAAGGAAACATCGATGGGTTGCATACCTTTAGGGGTTTGACTATGCTATTTTCCACAGCATAGAAAAATAAAATATAGTAGATAACTCCCAAAGTGAAAAGATATACATATAATATATATTGGAGTCCAATAAGGAATGGAATTTGAGGGGAATGTTTTACTAGATGCACTAGTAAACCAAGGATAATAGTGGATTTACATACTATGCCAATATTTATTTTATACCCTCTATTCAAAATTTTATTACGTATTAGAAATTTATTGATGAGTTTTTTGGCATTGTATGAAGATTCTAATTAGAGGGGAGGTTTCTATAATTTGATCAATGTCTTCAAAACAAAATTACATTGAGGGTCACTTCGTGGTTCCACTGTCTTTGTGGGAGGTGGTGACACAGGACCACCACCAGTCTTAGTGGTTCATTCTTCTTGGTATGAACAAGATGTTTTTTTGATGTATGACACCAGTTCTATTGTCTAAGTATGAGACATGATATGGATTACTATGTATCCAGGTTCTACACTTGTTAGAATGTTAAGACCGATCACTAATGTCCCTCAGTTTTTCTTCAGCCACTCCGCATTCTATCCCCAATGTGGGATTATGTCACTAAGTAACTTTTCATTTGATTGACTCATAGACCCCATGGAAGGAACTAAATTTGGGTGGTTATTGATGGACTGACCAAGTCTTCCCATTTCATTACAATAATAGTTTCAAGTAAGGTGGATGGCCTAGGTCAGTTGTATGCTCATGATATTATGAGAAATTATGGTGTACTATTGGATATAATATCATATAAGGACCCCAAAATTTACCTCTTGTTTATGGGAAGGATTTTAAAGGGAAAAGGGATCTCAGGTCAAACTCAATAAAATATACCACCCTCAAATGGATAGTCAGATGGAGTAAGAAAATGAAATTTTTGATGATATGCTTTGTGAATGTGTGTTATATTTCTGAAGATCTTGGTATAACCATTTTGTGTTTGAATAATTTTTTTATAATAATAGTTACCAATAATTGAAAAAAATGTATCCCTTTGAGGAACATTATGGCTAGCCATTACAGTCACCCCTTTGCTGGATGGATGTTGACTAAACATATTTTCTAGGACTAATACATATGAAAGATCCATATAAAAAATTATGATTCATCTGATATTGGTTGTTGACAATGTATATCGTCGATAAGGCCTAGGATCATCATCTATACTATGACATGTATTTCTTAGTGGTTGATTGGGTGTTTCTAAAGATAAAACCATTCCTAGAACATTATCATCTTGGCAATAAGGGGAAGATTCAACAGAGGAATTTTATACCCTTTGATATTATCAAAATATTTGAAAACTATTCATACTAATTATTCATAATATACATGATAACATAGATATATAATGTGTTTCATTTCTCACAATTGAAGAACTGTAACCCAGAACAATCTCATGTCATAAACAAGGAAGACCTGAAGCTAGAATCTTATTTTTATGTGTTCACCTGACTAGTAAAGATCATGGATTCCCAAGGGAAATTAATTTTCTCAAAATACATACCCTTTTTTTGGGTCCTTAGTAGCATGAAAATGATGAGAAAAATACATGGGAATAAATTTTTTTCATAGAGTAGTATCCTCACTTATTCTCTAATTAGAATTTTTTTTACATTCTAAAGGAGAAAAGTTCACATGGTGGAGATAATTGTCAAATATATGGTGTAATGTTTTAGTAATTTTATCTTTTAGGTTTGTTCATATCTTCATTACATGGATTTACCTATATTTTTTAGAATAAAGTTTGTTTTCATGATGAAATGAAGGAGATAAAAAGTTGGAACATGGTTATTAGAAACCATAAACACTTTATATTGTCATTATTTAGGCTAAATGACCTAGTATATGGGTATATGTCCCTCTAAGTATAGCAAATACCCCAAGAGAGAAGCACTATCCAAGCTGCACGTCTAGATGATCGGGAATTTTCACCCTCTATTTAATTTTTTTTTCTATTTTCCCTCTTAGATGGTGTTGGTGTTTGTGTGCTATTTCCTTTATAGTGTCTCCCCTTAGTGTGAAAAGTTGCCTCAAACAAGTTTTTTGTGATTAAAAGTGAAAAAGGTAGGTGGTTTCATGATTATATATTGTTTTATGTTTTAGATTTGATTTCTAGTATCTAAAAAATTGTTTCTAAATTCTTATTGGTGTGTGTGAAAATTGATTTTTTAGAATGATTGTTGTGTGTGTGTGTTTTGAACGGGTACAAACACAATTTCAAATGGAATGTTTGATTATACAATGATTTGGTTTGTGAAATAAAAAGACTAAATATTTTTATAATGGGAAAACACAAGGAAATCATTGCTATCTTGGTGGATAAACTAAGAAAAGTTATCTAGGAATGACCTAACATACATATATGGTTCATGATAAAATAATAAACAGACATTTATGATGTACAATGACTGGATCAAGGAAGATATTGACCATTGCCTCCATGATTTATCATCAAGATTAAAAGCATCCTAGGCCCCATGAACACTAGTTTCATAGAAATTTTATGTAACAAACCATGAATTTAAAATATTTCCTTTAAGAATAATTTTAATTTTTATACCTATATTAAATTATGTGAAACAACTAGTTAATCTTATATTACATGAAACATAAAGTATATCTTTAATTACATGGAACGCCAAGGTTATCTTTTGTTAGATGAAAGACTGGGTTTTACCGAACAATAATATATTTTGAAATGTATTATTATATAATAAGATAAAAGTAGATATTAAATTAAGGTTTATGAATATGATTAGCTATGTTATGAAAATATAGAGTTGAATTCAAAAAAAATTAATTAGAAATGAATATAAAGACAATAGAGAGGATCTTGCACATCATGTTTATAATTTTTTTATTTAATTTTATAAAGAAAAATAATACATGTGTCTGGTATTTTTCTTCATTGATGATGTTGATCATCCATATTGACCTTTCCAAATTATGTCGATGCGGTTTTAAGGATTCAAACTAGAACCCTCTAGCGGTGATCCACAGGTGCTCTGATGGCCTTTGATCAACACCACTCGTTCTTTGGGTGCTAGCGCGGCGAAGCGAGTGTCTTATGTCGATCTTTCCTGATCGCTTGTTCTTCATCCATAAAGAACACCTCTTGTTATTGAGAGGATATAGAAGAGTATTTGAGAGAGAAATCATTTGTCTCAACAATTCTCAATTCACCAGGCGTGTGGTCTGTTGTGTTGTATAGCACAATAGGGGTAATTTTCAACTTATATACATGGAATTTCAGTTACAATTTTAAATTGAACAACAACAATTAAATACATCGATAAACTTACTGAAAACCCACAGATTTAATAATAATACTATGTTATTGTTTTTAGTGTGCCAACACGCAAAAAATGGAATTATAAATAAAATTTCGCATCAAAAAATAATAACAACGTTATTTTAATTAGTGCGAACTAGTTAAATAATTATTTACCAACTTGCAAACAATCATTTTACTACCATACCGACCTTCTTCCCCTCGAACTCCACTTCCATTTATTAAACACCCGAATAAATATATAATTTATTCTCTTAAATAAATATTTTATTTAAAACTAGTAAATAAATATTTATTAAATGTTAAATACAAAAATAAATGTTTTTATTTTAATTTATGTGATCATCTTAAGTTGAATAAAATTATTCCACGGTCTTGAGAATATTATTTATTTCATTAATTAAATTCAAATAAAATTTAACTGAGAGCACCAAATAAACATAGTGTGTGATCTTCTAGGATTCGTTCTTGTTGGAATCAGGCAGGCTTACTTAAAGTCCAAGAGTACTGTCTAGCAATGAGTCAAGGCACCCAAGAGAAATAACGTAAAGTCACTATAAATACATCTACATATGAACGATTACTGTGTAATATAATCCCTTTTTTACAATATCTAATCAAGAAGGTTTCATGATTGTGTCATCAAATTTTATGCAAGATACGACATTCTTTGACTACCTGAAATAAATTCTTCATTACACCATGGCCATTGAATTTCGCGCAACAGTTTAATTTCAATCAAAGGGTCAGAATATCAGCTCCCATAAATTGAAGGGACAAATCCGTCCTCATCTTATAAATTAATAACATGCCACTGGTGATGTACCAAACGTACCCTACTTCCTGCCATGTTTCTTCGTGAGAGTTTTCATTAGTGAATCAAAGTGCATAAGTTGTGGAAAGTTTTAATAATAATCATAATGTCTAATTATCATTACACAGTCTCGTAGATAAAAATATCTGATGACACCAAAATAAGCATAATTCGTACTAGAGGGTTTTTTCTCATAATATACAATATTGGAGATAACCTAGTGCGAACTTAATGAAAGGTAGTATCATTTTCTTATGAGTACTCACAACTGACAGTATGCATGCTACATGCCCCATCATATCATGTCATCCAACATCATAACTATATTTAAAAATATTGTTATATCATTTCAAGGATCTCATCATAGGGGGGAACTGCCATGACCTTATCAGTGAAAAAAATACTCTAGGACATTAGTACATCATAATCATGCAGAACAATGAACAATATGTAATAATAAATTAAATATCCATGTAATCAAAGAAAAACTAGTTGGTTATAGGACACAAACTCTTATAATTTTACCACCTTCTAATAGTGACAATAATTTAAATACAATTTTTAATATTTTATAAATATAATTTAAAAATATAAACATAATATTTTTAATTGGAACAAAAAAATTATCATGGGGTGAGTTTTTGTTCTTTTTCTGTGACGATTTAATTTTTCATGAATAATGAAAAATACAGAATTATTATTCAAAACTACTTTTTCAACTGGTATATTTATAAGTTTAAATTATATTTATAATTGGTTTTAATGAATAATGATATAAATTTTGAATCAATTAATAAAATATATTTAATTATAATATATTTCTCATTTAAATTATTTAATAAAAATATCTCAAACTTTTTAACAGTTTTACGATAAAACACTTCTTTTTTGTCTTGTCTGCATGATCAATTTTAAATAAATTTATGAATTTATTTGATTGGAATTTGGAAAAATTAATTTCATATTTGGTATAATATTATTTTATAATTTCATATATGTTCAACATAGTTTTTCCCTCATCTGGTCTACCTTCTCCGGGTTTCTTCTTCTCCCTTGCTCGTCCTCTTAGTGTTTCCCTTAACGCTTTGCCTCTCGGATCCTTGAAGGCCGTTTGTTTTCACCACAACCACATCTACTAAACTCTAAACTTTAGTTCCTTCACTATTATCTATGTCTGATTTGGAGTGAGGGATACTCTGAGTTTTTGATAAAGCGGTTTGGTGGACGTCGGTTTCCAGATGCCTTCGGATTCTATTCTTCTTACTTGTGTTTCATTCCAAGTTTATTTCTTTTCATTTTGTTGTTTCTTCTATGTGTTTCTATCTCATGTATTCTTAAATAGGTTCCCCACCTTTCTCTGACCTATCATTCCACTAATCCTTTACATGTTGGTTTTGGAGCGATGGATACATAGGGGTTTTGGGTCTGGGGTTCGGAGGTCATGGAGCATCCCTTGCAGGGTTTCATCCCCATGTTCCATTAGGGTTTCAACCCTAGCTATGCTTCCTTTAAACTATCAACTACTAGTTCTCATGCATTTTTTTCTATTGGTCTATATATATTTTTTTATTTATCTTATGGTTTTCTTCCTTTCTGGTGGTTTGTTCTCTTCAATGGTGATTTTGTGTTATGGTGTTGGTCATTGGTACCGAGATATTGAGATAGTGTTGATGGGATTTAGTATTCTGGTGGGATGTATAATCAATTCTGAATATGTGATTAAATATTGGATTTGGATATTATGTTTTTTACTAGTGTTAATCACTGGTGAAGTGGTTGAAGGTGATGATGGTGTTGATACTGATGGATTGATGTGACGACGGTTCAATGGTGTAAGGATAAGGTTAGTGGTTCGATGATTGTGGGGTCTCAAGAGATTGTTTTCCTTGATGGTGATGAAAAAAGATAGTTTTGGAATTTTTGGGGAATTTGAAGTGGGCTTTACGTGGCTAGAGATCAGGTATTTCTCATTTTGAATGTTTAAATTTGAAATTTGCAAATTTTAGGCTGCAGTTATTTGGGTGTTTGTAGTGGCGGTTGGTGATTTTGTATCTGGTTGGACTTGTGGTGGGTTCAATCTAATCCTTTAAAGTGTAATTTGAAAATATTAAAATATGGATTATGGATTATAAGAATTATCCTCCATTTTATTGACTTTGGACCATTATTTGGTCCAATTTATAGTGTAAAAACGTGGGTGTAATTCCCGAATGAAAAATTTACAAGAATTCCACTCCTCCTCCAATATAAAAAGGCACTCACCCCTCCCACAACCTCCGACCTCTCAATAAACTTTTCATCAATAAATATCTACACAAATATCTCCACATCATTCATATACTCAACCTCAAATCCCATCTTAGGTATGAAGTCTATCCAAGGAATCCCTTTTTCAGAAACCAAAACAAGTTACCAAATAAGAGATAACATCCTTCCTCAAGCTCTTTAGTTTGATTTATTTCTCCATTATTTAAATTATCATTATTACATGAATATATAATATATACAGTATCCTAAATAAGAAAATATGTATTTATGTTATGATTTATACCTAAAAATACACACATATCAATCTAATGGGTAACAAACTTACCGTTTTTTGTAAGTTTAACTACCACCTCAAGAAACAATGTTATTCATTTTTCCATTAACTCCTATAATGGTTGATAATTATGATGGAAAAACTAATTATATATGATATATATGATATTAATAATATCATCAGGTATCTATAACTTTTATATGGAAATTCTCTGTATTCGTTGCACTTTTTGGGAATATGATAACATTGTGTGTGGAAGTGTGGACTAACACCTCCTAGAAGAGATGTGATTCTTTCACATGGTACAAGGAATGTATAATGTATGTATTTAATTAAACATATGTGAAATAAATTAAATATATATTATAATAATGAAATAATTATCATTATGAATATAAAATATATCATTTTCTTTATTACCTTTCAAACACACTAAAAAGTGATAATGTTTGTCGTGGAAGTGTGCACTACCACTTCCTCAACATGCTGTGACACCATTTACATGAAATAAAAATATATATAATTATATATTAAAAATAACATGGTATTTATTATTTAATAAACATTATATAATTAAATAATTATAATTACCTTTTTTCTATAGCGATAATTGAAAAATGGGAATGTTACTCATTTGTATGTACGACCTAACGTGTCCCTCATTATAAATTTTGTACATTTTTTATAACCAAATTTCATAATTGTTTTTAAATTATAATTTATATATAAATATGATAATTATATCATTATAATACATTAGGATATTTTTATATAGTGACACCTTTGACCAATGTTGACCCACTAAACTCATTTTTTACACATTATCCAAATATTGTTAAAATACCCGAAGTAAAATTAATTGTTTAAGTAGTTGTTAAAAATAATTAAATAAGTGGAATAAATGAAATGATATAAATTAAAATTTTTCTAATTCATGTAAATAATTTACATAAGTATATTATTTAGGTATATAAAAATACTCCTGACATGTCAGACTCAAGTATAGGGATTTTATCTCAAATTCATTTTATTGAGGCATATTATAATGTTATAACTCTGTTTATTTTTTATGTTGCATATACTACCTGTTGAAGGGTTGTATCATGAATATCCATATTTTCCTGATATTTTATGTTTAATTTTATGTTATTACTTCAATGGTATTGAGATTCCAAATTTTCCAATGTGGTGTGCAACTCATCGGAATGATTAAATAATATTTTCCTCAAGAATGTTTTAATGTTCTTGTATTGGTATTTCTATTCATCGACATCAACAACAATGGTTTTTCAAATATCCTCTTCTAATGAATTATTTATAAATTCATATCTATTATTCGAGATAGATATTTTATAAGGCACATTTTACATGAATTAAATCAATTACTTGATATATGAGGAATTATTTTGATAGGAATGGAACGGGTGGGGCTTAGTTATAGATATCACCTTGATACATTACTAGTATCATGAGAAGAATATGTTGTCCAAATCAGATTATTTTATAATGCATTAAGAATAAATCATAAAGGTAAATGTATCATGTACCTAGAAAACAATCCATCCAATAATAAGTCATTTCCCTCATTTAGATTCAGATATTATATATCTAGGAGATTTTTGTGTTCATAAATATATGGATGAGTTCTATTAACCTTATATTGATTAAATTTCATATGATTCCATATATTAACTTTCCATGTTGACATTTATTTATCTAGTTATTTAAATTCCATGTTTTATCAGTTATGTATCTTTCCACTTTGATTACTCTCTTCGATTAATTATTTTATTCACTTTACCAACCCTTATAGGGAATTTGAGCTCACCCTTATTATGTTTCCTTTCCCCAAGTTATGATAAATTTTCCATTGAATGAGTTTCAAGGATTCCTTTTATTTAATTTTATTATGTATCATTTTTATATTCTTTTCCCAATTTATTATGGTTATTATGTATGTAATTTGGTTTTCCAAAATGATAAAATTTTTGTTCCATTGGGATTTGAAGCTTGTATCTAAACCGATGTAAAATAGTAAGGCATTACGTCTGAGCTTCGGAGGTTGGGGCATTGCAATTTGTATTAGAGTAGGTCTATAAGAAACATAATAAACTGACTTATAAAAACTTAAATTAGGGAACATAACACTAAGATATAATTTGATCATATTCATAGAAGAATATCCTATAATTTGGTATGTTAAAGATTATGTGGGACTTCCAATAACTACATACATTTTTGGATACTACAGGAAGGCATGGTTCTAGAAATATGTACGTAGGAAAAACAATACAAACATGGTTTTTTGGGACTAACTTGGTGTAACAAGGTACACGACTACATTCCTTACATCGCACCTAGTTTGACACTACTAGGGATATGTGCTTAGGATAATTAACATTTAATTTAAAACCCATTAGGGGGTATTTAAAAGTTGAAATGTCACCAAAGATATAATTTTTATGATTTTTAGATTATCTAAAAACCTATATTTAGTGCATGAATTAATTTTGAAATGACACCTAGTAGAATAGAACATGAACCTTCATAATGTACATGATCAAAAGTGTAAAAAGGATCATATATTTTATGTCCTTTAGAAAACATTTGAAAGGTAAATAGACTCCCATGAACTTTCCTCATATGAGGATATAATATCATGTGATAAATAGATGGGTTAATAAATCTCCAAGGACAATAAATTTTATGGAAAACATGAAAATAAGAGGATGTCAGTTCAAAAGAGGTATAATGGGAATATGGGAAAAAATTATTTCTCCAAGTGTGATAATTTTAATGCCCCGACACCAGTTACCCAGAGTCAGTGCATTATTACGTAACATTGGCATGATCATAAAAGATCATGTCTCAAAAAACCGATTAGTTTAGTAGCCTTGAAAAACACTAGATACATTCATAAATGTAACATTAAATCATAAAGAAAAAAATCACAATAACATGGGTTCCATAGTCCACACTCATATCCCCTTCAGTCTATCCCTGCAGGTAAGTCATACAATATTTCATCACATCCTGGGAAAATATAACATAGAATGGGGTGAGCTCAGATGCTCAGTAAGGATAACAATATAGCGGAAACTTTTATAAATAAACATAAGCATTTAAGGCAATGTATTACTAAAACAAAAGCCTTTTAAACATGATGTTCAGCATAATATGGAAAAAATAAAATTGAATAATGCCATTTACATATTCACATGGATATTCTACTAGTTGAATATTCACATGAAATATCAATAAGAACTTTCATAATGATGTAATTCATAATTCTAGACTATCATAACAATGTATCCAAGGCCTCATGCTAAGACTAAAAATAAGATTTTGTCAAGGCCTTGTTCCAAGACACTAGTTTGTCTCATGAGACCTACCGATGCATCGAGGAGCTATAGCGGGCTCCACCCATCACTTATTAAGTCCTATTAATTCCATATATGAAAAGGTTTAAACATATCATAAACCATTACATAATCGTATCAAATAAAATATGCATAAAGAAACATAACATTTCCACAATTCAATCACAAGATATCAATACAAGACATCAATATAATAAAAACATTATTAAAAATATTTTTAATACTAAAACAAAATAAAAGTTAAACATGGTATTAATTTTGCATTTAAAAAAACTTATGGCTTGTAGAGGAAGCCAGAACTAAAATAATGGTCATGGCGGCGGAGAAGTCGTTGTCGCCGCATACATAAGAAAAAACATTCCTTTGTCGTTTAGTAAAAACATGTCGTATAAAGAGATTCCTTTTGAATAAAAGTAAAATTCAAAGGGTTTTATACATCTTATAAAGGAAAGTTGTGTATAAAACAAAATATGCCTCAATGAAAGGGGATTGAGATGATGTCCCTAACCTCGTGTCCATCTTGACTCGATCGTTCTTTAATCTCCTGAATAATAAACTAAGCTAATATCTACATTATTAAGAATATTTTTAAAGTTAATTATTCCTTTTATATCACTTATTACAATGTTATAAACATTATGTAATTATTTAACTTAATAATGGTCGTTTTGTCGATCTTTGGTACTTGAGTCAAAATATAAACTTCTTTTAATTACAAGTTGTTCATGTGGTAAAATATCCATTATATCCAGAATTATATTCATGATGTATATATAATATATATCATATATATCTAGTATATATATTCCTTTATAATATTACATAACATTTCATGGTAAGAAATGAAATGCACTGTTCATGGAGACGGTAAGCCGTACGTACGCATGAATGCTACTTTCATTTATATTTCATATTTAATGGAATGAAATCATAATGATATAAAGGTGTATTATAATTCTTGTATAATATCATATAAAATATCATTTACTCCATCCTTTACACATCCCACATATTGCATTAACGATTCAAATCACTTTGAGGGGGCAGGTAGTCAGCACTTCCTAAAATGAAATTATCGCATTTACCCATAATGGAAATCATAAAGGCATGCCATAAATGAAACATACAGAAGCATAAGGAAAACATAAACATAATTTATATCATAAATAAATATAGTTACATCTTAATGGACAACATTAAATGTGTTAAAAGAAGATTGAACAATCATCGTTTCGTGAGGTAGTAATTCACCACCCATAGAAACAGTAAGTTCTTTAAATATTAGAGGAAGGTGTGTGTTATTTTAAATCAAATACATCTCATAAAAACATCTTAGTATATTTAAGATGCTATTTTTGTTACAAAATAAAATAATTATAAGAGGTTAAGGGGTTGGAGAAGAAAAATAAAACAAAAGAACAGAAGAGAAGACATTACCTTAAAATCGGGTAACTCTTCAGGATTTGGCCAAAGGCTTTCTTGGGAACACTTCTGCCCAAATTGAGGCTTATAGGAGTAAGATAGGGATGTTGAGAGAGTATTTGGGCATATGTTGGATGAGAAAAATGGTTTTTAATGTTTGAATAAGGTGGTAGAGGTGGGGGCCTTTTATAAGAAGAGAGGAGGGGCACTCTTGGAAAGTCAAGAAATTTTACGTTATTATATAATGAGTTTCTAATTTTAAATGTCCCAAAATTATATATTTAGAGGATACGGTGATAAGGGTTCGAAATCTAATCATAAAATAGGTTTTTGACAACTGTACATCTTAGAGTTTACATTATCTTTTCATTTTATTTAAATAGTTAATTAATGAGGTAATCGATGCATCATCATGGTGTCATAAAAAATTTAATTTATCTAATGTCTAAAATTTATAAAAAAATATCATGATGTAGGAAATATTTTTATCTTTGTAATGAATATTTATAGTCTAATATATCATTTACACAAACAAAACTAAATTTTTTTTACTTGGGTAATACATACTTTGGTGATACTTTCCGTTTAAAAAAATAATGTAATAAAATTTCACTATCACCAAAAAGTGATTCCATGGGGTCCCATAGTCTGGAACAAGGCATCCCATGGTCGGCCATGACACAACTAGTAGAATTAGGACACATTTTGGGGTCATTTTTTATTATTATGATATTATTTTATCACCCTTACTACCCGATTACTAATTAATCACGATAATTAAAGAAAATTATCGTCGTTACTATTCATAATGTAAAAAAACAAGTGTCTTAATTAAAAAATATGGACCTTCTCATTCCAAATATTGAATCCAATTTACCAAATTCCCAACACAAAAATTGTAGTAATTAATTTAAAAATTATTCCCGCTGTTAAAAAAATAGCGTGTTTTTAAGAAACATTATCAATCAAAAGTTTGACAATTGTTTATGTCCAATTTTAAATTTAAATTAATTCTAATGACCACCATTGGATAAAATGGTAAAATGATATTCTAATTATACTTTAAAACAACTAAATAGTATAATTTATCACTATAAATTATTCTGATTTAAAATGTTGTTTTTAAGTATTTTTCACTATTCATTGAAAATTGGAAGTTCTCGAAAAAATACCAAAAATTCAACATAGGATAATTTTGATATTACAAATCCAAAAATGATGACCATTATAAAATATAAAATTTATATAATTTCAAAAAGTGGGTATTACTATTCATAACGGCTATTTTGATTGGTTTCGGTGTGTAAGAATCTCGAACTTGCGTACAATGCAAGCTATTGCATTGTTGAAAGAGAATCGTATCATGGAATCTTGGGGTGTTACATTCTCCCATCCTTAAATAAATTGTTTCCTCACAATTTGAAATTGTTCTTCTAAAATTAAAGGTTCAAAGTAGAAAATACCTTTGTGGGAAACCCATATCTGAAATAGGTTTAATAAAAATATAACATTAAAATAAAGAAAGAGAAGTACAAAGGTCACCCGAGATTGCCTATACTAGGATTCTATGAAAACATGGATATGGAGGAGAAAAAAACCATCAAGGGATGATGGAGAGTTGTAGAAAATAGTATTAGGAGAAAGTTAACTACAAGAAAATCACAAACTTGTGATTGGTTAAACGATCATTGATTCCCCAGTACGAAAAGTTAACCGACAACGTTTTTGTTTTAAGTTACCATTCATAATGTTGAGGAATTTATTTAGGAGATTTACTAAGAATGTAAGGAAATATTCATACTTGTCATGTAGACTTTCATTCTTTAATAAATTTTTACCACAAACCCATCTTTCATTCAAAAAGATAATAGAACTCAAAAATATTATATTTATCCTAATCGTACAAGGTTCCAAATATTAAAACATACCATTTAGATTAGGAATACTATTTTGTAATAACTAATTACTACTTGTAGGCTAGTGTTAGGTAATAAAGGCATGTCTCACTATGGTTGTGGGTTCGATTCCTATAGCTTTGTTTGACGCGACGGGTTATCCCCAGACTTGCAGGTTGTCCTTTTCCTAAAACTATAGTATTATAATATTCCTAAAATAATCTTCTAAAATCTTTTAACCTTAAAAAATAATGTCCAATGTTTAACTTAATGCATTCCAACCTTTGTAGTTATCCAATATACCTTTGTCTAGATGTTCTCTAAAAGGTCCCTAAATTCAAAAATCAATTGTAACATCAGATTCCCCAAACTATGTAAAGTTTCTCTTATTGTAACATACCAAAAATATGATTACCTTTATCATATTAAAACCTTAATGAAAACAACAAGTACTGCAATACAATCCTTATATAGATCACATTATTCTTATAACCATAATATAATCCTTGAGTCCAAAAGCACCAATACATTAATTATTACACTTCAACTGTAGTAACAGCATAATATTGGCCTTGATCCCTTGGCTTTTCTGAGGTATGTTTCCCTGATACTTAGGACATTCATTTGCATAATCCCCCATTTCCTTATAATTTTAGCATTCAACATTTATAGCCTCTTTCTTTCTCATTCAATCATGAGCCTGGTGACCTTTTTCTCGACATTTATAACAAACTCCCATTCCTTTTAGGCAAGTACTATGCTGATTCTTCCCACAATTATCGCATAATAGAAAATCCTTCTTTCCCTTTTTCCTTTTATCTGTCTCTTTTTCTACCATTATCTTCTTCTCTTGCTTTACTTTATTGTCATATGACTTGGAGTATTCCTTTTCTGTCTTAATAGCACAGGAGACTATATCTTTGTATATTCAGAAAGATTGTGATTCTAATTCATGATGGAGAAATAGTTTTAACCAATTAAAGAAATGATAAATCTTTCTTCTTGTGTTATGTATATAATCTGCAGCATACCTTTCTAACCTTGTAAATTTGGTCTCATTCTTTGTGACATTATCATCCTCCTTTTTTCTCAAAATCAGAAATTGCATTTCCATATCTTCTCGATGGTCATCTTGAAAGTATTTTTCTAAGAATTTTTTTAAAATCCCTCCATTCCATACTTGATACTACTTCATCTTCCTTTTTGTTTTGAATCAGTGGCCACCATTGATCGGCATCTCCAATGAGGCGGTAAACTACCATGAAAAATTTCTCCCTTTCTCTACTCCCCAAGGTATGGAATATTTTCACTAAGGAGTTTATCCATTGCTCTTCTACTAATGGATTTTTACCCCCATTAAATGTTGGTGGTTGTTTCCTCATGAAATGATCTAACATTGATCTTCCATGTTGCAGATCAGGGTGCTCTATATGATTATTGTTATTATTCATAACATGAGTGAGTTGTCCTAGTGTACTGATAAGTTAATCAGTACCAGTTGTATAACCAGCTCCACTATAATTATCATGTGCAGGAGGGAAATCCCTACATGGAGTGCATGTATTGATACAGTTTCCATTCCTTCCACTAGCTGCCATTTCTAAACAGTGTCATAAACTAGATTAGTTTATTAATAGAAATACATAATTCCATACTTGTAAACACTTAACATAAATTGAACTATTTATAGATATAATCCATAAAAATGTTTTCTTTGAGGAGTATATACTCACAAACCCTTCATAATGGTTTGTAATGAAATCATGAATTATCCTAAGCATAACCCCTGAGAGTGTTATAACCAAGAGTGCAGAAAGGCCCGTTGTCGTGCACCAGTTCACGTTCGAGTCTAGCTCAAGGCGGTGTTTTCAGGTTTTACCCCTAGGTACATCTGTGCCAGAGCCGCCTCTACCTGCTCGTATCTAGATAGGGATGTATTGCTCAGAAAATACACAAAATCTATACTTTACCAAAATTATAGGATGTTCTTTTATACTAATCCTCAATGTATTTCTTAGGGATATGTTCTCTAATCAGAGTCTATCAAAATCTAGCTTCCAAGGTTAGAACTTAACTGCCTCTGATACCAACTATAACGCCCCGACCCCAGTTACCCAGAGTCGGTGTATTATTATGTAACATTGTCATGATCACAAAATATCATGTCTCGAAAGACTGATTAGTTTATGAGCCTTGGAAACACTAGATACATTCATAAATGTTACATTACATCATAAAGTGAAAAATCACAATAACATGGTCTTCATAGTGCACACTCATATACCCTTCAGACTATCCCTACAGGTCAGTCATAAAATATTTCTTCACATCCTGGGAAAAATAAAACAGAGAAAGGGGTGAGCTCAAATGCTCAGTAAGGAAAACAATATAGAAAAAACTTTAATAAAAAACATAATCATTTAAGGAAATGTATAACTAAAAAAAGCCTTTTAAACTTCAAATTTAGAATAATAAGGAAAAAATAAAATGAAATAATTCCATTTAATTATTCCCATAGATATTCTACTAGTCGAATAATCACAAGCAATATCAATAACCACTTTCATAATGATGGAATGCATAATGCCAGACTATGATAACCACGTAGCCAAGGCCACAGGCCAAGACTACAAATAAGACTTTGTCAAGGCATCTTGCCAAGACACTAGTTTGTCTAATGAGACCTACCAATGCATCGAGGAGCTATAGCAGGCTCCACTCGTGACTTATTAAGTCTAATTAATTCGTTATATAAATAGGTTTAAACATATCATAAACCATAACATAATCGTATCACATAAAACATGCATAAAGGAATCATAACATTTCCACATTTCAATCACAAGATATCAATAAAACAAATTTATATAATAAAAACATTATCAAAATGATTTTCAATACCAAAATTATAGAAAATTAAAACATGGTATTTATTTTTCATTTTAAAACATTATGGATTGTAGAGGAAGTCGAAACTAAAATAACGGTCACAGTGGCAGAGAAGTTGTTGTCACCGCATACATAAGACATAAAATTCCTTTTGTCGTTTAGTAAAAACACTTCTTATAAAAATATTCCTTTTTAATAAAAGAAAAATTCAAAGGGTTTTATACACCGTATAAAGGATAGTTGTGCATAAAACAAAATATGCCTCAATGAAAGGAGATTGAGACGAAGTCCCTTACCTCGTGTCCGACTTGACTCGATCGTTCTTTAATCTCCTGAATAATAAACTAGAGTTAATCTCTACTTTATTAAGAACATTTTTCAAGTTAATTATTCCTTTATATCACTTATTACAATGTTATTAACATTATTTAATTATTTACGTTAATAACGGTCGTTTTGTCGATCTTTGGTACTTGAGTCAAAAAATAAACTTCTTATAATTATAAATTTATCATGTTGAAAAATATCCATTATATCCAAAATTATATTCGTGATGTAGATATCATATATATAATATATATCCATATTATATATGAATTTATAATATTACATAACATTTAGAGGTAAGAAATGAAATGCACTGTTCAGGGAGATGGTAAGCCATACGTACGCATGAACACTACTTTAATTTCTATTTTGTATTTAATGGAATGAAATCACAATGATATAAAGGTGTATTATAATTCTAGAATAATATCATATATAATATCATTTAATCCATCCTTTACACTTCCCACATATGGCATTAACGATTCAAATCACTTTGAGGGGGTGGTAGTCCGGACATCCTAAAATGAAATTATCGCATTTACCCATAATGGAAATCATAAAGGCATGCCATAAAAGAAAAATAAAGAAGAATTAGGAAAACATAAACATCATATATACCATAAATAAATATAGTTACATCTTAATGGCCACTATGAAAGGTGTTAAAAGAAGATTGAACAATCATCGTTTCATGAGGCAGTAATTCGCCACTCACAAAAAATAGTGTGTTCTTTAACAATTAGACAAAGGTGTGTGTAAGTGTAAATCAAATACATCTCATACAAAAATCCTAGTATATTGTAGATACAAGTTATGTTACAAAAGAAAGTAATTAAAATATTTTAAGGCGTTGGAGAAGAAAATTAAAACAAAAGAACATAAGAGAAGGCATTACCTTAAAATCGGGTAACTCTTTTTGATTTGAGCCAAAGGTTTCTTTGGGAAGACATCTGCCCAAAATGAGGCTTCTAGGAGTAATAGATGGAAGTTGAGGGAGTATTTGGGAAGATCTTGGATGATCCAAATGGCTTTGATTGTGTGAATAAGGTGTAGAGGTGGGGGCCTTTTATAAGAGGAGAGGAGGGGCACTCTTGGAAAGTCAAGAAATGTTACATTATTATATAATGAGTTTCGGATTTTAAAGGTCCCAAAATTATATATTTAGAGGATAAGTTCATAAGGGTTCTAAATCTACTCATCCAATAGGTTTTTGACAAGTGTATGTCTTAGAGTTTACATTAACCTTTCATTTTATTTAAATTGTTAATTAATGTGGTAATCGCTCCATCATCATGGTGTTATAACAAATTTAATTTATTTAATGTCTAAAAATTATAAAGAAAATATCATGATGTAGGAAATATTTTTATATTTTTAAATAATATTTATAGTCTAATATATATTTTACACAAACAAAACTAAAATTGATTACTTGGGTAATACATACTTTGGTGATACTTTCCCTTTAAAAAAATAATATAATAAAATGTCACTATCACCCAAAAGTGATTCCATGGGGTCCTAAATTTTGGCACAAGGCATCCCATGTTCGGCCATGACACAACCAGTAGAATTAAGAAAACTTTTGGGGTCATTTTTTATTATTATGATATTATTTTATTACCCTTAACTACCCGAATACTAATTAATCACGATAATTAAAGATAATTACTGTTGTTACTATTCATAATGTCAAATAACAAAAGTGTCTTAATTACATAATATGGATATTATGATTCCAAATATGGAATCCATTTTACCAAATTACAAACACAAAAATTGTAGTAATTAATTTAAAAATTATTCCCACTATCAAAACAAATAGCGTATTTTTAAGAAACAATATCTATCAAAAGATTGGCAATTGTTTATGTCCAATTTTAAATTTAAATTAATTATAATGACCTCAATTGGATAAAATGGTAAAATTATATTCTAATTATACCATAAAACCATTCAATAGTATAATTTATCACTATAAATTATTCTGATTAAAAATGTTGTTTTTAAGTATTTTTCACTATTCATCGAAAATTGGAAGTTCTCGAAAAAATACCAAAAATTTAACATAGGATAATTTCGATATTCTGAATCCATAAATTAAGTCCTTTCTGAAATATAAAATTTATATAATTTCAAAAGGTGGGTATTAATATTTATAATTGCTATTTTAATTGGTTGCGGTGTGTTAGAATCTCAAACTTGCGTACAATGCAAGCTATTGCATTATTGAAAGAGAACAGTATCATGGAAGCATGGGATGTTACAATAATTGTGGAAAGAGACACCTCGATACTTTCTTAAAGGTAATTGTAGTTTGTCATAAGTATGAAAAGAATGCCTCCATGTTTTTTATTTCATGATAAATAATGAAAATTATAATGTGAAATGATTCCATAGAAAAGAGATGGGACAGAATACAAGTCATTGTCTCGTGCTTCAAAATAATATACCCCAAAAAAGGATAATGGATCATGGTCAAGATTATTCTACAACCACATATGAATATAAATGATTAATATTCTTAGGTTTTGATTATATAATTATGTCATGTGAGTATTTTATCAATCATGTACATTTTATAATAATTAAGGAATATATGAGTATTTTTCTATTGTATCTCTTCATTAAGGATTTGAGATCATGTGTTTAATGGTAAAAACAAAAGTAATTCTATAGATAGTTAAAAAATTTGGAAAACACATAATTAAGAGGAAGATAACCCTCAATATATTCCTAATATTGAGATAATTATGTTGTAATAATGCAATGATTTATTTGGATATTGTTAATTGGATAGTACCATCTACCTTGGAACTGATTAATGGTTTGTTGAAAAAGTGTTTTATAAAATGATTGATTGAATTTAGAACATGTTTAGACTTATTGAATATATCTAATGATATGTATTTTACATATTGAATAAGGATGAATTAATGTTTCCAATATATTATTATAGTAATAAATGTTATTTCAATATTTCAAGAGCATTCAGGATGAAGGTGTTTATGTGATCACAGTTTTTTAATTAAATTTCTATTTCATGTTGATTAAAGGAAAATGATATGTTTATTTTTGAAATACTATGCCCTTCCTTCCCAACTCTTGGATCATAATATTTTAGAAAATTTAAAAATTTATAAAATTGTTCAAGTTGATCTTTGGATGAGGCTTTACAGTATGATGTTTTGCAACTCCATATGATGCATCATTTTCTAAGTAATGAAGTAGGAATATTTCCAGAAACAACCAATGGATAAGAGTTTAATTATGAAAAAACATATATTTACTAATATTAATATAGAGTGAAAAGATTTCTGAACTATAGGAAAAACAATATTTAAAAGAAAATTTTTCCATATTATAAAAATTTCTTTTGATATCAATGAAAAATTAATAATATTGGTTTATGGATATGCGGTCATCACCTTTCAACTAAACATGTTCTATAACAATCTCCATCAGAACCTTCTTATTATATTTTTCTTTTATATCTATGTTTCAATTTCCCACCAATGTTCTCATACAAGGGGACCTAGTTATGTTACCATTATACATTCAATTATAAATTGTTGAAAATATTTGTTATTAACCCTATTCACGATGTAGGTTTTCCACAATAGTTTATTATCAATCCTTTGATTACTAGGATGAATTGTCAATTCTGATCAGGCAATTTTTTAGTGTTGGGGAAATGTAACACACCGTGGAAAAAAAATATTTTCCTTTAGGAATAAATATAATTTTGTTCTTAGAATGATTTTTATGAAACAAAAATTTATGATTATGTTACATGAAATATAAGGTTTATCTTTATTTAAATCAATCACCTAGGTTACCTTGCAATACACGCAAGAATATGTTTTATGGGATAATAATATATTATGAAAAATATTATTATTTTATAAGATAAAACTAGAAATTATATTATTATTTATGAATAAGATAAAATAACTTATTAAAATATATAGTTTAGCTAACTATTTAAAAGTTATTTAGAAATTAATATAAGAACTAATTGAATATAAAGGTAATATTTTTATCAAAAAATATTTTTATTCTCACAAAGATGTTTTATCATAAAAAATTAAATTAATTAAAATTATTGATTAATATTTATTTAATATATATATATATATATATATTAAATAAAATATTTTTTTAATTAATCCAATATTATTGATAAGCATAATATAAGAATGAAAAACATTTTATACAGAAAACCAATATTTTTATAAATGTAATTTTACGTTGTTTTAATGGTTTTCCTACGTGAAATATAATTTTTGAAAATTTTATTATTTTCATATGAAGAAAAAATTTAAATTTTATATAATAAAATAAAAATTATCTTATATTAAATGTATGATATTTTCTATTAAGTTCTGTTTTTTAAAAAATAGTAAAAAATTATGAATTTTAGTTCAAAACTGCTTTTTCATCTATTTTATTTGTAGATATGAAATAGAATATTTATTTGTTTAATAGTCTAATTATAATAATATGACATCAATAAATCTAAATTTTGTCATTATAATAAATTTTACACTGAGATTATATATAATAACAACTCAATATTTTGTACATTTTTACTCTAAAACCAGCTTTGTCCTCCCGTCTGCGGGATTAATTTTAGATTAATTTACCCCACTTATATGATTTGAATTAAAATAAATGGATTATATATTAGTAATAATAATAAATTTTTATTTATAATAAATTAAACATATTATTTTACCCAAAATAATAGTGAATGTGATATTAATATATTATAATACATAAGAGAAAAATTATCTTAACAAGGGACTAAGCATTAAACATTAAGGTGAAAATAAACTAGAAACCTGCCAAAAATATATTTTATGACATATTTAGACCCAATAATAAAATTTATTTACATTATAGTACTATGTGTGTCAATTTTCATAGGATAAACATGGTTACAATTCCCTTTCCAAAAATTTACCAGAATGTCACTTCTCTACTGTAAAAATGCAACCACCCCTCTCACTTAAACACACATCTCAAGCCACATTGATTCAAAATAGATCATCCAATATATATAATAAAGATCTTATAATCAATATATATACCTAACCATTGGAAATAATCTATCCAAGAAATACCATTGGTGAAACCAAAAGAAGGTACCCGAAAAAGAGGTAGTATCCTTCCCCAAGTTCTTTAGTCTTATTTCCCTATAAAATATTTCAATTATCCTTATTAAATTATTATATAAAATAATAATAATAAATGTACTTATAGTTTTTCATGTTATGTTTTATACCTAAAATTGCACACGCTTCCATCTAATAGGTAATAAGCTTACCATTCCCATGTACATCGAACTACAACCTCATGGTATGAAATTTTTAATTTTTATGTTACCTCCTCTCATGGTAGATAATTACGATAAAAATGATATTTTTAGAAGATATATATTATATAATTTATTTATTTATTCTTCTGTAATTTTTATATATAACATATGTTAATTTTTTCCATTTTATGGGAATATAATAACATCGTTTTTGGATGTGTCGACTACCACCTCTGAAAAGTGATGTGATTCATTCACACGATACTTGGAATGTATAAAGAATGGATTTAATTAATAATTTTTGACATAAATAAAATTATAATTTATTAATAAAATAATTAACTTTCTATAAATATAATATATTATTTTCTTTATTACCCATTTCAATCAATAAAAAGAGATAACGTTGATCGTGGACGTGTGTACTACAACAACCTCAACATGAAGTGAGTACTTTTACATCAAAAAAACATATATATAGTTATATATAATTATATAAAACTATATTTATGATATTATTACCATTATATAAGGATATTATTTTTAAAAATCTTTTCATAACCATCATTGAAAAATTGGAATGTTTCCCATGCGTACTTACAACCTACTGTCTCTATGGTTATAATGTGGTCAATTTTTCATAACCATAAATCGTAATTGAATTTAAAAGTATAATTTATGTATAAATATGATAACTATATCATTATTATTATTATGTATTTGTTTATATAATTACCCCATTTACCATTGTTTACCGACCAAATTCATTTTTGACATAAAATCCAAATATGGTCAAAACACCTGATGTAATGTTAATTATTTATGTAGTTGTTTAAAACATTTAAATAAGGGAAATAAAATTAATAATAGACATGAAAAGATTATAAATCAATTATATAATTTACATAAGTTTATTATTTAGTAATATACATACACACGTGACATGTCTGACTTAGGGTGAGGGATTTCATCTTAATTTCATTTCATTGAGGAATATTGTCTTGATATTCACCTAGATTATTTTTTATAGTGTATATACTACCCTTTGACATATTATATCATGAATATTCTTATACTCAGGATATTATATGATTAATTTTGTATTATTCCTTCAGTGGTATTATGATTCAAAATGATTCAAAGTGGTACACGATAGTTTGGAATGTTTAATGATTATTTTAATCAAGAATATTTTAATAGTTTTTCTATGTTATCTCCATTCATCAACATCAAAAAACCCTTATTTTCACATTACCACAACTTTGAAATTATTGATAAATCAATATCTCTTGTTCAATAAGGATATTTGATATGGAAAATTGTTTAAAAATTTAATAGATTACTTGATATATGTGGAATGCTTTGGATAGGTAAAACATGGGTGGGATTGGTTATAGACAACCCCTAGATGCATCAGAAGACCCATGAGTTGAATCAGTTGACCAAATAAAAATAGTTTAAACTATATTGAGAAAATATCTTGATGGTAAATTTACCATTACTTGGGAAATGTGGCGTCAGGTAAATAATAATTTATCTCATTTAGATTTAGGTATTATTTCCTGGTGATATTTTTTTCATTGATATGTCCATTGATTGATTATATTCACGGTTTATTGAATTAATGGAATGTGTTTCCGTTTCTTACTGTTACATATTAACATTATCATCTCTATTTATTTTAATTATATGTTTTATCGGATATTTAAATTTACATGTTGATTAACCTAATCAATTCATTATGGCTTCAACATTACCTACCCTTACTATGAATTTGATCTCACCCTAATTATGTTTCCATTCCGTGGGTTATGAATATGATTCCTCTGTTTAATATTTAATTATTAGTTTTCATTTCGTTGGATTCTATAAAATTTTTTTATTTTATTTTCCAAAATATTATGGTTATTATATATGTAATTTGGTTTTAAAAAACATATAAACTATCTAGTCCCATTGAATTTGAAGCATGTATCTATGCCAATGTAATAAAGTAAGGAACTGGGACCATGCATATAGAGTTGGGTGTTACATTTCCCATGGTTCTTATACTATATTTCTGGTGTTCTATTACTAATTTTATTTAATAAAAAATAATTATTTCAATTAAATTGATTTCTTTATTTGAAAAAATATAGTGTTTAATTTTATTATTGTAGCTATGGAAGGAATAATGTTTTTGTAACCTATTATGAATATGAGTTAACACCCAACCCACACCCTTGGGTGTATGTATATCTTTTTTTATGATCTATATAAAAGAAATTACTTTCGTTGGGGATAGGTTAGTTCTATGTGCTAATTGTTTCTTTTGGGACAAGTTTTGGTGGCAGTGGCATAAGGGAATCTACACTAGTACAATCATGACCTTTAGCGGCTGCCAAAAGCTGTCTCTAAAGGTCTATAGAGGCCACCTAGCGTCCGCCAAATGGTGGCCACTTTTTTCCTGTCACTACTACTATTAGCGACCGCCATTTGGCGGCCACTACAGGAGGTGATGCAATCACCTACAACGACCGCCTAACGGTGACCGTTATAGGCTGTCCCTAGAGCGACCGCTATAGGTTTTTAAATTTTTTTAAAAAGTTATCAATAATACAAGAAATTATACCCACAAAAATCTCATCAGTCATCTTCCTTTCTCCAAATCCATCATCAAATATAACTGTATAACCAAATTAGTACCGAATAAAACCTATAAAAAATAATTGAAACAAATTAACATATTTAAATTTAAACATACTGTAACAGATCGAAGGTATTTTATTTTCAAAATATATTCATAATTTTTATTACCATTGTAAAATATTAAAATCGTTAATTTTATGGTTCTAATTAGATTGTTTCCTTGTGATTTCAGCTCAATCCAATGTCATCCTCTATGAATTTGACCGTTAAAGGCCCGGTTTGACCATTTGTGACACCAGAAGTGCATTCTCGGTCACCACGGGCACACGGAACCTCTGATTGACATGTCTGTGCCCAAAAACATTAACATTTACTCACCCATTTTTTTCATCTGATTTCTGGTCATTCTGACTTTCTTCAGCCAGTTTGGACCCCCCACGAGCGTTTATAAAGCGCGCCCAACACTTAAAAAATGCATATTCAGTCGTACCGAAAAAACCACACATATGATTGGTGTGTAGTCTCCTCGTACACTTAATGGATAATAATTATATTTTTGACTTGTGATTTCACATCAATCTGATGTCGTCCTATATGAATTTGACCATTAAACGTCCATTTTGACCATTTATGACACCTGAACTACGTTCTCGGTCACCGCGGGCAGACGACACCTCCGATTGACGTTTCATCTATGTGACCACTTCAAAATTCACTCACCCATTGTTGTAATATAATTTTTGGCCGTATTGACTTCATTCGTCTAGGTTGGACCCCCCCCCCCACGCGCGTTTATGAAGCGTTCCCAACACTTAAAAAACACATATTGAGGCGTACCTCACAAACTGCATGTCTGATTGGTGTTTCGTCTCCACATACATGTCACAAATAATAATTAGATTTTCTCATTGTGATTTCATGTCAATCTGATTTGTCCGCTATGAATTTGACCGTTAAATGCCCATTTTGACCATTTTTTGACACCAGAACAGCGTTATCGGTCACCACGGGCACACGACACCTCTGATTTAGGTGTCTTCTATGCAAACACTTCAAAATCCACTCAACCATTATTTTCATCTGATTTCATACCATTCCGACTTCGTTCTACCTGTTTGAACCCCCCACGTGCGTTTATGAAGCGCGCCCAACACATAAAAACACATATTGAGCTGTACCGCACAAACCGGATGTCCGAATAGCATGTCGTCTCATTGTACACGTCACGAATAATAGTTATATTTTCGACCTGTGATTTCATGTTGATCTGTTATTCTCCACTATGAATTTGACCATTAAACGCCTGTTTTGGCCGTTTATGACACCAGAACTACGTTCTCTGTCACCGCAGACACACGACACCTCTGATTGATATTCTATATACGCGACCCCTTACCAATTCACCCACCATTTGTTGTCATATGATATCAGGACATTCTGACTTCGTTCTGCCGGTTTGGACCCCCCACGTGAGTTTATAAAGCGCACTCAACACTTAAAAAATGCATATTGAGTTGTACCGCGCAAACCGCATTTCTGATTGGCATTTAGTCTCCTATTACATGTCACAAATAATAATTAGATTTTTTCCCTATGATTTCTGGTCAATCTGATGTCATCCTCGATGAATTTTATCATTAAACACCCATTTGGGCCATTTATGACACCAGAACTGCGTTTTCGGTCACTGCGGGCACACGACACCTCCGAATGGTGTTCCTTCTACATGACCAATTAACAATTAACTCACCTGTTGTTTTTTTATTTCAGTCTATTCTAACATTGTTCAGCCATTTTGGACCCCCCCCCCACGTGCATTTATGAGGCACGCCCAAATTTTAAATAAATGCTTATTTAGTAGTATCACACAAAACGCACATCCAATTGATATATTGTATACTCATACACGTCACAAATATTTATTACATTGTTGTCCTGTGATTTCAGGTCAATCCGTTGTCGTCCACTATGAATTTGACTGCTAAATGCCTGTTTTGGCTGTTTTTTACACCAGAAGTGCGTTCTCGGTCACCGCGGGCACATGGCACCTTCGATTGATGTGTCGTCTGTGAGACCACTTCACAATTCACACACCCATTGTTTTCATCTGATTTCAGTCCAATCCAACATCATTTGGTCAGTTTGAACCCCCCTATGCGCATTTATGATGCATGCCCAACACTTCAAAATGCATACTGAGTCGTATCGTGAAAAACACATGTCTGATTGATGTTTTGTATCCTCATACATGTAATGAATAATAATTAGATTTTTTATATGTGATTTAAGGTCAATATGATGCCATCCAATATGAATTTGACTGTTAAACACCGGATTTGGCCGTTTGTGACACCAGAAGTGTGTTATTAGTCATCACGGGAACACGACACCTCTGATTGATATGTCGTCTGCACAAACACTTCACAATTCAGTCGCCCATTGTGTTCGTCTGATTTCAGCCCATTCCGACATCATTCGGGTGGTTTGGACCCCCCCCCCCACGTGTGATTATGAAGCGTGCCCAACGCTTATCAAATGCATATTGAGCCGTATCATGAAAAACGCATGTCTGATTGATGTTTCGTCCCCTTGTACACATCACGAATAATAATTATATTGTTGACCTGGGATATCAGGTCAATCTGATGTCGTCCTCTATAAATTTGACCGTTAAATACCAGTTTTGGCCTTTTATTACACCAGATCTGTGTTCTCAGTCACCGCGTGCACACAAAACCTCCGATTGATGTGATGTCTACGCAAACACTTAAAAATTCACACACCTATTGTTTTCATCTGATTTCAGGCCATTATGACTCCGTTCGTCCAGTTTAGACCCCCACGTGCGTTTATGAAGTGTTCCCAACACATAAAAACGAATATTAAGCTGTACCACACAAACCACAAGTCTGATTGGTGTGACTTCTCCTCGTAAACATCACGAATATTAATTATATTATTGACCCGTGATTTCACATCAATCTGATGTCGTCTGCTATTAATTTTACTGGTAAACTCTAGTTTTGGAAGTTTATGACACCAAAATAGCATTCTCGGTCAGCGCGGGCACACAGCACCTCTGATCAACATGTTATCTATGCGACCACTTCACAATTCACACTTCCATTATTTTCATCTTATTTAAGGCCATTCCGACTTTGTTCGGCCTATTTTGACCCCACCCCCCACACACACATTTATGAAGCGCACCCAACACTTAAAAAATGAATATTGAGCAGTACTGCACAAACCACACATCCTATTGACGTGTCATCTTCTTGTACACATCACGAATAATAATTATATTGTTGACCTATTATTTCAGGTCAATATGATGTCATCCTCTATGAATTTGACCGTTAAATGCCCGTTTTGGCCGTTTATGACAACAGAATAGTGTTCTCTGTCACCGTGAGCACACGGCACCTCCGATTGATGTGACGTCTACGCGACCACTTCAATATCCACTCGGCCATTGTTTTAATCTGATTTTAGGACATTCTGACTTTATTTGATAAGTTCGGACCCCCCTCCCCCCACACACATTTATGAAAGGCGCCCATCAATTAAAAAACCCATATTGTGTCGTACCACGCAAACCAGATGTCTGATTGGTGTGATGTATCCTTTTACAAGTCATTAATAACAAATATATTATTGACCGGTGATTGCAGGTCAATCCGATGTCGTCCACTATGAATTTGACTGTTAAACACCCGTTTTGGATGTTTATGACATGAGAACTGCGTTCTCGGTCACCATTTGCACACGGCACCTCTGATTGACGTTCTGTCTGTGTGAACAATTAAAAATTAACTCAAGAGTTGTTATTGTCTAATTTCAGACCATTCCAACATTTTCGGCTAGTTTGGACCCCCGCACCCCCGGCGCACATTTTTGAAGCGCACTCAACACCTAAGAAACGCATATTGAGATTTACTGTGAAAAACGCACATCCGATTGATGTGTCGTCTCCTATTACATATGAAGAATAATAATTAGATTGTTTATCTGGGATTTCAGGTCAATCTGATGTTGTCCGCTATGAATTTGACCGTTAAATGCCTGTTTTTGCCACTTATAACACCAGAACCGTGTTCTCAGTCACCGCAGGCACATGGCACCTCTAATTGACGTGCCTTCTGCATGATCACTTAACAATTAAATAACCTGTTATTTTGGTCTGATTTCAGTCCATTCCATATTCAGTCAGCTAGTTCCCCCCCCCCCACATGCGTTTGTGAAGCACGCCCAACACTTAAAAAAACACACATTGATCCGTATAGTGAAAACAACATGTCTGATTCTCATGTCGTCTCCTCGTAAACATCATTAATAATAACTATATTTGTTTCCTATTATTTCATTTCAATCCAATGTCGTCCAGTATTAATTTGACCACTAAATGCTCGTTTTGGCAGTTTTTGACAGCAGAACTGCGTTCCCAGTCACCGCAGGCACACGAAACCTCTGATTGACGTTTCGTCTACGTGACCACTTCTTAATTTACTCACCAATTGTTTTCATCTAATTTCAGGCAATTCCTACTTCGTTTGTCTATTTTTCACCCCCCCCACCCACGTGTGTTTATGAAATGCGCCCAACACTTAAAAATGCATATTGAGTCGTACCGTGCAAACCGCACATTCGATTGATCTTCCATCTCCTCGTACATGCCAGAAATAATAAATTAGTTTTTACCCTATCATTTCAGGTCAATCTGATGTTGTACACTATTAATTTGACTGTTAAATGCCTTTTTTGGCCATTTATGACACAAGAACTGTGTTCTCGGTCACTGCAGGCACACGTCACCTCTGATTGACATGCCGTCTACGTGACCACTTCACAATTAAATCAACCTAGAAAGCTACAAATATCAAAAGAGTTCTTGGGATTATCCCAAGAAACAACTGCCTGAATTTTCGATCCATCCACTGACACACCTTCCTCTAATATTATTTGACCTAATAACTATTCCTAATCAATACAAAATTGACATATATATAGCTTGGCTTAAACTCGACGCTCTATAAGTGTAATCAAAATGGTGCCAAGATATTGGGTATGATCATCATCAGTCTTGGAGTGCATGAAGATGTCATCCAAAAATACTAAAACAAACTAATCTATGTAAAATTGGATGATTCAATTCATCAAATATATAAAAACTTCTATAGAATTAATCAGCAAAAATGAAATTACCTCATTCATGGGGTTTATCCTCATCTTGATAAATAGTATCACGACAATGTAAACTAGTTGTATTTAGATCCTACAATATATATCAATATTATGTATCTTAAATATATCAATAAAAGTCAATCTGAGTATGGTTTGTATTATTATTTACCTATCTCACAACTTGTTGTGTGTTCATTTCATCGATACATGATGACATCTGAGACAAACTCTCCTCATACTATGCACATAACTGCTGAAACTTTGCATCAGAATTGCACTGCATATCCTGCATGGAAGCATCTATCTCAGTCTGTGTGCGCATCCCTGAATCTCTACATGCACCCATCACATCTTCTCTAACAACTGCACGTCATGGGACACCACCGCCATAAGAAAAAGAATAACCATGACTGTCACGCCCCATGACACGGTGAAATATTTCATATATACACACAATACTACGATGTTGATCCTCTGGAAACTCTGCTAACTGAGCATCAAACTGATCTTGTAGCATACAATGAATCAATGATCAAATAGGAATAATTTAAATAAAATTAAAATACATTTATTTGTATATAATTTGCTTACTATAACACCTGCAACATCAGGATCACACACCCTACGAGTCCTCACCCATATGGACATCTGATCGATCAGCTCGTTGCGTTGGTGTAATTATAATAAAGGGATTCACCATGTTATACTAAAATGATTTTAAAATATGAATGAATAGTGAATTCTAAACATACATCATTTCTAAGCTGTGACACATGTCAAGTGCCATGATTGGAAGGCGTGCCCTGCATCGCACAATTATGTAAATGATGATCAGACTCGGTCTACATTCAACGTATTTACTTAATAGTCATTTGAAAAATTAGTCATTTATAGATTGAAATTAATATATCTTACCATCGCCACCTCACTCAACAAAAACGCAACCAAATCCTACCACTGCACAAGAAGAATGCCCGGAGGGACTTGTTGTAGAATAACTGGCACACTCGCAAATGGTGTCTAGTGATCTCTGTTTACCCTTGACTTGTAATCCTTCCATAATTTTTGGCATTTGGACTAACATACAGCCCAAAACTCATCTTGATAGGATGTTAAATTATCATGTTAAAAAAATTGTCTGTAGATGGGACAATAATAATTACAATATCATGAATAATTAAACAATGAATTTACCTGATCATCCAGCTATAATCGTTCCATCGTATCTTGCGGGAAATAACTCAATTCACTAGTCGTTATAGAGAATCTATGTGAGACTCATATCACATGCCCAAACTGATGACTCAATACAGTAGCACCTTCTCTGACTAGAGGAAATGTGTCCTCAAATAACACATCTAATCGGGCTCCAATGTTCTCGGAATGAACCCCTCTACTAGGACCCATGCGTCTACTGGAAGATGCACTAGATCCTTAAAAACATAAATTCATAATTCAATTACAATATGAATTAATGATTATAAACAGTTAGAGAAATATACAACAAAAATTATAATCAATTAATTTAGAAAAATGAAACATACATACCAACAACATCAGGTGAACCACTGTGACCACCCTGTGACACACCTACATTTAAAAAATTATAGTTAAATCTCAAAATTTTTATACATATATAAGTCATAAATATTTTTCCAAACAATAAATGGGGATATAATTACAATTTTCACTAATCATGTAAGTCTATCATATCTCCTTAAACTGACTCTCTGGCCCATAGTATATCTTCATCTCATACAGCTACTGTTATTTTTTCAAGTGATTGGTCAAAAAAGGCATCAACTTCATGTTCCTCTTGCACAATCAGAGAAACCCCTTTTCTAGACATTTTCACCACAACTTTCTGATCAGAATAAATGCCGAAAAAGTAGTCTTATTCTTCCTATGATGTCAATATGAAGGGCTCATTGCTTATTCAGTCATCTTTATATATCGTATTGTTAATTTTTACTAATGTAAATTGAAAGTTATGAACTGGATTGACCCAATCACACCTTAACAATATGTGATTTAACCCAAGACCATAAATAACCTCAATAATATCTCACAGCAATCCATACTAATAACCTGCATCAACAAAAGATCAACCAAAACCACTAATTTGTGTGTCTCGGTTCATGTCAACATCAATAATATGAAATCAAAATATTTTAGAATCCAAATACTTATAGTGACGAGCTATAATAAATGGACCATCAACTAGTTGGTTGAGTTCTTCGCTCACATGATTGGTTAAATCACGTAACATTTGAATCTAAAAATTTCACATATATAGTTTAATGGGTAATGTATTGTAAAAATACAACTAAGTTTCAAAATAAAAACATTAAATCAATTATACGTAAATGAGTCTTGAACCACTCATGAAATTTGTTGAAATGTTGTTTTTGGATTTTATTGTCAGTTGCATGGGACTTTGAAGATTTCAACTCAGTGATATGAATCCTAAATCGCAACAAAATATAATGTAGGCAATAAAATAAATATAGAAACAAAATACAATAAACTATGAAATGAACTATATCAATGGATCAACTGATGGATTTTTGAACAACACATATCAATGAGCTTGAACCCACTCATCATTCTACATAACAAACGTTATTCCTTCTCCAATTGGACCCGCGTCATGCTGGGGTGGTTTATATATCTTTGTTTCAATGCCATCAATATATGAAGCACAGAAATTTGTACACTTATCCATTAAATATCCCTTGGAAATTGAGGCTTTCGGGAAATATTTGTTTCACACATACCATTTCAATGTATTTAAGTATCGCTCTATTGGGTACATCCACCTGAATTGCACAGGACCGCCAACAATTACTTCACCAGTTAAATTCAAGGTCAAGTGAACCATGACATAAAAAAAGATGTCAGGAATAATTTTTCTAAGTGAAATATTGCAAGTAAAATCTTATCCTGTAGCTTTTTTAAATCACTCACGCGATGATTCCTAGAACAGAGTTGTTTGAAAAAATTAGAAACTCCAATCAACGGCTCAACAACCTGGGCAGGTAATCAATCAAGATTTGATATAGGAATTAACTGCTGAAGTAGATTATGAATATCATGACTTTTCAAACCCTGTAATTTCATGCTCGTTATATTCACATGCTTCAAGATATTAGAGAAATAACCATATGGAAACTTATCAGTCTTCAAAATTGATAGAAATGTTTGTTTCTCTTTGTTACTCATTGTGTACTATGCAGTAAGCATTTATACCATATTAACTTTTCCTGGATGTTAATGTAAAGGTTTTCTCAATCCCATTTCTTGCAAATCACGTCAAGAATTAGCAATATACTTTGATTTCCCCTTGACGCCTAAAATCGTGCATGATATATTATGACATACATTTTTTCAATGTGCATCACATCAAAATTAGGTCTTAAAATATTATATTTTCAATAAGGAAATTCAAAGAAATACTATGTTTCTTCCAATAATGACTTCACTGTCTATTTTTAACAAAAATAGAAGGCAATGCAGGAACCAATAAAACATGAAAATTATACATTGTATGGTTGTTTTCTTGATCAGGTTCTGCACAAATTTCAACCCCAGACAGTATTTTTGGTTATGGGTCATACTCTCTATTCCCATCAAACAATACACGGTATTTTCTGAACCTGTTCAATGGAGGAAGAAAGAATATGTGAACAAGATATCCCCACTTTTACAATGCTTAATCCATATAGATTTATTACTCTTATTAAAATAAGGGAAAAGAAATTCTCCTTTTCCAATCCAACCTGATAAGTTAGCATACACTGAGAAATCATTAATTGTCCATAACAAAGTGGCCTGAAGTCTACACATTTCATTAGCTACCAAGTCAAAAGTTATTACACCACTGGCCCAAAATTCTTACAACTAATCAATAAATGGTTTCATATAAAAATCAATTTTATCGGTAGGTCCTCTCGGTCCATCAATTACAATTGACAGTAACAAAAAAGGTTACTTTATACATACCCATGGGGGAGTGTTTTATGGAACCAACACCACTGGAAACGTACTATGTGTCACACCAACCATAGACCTAAATGGGTTAAAATCATCTGCGGCCAAACCCAGTCGAATATTATGATCATCTCTGGAAAAGTATGGGTGTCTTTGATCAAACTATTTCCATGCCAAAGAATCTGTTGGCTGAGTTAATTTTTCAAACACTTTCTTTCTCTCTGAATTCCAAGTCATCGATTTAGCAATTTTAGTGGACAAGGGGAATCTTTTCAGTATCCGTTTCAGTGGCAAATAATGCCTTTGTTTAGTGGAAACTTGTTTCCCATGATTCAAGACTCTCCCTAGAAGAATCTGACTACCTTGATTAATCTCATTGGTCAACCACCTAGATTTATAGCAAACAGTAAAAATATTTAATTGTGCATTCTCTTTTATAAACAACATACAATTATTGTGACACACATCAATTGTATCATATGTAAAACCAAGATCATCGATAAACATGCTAACTTGAAAAAATGACTCAGGAATCTTCACTCCAGTAGTGATTACCTTCTTCAACAATACCAACAACATGTAGAATAAGGTGTTTGACCATAGGTTCAAGGCCTTGAGGTGTAACAATTCATTTATGAATTAATATTTACTATATTTAGTGTATCCAGGATATAATTTAGTATGTGCATCATCAAGAATTTCAAATAATTTCACTGCTTCTCCATCTGCAAAGGAGAGAGGATTAATCGATCCGACATCATCATTTAAGACATTACTATATTTAGGTTGAAACTGGCGCATCATATCATTTAGAATTATGTTCATCAGAACAACTGTTCTCAAATCAATATTTATATGATTACTATCTGAGTGATGATATGAAATATAATGTTCTCCATGACGTGTCCATGTCTTATTGTTTTTCAAAAACCAATTCAAAAACAAATGTTCTCTAACACTATCTCATTTGAAGAGATTTCTATTTGCACATTTTCTGTATGGACAACTAATCATATCGTTTGGAAATCTGTTGGTAAAATCCATAAATCGCTTAATACCCTCAAAATATTCAGCTGAAAACCTATCTTGTATATCAATACAGCTCTTATATATATCTATATTTAATAGAAATAAAAATTGAAATATCTTATATAAATTATAAAAACACACATATGATTAAAATTTAAAAACCATATTTGAAGGATAAAAAACATTATTTGTAGACGACTCAACCTCAGGTAACGAGGTGTGACTCGATTGTAGATCCATGACGGTGCAATGACTTGATGAAAAAGGTTCGATAGAAGTACTTGAAAGGGGAAGAACCATTGGAAGAATTATGATAGGGTTCTACAAGGTGGGGCACGATGGACCAGGATGGTCCAACAGAGGAAGGATGTGAGGACTTCCCCGAGGGATGCAGTAGGGCCGGTAGGGGGTGACGGTGGCGAGACTGTTTGAGGGTGAAGCACGGAGGTAGGGCTACAGGTTACCGGATCCCGAGGGTGTCAGGGTCGCGGGGGGCGCAACACGGAGGCAAGGTGGTGGGGGTCACCGGGGTTGTGGTCGGCATAGCACAGAGCCAAGGGGTGGGGGTCACCGGGGGTCTGGGTCGTCGAGGGTTTCCAGGGGTCACCGGGGGTCGCTGGGAATCACCTGGGGTCAGGGGTCACCGGGGGTCAAGTTCGCCAGGGGTCGGGGTCACCGTGGGTCAGGGAGGGGAATATTATGGCTTTTGGTGAATTAAAATGTAGGAGTCCCCATTTGGTGGCCACTGTTGATAGTATTAACATCCGTCAAATGGAAGCTACTATAAGTCCCGCGCCTCAGAAGCTAAAAATTATAGTAGTGCTGCCAATGTGTTTTGATGGATTATTGTTGGTCTAGTCAGTCCCCCTTCCACTTTAATTTATTTATTCTATTATATTGGTTGTAACTATTGAATTCCTCGGTCTGCCTCATAGTTTTTTTCTATTTATCTTTTGTATTTGGATATTGGTAATAATATGATGTAATTTATGTTATTTCTTCATGGATGTATTTCATGGGATACACCATTCACAGAGGAGTTACATGATGACCAGGAACATGTTTACATCCCAATGTGATCAATAATTACCTTGAGGCCAGGCAAGATGATGATTCAGGAGTTAGGTTGGATATCATCTTTGAATTTTTTATGAAACCTAGTGTCATTGGATAACTAGGTTAATAATATGTCAAATATAAAATAAAATAAATTGAATTTATATTGATCCCCATAATGAGATCCTAAATCCCTTTTATATCATAAAAATATATGAGAACATAAAAAAAAGTAAATGGAAGAATAATATTATGGAAATATAGAAAATTTAGAAGAATAAAAAATAATAAATAATCATAATTCAATGCCAATTATCAAAACAACATCACATAGTGGGCAATGCCCCAAAAGGGATTTAGTTTACTCCCTATTACCATACACATGGTATCATGAGATAAAAACATTACCCAATGCATTGGAGTGTTATTTGGGAACACCCATCTTAAAATGTTCATGATTATGTGTTCCATTAATATAAATCAATCATAAATAATAATCATTAGATATTTTCATGGAATTAAATGGGCAGTGTAATTTTTCCTCATATCATAAACAAATGAGATTTCATAAAGAAGGAATTTGAGAAATAACCATATAGAATGTATTACCTAATAAAAATGGGATACAAATCTCAGAATATATGTTATATAAAATATATATATATTATATGTATCACATAACACTAAATATATAGAAAATTTTAGTTAGATAGAGAAAGGTCATAACATAAAGAAAAAGGGTGGTTTAGAAAATCCCTAACCTTAAGTCTTGAATTTCTTTGTAAATATTATAAAATAATGTATAGTGAATATATATTTATTATAAATGTGTTATATAACATTAAATATATATATATATTATACCATATATTATTTTCTTATAACATCTTACAACCCATTTATTGAAAATTAAGCATTAAATAGATGTTTTGGGTAATAATTGTATCAATTGTCATGCATGTTTTGGTTTGAAAGTATCATTATAATACATTGATCATATATAAATAAGATCTAAAATTCAAACCATGATATTAATATCATATATATTCATTATATATATTTTTTAATTCATAAAATTTATAGAAACATACGAGTTACAACATTCATGTAGATTATAGGTTGTGCGTACGCATGAACATTTTTTCCATTTTAAATGGGTGGAAAAACGAAAGGTGAATGATAATTCAAATTTATAGAATTATAATAATTCCATAAAATAATATCTATTTATTAAATCTATTATTATAACCATCCATGAAATTTTGTGATGGAAAGAGAATATCATTTGTCTGTGGGACGATAGCCGACTGTACACACATATGTGATTTTATTTCCCATTGTTTGGAAGATGAGATGAATGTAGGTGATTTAATTAATATAATATCATATGAGTATATTTTATATACTGTTTTTTATTTTATTATGTTTTATACTCGTTTTAATGCGGTAGAAGAAGAAATATGAATATATTATCGATTAAAGACTACACATCCTATTTTGACAACATCTTTTTCTCCCCACCTTAAACCCTATGAGGTTTGTATTACGCTCAATATAAGGCCTATGAAACATTATTAGATATTTCGAAAAGTTATATGAGTAATTATTTTATGAACTAAATGGCTCTTTAAATGTGAACAATAGAGGATACGATGTGACTTTTTAAGTGGGTCACTCCCGGAATTACTTAAAATATTAAATTAATGAAAATTGGTTTTCATTTAAAAATGACTCCAAATGTTATAATTAGAAACTAGGATGAGGATTAGTCAAAATAATATCACCAAATAAAATTTATATAGGTTTATATTTGGTTTTCACCCATATTTTATTATATTTATCTATGTTAACCCCTTTTGTTGATTATTGTAATAAAAATGTTTTTATGCTTATGGGGCCTAAATTGTTACTAAAAAACTAAATTGGACAATAAATAAACAATTTTTTTGATATTTTTATACATATGACAATCAAATGCCCTAGTATCAGTTATATATTAATTTTAATTGAATTAATAAAATATTATCTATTATAAAATAATGTTAATGACTTTTTTTGAACTATTCATTTAATTTGACATTAAAAAGTAAAATGGAAACATTATATTTAAAATTTAATCTAAAAAAACATGTATAATATTTTATTTTTATCTATAAAATTAATTTTAAACTATAATACTTTCAAATTATATTAGTTGTGATATTTTTCAAATCACATATTTTTTTTACAAACAAAATAATATTCGGTCGAGATTACGATAGCATTTAATGGTAATTAATTCATCACTAAAATTAATAAATAAATTATCATGATAAAAAATAATTTATATTTAAAATAAATATTTATAACAAAAAATTAACCCTATTTATCTCAATGTCAAAAAATTATAGATAATAAAATAAAGATAATGATATTTTTGACTTTTTATTACATAGAATAATATAAGGGTCAGGATCAGAGAAATTTCAAAAAAAAAATTCCCATATTTTAGAATAAAAGTAAGAAATTTCCAAAATAAACTCATATAATAGTATAAATTCATGTTATAGGGTTATTTTAAATTCCTTATTAAATTATATTTATCCTTTATTACCCAATTTACCCTTACCATAATGACATAAATTTTCTTAGATTACTATTCATAATGAAAAAAGTAAAGAGATCGATTTAAAAAAATTAATACCAAATTATTAAATATATGGAGTCCATTTTTTCATGATATAATTTCTATATATGGAAGAAATTAATTCAAAATTAAAATGAAAAACAAAATGAAAAACTGTTTTTTAGAAAGAAAAAAAGACTTTCTAACTATAAAACTGTTTTTAAACAAAATTAAATTATAAATTACCTTTTAAAGAATATAATTGGATTATATTTAATAAAAACTAACATCATAAATTTTAAAACTAATTCAAAATATAACTTTATGTTATAAATATTTTTTCAGCAAATTCATTTTACTATAAAAATGAAGATATTTCATTATTCATTCAAAAATTGAAATTTTCATAAAACTATCAAAAATTCACTTTTAGATAATTTTGAAAAGATTATTTATAAAATAAAGCCAATTTTAACAAATAAAGCTTTGAAAAACTTCCATAAATTAATTATTATATTCGTTCAAAAAAATAAATAAACCCATTTTTTTATGAAAACTTATTTTTTAACAATAAATTGAATTTTCTAAAAAATTGGGTACTTATATCCTAATAATTAATATATAAATTATAATTAAGTAAGACCGTTGTGTGTATAAATATATATATCATAATTTGGTTTATCCTATTAATACCCACAAATTCAACAACTATGTTATAATGATCACATTTAAATATTAATATTTTTATAGTATATCAAATTTGCATAAAGCTCACTATTATATGTTTAGAAGGATATATAAAATATTATTATTTTAAAATCCTTGGGTTTTACAATATTGTATTAAAAGATTTATCTATGGTCATGCTACCACCAACACCAGGTTTGAGAGGATGATATCACTAAGATAGTGTTTACGAGTAGATGTGGACTATATGAGTATATAATCATGACATTTGGGTTGAAAAATTTACTAGTATTGTTCATGGATATCGTGAATATGGTCTTACATTTATATATCTTAACTCCATATTTGATTTTTTTCATAAATGATATCTTCATACACTCATGGACCTCAGTGATGCACGCTAGACACTTTGATGATTGTTTTGAGTACACTTCAAGATAATTATCTCTATGTTATGCTCTTGAAGTGTCAGTCCAAGAGGTATGTTTGGGTGGACAAGTTAGTTTAAAGAGGATTTATTTTATTTTATGTGAATATTTAAGACAAGCTCAATACTATTATTATATGATCCTAGGATTGGATATGTGGTTTACTATAATGCTTCAAGTGTTTGTTTTGGAGTTTTACTAATGAAGAGGGATCATGGAGTATCATATTGGTCTCCCTAGCTATGATACCATTAGAATAAATACCCCATGAAATAGTTGGAGTTATTATACATGGTCTATACTTAGATGTTTTTGCACTACTAACTTGTTAGTAATAGATTTTTCATATACCTGAACCATAAGAACTTTTGTTAAATCCTATCATAGTGAGAATCTAATATCTAATAGTGGATTATGGTGTAGTATTTTTTGATATTTTATTTTATGATGGGTTATTTTCTAAAGAATGTATTTTTTTTTCTAATGATCCTAATTTAAAAATGAATGAATTTGGAGAGCCGCTTTCAGATGAGGAATAAACGTTTATGAGATTGTTCGATGGGTGGTTCATTGATGCATTTGAGGGCGGAGAACTGAGAAATTCTTTTAATTTAGATTTCATTTTTTCTTTTTTGGACTAGGTAAAGGACAACAAGGAGGTTTATCCTGAATTATTAGTAGTTAATGAAAGGTTGTTGGGATGTGACTCAATTCTAGGATGATCAATAGATAAAAACAACATGATCTATATTCAATGAAGAGTAGTGGTTCTGGCCTTTATGTCGTAAGATATGATGAGGTAATATTATACCTCTCAGTGGAAAGTAAACCTAGTTCTGATGAAGATTTATCAATATATTAGGTAATTCATCTAGTGGTTGGGAATGATGAGTGAAATCATAAACATCATATCTCATTGTCCGACATGCTAGAGGATTAAGATGGATTATCTGAAACCATAAGGATTAATTACACAACTACCCATTCCTTTGTGTAAGTGGGAATTTATGATTATTTTCTACACAATTAGGTTAATTCAGTCCCCAATATGTTCAAATGTTGAATGAGTAATAGATGATCTGCTGAAAAAAGTGGCACATTTCTAGATAATCCCTGAGCATCATCCCATTAATGAGTTGAGAATATTTTTTTCCAAGTTATTTTAGGATTGTATGTAATGGATTAAAGTATCTTAGTAAAAATAGATTCATTTTTTATGCCATTATTCTATAAAGGCATTCAAAAGGCTATGAGGATTCAGTTAATGTTGAGTAATAAATATCATCCATAGACCGATGTACAGTCAAGGAGGATGATCTTGATCATGGGGGGTATGAATTGGGCATGAATTCAAGAACTGTTTGGTGCATGGGATTATCATTTTTCCTTAGTGGAGTTCATAATTAATAATATTTTCTAGGATTTTATTCCTATGGAACCATTTAAAAATCCTTATTGTTGGTTGTGTCACTCATTTCTTTGTTGGAATGGTTTTGGTGAGGCAATAATCATTAGGCCAAGTATAATTTAAGATACTTCAAATAGGGTCTATTTTTTTGGAATTGGTTTGTTAAAACATAAATAAACAAATATTATATGATAATTGAATAAGATAACTTTTATAGTTCACTGTGGGTGACCAGTTTTTCTTGTGGGTGTCACCTCCGTTGGGGCATCATAATTTGATGATAAAAGGGATGATATCACCAGGGATTGTAGGACAATTTCAAATCATCAACACATCAATTCATTAGATTAAAAACTCACAATTCCTCTAAGATTTCATGGTATGATTATGGTCTTCTATGTATCTTATATTTGGAGGTAAAATTTTTATCCTACACACATGATCAACTCCATGGATATTGAGTTAGAATTTAATGCATTTTTATGTAGTTTCTTGTGTTGAATATGGAATAGAGTGACAAGGTGTTTTAGGGAAGGAAATAAATCTAATTTGTGTCTCATAGAATCATATAAGGATCTGAGAAGAGACAATGGATTATGTGTCTAATGATTGGTTGAAAAATAGTTCTTCCTGAAAGAACTATAGAGGTACTTCTCAGGGATTATAATTCATTATAGTGGGATATTTATAACATCTCATGTTTCAGGGGATGATTTCCATTCATTTTAGAATTCATTAGGCACCTATTTTCATCATTAGTGGTATATCATTGGGGATGAGTATTGAGTACCAAATTTAAATGAAGGTATTTGTTGGTCTAGTAGTGTTGAAACAATTGGAGTAACACATGATAGCTATTCTAGAACCAATAAATATCTTGTGGCTTATCCAGCTGCAGTAAATTTATGAAGAGCCTACTGGACAACTAGTGGGAATCCACCAGATCACTGCTGGAATATCTATAAGATTTTCATTTTTATAAAACCCACTACATAATAACTAGATAGGGAAACAACTTGTGTTTATTATTTCTTATAGAAAATATAATACATCCCTCTTTGAGTCATCCAGATGATCCATCATCCTACTAGTGAGGCCCCCTGGCAGGTTGGTGGTTCCCAAATGCTAATGTCATTACGATAAGCCAATTATTTTGAAATGGAACATCCCTTATGATATCACACTCCCCTATGTTCAACCTCATTCAATATATAAAATTGTATGGTCTACCTTTTAATGATCTTGGTTCTCTCCTTCTTTTATATTTATATCACAAATTCTCGATCAATTTTTATGCTTTGATGAGGAATGATTAGTCAATTCTAGCATGAATCATATCATTCTTATATATTTTATCATAGAACTTTAAAATGATTGATATATTTATTGATAAGGTCATTATGTAATGAATAATTATCGTATGTACGTAATTCAAAATCAGATCTAGAGAGATAGTATCCTTTAATTGGACCTTATCTAGAAATTTCATTGATGGAATTTTCTATTGGGTAAGATGAATTTATCATCATCATATGTCACCCATTCCTTCTGGAAGCTTTCATATAATAATTTTTTTGATGATTTCTGATCAGTTCTAGGGATCCTAGTTGTGTGGGTTTGATCTAGTTGGTGTGAGGGCCTGATTTCGGTATTAATACTTGAAAAAATAATGATATTTTCTATCAACATGCTTGAGGTAAGAAATACATTTAAATATAATTATATTTAATAAATTTGTTTCATTGATAATTACCATCTGTGTGTGTGTGTGTGTGTGTGTCTAACCATTATACCAATGTTAAATATTGACTGCATGTATGTGTAGCTTGTGAGACCCATGCGTGGTATTTATTTCATGTATGTGTGTGTAGCCTGTAAGACTCATGCATGATAATGATTTTAGGTGTTTGTGTGAATAGATGATGGGATTCAATATTTTTATTCTATTTTTATTCCTATATATGATATGATTTTTTTTCTATGAATGTATGGAATATGGATGTTTATCTTCTCTTAATAATTGATAGGTTTTCAACCATATATTGGTTATCCCTTATAAGCGGAGAAAATGAAACATGTGATGATGGTGGTGGTGTTCCAATAAAAAGGGTAGGGGTGTGAGGATGTTTATTTATGACTCGCGGTAGTAGTGGGGTTTGATGAAATCGTGGCTTGACCCATAGTATAGATGGGGTATGATGACCATCTAATGTGACCCATGACAGAGACAGAACATGATGACTTTGTGGATCAGCCCATGGATTGGTGGTCATGTGTATTCACAGAGATGCATTGGCAACCTTATTAAAGGGGATCCTTGACCCTCTAATCGGCAGATTTCCTTTATCTTAGTAGCATAGTTTTTCCCATTGGTGATGGATTGGAGGAGGAGGGTTGACAACAACCTCTTCTATGTCATCTCCCCATCTACTCCTCTATCATTTTTCTTCTTCCCTATGATTCCCTCCACAATCTCTATCTATTTAGGGTGGTACCTCACTTTCTCATTTACATCAATCCTTCCCACTACTACACGATGGTGTTTGGGTTCCCAACTGCTTACAATCATTCTCATCATGATTCTTCTCCATCTTTGGTGTGACTTAGCTCCCCCTAAGCATCCTATTTCTTTATCCCCATTCTACAATTTTATCATATTTTTCCTCCCACATTGCTTTTTATGAGATTATTTCTAATATTAGACCCTTTAGTTTTGGTTCTTCATTATCTTGGGTGGTTTTGGATTCCATTACAGAGTGTTTATTCTATCTTTGAACAACTTGAACCCCCTCCTCGGTAGTGTATCTAGTTTATGTGACCCAGTATTTCATCCCTATGTTGCGTTGAATTGATATGGTTCTTGGATCTATTCAAATGATTAGTTTAACTCTTCAGATATGATTGGTTAGACTTTTTTCTTGAGGTGTCGTGATGATCCTTGTTCTAGTTATCCCTTTTTATGATAATTATGTGATGTTTTAGCAGGTGGTTCCATATTTCTTTATGCTTCATATGGAAGTTGGTATGTACCACCAATAACCTGGAAGATGGTATCTTGCATGAATTTTTTTTCTAGAGTGCTAGGAAAATGATGATTTCTATTTTGTATATTCATTTTAGTGAATGGTTTTTGTTTTTGGTTTGGAAATTTTTAGGGTGTTTTCTCTTTTTAGTTGTTGGAAGTTGGTGTTCCCAATATTTTTCACTGTTTTTTGGTTTTTTATAGATGGTGATGTTGGTTCTCGTCTTTATGGATGAAGAAAATACCTTGTTGGAGCTGTGTTTTGGAATACAGTTGTGGATTCATTATCCTATTTTAGTTTATTTTTTCATTATATTTTTATTTTATTCTTCTATATCTCAAGTAATTTTTATGTCAGAATCAAACTAGTTGTTTCATTGAATTTTTTTGTGATGTTCTGTTTTGGTTGGGTTGTCAAAAGAATAGGAGTTTTGGAGATCATGTGGTCTCATCATCGATAATGGGAATCTTGGTCAACATTTATATTGTTGTGATATCCTATATGATTTAGAATAAAGTGTTCATGATTCATAGAGAACTATATTTAGAAATGGTTTGTGTTCTAATTGTGTTCTTTGGAAAAGTTACCACTTAACTGGTTAAAGTGGTTTTTTATAAAATAACAAAAAAATGTATTGGGTATGGTGGAATTATGATTAAAATGTGATCAAAACATCCATTTTGAATTCAATTTCAAAAGGGAACCAACATAGGTATGGTTGGGGTTCATGGATGCTTGGTTAGTTCAAAATTATTCAACTCGTGATTGATTTTTTTCATACTGTCATATTCACTTATTATCATTAAATACACCTCTTATGAATGTAAACTTCTTTTAATGTCTCTTTTCTGGTATCCTATTGGGTTTATACACACATACTATAAAAAAATATCATGTCGTGTGCAGACTTCATCACGAGAGATCTAGGGTAGGGGCCTAGAGTAGGTAGTTGAGGAGGTGGAGTGCGGTTACCTTGGTAATGTTAGGAAAGGCTCTGTATAATTGTTTGAAGTTTTATTCTGTTTTATTCTTATTTTATTATATGGTTTTGACTTTCCACATTATGGGTCCTTGTTTTGTTACATTTAATGACTCCAGGATACATAACATACCATCAGATATATAATTTATTGTTATTTATTTTTCTTGTGAATTTTTCAGTCATTAATATATTCATATTGTGATTCTGCAATACAGTTATTGATACCATGGGTATAGCCTCACTATATTTCCTTTTGGACCCTCACTAATAGTCAGTAACCTCTGCACATGGATAGGAACATATGAGGGCATGAATCACTTCCACCCAAACCCACTAATTTTTATTGGGGTGTTATTGAAACATTTTATGTTTAGACATAATGTGTTTAAATATGTTCAAGGAGGTTAATATCATAATTATGATGGTTAAATAGAAAATTATTAAATCTGTTTATCATCAGGGATTTTACTCAGAAAATAATTTAGTGGTAGGGTATTATATGATGTTGAAATAAATATGTGGTGGAAATTACATATAGATGATATGAGTTAGATAAATACCGAAAATTGTAGAAACTGCGAGGTTGATATGACAGTCTATCATATATTATATGACAGATAGGTGTCCATATAGAGATTTATCATGTATTTTTAAAAGTGTTTAAGAATATAAAATGTATTATACAAAAGTAAATATGTACTTAATAATTATTTCACTTTGGATGCATATATGTATATATAGATATACATTTCATGAAGTGAAATGATAATTTACCTCCCAATGAATGACTTTGAGTTTTCCCTAACAGAATATTTTCATGGAGTATTTTTAGTTACCTTGAAATATTAATGTAAATTTGGGTATGATTATTATATGAGACGTAAAATATGCTCATGTTGCAAAAAAACATATTTTTGTACACTGGGTGACCCACTATGTATACCACATGGTCTGTCACACAGTATGAATTTGGTATACTAGTGATGCACAGATCATATAAGAGTCCCCTTATACAATGGATGATGAGATACAAAGAATTATAACCTTTATAATTTGATAAATTTCTAATAAAATCCTTGATTCTTAGCTAATTAGTGGGTGGTTTGGTATGTTGCTGATCGTGTTGTCAGTTGGATCTAAACTTATATGTGATTTTTACTCTCATATGATGAGAACATAATTTTTTCCCTTGATTGAGATAGATTATTTAGTTTGTGGATACATATAGACAATAAATATGATGTACTTATTTATTATGATGATATGCACGTGATGTGATCATTCAAAAAGTTAAATGACATGGGATTTATTCATCAGACATATCATTCTATACATTGGAGAATTTAGAAATTATGAGTTGTATATATGGAACTAAAATACTATGTGATCCATGGTCACTCTATATCTTGAAAAAATTGAACATATAAGAGTTAAATCTAGTATGTGAAGCAGTTGGTGGCCACATGTATAAAGATACATCTGGTTGATGGAGATCGTTAGATGTTATATTATAGTTTAGGATGAATTGATTCTTTTCTGGAGGCTAATATATTTATACATTGATGGATCTAGTTATTCATATTTTTTATCAATGAATAAAATTCCCATGGGGCCACACATTTTGGATGACTGAATAAAGATTGGTTTTAACTTAAAGAGATACTCTAAATGTGTTTTAAAATTAATATAATTTTTTTTGGATTTGTGTTTACAAGGTATTATATATGACATAATACATGGTAACGTTAATCATATGTTTAAAAAAATTATTTGGATGATATCCAGATGTTTTTTGGATATGATTTCAAAAAAATAACACATTTGTTACAATATAAGGTTAAGTGACACAATGTTTACTAGGATTTAATTAAATTATAATGTTAAAGTAGATATTCCCTAAGGGCCAAAGTATATATGATGTAATATGGATATATTTTAAGGACCTATGATATCAATTTATAATTTCCATTAAATAAAAATTGTATGAAATAGCTTGTTTTACATGAAACACCAAAACTAAATGAACCATGAAACCTATTAAATGCAACATTCATAAATTAGTCGTGGAATTGCTGGGAATAAATAAATGCAACCTTATTAATAAATATGATTATAATATATATATATATATATATATTAACAATAATTTTACTAGTAATTAATACTAAATAATAAAAAATAAATATTATAAAAATTAATTTTCATAAAAAAATAGTTTATTCTGTATATTTTAGGATTTTATTTCAAAGATAATTTCTATTATTTTAAATTTTAAATTTTTAAAATTAAACACCATGTTTATCTTATAAAAACACTATTTTCTTATGATGTGTTTTTCTTATTTTTGTAAAAAGGTTTTTTTATGTCAATCATGAAACAAATTGCCTTTATAAAAATCTTGATTTTTATGACATTGTAAATATATAATCATAACATTGAAATTTTCTATTAATTCTTATTAAAAAAAATATTCTTAAAGTAATATTATAAATTTTAAAATATTAATATTAATCAATAAACATGTATTTTATATTTTTATGTTCAGCAACAACATTCTTTAAAACTATTCTAATATATTATAAAATTATTATTTTAAAATGTTTTAAATGAATTTTTAAAAGTGAATATAAAAAATGGATTTAAATTTTTCATTTATAAGGTTCGTATTATGTAATAAAAACCATTTTACATTTCGAAAAAAATGAATTAATTTTTTAGAAATTAGTTATCGTGGTAAAATCCAAAAGGGTAAAAAGGTTCAACGAAAGGGATAAAAGGACTAACCTGATGAGAAAATTATTAAAATTGTCTAGTTAAAGTTTGGATCAAGGAGAATATCTCTTCAATACAATATTGTCCATTTTTGTGTCTTCTTGACTTGTGGAACATGTTCTCTTTTTATATTAAGATGAAATAATTGAAAAATGCCATTCTCACCACTTATAAAAGGGGTATCACACCACACCTTCAATATTGTTCGAAATTTGAATTTCCTATTTACAATATGCAATTTTTACTTCCCTTGAAACCATTTCCATTTATATAGACTATGGTCACAATAATTTACCATATTTCCTCTATTTCTATGGAGTCCTCTATAGGAAACCATATGTTCTCAACGTGAGTACAAATCACTCACTAATTTATTTTATTTTATAACTTACTTTTTGAAAACAAATTTTCTCATTAATATATAAATTATTAAATATTTTTTATTATAAAGTTTATAATTCTATGGTAAGATTCACTATTCAAATTCCCCCTTTTATTGAAAAATAAATACTTTATTCATTGGTTTTAGCAAACTACAACCTCTATGATGTAATGTATCACGTTTTTAATCTTGTTACTTTATTATAAATTAAACTCTATCAAAATATGAATCGAAAGTATTAAAATATCAAAATAATATCATTATTATTATTTAATAATGAAATTATTTTAAAATAAACCACCTTCATAATCACACTAACCCATTGTTTATAATATGTTATATATGGGGTTTGTTTAACCACCTACACGAAAAATCATATAAATAGTTTTCATGGATGACTAATAAAATGAAACTGTAGGTATTATTATACATAAATGAGTAAATAATGAATTATTTATAGTTATATAATTGAAAAATTAAATTTTAAACTAGATATTAAAATGATAACTTTTTGTTTGATAAAATTAAGAAAATCGAGTTCATCACCAATTGTATCGCCACAAACCATTTCCCTGATTACCATAAAATAAAACAATTATTTCACAAATTAATGAAAAAACAATTACCATATCACAAATAATTTTGGAATGATGAACTTGTTGTAATGTATTGAAGATAAACATAAATATTATATAACATGTGCAAAAAATAAGATATTTAATGCCTGATGGTAAATATAAGTCATACATGATTAATATATTCTTAGTTAATGCTTGTAAATGAAGTATTCAAAATTTTAAATATATGAATATAGTTCTAAAATAAGTGATTATGATAGGTATTTTCATTATATATGATGTTGTACAATGTTCGAATAAGAAAAAATTCAAGGTAAGGGTTTCATCAACTCAATTTACTATTAATTGCGTCATAGGATTATTAACATGAATATGCTATGACATGTTTATTTGATTCTAAAATTCCATTATTCAGTATCATATTATTAATTTTTAATTGCATAGTTACTTATATTCGTCCTTAAAATATTTTAAAATTAATTACCTTCTAAGAAAAAAGTGTTACATTGGTTAGAAAAACTCATATTCTTACTAATGGATATTTCTCTTACATATCCATGTCTTCCATATCAAATGAAAATTATTTTATGAAATTATAATATGTTTTCCTGTTATATTCTAGTTATTTCAATTTATCATTTCTAAAATATAGTAAAATCTATTGAATTTTCCCTCATGTATGATTCCTTTAATAAGACCCCCAAAGCGTAATAAAGACATATATTTTCATATAAAAAAAAGTATTTTCACTCATAATTTATTTCATTGACCTTTTATAATTTTTAAGGATCCAATATTTATAAATCTTATAAAAATATTCTCAAAAGTCTTATTTTTCTTCCTTATATTTTTTTGAATGAAATTCTTATCTTCAATTTTCAATGATATGGTTTAAAAGGTTTGTTAACAATTTTCTATTTTTACCACCAATTTTTTTAAGGAATTGGTCTCATGAATCAGTCTTTCAATAACTATTTACATTTTATTTGGACATTATTACTTTTTATAATGAGTATTTTTATTTAATACGATCTGATAAGTTTTCATTACATTTTTTGTTTTATGAAACTCATTCTCATTCCATGGGTTATTTATGATACAGTTATACTTAATTTTTGGTGGAAAACCTATATATGAATGTTTATAGGTGGAGTCATGTATCATCCTCAGATTAATTTGTTATTTTTTGTATCTAAAGAGATTGTAAGTCATAGATATGGTTACTGTTTACAAAAAGGATTGAATATAGTGATTTTTATAACATTTTACTACACGAACATAATGAGTTTCTTTCCGAAGGTGTTGGAATATTTATTACCCTCATAAGGATTTCCAATGATTATAGTTTCTCTACATTATATACTTATTTTATTTTAATTATATGTTATATTTAATTTTATTACTTCTGTTATAATATATTACACACTTTTATGTTATTGTCCCATGATTTAAGAATGTTATTTTATTCTTAAAAGATAAGTTATTATTATCTAACAACATTGATGACCTATTTATGGTATTATATTTGAATGTTAATTTTATCATATATTTATTTCTTATTAATCTTTCACACATGTTTATGGCGTATCCATTGTGATGAGTTGATAATTTCTCCATATATAGCATTTAAATTATCCCATTACTTATTTTTCCTTTCCCAGTGATGTGAATATGATCATATCATATATGATGTAAAAATAGTGTTAGGAGAGGTGAGGTTGAAGTGAATGTTCCCAAAATTATAGAATATTATGTTTCTTCAGTTAATATCTAAGAAACATAAAAACTAGGTCTTTCTGTTGTGATAATATTTATGAGATATATTATTTGAATCACATATTTAATGTTTTTTTAATGAATTTTTTTATTGGTTCATGACAATTGGTATCGAATTAGACTTTAGTAATTTTAAGGAATTGGGATGAGATAACATTATCAAAAACACAATGGATAATTTTAAATACAAGATAACATCTTGATTGTGTTTGAAACGTATAGAGTGTGTGGTTTCCATGAAAATACATCAATGTCTTGATACCTAAAAGAAAATTTGAATGTGTAAAAGATGAACCTAAAATTAATCCCACAAAAAAGCTGGATGAGCATTGATTATATCTTTTCTCAGCATATGATGGGTGGGTCTAAGGCTATACACATTTAGAGACACCCCATTGGATATTATTTGAAAATTAACAAGCTATTTAGGAACCACTATGAGATATTTGAATATATTTATAATAGAAAACATAATACGAAGTGACCATAGATTATTGTGATACATCTTTGAGTGATATTATTTGAACTCAAAGAACCACAGTTTAACACAGTAGTATTAAAAAGTGATTTTTATTGAAAAAATTTAATGTGATTTTTTTACAATTCCCTCATTGTTTTAATTTTTACATTACTTATGTTCAACCCTTATGTTATTAGTAATGTATGGATATAAAATAAATAAAGCTAAAAATGGGAGGGAGGGATAGTGTGGTCATTGTTCCTTTGAGCTAGCCAAGGGGTTGAGAACTACAGTATAAAATATAGTGGAAATTCTCGCTCAACTATGTTATGCTATAAATAATAATAAATTCCTTGTAAAGTGATCAAATAAACCAAGAAATAACTACCATTATATCATGAATTTTATACTTGAATTTCCACCATCCTTAATTGGGTATCCCAATCAACTTATTTTCATAAAATGTATTTATTTGATTTAAATGATATTTTTTATTTTTTAGTTCCTAAAAAATAGATGGGTTTTTAGCCACTTATTTTTTAGAAGGCAATCCCAATAATTGTGTAATCTCATTAACAATATAATGAAGAAACAATTGAGTAAACTCTATATAATTATATAAATTAAGAAATTAATTTTTATTAACTACTTACCTAGAAAATTTCTCATATTGATAGAGAGGAATTCGAGTTGAGGAAAATGATTAGGAATCTATGGGAAGTTATGAATCAAAATTTATGAATCTTTTGAGATTTGCATATAGTTTTTTCTTGAATTTTGAAAGAAAAATAGATGGAATATTTATCATATTAAATATTATTATTTGAATGGAATTATCCATAAGAGACAATTGAATCTATGAAGAGATTGTTCGAGTTGAACTAAAGGAACTAATATAAGCTTGGGACTATCTTTTTTATAGGAAAACTAAATAGATTGTTGAGAAAAATAGATTATCTAATGAAAAATCACATTGTAGAAATAAAATTAATCTCCCAATGTGTCATAAATGTGGTAATAATCACCCAGGTAATTGCTTTAAGGTAATATTGAAGTGTTATAAGTGTGGTAGAGTATGACCCCAAGCTCATAATTGATAGAGAGGTGCCAAGATGCCGATTAAAACAGTAGGGGATAAGTGTTCCCAACTAAAGATTTACCAAAACATAAATGATTAAATGAAGTAATTATGGTAATTACATGGAAAATATTCCTATACCTAGATAAAATTAATATAATAGAACCCAAAATCCCAAAAACCAATAGAATAAGGTAGATCCTGCATAGTCATCACTTTTGAGGTGGATCACGATAATAAAGTAGTGAAACGTAAATTTATCCTTCAATCCATAGATGAATATTTATTTTTTATTATGGTTCTTAAATTATTTTATATCATAGATTTTTTCTTGGATTATTGACTTACCACATTAATCATTAGATATTGAACTCTCTCAAAAAACCCTCACTAGAATGATGATTTTATCTTTGATATATAACTCTTCTCCCATTAATATTTGTGGAAAGATATTTCATTCTTATATAGTGCTTAAACTCTTTGTTTAATGTTATGTAACAATATACATGGACTGTATTTTTTTATATTGAGAATGTATCAATTTTTGGTTTATGTTTTTGTAATTTCATATCCCAAATCATCCTGTTACTTGGTTACAATGCAGAGAGGATTATGAACGACATGTAAAAGAAAATTCTATAATGTCGATTATGATGCCCAAAAATATAGGAATATTTGTTCAAATGATCTGGGAGGAATTCAACATTGATTCCAATTAAATATGAGTATACTAATGTATTTCAAGATAATTTGTATGGTCTTACCATAGAGTTTGTTGTTGAGTATTAATTTAACGCATTCCTAGATCTATTCCTATATCAAATATTCCATATAAAATAGATCATATTTAATTGGATGAATTAAATATTTAATTTTAAGAGAACTTATATAAGGGTTTTATAAAACCTTGTAATTTACTGTGGGGTGTACCCATCCACCTTTTCAAAAATATGTATGGATCAATGGTTTTTGTATTGATTATCATGATCTTTATAAAATCATAGTTTATAAAAAGAATCTCATACATCATATCAATGATTTTTATGATCATCTTATAATAGATTAGTAATACTAAAAAATTCCATCTATCTAGATATCATTATTTAAGGATCCAAAGGTAGGATAGTTTCAAGGCATCTTTATATATGAGGTATGGACACTATAAATTAATATTGATTACCTCTAGAATTATGAATAATCCCTCTATCTTTATAGATTTAATTAATAAAGTATTTAGAGAGTGACTTGTTCATTTTTTGGCTGTCATTATAAAAATTATATTATATATTAAAATTAAAAAGAAAATCAAGATGATTATTTAAATATTGTGATAAACACATTTAGAATAGAGAAAATGTATTCCACCTTTAGAAAGTCCAAATTTCAGAAGAAAAAAAGTATCATTACTAGGTTATTTAATAACAAGAAATGGAATATCAACATATCAATAAAAGATGGGTGTTTTTGAACAATGGACTAAATAGGGTACTATAACTGAGATTCGTTTTTTCCTGGGCTAGTAAGATATTTCTGATGCATTGTTGGAAATTTTACATCAGTATCAAATTCTTTGAATAATTTATGATAAAAGGGAGAGAATTTACTTTATAATTAGTAATGTGAATAAATTGTCAAGGAACTAAAAAAGTCGTGGTCATGAACCATGTACTCATATTACCTTGTAGAGAGGAAGTATTTTTCACATACAGTGATTCATCAAAAATTGTCTTAAGTTATATCCTCAACTAAAATGATATGGTAATTACTTAATCATCAAATTAATTGATGAATCATGATAAATATTAGTGTATGAAAAATTTAGATATGGTTTTAGTGATATTTTTATTAAATACATTGAGGCATTATCTATATAGTGAAAATAATGATTTATATACTGATCAAAATAGCTTTAAATAATATTCACACAAAAGGAGATGAATATGCTCTAAATGAGAAGGTTATAATTGATAAAATATTATGACTACAAAATACATTACCATATTGAAAGGTAAATAAGGTAATTAATGGTTTAAGAAGAAAAGATCAAACTACCATGTTCATGATGGGGATTGAAAATGACCTAATACTCATCGATTTGGAGATGATAAATCCTAATGTAATAATGGGAGGGTGAAATCCTATATTTCATAAATGACTACTCAACCATCCAAACTTAATAATATCAATGATTATAAAAAATTATAATGTAGATAACTAAAATAAGTTAGAAATTAGTCTAGAGTTCAAATTTCTTAAACTACCAAAATATAAATTGCAAAAGAAATATGATTAGTGCCTTTCAGAATTTTCCGACAAAAAAAAACAACTCATGTAAAATATATAAGTATTGGAACAAAGTTTATCACATAGAGAGGAAAATATTATGAGTATTTTCCCCTTTATTCATGTTTTATATTGGTAAAATTATTTTAAGATATTGATTTGATTGTTTTTATGTTCGATTTTGGAGATAGTTACTGAAACTCAGATCATTCCCTTAGTTTTCTTGAAAAATAATAATTTCAATTCAAGCCTCTATAATTCTATCAAAAATACAAAGAAATCTTACATATATTAACTTCTCAAGGAATTATTTTCTTGAATAGTATAGTATAATGATCATTGTAAAACTAACTCTCAAAAATAATGGTGATATGTTATATCTGATCACCCTCCTTTTCACCCATTTCTTAAAATTGCGTGAAGTGTAGTTAGTCTGAGTAACTTATGTGTGTAGTACTAGATATAATGAAGAAAAATTTTGAAGTGTATAAGCATAAGAAAATTTACTAAAACCTAAACATGTTCCATTAAATCTAAAGTGATCAATAGAAAAGTAAAACTATAATAAAATATAATTTATTTATATTATGTAATGGGTTTATCCTCACCTCATCCAATAATGGAATAGTCATCAATTATCATATTATTACAAAAAATAAAGTGAAAATAAATTAGAAAGTAGTGATATATCATCATTGGTTTGATGATCCTAGAAGACCACTTTCGTCAATTGAATAATTCATATTTTATAGAGGAACTCCATGAGTTCATAAATATTCTATATTTATCCATGTGATTTAAATATGATTCAATTAATGAACCCAAAAATTCCAAATTATTCTTCAAATTCTGAGACTTATGTTATTTCTTTAGATTTCCAGCAAATTCACAAGTTGATGTTTAGTATTCCTTCAAATCACTATACATGAATCCTTTTAAAAAAACTATTATCCCATGATTTGTTATTCCGTCTTCAAATAGTTGATTTCCACATTACTTTTTTGGATAAATTTTAAATTTATATAAACCATTGTAATGTTATGTTATTCACACTTTATTGGTAAATTCTCATTGGAAATGGATTATATAAACCTAAATAGATCTAAGTTTGTTTGATGGCCTTCATGTTTCCATTGAAACATCAAAAGTACCGTTAGGTAATGATGAATTTTTCTTATATGGATGGGGATTCATAGATTCAGACTTACATTGAATTACTTTATAAATCGATAATTTGTGTACTACCATGAAATATCTCTTGAAAATATTTTTATTCATATTAGGGCGACATAATTTAACCTTATCAGAGTCTCTTGATGTGAGCAGAAGTACCCTTATATCTATTATCATCAACATCTTTAATAGAATTCTCATATGTTTGGATTGTTCAACCTAGATCATATGAGTTCATGATTTCTAATCCCTTCTCCATGTTTTTCTTGAATGTTAATCTTAATAAAATCCTCCCCTTTCTAAAAATATAGCGTTTGATTCTTTCAGAAATCACTATTGATTGGGATTAGTAGGTTTCTCAACATGAATCCTTCAGTCCAAAAAAATACGACCAAGTTCCCTCTTCCTCTATAGTAAGCTTTATCAACTATGGATTCGGTTAATATCTTCCCATTATGATGTCAATTATTCATTAAATCCTGACTTTATTCATTATTCAAGTCTTAAATTATTGTGGATTCCATGTTTTGTTCACCTTCTTCACGTCAATGAAAATAGGGATTTTTTAAAGAATATACGAGCACATTAGTTTTCTTTTGCATAAAATATTTTTTCATATATTCATAATTACTTAGAAAATACATCTATAGTATTTCTCATTTTATGGTCAATTTTAGGCGTGATGTCTAGATATAATAGTGTATCTCGGCATGAATTAGACTCCGGGGTTGGGCATCATCTCCATTGACTTCATTGGGAATAATTATATATTCTATATTTTCTATATACCATATGTATAGACATTTTATTCGATGTAATTGGTGAACATTGTCATCCATTTATTGGAACTTCATAAAAAATAATGGCATAGAATCAATTGGTGAAGCTCATCTCCTCTGGTTTGGGAATCATGACACACTTCATTGATCCTAATCGTTAGCCCATCAGTTTGGAATTTAAAAATGACATGGTATTCTCCTATCATCTAGTGATCTTAGGGGTTTAGTATTCTTTTTCAATTTTTAGGTTAAATATCAATTTATAAACATTAGTTCTGGTTCATATGGTTTTATTAGGTTCAGTTGATAGAAGTTATGGTCGATCATGGGGTTCACGTAGACTCTTGATCTTGATATCCATGGTTAATTTCCATTACCGTTTTGTAGATATAGTTTACTGTAGAAAATGGAGGATTCCTTATAGTAGAATATGATACATTTTTATGATACATTATTTTTTTAAATTTTCACTTATTCATACGGTATTTTGATGACAATTGTGTGATCGATTTGACAATGACATGGAGTCCAAATTTCCATCCCTTTTTCCATAATATCACGTAGGATTCAATGATATCTTGGAGAGTTTTTTTGAATTTCTATTTGTGTGGTAGATTGAATCAACCATATAAATAGTTTGATATCATTATTGACTTTTAAAGGGAGGATCATAGAAAATTTCTTCAATTTTTTATTTTTTGGACACTATGGATATAGTTGGGGTGCAGTCAATTTAATTGCCTAATGCAGGGTCAGTTAGGGACTCATTTTTGTGGTGATTGTGTCAACCAAAATATAGAAAGTTGTGCTCAATCCTTGCCTTTGAAAATTTTGAGTCTTCTTGGAAGAAAAAAATACATTTTTAGTGCAACATTTTCTCAAATTTAATATCAATAAAATTAAATTCAAAATTAATTTCTCAAATACCAGAAATAATTCCAATTAAAATTGTGATTTTTAAAATTGATTCCCATGTTAAAAATTCATTATTAATATATAATAAAAATTATCAAATTCATTTTTATTACTTAAAAACATTCTCTATAAATGAATTTAATTTATTTTTCTAAATCTCATTTTTCTAAATAAATTAACAAATTGAATTTAAAATTAATATTTAAATTTAAATGTTTTTAAAATAATTAAATTCTATAACCTTAATCATGATATTGGATCCTTAGGTAAGTAATAATAATAATAAATCCATGAAATTTTATATTTATGTGATTAAAATTGAAGGTTAAAATTTTGAGATATGTAACAAAAACACTAACTTACATAGGATTTTTTGAAAAAATGGGTGTTATTTTCAATGATTAATAGAATTATTTTTAAATTTTATTGCTCATATAACTCCCTGAAAATTAATATACAACACTCTTAGTAAGTTTTAACATTTAATTAGATTAATTAAAATGAATCAAAATACACATCCTTTATAGATCTAAATGTACCATCTTTAGATGAAGATATACACAGGTCCCTCCACTATTTGAATTATCATGCCTCTTCTTTGATTCAATTCAGTCATCAATTAAACCCAATGAAAGTTACTAGTCCAAAATTGGATTAAATTATATTTAAATATAATTAATATTTTAACCACACTAACTTCCATTTATCCATCCTTATGATGTTTAATAAACCAAAAATTTCATTTTCACATTATTGATAAAACTCATATGAATTTTCTGTAATTATATAAGTACCTTATTCATATTGGTTTAATATCAACCTCACCTCATTTAATTCATTTTTAACTATTAGGATGTTATTTTATTTTTTTTAATTTTTTTCCATGTATGTGAAATGAACAATGAAAAATCACTTACTGGGTATGTAAAGAGGGCTTACGCAGAAACCTGATTCTTTATATCCTATATATTTTAAATTAGATCGAAATTTCCCATTTTACTATAATTTCTAAGAAAATGTGAATATTTCTTTTGAGTTGTCTCCAAAAGGTTTTCTATTTAACAGTTTTCATGTTTCTTCATATTATGTTCAAAAATTCAAGTGACCTCAAGTTATAATTTTGATTACACAAAATCATTTTCACTCACTCGCCCTTTAAATTTCAAAGAATTAATGTCCAAAAAAATAAGTGAAAAATTCAATCAAAATTTATTCAACTCTTACCATTTTAGAACTAATGAATGTATTAATTCTATAATGTTATTTGAAATAGGTCATAAACCAATCATGTTAATTAAATTAAGGAAACTTTTAATAAAACAACACAAAAGTTCCATTTACAATAATCAAAAGAAAAAAAATTATTCCTTTTTTATACTATTTCTGTTATTTTATATTTATATTTTTCTTATCTTACAAAAGAGTAAATGTAAAATAGAAGAAATATTTTTACACCCTATACTAATTTTTATTTAGTTCAACATGCATAGTTCTGATACACATCTATTAAATTTATAGAATTCATTTTATGAGATAAAAAATATTAAAATAAAAGAATATAAATATGTGTGAAGGATAGAGACAACCTAGGGTACTTAATTTAATGGATGTTATGTAGGGATTGAAATCATATATGGGCTCTTTCCAAAAAAAACTCTATAATTATGCAACCCCTTCAACCATTTACATTATAGGGGTTTGATAGGTGAAATCGATTTGTCTCAACTACACAAAATCGGAAAGTGTTAGTTACTATATATGCCCTAGTCAATTTGGAATGTTGTTTACCTATAATGAGTTTCAACCTTGATGGGAATAAAATCTTTCTCAAATTATAAAACAACTCTTCTAGATTATCCAGTCATATATAAATTTATCTTTTTCATTTTATAGTAGGTAATCACCATAAGATTCTCTTCTCAACATCTCAAGCTCTATAATCTATAGATTCCTTTTTTCGAAGTGGCCTTTGTGTTGCTACATAATAGGTAGGTGAATGTTTTTTCTATATAATATTCTATATGAGTACACACCTATGTGGTTTTTGTAAGATGTAAAATACTCCCCTAGTGCATCCTACAGATTAATACTCTATACCTTTCTATTGTCTTATACTTCATTTTTTATAATCCATTTATTCTATATATTAGAAAACATTGTTATCTCATTTATTTTTTTCCATATTAAAAGAAAATTTTATGATATACTCTATATTATTCTAATAGGAATTTCATGTTTTTTTGTAGAAGATTGTTCCATGGTATCTAATTATTACTCATATAACTCCAAAACGTAAAATAATATTTGACTTTAGAGATTCAATCATAGTTTTGGAATAATCAATTAATGTTTATTTTACATCACTCCACTTATAAACAAAATATACTACTAAAAAATATAGGAAAAAGAAAAGGACACATAAAAAGGACACATAAAATCTAATCCCTAAAAATATTTCATTGAAAATCAAATAGTTGTGGGGAATTTCTTTCCTTTGGGAAATTCTACCAATAAACTATCAACTAATAAATTTTTAAAACAATCATTTGAGTTTTTAACAATATAGTGACAAACTAATAAAACTTATAAAACATTTCTAGAAATACTTTAAGGTCTAAAATGGGATCCATAAGAATGTGTGTTAAAATGTAAGGAATAACTAGACCTCCTCTTTAGGGAAAGACCATTTTAAAACATTATCACAATATACCTTCCATAGGTATGTATATTCCCAAAACTATATTTTTGATATAGTTTTTATTTTATGTTCATGATGTTTAGAAAATAAATGAGGTACCTTATATGTGATACTAAAATTCACTTAATCGATATACCAAATCACTTGAGTGGATATTTATAATTAATCATTAGGAAATGAGTCATCAGAGTTTGATTCAGATGGTGGTTATATGTCAAAATTGTGGGACAGTCGACTCATGTGGTATATAATGATATTCTCATAGCCTTTATTTTTTTATAATCTCTATGTTTAATTAATACAGTAGAAACATCAACTTCAGTAGCCACACCTATGTATCAAACTTCATGACCATGTACCTGTATGCTGTGTGATCAATGATAATAACCAATTTACATTCTAATAAATATGATCAAAAATTATATATAGAAATAAAAATTTAAATAAAATCTTTCTGAATCATTTTTTAATTAATTTGTTATATGTTTAATGGCTTTAAATAATAAGCTACCAATTATGAGTGTTGATCAATGTTGTAGAAAATATAGATTCTATGTCTTTATTGGATGCATCACATTGTATCTCAAAGGGGTGTTCTTATTTTGGTGGGAATATCATGGATATATTGGTCAAGCTTATATTTAGCATATAAAAAGTTATCATGTATGAATCATAAAAAAAACTCATATTACTTATTGAGTATGATAGTCAAGTGTAAATAAATATCTTTAAATTACATAATTAATTTTTATTTAAAATCCATCATGTCCTAAAAATCTCATAATGTGGTATGATATTGTAGAAAAAACATCAATTTTTACCTTATCCACCTCAATTAAATATTTAGAAGTAATAGACTATAACATTTACATATTCTACCATTAAATGGATTTCATCCATATTCAAAACCAATACGTTCGCAATAAATAATTTTAAATGTTTTCCCCAAACTCTCCACAAAAATTTAAAAAACATTTCTGTAAATTATAATGTCTTCAAGTAATTCTGCAAACAACTACCAATCTGGTCTGATTAAATACTTATCATGGTTAATTGAAATATAACTTAAAAATTTAAAATGAGAAAATTCATTCTTATATAGTAAAATTTATTGAATGGATATGTGAAAGTAGTATTTATTGGTCCTCTAGAGTGGTTGAAACATGAATATACCTAGAAAATATTTTAAGGAAACAATACAGACCATTCCAAGCTAGCTTCTCTAATATTTTTTCAAAAAAGGGTATACCAAAGTGAACTTTATATGAACAATGATTCAATATCTTATATTCAATTAATAATCTCTAGTTGTTCTATATTCTTATGGGACCTACATCACTGTTTTGATTTTTTAACATTATTTATTTTGCTTTCATTTGAAAAATTTCAATGGGACTCACCCATTAGAAATTAAGAACATTTTAGATTATTTTTTCTACAAAAAGATGTTTTTACATATTTTTTTACAAAATCCATAAGGGTTGGGTTAACCCTAAATTTTTGTGGTCTCACTGATTTGGACTCATTTTCCCATAAAATTATATAGGTGATGGGTACAATCCTTGAAATTTTTGTTAATGCCTATCCTTTTCTCTTATATTTCATTCAAAATTTCCTAATTTTTATAATCATTAGTAAATTTTAAGATATTTTAAATTATTATTCAATGTTTTTCATTTTATTTTAAATAAGTAGATTACAAATTTGATGGAACTATATTAAGATCCAGTTTAGGGGGTTTTTAGTGATGCTTCAATTCAGATTAATATATGATTGAATTATTCACAGGTAGAGAAGAAATATCATTATCACCATTGAGTTACTCCTCAATATATATTTAATAAACATCCTTAAAATATATAAAACTCAAAATTGATCTCATATTATGTTTATTTTCAAAAATATGTTCAACATAAAAAATGTTTGTATCCCAATTTTCTCCCAATCTAATTATGAAATCAAGCATTTCATTTTACATCCTATAAGAACAATAAAATTCAATAATATTTAATTTGAAAATATGTTTCCCTTCATGTGGGTATTTCATTGATTCAGGGATATTTAAATCCACTATCTCCTCATTGATATTTATGTAAATATTTCCTTCATTGGAATATATTATGGTTTTTTTTCTTGATGAATTTCCTACCGTGAATGATGGGGGAGTGTTCTTTATCTTTTATTTATTCAAATTTTAAAATTTATATGTTGGTAGGGAATGAAAATCCTGGAATAGTTACTAACATATCATTAGGAATATCAATTGGGTATGAAGTGGCTCGGTTAGTGATCTATATAGAAAATCAGCTGGGGTTGAGTTCTCATATATACATAAAAGAAAAAATTTAATGAGTTATATTTATTGATTCCATTAAATTAGATAGTTAATAGAAAAATGTAAATTCTCTTATGGTTTGGGGGATAGTTAAAGTACTAAGAACATCATTTTTCTTTTTAATTTATGGCTTAAAATGGTTGACTCATTTTTAACTAATATTACCTCTTTATTTACTTATAAAATATGCCTCTAGGTACACATGTATTTGATGAGTTATTCTATATATATGAATTTTGAAGATGGATTCTAGGAAAGGGATATTGATATCCACTTTATGGAATATTTCCAACATATCTTGTTGTAGTGATTCGTCACTAAGTTTCATGGGTATTTTATTCCTTATAAGGAAGGTTTTTTTGTTGTTGTTTTGAATCCTCCATTTTGGATATCCATTTTCATTCATCAGAGTTGGTATTTTTACAGGTGCTCCATCTTCTTTATCCAGAGAAGAATCATTGGTTTTAGTGGGTTTTCCATTTCCAATTTTCTTTTGACATTTTGATTCTTCCCAGCTTACCTGATCATAACAAAATTATAGAGTAATATAAATAACATTTTCCTTTTGTTTTTGAATGTATTGAGTATGAAGAATACCTGATCATTGATTCTATAAGTAATTGATGTCATTTACCATCTATATGTACTACCCTTATAGATCTATTATAGTTAATCCATGGGTGTTGAGAGTAGTTTGTTGAGAGGTGTGGGATGCCACAATGTGTTTCAAAAACTCCTTCATTGTGGGATCAGATTTTTCTAATGTCAGTAAATTTTATATGGTTATGAACAGCCTCTTTAAAAGGGTTTAGGTCAGAAGGATGGTAGAAACACATGATGTAAAGGTGTTCTTTGTTACTATTTCTTCCTAGATCTGGACCAAGCATAGAAATTTTTTTAAAAATCCTTGGGTTTTTTTTGGATGATGTTATAACTACCAATGTTATATGGAATCAATACTATCCATTACTTTGACTTGAAGAAATTCAATGGTGAAGTGTTCTTAAGAGTATCAATGTTGAAAATCACTTGGAGGTGTGGGAGAAGATATATTCAAAAAATGTTTCATAGTTATTTTTCTTATAATAGAATATTTTTATTTATTTTTACTTCCAAGAAAAGGGGAGTGAAATTTTTTACCTCATTTAAGATTATTTTTATAGATATTGAACTTAGATTATAATAATATTGGGAGATCCTCTAAATACACTCTCAAAATTCAGTGGGGAACTTTCTTATTAATTCTCATCCAGATGAAGCATTTAGTAGAATCCTGTCAATATCCATAATCCCTTGGTAAACGAATAACAAAAAATTGTGATCATATAAATCTTGATGTGGGGATGAAGTTTTAAATAAATTTAATCTTCCTGATAACACATACACAGTCTCTCCACTTACATACATGAACCAAAATATATATTTCTGTATATGAGTGATCAATGAGGTATAGAATTAATTATAGATGAATTTATTATATAACTCATCCCATGTGCTAACATTTCTTAGTTGTTGGTTGTATAATTAGTCTATGATTTTCCATTATGAGTGAAATGGAAGACATTCCAACTAAAATGAACTTCTAAAACTCTGATATGATTGAAATTAAATCAAGTATTATAAAATTATATTAGATATTGGTTATGGTCCATTCCTTCCAATCCATGAAACAATGTAATGAGTTGGATTATACCAGTTTTCTGTTCAGAATCTTGTTGGATATTATTTTCTTGAAATTAAATTATGTTATAGAAATTATGTAGATATATATATATATATCTAAATTTTATATTCAAATTTTCAAAATTGTTTTCTATGCTAACTACTTAATGTTATTTTACTTAAATAATAAATTGAGGATAATGATATTGTCAACAGAACTACAAAACTATACTTGTTTTTTTTTATTTTAATGGGTTTCAAAATCCCTAGAACATTTTCCCTAACCTCAGGATCACAAAAAATTTGGTGAGATGAATTGGATATATTCATTTGTTGAAATATTTTTAGAAATAGATTAAAATCCGAAATACTAGTCTCCCTAAAAATAGAGATATGAATGTTTCCAACCTATCATATGGCTATCACCAACATATGTTATTAATATGAGTATAATATAGTTGGTATAAGACTCATGTTTTATATAAGATATGACAATATAATTATGGTTTTTTATTTTTAATGTGTTTCATTGGTTAAAATTATTTGTGATATTGATTGATTAGTTTTAATATCAGTTTTTTAGATTGTATTATAACCTTGGATCATTCCCCTACCTTTATTTTAAAATGAAAAATCTACTTAATCCTCTATTATTTTATCTCTATACTTGTGAAAACTCACAGATATTACCTTCACCTAGAAGTCACAACATAAATAGGGAGTATAATGATCATTGTAAACCTCACATTCACCTAAAAAAGTGATTAATTTCTACCAATCACACTCATATTCACCAACTACTTGATATTACATATAGTGGAGTGAGTCTAAGTGTCCTATGTGTGTAGTACAGAGATAGAATAATGAATTTTTTTAATATTTATAAGAAAAATGGAATCCGTTAAAAAATAAATACATTAAAATAAACCCATATAGATCAATATAAGAGAGAATAATTTATAACATTCAATTAATTTATAGGGGTATGGGGGTATCTTAGGCTTAGACATTAATGACATAGAATACCATAATTGGATAATTATAGAAATAATAAAAATAAAGTTGGAAATAAAGATGTGATAACTCTGTTAGGGTGACCACATAAGTTCCCCTTCTTATAGTGAAAAGTTCTTCTTTTATAGGGTAATGATCTATGTCTTTATATATCCCATCATAGGCCATGTGATTCTTATGAGGTCCATCCAACAAACCCAACAACTCTGAATTATTCCTCAAATTATGAGACAACATTTTTTTCTTCATATTTATTCCAAATTCATGGATTGATGGGTTTGATTATATCAAATCAAAGTACTAAAATATTATTGTTAAAATATTCATTACCGAAGATCATATGTTCCTTCTTCAGATGGATGATCTAGGCCAATATTGTTTGATATAGAATTTATAATTTTTTTTATTCAATGAAATGTGAATGTGATACTCATCCAAGACCTAAATTCTCTTTGGAAATCGATTATGTACACATATAGATCAGTAGGGTAATTTTATTTACTTGAAAAACACCTCCATACACTACAGGTAACAAAATGTAATAGTGAATTAACCTCAGGAAAATGTAGATTCATGGTTTCACCCTTACATAGCATCGTTTTACCTTATTGTAGACCATGTGATACCATGACGTAACTCTCAAAACTCATTTTATTCATAAAATAGTGAAATAATATACCCCTACACATGTTTATTGATGTGATTTGGAGTACCCTTCAAATGATTATCATCAACATCATTAAAAAAATTCCCATTATATCGGTTTTTTAATCGATATATTTATAGTTAAATCATTACTCTTCCTACCATGGGTTTTTCTTTAAGGGTGATATCGGGTGCATCATCCTCTTTCTAAAAAATGAGTTTGACCTACATTAGAATTCATTGATGCTTCAGATCACTAGGTGTCTTATATTGACTATTATAGTTATAATAGTGATCTTAGGTTCTCACATATTTTAAATCTATTCATCTCTTCCCTGTTTAATGTTAATAACTCTTTAAATTTTGGATTTAGTTTTCTATCGAGCCTCGACTAGTAAGGAAATCCTAGGTTTGGCCATCCTCTTTACACTAGTGTAAATAAAGTTTTATTAAATATTTTATGGGTGCATTTTTCTTCTATTGATTGAGATTTAGTGCATCCTTTAATCATCTATGAGAAGATTAAGTAATAGAATTCATTGATTTTATTTTAAGGTATCTCTAAATATCAATATTCAATGGGTTTTCTTGGTGTGCATCGGAGTACATGGTAGGCATTTAGTACCATTGAATTCATTGATGAGAATGAAATCCTCAGTATTTTCAATATCCTACTTCTATGGATCATTGATCTAATGTATCTAGTTGATATATTTATCTATTCAGTGGATCTTAATTGTTGATCATGATTCTTGGAATCAACAAGTGATGTCCATATACTTTAGTTAGGAAACTACGACGAAAATCTTTGATCTTAGTCGTCAGCCCTACGGTTTGGAATCTAAAGGTTGCATAACTTGCTATTCTATTTTGACTATCTTAGGGGTTAATAATTCGATTCATATTACAGATAATAAATCTTGGTCACAAGACTTCATGTCTAGTTCAAATATTAACATTAAGAATGTTTAATCAAAGGTGTGGATGATCATGAAGTTCATGCGTTCACTGAATCTTGAGATCCACCGTTAATTTCCTTTTACGTTTTTATCATCCGTAATAAACCACTGATAAGTGGATGTTTATTTTAATATTATTAGGATATTTCTTATACAATTAATTACATTATATAATTATCAATTATTCTCATATATTATTTAAGTGTTGTGGTGTGGTTGATTGCACAAAAAGAGGTAGGTCCACAGTCAGTCCCTTCATATGAGAAAACTTCATATATTATGCCATGATCACATGAGGAATTTGTGTTATTTTAATTGGTGTGGTAAATTTAATTTACTTCATAAATGGGGATACATCCATGATTTCTTATAGTGGGAGGATCGTGATATATTCTTCCTATTTTCAATTTTTTGGCATCACTGATACATCAGAAGTGTGGTCAACTAAATTTACCAAGGCATGGTAGATTATGGACATATTATTTTAATGTAATGATAAACCACAAGAATGGAATCCATAGATGACCAATCCCTTTAAATAATTGATAATTACCTACACAACACACAAGTACATTTTTTCAATCATTTTATTTATTTAATATATAATAAATCAAATTCGAAATTATATTCCCAAACACTAAATTTATTCCTATTAGTATCATTTTCACTATTTATTTCCATATTTTTAAATCATAATTAATTTCAAATAAATTTTCTTAATGGTATTTTAATTCTTTTTAAAAAACACTACCCACAAATAAATTGAATTTCTTCATAAAAAAATCACTTCACCAAATAAATTTCCAAATTGAATTAAACATTAACATTCAAAGTTGCATGTCCTTAAAACTAATAAATTTTAGATTCTTAATCAATTTATGACTTCCTTAGATAAAAAAGTAATTATAAATCACGAAATATCCAGATTCAATCCATTTAAATTTAAAGATTAAATTAACACGAAATTCATAAAAAATTAATTTACCCATGATTTAATGAATTTAAGGGTGTAATTTACAATTAAAATTTTGAAAAAACATTACAATTTTCTTCTCAAATCAATATTTTTGGGTACTACAGTTAACTCATCCTTATCTATTGATCCATGTAGTACAAAAATGTATAGGGATCAAGATAAAAACTTATTGATAGATATCATGAAGGGTAAAATTATTTAACACATATCTCAATGCTTAGTATACCAACAAGGATGAATCAAAAATATCGAAGGGTTTTTTAAAATTATTACCTATACTTGTATGTATTTGGAAAGAATCACCATTAATTTCATCATAAGAAACCCCTAAGAATAGAAAGGTCATAATTAAATTTGGTATATAGTTGGTCTCCTTTCAGATTAAGAAAATTTTATTACCATAAAATAAAAAATTTTCCATAAAAAACATTCATATATATACAAAAGATAAGTTGTAATGTTTAATAGAGTAACACTCATGTTTTATCTGATTGGGATCTGAGGTGTAACTCATGGTTCTAGAGGTGTATTCAATAATTGTTGGATCCATTCCTAATTTTCAACACTATTATATCATCTTCTGAGTGATGTATAATCTAAAATGACCATTAAAACACTTCAAGTCATTCTATGGTTATGTTCAATGGGCATAAAAATATTTTTTGATAAGCACCTACCCCTATAAGAGTTCACATATAACAATAGTTTTCATTCTAGCTTTTTGATGACACTATATGAGGTTCCTTATGGGAATAGACGTAGGACCCCAATACAGTAGGGGTTAAGTTTGGGGTAGTATCTTGATAGTTCCTAACATTGACCTCAAAATTATGGAGAAGGTTCAAACTATTTAGTGGCAAATGAAATCGGAAAAAATCAAATATAAGATTTATGCATATAATCATTTAGGAGTTCTCGAGTATGAATTTGGTGACAAGGTGTTTCTATGGATATCTCCTTAGAAGAAGATTATAAATTTTTTGAAGAATATAAAGCTAATACCTAAATATATCAATCCCATATAGATCATTTATCAAGATAGGGATATAGCTTACCACTTGGAACTTTATCAGGATATCTTCCAAGTTCATAATTTAATCTGTGAATCACTTTTCAGTAAGTACATATTAGATCCATCAAACAAACATAGCTCATATGTTATGAAATGTTAACGTCATTTCATTTATGAAAAAAAAGTTGTATTCTTAGATCAAAGAGATATTATTCTATGGAACAAGGCCACCCATTATGTCAAAGTTATATAGATGTACAATAACATTGAGGAATCTATGTTGGAACCTAAAAATGTAATGAGATGAAAGTAACCTCCCTAGTTTTTACCATAATAATAAAATTTCTAAAAAAATTATTTTAATGGGGTATAATGTAATTACCAAGGACATTAGTGTATATTTCTCCATAAATAATATTTTTTAAAATGGTTTGTGTCGTAGAAAAAGACAAACTGGAATGAACAATAAAACTATTTAAATATAATTATTATAAAGTATCCATGAAATAAGAATGAATAAATAGAGGTAATTTTATTATTAAATAATTATATATATATATATATTAAATCCAATTTACCCAATAATTAATTGTAAATAAGAATAAAACAAATTAATATTATAAAAATTAATTTTCTTATAAAAATAGATTTTCATTATATTTTATTATTTTATTCAAAATATAAATTATCAATTTTAAAATTTGAATTAAAAAAATGAACATTATTTTTTAACATATTAAAATAAAATTATTATTGGTTGATTTTTTTATTATCAGAAAAAGATTATTTTTATGTGAATAGTGTATAATACATTTTTTCTTAAACTACTGTTTTTTATAAACTAATTTGTATATAAATAGAGGAAATTTTGTATCCTATTTATAAACCAAATATTTATTTTATACGTAAAATTATATATTTAAAAATAGTATGAAAAATATATATAGATATATATTCCATTTTTAAACTTATGGTATATCTTCTTTTAAAACTAATTTAATATATTATACAATTATTATTTTAGAATTTGTTTTTATATATTTTATAAATTCAATATATTAATATGGATTTAAAATTTTTAATTATAAGGTCCATATTTTTTAAGTCGTAAAAATGAGTTACTTTGATAAAAACTAGTTACCACGGTAAAATTCAAAAGGTCAAAAAGGGTTAACAAAGTCGGAAAATGTAAAATTATATTAAAAATAGTGTGTATAATTTAGTGGTTGTGGTATTCTTTGACAGAAAAAATTATCTCAAATCCATTATTTTCCATTTTGGAGTCTTCTTGATATGTCAAACTTATGACCTTTTTATATTAATATTAAATAATTATAAAAATAACATTCTCACCACTTATAAAAATATCCTCTCACCACACCTTTATGGCCTCTCCCAATTTAAGTTTCATCTTATGATTATAGTTTTCTCCATCACCTATAACCATTTCAATCTTCCTTTATTTTTTTCTATAATAAGTTATCCTGTGACCTCAATTTCATAGCAATCCTCCAAGGGAAATCACAAATTCTCAACTTAAGTACTAATATTTCTTTAATTTCATTCCATTTCTAGATTACTCATAAAAATTTAATTATCTCATTTATACATTATTAAATAATTTTTATATATGTTTTTACTTTTCCTATAATAATTTAAAAATTATTAACCACATTGACCCTTTTACTTTACGAAATATGAAAATGTCATTTGGGAATATGTGCGAGCTACCATCTTCACAAAGTAATGAATCTCATTTTTTATCTAGTTATATTATTATTTATTAAAAGATATTAAAATTTAATTAAAAACATTAAAAATATATAAATAATATTTCCATTATTTTGTAATAATTATTTAGTTTCAATATAAACCTTTTTCATAACCATACTGATAGAAAATTAATTTTTTTTATCAAAACTCTTTTGAAGAAAAAAGTGAGAAACCACAAAATACAACATTACTACTGCTAAACACCATTAAAGAGTAAAACCCAAATCAAGACTATAGGATCTACCCCTCCCAGTGAATACATTGTTATGAAAAGCCTTCACCATTACATACCCTCTTGGCTAGCTATCCCATGCAGAATTGCACAGGCTGGAACCGATGGCAAAGCTATACCCTCTCGAACTACCAAATCCGAATGGCATGTGATGGAAAAACCTTCTTGCTCTGAACCTCATTTGAAGTAGAACCAAATAGCGTGTTGGTTAAAAACATGCCAAAATTTTACAGTGACAATGCTCTTCAACCAAAACCCAAGGCACGTCCCAATAAGATCAACCAAAAGCCACAACAGATTCCAAACAAACACCAACACAAACGCTTCACTTGCTCCTCCACTGTAGTCGAAGCCGGAACCGAACAGTATAAAAAATGCAATAAATAATTAACATGGATAAATAATGAAACATAAGAAATAGACTTATTATAAACAAATGAGTAAATAATAAATGGATTATTGTTATTTAATGGAAACATTCTCATTTAAACTAGTTATTAAAATTCACCTCTTTTGTTCATTGAAAAATACTAAAACTAGTTTATTTCCAATTTTATCTTTCCATAACATATCTATGATTACCATCAAATATAAATGTATCTAAAAAAATATTGGAAAAAAATTATTTCTGTAACATATATAATTTTGGAATGATGAAATTTTTGTTAAATAAGGATAACCAACAACAACATTATAAAACGTGTGTGAAACAATAAAATTTTAACACTCAATGCTTGAAGTAAGTAATAATTTATTAATATATTTTTCATGAATTATTATAAATTATGTAATAATAATTTTATAAAATTATTAAGAAGTTTATTAAATGGGTTATTAAGATAGTTATGTTTTTTATAGAAGAGTTTATGGTGTGTTCATATATTGAAAATTCAAGGTAAGTGTTTCATCAAATAATTTTTTTATTGATTGAGTCATATGATTTTATAATTTAATATAATCTTTAAAGGTTTTATTATAATTATATTACACTATTCAATATGGTATTCCAATTTTTTTATTAGGAAAATTATTTCCCTTCATCGATATTATTTTATAAATAAATTATCTTTTTAAACAAAAGTGTGTCTTTTGTAAAAATAACTCTTGTTCTTAGTAATGGATACACCTGTTCCATGTCCATGTTTTCCTTCTAAAATTACTTTCTCCAATGAAATAATTTTTTTAATTTTGTAGTCCTGTTATTTCCCATTACATATTTTAAAAAACATAAATATTTCAAATTTTCTTAAATGTGGGAAACATTTAATAACACCCCTAATGTTTAATAAAGAAACTTTTGTAATGTTAAAAAAATATTTTCCACAATAAATATATTTTATTAATATTTGTATCTTTTTAAATAAATCATATTATGAGCTTAGATAATAAGGGTCTAAAAAACTATCTATCCCACATCTAAAATATTTTTAATGAAATTTTTATATCTGAATTTCAATTACCATGTTTAAAAGGTGTTTTAAATACTTTTTAGCTTTATTCCATTTTTCCATTGAGGTTTTCCTCTTATATGAAATTTTTTTATCACCCGTAAAAATATATTATGATATGATTATTTTCTAAAGATTCTTTTTATGTCTTTGGATTTATTTTTGTTCATATTATGTGATAATTTTATAAACCTATTATAGAATCCCTAACTAGATACCACTCAACAGTGCCCCAAGACGGTGGGCCACATAATCTCAAGTGCATCTCCCAAACACCAGAGGCTACTGAATAGTAGTGGGGGCCTAGGGTGAGTCTATGGGGAGACTATTTGTTATTAAATTAGAGTATACAGAGTGGTGAACAATAGATAAAAAATAGAAGAATTATATGAATAAAAAGATAGTACTGGAAATAATAAAAAAAGCCATGTTGAATAAATAACCAAATGTATGCTAATCAATAATATGAGGACAATGATAATAATGGCATGTCATGCTCCTATACAAAAAATGAAATCACATAGGAATAGGGGATACAGAACGCATAATTCATGCTATATAAAAATGAAAAATATTCAAAAACTACTAAAATAATGTCTAGAGAATAGGCTCGGTCCTCTGAACCAAACATCATCTTATGCAGTATGTAAATAAAACTTCAAAAGTTGCACACTTCCCTTTATCCATACCTATGATCATATAGTCTACCCAAGTACCAAATCTCTCTTGAGTAGGGTGTGATTTATAAAAATCAGTAGTTTGACCTCCATGGGGTATAGAGTAATCCATTTTGTATAATAAATAGATGAAAATGTTCCAATATAATATATGTAGATAAAAAATTAAATTAGACATAAAAACCTCAATCCAAGTTCATAAATGGACACTCATCCCATTCGACCTTGTTTGGTCTAATTTGGATGTCCAAATAAAGTTACTGTTAATGCCACAGTATATATTCAAGGATCATTTTAATTAAACCGACCATGGTAAAAGAATAAGACCCCAAGCTTGTGGTTTATCATGGAGGTCACATTTAAATTCTTTATATAACTGGGAAAATATAATAGAAATCATCACATGTGCATAATAGTTATTCAATACATCTATAAAATCTATTACTATTGTCCTGAGCCCATCCAAGGGGATCTTTGAAGAATCTGAAGTTCATTATAGGTGTCTTCTAATAACCCAATAACTTAGAGTCTATCCACAGAAACATATACAATGCCCATTTTATGACTCACAGATGGTGAATCTGAGCTCAGGACAAGGATTTCACATAAGGGACTAGGTATCACCTGAGGCATGGAATAACCGTATTTCCATATGGTTCCATTATTGATTTCTTCTCCAGGGAACCTCCACCACTTACGAGTATAAGTAATCCTACATGAGATCTTGTACCTGGTAAAAAAAATTTTTCTCCTTCCACATTTAGTAAATTCAACTGAGCACAACGATTCAATCTATGGGATATTTAACTCGAGACCCTTGTTGTATTCTGGCCGAAATCAAGTGATATATATCAAACAAGGCAAGTCATAAGACTAGAAATAAATATATAAATACATTCAATAAAGTATGTATCTTATTTTTTTAAGATAATCAAGCTGTCTGTGCTATATAATTAACTCCAAAAACAATGGAATAACTAGAAGAAATAAAAAATTCTTTACACACGATAAAGGAATGAGTAGATAAACAATTTAAATACAAGCTTAGGGACATGAAACTAACATTCCCTAAATCACATGTATTCAATGGCAATAAAATAACTCAATCTATGAAGCTGGACCAAGCATATCATTCTATTCAAGAAAATAAATAAATTAATCAATAAACATTAAACGAGGCCAGGTGTATGGAACCTGGCATAACATATGGAAAAAGAATAAATAGTGGTCTAAATATACAAATAATATATCAATAATCCTATTCTATATCACATGTAATTAAATATGTGAGTAATATATAATAATTTAATCATATGAGTTCCAAAAGGGGATCTAACACATGGTTCATCCCCCGTATTATTTCATTTCAAATGTATAATGAATAAAAATAAGGCACACACTCAGTTCTATCTATTTTTCATAATTCAGATTATAATTAAAGAATTTATTCAAAACTAAAATCATATTTACAAGGTGATTTTCTATTTGAAACATGGTAAAATAGGACATGTAAGGATAAGAACACCCAAGGGGTGGCCAAAGACGAGGAAAATACCCTGAATATGTCTTTCACTATAAGTTTAGTTCACTATGGACATGGAATACAATGTTAAATAATTTATTTATAAAAAATGAAACCTCGAAAAATTATTCCAGCAAGAGGCCAGTGGAGAAAAATCTAAAACAGGATGAAATGATGGGAATGAGCATATACCACGTACCTCACTGTAGTAATGATCCACACATCTTTTATCGAGTCTTGATTTGACCAAAAAATATATAAAAATATAGGGTTTTCAGAATCACTGAAAATAATGAAAAATTTGTTGCAGAAAAATAGAAGAATTGATGGAAGAGGATAATATAAATATAAGCATGGAATAGGAAGTTCATACTGGGAGATTTTTGTTTCTTCTGATGGCCAAGGAATTAAGAACAAAATGGAGGAGATAACAATAGACCAAGTAGGTGTATAGGAGCCGATCTATGCATGGTCAGGATGGAAATACCACCGGAAATGAGAATGGAGGAAAGATGGAGGGTTAAAATAATTTATGATGGGAAAAGTAGTAATTTAACCATTTTTTCAATTTTAATAGTTTGGTCTCATGATTGGAAAATTGGGCTCAATAATACTCCACTCACTACTAATATGGGGAACAATGCATGGTTAGCTTAATATTTTAACTAACTATGTTAAACCCCACTATCTGAAACCTGCAACTAGATTCACGAGAATTCACCCAAGGTCACATGGTTGCAGAAACACCATGCAGTCTAGTCTGTTTCCCACTTTATTGGTGATTCAAGCTTTCAACTAGCCACAAACGCACTTGAGACCTCCTTTAACCACTTAAGAATCATTATAACATCCTTTTAATGGAATTAATCATACAAATTAATGGTATGTCACATTAAAAAAATATAGGATGATATAATCTCCCATCTTTAAAACTAACCATCCCCTATATTCTCTTATATGGTTGGTAGAATGTCTTCCGAATAAATATATGACCACTATGAACTTATATCAGCATCCTTCTCATATGTCTCATCATGAACCAATGTTTAATAACATAGCACCCACACTAGAGAAACCGACCAGCCTCAGAGAACCTTCATTCTATGATTGATGATACGAAATGGATGCTCCTCGAAGTATATATTCACCTCCAGATCAATATCGTCAAGGTCGAATGAATGAGACGGGTCTAGATGATACTATATAATCAGAGACATGTGGATGATATCATGCACCAGACCATAACTATGAGGTAACAAAAACTAATAGGATATTATAACAACTTTCTCTACTTTGATGAATGACCCAACACATCTTGATGATAAATTTCCCTTTCTCTGGATTCATCTGTTACCCAACCTGGGTGATACATGAAGAAATACCAAATATCCCACCTCAAAGTCGAGAGGTCTATGATGAAAATCAGTTTAAGTCTCTTTTATAGACTGAGCTATATCTATACACTTCAGAATCAGCTAGACATTCTCTGAAGTCTCTAAAACTAGACAAGGACCCAGTAGAGTTGCTACACATTCCTCAAACTGGCACAGAGGTGGACGAAATTATCTATAAAAGAGGGCATCATAAGGAGACATATGAGTTGTTAAATAAAAGATTTATTGTGCTAAAATTCATCCATAGGGATATTATTATCCCAAGAACATCTGAAATAAAGGATATAGTCCTGTAACATATCCTCTAACAACTATATGGTCCACATGGACTACCCATCGGTCTGAGAGTGATATTCAATACATATGGCCAACTGAGAACTCCATTCCTTCTACAACCCTTGCTAGAATAGTGATTTAATCATGGTATCATGGTTTCATATGATAGAATTGGTAACACCATGAAGTCTGATTATCTCATTGATATATAGCCTTCCAAAATTTTCAATATCTATGCACTCCCAAATTGGTAGAGTGTGTGGATGTTTGTTCAGCCTGTCGATGATCACCCACACTATATCACTCGCTTAATTACATCTTAGCAAAACCATAAAAATTTTCATGGTGATTCCATTCCACTTTCACTCAATAAAAGATATAGACTATAGAATTCTAGTAGGTCATTAGTGCTCTGCCTACATCTTCTAGAAGGTGGAGCACCGAGTGATAAATCTTGAAATATTTCTCTTTATATCAGTCCACCAATAATGAAAATGCATATCTATATATATATAATTAAAACATTGGTGAACTACCCAAAAAAGCATGGGATTCTCTTATCATGTCTTCTCATATATCAAATGGAACCCAAACATCCCCAATATAGATAAATGCCTCTCATCCATCAAAAAAACATGCATGATGGTTCACTCTAATGAAACCCTCCCATGGAACGTGGCCCTCTAGATCTGATAAATAATTCATCTGAACCCGATCCAGAATAGAGTATGTCACTGTTAGAGCTATTAATACTTGCTTCCCTTTCTATTCTAGAACCTCCATATTAAACATAGATAAAATATCCATTATCTACCACTCACTACATGCAGCCTCAATTTCTTGTGTATCGATCTTACAGCTAAAGGAATTAGCCATGAAATTAACTAATCTAAATGTATAAGAAAGCTCAATGTCAATGGTATGCAGGAATTGTGCTAAACTATGTTACCTTATGTTCAAATCCCAATATGTGGACATATATTTGTTACTTTTATAATCTTTGTAAACAATTAATTAGTATCCCAATAGATAGTTTCTAAAGTAGTGTAGAGGATGAATGATGACTACTAGTTTGAGGTCGTGAGTAGGATAGTTCCAATTGAAAGGCCTTTGCTAGAAGGATCCATATTCCAAGACGCTATCACATTTTATCCAAACTATACACATTCTGACTAATAAAGCATCATAGTAAACCGTATAACATATACACGACCCAAACAGAATCAGAATCAAAGATGAAGTGAGTCTTCCCTTTAGCTAGTGAAAAACCTTCTCACAAGATTAAAAACATAAGAAATGAGTATCGTTCACAATCATTGATCAAAGGGGGGATGATAAGTGGGATATTTCCTGGATGAATCCCTTATAATATCCATATATAAATAAAAAAAATTGGATATCAAACATAATTTTTGGATTCTCTTTGAAAACCATGATGCTCACATTCTCTAGGTCAAAAAATATGCCTCCCTCAGATATGATGTGACCCAAGAAGTTAAACTTACTGATCTAAAAGTGGCATTTTCTAATATTTGTATATTATCGGTTCTCTCTTAGAGTACTCGTTATTTTCTCACTATGATGGGAATGGTCGTATCTATTGTGTGATTACACTTAGTTATCATCTAAGAAGACTACCATTAAGGAATCAAGATACGGGTGGAAAAGTTGATTCATCGGAGCCATAGAGATTGTATGTACATTCATCAGACTGAATGGAATGACCATGTACTTTTATAGACCATACCTACTCTATAAGTTTGTACATGGTATGTTTTAAGGTCTCACATGAACCTGATGATTGCACAACCTCAAATCGATCTCAGAGAAAATATCTTCGCCTTAATGCTAGTCAAAGAGGTCATTGATGGGGGGTAAGGGATATTATTTCTTCACTATAAGATTATTCAACCATCTATAATCCATGCACAATATGAGGGAAATAGTTGACTTCTTGGAGAAAAAGACCATTGAACAACAATTACATGGGTGTGGTAAGATAAAAACATCTACCTATATATTTTGAAGCTTCTTCTGGGGTTCTTAGTGCATTGTAGGTTTCATCCAATAATGAGGGATAGAAAATATTTCTACATTCATAACTGGCTCTATAGTTAACTCAACCTCTCTCTCAGTATTTAATCTTGATAAATAATCAGGGATGACACCCCTGAAATGATCCACCATAGTGGGGAATTCTATTTATTACATTCCCTGATAACTCATTAAGAGACTCACTGACTAAGATGTTACTCTGCTAAGCCTATTTCACATGGTTTCACATTAATCATCATGGAAATCTCATTATTCCTTGTGTATATTGGTTCTACCCTCAGGTGATTTTAAGAACACTTGTTGGTGATAGAAATCCACTTGGACATAATAAGGCACAAGATAATCAATTACTATAATGATGTTGAAGCCAATCATCTCAATATAAAGAAACACTATAAGAAATGACACTCACCTATCCCAATGGGAACTCTTGAAACTGGTGTATTCCTTCTATTCTAATTCCCAATAGAGTGTTGAAGGATATGATTCCAAAAAGTTTCTCAATTCTAAGGCCAATAATTTCAACATATGAAACTAATATAAATGAGTGTGATGAACTTGTATCAAAAAGGGAAGAAACTTATTTAAAGAAAAACTGAATTGTATCTATAACCATTGATGTCCACATAATTCTCTCTTATGGTGATGGATATAATATATATATATGGCAGAACCATATCCCTGGGATGCTGTCTGAATAGCCTGAGAAAATCAATTATGATTTCATTGATGATCTTGGGTATGAAAACCTTAGACATAAGCATTTCTAACATGGAATTATCGGTTATTTGAAGAAAAACAACTAACCAAAAATTGGGCCATAGATCCTACACATAATATATATGCTCATACAGATCCCCTACCAATGTATTCTAGAGGAAAAGAACAGCGGTAGTACTGATAGTCAATCGTCATGTAATAAGCTCACCATTCTATCAGGTTCCTTCTGAAATTTGGAATTATTGTACATAGCAAGACACACTGTTGACACACTATAAATCTTTCAGTACATTTCACCTGGAAGGAACTACCCCTATGTGCACCTTTGAAATAGAACATTCTTCTGCTATAATACCCATCACTGAATCTCAAAACTAAAACACCCTATCTAAAATTTACAGCTTCTTTGAGAATATATTTGTAAATTAGGGAATTGTTAAATATCATTTACATGGTAGTAAGATGAATGAAATCCACCTATGAGTGAACAACATACCCAATCCCATCCTCAAATCACCTCACAGTAGTCAAATAGATAGCAATCCAAGACGGGTTAAAATGTTTCATCTTAGTAATGGGAGAAGAATACTCAATCATAGTCCAAGAGCTCGGCTAAAGATGCACGAACTACATTGAATGACCTGATCTCAGAGTCTATGGAAACAATTGATCATGCAAAACGTTCCGGAAGTCTATTGAGTGATTGAACATCCACTATGGACGAGTCTAAAGATGGTTTAAGGGAGAAATTTTGGATTTTAACCATTAATATTAATCACGAGTTCCTCCATCCTATGAGAATGTAGGATGATGTTGCTATGGAAATTCCAATGTAACCTCTATCATTGTAGAGGCAGGTCAAGAAGCACCTTGGTCAGACTGCATCAACTAAAGTAAATATTAACAAAACTGATCATTGTATCCCAGAAAAACAGGACTGGTAGGAGGGGAATCAGGTTGCACTACATGAGGAAGAATAGTCATCTCAATGCCCACTACCTCTGGAGTGTGTTCTTTATTGTTGGGAAAAAAATCTTTCAAGGTACCATTGAAGAATTTTTGAGATGATTGTGTTTCTTGACAAAGTGGGCCTCCAGGTTGTGTTTGTTGACAAAGAAAACCATGATGTACAAATTTGTTGGAAAAAGTAATTTCATGGTGGTATGTCGAGTTCAAGGTATGTTGTTAATGATCTAGATTTATTTAAGAATGTCAAAAAAGGATTGGTCGATCGGGAGGCAGTTTAAAAAGTGAAAATTCAAGGTGGTGCTGTTTTCTAGTGTTTGCCAATGTTTTGGACCTCAAAATCAACAAAAGGATAAATGTGTTTTTGGAAAAGGGACTAGCACTCTGGTGTCTTGGATGATTGGAAACTTGCATGCCATATGTTATTCAAGATCAACACATCAAAATATTGTAATGGAAAAAGGGGTTCGAAGGTTTTGGGGATGGTCGCGCAAGTGACTAGGGAAACAGAGACTAGGGAGGCTTGACTTGTGCACCGAGAGGAGACTTGCACACCATCACGTAGGGTTTCCAAATGCATATAAATAGAGGTTGAACCCTCTTCATTCAGAAGAGATATCAACACTTTGAGAAAATTAGAGCTCCCATCGTGCAGGTGTTGTGGTCGCTCAAGTGGTGGTGTGGTCGCGCAAGTATAAAGATATTTAGAAGTTGTGCGCCAGTTGATAGTTGCGCACCCAATGTGGTTTGGGAGAGAAAGGGTGTGAGTCGCCCAATTTTAGAGTTGAAGAAGGGGGTGTCACACAGGTGGTTTGGTGACACTTGTGCACCAGGCTTTGCAGAAGCATGCTAGTTGATAGTTGCACGCCAATATTGGTTTGGGCGTAAAAGGGTGTGACTCGCGCAAGTTTGGAGTTGAAGAAATGAGTGTCGCACATGTGGTTGAGACGAACATGAACGCTGATTTGAACTTTCACTCCAGAACATGTGCGGAAAATTGGAGAAGCATTCCCGGAATGGTTGAAGCATGCCTGTCATTTTAGGGTTTTGGGAAAGCTGGAAGATATCCTAATACCTTTGGTGCAAAATGAGATTCATCTACGGGTGAATGTTGGACTTCAATAGAGAATATACATACAACAGAGGATGTATTCATTAGGGATAATGAAGAGAACTATAGGTCTATAAACTATGAGTGGATCCTTTCCAGTTTAGTGAGAAAAGGAAGAGGAAGAAGGTGATCCTCTCCACAGGTAGTGATCCATAGAGATAGAAACAGGGGGTGACCCATGGGAAAGTAGTGAACTGGCCGTAAACATTGTAAAGGCAGTGAGCCTGGGAATAGAGGTGACCTATCCCGAACATTTTAAATAGTAGTGTGCTTTTAGTGGATTTGTTACATCAACACATCACCATTGTATGCTCCTTGGATGTAGCCGAGTGAGGGTGAACTAAATAAAAATCGTTGTGTCTTGTGCATGCTTTATTTTTTGTTTATACTTTGCTATTGGAAAGAGAGAGAAGAGTGTATTTCTTAACAGTGATACAAGATCAATGGGGCGGTTGTTTTAATCTGTCATACCCTGATTCACCCACCCCCTCTCAGGGTATCTAACCTAGTGGGCCTAACAATCACCACTCTATAGGAATACAACTTGATGAAGATGCAGCAGCATAACAGTCCAAGTTATAACTGCACTCCTCATATATAATTTATAACAGAATCAACAAAAATATAAAGGAAATGATATAAAATATAAGTAAGATTCCTTATAATAATCATAACACTACTGATTGCCTATCCCAAGATCCAAGATTAGGTAAGAATAAAATACCTCAGAATGGCCACAAGAGACACGACCTACTTCCCATAACCAATATAACTTCATGTTCATGGTCCCATACCTCTCATGTTTTAGGGACATGTCATTTTAATGGTGGTGTTGTTCATTTAAATTCATTCATATGTTCAAAACCATTTGAAAAGAATTAATTGTGTGGATTTTTATTCCAAATTATAAGTGACAATACACCTTATAAATTGAAATTGGTTTTCCACATAATCAATTTTATAACACCCTCCTGCAAGTTAAATTAGAATATATATATATATATATATATATATATATATATATCAGGAAAATAAAAACTTTAGGATTAACAACAAGGAATGATAGTAATCAACTAGGAAATGGTATATTCACAATAAAAATAAACATGTCATAGATTAATATAAGACATTTAATCTTATGGTTCCTAACATGATGCAATCTTTTAATATTCACTTATTTCATTAGGATTATGTAATATAAATAATTATTCCAATAACATCAATAAAATTCCTCCATAAAAAAATGTGTCACCCAATGGATATGTCATAACAATTGTAAATTGTATAATAAATAACTGCAATTTCCCATACCAAGGTAATCTAGGTTTCCCATGTACATGGGTTAGCTATATCCAAGAACATGTTAAATTCCAAATCCCAATTCACTAGTATATTATCTAAACCCAAATTGTATATAAATGGAATAGTTTTTTTGATACAACATTATAGGGCCCCACCCTAGATGCCAGTCAACAGTGCCCTAAGATGGTGGGTCGCATGACCTCAACAACATCCCCCCAAATAGTAGAGGCATTTAACAAGCAGTAAGGTCTTAAGGTGTGTTAGTGGGGAGAATATTCCCTCCTAGATCACTGTATGCATATTGATAAACAATATATATATAAAAGATAGGATACATAATTATAATGAGACAAGAATGGAAATAAGGAAACAAGAAATTATAATAAGTAAATATGAAGAAGCTGAGTAATAATAAAGAATACAATGATAATAATGGCATGTCATGCATCAATAAAAAATCGAATCATAGAAGAACATTTGATAAAAATCATATACATCATGTTATAGAAAAATGTAAAAATATATAAAAACGAATACAACATCTCAAGATGTGGGTTAGTCCTCTACCCAAATCACTATCCTAAGAATCAAGTAAATTAAGTATTGGATGAAACACACTTCCCTTTACTCGTACCTACAGTTATAAAGTTCACTCGAGTACCAAAAGATGCCCGAGAATAGTATAAGATAAGAAAATTAGTATTCCTGAACCCATGATGTCTTGGATGATACATTTCATGCAATAAATAGATTATAGTGTGGATATATAACAAATGAAGAGAAACAATTTTAAAAAATATAGACACCTTATTTGAGGTACCTAAATAGAAACTCATCCCGTACCTCCTTCTTCGGCCTAATCCGAAAGTCTGAATGAAGTACATTATCAAGTCACATTATATTTATACAAGGTCCATCAATATTAAACAAACAATACTAAAAAATAAGACCCCAAAGCTGTGCATTATCTTGCAGACTACATCGCAAGTTGTTATAAATGTACGATAATAAAGAAAAATAGAAGCATCAGATGTAAAGATAAACTATTACATACAACAATCAAATACATTAGTAGAGTCTTGATCCCATACTATGTGATTGAAGAAGAATCCCATGGGCCACTATGGGTGTCTTAGAATAACCTAATACCTTCTACACCATCCATGTTAACCCATACCACTTCCCTTGTATCACTAAATGTTTCTAAAACTGATCCCATACAAATTATCACATATATTTTTCTTACATTATTATTACATAATTATAATTAAAAACAACATAATAGTGTAATAAAACTAGGACATGGATGATCACTGTCTTGGGAAATTCAAGAACATACATATATTTTACAAATAAAACATAAAAATTTATTTAATTCAATATTCTCTAGAATTTTATTGGCCCTTGAATTCTCGTTAGTACATGTAGTCACCTAAGGATATACATAAAATAATGGGGTGAGGAAAAATCCCAATAAAAGTATAGATAAGAACCTAAAACAATATAACATTGAGTTATCATAATCAAAACATCATCATTATAATCATAAGAGGAAGCATTAGGCATAGATTGTGGAAATGTGTAAAAATGAAACAATGTGTCTCAGTGGTCAACTAACACACATAGTTGTGCACTAATCTAGAATGAGATACATCACATTACCCAATTCATTTGAGCACTATATGATTTCGGCCTCACCCGTCACATCAAAACATTTACAATGTGCTATATAATTCCAAGCGCACCCATCACATCACACCATTTATATTATCATGCATGCCTCATGAAACATATCACAATATAATAAATAACCAATTGAATAGAATGGGTTTAATATCATAAATTATAAATAAATTACTTGGGTTCCCATATAAATGGTCAAATAAAATACTTGATATAAGAATCATCAACATTGGGTGAAGAAGAAAAAATTTATAGAAGTTAATGGTGAGTTTTTTGAAAGAAGAGTTCATATGAAAATTATTATTTTTATCATTAACTGAATTTGAAAACTTTTAGACCACTTAAATGTTAATATAATTATGAAGAAATTATATATATGTAATATCCATAATGAAAATTTTGTGAAAGAGGGAACACTGAAACAACGAGAGTTGGGTTTTAGAATACCCCTTACATTATGTCTGAATGATTTTTTCATTTTAATATCTTTTATAATATCCTTAAATTCATTAATTAACCATTAATAATCATTTATAAATTAATTTTATTCAATATGTTTTTATTATGGTTATTTATGTCCTTTTAATGAGTTACAATGTTTAATTTCATTTGTTTGGGAGCATTCATTTTCATGGTTTTCATGATTGATTTTCTTGTATACAGGAATAGAAGTTTGTATAAAATGTGGATAAATAAATAAAGTAATTATTATATGTTATTAATGACCGTATAGAAGTTTAAATGGTCTTATAAAGAATTTGGTAATATGGTGTGAGGATGAATCATTAGATAGAAGTTAATGATTATCGTTTTAGGTTAATTTTTTATGTCTTTCGATCACGATGAACTAATTTTATGTTATAATTTTGTATTATGTATATATGTTTGTTATAGAACGTAAAATAGTTTTTAATATAAGTTTAAAAATATTTTTTTTCAAATAATCAATTGTTTTATTAACATCCATTAAGGGGTTATAGAAAAATGAATGTTCATCAGCCACGATGTCGGTAAGTGGACACATCACAGGAGGGGATATGATTTTTTTTAATAAAAGAGAGAGAGTGAGGACTTTAATGATGGATATTACATTTACATGATATAATTCTAGTTTTTTAATCTTTTTGGAGTTATCATTCCATTTAGATAATATAATGTTGGGATAAGAGAAGAAAATAAATGAAATTTAAAACAAATTAAAATATGAAGAAGATGATTTTACATCTTGGATTTAACATCCTTGAAAACCTCATTAGGAAAATGTTTTTTCTGTGTTGATGAGACCAAGAGATCCTGTATGTTAGATAGGGGATCGTGTAATGGTTTGGGTAAATTTTGTTCAACTATTAATTCTTGAGAGGTGTGAGGGAAGAGGTGGTGAAGGTGGTATTTATAGTGGAGGAGGGGTGTTTTCTCATTATTTAATTCTTTTATTTATTATATTTCTCAAGAAAAAAATAGGGTGGTCTATTGAGACTAAATAAAGTAATTTGATTATGTGAGTTCAGTCCAATGGTTTTTACTTTATACATAACTCAAGGAATAGTGTTTTTAATTTCTAATTTATTTATATAGTATATCATAATATTTTACTATCCATGAAAAATTCAAGTATTTTATTAAAAACCCCACAAATTAACTCAAACCATATCTTGATGTGTATTGATAAAAAATTTACTCCATTTTATAAATATTCTGTTCAAAATATGATCATTTTTCTTTTTAATTAAAATAATCATTTAAATGAAAAATACATATTTTAAAATTATAAGTCATTTTATAACACTCTGAAAAATTACATAATGTATCCTAAAATTATCATGAAATCATAAGAAATAAAAATATTAATTTATGAGTACATTTTATGAAAATAAATTTTCTTTTATATTATTAAATTAATGATAAAATTATAATTAAATATTTATGGCTTAAAAAAATTAACAACACTAAATTAATAATTTTTAAAATATGTATTCACTTATACTATGATATAATTATAACATATTTTCACATCTAAGAATGATAAACTTTATTTATAATATTATTTTTGAGGTTATCATCCAATTTTTTGGTTTACTATTAATAAGGTTCACATATATATTCCAAAGTTCATGTTACTATTTTATCGATATATATTCCTTAACCTCTACAAATAACTTTTATTTCATTAATTAATAATTTATAATGATTTTATTGTGTTCTTAATGTGCTTTTTTGTGATTATAATATGTTAAATAGTTATAATAAAATAATTTCATTGATAAATGTTTTGGGTTGATACTAGTATCACCTGAGGCATGGCATAACCATCATTCCAAATGGGTCCATCCTTAGCTGCTACACTATGGAACCAGAAATACTCTTGAGTATAAGTAATCAACCCAGATAGCCCATACCTGCCATGAAAAAGTATCGCATCTGACGAATTGAGTAAATCTGACTGAGCATGGTGAATCTATCAATGGAATCATTTACATGGGACCTATGTTGTCTCCTATCCCATAACAAGCGATCCATATCAAAAAAGAAACATCATAAGAAAATGAATCCATATATAATTACATTTTATCAAGTAATAATCTAAATTCCCAAAGATAATCAATCTATCTATGCTATAAAATTAAATCCAAAAACTATTTCACAATTAGAAGTAAATTCTTATATATTTAAACATTATCAAGGAATGGTCATATAAAAAAATTAAATAATTGATTAGTCACATGGAACAACAATTCCTCTAATAACATGTCATAAATGAAATTAAAATAAGTCAAGATATCAAGCTTGACCATGTATATGATCCCATTCAATCCAACCAAATGGATTAAGTAATAATAATTAAATGAGGGAAGGTGCCTGGAACATGGAATAAGATATATAATAGGAATAAGTATTTGGATAAAGTAAAAAACACATATATCAACATATATTTTCAATGTTAAATAGAATTAGACATGGGGACAATCAATATTAATTTAATAATGGGCATTCTCAAAAGGGGTCCAACCTATGGTTGATCACTACTATTAATTCTTTTCATAAGTCAAAGGAATAAAACCAAGGGCTATAACCATTCCTATAAATTTTTCATAAATCAAGTAAAAATTTGAGAAATTTATCAAAATGAAACTCACATATACAAGGTGATTTTAAATTTTAAGGATGAAAAAATAGGCCATTAAAGGATGAGAAAACTGATGGGGTGGCCAAGAATAAGGATAACACGACACTGATGGGTATACTTATAATATAAGTTCAATAAAGACACCAATACCACTTTAAATAATTTCATTAACAAAAATAAGGCCTCTTTAAAAGATTCCAGTATGCATCACAATGATATGAAATATCAAACATGACGAACGTATAGGAAATAAAACAAAACCCCTAACTCGATTTAGTAGTGCTACAAAAAATTTCTATAAATTCATAATTGGACCAATACATGAGAAAAATGGAAGAATTTTCAAAATCCCTCATAATAGAGAAATTTTAATTTCACGAAAATTGTTAAACAAAAGTATAAGAGAACTCAAAATAGAGTCTATGATGAGGAAGAGAATATTGAGGGATTTTCATTACTTCAGATGGTGAAGGAATTATTAACTGGATAAAGGAGATAGAAAGATAACAAGGAGGTAGGGAGGAAAATCTCCATTCATGCAGTGGAGGGAAATCCCACTTTAAATGAGTGGGGAGGAAAAAAAGAGGGTTAAAAAAATTAATAGGGTAAAAGTAGTAATTTTACCCATTTTTTCAATTTTTATGGTTTGGTTGCATTGTAGGAATATCATGCACAAATCATGCACAGATCACTACTACTAAAGGGTACATAACATGGTTAGTAACATCGTTCAATATCCATGTGCAAACCATATACAACCATACTATATAAAACATGAAACTGGCCATATGGCCATGTGTCTAAGGTCAGATGGTTGAAGATAAGCCATGCGACCTTGTTGGTATCCCACTTTCTCAATGTTTTGGGCTTCAAACAACCCCAAACGCACTCGTGGAATTTTTTAACTTCTTAGGCATCATTAATGAAGATTTTTTATGCAATAAACAAGACAAATTAAATGTTTTGTACCTTTAGATAAAGTAGTGATGTTACATCCATAAAATCATGACCCTTATAAAGGCATATTTTAATTTAAATTATGGTTAACAAATTTTTAGAAAAAAAAATACGGAATTATTGTCTCTGGGGAAAGGTAGGAATCGAGAGTGTATCAGGGGTTTGGGACTTGGAATGTTGGAGAATAGGGTTTACAACATAGGATTAATTAGTACTGCTAACCATTCACAATAACCATGTTAATTGATTTAGGTGGGGTGTAATTTTTTAAGCCATGTAATGATTTTATATTAAGTTTAAAATTTTTGGCACCCAACTTATAGAGCCAACTTTCATGGATTTTAAATTTTCTACCAACCCATATAGGTAGCCCAAGAAACCGTGTATAAAATGTTTTCCATGGATACTAGGACTCACATGGATTGTACAATGTTTGAGAAAATGTGATACCAAACCATGTGATTCATTTAATGTAGAAAATTTATCACATTTCCATCCTAATCATATTACAATCTCACCCGATTGTCTCCCCCATTTAACTACCTAAAAACCATTATGAAACACGAGATTCTCCTCTACTTCTAAAGGTAGATATCTTAAAATTCCATTCCATTTTGGGTTCCTTTTCATTATATTTGAATTCTAATGTAAGATTATGAGTCCATTTAATTCCATTAATTGGATGTTTCACTACTTGGTTGCCCCTAATCTTTTATTTCTCATATTCCCTATTTCTAGGGATATTGTCTTCTATTATGTATGTGGCTATTTTAGCACAAATCAAAGGGTATGGTTGGGTGAGTAAATATCTACATACATATGTTAGGTGTTCAAAGATCTATTTCCAATAGTCTTTGTATTTTTTTCATGAATATATAGTAATAGAAATATCTCTAATGTGTTATGTTTTTTTATTGATGATTAAGAGAATAGTTTGGCCATTAAATGATGTTTTATGCCTTTCATGAATCCCATCAGGCCTATCGGTGATTACGATACTAAACTAATAGCCACCCATGGGGTGTGTTAATTCCTAAAAATGACAATTTTGGACTTAAAATGGGTGAATAAGTGGCCAAAATTCTTAACATGGTTAGGATCATAGGTTGGACTGATAGCATGGGAAAATGGGTTACATGGAAAGACATTAGAATAAATGTTTTAGGACATGTGATGGGGATTAAATAAATTCTGATTAATGTGGAAGGCTTATGTTGTTAAATGGTTTTAATTAATATATAATGATTGTGATATATGAATAATTGGTGAAATGTGTTTAATTGTGAAATTTTGTTTAAATGGGTTGAGTATGATTGACCTTGGTTATTAATTAATGTTGAAATATATCATCCTTGTATTAATAACCTATTAAAATGTTAATATATATTAACTAATGAAATGTGTTCAATGATAGCATAGGTTTGGTTATTGGACTAACACTCTATATCCATGGTTTATGTGCCAGAATAATGCTCAAAGAACCCATATTATTTTTATATGTATTGGAATGTTATAATTAAACATTTCATCATTGATTTATGTTCTAAACTGATTCTCTATGAAGAAATTTATTTTTTTCAATTAGTTGGATTGAATGATGTTCTTTATCCATGTTTTAGCCCTCATACAAACACTCTATGAACAAGTAGTACTCTATATGATTTAGGATGTTGGAATTATGCTCTATATCTATGGTTGGGGTTATAAACTAACTCTCTACAGTCCAATTCATTTTTATTTTGTTTGGTATGTTATATTGACACTCTAAATCCATAGTTTTTTGTTAGCCTCACAATCTAGGTACATATAGTAGTTAAACATGTTATGGGTACCTTGGACTTGTTCTTATTAGAAATAAGTATTAAATTTCTAAGTAAAAACATATATTTTACAAAAATTACATATCATTGGATAATTTATGTCTTAGATGATCAAATATTTCCAAATCAGGTTCGGTTGGCCTGAGTTTCACTTTATATACTGAGGTAAAAAAATTTAATTAATAGTTATTTATTTTGGAAAAATCATTTATTTATTTGTTTTCTATTTCATTGTACATTTATACACACTATTATATAGACATGGTACAATTTTAGATACATTTTGTGGTAGACTATTAAGTTTGTACTCGCACCCTTGTCTGACCATCATTGGTAACTTAGAAGGATTCATGCTTGTTGTCCTAGAAAAGGTAAAATACCTAATGATAGGGTTGAAGTGTAATTATGTGATTACATAATCTTATTTATAAATTTTATTTCTAGGTATTTAGTGTGGCATCCACTGACCATGATTAATCTTTCCATGAATTTTTCTCTCAAGATTGGGTTGTATCATTTCCTTTAGTATGTTTTCATGCTTGAGATTTTAGTATTTGACATGATTCTTGAAATTAATTGGTCATTTTTGTACCAAAATCACATTAAAATAACTTTTACATTATGTGGGTGACTTTAAGATCTAATGAGGGTAAAAACTATGTTCATCACATGTAATGATATATCAAGGTAGGCCATATAGGGAATGTTTTTCAGTAGCTAGGTGAGATTACAACACTATTTGTGAGTCTTGTTCCATATAATAGAGAATCATAGAAATATGTTCCCTTTCTGTAGTATATTACTATCATGAAATGTTTCCTAATGATTTATAGGGTTATCACTTGATAGAGGGATTGAGTTTAATATTTATTTGGTTCCTGCAGTTTAGATAATTTTCTTTCCTCCCTATAGAATAACACTAGTAGAGAATCATGATATTCAGAATCAATTGAAGGAATTTGAGTTTAATATGTTCATTTAGTTGATTACGCTACCTCAGGGTTATCTGCTTCTATTTTCTATGAATTGAGATGAAATTGTTCAATTATGTGTTTATTATTTGGAGTTGAACAAGATAGAAATTATAAACTAGTAACTGCTTCCATTTATTCAAGATCTCTTTTACTATATGAGGGTGCATGTGTATTCTACAAGATTGATTTAAGATCAGGGTGCCACCATTTTTGGGAGAGAATGTACTATATACGATAAACTCTTTTCCAAATAAGGTTTATCTTTTATGATATCATTATGATACCATTTAGGTGAAAAAATCCCTATTCTATATTCATATACTTGATAAATTGAATATTTAACCCGTATTTGAAACAATTTAAAGTTGTCTTTATTGAAAATATCATAGTGTACTCCAAATATAGTGAAAATTGTTCTATGTATCTTGAAATCATACTAAGTACAAAGAGAGAGAATCAGTTTTATGTTAATCTACCAGAATTTCTATTATGGTTTGAATAAGATCGTTTATTAGGTCGAATCATCTTAGAATAAGGTGTATCAATGGACCTTGATAGGTTATGAGTGGATTTTTCTTAAGATTATTCCAAGAATAATTTTTAAATATGATTTTTTGGGTTTACATATTTAATAATGATGTTTTATCATAGAATTTTCTATCCTAGAAGTTTTTTCATTAGGTCAAACTAACAAGGAAATCGACTTTTAGAGGACTAGAGAACCCCACTATGCATTCTACAAGCTAAAGAAGCAGTTGTCCATAACACTGAATATGATTTTACCTGAAGTAGGTATTAAGGATACTATATTTTGTGATTTATCCTGAAACATACATTGGGTAGTACTTATATATGGAGACTGAGTCATGGAATATGTGTCATGATAATTGATTCCACATAAACACAAATTTCTTATGAATGATCTTGAATTTTTCATAGTGGTTCTGGCCTAAATTCTTTTTGTCATTGTCTCATGGGTGAAATTCATTCTAATTATACTGACCATAAGAGAATTAATTATGTCTTTTCTCACCATGATATAAATATTCTTCAGTAGATATGAATTCAATATTTGAAATGTTTTCATTTAGATATATAATATAAATTGGGGATAAGAAGCATTGTTGTTGGTACTTTAATACACAAGAAACGATCATGGGAGGTTTGTGATTCTAGTTTTAAATAGTAGATTTTCACCCAATCCAATTAGTTGTATATATGTTTTTAGGAGGATGAGTATTGGTTTAAACTAATATATTTATCCATAATACCCTCTCTTTTGAACTAGGTCAATAGGGGTAATAATGATGATCCAATGTTCCATGTGTTGAGAGTCGACTTTGCTGGTGGAGAGATATCTCTTGACTGGACCATCAATGGAAATGAGGTTATCCAGGTTCATGGCCATTTTTATGTGCCTTCAAATATGTTATATGAGATTATGAATGATCGTAATTCATTGAAATGGGTGGTGCACCCATGAATTTGTCAAAATGTACAATGATAATTATACATAGTATTGGTGGTCAGGAATGAAGAAGGAGATCACAAGTATTATTATGAGGTGTAACACCTTTCTATAGGTGATGGTCGAGAATTAATTGTGTGATAGTATATTATTACACTTTCTTATTTTGTAATTTATTTTGGATGATGCTACCATGGATTTCATGGTGGGTTTAACTAGTATACCTTAGAAGCGTTACACAATGTGAATAATTCTGGACCGATGGAAAAATGTATCCTTCTTTTTAACAATTTGGGAGACTATCAAAGTTAATGAGTGGATATCTATATGGTAATTTAACTAAAATTAATGTTTAGGGTTGGATGAATGGAAATATATAAGAATACAGTATGTGGTCTAAGATCTATTTCCCAAAGTTTCAATATTTTTTCAAGTGTATGTAGTATGTGAGATTCCACCAACATGTTGCATGTTTTCTCATATTATTAAGAGATAATTTTGGGCCTTAAAATAATGTCTTAGTCTTTTTACAGACCCTAATAGTTTTATTGGTTATCATAATACTGAACCTAAAGACACCAATGGGGTGTTCTTATTTGAAAAAAATTATATGTTGGGAATTACAATTGTGAAATGGGTGGATTATGAGATTATCCTGGCTATGATTGTTAGTTTTTTGATAGCATAGAAAAGGGAATATTTGGAATGACATGGGAATAAATGTTTTATGGAATTTGATTAGGATATAATGGAAAATGGATAAAGGGGAAAGTATATTTTGTTAAATGGTTTTAAACAAATATATAGTGATCATTCTATATAAATAAATGATGAAAAGGATTAATTGGGGAATTGTGTTTCATGGTGTTGAAACTAATATATATTGGTAAATAATGAAGGTTGTAATGGAGCATACAAGTCATCTTAATGTGTTAAATTGGTTAAATATGTATAACCATATAAATTATTAAATGATGGAATGGTTTACAATGTTCTAAGGATGTTCTTCTTTTATGGACTAGGTTATAGAGGAATGATATTGGAACTATTATTATTTCTATATGGATCAAGATGTTGGACTGATGATCAGAATCCATGGATTATGTGTTGAAATAGTGATCCTGGAATCATCCATATTACTCTATGGATTAGAATGTTGGACTGATGCTCAAAATCAATATTTTAAGTGCCTATCATAAACTATAGGAACTGATAATATTTTTATATAGATTATGATGCTGGACTGATAATATTCATCCATGATTTAGGTTCTTAACTAAGGCACTATGCACCAATATTACATTATAATGTTTCACAAGTTTCACTGAATCTATGATTTAGGTTTTAGAATGATGCTCTAGGTAGCAGATGAATTTCTATACATATTGGGATGTTGTATTGATGCTCTGCATCCATGGTTGAGGTGTCAAAATGACACTCTAGGAACTAGTAGCACTCTATATGGCTTGGGATGATGGACCAACACACTATATCTTTGGTTTAGGTGATTCTATAATCCTCTACACATTGGTAGTATTCTATATTTTTTGGGATATTAGACTGATATGCTACACCCATGGTTTAGGCTCCAAACTGATACTCTAAGAATTCATATTACCAAAACATGGTATGATTACCTTGGACAATTTTCTATTGGTCTTAATAATTATTTAAAAAATAAAAATCCTTATTTTTTTTAAAGAATGTATCACCCTACAATTTATGGCCTGTAGTAATGACTTTGGCCTAAGCATATTTTTTTGTCCTAGGTTTCATTTTAAAAACTCACGTCCAAAATGTTAATTAATAATTAATTATTATTTAAAACATGTTCACATTTGTTTACTTACTACTTATTACATTTTACATCTATATAAATTGTTACATATAATAGTAATTTCTTTAGACACTGTTAATGGTGTCCCACTGAGTTGTACTCAAACTCTTCTCCAGCCTCTATTTGTAATTGGTTAGACATTACGATTCTAGGTGAAGAAAAGGGAAAATTAGTATTGATATATGGATGATCTGAGACATTATAGAATGGATATTGGATGAGGGGAAAAGGCTAGGTGTTGTGACCCTTTTTTGGGATTTATATTTTCTGTCATCATTATTGGATCAGGTTATCACATGATATTATCCTAAAATGACATTCATATTTTATTAGGTTTTTTTCAGTTACTCAGTTTTTGGAATTTGGTATGTCATGTATAGTTACCTTCAGATAATTACTGCTTATTATTTGTCCTTTTTTCTCTAATGAACAAGTTATTGTGATATCCAAGATCTAGTTCACACAATAGTAACTGAACCTAGTTATCCGCATGACCTCAATCCCACCACCCCGTATTGCATAGTCTGTTGACTATCAGTGAGGGTCCATAGTGGAATAGTGGAGAATATAACATCATGATTAGAGTTTATCATTATAGTAAAATAATATCAATCAATAATAGAATAATGATAGACAACGTCATAGTAGAAGAGTAAAACCCATCATATATATATATATCCAAGTCAACACATCCAGAAATGTCATATAAAAAATTATGAACAAATCATTCTATACAAAACGAAATATATGAAGACATGGATGCCAAAAAAATAAATAAATGTTTTCCAAAGAAACTAAAAATATCCAAAAATACTACCTCCTGATAGCATCACACGACATATCTTTGTCTAATTCTCCTCAACTCCCACACTATAATCAATCATGTATCAAAAATAGATCTATTTACATTTTCTATACCAGCATCCGTGATGTCTATCCAAGGACCATTTGACAGCCAAAAAATTGTGTGAGATAAAATCAGCAGGACACCACCAAGGTGTATAATTACATCACGCCTATGAATATATAATAAATATCATTTACGTAATAATAAAATCTAGAAATGATGTGTAATAATAAATAACCCACACAGGTTTAGTTTCCCATGAAACATATATCCACTTCTACCCACTTCAGCCTAAGCTAAACTGTGTTTCAGTAATCATTCATTAATGATTTTATATATAACAGTGTCTTGTGACCTGCATCATATCCCTAACATTAACCTTGTATATTATCTATAATAATTGTATTTGCAGGACACCATAACAATGTGAGGCTCCATGATAATCCAATATTTTTCATTGTCTTGGAAGAAACATTATAAAATCATTTCATTTAACAATTCAAATAAACCTGATCCCATCCATGGAATTCCTTATTACAAACCCAGATGTTACTCTAAGAATATCACCAGCCAAACTCATTATTAGCCCATTTTAGTTATTCCTCATAGAAATCCTGGTATTTCTCGAGGTGTGGTAACGTATAACATCCCTCTGAGTTTTTCTTTAGTGGTCTATATAAGGATCCTAAGTGTCATTCATGTAGTATACAATAATATATCCTATGATTTTTTCTATAGTAGTCTACCAAGTGTGTCTATGCATCACTCTTTCCATTATAATAGATTTCCTATTAGCATGTCTTGGGATGTTGATAAAGGATTCCATGTGTATCTCAGGCATATATAATATAGCTTCCAAACAAGACTTTTCATGGTGTTTTTAAAATAACCCATGTATCACCCAAATCTCATAATATTAATTCATTTTATTCATTTAATTATTCTTGAAAAAGAGTTCATACATGGAGATCTTATGTTGAAACCCATTTCTCACTCTTGATGTGGAATTATGAATGCTCATGGGCTCAAATACTAAGAATACTATTTAGGTTCACTTTTAATTTAGTTAGTCGTTGAATTTTATATAAGAATTTTAACTTGCATACAAAGGCATGTAAATCATTTCCTAGTTTTTGAATGTCTATCATCATATAAAACCTCCCATTTATCATAATTGGTAATTTAGATATAAATAATGTATCATGCCAAAAAAATAAGTAAAACACCAAATGTTATAGTCAAATGTTCTTCAAGTCCATCTCTTTATTTAATTCAATTGACAATCTTACAAAGAATTTTACATCCCCTAACAAGGGGTAAATGAAACCCCTTAATGATGAATCAAATTTATATGAATCATGTGATGTATTAATAAATTTAATCAACACACCCCAAGAGGTGGTTAAATTCAGGGTTCCCAACCATTAATGATAATTAAATTGGTATCAAGGGTTATTTAGGGAAATCACATTCATTCAATAAAAAATAAAAAATAAATTTATAAGAGTCTTCTAGATGAACTAGTGTGTGACGTGATGACAATATATATACACACACCATGATATTAAAGTAAAATCAGGATGCCACATATCTTATATAGGTAGATAATTCTTCATCTGGTGTTAGCCTCTAATCAGGGAAATAATGGAAGTAATCAGAAAATAGACAAAAAAAATTAAAAATAGGTTATATGAGATTTCACCAAGATAACTCTATCAAGAGGAATAGAAACAATAAAAGGAATTTGAGGAATTTATAGAAAACCAATATTAATTCAATGAGATCAATAGTAAAATATTTTGACATTATATGAGGGAGATACACCAAAGCCTTGAAAAATGAGATTAGGAGAACTCAAAGTGGGTGTGGCATACGTGTGTGAAATGAATGAAAGAAAAAGGTTGAATTACAATTGAGGTTTTATGGTAAAAGGGTTATGTTACTAAACTTTTAAAGGCCACATGGTTTGGCTCCATAGTTGGCATAACCATTCTATAACCATGGAAGGATCATTTCCTAGAACCCCTTCTTGCATGGTCAGGAAAAAAAGTTGGGAAAACTATGTGTTGATCAGGAATTTACCCTGTGTTAAATTTTTTTTCAGTAAATGCTTGGTCATCAAACCAGGTTTTCATGGTTTCATCAAACTATGTAGCCTTGGATACGGAGTTGGGCCAAAACAAGCATTTTGGTATAATTATGTGGTCTGAGGTGTATGGTTTATACTAACCATTCATCCCAACTACCCCTCTAAAAATATCACATTTTAGTCTCTATAAAAGCTTTGGACACCCCTTTATCCACTTTGACCCCACTAGGCAATCACATAAGAATAAAAATAAAAAAATTAAACAAAATTTAAATGCTTCCTTAGCTCATAAAAAAGTTTTTTTTATTATAGGTATAGTATCCCCACATTTTTCAATGGATCCTTGTCTCTAGTTAGTATCCTTTATCATAAGGAAAAGAACACTTGAGGCCTTATGGTGAACTGGTTACGCTATAATTTTCAGTGAGATAACCAAGGATGTTATAAAACCCACCCTCTTGTTATGGGTTTTTTATTATATGATGATGATTTATTTGATATGGAATACATATGTATATATCTTCCCCCTAATTGATTTCTTATCCTCATATCTCCTGAGATATAAGGTCATGGACATAATGATTTTTGTCACAAAGGCATTGGTACAGTTATCTTTCCTGCATTTTAATGCATGAATATAGTTATCTTATTCCCAAAGGAATGGGAATAATTAGTTTTTTTATAAGGATTTACTTTGATTAGGATTATTCCACCGTTATAAGTTTATTTTATATTTATTCCATGTAACATTACCTATTTATAAATTTCAATGATATTATCCACTTTTATGTTATGCTCCTGTGATTTGAAATTATTGTTTTTTCTTATAAGACAAGTTATTATTATTGTTCCCAATTGATGACCTTATTGTGGAATTATGATTCAATGATCGTTCTTTCATATATTTACCCCATATTCATGATCTCAAGTGTTTATGATTTAACCAAGAGGTTAAATTGATATTTTCCTCTTAATAGGAATTTGACCTCACCACTTCTAAATGTTTCAATCCCCCATGTAACGAAAATGATTTTATTGTATGAGATGACTAAAATATTGTCTAGGTAGGTGATATTAAAGATAATTCTCCCAATTGTGTTAAAATAAGAATTTTTTATATAGTTAATATCCATGAAATTTGACGTTTAAGTCCTTGGGTTGTGAGACTATTTATGAGATTTAATTTTTAAATCATAGATTTAATGTACTGTTACTGAATGTTTTTCTTAAGTCTCATCAAATATAATATTTAATAATATATTATATAATAAAATTTGAAAACACGGTTCATACTATGCCTATTATAGGGTATTATTAGGCTATATTATAATTTCATGAAATATTGGATCATGATACTTCTTATTTTTATAATAAATTATTATTAAATGATATAATAAATACTACTTGTCTAGTCATATTTTACAACATTATAGAATCATAGTTCCATAAATCTTAATTTATGATTTGTTTAGAAGTATATCAATTCATTTAACGGATTTTTATGTTTAATAACTTAATTCCAAATTCTTTTAAACATCATCTATTATAAATTAAATGTTACATATGATGAAATTAGAATGTGATCATTCATGAAATGGATGTATGAGTTGTATAAGAGTTATAGATGATTCATTAATTAACTATAAATGAATGAGTTAATAGATACCCACTAAACGTTAATCCTTCGAGGATTTATAAAACCCACTTTCATATAATGTCATGTAGTTATATTACTTGATGATCGATTAAAACTACATATTACCATGATCCATCTTCTTCTACATCCTTTACGCTATGAGGAATTGCCAGTATTTGGAGGGTGAAGAGACTCACTCATATGATGTTTGATTAAACCCTAACATAAGGATACCATCAGAGGTGGGAGTAATTTAACTTTCACTTCTGTGATATTAATCAAAATCTTTTAGTGATGGTTGAAGAAAAATCCCCACCTACATCAGTGTAATGTACACACATTTACAATATTCTTCATTTTTTGTTTATGCATGATTTATTTATCTAATAATGAATATATTGGTTTGCGATTCCAAATAATAGTCATTAACTATAATATGTGTTACTATATCCCTATAAATATAAGAACTATGAATATAATAATTGGTATCCTTCATCAATCCTAGTATTGATTAGAGACGTATTTTCTTCCCAAATATTATAATTCTATCATTGTTAATGTTGAGCTTTTAAATATTTCACACATTTCATTTATATCTCTATATCAACGTAATGTGGATCTATGATTTTTATATATATGGATAATTGAGTACACATTTGGGTAATATTGGATTTATTACGTTCCCATATTATTTCTAAGCCCATCCTTTGAAAATCCATAAGCATCATTTCCTTTCAATCCATATCAGGATTAGTATTTCCAGAATCTTTCTCCTAAGATCAGAATCCTCCTTATTAACCTACTAAAGGTGCTTATGTATTGAGTAGTAATAGTCTTTGATCATCTCAACAATATCCATTGAATCTTTTTCAACTTATTTTGTGTGAATTTATTCCCTAATCTCTTATGATTTCTGTATATAACACTATTCACTATTGTGAGAAATCTTACAAATAATTATTGAAAATATAAATTATAAAACATAAAAATCACACAATATGTACATTGTCTCATAGAAACTTAATTGGAATGAGGTTTATGATCCCACTATGTTATATTTATAAGGATTCACGTGAAAAATTTCTTTGATGCATCCCAGTATATCTAAAACACTTCTACAATACAAGTTATTGTGACTATATGTGTGGGATCCAAACATATCTTATGATTATAGAAACTATATTCACATTAATATGTCTACAAGAACTTCACTCTATTATAGTTTAAATTGGTTAGTGAATTTGATAATATTGATAAATTTCTGTTAAATAATCAATATTATAAATTTAATCTATGAAAAAAATGGATCATTTTTATAGTGGCTGGTATGGTCCATTATTCAACCACCTTTTTATTTGAAGGTTACACAAAATATACCCTCATTAAAGATTATATGTTCCATTACTTATACTTTTTGTATCCAAAATCCGGATTTATTAAATTTTGAAAAAAAATTATCCTTATGTTCTTAAACATACTCATTAATTGTAGTTCATGTTCTTTATTGAATAAAGAATATATGATAATATGGTCTATAAAAATTACCAAAACATTATTGGGGTAATCTCTTAGAAAAAAATTTAAAAAATCCATGAAGTTTATGGGGGTATTATTTAGTCCAAATGGAATAACTATGAACTTATATTATCCAAATCTTGAATTAAAGGATTTACTAAGAATATCGAACATTTTCACCCATAATTCATGATATTTCAATAAAAGTTCCGTCATTGAGATGTAATTTTTCCCTCATAGATTATTTAAAAATTCATCAACATTTAACATATGCTATTTTTTCTTCAAAATGATTGAGTTAAGTTTATGAAAATAAATACAAAGATGCATTGTTTCATCCATATTATTAACAAAGAGGGATGGTGAAACCCATGTCAAATTACATGTGTATATATGAAACGTTTCCATATTCTCATATAGTTTCTTTTTAAATTAATCTATTTCAATATAGTTCATTCAATAAATATTATTTAATATGTCCATAACTCTCATTTTGAGTTCAATGGAAATCTCAACCTCAAATTTTGGGTAAATATTGGAAACTCCTCTCAGAATACAACAACACATTCACTCACAATCATAATTTCCTCAATATTGACATCATAACCATTGGTTTATGATATATATCTCTTATTATTATGTATTGAGACAAGGGAAAGTTATGTTATTACCATTGGTGTTTCATAGTCCTTCTTACACCAATATATGATCATGTGTTGATTTGTGAAATGATATGTGATTTACCAATCATAGAAATTGATATGATCGTTAATGAACATACTCAAGATGACTAGACACATCACATGACCTAGCCCCCCTAATATGTCCTAATAAGATTCATTAACCCTACAGGTTGAAAATTGTTGGCTCGGTATCAAAAACACACACCCACATTCTGTTTCAACCTTATGTAATAATATGACCATGTAGAAGAAAATTTAGAAAGTATCAGTCATGGAGAATTTAAAAAATTGAACCAAAATGAATATACAATAAATAGTCCCAAATTATAAAAAATTCAAACATGACATAAATGCACAAAACAACAAAACAATAAAAAATATTTAAAAACACCCATTCTCAATCAGAATATAACCAATTTAAATGACTATATATCATATATAATATATATATATGAAAACATTACATCACATTAACAATAACATAAACAACAGAAAAATGTATAACATGATGAATCAAGAAAACACTCATGTTACCCAAAACAAAAAAAACTTAAATAACTAACATACCAACTCCATTTGAATAATAACCACCATAAAAACCCAACACATCCATCAATAAGACAAATAAAAATTAAATAAATGGGATCAAAATTATGGAATCATATAGAAAATAAAGAAGATATAAACATACACATACACTGTTGTCTATGAAAACTGAGAGAAAAAAATTCCCATAATGATATCACTATGGTGTCTTTATAATTCATTATAGTAAAAATCCATAATTTATAGTTTTAAATATATTTTTAAATTAGTTTTTTTAAGTGAAATTATTTTAATGAAAAAAATAATATACTTAAATATTATAATGAACATCCACCCCCTTTTTATGAGAAATGGTGGAACTATAACTTTTAAAGAGAACACATTCAAACTAAGAATGAATATGTTTTAAAGTTATGGAAATAAAAAATAAACGACTATTAAAAAGTTTAAAACCATTTATCAACCCTATTTATATAATAAAAAATACTTTTTTATTTAAAATAACACTTTCAAAACAATTTAATAAACTACTCTTAATGTATCAAAATCCATAGTTGAAATATTACAAAAAACAAGAGTCATATTGATTTTAATGATTCATAATAAGAAATATTCAATTAACCAATAGGAATATAGAATCAAATCGATATATAAGAGGATAAAAAAGGTGTAGAACAGGACCAAAAAATAATCCTCAATTGGAAATATATATCCTTGGAATCTATCTATACTTTGACATTAATGATACTGGTCCTGGTTCTTTAGATCACCCACTGCACAGCTATATGAAACTGGAAGATCTCATCTAGATTCCCCTTTAATGTCTCATTGAGTAAAATATAAACCCCTAGGAGGTTGAAATTTTATTATATAACTATTCATAATATTCACACTAATATAGTGTAACATATATTCAAAAATTCTAATTTCTTACCAAGACATTCTGTTGAATACTTTAGAGGAGGTGAGAAAATAATAAATCCCAAATATCAGCACATAATCAACAAAAAAGAAAACCCGTAATTCACAACTCAAATCTGAAAAAATCTTAATAAAAACGCACATAAGATTCCCCAAAGTCATCATAAAATAATCCCATATGGGTAAAATGTGCGCACAAATAATAATAAAAAACTAGGGGATCAATAAAAAATGCTATCTAAATCAGCAAGCATGACTTATTATTATATTATTTCAAGCCATACATTCAAATCAATATTGGGATTCCATTCTATTTATCTATCCTTTTAAAATAAATTCTAAAAACTACTTTGAAATCCATTTAAAATTTGTAACTTTATTTTGAAACCACATTAAAATACTTGAAATGGTAGTTAGTCTTAAAAACATTTAGTATGCATTAACCACACCATTGTTTCTCAGAGAAGACATTAAATACAAACAATATATTTTAAAATAAAAAGTGGTGGGAACTCATTTTTAAAATATAAAACACAAGTTTTATGATCCTCTTGATAATTTATGAAAATTCTAAGCATGAATAACCATTTTCATTAGAAAATATAACATTTAATCCCTGAAATTCCCCATTATACTATATAAGAAATTTATTTAAAACCATTTACATAACCATTGTGGGTATCATATAAAATTTTAGTTTGGAAATAATATAATTTTAAAAATACCACTCATTTCAACACTTGAAAAATAATATAATTTCATAAGAACACCAACCTTAATCACATTAAATAGGATTCCTTCGATAATGGTATAATAACTCAGAAATAAGATAACCAAAACAAGCCTTATATATCTAAAGACTTGTATTAGAATCACTCCAACAATAATTTTGATCCCCCATGTTCATTATGATTTTACAAATGAATAAAAAAATGGTAATGGAAAAGGGAGATGTAACACCATGAAATTTTAGGAAATATTTATTAAATATATTTAATTTCATTAATATCTTGCATAACACACAACAACAAGTTTAGATGAACAGAGTAACATTATTAAAATATTATATATCTATTATAAACTAGACGTTATGTTGCTAAAAATTAATAAGAATAATAGTTTTATGAAATAAATATTAATTGATAACTAAATATTAATTTATTGACAAATTATTGTAAATTAATAACTAAATTTCTAATAAATTTATTTTAAAATTCAAAAATATTTTTTTTTGAAAAATGGGGGTTTTTTTATGAGAAAATATAATAATTATTTTTCATTATATTTAATAATATTTATATAAAAAAGTTAATTTTATTTATAAATAATAATTTTAAAAAAATATTAGGTTGGTTTTTTGGGAATTATTTTGAAGGATAAATGTTTCAGTGAATAGTGATCAATAATGATTTTTTTTGTAAAAATGTTTTTTATTTTTAATAAATTAAGAAATTTAAATGTTACATTATTATTTGATGATGATTTAATGATACATAAGTATTATAGATTTTTACCCAACCTGGTAAATTACATTTTAATATTCACTATACTGGATGTTAGTATAAGTTCTTTTCAGGTTTAAAAATGGTATTTTTTTAAAACTATTTTAAATTGTATAATGTTTCTTGATTTTAAAAAATTAAAATAATATATAAAAATTAATGATTTAAATTAATTTTGTAGATTTTATATCTATAAATACGTATAAATAATCATTTAATTATTGTTATTAGTCAAATAGTTAATATTAAGTCCTAATATGCAAGAATGATACGTTTCTTGAAAACCCATTTTTTCTTTACTTTTTTTGGGATTAACATTAAATTAAATTCTAAAAAATATATGGATTTAATCATAAAAATTGGAATCCATATTTTTAATTATTGGTTATAATTTTGGTAAATAGGTTCCATTTATATTTTGGTCAGTATGAGTAGTTACTATATTAATTTCTTTACTGTGGTAAGGGAAAATCAGCAAATTTTGATTGAAAATTAAATTATAAGGACTAAAAATGACCATAAAATATTAAATAATCCTATTTTATTTTTACATTTCATTCATAACATTCCAATATTTATTAATATGTAATTATTTTTTTATTTTTAAAAGATTATGACTCTTCTAGTATTTTATTTCAAGAAAAATAAATTTTATCAAACTTATGTTTTTAATAATTATAATATTTTCAATATGGGGTTAAACATAGGATATGTTTTACTATTAATATTATTTTCAAATATAAAATATTTTTCTTTATCATGGTAATTATTTAATTTCTGGTTAAAAATAATTACCTTAAATTCTTAAAAAACACTAACTTAGTAATTATTCAATTAATGGAAAATCAACTATCTGTTATTAAAAATATTTAAAGTACTATAATTTGAAATAATTTATATGATACACTAATTTTATAGATTACAATGAAATTTTATCCGTGTATTAAAATATTTTATTCAAATTTATATTGTTTTCTTGAAGCTATTATAGTCAATGTAATGAATAGTTAAAAAATTGTTAATAATGATATTTTATGAAACTAATATTTTGTTATATTATTTAAAATAATGAAATTATTAAATTATGAAAAATGGGAAAATATATGGTCTGAAATATCATCTAATATGAATTTATATTCCATTATAACATTTCTATCTAGAATATTTTTATTATGTCTTAATATTTTGCGAAATTTCAAAAGTTCCCCTTGCCTCAATTATAAAAATGAACGCCGTCTCTCAATTATTTAAAAAAAATTATATTTCTAGAATGTAAAACTAAAAATATTTCTTGTATAATAATTCATATAATAATTTGTTATATTATGTTTTCCCCAAAACACCAACTGTATATCCCTTAAGAGGAGATCATAAGTAGTCATTTCAATGAATAAGTAATTTCATTAACTGATCACTATATTTTCATTATTCTATTACCTCCTGTAAATCAGATAGTTTATTCATTAAATAATAACATAAGTATCCTAAATACTCTGACATGTTTTTATTATTATTAAACAACCATTATCCACCCCATTCCATTAAACAAAAAGTGATATAATCGCTTGTGTATAAGTACAGTTTATAGTATCTATATTTAAATACAATTCATTTTCCATCACCATCATTTATAGAAGGTTATTATGATTGTTTTCAAGTATATAAATGATATTTATAACATAATTATTCAATTTTAATTAAAATATCATATATACTTTCTTACATTCTTATCTATTGGGAAACGATAGTGTTAGTGCTATATATGTGTGTGCTAGCACATCCACGAAGCGATGTGATTATTTTTTTCATTTCTATATCTATTGGATTTTAAGGAGGATTTATTTTATGAACATATATTATATATATGATATATATATATGATATAATAATTATCCTTTTACATAGGATATATTATTTACTATTCTTTGTTTCAACCTGTTAAAAATTTAAAACAATGGTCATGCGCACATAGGACCTACAATTTGCCATACTGGTGTAATTAATTTCTCAATCTATAACATTTATCAATAACTAACAATGTGTATGCAATTAATATATATGATATTTATATCATTATTATTATTATATTTATAATTTAACCATGATAAAAGTATATGTATCGAAATGACCAAACCAAAACACAAGTGAAAAAAGAAGTAGATATCTCACAGAATAGTGATTTTAATCCTGAATTGATAGAAAGGGAGGTAAAGGGTTATAATTGAATACTATATTGTATGATATATGTGATTATTTTATTAATAAATTTATAATTAATCAATAATTAATATATATTTGGTTCCAACTTTTAAGAATGAGGTTTCACCAAAGGTTAGAGGTTTTAGTCTCACTATATATGAAAAGTATTGGCCATTTTTGTGTTACCACAACAAAAGAGTGACTATGTTCCTTAGAAACTCCCATTTGTGAAAATTAGGAAAATAATGGATCTACACTCATGGTATGTTTAAGGAAAGAGATGAAACTAGTGATTGTAGTGAGATTATCACCAAGACGGCGTAACCACTATTGGAGTTCTCTGATAGGTAACGATTATATCCTACATGTGATAGTAACATACTTTTATTGTTGGTATTATATCAAGGGTTATTTATCCTTTGTAATATAGGATAATAATTATTTACTATTATCCCTAGGGTTATTCCTTAATATATTCTTTAGTATAGGATAACATACTACTGTTTTGGTGATAACCATTTATGACCATGTTTAATCATAAGGTGTCATGGGATGAAAAGGTTTCATGACTTAGGCATATTATAAATGGGATTTCTATATTATATTTTTTCCCATTTTTATTATTTTCTCTTATACAATGTGTTTTGGTTTTAGTCAATTGATGGAAACCAAAAGAATCGTGTTAATACCAAATTTGATAGATAATAAATCGACTTTCCTTATAAGAAACCAACTGTTATGGGAGATTGAATGCAACATCATGATTCTATGATCATAAAAATATCTTAATATATGAATCATAGTGTTATTAAAAATGATAAAATGAGGAAAAAATTTATTGAGTCCTTGTAGAAACATCCACATTCTTTTATTGGGCTTGTCAGTCCACCAGACTTTGAGAAATGGATTATTACCATTATAAACATATTTTCAATTATCTATTGTTTAGAACATGATAATTTTATTCCGCAATTTATCATTTTGAAGGATAAAGAGATAAATTATGGACTCTAATCAAGATTACAAGGCAATAATATGAAATTCAATCTATATATTGGGATAAGTTTAATGGGATATTTCTTAGTATGTACTTTCCTCGTATTCTTCATAAAAGGATGGAGGTTTAATCCCTTAAAATCAAATATAAAGATAATAAATCTATTAGTAACTATAATTAAAACTTCATAAGACTCCAAATGTACTCTTTTGTTATTATTATCTAGCTTAAAAATATTGTTAATCAACTGTTCAGTTGCTTAAAACCAAGTCTCCAAAGGTCATTATCCATTATATAATATAGTTTCTATAAAGAAATCCTTATAAGTTCTCTCAAGTTAGAGTAGGAGATTGGGGTTACCAATTAATATTAGGGTTTACAAAAGAAAAAAATAACAAATTTAAAAGAAAATTTAAATACCATTAAGATAAAAATGTGTGTTTTTTTTTATGATAAAAATGTGGAAGAAAATAATGGGGAAATTGTCTTAGGGAAACATGTAAATATTTCAAGTGTGGAAAAAAGTTCATTGTGAAATTTAATATTGATGTTATGGAAAAAATTTATCTAATAATGTGAATGGAGAGAAATGTATATAGAATATACTACATACAATCTATTGTTTTAAAAGAAAAGACTAAGCTCATTATGATAACTTGTCCCCAAATATGATGTTTAATGATTATGATCAACCCCAAAACTGTTTAATCTCACATATAATGTAAAATAAAATGTGATCAGTTTTTATAATTAGGGGTGTGATAATGATAAATAATGGTTAAATATTTAAGTTTCATATTGAATGAGCAATATGTTTACGTGTTGAGTTTTTATAGGTTTGATGTTGTGGTATTTATCTAATTTATAAAAATCATGAACATCTATAAATTTTTATAAACATGTTTTCAATAATATGTTTTATGTAACATATAAACTAGAAAAATTATTTAGTGATAAGCTATTATTTTATGAAAAATGTGATTGAGAAAAATATAACCCTTAATATGAGTCTCATATTGATATAATAATATTATGTTGGGAGAAATTGATGATTGATGTTAGATAGTATGGTTGACCTTGATATTGGTTAGTGACTTGATGAAAATGTGATTTAGCTCATCTCTAATGAATTTTATTGAATTTTTGGATTTAAAGAAAATAATTATAATATCATGGAGATTATATTATTAGGTTGTGTAATTTTTTTTATATGTGAAATTAAAAGTGATTGATGTTATTTGTATATAAATGGAAAATTTATCTAGGAATAATATGTGGTAAAAATACTTTTGATGTTTGAGTTATCCCATGGTAGATAATATTTAATTTATTACTATATAGTTATTTATGAAATCTTAAAATATGAATATTATTTACTACTATGTAGTTTTGATTATTTTTGTATCTCAGTGTATGATGGTTTATTCATTTTTTGGAATTATTTTACTTTGTGATAATTTTTTTGTAAATATATAAATATTGGAGGAAAATCATTTTGTCATTTTTTGGAATTATGTGATCCTTTATAAGTTCATCATAGTGATTCAGGCATCAATGAATCATCATGAATACTCATTACTTGGGGGAAAAAGGTGAGATAGTAATGGAAATTTATTAATGGATGATTTATGACTTATTTATTAAGTAAATTTCTTTATATTGTATGTATATATGGTTATCGAATTTATTAACTCTATAAAAGTTTTATTGTTAAAAAAATATTCCACAACCTTAATTTTCAATAAATTTATGGCCTTTAAACTACTTTGTGATTTGTGGTTTTGGGGTCGTTGAGTTTCTCATGGCCATGTTCTTAATCACTATCTATTTGTCCTTTGGTGTTATTCTTCTCTTCCGTGTCTAAATTTTCATTTTCCACTAATTATATCCTATCATCAAACCAATATTTTTTTTTATAGATGAATTTCATATTTTTCCATCTATCTTCTCAATTTGAAGTTTTATTAATCCTTTTTATGATGTGGGTTTCCACAAAGAAAATTTCAAAATTAAAACCATTGACTACCAAGTAAATACAAAAATTTCAAGGACTAAATTTATTAAATGGGGGATAATGTAACACCCAAAAAATTTATAAATTTTCATAAAAAATATATTTATCTTCTTTGATATCTTTAATTACACAGAATAATGAATATAGAAGAACCGAGTATCATTATTTAAAAATTATGTATCTGTTGTAACCTATCCCTTAAATTGGTGGTTATAAGTAGTAATAAAAACATTATTCAAATATATAATGGTTTAATGAAATATTAATTTTTTGATACATTCTAATTAAATAATAACTCAATTTTTTGTAAAGTCATTTTATTCTTCAAAAATGGGTTTTATTTTCTTATGAGTACATACTATAATGATTTTTTTGAAAGTTTTTTATTTTTTTAAAAAATAATTTCATATTTAAATTTGTAATTTAAAAATTATCTTTTCATTATTTTCATATAATTTTCAGAAAATATTAATTTTTCTATGAATAGCGTAAAAAAAGGATTTTTGTAAACTTGTCATTTATATTCAATAAATTTTGAAATTTAAAAGTATTTTAATGTTTTGAATATTATTTGAAGTAAATATTTATTATTTATATATATTTAATCTACTTAACGTCATTTTAATCATATTTTTCTTGAATTTAATGTAATTTTATTATTTATTTTAAGAATGATATTTTTTTAATTTTTTTTTAAAAATTCATAATGTTTCTCCATTTTAATTAATTAAAATATCTCAAAATGGATAACGATTTAAATTAAATTCATATACATTATGTCTATAAATATTTTTATATATTCATATAGTGATGAATAGTTTTCATGGAGTTAATATAAAAACATCATATGCTTGAAAATAACATTTCTTGAAAAACCATTTTCTCATCCTTTTTTGAGAGATTAATTTTCTAAAAAAACTATTAAACATATGTGAGTTTTATTACGAAAAATAGATTACATATTTATTTAATATATTCCAAATTTGGAAAATCTCTCCCTTTGATTTTTGGTCATTATGAATATTTACTATACTAATGTTATTACCACGATAATAGTGAAATAAGTAACTTTGGTTAAAAGTACAATTATTACGAATATAAAATGACCCTAAAACTTTTATTAAACCTCTTGATGAGTAAATATGATCTCTAATTATTTAATATTTTGTTTTATGGAATTTTATGCGCATATGGGTACGATTATAATCATTGTTGTATTTTATTTCAAGAAAAATCAAACATGTCACACTCTTGTTTTTAATAAATATACTTTTTTTTAATATGTGAGTAACATAATTATTTGTTTTACTATAATTAATAATTTTTAATATAAAATAATTTTCTACATCATGTTAATTTATTTTTAATTTTTAATGAATAAATAATTTCATTATATTCTTACACAATTATAATTAATTTAATGGAAAATAAAATAAATTATAATAAAATTATTATAACCATTACCCACCCTTATTCTATCTAATGGGAAGTTAAAATATCTCTCATGGGTATGTACATCTTACTATCTCAACATAACGATATAATATATTTTTTATCACCATCATTCATGGACAGTTATTATGATGGGATTAAATTTTATAGATTATATTTATGAAAATATTATTTTTCCTTAAATAAAATTTCATAAATACCTTTTCACATTCTAAACCATGAGAAATAATAATGTCGCTCATGTGTATGTGTGGACTACCTCCTCCAAGAAGCGATATGATTTGTTTTTCATTTATGTCATAATTTTATAGTGAAGATGGTGGATTTTCTTAATATTTATGATATATAGGATATGAAAATTATTATTTATAGTGTAAACTATTGTTTAACTCTATTTCATTCCATTGTTTGAAAAATGAAAATATTGTTTTTCCATGCGTATGACCTGCTATCTCCATGAATGGTGTAATTCATTTTTCTATATCTAACATTTATACATGAAAAAACATGTATATAAAGAATATGTATTACATTTATATCATTATTATCATTCTATATATTATTTAACCTTAATAAAATTACAAGTACCAGAAATATAAAACAAAAAAATACATGAAAAATGAAGCAGATATCTCACAAATCAGTGACTTAAAAAAAGAATTGTGAACAAACGGCTGATAAAAGGATATAAGTAAATAATTTATTGTATTATATATATTAGTATTGTTATTCAATAGATTTATAATTAATATTAATTTATTATAACCTAGTGTCCAATGGTTATGAAAGAATTCATATCTAAGGTAATAGAATTTTATCTCACATAAATTTATGTGAGATGTATGTCTTATATAATACTTGCTTCATCTTTTTGGTATATATATTGACCATGATGTATTTTATGATTCTTATTAAAAAAATTATACCATTTATTAATCCCTCTATTTTGTATTATTTCTTGGTTATTATGATACAATTGATACCAATGTGGTAAGTGTTTTATTTCATAATCTCATTATTATTTGGAACTATTTATTTTAAAGGATCAACTTCAAAATATTTCTCTTCCATATCAATGTTTTCTATAAAATAAATTTTTTAAAACTTTCATTTTATTGTTTAAATTAATTTTAAAACTTCTTTTAGTTTTTTGAAAATTTTCTAAATATAATTTTCATGTCATTTTCCAAAAAGGTAGTTTTTCACTTTTTCGAAAAAAAATAGATGGAATGTTTTTCAAACTTATACAACATTCACACCATTTCCCGCCATCAGGAAAAATATTTTCATTGATTCTTTATCTATAATTATAAAAGTATACATTAAAATAGAATAAATTCCATTATAAAAGCATTGTTTTTTTTAATTAGAGTTTTCAATAATGGAATTTTTATTTTCTTCGGGAATGTCTTAATGATATTTTTTGATATTTCAATTCATCATCAAAAATAGATTTTATTATTTTTAAACTTTACTAGGTATATGATCCATGTATACAATCCTTATTATTTCTTGGAATGGTTTATGTTCATTATGACATGATATTTAAGAATCAATTTTCTTTTACATTAGCTTTTATATAATGAAATTTTTATGAAACCCATTACATTTATTGTGTTCTGATATAAAAAATTCTATATGATATTTGGAAATAATATGTTTGATTTATATTAACTAAAAGGTTGTATATATATCTCACTCTAATTTATTGTGTAATTATCAGTATTTTATGTTCTTTAAAGGAACATGGGGGGTTATTCCAAGCCCTCAAGTGTGTAAAAATGTGGTTATCTTAAGAATAAAGATGATACATAAGTGGTTTGCCCAATCATAAAATTTTATGAATTTCTCTGTAGGTGTCCATGACATAAGAATTTATATTCTTATTCGTATACCACAATCTTTTATTTATTCTAATTTTTTTATCTCAAGGATCATGATTTTAGATTTCCTTATGATTAGTTTCTTATGAAATAAAATTATTTATTCCTTGAACTGTTATATTACATAATAATATTGATGGTATAGTTTTCTAAAGTTAATAAAATAATCCTATTCTCATGTTATCCTTATTTGTTATTGATATATGCCTTATTTACCCTTAATGATAATCAGATATCACCCTTTAATATGTTTTCCAACCCATGTTATAAATATTAACTTTCTGTATGATAAGTCTAAGAGGGGGGATAAATGTTAATAAATTATTTGGGGAGGATATAGTTCACCCATTAACAAATTTATTTTTCTTGTTTTTTGAATGGATGTACACCTAAACAATTATATCTATAGTAATTAAGTTATATAATGATTATTTTCCTATTAAGTTATATTATCTATGTTTGAAAAATATGGTTTGTTATCATAGAGGATGAGATAATGAAAATTGGTCAAACCTTTAAAAATATACAAAAAATTGATGGGTGGAATCCAAAATTGAAGGGTAGGAAATGTGGGAGTTTCATGGATCCCAACTTGGTTTGTCTCACATGAATGAAGGGAAAGGTGACCCCAAATGGGTTTTTAGTAGATAAGGGTAAGGATATAAATTTATAAAATTAAATGACTATCATGGTCATACCACAATGTGATACCTTAAATCATGGTGTGATGACCTTTCGAACTAACAAATGACTCCACTGCCTAGTTTATAACACGTAATGACATCCTTCTATCCTTTTGTGATTCACCTACAATCCAAAATTTCATAATGGAATAATATAAGGCTACAGTGTAATGATCATTCATCGTGATGTAACCTATTATAGTATAGAACCGTAGCTATATGAGACTTTATAAACACCTGAAAATAAAGTCATAACCTTAATAATTTCAAAATAAAATAAAATAAAGTTATATTTAGAACAACTATGACATGAGGGTCTCACAATTCTCCCCACCATATTTTTTCACCCTGAAATTAATTGGGAAACAATTAAAGGAAAATGGAACACCAAAAGAACCACACTCTAAATCCAAGTTGGGGTGGGGTATGGGAAAATAAATAAGAAAAAAATAATGTGATCACAAGAACAAAATAAATCTCTATGGTAAATGAAACGGATCATCAAACATTACTGAATAACATCAATCTTAATCCAACCATAACAAAAATATATAAAGTATAATTACTACTAAGACCTAATATAGGTCCCCCCATAACTATGTTTTATGACAGAATAATGGAATAATATATAAATACCTCTAAGTGATATAATAGAACCACATCCACCAAAACACCATAAAATATCCATGAAAATGGTAAATATTTTCTAAACACAAAAAACCATCGATGATACCTGCTTTGAACCTACAAAAATAACTACATCCCAAAAAACCCCTAAATAGTCATGAAGCAATGTTAAATAATCCATCACATCACATAAAAACCATTGAAACAAGATAATTTGAAACATGTATCAATAAAGAACAACATGGTTCTAATCTCAGATCAAAAGATGAAACAAATGGTTACTTGGGAACTCTCTCATGGAATACTAACTCATGTCAAACCCAATTAAAATAAATACAAGAACCAACTAGTGGAAACAATGAAGTAGCATAATAGTCATCCAAGTCAACCAGGAACCCACCCTAGATTCTCCCCATTTACAATCCATCAATACTAAATCTCCTCACCAATATTACCACGCATAAATATATATGGTAATAAAAAATAAAACATTTTGGTATGTGAAAAACGAAATATACACCACTCATCTGGGAGAAACTGATAAATTTCAAAAGTTGGTACACAAAACAAGAGATACCTAGAAATTGCCAACTATCTTTAATGTTACTAATCATAAATTCTAATATAAACCACTATTCATATTTCACATCTATTATCTTATATCATAGAATCCCTGAGGATCTAAATGGAAACACTATAAAATAAAATAGATTTTATTTTCCTATGATAAGCCACAATAATCTATAGTGACAAACCCACAATAATAAATTTTAGGTATAAACAAATAACTATATTAATTAAATAATCATTCACAAAGTCATTGTAAAATCTTTTAGAATAAAAGGGACCAAATCTTAAGAGAGCACCTCAACCCCAACAATCCATTCATATTCTGAATATAATCTTGGGGTTGATGTTTCATTCCAAATAATGGTATGAATCACCCTATGGTTCATCCATTGTGAAATATTTCTAATTTCATTCAAGAACATTCTATGTGTAATACACGAAATAAAATGAGGTATTAACAAAATCAATTCATGATTTATAAATTAAATAAATTTTTCACCAGACAAACCAAGGGAGAAACCATAAATCATCAAATAGAATGTTTAAAAACTCCCTTTACAAAGGCATCTACACTCTATAAAAAATCATTTATCTATAAAAATTTCAAAAAGATTCATTTTTATTTTAAATCTCAACCCTTAAAAATATCCCAATAAAATTTATATATTAAAAAAAATTAGTAAAAACTGTGCCTTCAAAAACATTTTACATAACCCTTCCCAAAAAATATAAATCTTTACTCATCTCATATAACATTTACTCTTCAAAAACATTCTAAAACACTTGAAACTGACCAATTTTAAAAATACACTTAATGAGAGATAAAATATTTTATAAATATATATCACTAATATAGTTTTAAAACTAAAATAATTCCCAGATTTTATAATGAAATCAACCACTTATTAAATAATTTTTTTAATAAAAAATTATTTTTATAAATAATCCCTATGGATTCATTTTAATCTATATTAATTTTATACAGAATAAACTTTTCAACACACAAACAACCTTTAAATAATGAAACTACTTCAATACTTCACATGAATCTTATTTATTCTAATTCCATTACTCAGAATCACCCAATATGAGTCTAAATAAAAAATATAAATGGGATATATACTATGCATAAATTGGCCACACATCTTGGTGGATCGTGCACCAATCAGATAATAAATTTTTTTAATGGTTCTATAACAAAACACCTAGTCTCTCCATAGTTTTTCATACCATCAAATTTAACCAATGATTATTCCACTATATTCATAACAAAAATCAAAAATATTACTGAAATTATTTGATTTTATATAATGGAGATCCTAAACCACCAATACAGATTAAAATAAAATAATAATAATCCAAATAGAAATCCAAATTAAAGATAAAATTCCTGAATATGAGTATTAATTTGAGGCTAATGATAAGAAAGAGACATCTAGACTATTCTCACATCTGCTTCTCAATTATCATCATTCCAATATTCATACTACAATACATATTAAATAAGGATATGAATAATCAAGATAATACGTATTTTGATAAACCTAGTCTTTGATTCCATTTGTAATGAACTGGAATGGACTTTTACTAGGCTCTAACGGTGTCTCTGATATCTTTAGGATTGTAAATGCTTCGTAGGATTCAATAAAATATACATGGCAATGGTTTAAAAAACATATAATAATATGACTTATAAGTGTTAAATTCACTAAGAATCAAACATGGAAATACATATATTAGACCTCCAAGAAAATGAAAAAAATAGCTATAATTTTAAAACAATCCAAACATATCATAAATGAAATTAAAATCCAAAAATCTGATGTAAATAAAATTAAACTTTCTTATTTGGAACATAACTCATTTAAATGGATGAATATCACATACAATATATAGTATAAGAAAATACATCTTATAAATTAAAACAAAAACTATAGATTAAGGTAAAATGGATGACATGGGTGATACTGAAGCATCCCAAAAAAATAGACTAGAATCCAACTATTAAAAAAACTATATGTGACCCAAAGTAACCACCAAAACCCAACACATCCATTAACACAAAAAAATTAACATTAAGGTAATTTGATAAAATTCTAGGCACCTAAGAGAAGACATTGAAGTAGGATACTTGCACATACATCCGTATATATTAATGGTGTGTGCTAAAAATACCAAGAGGATTTCATGACATTGTTTCTAAAATTACTTATATTAATAAATTAATAAATTATAGTTTGAAATATAAATTTAATTTATAATTTTTATATAAAATATTCTAAAGAGAAGAATAAAATACTTTTTTATGTTCATGAATATTCACTCCTTTTTATGGAAAAAATATGGATGCCACACTTTTAAAGTGAAATCATTCAAAATATGAAAATAAAACCTAAGATTATTATAGAAATAAAATAAAACATTTATCATCTCTTTCGAAACCATTTCTCAATATTGTTCTAAAACAAACATCACATTTTTCCTTTAAAATTACACATAATTTTATTGTAAATCCATTTTAATGTAAACTAAAACCATAACCCAAATATAATACAACAAAAAACCAATATTTCAATGAGAAATAATAAAAACACAATTAATTAGTGTAACCATATGTTTAGGGTGAAAGTTAGGGTGATATAAAAAAGGTTTTAAAATGTTCTCATAAAATAGTCCCCAATCGAAAATATGAATCATATATATATCACTATATTCCAACCTAATTTATAATTGAACTGGTTTTTTATACCACTTTTAGGCCCCAATGTGATACTATAATATCCCATTAGGCTTACCATCTTGGGTCTCTCTTTGTAAAATACATACCAAATATTGGGAAAACATTTCCTAGGGTATGGGCAACTATCCGTACAATATGTAAGTGATACCTAGAGCCAGAACATCTACTTAGCTACCAAGATTTCCCACAAAATTATTTTTAGGAGGTGAGAATAAAATCAAAAAGATAATAAAAAGACCAAAAATAATTTACAAATGTAAATCTCATATCACCTCTAATACCCTCTTAAGAAACAACCCCTTACACATCTACAAAAGTATCATATAATAACCCCATAGGGTAAAAGTACACAGAGGTCATAACCCATAATAAGAGGCATAATAATTGAGGGTTTCTTAAATATCAATAATGTATTCTTTTTTATGTAGTTCTAATTATGACATTCAAAACAATATTTGGATACAAAATAATTTTACCATTCATTGAAACTCAATTATAAAAACATACTTTTAATTCCATTTTTAATTCAAAATTATCCTTTATAAATACATTAAAATCTATACAAGGGTAATAAGTCTTAAAACCAGGGTCCAACAAACAATTTTTCATCTAAAACACCGTTAAATATAAATTAATCATTTAAAAGCTAAAATATTGTAAATATCCTCTTTATATTTAGAAAGTTTATTTTTAAGATACAATTTTTAATTTAAGAAAATGCATATCATGAAACAACTTTTTCATTAAGAATTAAATCTAGAATCAAATTAAAACTCCTTTTATAATTATTTAAAAATCATTGAAAACTAATTATTGTCAAATCATGGGTATAAAATATACATTTAACATGGGAAATAAAATCATGTATAATTAAAAATAATGTAAGGAAATTTAAAATAATGTAATTACACAAAACACACCTACCTCAATCACCAAAAACAATCCCCAAGAATTCATATTTTATGGAGATAATAAAAGCAGGCAAGGAGTTGACCTCAAAAAGACTTAAACATATGAATCCCTATATTATAATAACCTAAAACCCTAACTTTCAACCTATTTGTCCATTAGGCTTTCAGAATGGAAAGAAACCCAAGGGGAGGGGATATGGAATATGAGGATAAAAATAGACAATTCGAAACCAAAAAACCTTGATAAATGAAATTAAAATAAAAGGGAAAAATGCTAAAATAAAGGAGAGGACACAGGGGGAGTATTTTAGATATATATTATTATGTTACCATTAAAATTATTAGAAAATAGAACTTAAAGGGTGATCAACTAAATAAAAAATATGTAATTTTATAAAAATAAAAAATTTCCTTGGGAATAACATGATGTGGCCCCTTACATAGCAACAGCATGGACTTATGACTTAGAATGTGATTCCAATTTCTAGGTCATTTCATAGAATGGCACTCATTTTCCGTGACATGATGAACATTAAACCCATGATTTCACAAAAAAAAGTAGTTTATAATGGGAGGGCCCTTCATCATGGTGTGACCTACTACAGTCTAAAACTCTAACTCCTAGGGACATTATGAACACCAATAAAATAAGGGAGAACCGAAAATAAATATAAATGAGACAAAATAATATAATATTTAGAATTTTATTAACATGGGGAGTATCAAAGGTGATTTTTGTAGTTATATTCAATCCATGAACAAAATAAAATCAAATATAACCAATAGTAGAATAAAAATTTAATATCCTGATTTTTTAAATATAATAAAAAACTTTATTAGTAATAATTTTTAGTTATTTTTATGTGAAATGTAGTTTTAAATAATAATATATTAGCAAATGATTCAAATGAAAAATTTTAATTGTGAAAGTTCAGTTAAGAACTTGTAATATACTATGGAATATTTTCAGAGTTAGGCATTAAGATAGCATGGTATTTCGAGGCTCACAAAGCCTTATCCGCAACGGAAAAATTATTAAATATAATTTATTATGAACATGTAATTTTTTCAAAATAATCGAATATCTCTTGAATAGATCATCTTATGGGAAACATGAGAAATATTTTAGGTTTGGATGAGGGGTTTACCGTATGTTTGATATAATAATCATGTGCATCTGTTATTTGGTAACATCACACGAGATGACAACTTATTTAATTTTTTTCTGAGAAAATAAAACATCTCATAAATAGTGTATCATATTAGAACTATGATACCACCATTAGGAATAAAATATGATTTTATCATAGGTTTGATATAATAATTATGTTTTTCATGTTTTTATATACATTGCACCCAAGGGTAACATTATTATTTTTATTGTTGTTGTTGTTTTTTTGTTGTTGTCTTTTCTGTTGTTGTTGTTGTTATTTCTATTGTTCATGTTTTTGTAGTTCAATAAATTAATTGTAATTTCATGTGTAATTAAATTTTATTAATTAATGAGTGATGATTCTTAATGGGAAAATTTTTATTTATTGAGATGTTAGATAATAACAGTGATAATATTACCTTTTCCAAAATAATTGGAAATGTGTGACTAATATAAATTGATTAAACATTTTATTCATTTAATGGAAGCCATATTTAAAATTTTTATGGTATAAATATTGGAGATATTTAATAATAAAAATAAATATAGTTGTTGTAGTAAATATTATTAAATTTTTAATAGTACTTCTGTATGAATAATTAAAATGTTTATACATATATAATATCAGTATATACATAAGTTAAATATATGTATGTGCGTTTTTCTATATATATATATATATGTACGTATGTGTGGATATATATACAAAAGTTCAATATATATATCATTTTCATAAATATATTTAATGATTGTTTTAAATGGATAAGATATGGGAGAAGAACCTAATACATATAAATGAATTATTTTGAAGATGACACATAAAATTATGAGAGAAGAATGAAATAAATTATGAAATAAATGAAAGAATAAAATTCATGAAATAAATATAAAAAAATATTAATAAAAGGGTTGATCACCACACTCTCTCACAACTACCACAATACCATGTTAATTTATTCCCCTCTTTCTTATTCTTTATTTTATTTAATTTTATTGTTTCATCCAATCTTCTCTCATATAAAAATTTTAGTTATTGATCGGATTGACACACCAATGGTATCGTTGTGTTCATCTAAACAAGAAGAAGATAAATCCAATTTTTTTTTAAGAAATCATGGTACGTTCAATCCAATTTTTCAAATTTTTAAAATTAATAGTTTTAAAAAATTTATGGGAGAAAAATTACAGAAAATATCAAATGATAATTGAATTTTTTTAAAAGATAATTGTGTAAAATTATGATATTTTATTTGAGAAATTTTAATATTTATATTTTTGAAAAATTAATACATTATTTTTTTAAAATTTTAATAATGATTGTTGGAGAAAATTATCAAATGATTATTGCGCAATTTCAACAAAATATTATTTTCAAGTATTATGAATTAATGATTGCAAGGAATTATCAAAGATAAGTTGAGTGATAATATAGGGATATAATAATATATAACTATCAAATTATTATTTCTAATAAATTATTATAAAATAATTATCAATGTGTAATATATTAAAATGATCAAAGGATAATTTTTTTTCAAAGGACAATTGCACAAAATTATCAAGGATTATTAACAAATAATCAAAAGAAACTTTCATCGGATTATACAAGGATGATTATAAAAATATAATTTTACTAAAATATCATACGATAAAATTTAAAGAAAATAATCAAAATATAATTATTGAATTTTAAAGGATAACATGTAAAGAAATTTATTAGAATACAATTATTCAAATTATTAATGAATAATTATAAGAGAAATTATCAATTTGAAAAGATATTAAATTATTGGAGGATAATTATTCAATTCTCAAGGATAATTATATAGTTTTACTAAATATTAATTATAATGAATACCAAATATTACCTCAACTTGATTTAGATAGATAAATTATCGAATGTGGATTTATAATTAATTCTAAAGATTATATTACAAGAAAAATTCTAAAAAGATAATTCAAAAAATTATACAGGTGAGAAAATTTATAATTACATGATATATTTCATTTATTTTTGAAATAAAATTGATGGTATTGGTTTTAGAAATTTTTTCCATGGGATTTCATTTTAGGATGGTGTATTAATGAGGATTTGGTGATGGAACATTCGACATACTTTTCCATCGATGTTGAAATCTTTGAGGTTGGAGATTCATTACCATTATATGCCTTGTATATTTATGAAGTAATCATGATATGATGTTATGCTATAAAAACCCATTCTTGTTACGAGACACATTTTGTTGTGTGATTAGTCATGTACATACTTATTTATGTGTTCTTTTCATGGTGTTGATATTTCTGTGAATAAGCATTCCTTGTTATGACATGTATTATTTTTGTGTTTCATAGCCTGTAGAAATTGTGGGGAACATAACCATATACATAGGTGGATCCTTGAGATTTGGTGTATGTGGTTACCCAACTAAACACACTACTAGCTTCTTTAAAGGAATTCTAGCTACCCTTATGAAGGGGGAATCATAATGACTAGATTGTAGACACTAAGATACTCTGAAAGAACCTTGAGGATGGCAGTATGAGGTTACCAAATCTGTTGCAGTCGTAACAACCATAAAAGAGGGAGTGGATACCCATGTATAGGGTAATGCATAGTGTATATCTTGATGATACTTAGATACATAGGTGGTGTATTTATGGTTGGAGTTATGTGTTCTAGTGGCCAGTTTCATATACTGACTTCTTCCTATGATCCTCCGTCGTTGATGTGGATAACCCATAAGATGGGAAACTATAGTGAGTTTCTTGAAGAAAGCAGTAATGGATTCTTGGGGACTTGGGTTTTGGTTAATTAAAAGGAAATGTAGATCAAGTATACACTCGTCAAAATATATAGTGTTCTTTTAATAACAACCAGAATTTTGGGGTGATCTATGAAACCATGATAGAGGTTTGTGTGTTTTCTACACTCTTATCAGAAATAATCCAAAGTAGGTGTGGCAGGGGTTTTTGGAAGCTTGTTTTTGGAAATATGACTCAACACATGTCTCTTTATTGAGAATTACTTATATCCTGATATACAGTGCTATATATATTGTGCACTTATGGTATGGAATCATTGGTTGTGTCCTACTATATCTTGTACTCACACCCTACTCAATCATTTTGGACTTCTTGTAGATTTCATGACCAGAGATCTAGTGAGTGAAAAGTTCCATATTATGAATGTTAATGTAGTATAATTTGAAGTTATAACTAGATGGTATAGACATTGGTGGACTTATAAATGTTTATTTATTGGTTATTTCTTAATTTATATGTTTTTTTTCAGGATAGGCATTCCAAATTAGAGACATTTTTATATATATATCATTTATAAATTCTCCTCATTAACTATGATTGTTTATTATTTTTTGTTGAATATTACTAATCATATGATATTATATTATGGGTATAGTCTCTACATGGATGGTATTAGACCCTTGATAGTATTCAAGAAGCCACTTTCTTATGGGGAGGTGTTCATGAGGTTATGTGAAACATTGGATTGGACTCTATGGTTTAGTTCAGGATTTTATTGAAATGATTTGGGAGAAGTAAATTCCCAAAAACATCAATCTAATAATAGTTACATACTTGGTATGTAATCATCGTGGCATTATGTTTTTCCTCAAAAAGTAAATATCTAATCATTGGTGTCATGAATTGATGGTTTTCGTAAAATTCTCATATGTGAGTAAATGTGTTTCTTCAAAGTTAAATAAATAATTAATAATTTTTCAGTGGATGATGAGTGTATATTAAAGCACTAAATTTTTAGGAGAAACATATATTATAGTGATCCTATAAGTTTTTCCATTATCCGATGAATTTTGGATTTTTCTATTTTAATTTGTCCTTATTAACCATTATGTTTGTCCATTTATATGAATAACCCCAAAATTATATATATTTAAAACATTGAATAGTTATAGGTACATTAGGCGAAAATTTTATCTCTTGAATTATAATAGTTAAACTCATCATATCTATTTTAAATTCATGTATCTAGTGTCCTTATTTTTCACACTTGATGCATTTCCCTGTTTCGTTGTGGAAATTACCCTATGATTCATCTTATATTTTCTTCATATTAGTTTTTGAATATTTATTTATAATTTTCGTTTCCATGAAACTATATTTTTTTAATATTTTCCCAAATCACATGAGTATAAGTGTCTCCAATTTCAATTTAAAAAATGATTTCATATCAAAAATAATTCTTCAGAGCTACCCACATCTCTTATAGTTAGTGCTTTTCAAAAAAAACATTAAAGCATAAATTAAATAATCATTTTAGATTTTTATGTTAATGATAAAACTAAAGGTATACATCATGAGTATCTTGATGTTCTTCCATAGGTAGCAATGTATTATTTACCCTTTTTTAAGTTTAATTATTTCTCTCTCTATTCTAGTGTTAATATTTTAGTGAAATATATATTGAAAAATATCATCTTAAACACCTCTTATTCCATGCAATTAATTTCTTACTTTTCCCTAATTTTCTTGATGAAATTCCACCATTGATCAAATTTTCCACCTAGATGATAAAAAAATTGATAAAAAGTTTCATTCTCTGAGTAGTGAAGAACAAAAAATATCTTTTCTATTATAATGATCCATATCTAAAAAAAATTTTGTTCAAAAGAATAGATAGAGGATGGAGGATGTTGTGGAATAAATAAATCAATGGTGAGTTGTTCAATTATTGGTACATTTGTGATCTTGACATGGTTTATGTAATTATTCATACCTTGATATATTTGGTTAAAAATAATCATGATATTTTATACACCTGATTCCATCCAATTTAGTTTATTGATAGAAAAATAACTATATTTTCCATCATACATATATTTCACGTAATTAAACCTTGTCCTAACAATTGATTAAAACCCAAAATTTTTGGTCCAGTATAAAAAATAAATATCCATTGTAAAAAATTATATTATAATGATACTAAATCTTAAGATGTTCTAAATTTCAATTTTATTTTAACTTATGAAATTTATGGTTTAACTTATCATAATCTTTGATTAACCTATGTAACATTGCGTATAACCTAGGATGATTTAATTTCAATCACCATATTCTTAACACCACAACTTTACTAAAACCTGCTATGATACCAATTCTGAGGAAACAAACATGATTATACATTAAATATCTTAATTAAAGATCACCATCATAACCTATACGTTTAGTGTCCTTGGAGGTTATCTGTATGATAATATTATATTATAATATATCTTTAACATCTCCCAATAAAATTATCTCCATATAACACACTTCTAGATATATCATACTTGATACTCTTATTCATTACCAAGGGAAGGAAAAAAAATAAGAAAATAGATATCTTAGACATGCATTAAGGGGTAATACATATGATATATCAGTCGTATAAATATAAGTAATCATAGAGATGATTATGAAGGAGTAATCCTAAATATTGCGTGTTGGAGTGCAAACCTAATACTAAAATAATACCGAATTAAGAAAGAATATATCATGAATCATAAATATTTTTCATAATATTGTAGTGTGGATTAATTAAACAATAACTGTGATACATGGATTCATATCCTATGAATTTTTCATAAACATAAGAATAGTTTATCATAACGTATATTTATATTAACCACAATGGTATTTATATAAAAATATAAAAGGATGACCACCTATGACCAATAAAAATGGACCGGGTCTCCACATGTGTTCAATAATATAATAATTTAATGATATATAATGATTTACCCCATTCATTAGAGGTATATATAATTTTTGGCCCAACCATCATAAAATAATTAATAATACATATATATAAAACATAGACATGAAAACATTATAACCATAATTATAACATAATTAAACAATTAGAATCAAACTAGTTTCCTAAGAATCATTGAAGGCATAAAAATCAATCATTAAAATAAAGGATGAGGTAAAATAAATTAAAACATATCCCCAGTGAAGGAAATTTATTTTTAAAGGATATTAACATTGATAACAAACACGTTATAAGAACATTAGAAAATGAATATAAAAATTAAAAGAAATGTATTTTAAATTTTCATAAAAAAAATATAAAATTACATAATATATAAATTAATTAATTTTAAATGGGGGAATGTAAAAATAATTATTTTTATGAATAATGAGAACATTAAAGAGAACCGTTATACAAAAAATCAATGAAAATTATTAAAGAAAACAATCATGTATAAACCATAATAGAGGTTTCATAAAATGATTACTTTCATACATTATTAAATAATCCAAAACCATTGGAAATAGAATGTAATAAATCATATATGTAGATATATAAAAAACACTGAAACAATATAATGAATATTCATTTAAGATATAATGATTCCCAACCAAAATTAAGTGATAAATACAACCCTAATTATAATCATATTTTCTGGTAATATATGAAATAATGATAGGTAAAATGTTAATAATACATATAAGTCACTAACATAACCCTATGAGAATAATATTACTGAGTATTTGGACGGAATATTCATACATATTCAATAAATGGATGTTTAGGTGTCAGTAATCTCATATAAGAAGTAAGATTTTGAGAAAACCCCTTATGTTTAATGTTGACTCCTATGAATGAATTTTATCCACTTTTATAATAAACATAGACATATTAATAAAATAGTTTATAACCTTATCCACATTTACTACCATATATACTTTTAAACTATAATATATTGTCACATAAATATTATGTAGCTATTGAATATTTTTATCATTGGTTGCTATATATTTTTATTGTTCTTTTAATAAATTCGAATTTAGATGTCTTTCTTCATTGTTTGACAGTTAGTTCATCATTAGATGATTGTTAATGATAATGGGATAGTATTATTGTTATGATTTATATAGTACCATTTTCATTTGATAGATGATAAAGGTATGACTTTTAAGAAATCAATTCACAATGCATAAATTTCTATTATTTTTAGAAATACTACAAGATATTTTGTAATAATAATTGTTTATTATTTCATAATTTATGTACCTTATTAATATAATATCTTACTATTTTTGATTCAATGATACCCATTCATTATGTAAATAGTTAATATGTTACAACAATGTTCATTTTGGTGGTCGAATCAACCCAAATCTAATAAAATGATATACGGATCGATAGGATCGAAATTGGGTAGATAATCAAGAGAAAGATAAATGGGTAATGTGGTTTCAGAAGGGTTAAAGGGGGCTCCTTTCAAAGATGATTTTGTGTGTCATTTTTTTAATTTATAATTAAATAGTTGCGATTAAAATTATTTTTACATTACAACCGGACTATTTGTGAAACTATTTAGTAAAAAATTGAGATCAAATATTTTGTAAAATTCTACATCAAAATTTATAGGTGTAATACATCATTTTAAAAACATATTGTATTTTATTGTTTTTATAGTTAATCGTTGTCATTCACAATTCACCCCTAGTAAAGAATTTTTTTATTACAAATGAAATTGAATGTATTTACTATTTTTCATGACCTGATTAAAACAAATAAATATATATTATGAAATTCAATATGTAAAATTGTAAAATATATTTTTTAAATAAAAATACATAATACATCAGAAAATATAATTTATCCTGAATGAAAACAAATTTTCCTCAAATTTTTTATCATAATTAACTTTTTATCTTTCCTTATTTACTTAATTTTTGTTGAATTTTATTTTAAATGTTTAATATATGGTATATAATACATTATTCATTCGTAAAAAAGTATTTGAAACTTATTATAACATATTAAATTTACCAATTTTTTATATGAATTACCCACACTCATATATATTTCAAACTTCTACATATTGGTCATATTAAACATTAACATACATTATATGAAATTAAATACATCTAAAAATCATCATTCATTTTTTTATCTTAATTTTTTTAAATTTATTATATTTTTTTTTCATAGTTATAATTGGTTTTAAGATCTTTAAGGTTGACCCTGAAGATGAGTATTTCATATTTGTGGTTGTTTTATTTCCTTGTGATTTTATTCCTATTATAATTTAAATAATGACATTTCATATTTTTTTATCATCATATATAAATGATGATAATTTATTTTAATATTTTATCTTAATAATATATTTAATTTATTAATTTTAATTCAATGTGTCTTATACGGTGAGCTATTCATCATATTCTAGGAATAAAAATTTGTGGTGTTACATTTAATGTGGAAATGGAGTAACCATTTAACATTTTTAGAGGCCTACAAATATGATCTACATTTATTTATCATGTAGACATTGAAATTTATAATGATCTTCCATGTTTTACATTTCTTGATTTAACAACATTAAATTCTTTTTGCGAATAATAAGGGATGGATAAATTTTTGGAAGCTCATTTTATGGAGGCATTGGAATACCCTCATCCTACACCCATCACAACATACTTCTCAAGAGAGATGAATGATGAAAAAAATAAACTAGAATATATGGGTATATTATTGAAATTCATTTTGGTTAATTCTTTCACATACTAACAAAAACAATTTACTATCACTATATTAAATTTATAACTTTATCATTGGTATTTCATGATCGAGATGAAAAATAAGTTATAAAAACCACTGAGGAGGTAGAAAATTAGAATAATTTTTTAATATGAAAAGAAGCCCATTAAGATAATATATATCATTTTAAAAAAAATACTAATAAGGGTGAGAACGTGAAGAGTAGGATTAAAAACCTTATATCCTTTAACCACCCCAAACATTCCATCTTTAGATTTATATGGGCTTAGAGAAACTACACCATGAATAAGGGACTCTAAAAAAGAGTTATCATATATATGTATACCATAATTAAAAGGATGTAGTGGTTCTAGTTAAATAATTTTAGTCCACTGTCACACGGAGATGTGAGATTCAATTGGATAGAAGGATGAAATATTAGATCACCAAAAAGAAAAAATCTAGTGGACTTATTTCTGATGACTCTATATAGATGAAGTGAAAATAGCGGAGTGTCAATTCACTATAATATATAATCTGGTTCGACAAGAGTCAATCCCTTCAAAATTCATACATTATAAGGTGTACAAGATTCTATATCCATGAAATCTTCATAAGGTGAATAGTCAACTGACTATGAATATTGATTTGGTGGAATGGTTTGGCATGGGGAAGGGATCCTCTATAGATATAAAATGAGGTGTAATTCTCCTATGAAGGTAGGATGGTGGTGGTGAATAGACTCACAAAAAAGATACTCATATAAAAGTAATGTAAAATTTATTATGGTTAGTATCATCATTATCATCATGAAATAATGAGATCATGATCAACATAATATTCCTCTTAATTCCCTAAATGAAAGTGAATTGGTATTCCCACATTGATTAGGGAGTAATAATAAACAATATAATCAAAAAAAATTATTCATTTTATTTTTATTTTACTTCAAATCATTATTTCTAATAGTATTTTCTATATTATAGTGAATTATATTATATTTGGTTTTTTTCAGGTTTTTATTGACTCAAAAGAGTTATTAATTCTTATATTTGGAGGGATTTTAGTTGATTAGGGCTTTCTATGGAGGTATAAACCTATAATCGATAAATAATTCTATACATTTTATTGTAGTAGAATATTTATAAGAAGTTACTAAAATATAATTTTATATTGACCAATATTATTGTGACTCTCTAAATTCTAGTGGACTATAATCAGACAAGATTAAAATAAGACAAAGAAAGTATGAAGGAATGTAATTTGGGTTATAGAAAAAGAAAATAAGGGATTTTATTTTTTAAGGACCTAAATATTCTATTGATTATTTTCAATATGAAAGTAGTGGAAAAAGAATAATGAGATAATATTTATAAGGAATAAACTATGATGATACATATTTCACTTCCATAACATGATTTTTAAAATTTGGGAAGTGATGACCCCATAAAAACACAGGAAGACCTCTGTTAATATGTATGAGAATCTAAAAATGAAAGTATTATAATATAATTACTAAAGAGAATATTTGGTATGTGAATGTTATAAATATAATATGTAAAAAACATTTAAATTAATTTAATTTAATTCAATGTCATCGAGAATCTGTAATGTTAGAATTTAGAGACTTATTTTGGGTGATGTTTTCACTTTTCTCACTTCTTATGTTATGGAATGCAATGGTTGAGGCTATAAATAATTTCTGTTGAAATGAAATATTTTAAGTTGAAAGATGTTCATGAAACTATATTTTATGATTTAATTCACCAGAATGAGATCCATTTATCTTTTAGATGTTTAAATTTTTTTATAAAAATAGGGTGTATTGATTGACGGAATGGTCATCAAAAGTGGAAAGGTGGGATGAGTTGAATCCAACATATATTGGTAGAAAGTGATCCCTTGTGTTGTCATTATAGGAATAAAGGCCAATTTAAAAAGGATTTCAATGAAAATAGGGATAGAAATGAAAAATATACTTCTATTAGTGGGTTTTTCAATCCTATGTAATAGTTAAAGAGTGATTGCTCTTATGTACCACCATCTAACTTGAGTCTTGTGTGATAGACTATATAGAATCATTGTATTAAATAAGAGAGATGAAAAGTATAAAGGATTACATCTAATAGTTATATTATATATTTCATCAAGGGGGTGGTCAATCTCTCGAGATTGTTGGTATAATAGATTTATCTTTTTCATACAAGGAATAAAAGATTACTAAGTGTCAAATGTATGTGACACATAATCACATTATAAAGAATATTATTTATATGGAACAACATGATGACTTGGGTATATAATGGTAATGCTGGAATATGGACAGATTCACATTGATTAATGGTTGTATAAAAGGGGGTGAAATATGGGTACTTTAATCATAAAGGCTATCAGAAGTGATAAACTAGAGAAGTTACATCTTATAATATTTTAAATGACCATCTAGGCCACCTTAGTGACAATGTAATGAAGATACATGGTACTATAGGATTGATGATGATTGAAATCATGGAGTATGTAATGTGTGAAGATTTCATCTTCAAAATGTAGAAAAGGTGTCTTTTAAAATTTTAAGGGAAAACAATAAAGCATTAGGAGGTTAAGTTTGTCCACAAATATGTTTGGGGTCTAGACAGGGTGAAGTATCATAGATGTTCACTCTGCTATGTGACTTTCATTAATGAATCCACCTACAATGTTTGGTCATATATCATCATTAACATGTCTGATGCATTCAAGAATTTCATTTTACACATGTGTATATTTTAGAAGAAGACCAAAATAAATTTAATGTTATTATACTCCAAAAATGGTGGTGAGTATAGAAGAAGAAAATTATTGTGGTTCAGCAAGGTAAGGGGAATAGATTTGAGAAAACTCTTCCAATGATAAAAAATTTATTTTTATACAGAATTAAAAGGACTTTGGTAGATAAGGATAGTAGTATATGGAATGAAAATGGTTTCCCCAAGGAAATTTGGGAGGAGGGTATAAACTGTGAGACATTATTATTCAATTAGAGTCCATTGCCACCCATTGGAAAAATGATCTAGATAAATATTGTTTCAGAATAAAAGATGATATTAGCCACCTAAAATCATTTTGAGCACTCTCATGATACTGCATTAGTTATAATGAATGAGGCAAATTGTAATATAATTCTTGAGCACATTACTCTTTAATGATGATGAAATTATATTTAGACATTATGATAACGATTCTAGAAATATTATATGAATTTGACGAATAATATTTAATAAATATAACCTATATAATGATCAAAACATGGATAGAAATTTTGATGAAAGAAATGTAAAATCAGAATATGAGGTTCAGTATGATGGAAAACTAGGATATGCATATCTTCCAAAAAAAATATAGGAATCACAATATTTTTGGAAAAAAAGTCCATCAATTGGAGTTACCAAAACAAATGGGGGCAAGTTTCGATAGAGTTTTCTAGTAATAAAGAATCAGAGAGTTTAAGGATTAATAGAGCTAAAAAACGATATGTTCAGTCCCTAAATGTGGTAATACTAGAATATTATCTATCATAAAGACAGTTAAAGAGATATACTAGGATAAAGTGTCATGTGAAAAGGTATAGGATTACTTTTAATTATCTAATTCTAAAAAATGTTGGAGATCATAAATTCTATAATTAGGAATGTATTTTAAAGGATTATAAATTTTAAGATTTATAAATGAGGGAAAAATTTGAGTTACTTTATATAACTAAAACATGGGAGTTGATGGCCTGACCTACCCGGAAGAATATTATTTAAAAAATGGGCTTTTCAGCTAAATGAATAGGATTATGGTAGGAGGTGGTACAAGTCCAGACTAGTTGTAAAGGGATTCTAGGAGAAAGAAAGAGTGGATTTATCAAGAATATTTTTTTGGTAGTTAAATACACATATATCTAAATAGTTTTATGTATGGTTACATCATAATATCATTATCTAGAGTAGATAGATGAGAATAAATCATTAATATTTAGTAATTTAGATGAATAGATATTTATAAATAAGAATCTTAGATTGAAACATAAACAGTACTATGAACATGTTTACTGACTCAAATTTAGACATTACAATTAGATGTTATATCAAAATAATTAGAAGTTTTATGAGTGGATAATTCATAATGGAATAAAAAACATCCAGAGAAATACTATGATTTTCTATTACCAGAAGGTGCTTTATTATGGGAGCATTATAATTCTTTTACTTTATGTGGATGAAATTATGATATTATGTTCATTGACAGAAATGATTGATGAGATAATGGTTGAATTTATTTTAATATTCTAGATAAAGAATATTATTCCAATAAATAGAATTTTATGGATTAGTATTTCATATAACCACTGTCCTTCTACATTATACATAGCTTGGGAAGGCTACATTCCAAAGCTATAAGTACACATTAGTTTATTAGAAGAAAAACAAATGAGCACACCCTTCACCAAGAAATTAAGTTATGTATGGAGAACTCACCTTGAAAATTATATGATGTAGAGAATATGGAGAGGTTATATATGCATCCACTATGATATGATTGATACACTATAATGTTTTGATTCATTAGAACATTTCACATGTAGTGAGTGTTTTGAATAGGTTTTTGTCAAATCCCATAAGTGAGAAATGGGAAGCTGTGAAGTGGATCCTCCATTATTTTAAGGGTTATAAATATATGGAACATTTATCTGAAAAAATTAGACAATAAATGATTTTAAAGACTATAAACTTGTAATATATTTAGTTTTACCGAAGAAAACTAGGGGATATGAGTTTACATTATTAATAATTAAGGTTAGTTCAATATTAAAATCCTAAATGGTGGATTCAATCATGATAAAGGAAGAGGAGTATTTTGACTTGAAGGAATTATGGAAGGATATAGTATAGTTTAAGGGGCTTCTATAGGATCATGGAAAAGCTCAAAAAATTGGTACATTTTCTTGTTACTCAAAAAACATGATTTAATTGGCTTGGAATATGATGTATAGTTCTCCTAAAAATCACATTTAGCACTTATAACACTTCATCCGGATATTAATTGATGATGTAATTTTATACTCATCTAATATTTAAAGTATTTATAATAAATTTGACATGTTAAAAAAGGTATAGGAATTATTCATAAAATTTAAATGATTCTCGTGTGGGGTATTATTGATCTGTTATATTCATTTTTTAGTAAGAAATTTTAAACTACCAAATGAGGAAAATCTAGGGGCCATATTTCTGATGCCTTCTTGGTTATAGAGAAATAATATTGATGTGTCAATAACTAAATTTTAAATGGCATAATACTCCTTTTAAATATTTTTAATTTTAATCATAGATAAAGAGAATGAAACAATGTAACATAATTCCTAGCATTATGGTATTCTCTTACTAATACTGGAATTATTTATAGTTGTACTAGTTGAATCCCCCCTTAAGTGTGGTCGTTTGATTTTATTTGAACCCTTTGGTCTGCACTGCAATATGGTACCTTAATCATTTTTTGTACTAAACCCCATTTTCTTTTTAAAAACAATTCCCAATTTTGGATGGATTATAATCCAATGGGTTTACCATAAGGTGTATGTGGACTCAAACATTTGTATTAAAATTCATTATTGGAGTGATTCAATAAGATAAAACCCTAGAGAAGGTGGTTCATATTTTATTTCAGTTGAAATATTATGTAATTTCACTTTTTATAGAATACCCATATATAGTTCATTCCTATTATTTTACATTTATTTTAAGTAGATAGGCCACACAAATTCTAGTGCGATTGTTTTAGATAACATAAACATCTGATTAAAGAAGATTGAAAAAACAAATTTTTGGTTTTAGAAGATGTACATAAAGGATTGTGTTCTATAAAAATACGTCAAACAAACATTGACTAGAGTTAATAAAAAATAAATAAATTAAAGAAGAATGATATAGGATGGATAATAACTCACTTAATATGATGCATAGGCCACATTCCAAATATGTGGCATTCAACATATCAGAACTGAATACCGCATCATAACTCATGAATGCCTTAGTTGATACATGTGAGAATCCAACAACAATGATTAAGGTATTATTGATAAGGAGAATATTAAAAAAAATATTTAGATGAATATATTCATCCCACCAAAAGATGACTTCAATATAATTTGATGTCCTAATGAATCAATAAAGGTAGATTTTAGAGACCTAGTTTGGGAATTTTTGTTAATTTACTCACTTCCAAAGTCACTAAATGAAATGTTATTGGTAGCGAGTAATTATATAATAATGATAGACTTAATAGTCATAGATGTCTGCAACCTAATATTGAAAAAATAAATTTATTGGCAGGAGATATGGGTATCTTATAGAAACACATACAAAGTGTAAAGAAAAGGGTTCATCACAATATAGAATGGTCTCTGGATGGGGAAAGGTAAGATGATACAAATAAGGAGTATCTCTACGGATAATTCTCCCATTTACTAGAATCTTGTAAAGAAATTCCCCCTTAAAAGGAATAATGTGATAAATGGGATATCTCCATAAGAGAAGCATTTAGTAGTGGGTCTTCAAACCCTTTTTTAGTAGAAATGAGTCATTTTGTTCTATATAAAACTAGCTCACTTTTGTCTGGGGTAATAATCATTGTAGCTTACTTCCATTCAATATATGAGAGGTTAATTATGATTTATTTAATATTTATAATATACAATAGAATTTATCTAGCTGATGGGAAAGATATTTATATTTTTATCCTGGGAGATGTCTCCGTACAAACAAAGAATAAACGTTTCCATAATTTTTAAGGTGTGAACTACATCGTAGTGTTAGGGAAGAACATAATTTACATGGGCCAAATAAGTACATGGGTTTTTATACAATGTTCTTGAATGCAATGTAAATGATTTTACATGTATCACTGGTTACAATTAAGTGAGTGAGAAAAGGTACCCTCTATCTTATTAGGTCATCAAAATGAGTATAAAATGTGGGATAATATACATTATCCATACTTTAAAATGATATTTTAGATGACCATATTGAGAAATGAATATAGAATATTTCTTTTAAGGGATTCATAAAGACAATAATCTTGGAGTATGGAATGAGTGAAGATTCCATCTTTGGAGAATAACAGATGGTATCTTTTTAAATATAAGGAAAAACATCGTTGTACTGGAAGATTGATTGGATTAATATAGATGTTCATAGTTTTACATTATACTATATTAATGTATTAAACCATTACATATTAAAAGTGTGATTTTACTTCATAAATCATAATTCTGATGTATTTTAGACTTTAATTTGATGGAGGGACATGGTGAAGTTGGATATCCTAAGTAAGATGAGTTTATTATGATCAAAAAATACTGGTGAGTATAAAATGATCAAATTATATTGGTTCTTTTAGTGGGTAGGGATTCATTTTGAGAAAACCAAGAAATGGACTCTAGAATAAAATAGAGTTTTAAAAAATTAATAAGACTTATATAGGGAAATCTATGAGCATAGTGTTTAATTGAAGGATCACCAAGGTGTTTTGGATAAAGGATATGAATTTTTTGGAATTATTATTGAACTCAAGACCATTATAAACCATTGGGATACAACTTCTAGAATTTTTATATTTAATAAAAAATTTGGTTTTGAACTATCTTAAAGTCTTCAGAGTACTTTCATATGCCCACAATGATATTAAAAAATTAGACAATATGGAGGAGAAGACTCAAGAATATTATTTTATTGGTTTTGGGTGAAAAAAAATTTTATTTTGACTATAGAATATTGATTCCTAAAACATAATTAGTATTGGAAGTGTGGTATTCAATGAAGAGATCCCATGGAATGGTCGACACGAGTTGTGAGGTTCTCTTAAAGAAAAAGTGTCATTGGAAGATGAGGTTAACCCATATGAATTATTTTGAGATATAAATTATCCAAAAAATTCATAAAGCATGATAATTTAGGAAACACCAGGCCATTTGGGGGAGTTATTTGACGAAATTGGTTATGTTATAATGGTTTTTCCCATGCCTAAAGTACCTTAGATCTCAATTATTGGTGAAGATTTTGAATCAAATATTCACACTATATAATTTGTACTGCTAGAGGATCATGATTGTAGAGGAAACTACTGATACCTACCAGGGAATGGTTCCATGTGAAAAGGTATAGAATTACTTTTCAGGTCTACTTATAATGTATTATGGATTTTATAAATGAACTAAGGAGTCAATGAGTTTGAAGGATTCAAAATAGTGAGAGTTAGCAATGGGAGGTGGAAATTAGTAACTCCATATATCTGAAAAATTGGTGATAATAGATAGAACATCTGGGAAAAATATTATTTAGAACAAATTGGTTTATTGACTGAAGGAAGTGGAAGATAGTAAGTTGAGATATAATGCCATGCTAATTTCAAAGGTATTTCAACAAATGGAAGTATTGGATTTCCCTAAAATCATATCTCTGGTAGTTATGCATACAAATATAACAACAATGTTAGGAATGGTTGTATACAAATATCTTCATCTAATGTAGTTGGACATGAATGAAAAATCATTTATAAGGATTCATAAGATGAGATCTTTATAAACTAGAAAAATGGTTTCAAGGATAAACAGAACCAGTAAATTGTTACTAAAATCACATATATCATTTATAATTTGATGTACACGCCAATGAATTATAATAGGATGTCAAATGATTTAATGATGGAATAAATGTTCTTTAATCAATGCTGGATATTTTTATTAATATAAGGTGTTTAATTAACGAAGTTTCATTATCCCTCTACTTAAATTAGATGACATGATGATAATAGTTTCAATAAAATAAAGGATATATGATTTAAAATCCCAATATTTTGTAATATTAATGATGAATTGTCTCAATCGAAAAAATATAATTTTGGGTATGAAATTATGTGAGAACAATTTGTCTGGTACATTCTACCATAATTTGGCTCACTACATCCATATGGTGGGATAATTCTTTGGTTAATTGGAATAAAAACCATTAACCACACCTTGGGTTTGGAAATTAATTGTATGTAAGGACAATTCACCTTGAATGGTAAATGATTATGAGTATATGGTGAAGTTCCCATATGAATAAACTGTCATTATTTTTATATATACCATGCTTTTTAATTGTCCAAGCATTGGACATTAATTAGGAGTAATTATGTGGAGGATTTGGTCATGTTACCTAATTCCAAAATTTCACCTTTAAGTATATAGTATATTGGTTACCATGAGTTTTTGTCACAAGGAGGATAAAGTATATGTTCAAAATGTCACATTATTTAATTTGTTATGGTTAAATGTTAGAGTTTAATGTTGGATATTTTGTTATAAAAAATTAAAGTAAAAAATTATGATATAAATATATGTTATATGTTACGGATGAGAGATGATGAAAAGAGATACAAATGTATAACTGAGATAATGAAACAAGGAAGCCTTTAAGCCTAGGCTACTCCATTCATTATTGTAAAATTGAATTATCAAATAATATATCTCAATATTCACTCAAATACCACTTAGTAAACACCTATATTTCATGTAAAACATATCAAAAGCTCAAATATGGGTGATTATTCCCTTACTATTGTAATTTTAATTTATAATGACCTCATAGAAAAAGAAACAAATTTAACTTGTTGTGTTCAATGGGGGAGAATTTTCCTAAAGAAGTTTAAATAACATGATAGTTATTTTAAATTTAAAATTTCCTATGTAGTTTAGAAAAATATATGAAACATTGAATCAAGAGATAAAATAGACCACATTCAATGATGAAAATTGTTTCCATAAAAATATAATAATAAAAAATTGACGTACAAAAATGAAAATTTAATAATCCTTGGATCTATACTCCCACCACCAATTGGATTTTAGCCCTTCGTGTCTTTATTAATACATTTTAAATCCCTTACCCTGAATAATTCTTATTTTGGAGAAACCTGACCTTAATATCTGACCATTATCTTGAAAATGAAATATAGTCTTATATTTATAATGGAACAATGAGGAAAATTTTACCTTCATTTTATGTCCCTCATAATATTGTGAATGTATTTCCCCATATGAGGATAAATATTGAGTGAGTTTATTATCTAAAGACTTTTGGAATTGAGTTCCTATTAATATCGCAAAATTTGATATCAATATAAAATTTTTATAAAATGTTATATTTTTATTATTTAGGTTAACGTTTTTTGGGCCAAGGAGACTCTTCATCTTCCTCAAATTTGGTAGTGAATAAACAACCTTAAATAATTTATTATCTATGACATTTATATACATGTGTGACTTGATGTCCTCTATCTATAGAGACTATAATCACCTCATTTAGATTTATATATTTATAGATATTCCCCATTCATTTAGGCGAGGTTTGTTCTATCCTCGAAAAAAATTTCATCATTGCATGATTTATTTGGGCCCCTTTTGGTTCAAATCAACTCTACCAAGTGTTTAAATACATATAAAAAGAAGTGAAAATATCATCTCTATAAGTTTCCCACAAGTAACAGTTTGACAACTGGACAAGTAAGAATAATAATCATATTAAATATAATTTCAAAAAACATACCCATGATATCATCAATTTTATCAAAAAGAAAAAAAGTTTATATTCCTCAAAAAATATAATTATTTAATGTTATCAATTCAATGCATTCAATTAATACCCACTTCATTTTTATATTATATACAAAAAACTCGTAACTCACATGAATGTCCTCTAATCAAATAATTATAGATATTCAAACAAATATTTTCTCCTTTAAACACCTATAAGGGTCATCATGGTCTTGATAAAATCTTAAATCTATACCCAATATAATTCATGGATTTTTGTTTATCATAATCATTTTATAGGGCATGTTTAGTGACTTAGGTCTAGTAGGATTTAGATGTTAAAAATGTTAATTCATAATTACGAGGCATCATACTTTTAGAATAAAAAATGAAACAATATAATTTAAACTCAATTATTTATCTCCTTGTAAATTACATTATATGAAAAATAGCTCCAAACATCATGAAATATTCATGGAAATATGAAACCATTCAATATCTCAATAGAAAAATGATTTTAATCAAGTGCCTTCATATAATGGAATTTTATATTTGATTCTTTCAAATAATTCAAAAAATTATTTTGGAATGTATTGTGGGTGATTTAAATTTCAATAATTGGGTGTATAATTAAGATATTAAATATAATGATAATATATCTTTTCAACTACAAAAACATGATTTTCTTTGGTTTTTTTAATAGCGACAGAACAATAAGATTTTTTTTGAATGATTCTTATAAAATTTCCAAGAAATAAAAACATTAATTAGCAAAGACAACTCTTAAAAGATTTTTAATTATTCCTAAGGATGCCTAAAAAGATTTATCACATCACAAAATTTCTACAACCCAACACTTATGTTCAGTTACATAATGAATTTTTTACACATTGAGTGGGTAGGATAGGGAAATGTTGATTTTAATGTGTCTAGATAATAGATAATTCATACTAAGGGATAACACATTAAATGGAAATGGTATGGTATAAAAAAATCGTTTAAATGTGTAATTTAAAACAACTAAATTCCATGGTCGTTAAAAAATTCAAGTCAACCCCAAATTTTTATATATAAATAAATAAAATTTTAGATCATGAGTAATAGATTGGTTATATTATGCAATATCATGATTATAATGAATATATCATAAATGATTATAAGTATCAAAAAAAGGAAATTTTAAAAATTTATATAGTGAATTGTGGAATTTTATTTCTATATTACACATATTTTCGTGAAACATTTATATTTTTTAACAAGAAAAAATATTTTTTAGTATTTATTAAAGCTTAATTTCGTGGGTAAAATTGTCTCACTCATTTAAACTGGTTTTAAAATTGTTAAATATAATAATATAAGCATAAAATATTCAAAAATAAAAAAAAATCAAATGAAAAATAAAAAAATTGAAATCAAAAATGAAAATTTTCAAGGCAAATTGAAAATGGAAATTTGAAAAGAAATCACACAAAATTATAATCTACCCACATTGTTCCTCAACCACTCTTTTTATTATAATGTAATATTTGTGATATATTTTATTTTAGAACATAAAATAAAAAATATACAATAAAAAAGAACAAGTAAGAAACAAATACACCACATGGTTTATTTAATTAGAAGCTTCCTTGAGAAAATATCTCAAATTAATCAAATAAAAAACCAATAAGAAACAATAAATATAAAATTACAATATTATTTAATGAAAATAATCATAAGAAAGAAAAAATAAATAGATAAGATAAAAAATAACTATTCGAAACCCCAAGTTGATGATATGATTTCATTGTCCCATAGCCAACAGTTTTAGAAATTCATCCACAATATTAAGGTGGTTGTGGTTTCATTCCCATGAACAAAAGAAATATCTAGATCCAATATTATTTAGATCCTAATGCTTATAAAAGCCTCAAAAAAATAATGTTTCATCCCCTCGATCAAAATATAGTTATCATGATGGAGTGGAAGACATAAAAATTAAAGAGAAACCCCCCACACTTGATCATTAGGTAACATATAATCTGGTTGATGAAATTTAATTCAAGGATATGATTAATATAAAATTTTAGATTAAAAATGATTACTTATTTTTGAAAACATATCAATACCTCTATTCTCATGTGTTTGACTATACTCCTCAACTGAGCACTCCATTTTCACTTCAATTTTATCCATCACCACCTCTTTATCTAAAAAACATACTGACTCAAAATATGTAGTTATAAAATAATGATAGGGAAGTGTAGTAATAATTTATTATCATGATAATATAAACAAATCATCAAAATGGTATAGTTCTCCCAATTTTTTCTCATGTTCCATCACGATTTTTATGTAGAAAATGGATTTTATGTTTTTTATAGAGAAAAATATCTCAATTTCTACCATTCCTTCTTCAAAAATAAATGAATTGAGTAGCTTCTCCTCCTTAGAAAAATATTGATAAAAGTATTTATTTTCTCAAATTAAAATAATTTATTTCATAAGGAGTTTCATTTTAAAAAATAACTACCCAACAATTTTTTAAAGACCCCTAATTTTCTAGAGTCACATGAATTTTAAATTATATTGAAAAAAAAGTTCAAATATATTATTTTCAACTTTTTTCCGAAGTTTTCTCAATTGGAAATGTGGGTGAGAAAATATTATCCTTTTCTAAAGATTATTTTAGGTCAGTTAATTCTTTAATGCCTTTCATGGAATTGGAAATAAATTATATTTTTTCAGAAAAATTCAATATTGATATATATTTTTATACATAATTGTTCAAATATAGTCTTTATCATTATCCATAAATTTTAATTAATCAAGAAAATATTTGTATTAGTCACGATACAAATCCATTTTATTCGAAATTTTAAATCAGTGTTTAAAATCATAGTAATTAAAAATATTAAAATATACTTGTGAAAACTCCCTAGAAATGGTTCCAATTTATTGTGAGGATTAAATTGGATTACCTCAATCAATAATTTTTTCTTTAATATTGTAGTATTGTGGTGACTAAGGAGTAGTCTCATGAGGATGTTGTAGGCTAAGTTCAAATAGTCACTTTGGTGATTTTGTTTTGGATAAATGTTGGTGTTGAAAGTGATAATTTTAATTTCAAATAAAATTAATGTAATGAAACTATATGAATCTATATTTGAATTTTGGTATCTTATACACTAAAAATAAATGATAAAGAGTAATTTATATAACCAAAATGGAAATACATTGATCATTAGATAATAATATGGCCTTTATTCATTGATTTTACCACCTATAGTATTAGAATTAATTGTATTTTTTTTATGAAAATGAAGTTTTATATTGAATAAATTAAAATCATAGTTAGTTTTTAAATATTACATTAAAACTCTTAATTTCATATTAAAATATTTTTTCCAATATTTATTGTATTTATATTGTTAATTCATAATTAAATAAACAGATTACTGTAAACCGTCATTTTTAATATTATTCAAGACTGTTTAAATTATAGTATGTCATTTATTTATTAAATTTAATTAATATATTAATTTTTTATGATTTTCAAAATAATAATTTTAAATTTTTACTCTTAGTATATTATCCATTCATTGTAATTTTATCTAATATTAATAATTTTTATTATTTATAATTTTGATTGAGTGTTTTAGAAATTAATTTTTTCTTTTAATAAATTATGAATTTAAATTTTTGTAATTAATTTACTAATGATGTTATTTATTTTCTAGGTAGTTATGTTATGGTCACTATAGTGGCTACACATGAAATTGGAATATTCAATATACTGACCATGCTAAGTGACTGCATGATGGTCCAAGGTTATTATACTGATTGTGAGATACCTGTCATCTAAAGTGACTATGAGAGAGTTTTAACCTACCATGGGAAGGAATTTTCAATTGAATATGACTATATATAGAACCTACTACATAAACACAATGGAAAATATATCATGCAGAGTTACTATAATGGTAGTGAGCCTTTTATCTAACCTATTACATCACTATATTTATTCTCACCATCTCACGGTCGGTATAATGACCATCAACCCTTCCCCCATCTTACCATGAGTGAAACTTCAAACTAAAGATTATTTTATTCCTCTAATGAACCAAATTTTTGTCGCCTTGACAATTTTCATAGCTGCTATCGACCGACCCAATAGAACCAAAAGTAAATATGGGGAATTACGAGTTCACCAAATCCGATAAATCCACTAAAGCGGACCAAAATATATGTTGAATCCTAAATCTGAGACTCAATTGAATCATGTTTAAAATTTATGTTGTGCTAGACAGTCAAATAAAATGGATTCCTCATGGATACCGAATCAGCATACTGAAAATTGAAGATTCAAATATCGAACAAGGGGTAATTTCTAATGTTTTGATATGAAACCAACAAGGATATAAAGATCTAGATACCACCCCTAGATTAAGATTGATTACACTGATGAATATAGAAAAACTTTATGAATTGATTCCATGGATTTCCACTTAATACATGAACCCAATGTTTTTCAGAGAATAATTTAATGATGGTGATTCTTCTAGAAAAAAATGATGTTGTTTAAAAGAGAGGAAAATGACAACTCGGTTGTTTTTAGAGGATGAATCCCGAAATTTACAAATTTAATGACATTAATTTCTCCCTTATATGATTTTAAATAAGATCAATGGTGGAAAAGTTGATCGACCTAGGCTTGACTGAAGTTGAGAAAAAAAAATATGTTTTTTAAATTACGGATTTGTAAATTCCTATGTTTATAGGATTGATAAGTACAGTGGATAATGTCATAATAGATGATGTGGATACTAGAACAATAATGAAAGAACACTTTTTGCATTTTGTAATTCCATTGTTATTTTTGAATAATCATGCATTCCCTTTACTCTTTTCAAATAATGATTTTATATTTTTAAAAATCTGATCCTTCTGCAAAAAGATCTTGATTCCTTTAAGAGGAGTTTGTCCAATTTGATTTTTTTGGATTAAAAAAGCCCAATTCTTCTTTGTTGATAATTTTCTGAATCCATTCTAGGATAACTATTCAATAGTTGATCATGTGTTAATTATAGATGAAAAATGCAGTTGAGAATCTGTTGGGGGAGAAATTTTGAAGGAAGTGGACCATGGATGCTGTGTTGGGCCAAAGTTGTGAATAAAATATTTTTTCAATTAGTGGTTCTAGTTTTTTATTATAGAAAATAGAGAAGCATTCCGAAGTGGGACACTAATGATAAATCTATATAGTTTTATGATAATAAGGGAAAATCAAAGGAAAGGAAACTGAATTGAAACTATAGTAAGTTCTAGGAATATGTTCGTGGTTTCTCAAAAGTGAAAATAATTTTTAACTAAATGGTAGATTCTATTGAGAATGTGAAAATCATGTACATATTTAAATTAAAAATAGTCAGAGAGTAAAGATTCTAAAAGATTAAATATATTTATAGTTTTTTAAGAAATCATTTTGATATGGGATGTTTTATGATTCTATAGATTTGGATAGAAATCCCACATTATATGATATAAATTTGATGGAGAAGGGCATATAAAGTAACATGACGATGATGATAAAAAGTAAATACATGCCACATATAATTTCAGGAATAGTTACTAAGTAGTGACAACATGAATTTAGTTCAAATGGGGGAAAATTTTCTATTAATAACTAGAAGATACACGTTGAAGTGAGAGACCACAGATTCCTAATCATCCATAATCCACAATTGAATACATCCGTCATATAGAAGCACCTTGAGCTGAGGATGATGACTGAGTGGAGATCCAAAATTAACCTGGTTCCATGTGAATTTTTTTTTATAGTTTATTTGGTCTATGACGAGCATAAAAAAATATCATTTTTTATTTGGTAACTATATTATTCATCCAATTTATTTTTTGATTTCTCATTTGTTTCATCCATGAGTATCATATATCACTACTGAAGAATTTTTTGGTGATGAAAATGAATCATTTCACCATTGATCATCAATTGAAGTACTAGAAATCATAAAATATAGATGAATATCTTCCCTATAATTTAAACATTAATATTAAGGTTTACATTGAGAGATCAATATTGAATAAATATCACCAGTATATATAAGTTTATAGAATAAATAGCTTAGTAAATCTCTAAAATTTCCCCAGGAACTGAATAATTGTAAAAATTTGGGTAGGATCAAAGAATATCATTTTATCATTTTAAAATTGTTTGAGGACCTTAATTTCATCTATAGGAATTTTGTACTCTCTTTGTAATTTTTCACATATTTTCAAACCATTTATACTAATTTTTTTCACAATATGACATCACATAATCACAATTAGTTTTTCATTATTTTGGATTGGTTTTTGGTTAATTTTTCTTTTTTTCAATAACACCCAACCGGCATTCCCTATGGATCTGACACCCCACTCACTATTTTTTCAAATTAGATGATGTATGTAGGTTTTATACATTATAAATTCTACGTTGTAGAAGTTCACTGAAGAAAAAAAATGAATATTCACCTTTTCTCAAGCATCAAATAATTTAATTAATTTTATTGTGATCATAGAGTATTATTTTATCATTTCAAAACAAGTAGAGGAACCAGATTTCATCAATTGAATTATATCGCTATCTCTGTCATTTGTAACTACTTCTCAGACAATTTACATTATTCTCACTTCACTATTTTACATAACATAATAAACATTGTTTTTATTTTTATTTTATTTTTTTCAATTTTTTTTCTTTTTTTGGTCACTCACAAATAACCATACTTTCTTGTGGATTTGAAACCCCACCCACAATTATACTAAATATATAAATTAAGTTGAGATTGAAGTGCACTGTGTTGCATTTTTTTTCAATGAGGTATGTTGTTGTCAAGGAATGGATGGATGGCTATCAAGGCGTTTCAATATGTGAATGACAAAGGATGTGATGGTGATGGTGATGAAGGAGAATGGCCATGGTACTAAGATGCATGTCACTTAGGAGACTCACTAAGTGACATAGGATGTTGTGGTTGAAACATTCTCTATGAATATCAGACGATTGTTGAGCTGCTCTTTAAGTTCAAAGAACTTGTATCAACTGGATACAAAGTCACAACAATGTTAGAAGGCCGTGTATTGTATTGACAATGCATGAGGAGTTGAAAGTGATCCATCCATAAGTTCTAAGTAGATGAAGTGGATTAAAGAAGTCCATGCACTATCACTTAGTGAATGTGAATTTGAAGAAGATCCAATTTGATCTCTGATTAGATCAATGATGCACATTGGAGAATTCATGTTGATTCAGGAGTTCGGTTGAAGATGAAGAACCTTCAAGAATTTCCATTCCTAAGTGATGAATATATGTTGAAGAGGACTTGGAGGAATTCTAATGAAGAAGAAGAAAGGAAGAAGGAGAAATGAAGATGGAGTGGCTCTTGGCATTTCACATTATGTATGTGGTTACTTTGTTTTTATACAAAGTACTCTCTATCCCTTTGCCAAAAAATATGGCCAGCCAAGGCACCTTGAGGGTTCAACCCCAAAGCATGGGCGCTAAGGCACCACGCCCATGGGGGAACCCGTGGGGCGAGCCAGGGTGGAAGGGCGCACCCAAGACACCGCATGGGCGCCTGGGGCACGCCCGAAGGAGCGCGGCAGGGGCATACGAGCGCGCCCCCAAGAGTGTCAGCATGCATAGAGGGCGCATAGCGCGCGCCCGAGTGGCAGGGGTGGGCGCAAGAGCGCGCCCGCAGAGAGAACCCGGTGTGGGGCGGCACCGGGAGGGGAGAAGTGCAACTGAAGGGAGGCCAGCAGCGCGAGGGTGATAAACCGCAGAAAAACCGGGATCCGTTTCGATGTGGGACGCGATATTTTGTCCCGGAGCGAATCATGGCTGTCCGTCTCATCGCGCACCCGATCTACGCCGCACATCTCATCGTGCCGCTCCCATTCTGATCGCAGCCTTCCAAAGAGATGATCCGACGGCTCCGAGGCATCTCCTTCTTCGAGCTCAGCCGGAGGCCTCCCCGTGAGCTCCGTTCGAACCAGGAGCATCCCGAGAGATGTTTTCGAGCTCCCGGCCACCGCTGATCGAAGTAAAGCCTCCACTGTGATCGTTAGGCCATAACGAACTCATGCATGCATTAAAATGTTGCATGCATGCATCAAGAAAGAATTCGATGTTCGGACGAGGCAAACCAAATGTGACGAAGCCACGTGTGTTCGTGTTATGCATAGGCAAGTATTAAATAGGCCATGCATTCGTTCGAAAATGCATGTACGTGATGAAAATAATAAATAAAAGAACCCACGTACACCGAAGAGAAAACGTAAAAATTTGGAAAGATTTTGAAGATGCGAAATCTTCGGTGATTCAAGATTTAACACGCGGATGGACAGAGGCATCTCTCGCCTATATAAACAGAGGCCTTTCCCTCGTAGTTGTTTGCTGATGAACTTGAAAGAAGCCCCATGAGTGCTCTGCCTCGAGAAGATTTTGAATCCCCGCGCAAGTAAACTTGCGTGGCTGGAGTTCCTTGCGCGCAACACCTTTGCGCGACAAGAAGGTTGGAGGTCCCCTGCGCGCCTACTCTTTGCGCGGCAGGAAGACCCGTGGCCGCATTACATTCGCGTCCTCGTGGTTGGTTGGATCTTGCGCGACAGAAGTGTCCGCAGCACCCTGCACGCCCTTCTTGTGCCCAAGGCAGAAGCACTTGCGCGATTTGGTGCTTGCGCGGCAGTAAAGAAACTTGCACCTTGCGCGCTTCCTTTAAGCTTAAGTGGCAAAGAAGATCCGAGGCACCTTGGTGTGTTTAACCAAAGGAGAAGAACCCGAGGCATACACTATTTGTGTGTGCAATGTGAACAAGAAGAAAGGCTACGGGTTGTGTGTGCAAGAAGAAGTGAAGGGCAAAGCCTTGTGTGCAAAGAAGACTAAAAGAATAAATTGTGTGTGCTAAACAAGAACAAGGCCGAACCTAGGTGTGTGCCCCAAAAGTGAACACACTTAGAAGAAGAAAGAAGTGTAAGACTCACACTAATGTATAACACACTTTTAAGTGTGTAATCAAATTGAATAAAGTGTGTGAAGTTTGAGAAGGTGTGTGTGCTTAATAAGAATACACCCTTTGTGGGTTTATCACACCAAGACAAGAAAGAAGGGGAGTGCATGCATGCATGCATGCACGTGCACACGTGAACAGAGTCAAATCAGTGGTGTGCAATTGAGTTGTCCAAGACAGAAGATCTTGAAGTATTGAGAAGGCCATGCAGTCAGTGCATGAGGAAGCAGAGTTGCCATGCACTCAGTGCATGAAGTTGAAGTGAAGTGAGACTGGACCAGACTGAAGTTAAAGATATCAGTTGTCTGAGTATTCAGTAGTTGAAGAGAAGCCAGGTCATCCTGAGAAGAAGGAGATAAATCCTGAGCAAGACGAGAAGACCTGATCAACTCAAGTGATCAGAGGTACAGAGCAAGGCTAGCAGTCTTTATCCCAGACTGCTGAAGATACTTGAACAAGCTTAAAGAGAAGAAGAGCTACTCGTGTGACTCGAGGAGCCAGGAGAAGCCCCCTGTGAGACTCAGGGTGGAAGAAGTATTCAGTGGGATTCTGGAGCAGGCCATTGGGACTCTGGTAACACTGTGGGACGCAGTATAAAGACCCTCCTGTGGGACTCAGGAGAGATACAGTGGGACTCTGTATCGACCATTGTAATACTAATAGATTATAATGGAAGAAACCGTGTTGGGGCGTATAACCAACATGACAAGGACGTAGGCCTTTGGTGCTGAACCTTGTAAATCCTTGTGTCCTGTGCCTTTTCATTACTGCATTATCTGGGGAAGGTTGAGAGACATAAGAAGAGTGGATCGAGGCCTTAACAAGCCATAGAGGTTTAATTGATTAAGAATCAATTAGTAAAAAGTTTTAAAGGATCACTTATTCACCCCCTCCCCCTCTCAGTGATTCACACTGATCTGGGCACTTCAATTGGTATCAGAGGGAGGTTACCTCTAAAAGATCCAAGAGAGTCTATATGGAGTGCAGATTTGAGGAAATGAAAGAACAGCCTCAAATGGAGATATCTGCCAAGACTATGAAAAGAAGAATGAAGAAACAGGAAAAGAAGATGAGGAAGAAGGTTGGAGAAATCAGAGAAACTCCTTCTATGGAAAGAAATGTGAAAGTCACATCAGATGACAATTCCTTTTATCATTCTTCTGATGAAGCCTGCTCTAGCTGTGATGAAGATGGAAGAAACAATGATCTTCTAAATGCAATCCAATATCTTCAGAAGACAGTCCCCAAGGAAGTGGCAATGTGTATAGCTACAGGCGTCCTTGATCTTCAAGAAGAAAAATTACAGCAAAAAGATGAAGCCAATTCTCTGGAAGTCCAATTGGCAAAAAGGGTTGGCATAACCAACACTCTCAGAAAGCTGGTAAATTCCAAAATGAAACAGTATCTCTTTGCAATGAAAGATATGAAGATGCCTGTGAAGAATTGCAAAGGAGCTCTTCTGAGAAAGAAATATTTTTGATAATGATCAAAGATGTTTTCCATGCACTGGAAAAGAGACACAGAGTTTCAATGGTTGTCAAAGATGCTCAACTTGAAGACAAAGCAAAAAGGGTAAAGGAGCTTGACAATTCATTGCTTGAATTGAAGACAGTGCATGATGACTAGATGAATCAGCTGAAAGAAAGTTGGGAAGGAAAGCTAAGAGCTGTTGAGGATGAGAAGAACTCCCTTAACATGAAGTGCTTAGAACTAGAGGTGATATTGACAAATCTGCAATCACCCAAAGCTGAAACCTCCCAGTCAGCTGGTAGAAGAAATGTTGCTACACAAGTGAGCATTGAGAAGGATGATTCTAAAAGAAGGACATCCTCTAGTGAAAGTTCAATATCTTCTAAGAAGAAGGTTCCATCCATCTGGATGAGGAAGGTGAAGAAAAAGAGTTCTCCTGAAACAACACAACTTGTCAAGAAAAGTACCCATCAATCAGAAGTACACAAGAGGTCAAGATTAGTGGGTAAATGTTGGTGTTGTAATAAGTATGGGCACTGTGCAAAGGATTGTTGGTACAATCCACTGAATGTCAAAGCACAAAGGAAGCCCATGCCAAGGGGGGGCAAGCCAGAAGAAAAGAAGAAGCATCCACAGGTCCAGAGACATCTGTTTACTGCTAACAGATTTGGATTACTTGACAACATCTGGGATGGTTGCAAAAGTGGTCAAAAGAATGATACATGTCAATCTCCAACTATATCCAAAGCTGGAAAGAAGAAAAGATCACTGAACCTGGCTAAAATGGAATCCTTGGGAAGCAAGATGAAAGTTGAAGACGCTCCCAAGAAGGTTTTGAAAAAGGAAAAGAAGTCCTTGGAATTCAAATCGAAGAAGGGTGATGCATCCAGAAGGACCACCAAGAAAACATGCTTCTACTGTGGAAAGAAAGGACATATCATGGATCTTTGTAAAGAAGCCATGAAATTAAATAGAAGCAGACTGGACTCAAAAAGACAATCAATCCAGAAGAAGAAGAAGGGATTGATTGAAAACAAGTTACCTAAGAAAGGTAGCTTGACAACATCTAAGGAACCATGTGGAACTTCCAGAACTGGGGCCACTCTTCCAAATGATTTACTTGTCATATGGCCACATTAGTTGCAACTTTCCAGAGAACTACAAAGAGTTGAAGATGAAGCTCTGGCAATTGCTAAAGCAAAAGGGAAGAAGAAGGTTTCACATGAAGATGTTTTGAGAACCACACCAGCACAATCATCAATGAAGATCAAATGTGAAAGTGTGAAGACTGGTGAAAATGGGACATCTCGGTTGATAGAATCTTCTCAACCTTGTTGTTCACATTGATGAACCAAGGAGGTTCCATCTTATTCCCTTATACTCTTGGTATATACATGTGCTAACATTGCAGGGAATTGAAGATGATGATCATTCTCATCTGGAGGATGGTTTGGACAGAACGGAGTGCACCACTTGAGGGGGAGAAAATCTGAAGAAGATGATGTTCTGAGATTAATATCATCTTAAGAAAATGGATGAATAGGGGAGCTATATCTTTGCACGGAACTTTCTAATGAGTTTTGTGGAGTATGTGCAGGATTTAGAAATTCATTGAATATCTGAACCCCTTAGCATGATCTCACATGTTTACAGTGAATGTGGACAGCATTGAGTTCCTTGGTTACATCACTCTTGTTTTCTGCACCGGGTTAGCCCAAGTAGACTTAGAGTTGATTTACTAAAGGTTCTTTGCTAAAGAGAACATGTGGCATCATCCCTCTCTTATTGATTTTTAAAGAAGATGTTATTCGAAGGGAGGAAGAGATTTTTTTTTTGAAAGAGAACCACACCACACCTTTGCATTTGATTTCCAATAAGGGGGAGAAAATATTGGCACACATATTGACCCATTCATATGTGCTGAAGGAGTGTATTGCCAAAAAATACAAAGGGGGAGATTGAAGTGCACTGTGTTGCATTTGTTGTCAATGAGGTATGTTGTTGTCAAGGAATGAATGGATGGCTGTCAAGGCGTTTCAATATGTGAATGACAAAGGATGTGATGGTGATGGTGATGAAGGAGAATGGCCATGGTACTAAGATGCATGTCACTTAGTAGATTCACTAAGTGACATAGGATGTTGTGGTTGAAACATTCTCTATGAATATCAGACGATTGATGAGCTGCTCTTTATGTTCAAAGAACTTGTATCAACTGGATACAAAGTCACAACAATGTTAGAAGGCCATGTATTGTATTGACAATGAATGAGGAGTTGAAAGTGATCCATCCATAAGTTCTAAGTGGATGAAGTGGATTAAAGAAGTCCATGCACTATCACTTAGTGTATGTGAATTTGAAGAAGATCCAATTTGATCTCTGATTAGATCAATGAAGCACACTGGAGAATTCATGTTGATTCAGGAGTTCGGTTGAAGATAAAGAACCTTCAAGAATTTCCATTCCTAAGTGATGAATATATGTTCAAGAGGACTTGGAGGAATTCTAATGAAGAAGAAGAAAGGAAGAAGGAGAAATGAAGATGGAGTGGCTCTTGTCATTTCACATTATGTATGTGGTTACTTTGTTTTTATACAAAGTACTCTCTATCCCTTTGCCAAAAAATATGCCCAGCCAAGGCACCTTGAGGGTTCAACCCCAAGGCATGGGCGCTAAGGCACCACGCCCATGGGGGAACCCGTGGGGCGAGCCAGGGCGGCAGGGCGCACCCAAGACACCGCATGGGCGCTTGGGGCACACCCGAAGGAGCGCGGCAGGGGCGTAGGAGCGCGCCCCCAAGAGTGTCAGCGTGCATAGAGGGCGCATAGCGTGCGCCCGAGTGGTAGGGGTGGGCGCAAGAGCGCGCCCGCAGAGAGAACCCGGTGCGGGGCGGCACCGGGAGGGGAGAAGTGCAACTGAAGGGAGGCCGGCAGCGCGAGGGTGATAAACCACAGAAAAACCGGGATCCGTTTCGATGTGGGACGCGGGATTTTGTCCCGGAGCGAATCCTGGCCGTCCGTCTCATCGCGCGCCCGATCTACGCCGCACATCTCATCGCGCCGCTCCCATTCTGATCGCAGCCGTCCAAAGAGATGATCCGACGGCTCCGAGGCATCTCCTTCCTCGAGCTCATCCGGAGGCCTCCCCGCGAGCTCCGTTCGAACCAGGAGCATCCCGAGAGATGTTTTCGAGCTCCCGGCCACCGCTGATCGAAGTAAAGCCTCCACTGTGATCGTTAGGCCATAACGAACTCATGCATGCATTAAAATGTTGCATGCATGCATCGAGAAAGAATTCGAAGTTCGTCCGAGGCAAACCAAAGGTGCCGAGGCCACGTGTGTTCGTGGTATGCATAGACAAGTATTAAAGAGGCCATGCATTCGTTCGAAAATGCATGTACGTGAAGAAAATAATAAATAAAAGAACCCGCGTGCACTGAAGAAAAAACACAAAAATTTGGAAAGATTTTGAAGATCTGAAATCTTCGGTGATTCAAGATTTAACACGCGGATGGACAGAGGCATCTCTCGCCTATATAAACAGAGGCCTTGCCCTCGTAGTTGTTTGCTGATGAACTTGAAAGAAGCCCCGTGAGTGCTCTGCCTCGCGAAGAATTTGAAGCCCCGCGCAAGTAAACTTGCGTGGCTGGAGTTCCTTGCGCGCAACACCTTTGCGCGACAAGAAGGTTGGAGGTCCCCTGTGCGCCTACTCTTTGCGCGGAAGGAAGACCCGAGGCCGCATTACTTTCGCGTCCTCGTGGTTGGTTGGAGCTTGCGCGACAGAAGTGTCCGCAGCACCCTGCACGCCCTTCTTGTGCCCAAGGCAGAAGCACTTGCGCGATTTGGTGCTTGCGCGGCAGTAAAGAAACTTGCACCTTGCGCGCTTCCTTTAAGCATAAGTGGAAAAGAAGATCCGAGGCACCTTGGTGTGTTTAACCAAAGGAGAAGAACCAGAGGCATACACTATTTGTGTGTGCAAAGTGAACAAGAAGAAAGGCTACGGGTTGTGTGTTCAAGAAGAAGTGAAGGGCAAAGCCTTGTGTGCAAAGAAGACTAAAAGAATAAATTGTGTGTGCTAAACAAGAACAAGGCCGAACCTAGGTGTGTGCACCAAAAGTGAACACACTTAGAAGAAGAAAGAAGTGGAAGAATCACACTAATGTATAACACACATTTAAGTGTGTAATCAAATTGAATAAAGTGTGTGAAGTTTGAGAAGGTGTGTGTGCTTAATAAGAATACACCCTTTGTGGGTTTATCACACCAAGACAAGGAAGAAGGGGAGTGCATGCATGCACGTGCACACGTGAACAGAGTCAAATCAGTGGTGTGCAATTGAGTTGTCCAAGACAGAAGATCTTGAAGTATTGAGAAGGCCATGCAGTCAGTGCATGAGGAAGCAGAGTTTCCATGCACTCAGTGCATGAAGTTGAAGTGAAGTGAGACTGGACCAGACTGAAGTTAAAGATATCAGTTGTCTGAGTATTCAGTAGTTGAAGAAAAGCCAGGTCATCCTGAGAAGAAGGAGATAAATCCTGAGCAAGACGAGAAGACCTGATCAACTCAAGTGATCAGAGGTACAGAGCAAGGCCAGCAGTATTTATCCCAGACTGCTGAAGATACTTGAAAAAGCTTAAAGAGAAGAAGAGCTACTCGTGTGACTCGAGGAGCCAGGAGAAGCCCCCTGTGAGACTCAGGGTGGAAGAAGTCTTTAGTGGGATTCTGGAGCAGGCCAGTGGGACTCTGGTAACACTGTGGGACGCAGTATAAAGACCCTCCTATGGGACTCAGGAGAGATACAGTGGGACTCTGTATCGACCACTGTAATACTAACAGATTATAATTGAAGAAACCATGTTGGGGCGTATAACCAACATGGCAAGGACGTAGGCCTTTGGTGTCGAACCTTGTAAATCATTGTGTCCTGTGCCTTTTCATTACTGCATTATCCGGGAAAGGTTGAGAGACATAAGAAGAGTGGATCGAGGCCTTAGCAAGCCATAGAGGTTTAATTGATTAAGAATCAATTAGTAAAAAGTTTTAAAGGATCACTGATTCACCCCCTCCCCCTCTCAGTGATTCACACTGATCTGGGCACTTCAGAGATTATAATAAATATTTTTTTTAACATAATGAAATTTTTTGTCATATTTTTATTTTTTTGTTAGAGAGGCTATGTGTGAACAAGTGAAAAAAAAATCACAACATAATTGTATAAAAACCTAAACAAACCAAAAAACTAGAAATTTTTAAAAAAAATTCCAGACATGAAAACTTTTTCCAAAAAATCAAAAGAAATTTCTAAACAAATTAGTTCTTATATGAAAACATCAACTTATATAACAATGTTAGTAACTAAAATTAATAAAAATAAATGAAAAATTTTCTATAAATATAAAACACTATAATTTAGAAATAGAGAATTTAGAAAATACTGATTTAGAAATAGAATATAATGAAATAATTAATTCTTCACAAACCATTTTCCCATCCCTTTAATGAACCAGACATAGGGATTTTGAAATTCAAATAGTTTTAAGAAATATATCTTCTATCAGGTTGTATTATTGGTTTACAAATTGTGAGATTAAGAGGTATCCTCTCTTTTATCACACATTATTCAATAGACTACTAATATTGGATTCCATGGTGTTTATTAGGTATTTTTTTGATTTTTTCAAAAAATGTATTCTATAAGGCGTGAGTGAAGAATATTTGAGGTTTAGGTTGTGCCCATTATTCTTGAAGATGAGGGATTTTACAAGGTTCTAGAAACTTGAAAAGGGAATATTTAAAACCAAGGATAAGCTATTCAATACACTTATTTCCAAATTCTATCCTTGGAACAACTCTATTGAAATTAGACATATTGTAATATGGTTTTTCCAATATGATGGAGAGTTGTTTTATAAGGAAATGGATAGGTTTATAATCCATATTTATTAGATTATCAATATTCAGTTATATTTCCACCTGCTCATGAAAACACTTTGCAATGCCCACACTACATACAACCATAACTTAGTAGGTTAATCTTGTGGTGGTGACTTCTTTAACATTAATACTGATGTAATAAATCAATTTTTTAGACAAATTTGACCAAAATTCACAATATATTTGGCTAAATAAAATTAAAATTAACAGAAATAAAACTAATACATAATAATATATTGTTGATGATATAGTTATTTTTGTGAATTTTTTCATTTTTGGATATATAGTAATACTCAAAAAAAGTTTTACAAACATTGAACTCCCTATACAATGCAAGCAAGAGTGCCCAGTTAATTTATTATATTGATATAAATTACGGTGTTAATGACCCTTTCATAAATAAATAAAATTTTTGTTTCAAAAATAATCCCAACCTATAATGGAGAGATCAATGACTGATAAAAAAAGTGCCCAAAATTTCCAAACACAATCAAAATAATATTTCTAAAATGGATATGGGGATGTAATTTATAATTATTAGGGTGAAATTAATGGAATTATGCATTAGTTTTTTGATGAAATTTGATCCTTAAAAAGGATAAAGACACTAGGATTCATAATATAGAACTTCAAATCTATTATATAGCTAGAGATCTAAGAGGAAGAGATAAGGGAACGTTACATAGTACAACTGATCCTAATTACATAGATAATGAAATGAATATCACCACATAAAGTGATAGAGAACTCAAGAACCAATTAGGGTGTGTCCATATTAAAATGAAATCGAGGATTTCAAATAATCTAAAAGTCAAAATCTAGAAAATGAAAAATATGAAAATCTAGGAGGAAAGTTCTAACCTGAAAGGAATGATGAAACCACACCTGAATAAATGAAATAACTAAAGAAATGTATGTGGTAATTGATTACATAAGTTAATAAAAAATTGTATTTAAGAAGTAGATGAACTATAAACCAGTTAAAATACTAAGACCCCTCTCATTCCCTTTCTCAAAGTGGTGAAAAATATATATGAACCTGGATACATGACACTTCAAAAATATAAGAACCTTTCACATCAACATTTTATTTTTTAATACATATTTAAAATTCCATCATATGTTAAATTCAATAGAAGGTATCATGATAACAAAAAATTATTCGAAGAAATTGGATACCATCAATATTAATAAGGAATGTATTACTAATATTTCATGGAAGTTTCCTCCAATAGTTGAAGGAAACTGATAGTTTTTTTATTCAACGATGAAAAGGAGTAAGTGGGAAATCAAATTATTTTTTGTTATTTGAGGGAATTTATTAATTTAATTTTGTAATCCATGTTCAGAAATATAGGTGTTTGAGATTTATACCCAACTTCTCTGTTTCTAAATCTTTTCAATAGGTCACTCACTCGTCCTTATGGTGGAGTAATTGAAAAACTAATAAATATAGAAAAAATCACATTTCAAATGGAATTTTTATTATTGATATAGATTTTGAAGAAAAATTATAAATCATATTATGTAGAAAATTAATTACTATTATAATTTCATTCATTGATATGTACAATGATAAATATACCCTCCAGGTTTTGGATGATATAGAAAATATTAGGAATTTCTAGAATCCTAAGCATGAGGTAGGTTATAACCTCATTTATGTTTCATTGAAAATTTTAATTAAAATAGTATTCAGATATACGTACGGTTCTTTTAACCTTGAGTTATAGATATTTTGATACCCCAAAATACTGATATTTTTACACAGGCTCTTATTTGTGAGGATATTCTTTCACTTGGATATAATTTGGATCAAGAGTCAAAATGTTTTAAAAAATTGTCTAAACCTATTTAGGAGTGATTGGCATCTAAAATTTAATGCTTTATTGTTTCTTTAGTTGGGGAGAGTTATGGGTTGATACCTACTAAAAAACGCGATGGATGCCAATATAAACATGTTTGTTTCCTCAAGAGTCACTCAATTACTTGTAATGATAGTTTAGAATTGAGGAAATGACCTATGGTAATTCTATTATTTTTATAATTTAAAGAGAGTGTGATATAAGAATTAATTTTGAGTTTATATAGTAATTACTACTGTTGTTTCCTTTATTTTTCTATGTATTCTAATAATGAGTTATCTATTATAGAGATTAGTTAATTTCAGAGTGAAAATGAGTGGGTTTTCCCTAAATTATATGAGGGAATTAAATTTTTATATTTTATTTTTTATGTGGTAAATCTACATAAAATGTTGTTCCATTCTATTACCCTATTTAATTTCATTATATGGCTAATGAGATTGTTTCCATGACATTGAGAAGTTCTTAGAATATATCAGGGACACATTCCTTTCTATATATAATGTATTTGTTTATGAGAGTTTATATTTTGTGTTTTGTTATCTAGTTGCAATAATTGACGCACATAATTCTAATATTTTTATTTTTTCAAGTGTGGGGGAGTGTGTGGGTAAACACGTTAAGATTGAAACATGTCCTTATTTTTACAATTTTATTTTGTTTTCTAAACTAATAGGTGTTGTTAGTGAAATCCTTAGATTTAATGTTGCTAGTTATTAACAATTGAGTATCACAAGGTTGATTTTTTTTTTTGTGGCTGTTATATAGGATGTTGTTATACTAGATTTTTTTAGTGACCCTAAAAATTTTCATAGAAAAAAAAGTCAACTCATAGTTAATGAATTATATTACCCACAAAATAAAAATTTATATAACATATTGAGAGATTTGGTTTGGTTGGATACTATAAAAATAGTGCTTGGTGGGAGGCAATCCATGATTTTCTTATTTTTCTCATTTACTTTTATAAATAAATTATTATTTCTATATAGCATATCACCCGAAGTTAATGTACCAATGATTATGAGGTTTTAGTGAAATGTTCATAATCATGATGTGTTTCTTCTTATTATAAAGTGGAAATGTCAATAGACCATGAGGTGAACATTTTGTAGAATAGGTGTAGTTATCGTGATTAGTGGCCTTGTGGTTGATGATGTGACTATAAAAATAGAGAACTATTAGTTATAAGATTTTCTTACTACTGACTTTATTTTTAAACCTCAATTCTAGAAGGAGTTACTAGTTAGAATAAATAGGTTAAAAATTTATATTATTTAACTCTTGTTATTATTTTATAAAATAAATGTGTTTTATTCATTCCATAGGAATATTAGTTTACAACTAGATATTATTTCATTGGATTTATGGGAGGTTACATAATTACTTAATAAAAAAGAATTAATATTTTAAATATATGGGGTGTAATTGTTAAAATTATTTTATATATGTTCTTAGTGTTAATATTGATTGATGTATATAATTAACTCATTTATGTTTATTACTGATTCTTTTTCTGGCATGATATTTTTTCAATTATTGATAATCACATTAAAAGTTTTAGTTGTTTCTATTTGAAATAATATGGTCACTACATTCTGTACTTTCTAATATTTTGATATTATTTATTAAACTGATCAATAAAATTAAAAATTCTGAAATTAATTTTTCTATGATTTCATTATTAGGTAGTTTCAAAAAGGAATATTTAGTATTTCATGATATTTTTTCTATATTTGAAAGTGTGAACACCCAATTTTGAATCTTCTCTATCACCCTTCAAAATTCTATATTTTTTATTCTTAATTGATATTTTTTATCTAAATTGATTAATTATTTATCCCACCATTAATTATTGGATGGTGAAATTTTCTTGTTTTAGGTGTTGGGGAGGGGTCTTTATTGTGATCAATTGTGTTCCACTAAGAAATCATAAAAAACACATATTTTTTACAAATTAACTTCTATTAATGCATCAATTTAGGTTTCTTGAAAATAGTATAGCTGGAAAAAATCATTGTGTCCTCTTTAGTAGATAATTTCATTCTAAAGGTGGGGTTTCCACTAATACTAAAATTGTTAAAATAGTATAATTGATGATTATTTTCTATATTTTTATGGATTTTTTTTATTTAGAAACTAATAATATAGAGAGAGATAGGATAAATAGTTTTTTAATTGTGATATTAACTTTTAAAAAATTTATATTTGAACTCAAACCTAGAAGAATAATATTTTTGAACAAAAATGTAAGGGATAAAACTGAAATGATATTAATACAACTCATTTAGAAATGGAGTAAAATGGGAAATTGATATTTCACCATGAATATCTGAGACTTTAGGATTTGGGTGTGTGTGTAAGACATCTATACATTCCTAATAAATTTATTTTAATAGTTCTTTTCACATACATTGGTGTCAAAAATTAAAATAACAATAAACTGCCATACATTCAAAAAAAATCATGAAGGTGAGTTTAATTATTAATCCTAGTGAAGAAGTAGACAAATAACTTATAAATTAATCATCTGAAGTTGAATAAGTTGGGTGAAAATGAAACATTTATTTTTTGGAAACTAAGGGAGAGTAAAAAAACATGATTCCTCTAGTTAGAATTTCAATTCCACTACTATATAATATATTTAACTCAAGGTTCTGAAACTCAAATTTGAATTAAAATGAACAGGTCAGCTGCCTTCACATAAGAGGCTTGATTATCTCAAGAAATGGAGGGATTTTTTACTTCCTTCTATTTTGGAGTAATTTACAACGTAGTCGAGCCAATCATGAATATTTAAGAGCCTTTTTAAAAGAAATAAAATTCAATGAATTTCCTGGGAGTGTAATTTAAAATACACGTGTACCTCCGATTTTCCTATCTCTTATAATTAGAATCACTGCATTTGGAGTTGTTTACCATGATATATTCCTTGTTTTTTTGTTTTCTCAATTCTATTTATCAAAAAAAATCCAAATTACATGGTTTATTTTATTCCCTTAGGATTTGAATCAAAACATGGTGTAGTTGAGGAAATTGACTCCCATACAACACTGAATACTAAATAAAGATGATTTTGATTAAGATTAGTAAGGAAGAAGTAATAGATGAAATAGAAAAGTGATAAATATTCACTATAAATCCTGAATTAATTCATATTTAAATTTAAGCTCAAAATTCAACAAAATTATAAAAAAGGTCATATTATTAATTAAAAATTAAAAAAATAATTGGGGTTAATAAAGTTAAATTCATATAAAAATCAATGGAGATATTATATATATCAATTTACCCACACATAACACAAGGATTCCTTAATAAGTAAGCATAAAAATAATATCTAATAAAAATTAAAAATGCATACCCTTGAGATTAACTAATTTAACACCAAAATAATTTATTCTTCGTAATAATTTTGTTTTCATGTTATGAATTTAGTTAATTTAATTCATTCCCAATTAATTTATACTCCAATACACATAAAACACTTCTCTCAAATTCATTTTCCCATATCACATATTTATAGATATTCAACAAGATTTTATCCTCAAAAAACATGAAACGGTAACCATATTATGGATAAATTTATAAATCTACACATAACATGAGCCATGGATGTATTTTTATCATGACTACTTGTTAGTGTATTTTCAGTGTCTTGGGGATATTAGAATTTATACATTAAAAATCATGATGCAAAATAAATCAGTTTAGATCCTTTAGAATAAAAATATATAAATCCGATTTATACTCAAGTATGGGTTTCCAACTAACACCCATCAAAATAAAAATAGCTCAATTTTTTTTTGGAACTTTTATTAGATATACCACAACATTCAATATTTTAATAGAATCATGATTCAACTCAATTCCTTTATAAAATTTAGTTTTGGATTAATATTTTAAATTTATAAAAAAAATAATTTTTAAGGGGGTGAGAGAGATTTGAATTTTAAGGAGTGGGTTTTATTTATAACCTATCATTATAAATATAATATATATTTTTTTCCTCCAGAAACATGTTTTTTCATTAAATGTATAGTTGTTACATACGAAAATGATTTTTTTAAGAATTGTCCTAAAAAATTCCCCACTATGGGAAAACATTTAGTAATAGAAATATTTTTTTAGATTTTTATTTCTTCCTAATGTATCACAAATATAAATTTAAAATCACCATATAAATTCCCCTTTTACTTAAGTTCAATTTGATCATACATTATTTACTTCAAGAGAATGTTGGATTAGGAAAAGTGGCATGTAATGAGGCTAATGGGTCTTTAATGACTATTAGGGGATAAAAAGATTAAATTTACATAGTATGATAAAATAAAAGGTTCTCTTTTAAAAATAGGAATTATCTATAAAATAAATTTCCCAATCATATAAAACATAAGAACCTAAACCCAAAATGGTTTGGCATGAATAAATAAAATTCAATTTCAACAAATAGTATTTTGTTCTCTAGAGAAAAGATATGAATATAAATATATTTTTAAAAAGGGTTATATTCCTCAAAGGAAGGCGATTTAAAAAATTTAGATATTCATTTGTGGAATTTTGTTAAACATTTATAGGTATTTTCATGTCATTTTTAATGATTGAAAGAGAGTCAATTTCATCATTCATTTAAACATAGTTTCCTAGGCCAAATTGGTTAACTCATTTACATGGGTTTCCAAAATCGATAATAAAATCATATAAGATTAAAATTCATAAAAGAAAAAAAAATTAAAATAAAAAAAGAAAATCTGAAATATAAATTAGAAAAATTCAAAGATAATAAAAAATACAAATTGGAAATTGAAACCCATAAAATTTTATTTTATTAAGGATATCCCAGATGATTATTTTATATTGGTTGGTCATTCTGAAATATTTCAGTTGTGAATTTAAAATAAATAAATAAGTCAAAATAGAAAGTGGGAAGGAAATTCAAAACCTAATTTAGTTAAAAATAATCGTCCTTGAGTATGTCTCTCAACTACTGCAAACAAAAAACCTACAAGAAAAACCTGAAACATAACATAAAAATTTAATTAAACAAATATAAATAAAAATTATAAAATGAAATAGATAAATGAATAGAATATTGGCTTGAACCCCTAAGTGGGTGATAGGGTTTTAAGACCCTAAGTATGTATGTTCTTAAATGTTATCCCCAATATAATGGTGGGGGTGGATTATTTCTTATAATTTTTTTTAGATCTAATCTTCTTCACCACACAACTTTTTAGAATATATATAATAAATAATTTTCCATTCCCTCATTTATTGAAATATGTTTCTCATTATGAATTTGAATAGGGAAAAAAATATTGGGAAATTTTCCAAAACATGATCCTTATAGAATACATCAACTGGTTATTGAAATTTAATTCCAATATGTGATTTATCTTTAATTGTATCTTGATAAATGATCTTTTATTTTTAAAAGAGCTCAGTCCCCTAATTTTCTTATGTAAAAATTTACAATTTAACCATGTACTCTATGTTATCTTTAATTTCAGTGATCACATTCACTTTATCTAAAAGATTAATCTACACAAAATAAATATGTATAAAATATTAATAGTGGAAGTAGTGAGTAATTTATTATCATCATAATCTAACTAATATGGATCAAAATTTAATACTTATAAAAATTTCTTATTGTTTTACATCATTTCATATAGGTGTATAATTGTTGTAAAATTTTCATTCAAAGAGGTATGAAATTTAGATTATTCCATGTGTTCTTTACAAACAAATGGCACAAGAGACTCCACTTAGTTATACAAATATTTATTAAGAGTTCATATTATTTAATGTTCAAAAAATATTTTTTACATTGAATTTAATTTCAAAATACCACAACCGATTAATTATATAAAGAACATTTATTTTATAAAGTCAAATAAATTAGTAAATAATTTAAAATTTATTCCCTAGAGTTCAATAAAAATCCAAATAATTTTACCACTCATCTTTGCAGGGTTTAGTAGAAAAGACATTTAGTCTTATTAAGCTTATTTGTTGGTCAAATAATTCGTTCAATTCATTCATGGAATTGGAAATAATTTATTATTTTAATAGTTAGTTCGATAATGGAAGTACATTGTTGAATTTTTTATAAAATATCATCTCTATTAAAATCAACAAATTATTGGTAATCAAGAAAATCAATGTATTATTCATGGTGAGTAACCATTTTTTCATAATTATTATTTAGTGGTTGAAATTCAATCAATAAATAATTAAATTTAAATAAACTGACACAATATCCCTAGAAATGATTAAAATTGATGATGGTGAATCATCCACATTATCTCATCAAAAATTATCCTCTCTTGGAATGCAATAAAGTAGTTACCATTAGGTTGTCTCATGATGAGGTCATATGATAATTTGAAATGGTCAATTTTGTTTCTTGATAAATATCAGATTTAATGGAACTAATTTTTTATTTTAAAAAATATATATGTTAAAATATAATATATAAGTATAAATTATAAATTAACGAAGGGTCATGCTAAAAATATTTGTGAATAACTAATTTAGATAACACCAATGGACAATATATTATCATTGGATAGTAAATTCAACATTTTTAAATTTAATTATCAATTTATATTTCTCAATTATCTCTCAAGGAACTCCAATTGAAAACTTATATTTCGTAGAAAAAATATAAGAAACTAAAATATTTGTGTTTATACCCTTCTAATAGAGATTATATTACACAAATATTTCTACTAATTCAAAACTAATTGAACTTGTTGTACATTATATGGATACCTCACCCAAATAAGTTTAAACATTAAGAAAATTATATGACAAACATATGTTAGTAAGAAATCTTGAAAAAAATAGAATAAATATAATTCAAGAGAGATAAAGTAACTCCTTCAATCCTTAAAATAGTTTTAAGAAAAAATACAATAATTATACAATTATGTAAATAATGAAAATGTGATAATCCACTAATCTCCATTGACAATGCTGCATTTATTTTGTCTCATAATTTTGTATATTAATCCCCTTAAAACATTCTCTCCTCCCAAAAAACTATTTTTGGAATCCATGAAATCCCTATATAACCATCCTCTTGAAATGGAAGTTGATACATAAATATATAAAGTAATAGTGGTGTAAAATTTCCCAAAATTTGATAACCATAAAAATTGGATGAATTATTATCCCAGTAGGAGGATGAATCTAAATAGAGTTTCTTCTTGATAGCTAATTTTCATTGAGTATTAATTCCTCATCAAAATGATTAAATAAATTTGACATATATAGAAAAGGTTATCTTTGATTTAAATATGCATTATTTGTTTTGGATGTAATGGCTCTTTATATTCCTCTTTTTTGAGTTTTTAATAAGTATATTTAGTGAGATAATTTATAAATGAAATTTTATTTTAATATGTATATCCTAGTATTATGTCTATGAAAACTTGAATCACCTCATACGGAGTTGTGTATCTTGATATACGACTCATTCATTGAGTTCTGTTGAATTATATCCCCCAAAAAAGTATTCCAAATTTCATGATTAATTTGGGACCCATAAAGTTCAAATAAACACTTGATAGAGTTAATGAAATTTAATCCCATTAAGCATAGAATCATAAAAGAGAATACTGTTTCAACATGGATCAATAACAAAAAATTAATGGCCAAAATTTCAAAGTGATAAAAAGTTGTTAAAAATACAAAATTCGTCCATTTTCACCTTTCTGCTCAAAATTTACCATAACATATAAAATGGCATAATACAAATTTAAAATATATATTTTTCAAGATTAAATCACTTAAGTACAAAGAATAAATAATTTAATATCATTATTATCAATTCCCAAGCACTTAACACTTATTGTCCTAGACATGTAGCCATCAAAACCATTTCAAAGATAATTTCCAAACACATACCCTTGAGATCGAAAAATTTAACACCAATAATTTTTAATATCATGATTCATAAGAAATAGTTATTTTAGGTTATCTATTTAGGGCATTCAATTTATTACAACATTATTTTTTCTTGCATTCACCTAAGACACTTATCTCACATGATTTTTTACTCATTACTAAAGTATAGGTGTTTAAAAATACATTCTCCTCTAAACACTTCAAGGGGAACCCATAATCTAGATAAATTCATAAATCTCCACTGAATATATGTCAAGAAATATTTCTATCATAATAATTTAAAGGTAATTTTTTATCTTCTAAGTGGAGGTAATATTTAGATGTTAAATATCCTGAGTAAAAATAAGTATATTTGGATATTTTAGAAAAACAATTCATGAATCTAATTTAAACTAATGTACCAGTATCTGATTTAATCACCATACCATAAAATTAACTCTAAATATATTAAAATTATCATGTAAAGTCCAAAAAAATTAAATAAATTAGTTGAAACATCATTCTACTTAATCACCTTTACAGAATTAAATTTGTTGTTGATATTTTAAAATTTTCATAGCATGTTTTTTTGAAGAAATTTAGGGTTCATTAAATTTAATTAAGTTATTGTGACATCATACCATTAATTATAATAATGGTATATCTTTTTAGCTTTATGAATAATATTTTTATTTTATTTTTCTATAATCTATATACCAATTTTTTAATGATTTTTACTTAAAAAAGTCTCTAGCAAAGAAACAGTTTTCGTAAAAAAGAAAACTTCATTACCAAGTTATTTTTTTCTAATTTATCCCAAAAATGTTATAACACATCATAATGCATCCCTTCTAACACTTATGTTCCATATCATCATGCATTTTTTACTTACATTATTGGTTTGGATAAGAGAAGTGTCTTATAATGTTGAAATCTATCATGTCATTCATAGTCACTAAAGGATAGAAAGATTAAAAATAGGTTCTAGACTAGAATAAAATGGGTTTCTAATAGAGATTTTATACCAAATACATGACTTAATAATTTAATATAGAAGCAAAAACAATCAAATATTCAAACAGAAATAAAAAATTGAATATTTATTCAATGATAAATGATTTGTTTTATCATGAAATTACATTAATTTAAATAATATATAAAAAGGGAAATAATCCTTATAGGGAAGTGGTTTTAAAAATTTATACCCTGATTTGTTTCATGAGATTAAAACATTAGTGGTATTTTCATGATATTATCCAAGGTATACACTTGAGCTAATTTCATTTTAAACAATCATTTAAGCTTAGTTTCATGGTGAAAATCGGTTAACTCATTGATATCGGTTTACAAAATGGAAATATAATCATTTTAGAAAAATTTTTTGCAAAAATAAAAAAATTCAAAATCAAAATATAAATTTGTAATGAGAAATAGAAAAAATAAATTGGAAAGGAAAACACACAAGATTATAATATATCAAAGAGGTTCTCCCCATAATAATTTTTTAGGATATATTCATTTTGAAATATTTCATTTGATAATATAAATTAATGTTGATAAGACATGGAATAAAGTCCTAAAGATAGAGACAAACTGGTTTATTTAAGAATAAGAATCAATGAAAAAGTCTCCAAATTGATGTAAACTACAATTCTATATGGAATAAAAAACATAAAACATAAAAAAAAATTATTGAAATAAAATAAATAAAATAAGAAAATAAATATATAAGGTAATATAATATAATATTGAACCCTCAAGTTAGTGATAGGATTTCATCTTCCATAGTCAGATACATTTAGAAATTAATCCCCAGTTTGAAGGTGGGAGTGATTTCTTTATCTTAAATGATAATTATTAAAAATGAAATATACTTAAGCTTATAATACATGCACATTCTCCAAAAGGTATATTTTTTTATATACCCCTACATTAAAATGTAGTTCACATGATGTAGTAGAAGAGTGAATAAAATTTAAGGGAAACTTCCAACACTTGATTCTAAAGGAATAAATATATTTGTTGTTGACATTTAATTCTTGGAAGTAGTTTATCTTTAATATGAGCTTTAAAATATACATCTTGTTTGAAAAATATCATAGTATCACCATCCTCATCTGTAACACTATATCTTAAACATGTAAATATATTTTATCTTCAATACCATCCAAACTGTGACATCCCTATTTTTATAATAATTAAAGACCCTTTTAATTTAAATTTATAATTCATTTGAATTGGAATTTAAGAACATTTAATTGAAACCTTTACCCTCATACATTAACTATAATTTCTATAAGGATAACTTGTGTTTCCCAAATGATGTGTAAAGTAATGAGGGGTATCACTTAGTTTTTTAAGGGTAAGTTTGGCCTTTTATATGCTACATAAGGGTAAATCCTAAATCCTAAAGTATACATAAAGGAAACACTTATCCACATAAGGGGACCTCAGCTTCGATATAAGGGTTATCTAGGAAACCTTATTCGCACGTAATGTTAAGTTGGTGATCCTATGAACTATATAAAGGTAAAACCTTTCTTCTAAATGTTGTATAATTGTTGACTATATTTTTGAAAGGGTAGGTCTAAGGGAATGATCTGTGTAAAGGGATAAAATTACCCTTATTCTATACATATGATTTTGTTTAAGGGTAAAATCTTATTACCTTTAAGTAGTTACCATTTTTGTAAAAATGTTTTTAAAACCATTCTTTCCATTTCATCATCCCCAAATCAACATTATAATTCCCTCTGATAATTTTAAAAGAATAAAATCATCAGAAGTTAATTATAATGATATATTAAACATTGTAACTCAATTTTTAAAAAGTTATAAACCTACTCTATTCATGATTTAATTAAAATTGAAAATTTAATGGGGGATTTAATTTGGGTTTTCTTAAATATGCAAACCTTAATGCCCTATGTGTCTGTAACTATACCCAAATCTCATCCAACTTCATTTTTTCAATATTCTCTTGGAACGTATTTGGAATCATACTACTAGGCGATCAATAATGGAATGTTATAGTTATTTTCTCATTTAATTATATTTTTGGAATGTCTCTTTCATTTGAATTTTTCTCTTCCTCACTAGTTGTGGTTATCATATTGTGTGTTTTGATATAGGTGATTTTGGAAAGAAATCACTATCAATTTAATCATTTTATGATTATTTTTTATAATTGTACTTATAGTCATTTTCAAAATATTCAATTGATACTCTTGTTAAATTACATGAAATATCATAGTGTGTGTGAATTAATTCGTTTGATTCTTTTTTAAAATAATGAGTGTTTATCGAAAAATTATCTTGATTTTATATGATTTTTTGAAGAATTATTTTTAGGAGATATAAAGGAACAACATATTTTATGATATGAAATTAAATAGTTCTAAGATATAAAAATGATAGAAATATTTTTTATTTTAAATGAGTTGATTTAAAATAAAAGGTAGTATTTTTTTTCTAAAAACCATTTGATGTAGGATTTTGAAATGAAAATAATGTTTTGAAACATGAATATGGTGTTAATTTAAATGATTATTTTATTTCATTGAGATTGAATTTAATTTAATTATAGACCTATAAAAGTCTGATTTAACTCTATGTACATGAGATTCAGGGTAATATGGTGGTAACCACATTTGTAAGGCATGTATTATCTCTTCCATGTAATGGATTGATGATGAAAACACAAACTGAACTATTATAGGGTGGAGATATTAGTCCTTATGGATCTTCTTAAATTTTCCCCCAGGCCTAGGCCTATGAATTTTTACACACTAGAAACTATTCTTTATTAATATGCATGTGGATTTCATTATAAATGTACCCCAAGTTATTTTAACCATGGTGCTATGTTTGGAACTCGATTCATGAAAATGTTTTAAAAACACTGATGTCGTTAGATGTTTTACTCATGCCTCTTTTAATAGAAATTTGTAATCCATGGGTGTTTTGAAAAAGATGCTCAATTAAAATTGATTTGATGAAATTTTATTTTTTAACTATTTTTATTTACACATTCAAATGTTTTCAAAATAAATTTTCAATATGATGTAGGAAAATATTACAATTCCATAATTCTCTAATGTTGAAATTACATAGTTTATATGATATAGATTTCCTATGAAAATCGTTTTGAGATATTTTGGGATTTGTTTTTCACATTGTACCTCTTTATTTTAGTGTTTAATGTTTTTTTATTGGGTCCATGAAAAGGTAAATGACCTATTATACTTAGTTAGTGTATTAGTTTAGTCTTACCAATAGTGTTGTTAGTAAATGGTGGAGCTGGTCCACTAATTTCCTGGAGTAGTTGAGTTTAAGTCTTGATGATCTTACATAATGAATTCTATTGACGTACCTTTTTTAGAGTTGTATATTCTAATTTTTTGAATCTCAATTTTTTTATTTTCTTTCCACCATTTATCTATTATATTTTATGATTGTCTGGTGATATAATTTTTATATCTTTATTTCTAATGCTCGTGTGCTTATTGTTATCACATGGGTATTAGTAACACCCTTTGGGCCAGTGGTAGATCGGTCTAGATATAAGTCTTTTTTTGGTTTGTTACAATTGGTATCAAATGAGGTATTTCTAAAAAATATATATCACTTTTCCTTAAATCCCATATTTTCATTATGGTGAGCTATGGTAGAAAATAGATTAAGAACATTTTAGGACACAAGTGTTAGTTCATGAGTGGTTTCTTTATCATAATAAATTCAATATGGAACATTTTTTACTAGGAAAAGTGGGACTTCAGTATTTCTATATAGTAAATTTTTTTCCAATGATAAATGGAATTTATATTCCCGATGAGAATATATTTGATTTTTGGAATATATTATTTTTTCTGTTGAAATATAGAGATTACCAAAGCTATATATTGCCTTTACATTCTATTAATCATTGAAGAATGAATGTGGTTACTCATGAAATAAATATATGATTTTTTTGAGGTTGTTGCGTGGTTTACTAGACTATATAGGAAACCCATGAATAGTTCTACTATATCAAAAACTGAGTTACCTACCAATTTATTTCCAAAACTACTACACTCAGGTAAGATTAGTTTAGAGTTTTATTACTTTATATGTTCATTTTAGGTGTTTAAATTCTCAAGATATAGTTTTTTAATTACATATTTAATATAATTAGTTATTATTTTCAATCCTCCGTGAAAACCATATTGTTGTTTTTTCAGTTAGTTCATTGAGAAGTGTTTTTAATTTAAAAAAATTGTGTTCTGTAAATATTTTTGGTTCAGAAACATTTATTTTCAAATAATCTTTTGTGATGTGATAACAAAACTTTTTATGAAGAAAATTCAGTAATTTTATGGATTTATAATTGAAATTGTTTTGAAATAGAAAAAATGCAATAATTTTTTTGAAACCATGGAATAATTTCCATGATCTAGTAACCGAATTTTTAAAACTGTGATAGATTTATGTTAAGATTTCAAATTTTCCCAAATAATGTAATCTTTTATAAATGATTAAATCTTTTATTCTTATTGATAAAAAATTTCTTTTTTTGGTTGAATGATTTTGATTTATCTTTTCACTGTTGAAATTTTTATTTGATGTTTTGGTTAATGAGTCTGTATTTTGAGATATCAAATAAAAATTCCCTTGGAATGTTTTAAAATAATGATGTAATGATTATTCATATTCCCAATCCTCGATTTACTCTTTTGGTTTTCAAGAATTGGTGATTTGTGTTGAGAAATCTACCCAGACACTTGATGCTCTAATGGTCAAGTCTATCAAATCTATTTTTGACGGACATTGCTAAGAGATGTGGGGAGGTAATGATTCCTGATATCCTTATGAAAGAATATATTTGGAATTATTCAAGTAAATATTCACTTTGTGAAATTATCTTAAGGAAGTGAAGATAGAGAATTTTTTTGAGCTCTTGGGTTTCAGTCATGGCAACCTATCTTTTGTGGAGTATGTTAAAAAATTATAAAGTTTAATATGTTTCTCACTTGAACATGTTATAAAAGACACTATTAAATATAACTATATTAAAAAAGGTCTTCTCCTAGAACATGAAAATTCTTTACTCGCATTATTTTTGGCCTTTTATTCATTGGTCACTAAAAGGGGCTTGTCAGCTAAAGCATAATGATCAAGGTAATTGCATGTAGTTAATGCCTCATACATTGTTGGATTAATTGAATATATTCCAACTGATGGATCACATATGTTGATTGAGTGTGGACAATATTTTTATGAAAATTAGAGGTATTTCATATTATTCTACTATGGGTAACATGATCACTTTAACCCTTGTTGTTTGAAGTCTTTCATAGGTTGTAAATTATGTGCCCAATTGAATCACCTTAATAGGTTCTATAAATTTTTCAATCCAAAGTATAAGATTTAGTCGTGGATCATTTGTTCCTTTCAAAAGGGATATAGATTCATCAATACAATAGGGATCCAACCGTAAACCTTAGTGTGAATCATTTCATGTAGTAGAGAAACATCTATTTGTGGTAGATATTAATCTAGCTAGTTTCTTCTAATGTCTTAGTGGAGACCATATGAGTTTTACTTATTCTAGATCATTGGTTCTTGGTATACTTCTTGTTCAAGGGATATCTTATAGATTTTTTTGGTTCCACATGTGGAACCTATTTTGTATCAGTATTATTGCTTCCTTTCCCTGATATCGCATTGTTTCTCTTGGTGTCCTTGTTCTCTTGAATAGTGTTAAACTTCATCATGAATGGTTTTGATAACATTGAGTTTTTTTGTACTTATAAGGATGGAATAGAATATTTTTCCAAGAACCACAAGGTGTTTAGTTTTTTTTTTCATAAAAATAATCTTTGTTCTTTTCTTAAATTTTTGTTTTACTTTGGATGATGGTGTATAAATTTTTGGTTGGTTATTGGTCATCAGTATTGTCTTGTTTTTCCATGATGGTTAAAGATCATTCTTGATTTGATAGATGATATCCCTCGTGAGTGTGTAGTTATGTACTTTTTCAATGGTATTTTTGTTTTGATCTAGTTCTAGTTATACATTTATTGACCATGATAGTGCTCTCAAGTACCTAATATGATGTCGATTCTTGATAGACCATGCACCCCTAGGTATTAGTGGATGATTTGATGAGCATATTGAGGGGTGAATCTCAGTGTTGAAAATCATAGTGTACCATTAAGTAATTTCACAATGTCTAAATACTTGTTAGTTCTATTCATTTCTTATGGATGGTAAGAGTATTTTTAGATATTTAAATCATCTCAATATTGGGGATCATTGTATTTTTTTGGATATTCCATTCCTTGGGGTTTTGGTTTCCGAAATCCATATTTTGTTATGGTGTGTGTTTTGAGTCACTTATTTTAGTTGAAGAGATTTTTTTGGTGGATTTGTACTCATGATACATAATTTTTCGAAATATTTAAATGGAGAGGATAAATATTCTAGTTCTGATATTCTTTCTAGTTGTTTTCGGATTTCGTTCATTATTTTTTATTTTTTATTTTTTGACAGGTTTTGATCTCTATGGTTTTTCATAATGGTTCATATAGAACACATATCAATTTTTTCCATTGTATTTGTACCAGGTGTCTACTTTTGGGTCATACCTACACTATTTCACGGACTATCCACCTAATAGTTTGAGTGTGGGAGTAATATTTATCTTATATTTTTCTTATCAGTCAAATGAAAAGATTATTAGGGATTGAAAGCACCATGGTGGGGAAAATTAAGACATCCTAATTTTAATAAAAATTAAATAACCATTTTTGTTTTTATTTAAAATTACATTAATTAAAAATTTAATAATTGTTATTGTAAAATTTACCGTTATGTTGGACCTATTTTTTTTGTAAGGGTAACTGGTGTTTTTCAAAGGATATGTAATGGTAGAAGGAAGTTTCCCTTAGTTTTTTAAGGTTATTACTAGCATTCAATAAGCTACGTAAAGGTAAATATTACATCCTAAAGGTTATATAAACATACCCTTTAGCCACATAAGGGTACCTCAGTCACTACCTAATTGTGATCTAGGAAACATTCTACTCGTATAAATTTAGGTCAGTGATCCTATAAGCTGCATAAGGTTAAACCCTTACTTATAATGGTTGGGTTAGAGTAGCAAAGATAGTTTAATGGTATTTCTAAGTTAGTGACTTGTATATAGTTAAAACACATTACTCTAATATAAAATATATGATCTACATAATGTTAAAACCATGTTACCATTACACAACACCCTATCTGAGACAAATTTCATTAAAATAATTTTTTATTTCTTCTTCCACATGGTGACTATATAACATCCTTTGATGGTTTTTAAAGAATAAAGTCATGTAAATTTAATTGTTGTGATTTTTAAACTCTTTAACTCTTGAATTAATAGGTTTTAATCCCTCTTCATTCAATATTTTATTAAAATGGAAAATTAAAAGCTGGTTTTAATTTTGGGGTTTTTAATAATGAAAACATGAATTCCCTGTGTAATTTAAAAAATGCATGAATCACTCTTAACTTCCTTCTTTTATATGTTCATGGGGTGTTTTTGGAATAAAATATTTGGGTGATCAATGGGGGAATACTGGAGTTGTGTTTTTATTGATTTTTATTCATCGACCTTATCTTACCACTGATCTATTCTCATCCTAACTTCTTGTGGATTCCCCATTGGTTTTTAGGTAGTTCTTTTCATAAAAAAATCTCTATCAATTAGAAATTTAGATTCATTTTTAAAATTGGATTTAAAATAGATTTTTAAATCATGAATTTAGTCTCTTGATAAAGAATAAGTTGTCTCATGGTTTTTTATGAAACTACCTTCAATGGTACTTTTAAAATAAATTTTGATTACTAAAAAATGATCTTGATATGATATAATTAATTTGAATAATGATTTTGATAAAATATAATGGACTAAAATAATTTATTATTTAATATAATATGATTATGATGATATGAAAAGGCATAACATATATTATGATTTGAAATGATGATATTTAAAATAAAAGAAATTATATTTTTTTAAACTCATTTAAGGTTGGTTTTTTGAAAGGAAATAAAAATTTTAAAACATTAACTTGGAGATGATTTATTGGACTATTTAATTGATTTTTGTTTTTTTTTGAATTGAATGATAACCCAATTATTTATTCATTTACATTGAATCACATGGGATCCATAGAAGTAAAGTAGGACAAACACATAGTATACTTGTATTATATCTACCTATAAATGGATTATTGATGAAAATATTAAATAAACTACTAAAATATGGGGACATTAGTCTATAGGTATATTCTCTTATTTCCCCCCAGGACTAGGCCTTGGAACATGTGCACACTAGGATCCACAATTCACTAATATGTGTGAGAATACCTAAATAAACCTACCCTTTGGTCTCTTAACTATGGTTCTATTATTATAAATATATTCTTGAAAATTATTTATGCATTCCAATATTTTCATATGTTTTATTAATGTTTTATCTAATAAAAATGTTTAATAAAAGCTTGTTTTGAAAGAGTTAATTAGAATTTTTTTCTCTTATATAAATAAACTTATGTACCTATTTTGATATATCCATTGAAATGGTTTGAAAAACATGTTTTGATATGAAAGATGAAAACATCACCATTCTATGTTTTGTCTAAAATTGATAATACTTGGTTAATTTGAAATATATTACTTATGAAATTATTTTTTAGAACCTAATAGGATTTTTTTTCACACCCTTCCTTTTCCATATTAGAGTTTTATTTTTTAATATTCTAGGTATATTAATATGAAAAGAATCACTCATGGGTTTTAGTTTTACTTGTTTAGTTGGAACTAGAGTTTTGGAGATAACCTGTGGATCTTGTGACCCACATATGATATGGAGTTCTTGGGGTGATGTATTAATGGTATTATGTGAAAATTTTGGTCGATGAATTGTTTTTGAGAATTATATATTATACTTGTATATATATTGGTTTGTATGAAATTGTTTTTACACTTAAATGATTATTCTTATTTTTATTGGGTGATATAATTATTATACCATTATTTTTTATGATTGTTTTCTTGTCAATATCTCATTGGGATCGCTATTTCCCTTCAGGATAGTGATATATTTATTCAAGTGCGGGTTCATATAGTCTTCCTGGGTTGGTTCATTACAACACCCCATTCCACATTATCATCATCAAACATTTCCTTCAGGATATATTTAAATAAAAATCATTATTAGATTGTGTATCTAAAGTTAGGGAAAATATTTTGGATGTTTATTCAACATAAAATATTATAGATTCATATTTATGTATTCTTTAGAAAGTTCTTTTCCAGGGAGAATGTAAATAATATATCAAATTTAACATCAATGAATGAGTATAACCCATTATTATGATTTTTGAAGGGTATGGATGCCTACCCCTAAAATGATCTCTATCCATGGGAATAATTTATGACATGGACCTATTCTTATTGTAGTATATTCTATAGTAACCAATTCCAACACTTTTGTTGGGGTGCACGCGTCTGTCTTTTTTGAGGATGGGGCGCTGTTTGTTTCCCCGCATTCCCACATTCCAAAGGCGGGCGGTATTTGTTTCTGGTTCAGGGGAGTTTTCTCCTTGATCGAAACTGGATGATTGGATGTCAGTTCATCCTTCTAAAGATTCCTCCTGAGAACTCGTCACCTAGTCCGGGTCTCCCTTGTAGATTTAATACGTTGTTCAAGAAACTCTTTTTTGTGCCATATCTTCATGGACACTAGTTAATTACACTGCTTCTATTGGGAAGATTCAAATGGTCCAATCAGGGTAGCAACCTTCTATCGGGGGAGTACTCATTTTGGACATCACTGGCGTATCTAGACACTGGGACACTGGCACATCTGGGATTCTTCTCCTTATTATAGGGCTTATCAAGGGCTTGGAATCCTGAGTTATCCCATAACCAATGCGGGGAATTTCTATGCCATAGGCCTATAACTAGGGCCAATGTGTGGTTAGCTTCCTGGTTCTTGTTAAGGGGAATGGGGAATGAGGTGGCATGATCCCATCAGGATGTGGCGGCCTGGGTACGAATCAGGATTGATGATGACGGGTTTAATGATGTAGGTGGAGAATGAGATGGAGTCGACCCAAGGACCACAGTGATGTTGGGCTTGAGTCTCGAAGATACCTCCTACGTATCCACGCAACTGGGAATCAAATTCCACATAGTTTGGCCTTACGACAGTTTACCACTGATTGGGGATTTCAATGTCTTACTACTTGATGGTGGATCGTAACGAATTACCATTGGATGGGGTCGCAACGGCTTACCACTGGATGGGGTCGCAGTGACATACCGTTGGATGGGGTCGGAAAGATGTACTACTGGATGGGTTCGAACCTCAGGGAGGATTCATACGTACCTTATCTAGGAGACATTGATCAAACCCACAATGTTTCTGTGGAATGGGGTCGGTGAACCGACTTGGAGGAGGACCTGGGGTCCAATGTTCATTGGGATTGAACCTCAGGGAGGTGTCCTACGTACCTTTCCTTCACAAGGATCAAATTCGCCATAGTTTGGGTGTATGAAACGGCCTGTGGCTGATTGGGGGAACAATGGATGACAGCTAATTGAGGTCCTTAGTTTAATGTCATACAGGACGAGGGTGAACCGATGTGAAAAAGGAACTGGGGCCCAGATAGATGGGGGGATTGAACCTCGTGGTGGCTTCCAACGTACCCTACCATGGCAGGGATAAAATTCCACGTAGTTCAGAAGGAGTGGGCGAACCGACATGATGGCGGGTCGGAGTGACCGAGTGTTAGGAATGAACCTTAAGGAGGCTTCCTACGTAACTTTACTTGGTAAGGATCAAATACCATGTAGTTCCAAAGGGGTATTTTCTAAACCGGAGTGAATATGTTCAAGACCAATGGATGGTGGGATTGATCCTCATGGAGGTTTCCTACATACCCTGCTTTGTCAAGGATCAAAGATCCCATAGTTCATGTGTTTGGTGAACTGATGTAAAGCTGGTAGGAACAAATGGATGGTGGGCATGAACCTCATAGGGGCTTATTACATACCTTGCCTTGGAAAGGATAAAAGTCCACGTAGTCCAGAAGGGTTTGGTGTTAACACTCTAGGCTGTCTGGAGAAGATATCATGGTCGATGGTTACTCTAAGCCCACGTGAGTCGTACTTGGTTTGAGAAACAAGAGACAAAAAAGACCTAACAATCACGTCGTTGAAGGTGGATCCATGGGAAGTAGAGTGGGGACGATGTGCAGGTAGAAGCCCAAAATGGAAACAGGGTCTTACATGTGGTTAGTAGCCCAAATTGACAGAGATCGGTTCTTACTCCGGGAGTGAGGCCTAGGTGATGACAAAGCCCCGTGGGGGAGAGATTTGGCACCCACGAAGAGAGGAGGTGCAGGGGTGCTACCTCCTACAAGGAAACCAATAGGATTACTCTACGGTGGTTTCCCTTTCCCCAAGGATAGACACCGCTCCAATAAAAAGGATGTCATTCCATGCGAGGAATGATATCAATCCTGGGGAGGCCAATGGGTGTAAAGAATTCCCAAGTTGGGGTGCCCCGTGTGCAAAGCATGGGGTGAGGTCACAGTTTAACATCATGTGCCATGGATGATGGTGCTTAGCAGTTTAACATCCTGCAGTTCAGATGAAGAGGGTGTGTTCTGCACCCCTAGGACTTACATAACCGATACCCACCCACCCCAGAGGGAAATAAGGCATCGGTAATGTTGTGGGGAGGGGTGTTATAGAGTAATTCATTGAAGGGGGTTCATGTTAGGGTCGTTGTGCGAAGAAGAAATAGTCGTTAGCATGCCTGTGAGAAGAATCATGAGGCAAAGCAACGCAACGTGAAGTATCATCCAAGGGACTTTGAAGGTACTTTGTGCAAACCTGAAGGGTCACACAGGAAAAGGAGTTGCAAAGAAAAGGGGTTCATAGGTAGAATCCGTGTGAATATCTGGTGCTCCATGAAGTGGAGGCTCTTTGTGAAGGGATGTTCATCATGAAGTGAAGTCTCCTAGGCTAGTTATAGAGCATAGGTTCATATGGAAGGACATTAAAGAATTGGAAATTCATTCGAAATTCAATGCCTCTTGAAGCAGGGGTGCCTCCCAAAGAAAGGTGTGGTGAAGCATTGTGTTACGCGAATCATAGTGACACTGCCTTAGCATGCAGGTTGCATGTGTATGGAGGGTGTCTCGGGAAGCATAAACTCTTCATGAATACCCGATTCCCCATGGGGATCCCCATCCTTCGCGAAGGCCTATGGGATTTGTGAATGGAATCCCTCTCGGAAGAGGGGATCAATTAAAGAAAAGAGAGCGGCATATCGCAAAGAAAAAGTACTTTTAGTAGCTCATGGTTCATAGACAAAGATGTGCTTCACAATTTGAGATCTTAGAGGGTGAAAGGTCGGATGATCTGTCCTTTGGGCTCAAGCAGAGCCTTGTATTTATAGGCCAAAATCACTGTGAAGCAGAGCTCCCTCAACGCAAAGATACGCGGTGGGTTCCGAATGTCAATGGGGTTCATTGAGCCTCCTGGGTATTTGCTTTGCGGCGGGGTCACGAATGTAAAAGGGGTTCAAAGAGCCTCCCACCTTCTAGCTTTGTGGTGGGGTCGCGAACGTAAAAGGGGTTTGAGAAGCCTCCGGCCTATTTTCACCAAGGCATGGTCATGAATGTTAAAGGGGTATGCAGAGCCACCCACCTCCTTACTCCGTGGAGAGCGTGGGGCCATGGGGTTCACTGAAAGGTCTTCATGAGGTAGCCTCAGAGACATCCGTATTACTATTCATCTTCCTAACATTTTGTTCTTACAAATTCACCCCCTCAGACTTGGAGCAGATGAGAAATCACGGGTCAAAGTCTGAGGTTCAATCACCAAAATCCTTCAGCTGTCCCTGAATATGTTTCACGAAGAGAGCTCGTGAGGTGGATAATCGATGGGTAGGATGAGCGCGTGGCGAATGTCGTCATGGTATGGACGCGTTGCAAAGCTCCGAAGTTCGTTGCCTATAAATAGGGTAGCTAACCTCTCTTATTTCCTTTCTTTCCTCTACAAAATTGTCTTATAGCACTCTCAATTTGTGATGCTATGTGTACTCTGCGCTTTCTCTCCATGAATCAGGGCTTCTACTTCATGGTGCACAGTGAGTATTTGACTCCACAACGGTGCTTAGAGATTTTCTTTGGAAGGTTATGGCAGGGCTCCATGAACATTTTTCATGAAAGATATTTGTGACATTACTCCGCGAAAGGGCTTCACGAACTGAATAGAAAAAACAACCAAGCATAAAAATGAATGGATCATTAAGAGGCCTCCAGGGGGATCCTCGCAAATTCTTCCAATGGGAGGAGATGGCAAACAACTTGGGCTTAGGCGAGTTAATACAAAGCCATTATGGCCATGGTTCGTTGGTGGATCATTTATTGGAGATCCATAATAACTATCCAATATTCAAGATACTTCCTTTTTAGTTCTTCGGGCTGAAATATGAAGTCTACATTCCTGAACCATGTAGGGATGAGATAGCTTACTCGTTCCAGAGTATGTTGTGTCAGTTTCAATGGTTCAGGGCGGCTCACGGACATTCCTGAGGAGACTCCACACCCGTCGATGTTGACTGCATGTATAACCTCCTAAAAAACATGGATGGGACGTCATTTCAGCCAAAGACATCCCCCCCACAGTACTATAAAATCTCGAAGGCAGACTTGAAAACCGTAGTTAATAGATGGTATGCGGAGTGGAACCTATGCCAAGACGACAACTTCATAGATGATTGGACATGGGCACACTGGGTAGGTTCCTCCTTTGAAGATTTTGAGGGTAAGACGAGGAGAGTATTCCGATATGAGGCCTATTTGGGCCTCCTAGTTTTACATATATTAGTTGAAGCAACTGATGCTAGAGTTTCTCAGTTGGTGGTCATTGAGGACCAATACCATCCACCTACACCATGGGTAGGTTGGTATCAGCATGTGGGACGTGCACTAGATCTCTGGGGTCCCGATATTGGGGGTGATATATGATGAATTCCTCCCAATCATGGGTGCGTGGGAGGATCCATAGAAAATGTCGTATCTAGCGATGGTGTTGATGGAGTTGGTGTCAGGAGAGGACAAAGAATCCATAAGGGATGTCCATTTTAGGTAGTGGTTCAGGCACTTTCTGAACTCCCTAGAAGATATGATGTTTCCGGTGAGGCCTCAGACATTCTCGAAGGGGGCTCAACCAGGCAAGGAGCACTTGTACTAGCGTCTCATGGAGGAAAGGCAGTGGAAAACCTAGGGATTTAGCGTCACCTCAGAGCAACAACCAATAGTCAGGCTAGAGGCATTCATCGCGGCTCTCATCTATGGTTGGATCCTATTGGCGAGGGATACAAATATGGGCATGAAACCAACCACATTTATCATGGTATCAATGATGGCGACAGGCGGGTTAGTCAACCTTGGGATCCCGATGCTTTCCAATATATAGAAGATGTTGTGTCACATCAGTAAGGGGAAGAGGCCACAGTGAATTTTAAGGCCATTACACCTCTTGTATGGGTGGATAGAGGCGCATGTTAGGGGGGTTTATGAGTACCAAAACCCCATCTCGCCTCCAGGGTCGATCTTCCACCCATCTATTCTGAATTGCATGGGAATCTTTTCGGCTAAGATAACCAGACAGTTGGTACTGAACCAGGTGTGGAAGGTGGATGAATTCAACTTTAACCCATTTCCTTTGCCAATGGGTGCTTTTACTGATGATGGAAAAGAAATGGAAGTGCACCAGTCCAATATCTTGGCCTTTTTACATGGATTCTTAGTGGAATGGTTGGACCATGAGCCCCTCTCTGATCCGTACACCCATCACTAAAATTCCCAGCAATTTCGGTGTATGCAGCGACTGACCCCATGGGTCTATCTAGGGATGAACCACAAAGAACACCCATGTGTGACGAGGAATATGCGGCTCATATTCACATGGGAAGATGAGAAGATATGGAACAATATGCCTCTTCCTATGCTGTCATCAGGTTGGTAAAGGAGTATTCCCAAAGCTGGGAGGTGACCTACACGAGGGAGATGCTAAAGAAGCCAATAGTTCAGGTCGGTGATAGTGAGCCTCCCCAACCTTGAGGCTAGGGCCGGAAGGTGGAAAGGGCATCTCATAGTGGCGGGGATTCCATGGCAGTGAGACTCGGACCAGTTCAGGGTGAGGCTGCAACGATAGATCCAACAGCGGTATCAGACTCAGATGTTCCAGAAGAATAGAGTCATTCAGATAGGAGGTCACCGAGAAGATTCCATAGGATACCCACTCATGCTCTGGGGAAGCTGCTGCACCATATAGACATGCCGAAGAATGTTGTCTTCCCCGAGGACAAAGACATCTGGGATATTAACCGGAAATTTCTTTTCCCATCTGAGATGTGGAAATAATTGAACCATCTCGAGATGGTTTTTTGGGTATATTCCCTATGAGGACCAGCTTTGCGATGTCCTGGGTGGAGTTGGAGCAATAACTAGCAGAGCTGAAGGACTTTGCTCATTCCCGGGGTGCCCCACATCCTGTGACAGACTGTGTTAAGGTGATGCTTGATCATACAGCCCCTCCGAAATTGTCAGCCACTGAACTCAGAGAGGGATTCCCTCTGTCGGAATAATTAGACGAGTCCTCTTGGGGGTGAGGCCGGTAGATTGAGTCTATTGGAAGAGGGTGAAGTCGACGACCAAGACATGGAATATGAAGAGTTTGCAGAGGCCCTCGATGTAAAATCTGGGGCCACTTCCTCAGGGTATAATTCCATGTCATTCTAGAATCCTTTCTAAAATTTGAACTGTGCAAGAAGACCCCATACACCAAACTCATTTTCCTCCCTTAGTGGATGCAGATGCAGGCCCTTTAGGATCCACACCCGTGGCTGCATCACTTGCTACGTCCAACGGGTCCAGGACACCGGAGGTGACCCCTTCAGAGCTTCTAGATCTTCCGATAATATATTGGGGACCACACCTCATGGTCTCGATAACATCAACCCAACAATGACACTAGGAATTCGATCTCTGTAGTTTTCTTGTACCAAATTCATGGATGTCACCAATTGACCACGTCATCAAATGTCCATGATCTCTTTGGTGTGGACAGTTCTTCGATTAGAATGGGCTGATGTGGCGAGGATGGTCCGGACTTCTAGCGGTGCCCTTCCCGGGGGAATGTCGGTGATCGTGGAGGTGAATATCCAAACTGACTTAACTGTGGTGCTCCCGATCACTATTGGGACCACCAGGGGCTATTCTTTAGATTATTGACATGGGATCTGATGATGAGGATCGATCAGATAGGCCAAGACACATTTTTCCAGATCAAATGACAGATGCAGACCCTGCTGATGAGTTCCTAAGGGTGTTCCCCACTTATGATCCTTCGATCCACGCTGACTGGGATGAGACGACCACTGATGAAGAGGACAATAGAATAGTCCATCTTTGATCATGTAAAATGATCAAGAGCTTCATTGATGACACCCCCCAAGCACTATGGTAGGATGAGATGTACAAACATCAATCGTGACTGTGTGAACTGTGTGCTAGGGGAGTAGATGCCCAGCATCCTCACATGCTCCTCTGATATCTTATGGCGGAGAAGATTTAGGATTATGACTGTGGCCATTGTGTGGGATGGAAGTGGAGGAAAGCGGTGGACATTAATAAGATATGGGAGGATAAAAACGATGTTCAGTAGCTATAGGTCCGGGCATATGAGCACTCAGCCACCCTTAACATGCAATCGAGGATGATATTGTGATTGAAGGCCCAGCTGAAAGAGGCTGAAGAGGGCATGAAGCGAGCCTTAGAGGATATGACCGTCATTTGGACCGACGTAGAGTGGGTTTAGATTGCTGCCAATGAATTGTGACCCATTGCTACCAAGGAGGAGGGGGAACTGAACATGTGGTAGCAAATCCTAGAAGCCACAAGCTAGAGGGTGGCAGTGGTGTAACTTAATTTTGATGGGATTAACCCATCCATGGGAGGGATAAACCCTCAGGTGAAGTATAGATCACAAACACTCTAACGTACTTTCATTATTTGATTCTATGATGTCATAGCATAAATGAGTCCTGTTATTTGTTTTGGTTTTACAAACATATGTTATATTCATTAAATGCCTAGTGATTCAAAACACTATAGTGATGGGTTGATCGCTAAGTTATTCTGTCTGAACATAAGAGTGATGACAAAGTTTCGGGCATCTGGGGTTTGAACAACCAACTCCGATTTCTGGGAAGAGAAGGGGGATACCTAACTAGAGAATAAATCTCTCAGAATAGTTGAATTACCATTTTCCCATTGTGCTTTTGTGCACGAACGAGGTAATTCCAGGAGGACTGGAATAAATCCAAACAGGGGGGAATGGTAGGTGTGAATCACAATACCCATGATTCAAAACACTATAGTGATGGAGTTACAATTGAGAATTATTGTTGACCGTGTTCGAAACACAATATCATTATTGTGTTAGCCTGAAAGGGGATAACAAAATGGGGACAGCTGCTGACCATGTTTGAAACACGGGTCCTGACTCAAAATTTCATCCATTAGTCTTCCAAAACGATATCCCAGGATAGTAAGCGAACCCTAGTTCATGCATCCATACTGTTAGGGGGTTCTGCTAATCGTGAAAGAGGAAAAGTATCCAAATAAAGGGCGCACAAATCATTGAGAGTGGAGTGATGGGTTATTAGAATGGAGTCCAACAGTCTCGAAATGACACCACCATGGTGGAAACACATTAGGTGGGTACATCATTCTGATCAGAGATCAAACATACTTCCGAACAGGATCTCTCTGGTAAATTTCTAGAAGGACCGATAGTTTTACGTCATATGGTAAAGATGGTGCACATAGTATAATTTTCATATTTCCTGGAACTTGGTTAACAAGTTTTGGTCATGTTACATGGACTGTAGGCTCCTGGTTTAAATTCATAGCGAGGGGACCTTGATTGGGGATGAGGGGCCAAGAGTGTTAATGACCGAGGGACTAGGCCCAAGGTGAAATGCATGGGCATCCCTTTCTATCCCATAATGATGAGAATCAAGCCAAATGTAGTTATTGGATCATAGTTTAACGTCATGTGGGATGATGAAGGGCATGCATGGCATGGTTGCGCTAGTACACATCCTACCAAAACTACTAAGCCCATGCAAGTCGTGCTCAGTGTGAGAAATAAGGTGTAATTTTGGGACTTTCCTAGCCCATGAAGGCACATGTCAGGGGAGATGGGACACTAGGTGAATGAAATCCCAATGATGTTGATCCTCTAATGTAACACACCTAGATGAGTGGAAGAGTAAAGTCGAATATGTCAAAATTCCACTTCAACATATGGAAGTGAAAATATGTGAATCATGATGCTCATGATCTGGACCAATATGATGGTGGTGTGATGATAGGGGATTACTATTGACCGTGTTGAAAACACAACATCCATATCATGTTATCTTGATATGGGGATAGACAGATGAGGGTCAACCACTAACCATGTTTGAAACACGGGACCTGTCGCAAATGTCGTCCGGGGTCTTTAGGGATGTTGGCCCGAGACGGTAGGTGAGTCGAGGTAGTATGAGACCAGGCAATGATGTGGGCCCCTTCGGATGTTGAAGAGGATGAGGATCCATATAACGGGCTCACAAATCTTGGACATGGAACGAGGGGAATGTCCCTGTGAAAATTCCACACTTCGGGTTCTCTATTAACATGCATCTGAGTAAGACAATGAGACGCATCTGATAGAGGTAGGTGAATCCCTTCCTACGGAAAAGGGTCATGGGGTTGCGTGATTTAAACATAATGTACAAGGGTGTATCATTAAGGGGGGTTTGATTTAATAGACTGTGCGTAGGGTGGATAAATAGCCAAACGTGATGCGTAGTTCCTAGAGGGATATCTTAGTTTTGGGTCATAAAACACAGACCACGCTGGGAAAAAATATGGGAAGAACATGGTGTGGCTATTGAAAAACCCGACATGAACGAGAACCTAAGAGGTACTCACCACATCACATGTCCACAAATGAATTCTGGCCAAGGGGCCAAAAATTTACGGAGATGATTTCTATATTCTTGTAGATGGACCCAAAAACAAAAATGCATGGGTGTTCTTATGTATCCCATGATGATGGGACTCAAGCCAAAAGTAGTTCTGGAAGATTTTGTGTAGTTTAATGTCTTGTGGAAAGGATGTGAAGTGGTCTTATTTTGTTTTCATAGAGCATGGACCATGGATGGTAGGAAATTAGAGACACACAGTGACGTAATTACAAGGTCTGATGTGAATGAGGTCATGGTCTCGATCACCACGCGCTTCATGGGGAGGATTCAGGTGGAGGGACCGAAAAAAAATTTAGGCTAAGGCTGAGACAAGGTGCTTATACATTCCTACATACCCCAATAATATGTGGATCAGGCTACACACAGTTCTATGGATGGAACGGTAGTATACCAATACTTGGGTTAATAAGGTTGTGCGGGTCTGGCCCCTGCACCAAAAGAAGCGACATTTTATATATCCTGTTTTTCCTTTAGGATGAATGGGTTTTTTTGTGAAGGGATGGGCCTAGGAATGAAATTCCGGGTATCTTAAAAAGAATAAAGCTGTATGCCGGAGTTGATGAATGGTATTTTGTGTGACCGATACAAAACAAGATGTCCCCTCGAGTGAGGACACCATGATGCAGCGCCGTTTTTTGTTGTGTGACCAGGATGATAATGTCCTAATTTAGGGTCATGTGATGGGACTAGGCGACATTGTTTAACATCATATGTCCTGGATGTATATAGGATAGATGATGTTCAAGATGGAATGTGCACGGTGTGATAAAGAGAACCCTTTGTGAATGAGGACTAGGTCCACATCACACCGTGCGTGTTTCCGTGAGTGAAACTTCGGGCTGAGGGGCCAGAAAAGGCTGGAGGATATGGGACAGGAGAGGCTAGCTCTCAGTTGAGCTATACTCGAATGCTAGATGTATGGGTGTTCCTACGTATCCCATGGGAATGGGAATCAAGACACACATAGTTCATGAAGGTGCCTTTTAATGACCTTTTGTACAACATACAGTTTAATGTCATGTGGGAATAGATGTAAGGGGGGATAACTCCTGGAAATGGGAATACATGGTGTGGCTAATGAAATCCAAATGTGAATGATGACATAATCCCATACCATGCCACGTAGTCCCATATGAGCTAATTCCCCAAAAATAGAAAAGAATAGTTAAATTATTGGAACTCGTGCTGGACCCAAAGACAAGAAGTTTAGTAATTCCTTTGTATCCCATGGGAATGGGAAACAAGTTGTGCGTAGTTCTAAAATAGATCATAGTTTATATTCTTAGAGCTCAGACCATAGAGAAGTGAAATCCTTGCAAGTAAGTGCAGACCACAACCCGATCCCTAAGCCCACGCGAGTCAAAGATAGCGTGGGAAACAAGGGAAAAAGAGGTTTTTTGCAATAACTGGAACACACACCAAAGGGAAGTCAGTGTGATGCACCAAATGATGCCTTTACAATGACTTTTTCCCTCCTAAATTGCAATGAAAACAGTGGGATAGTGCGAGGAGTGTCAAAATTTTACTTAGACATAATGAGGTGTCAAATTATTTGAATCATGTGAACGATATTCAAGGCTTGAAGGGGCTAGCGCGATGGTGGATGATAACTATAGACCATGTTCAAAACACAACATATGTATTGCGTTATCCTAAAATGGGGACAAAAAAATGATCGTCGACCACTGACTATATTTTCAACATTGGACTTGTATCGATTCATTATCTGAAACTTTTGAGGAAATTGGCTAGTAATGGTAGAAGATCCCTTACGCTTAGAATCCATGGCATTTTGTGGTCCCTTGAAGTGTAAAAGATTATGGAAGCCCAGATTAAGTGGAACACAATTCCTGAAAAATGGGCGAAAGCGTGTCCACGTAGAATCTAACACTATGGGTTCTACACCAGAGTACTCATGTGCCAATTGGGGAATCACCGAAGAGGGCAGAGGGACCTGGCTCAAGGGAATCCGACTCAAAGAGATGAAATCAGGGAAAGGGATAGAAGGATGCTCAAGAGAGAGATATATGTGGCAGGGTTGTTATTAATACTACGTGAATGAGGACATAAAAACATACCACACTGTATACCCCTCTTCTAGAAGAACATGGGCCAAGGGGCCAAAATGATAGGGAGCTTTCTATGTGATGGGGCAGGACCCAAAGTCTAGATGCTCAGGCGGTCTTACTTATCCCATTAAGATGATAATCAAGGCACACATAGTTCTATAAGAGACAATGATAGGTGTAGGATACCCCAATGAGGGAGGTATACAACACGACGAGTAACCCCACCTAATTGAGGGCATAATCCCACACCACACTGTTCATCCCTAAATGAAAACATGGGCCGGTGGCCCAAGAAGACCAAGTGGCTTATGGATATGCCTTGGATAGAAGGTCCCATCTAGTTTGCAGTTTAATGTCTTATATTGAGGATGAAGGTAGAGGTAAAGTACCACGTCATGGAATGTGTACGGTATGACAAGTAACCCGATGTGATTGAGGACATAATCCTACACCACACCATACAACCCAAAATGTGAACTAGGGCCAGGGGCCTGAAAAGGCCAAGGGGCTTGAGGAAGGGTCATGGATAGAATGCCATGGCCATCTTGCAATTTTAGTTCTTGTAGTGTGGATAGAGGTTATCTTAGTTTCAGGTCCTAGATCTCGGACCACATATTCCTAGTTTAATGTGATATGTGTGTGACAAAAAGGAAGAATCATCATGCCTATGGATGACCACAAAGTGGAAATGATTATAGAGTACAAATATCGACCAGGTTCTCAACACAGTATCCAACCTTGTGTGACTAGAAGAGGGTGATGAATTGAGCATCAATCGATAACCGTATTCACAACACAGGACTTGTATCAACTTGTTTTCTGAAACCCTCATGTATGTTGGCCCATAATGGTAGGAGAGCCCTTAGTCCTTTCATCCATTCCATTTAGGGGCCCTTCTAGATATAAAGGGTGAGGAAATCCCAAATGAACGTTCATGTCGAGCATGGAAGGGCCTTTGCTTGCGAAACAGATGATAAATGAAGGAAGGGATATCTCAAGGGGATATGTGTGGCATGGAAAAAAATCCCGACGTGAATGAGGACATGAGTCCATACCACACCACACAATCCTAAATGAGAACTTGTATCAGGGGCCTGAAGGGGTTGAAGGAACTGAGGCTGGGCGTCCTGGACAACTATAGCCATATGACCTGTTATGTGGTTACCACTTCTTCATAACCCCTAATCCCATGTGAGCAGTGCTCGGTGTGTGAAACAAGGAGCCAGATTCGGCTTTCCCAATTATATAATGGTCTAATAGATGGCATCACCCAATGGGAATCCCAACTCGAAGATATAGCCGGCCAGATGAACCACTACACTCAATGTTTGGGATCTATGATTGTGGTGAAAATGACATAGGATAACCACTGACCATGTTCGAAACACAGCGTCCTTATAGTGTGACCTAAAATCAGAACACAAATGAGCATCGAATGCTGACTATATTCGCAATGCAGAACTTGTAAAAATTTGTTTCTCAAAATTCTTGAGGACTTTGGCCCAAAGTGGTAGGATATCCCTTAGGTCGAGCATCTAAGAAAGTTGAGGGTTCTTTTGGATGTGGAAGATCAAGGAGTCCCAATCAAAGGAGTGGGTGAATCATATGTGTGCCCATGCATTTTAACATCAAGCAGTGTGGTGAAAGTGATGGAAATCTCTGAGGAGTGGGATTTATGGTGGGATTGAGATTATATCGACGTAAAATGGGGGAAAATATTAGACCATTTTATGTGTCCCGACTCGAGGGGGAACTTTTATGTTTGGGTTGTGCCAACAGATGAAATGTTCGGGCATTCCTACACATCACTAAAAGATGGTAATCAAGCCGTACATAATTCATAAAGTCCATGTAGTTTAACGAAATTTGGTGAGGATGTGGTAGACTAGAAGAACGATGAAGGAGCATAGAGTTTGATCACTATAATCCTAACATGAGCGGGGAAAAATAATCCTTCACTATGCCATGTTAGGATCCTCTACGATGTCTACCCCAAGAGGGGATAGTCAAAGAATAGAGTTTGGGGGATGGAATCAAGATGAAATGTTGGAGTGTTCCTATGTATCCCATGTGGTTGGAATTAAATCCTTAAATAGTTATAATGGTGCAGTTTAAAATCCTATAGGATGAAATACAGTTTAACGTCATGTAGGATGTTTTGCAGTTTAATTTCATGTAGGACCGGGTAGTTTAGGGTAGTGTAGAACCAAACAGTTTAGGGTCATGTCGGACCCACTGTCTTAGGCAAAGTATTTCTTGAAGAACATGGCATTTGTGGGAGGATTTTTATGCTCACCATCCATGGTAACCTATGAGTACACACCACTGGGGTAAACCTTGTGAAAAATGAATGTTCCTTCCCATTTGGGCTCCAACTTGGGTGGTTTCTGGCCAGGTATCATTGGTTTCAGGAGGGCTAATACCAACTCACCTTACAGGAAGGAACGAAAGAGAACCTTCTTGTTTAAGCCTCTAGCTATCTTATTTTGATGCCTTCCCAGATTGTATAGCTCACGAAGCCTATTCTTGTCATGTGCATCCAATTCAACTAGAAAGATTTCAACTGCCTTATCTGGCACCTGCTGGTCATAGAACATTGTGTGTAATGAAGGCAGCTGAATCATGATGGGCAGGACGACCTCAGTTCCATACACTATGGAATATATGGTCACATAGGTGGAATTACGAGCCGTTGTCTGATAATCCCAGAGTGCATTGGAGAGCTTGCCCGGCCGACCCTTCTTATTCTGACCAACCATATTATGAAAAATGTTAGAGAGGGTTTGTTTAATGCCTCAATCTATCCATTTTCCTTCCCATCATAGTAGTAGGTATGGTTAGAATAGATGTTGTGGATGTCTTACAACTTCTTCAACTCGGATGCCCAGAAGTTGATGCCATTATCTATGAGAATAGAGTGTGGGACTTTATATCAGTAGATTACATTGGAACTGACAACGTCAATAAGGGAATGGGACATGACCTCCTTGAGTGGAACCGTCTCTGCCCTCATAGAGAAGAAATACGTAGTCGTCTAGATAAATCTTCACTGGCATGCTGCCGCTGGTGGATATGGTCCCATGACATCGAGTCCCCATGCCGCAAATGTTCATGAGTACTTGGTGGAGTGGAAAGGATCTGGTGGTCTATGCATAAAGATAGCATGAATATGCCATGCATGGCATCTCTTGGTGAACTCGATGCAATCATGGATCATGGAGGTCCAAAAGTACTCCAGTCTTTGGATCTGGTGAGATAGCTTTGGCCCAGTTTGGTGGGCACCGCTGGAACTGACATGAATTTCGTGCATGACCAAAGAAATCACTACTCCATGGATAAAAGGAAAGAGAATTCCATCAAACCTATTCTTTTAGATAATCTAATCATGAGTAGGATTGTCCATGAGGGTAAATTGTAACGTGTGGTGTCGGATTTTCTCGCGCTCAGCCCGATCAGTCGAGAGGAAACAATTTTAGAGATATTCGACAAAGGGGGCCCTCCAGTTAAGAGTTACTTCAACCACAACATCTAGGCGTCCTGACATGGAGGATTCTGCAGTTATATGGCTCACCTCCAGATCTTCGTGTCTTCTGGGGAGACAAGAGAAATGACTCTCCGATGAGCCACGTGGTTAATCAGATCATTCTGGTCGGGTTCTGCTTGTGATGCAGCCAGGCTAGCCAGGGCGTCAGATTGACCATTCTGAGTTGAGGGACATGAGTAACTTCTGATCGAGATGGGAACTAGGCAATTAGTTGGAGAGTGCGCTCCAACAATGATACGAGCTCTATATTTCTGAAAACATAGTCACCATTGATCTACATTATGACTAGTTTGGAATCCCCTTTCATAAGAAAATTGGGCACATCGATCTCGTGGGCTAGCTCGAGTACACTGATGAGATCCTGATACTCTGCCTGATTCTTGGTGCAGCCTTCTAACAATAAGAATGAGTATGAGAAAATGGCTTGTGTTGGGGTAATAAAGATTATACCCATTCCTACCATGTTGTACCTGGGATCATTGAGCCTCTTGCCGGTGGGGCTTCAGGAAGCACCAACGAACTACATCTGCCAACATGGAATGTCTTGGTCCACTGAGAGGATCCCCTCATCGGGGATATCAAGATCCAAAGACTGGTTAACAGGGGTTGGATGGGCAGAAAGGAATTCTTCCTATGCTTGACCCTTAAAATCTTTCTGAGGAAAAAACATCATATTGAACTACTGGAGAATCACTTCCCACCGAGTGAGACGGCCTGTCAATATGGGGCAGTTCAGAATTTACTTCAGTGGGTCTACCCGAGATACTAGTTGTACCTCATCATGCTGCAAGTAATGTTGAAAATTTTTTAGTGTCAATACTAACGCAAGGCAGTTATTTTCGATGGGGGAGTATCTAGTCTCCATATCGTGGAGCATACGACAGAGGTTGTAAAGTTTGTTCTCTATCCCCTCATTGTTTTTCTAGGCGAGAAGGGCATTGAGAGATCATTCTTGGGTGGTCATATAATGGACTAATGGCTTGCCGGAGATGGGTGGAATTGAGACTGGAGGTCGGAGAAGATACTGCTTGATCTCCTCAAAATCAATCTGACACACTTACTCTCATTAATAAGTAGTTCCTTTCTTCGTGAGTCATGAAAAGGGATTACACTTTCCAGCCATGTTTGCGATGAATTGGCGTATGTAGGAAAAGTCTCCATGGAATCCTCTAAGCTCCAGAATGTTGCATAGAGGCGACATACGGCTAATGTCCTTGATCTTCATTGGGTTGATCTCAATGCCCCTATATGTGACAACGAAGCTGAGAAACATTCCAGAGATGACCTCGAAGGCACACTTCAATGGGTTAATCTATAGATAATGGGAAAGGAGGAAGCTGAAAACTTTATCGACGTCTTTGATATGGTTGTGATGTTGGTGATATTTGACCACCAGGTCATCCAAATTGAATTCCACCAACGTTCCAAGGATCGACTTAAATATGCAATGTATAGCCAGCTGGTAGGTGGCACCTGCATTCTATAAACTGATGGAAATGACTTTGTAAGAGAAATTACCTTGTGGTTCCCTGAAGGCTGTAGACTCCTTGTCCATAGGGGCCATTTGGATATGGTTGAACCCAGAGTACCCATCTTTGATATAGGGGACTTGGAATCCAGCTGTAGCATCAATCAACAACTTTGTCATTGTAAAGGGAAAATTATCCTTTGGATAATGAAGGTTGAGATCTTGAAAGTCAATAAAAACTCTAATTTGTCCATTCTTCTTCCTGACTGACACAATATTTGCTAGCCATCTGGGTTAATGGACCGCCTTAATGAAATTTTTTCTGATAATCTAATCAACTTCAGCCTCTACCACGACACTGTGAGAAGGGTGCATCTTTTTTGGAGGCTACATAAACTCGTGATGATTTGCAAGGAGACTGAGGTGGTGGATGGCTAATTGAGGATCTAGTCCTCGAATCTTTTCATAACTCTAGGATAATTGATCGTGGTGTTGTTTTCGGTAGTCTATGTACAACTGTTGCTCCTCGAAGGGCATGGAGGCACTGATCAATGTGGGTCTCGGGTCTACCTCGCTACTGAGGTTCACCTGTACCAAATCATAGACTATGGAAAAGATGTCCTATTCTAAGGCAATAGGAGAATCCTCTAAACCCCCTTCTTCACTACTGGTGGGGGAATCCTTGGTAGGATGAATTTATTCTGAGTTCATAGATCCGGACGAGAGGCTGGTGCCAGCCTCAGAGGTAGTGGTGACCGCATCGGAGGACCCTTGTGCTGCTGCAACCATAGCGATGAATGATGTTGATCTAATTCCATCTAGCCTTCATCCCAAAGGGCCACGTCTGATGATATTGAAGCAATAGTGGCACATTATATTGAGCCATTTAATTACATTCGTGCGGAACAAGGACGTATGGCCTATTTTCGTTTCCATGGGGCAGACATCCTGATACCTTATGGGAGTAGGAGGCTCTTGGATCACCTGATCGTGATTTGAAAAATAGTACGAGGTGATTTTTTCCATTTCATAGACCTGTGAATGTGTTCTCCCCTCGTATCAGACATGACAAATCATTGTCCCATGTCCTGGGTTTTAGCCTCCTATCGGTGGATTGGAATGACGTAGGCATCATCTAGATCTATCCACGGGTTGGTCACAGTCGTGGAATGTCTGACCTCATTGGTATGAATCTTTTTGTCTTTTCCCTTGTAGTAGCTGGCATCTAGGTAGTGGGACTCCCAAAAAGAAAAGGTAGATGAGTCACCTTGAAGCACACTCTCTCAACTATTAAGGGAGTACTTGAGGAAATGTTGGTATGATGAGGGAACCACCACATGAATGTGGAGCCATGGCCTTCCCATAAACGCATTGTAGATGGTGTCCTGGGGGACCACCATAAATTCGGTGCTGGCAACTAGGACACCAAACTGTGTCTTCAAAAAAATATTAAAAACCATCATCTATTTCTTCCTGTAATAACCTTAGATTATTAGGTTAGAAAAACTCAGATCATCTTCAGACAATCCCAGTTTTCGCAGTGTTCGATTCGGGATCAGGATAATTCCAGCGCCAGTGTCGAAAAGACAGGGAAAAACTTTCACACCATTGAACTGGCCGGTGATGTATAGTAGGAGAATGTGTTTTTGTATGGGGGAGCCTTCATCTTCCCCAGAGAACAAGATAATGGCCAGGCATTCATCATTCTTGACCACTTCATCATGAAAGGCTTCTGCGGCCGCTACTTCCATCTCAAACTAGAGGTGGCTATTTGAAACCTCAATAAGGGCCCCACACATATCTCCAATAGGAAAATGGCCTCAAGGATGGAGAGCCTTACTAGAATGCTGGAAATATTACTAAGAACATTGTACTTCCGTGCCATGCATGAGCTTATGTATGTAGATGGTCACTCTATGACAGGAGGTATGGTGGGCCCTACCGACTGGACCAGTGACTGACTGGTGCTGGGAATGTCCTGGTGATCACTATTTGAAGCATGCAGAGTACCTTTCGTACTAAGGCTATCTGACTAGGACCGGTCCGGGGTGGAGCATGGTTGATCACGACGAGGCCTAGGTGGCTCAGCTTGGTCTAGAAGCTCAAACGGTGGTGGAGACTAGCCCAACGACACCAGATGAGGAGGTTCAGGGTGATAAGATCTATGATGGGCCTAATGTCTGGTCTTAGTGGAATACAAAGCCTGGATGGATGTGAAAACTGATGTACCTAGATGACCCATATGGTTGTGGCTCCGCCGACGTTGGGGAGATCTGCCTCATGCTCCCCGTTGTCTGGAGTCAAGAAGGGGTTTCCCAGCTTCATGTTGTTAATCTAAGCATACCCTTGACCATCACATGAAGAGTCGTCCACTACTGAATGGATTTTAGGAGGGATCTCCATCTTCGCGGTCATGAAGTCACTAAAAGTGTGGGATGATGATGGCATCATTGGTGGACTTTTCATTCCCTTTTGTCATCAGTGTTTTCTCTTATAGGAATAGGCTGGCTGAGATGACGATGCAGAAGTGGTGGTTGCTGCTTCAAAAGGCTCTGGATAATTCAAGAATACCTGGAAGACACCATGGGCTCCAGAAACTATTTTGAGAGCCATCCAGTCATCATTCTTCTGTAATCTGTGATTGGAAACCTGATGCCTCTCTACCTCATTATCGCAACTGTTCTTGAGCCTCACAAAGACGCATGCTACCTATGTCGGGGTTGGGCCCAACCTGAATATATTGTTGTCGACTAGGTCTGGGAACCAGTCTTTCAACACGTATCAATTCTTTTGAGTGTGCCCCAGGATTAGGTGATAGGGGATGTTATTAGAATGATCAGTAAGGTTTTCCTCCTCCAGTTCTCTACACTTAGAAAAACGCACAATCTCATATCCTAAGGCACTGTGGAAGTAACTAGGGTGCTGTGTCTCGATGAATGAGTAGTTATTGTTTCTCCTGGTTGAAAAGAAGGCCCATGGAGCCTGACCCTGAAAGGGGGTTATAAGAGCCTGTTGAGGAGGAAGAACTCGATTATCTTTCCTGAGCAGTGGCGGCACACTGCGCGGGGGCACCTGCAGATTTTGAGGTGGCTGCCGCTTGGCTGGAGGTTGCGCCTATAGTGGAAGGCCCTTGTGAGGTTGCAGAGTTGGATCCACTAGAAACAACTCTAATATCCTAGGGGCATCTATTTGGGGCACTGTGGTGGGATTATCCCTAGAGGCCCTCCTCGCGGGAATTGTAGGAAGCAACAGACATGCCTTCTTAGCGTATTGAAAGGCTTCCTCTAGGCACTGGGCCTTATCAGACTAGTCTCTAAATACACCAGGGTAGTTCTGGGGGATCATAGATGGAACCAGTTCCATATTAACATTTCCCACACACATCGTTAGTAATTACTGTTGAGTCAGTGGCATGTCATGGGAATACGTGAGTCCTTTCAACTAGGAAACAAATTTGATGACACGCTAATCAGTCATGTGCTTGCACTTAAAAAGGTCTGTGATACTCGTTTTCCGCACAGTGGAGCTAAACTGGTTGAGTAATTTCCTACAGAGGTCCTCCCAGTCAGTCACCGATCCGATGGGGAGATGGCTCTACCAGAAAAATTCATTTCCTTCCAATGACTGCACAAAACACTGATGTTTGGTGGCTAACTACTGTGCTGGATTTCCCATCATGGGGCCACACCTTGAGGTAAAATGGGCTACGTGCTGTAGTGGGTCCCCCAATTAAATGGGAATAATGTGGGATTCCTGAAACCTGGGGGTGCTGGCATATCATCCTCCCATGCTGGATATGGATTTCCATCAGGTGGGTGTCCCACCTGTCGCGTTTCGAATGCCTCAAGGCTGGCATTGAGTACTGTCATTGGATCAACTAGACAGGGGTCCCAGTCTTGACAGGGATCTCTAACCATGATTTCATTAGAGGGTTCTTGTAACATCCCAAGTAAGTAATGAATAATATATATTTTTATCTATTTCTATTTATGATTAAGATAGTGTTTTAGAGTATTAAAATGAAAATAAATACAATCTTATGCATGGAATACACTCATATTCTTAAAAGATTGTTTTACTGCCTTTTGATGGAAATCCATTTTTAAATCAATCATTTGACACTTTTATAAGCTATGTTTGTCAAAATAAACTTATTCTTTATGATTGGGACATCAAAATTTAATTTTTGAGAATTTTTGGTATTTTTCAAACAATGTTCATTTTTTAATGAATACTGAAAAATACTGCATTTTACATCCAAACTGCTTTTTAATATATTTTATTTATATGATTAGATTATCTTTTGAATTGTTTTTGAAGTGAAATTAGAATATATTTTTACCATTTAAACTAATGGTGGTCATTGGAATAAATTTCACTTTGAAATTGGACTTAAACTGGTGTCAATCTTTTGATACTGATTGTTTCATAAAAACACGCTATTTGCCATGACAGCGGGGATTAATTTTTAAATTAATTAATGTGACTTACATGTTTTGAATTTTGTAAAACAGACTTCATTTTTGAATTCATAATATCAAATATATCTTAGGGTGAATTTTTGGTATTTTTCTGAAAAACTTCAATTTTTGATGAATAGTGAAACCACTAAGTGGTACTTATAAAAATTGATTTTTCGTTTAAATGAAATTTTACCACTTCAATGTTTTGAATTTCAAAAATCCGACATACATGGTTGTCATTAATAAGTAAAATGTGGTTCAATGTGATTAAAATAATTTTTTGGTGAATAGTAACTCTTATGTTCTTAATCGCGATTAGAGGTAATTAGTGTAGTTTAAGGTAAAAATAATGCTTTAATAAAATGAGATGAGCTTGAAACATGTAATACCCTCATTGGATGTGTCATGTCCGACCAAGACAATCAATGGGTCAACTTGGGGACCCCATGGATCCACTTTGGTTGGGAAATGACATAAATAACTTTTTATTTAATGTAAAAGTAAAAATGACACAAACATGAGATGTTTTACTAAAACAATTTTTACATGGGGTTATAAAGATCAGATTTTTTATTATAAATAGTAATTTGAAATCTAAAATTATTTCCTACATCATAGTATTTTTTTGTAATTTTTTGGACTTTAAATAAATTAAATTATTTATGACATCATGATGATGCAGCGATGACCTCATTATTTAACGATTTAAATAAAATGGAATGATAATGTAAAATCTAAGACCTAAACATGGCCAAAACCTATTGGATGGTGGATTTCAAACTCTTATCACCTTATCCTTGAAACACATCAATCTGGGACCTCTTAAATCCAAATAGCATTTTAAAATAAAGTGACCTTTCTTTACCTTCCAATAGTGCCCCTCCTCTCCTCTTATAAAAGGCCCCCACCTCTACCTCCTTACCCACACTCCCAAAGCCTTTGGCTCATTCAAAACCGGCCCATTTTGGCTGTCAACATCCCTCTCTTACTCCTTGAAGCCTCAGATTGGTCAGAAGTCTTCCCAAGGAAGCCTTTGAGCTCAAATCTAAGAGAGTTACCCGATTTTAAGGTAATGTCTTCTTTTGAGTCCTTTTGTTTGATTTTGCTTCTCCAACCCCCTAAACTCTTTTTATTATTTTCTTTTGTAACAACTCCATTATCCTCAATATACTAGTATTTTTTTATAATAATGATTCGAGCTACACTTACAGACACCTACATCTAATGGTTAAAGGACATACTGTTTCCGTGGATGGTGAATTTATGCCTCCCGAAACGATGATTGTTCAAAATTATTTTAACACCTTAAAAGGTGGCCATTAAGATGTCACAATATTTATATATGATATATAATATGTTTATGTTTTACTTAAGCTTCTGTATTTTTCATTTTGGGCATACCTTTATGGTTTCCATTATGGGTAAATGCGATATCTTCATTTAAGGGAGTGGAGACTACCACCCCCTCAAAGTGATTTGATTCGTTAAATACCATATGTGGGACGTATAAAGGATGGAACTATGATATTTTATATGATATTATACTGTAATTTTAATATACCTTTATATCATTATGATTCCATTCTAGAAAATACAAAATAGAAATGAAAGTAGCGTTCATGCGTACGTACAGCTTACCGTCTGCATGAACGGTGCATTTCTTTTCTTACCTCTAAATGATTATGTAATATTATAAATGCATGTATATACAGGACATATATTATATATACATAATGATTATAATTCTTTATATAATTGATACATGAACAACATGTAATTATAAAGGGTTTATTTTTGACTCAAGTACCAATGATCGTTAAAATGACCGTTATTAACATAAATAATTACATAGTGTTCAAGACATGGCAATAAGTGATATAAAATGAATAATTAACTTGAAAAAGTTTCTTAAACAAGTATAAATTTACTCAAGTTTATTATTCAGGAGATTAATGAACGACCGAGTCAAGTCGGACCCGAGGTATGGGACTTCGTCTCAATCTCCTTTCATGGAGGCATATTTTGTTTTATACACAACCTTCTTTTATATGGTGTATAAACCCCTTTTAAAGTTACATTTCTTCCAAAGGAATATTTTTTTATACGATGAATTTACTAAATGACAAAAGGTAATGTTTTTGTCGTATGTATGCGGCGACAACGACTTCTATGCCGCCATGACCATTATTTGAGTTTCGGCTTCCTCTACAAGCCATACATTTTTTAAAAGAAAAATAAATACCATGTTTTACTTTTCTTTTATTTTGGTATTGAAAATGGTTTTCATAATGTTTTTATATCAATGTGTTGTATTGATATCATGTGATTGATAGGTGGAAATGTTATGTTTCCTTTATGCAGGTTTTATGTGATATGATTATGTTGAGGTTCTTGGGAATTATTATGAAGACGGGTGGTTCCGTGATAAACTAAGGGCGGGTGACCCCGATATAGCTCTCCAATGCATTGGGTAACGCGAAGGAGTGAAACGTTAAGGTTTCTCAGAAGAGATTTAGGAAATATACAGTTATGGGTATTCGAAACGTAACCAAGAGGGTTACTCCCTATGTAAGAATGTTATGGATGCCTCAAGTTACCTTTATGTCTTATGATTTCTATGATTTATTCATGATTTGATGAGGTATGTTAAAGTGCTTATGTTTTATGGGTAAAGTATGATTTCATTCTTATGTATATATGTTCCCATGTTTCCATTCCATATTTTTATATCCCTTACTGAGCTTTTTATGCTCATCCCAAGTTTTTTTGAAATGTTTTTCACAGGTCAAGGGAAAGGTACATGATTTGATGATAGTGTCAAGGAAGTGTCAAGAAATAATCCTTGTTTTATTTTAAATATGTTTCCATTGATGGGAATGAAGAATACTATCATTATTTAACCACTTTGTTTATATGTGGAATGTAATGCAAGTTTTATGATCTAATTCTCTAAAACTCTAAACCTAAAAAGATCCTCAATGTATAATCTTATAATAACTCAAGATTAAGTATGGTTTAAGGCTGGGGCCTTATACTTGGTATCAAAGGTAAGTTTAGATAACATTAAGAGTTAGAATTATATTAAATGATTATCCAAAAATATTTTTTTTATGGTCAAATTGATGTGATATAGTATTTGAAGATTACCATGTTGCTTCATCTAAGACAAGTTTGTTCAGAATGTTTTTCCGTAGAGGAAACAGGGAAGCAGTGATAGGAAGGCATGCAGAAGAAAATAACCTTCCAAATCAGCATCCTGAGATGGTCAGAATTGGAAGTGAACAGTTTGTTGCAGTAATGGAATAGTTGACTCAAGCGATAAATGGCGGTGGTATCCATACACGAGATCAGCCAGATCAACCACAGAGGAACATGTTAGTGGTGGAACATTTCATGAGGCAACATCTCCAATCATTCAGTGGATCATCTGACCCTGTGCTAGCTGAAGGGTGGATTAAAGCACTGGAGAAGATTTTTGATGTCATGGGGTGTTCAGACAATCAAAAGGTTAGTCTTGCTATTTATCGTTTGGAGGGTGAAGCAGATCAGTGGTGGTCGATGGTTAAAAATATTAGGGACACTGATGAGATTGATGCTCTCGACTGGGATGAATTCAAAGGTAGGTTTCTTGAGAAGTATTTTCCTAAGGCTGTTCAACTTAGGATGGAAAAGAAATTCTTGGAATTGAGGCAAGAGGAAGACTCAGTGGCTACCTATGAAGAAAGGTTCACTCGATTGGCAAGGTATGCTCCAAATTTTATCCGAGACCTTGATAGTAAAATCAATCGTTTTTACTCAGGATTAAAGCCAAAATATCGAAGGGCATTAGCTTCTAGTGAGTTTAAAAGTTATGAAAATCTTGTTCAATGTGCTTAGAAGGTGGAAATGGTGTTTTTCGATGATCAAGTGTTCTATAACAACCAACATAAGAAGAGACCGAGGTGGTAGGAGAGAGGTAATAATTCTTCAAAAAAGTATGACGGTAAGAAATCTAAGTTTCCAGTTTGTGATAAATGTGGGAAAAGGCATGCTGGGGAATGTCTTCTGAATTCTGTAAAGTGCTACCGATGCGGTAAGATGGGACATAAGGCTCGTGATTGCACTGGAAAAGATCAGGGTGATGGTAAGACCAAATTTGATTTACAGTTAGTGAAATGTTATAACTGCAATGAGATGGGTCACTACGCAAACGAGTGTCCGAAAAAGAGCTTGGGTGATGGGAAGCAGTTATAATACAAGAAGAAAGGGGTAGTGAAATTCTTTGCAACTACTTCAGCAGATGTCAGGCCATCAAATGAAGTTGTATTAGGTACTTTGTTTGTTTTTTCCGATTATGTCAGTGTGTTGTTTGATTCGGAGTCTACACATTCTTTCATCTCTGAAACCGCTTCTAGTAAAATGGGAATACCATCTCAAGAAATGACTCTTGATCATTTGGTAAAAACACCTGGGGAAATGTTGAGGCAAAAAGAATTTATAATAATCTTCCTATCTTTATCTGTGGAAAGAACCTACTTGCAAACCTTATTGTTATACCTCTAGTAGAGTTTGATGTTATCCTTGGTATGGATTGGCTCTCTATTTACCATGCTAAGATTGACTGTAGAGCAAAAAACAGTTTCTTTTCAGAAAGACATTCAGTTTGTGTACAAGAATGAACTCTTACTGTTGATAACTTATCAAGAGGATAAGGAACTTGAAAAAGATGAAAATGAATGTTACCTTGCACACATTGTTTAAAATAAAGGAACTATTCAGATTAATGATGTGCCAGTGGTAAATGAGTATCCTGATGTTTTTTACTGATGAGTTTCCTGGAATAATACCAGATCGGGAATTTGAGTTTACTATTGACTTAGTTCCTGATTCTAAGCCAGTTTCAAATCCCCCTTATCGAATGGCTCAAATTTAACATTTAGAGTTGAAGGAGAAATTGGAAGATTTATTAGAGAAAGGTTTCATTCGACCTAGCACATCACCATGGGGTGCTCCTATTTTATTTGTTAAAAAGAAAGATGGTTCAATGGGACTTTGCATTGATTATAGAGCCTTGAATAATATCACTGTTAAGAACAAATATCCTTTGACTCATATCAACGATTTGTTTGATCAGTTCCAGGGAGCTCAGTTTTTTTCAAAGATTGACCTGAGATCGGGGTACCATCAGCTGAAGGTAAAGTAGGAAGATATTCTGAAGACCACGTTCCGTACAAGATACGGCCATTATGAATTTGTAGTAATGCCTTTTGGGATAACCAATGCACCTGCTGTATTCATGGACTTAATGAATATAAATTTCCATGAATTCTTGGATAAGTTTGTGGTGGTTTTTATTGATGATATTTTGGTGTTTTCTAAAAGTAACGAAGAGCATTAAAGACATTTAAGGGTTATCTTGCAAACCTTAAAAGAAAAGAAATTGTATGGGAAATTCAGCAAGTGTGAGTTTTGGTTGCAACAAATTTCTTTCCTTGGTCACATTGTTTCTAAAGATGGCATAACTGTTGATCCTGCAAAAACAAAAGTTGTGGAAGATTGTCCAAGACCCACAAATGTAACTGAGATTCGTAGCTTCCTTGGTTTGGAAGGCTATTACCGAAGGTTTGTTTGAAATTTTTAACGGTTATCAAGTCCAATGACTAAGCTAACTCGGAAGGGTGTTAAGTTTATCTGGACAAAAGAATGTGATTATTGTTTTTAGGAATTAAAAAGAAGATTGGTGAATGCTCCAGTTTTGGCACTACCTTCCAGGAATGGTGAGTTTGTTATCTACAGCGATGCTTCATTGAAAGGACTTGGTTTCATCCTAATGAAGAATGATCAGGTAATTGCTTATGCTTCACGATATTTGAAAACTCATGAGGTAAATTACCCTACACATGATTTGGAATTAGCTGTTGTGGTTTTCGATTTAAAAATTTGGAGGCATCATTTGTATGGAGTAAAGTGTGAAATATATACTGATCACAAAATTTTAATGTATATATTCACTCAGAAAGAGTTAAACATGAGACAGAGGAGATGGCTAGAATTAATCAAAGATTATGATTGTACAATTAATTACCATCCAGGAAAAGAAAATAAAGTGTTTGATGCTTTGAGTCGAAAAAGTAATACTTCATTAGGAATGTTGTGTTTGGAACGCGATCCTTTGGTTAAGGATTTGATGAACATTGGCATAGATGTTGTTGGTGTAGTAAGTTCTTCTGTTTTGTTTCAGGTATCAGTGAGATCATCTCTATCAAATAGAATCAAGCAAGCACAGAAGCAAGACAGTGAGTTGAAGAAAAAGGTAGATCTGGTTCAGAAAGGTAAGTTGCCTGAATTCAACATTGATAATGATTTCGTTTTCGGATTTGGGAAGAGATTGTGTGTGCCTTGTGATTCACAGTTGAAGAGAGAGTTGTTATGTGAAGCTCATAGTTCACCATTTTCAGTTCATCCTGGCAGTACTAAGATGTACAGAGATCTGCGGGAGTATTACTGGTGGGATGGAATGAAAAGAGATATTGTTGATTTTACTGTGAATTGTTTGACATGTCAACAGGTTAAAGCAGAGTGGCAGTTACCGAAAGGGATGCTTCAGCCTTTACCAGTGCCAGAGTGGAAATGGGAGAATATATCCGTGGACATTGTTGTTGGATTACCGAAGACATCTCGAGATAATAATGTAATCTGGGTTATTGTTGATTGCTTGACTAAATCTTCTCATTTCCTTGATATACGAGATACTTTTCCCCTAGATCAACTTTCCCGTTTGTATCTTAAAGAGATAGTTAGGTTACATGGAGTTCCCCTCTCCATTGTATCTGATCGTGATCCCAGGTTCACTTCTAACTTTTGGAAAGGCCTTCAGATGTCGTTGGGTACTGAATTAAATTTTTGTACAGCATTTCATCCTCAATCAGATGGGTAGTCAGAATGGACAATTCAGACATTGGAGGATATGCTACGTTCTTGCTCTATGGATTATTAGGGATGTTGGGACCAACATCTATCTTTGGTTGGATTTTAATAAAATAACAGTTTTCATTCCAGCATACAGATTGCACCATTTCAGGAATTATATGGGAAGCGGTGTTGAAATCCAGCTTTCTGGGATGAAGTAGGTGAAAGGAAGTTGATGGGACCAGAATTGGTAGAAGAGATGGTAGAAAAAGTTCAGTTGATTCAGAAGCACATGAGAACAGCTCAGAGCAGGCAGAATAGTTATGCAGATAACCAGAGGAAGGATCTATCTTTCGAGGTAGGTGATCATGTTTTTCTCAAGGTTTCTCCTTGGAAAAGTGTGATGAGATTTGGTAAGAAAGGAAAGCTGAGTCCTAGGTTTATTGGACCATATGAAATTCTGGAGAGAGTTGGATCAGTTGCATACTGGGTGTCTTTACCTCCGAGTTTATCTCAGGTACACAATGTTTTTCACGTTTCTATGTTGGGAAAGTATATGCCAGATCCATCTCATGTTTTGAGTCCAGATGTAGTTCACCTGGAAGAGAACCTATCTTATGTGGAACAACCGGTCCAGATTCTTGACCACATGGAGAAGGTGTTACGAAATAAGTTGATTAATCAGGTAAAGGTTTTGTGGAAAAACCACATGATGGAAGAGGCAACATGGGAATCTGAAAATGCAATGAGGGATAAGTACCCCCATTTATTCGATAAGTAAATAAATTGAGGGGACACAATTTTCTAAAGGGGGGAAGGATGTAACATCACAAGTAAGTAATGAATAATATATATTTTTATCTATGTCTATTAATGATTAAGATAGTGTTTTAGAGGCTTAAAATCAAAATAAATACAATCTTATGCATGGAATACACTAATATTCTTAAAAGATTGTATTACTACATTTTGATGGAAAACCATTTTTAAATCTATCTTTTGATAATTTTATAAGCTATGTTTTTCAAAATAAACTTATTATTTATTATTGGGACATCAAATTTTACTTTGTGTGAATTTTTGGTATTTTCAGACAATGTTCATTTTTTAATGAATAGTGAGAAATACTGCATTTTAAATCAAATCTAAATTTTAATCTAATTTATTTATATGATTATATTATCTTTTGAATTGGTTTTGAAGTGAAATTAGAATATATTTTTACCATTTAATCCAATGGTTGTCATTGGAATCAATTTCACTTTGAAATTTGACTTAAACTAGTGTCAATCTTTTGATACTTATTGTTTCATAAAAACACGCTATTTGACATTACAGTGGTAATTAATTTTTAAATAAATTAATGTGACTTATATGTTTTTAATTTGGTAAAATTGAATTCATTTTTGAATTTGGAATATCAAATCTAGCTTAGGGTGTATTTTTGGTATTTTTCTGAAAAACTTCAATTTTTGATGAATAGTGAAACCACTAAGTGGTACTTATAAAAACTGATTTTTCGTTTAAATGAAATTTTACCACTTCTGTGTTTTGAATTTCAAAAATCCAACATACATGGTTGTCATTAATAAGTAAAATGTGGTTCAATAAGATTAAAATAATTTTTTGGTGAATTGTAACTGTTAAGTTCTTAATCGCGATTAGAGGTAATTAGTGTAGTTTAAGGTAAAAATAATGCTTTAATAAAATGACATGAGATTGACACATGTACTACCCTCATTGTATGTTTCATGTCCAACCAATACAATCCATCGGTCTACTTGGGGACCCCATGGATCCACTTTGTTTGGGAAATGACATAAATAACTTTTTATTTAATGTAAAAGTAAAAATGACAAAAACATGAGATGTTTTACTAAAACAATTTTTACATGGGGTTATAAATATCAGATTTTTGATTATAAATAGTAATTGTAAATCTAAAAATATTTCCTACATCATATTATTTTTTTTTAATTTTTTGGACATTAAAGAAATTAAATTATTTATGAAATCATGATGATGCAGCGATGACCTCATTATTTAACGATTTAAATAAAATTGAATGATAATGTAAAGTCTAAGACCTAAAAATGGCCAAAACCTATTGTATGGGTGTATTTCGAGCCCTTATCACCTTATCCTCGAAACACATCAATGTGGGACCTCTTAAATCAGAATACCATTTTAAAATAAAGGGACTTTTCTTTACCTTCCAAGAGTGCCCCTCCACTCCTCTTATAAAAGGCCCCCACCTCTACCTCCTTACCCACACTCCCAAAGCCTTTGGCTCGGCCAAACCCCACCCATTTTGGCTCTCCACATCCCTCTATTACTCCTTGAAGCCTCGCGTTGGGCAGAAGTCTTCCCAAGGAAGCCTTTGAGCTCAAATCTAAGAGAGTTACCCGATTTTAAGGTAATGTCTTCTTTTGATTCCTTTTGTTTGATTTTTCTTCTCCAACCCCCTAAACTATTTTTATTCTTTTATTTTGTAACAACTACAGTATTCTCAATATACTAGTATTTTGTTATAAGAAGGAATCTATCTACACTTATAGACACCTACATCTAATGGTTAAAGGACATACTGTTTCCGTGGATGGTGAATTTATGCCTCCCGAAACGATGATTGTTCAACATTATTTTAACACTTTCAAAGGTGGCCATTAAGATGTCACTATATTTATATATGATATATAATATGTTTATGTTTTCCTTAATCTTCTGTATTTTTCATTTTGGGCATACTATTATGGTTTCCATTATGGGTAAATGCGATATCTTTATTTAAGGAAGTGCGGACTACCGCCACCTCAAAGTGATTTGATTCGTTAAATACCATATGTGGTATGTATAATGGATGGAATGATGATATTATATATGATATTATACTGGAATTATAATATACCTTTATATAATTATTATTCCATTCTATAAAATACGAAATAGAAATGAAAGTAGCGTTCATGCGTACGTACGACTTACCGTCTGCATGAATGGTGCATTTCATTTCTTACCTCTAAGGAATATGTAATATTATAAATGAATGTATACACTGGATATATATTATATATACATAATGATTATAATTCTGGATATAATGGATACATGAACAACAAGTAATTATAAAGGGTTTATTTTTGACTCAAGTACCAATGATCGTTAAAACGACCGTTATTAACTTAAATAATAACATAGTGTTGATGACATGGCAATAAGTGATATAAAAGGAATAATGAACTTGAAAAAGGTTCTTAAACAAGTAGAAATTAACTCATGTTTATTTTTTAGGAGATTAAAGAATGACCGAGTCAAGTCAGACCCGAGGTATGGGACTTCGTCTCAATCTCCTTTCATTGAGGCATATTTTTTTATACACAACCTTCTTTATATGGTGTATAAACTCCTTTGACTTTTATGTTTATTCAAAAGGAATATTTTTTATACGAAGCATTTACTAAACGACAAAAGGGAATGTTTTTGTCGTACGTATGCGGCGACAATGACTTCTCCGCCACCGTGACCATTATTTGAGTTTCAGTTTCCTCTACAAGCCATACTTTTTTTAAAAGAAAAATAAATACCATGTTTTACTTTTCTTTTATTTTGGTATTGAAAATGGTTTTCATAATGTTTTTATATCAATGTGTTTTATTGATATCTTGTGATTGAAATGTGTAAATGTTGAGTTTCCTTTATGCATGTTTTATGTGATACGATTATGTTGAGGTTCTTGGGAATTATTATGAAGACGGGTGGTTCAATGATAAACTAAGGGCGGGTGAGCCCGATATAGATCTCCAATGCATTGGGTAACGCGAAGGAGTGAAACATCAAGGTTTCTCCTAAGAGATTTAGGGAATATACTATGATGGGTATTCCAAACGTAATCAAGAGGGTTACTCACTACGTAAGAATGTTATGAATGCCTCAAATTACCTTTATGTCTTATGATTTCTACGATTTATTCATGATTTGATGAGGTATGTTAATGTGCTTATGTTTTATGGGTAAAGTATGATTTCATTCTTATGTATATATGTACCCATGTTTCCTTTCCATATTTTTATATCCCTTACTGAGATTTTTATGCTCATCCAAAGTTTTTCTGAAATGTTTTTCACAGGTCAAGGGAAAGGTACATGATTTGATGATAGTGTCAAAGAAGTGTCAAGAAATAATCCTTGTTTTATTTTAAATATGTTTCCATTGATGGGAAAGAAGAATACTATCTTTATGTAACCACTTTGTTTATATGTGGAATGTAATGCAAGTTTTATGATCTAATTCTCTAAAACTCTAAACCTAAAAAGATCCTCAATGTGTAATCTTTCAATAACTCAAGATTAAGTAATGTTTAAGGTCGGGCCTTATAGTTCTTCATCATGGTAATCAGAGCCAGCGGATCATGGAGCGGCTGGTGGAATGACCCTCAGTGTAGCTGGGGGAACCCAAGCTGGTTCCTTTGGATTGTTGCACCACTCCATAGGGTTTGGTGAGACATTCCATGCCCTCTTGTCATATGTTCTGGCATCAACCCTGTCCACAGGGAAGGATGGTCAGGGTCACCTAAAGGTAGCTCACCAAGGGAAAGTAGTTCTTTCCCCAACATCCCTGGCCTTGGATTTCTGTAGTTCGATCGTCACATTATAGTTCGTTTAGATAGGAGGTCATCGACCAACTTCTTCTGTTAAGAAAGTTACTGACGCAACACAGCTTTTTCGGGGTCGTCCATCATCTTCTACACTATGTCGGATGGGTTGGATGGTTCAGTGGCTTCGAGATTCTCTTTACCCTTACTGTGATTTCGACTAATTACTAATGCCTCGGTGGGCATAGGGAGACCTAGAAGGATCCTCTATTGATGAGTAACCCTCCTAGAGGGGTCCAATAGCTTTGGAACGCCTTTATGGGAGGTCCCCATCTAGGATCTCTAGCTAATTTTCCTCTTCTAATAGGGTGTCCATATTGACTGCAACTCTACCTAGGGGCATGTTTCAATGTCGCCTATCGAGTCAGGTTGTAAATGAATAGGACTGTAGATAAAGGTTGCATATTTCCCCCATCCACAGATATGTAGGTGGGGTGAATCCTCATTGATAATCATGCAAAGTACCTTGATACTCAGAATGCATTGCTATTGGAGGGACCTACATTGACTTGGTGACTCAGGGTGCTAGGCCAAGGGGATTGCGACCAAATCGACAAGACGACATTGATCGCCAATGTCTTCAAAATGATCTTACCTTCTTGGATAAAACAATCTCTTGTAACGAAGGTCGAAGTGTGTCTCCCAGATGGTTTAACAGAAACACTCAACTTCATCTAGGGTGAGGGATTCCAGCGTGTAGAAATTCGGCACTACCGAGGGCCAAAATATCTCAAGGAAGTGGTCCGCTGCGAGGATATTCTCTAAGATCCTTGTGTCAGATTCAGTGTCTTGTCCACCCACTCATCAACCGATGGAATCTAAACAACCTATAGCGATACCGAAGTAGACTGCTGGGATGGTAGGCTGGCTGGTGGAGAATATGACGAGCGAGCTAACAAACCACGACATCTTGGGTTATCCTCCGAAGAGTGTGGCGACTTAGCCACCACATCACGGTAGGATGGGCTGACGGCCACAGTTCCTGGTGTAGGGGATAGGGCACAAGAGATGGGTCGTACTTCCACTCACCCACCATTGGTCCCCAGAATAGATCTATGTGATCTCTAGTCGAGGTACAGAGTGCTTCGAGTGATGAAGGTGGTGATTGCATGATTGTAACCTATCGGGTTGAAAATTTTTCTTCCTCCTAGATATACCCGGAGTGGGAGGTGGGAATATGATGGACCTCGCATTCCGGTAGTACTAGGCTGATGCACCACCTTCCTGACCTAGACCATGATTCGGAGGAGCAAGGGGAGGGTTCTCATGATGATTTATACTCTGCCTCAGAGTCTGAGAAGTAGACTAGTTTGATCTCTATCTGGACCTTCCAAGAATTCTTCTTATGGAGTTGACGGCACACCTTCCTGCCCTAGGATGGCTCTTCAGAATAGGGTGGATTTCTAACACAAGGATGTCCTTCAGCCATACTGGTGTTGGGACGGAGAGGGTGTCCACCTAAGTAATCTGGGGTGTGAGGATCACTATGATAGTTATCAAAGGGGACATGGGGAGGACCACTGTGGGTAGCTCTGGAGTGGGTAAGACCCCCGCTGGAACTAGTAGAAGCATGGGGGGGGGGGGCTCCCTCCTTGTTTACTCTAGTGACTTCAGTATGAGGAGGGTCCTCATACTGGTCGAGCTGAACAAGTGTTGGGCCTCCGTGTTGGGCATTGGTGAAGTGAAGCCAACCCTCACTCTGATTCACGGGGTGAGGAGGACCTTCTGTAGTTGATACAAGGGAACGAGGAGTGTCCCACATTAGAGAGCAGTCAGATGTGCAACGTCCCAATACAAATGGTCTGTGGTGGGAGGAATGACTACATATCTGATATAGTGGGAACGGGAGAGACATCCATACTGAGTGTCACCACAGCATGGAGGACCCTCATTTAGATTGAATGTGGCACGTGGTGGACCACCATGCCGATCTTGGAAGCAGGGAAGGCCCACATTCTCCATAGTAGTAGTACGGGGAGGACCTCCGTACTGGGTGGAATTGATACGGGTTATCTCGTGGTAACCACTGCCTGTGCAGACGACCAAGAGAGTTGACCAAGCCTGCATGTGGGGCAGCTGGGGCTTCGATCTAGGTCGGTCATATAAATTTCCCTTCTCAGCATATAGAGGGAGTTGGTGATATGTGTCAGTGGTGGATTGGGCCACAATAGCCGCTGATGTTGATGCCCCTTAGAAAATTTCCTGGCTAGGCTAGCCTAGATATCCCCTACCTCATCGACGTATGATAGGGATTTGTCAACATGTTCCAGGGATAGGCTCTCGAAAACATTATATGTTGGAGTGGGGAGTAGTGGCTCCCTGCACGGCCCTCGGGGGTGGAATTGAAGATGAGGTGTAGATGCCTCTAAAACCTAGCAGTACATATTCCAAGTCAGGATAATAACCTTTTCCTCATACCGGCATATGAGTTCATTGATCACCCTTCCTTGGATGAACTCCAAGGGAGAGATGTGGTGGGGGCTCCCAGCGAATGTGTCCATTCATACCGTCATGGAAGAGGTGGAACCGTGTAGGACTGTAGCACTGGTACTACCCCTGCCCCAGCGTTAGTGGACAGGTGGTGATCGAGCTCCCGGTGCAAGAGCATGGTTTCTGAAAGCTAGGAGATTAACTCATCAGTGCTGAAAGAAAATTGGAATCAATGACTAGTGCCCCAATTCCATTTTGTCTTCCATGGCTGGTAAGATGGATCCACGCTGGCAACGTCATAGACTAGGACGTCAAATTTTTTGACCGCCCCAACTTCTGGGGATTTTCATGCCAGGCCCATTATTTTCTTGGCGGGACCCGATGTCAGACAGCTGGATCTGGTGACATGCTAGTACATTAATCTCTCGAACACTACTAATCATCATATTGAGCAGAAGATACTTCACACCGAGTTCATCATTTATATTTCTGATAAATTCATCGGGGTGTGCATGTCCATCTTGTTTGAGGATGGTGGTGTTGTTTATTGCCTTGCATTCCCGCTTTCCATAGGCGGGCGACATCCGTTATTGGTTCCAGAATGTTAGCCCCTTGATCAAAACAGGATGATGGGATGTCGGTTCTTCCTTCCAGGGATTTATCTTCTTAACTCATCACATAGTCCGGGTCTCCTTATAGATTTAAGACGTTGTTCACGGAACTCATCCTAGTGCCATATCTTCATAGACACATGTTAATTACACTGCTTCTATCAGGACATTCCAAAGGGTGCAGTCAGGGCAGAAAACTTCAGTCAGGGGAGTAGTCACGTTGGACATCACTGGTGTGTCTAGGCACTGGGACACTGGCGTGTCTAGGTTTCACCCTCTTATTATAGGGATTCCCGAGGGTGCAGAAACACGAGGCATTCCACGTTGAACATGATGAGTTTTTATTCCATAGGCAGGTATCTGGGGGTTTGCTCAGGTTCCCATGTTTATCATAGGGTATGTCGAGAGTTTAACGTCTAGTAGAGATGGATCAGAATGATCATAACACCGATTAGAGTGGATCATATGGGTACAACCCCTGGAGGGAACACTGATGTCGGTGCTAATGTGTGGTTAGCTTCCCAGTTGTTGTTAAGAGGAATGTTGAATGAGGTGGCATGATACGACGAGGATGTGGCTGCCCAGGTAAGAATTAGAATGGATGATGGAGGGTTTAATAAACTAGGTGTAGAATGAGATGGTTACAACCCATGGACAACGGTGATGTAGGGCTTCAGTATTAAATATACCTTCTATGTATCCCCACTGTAGGGAATCAAAGTCCATGAAGTTCGGTCTAACGACTGCTTACCGCCGATTGGGGATTTTAATGGATTTCCACTGGATGGTGGATCACAATGACATACCGCTGGATGGGGTCGCAATGGATTACCACTGGACGGGGTCATAACGGCTTACTGTGGGACATGGTCGAACCTCAGTGAGACTTTATACATACCTTATCTAGGAGATGAGGATCATACCCATCTAGTTCCTGTGAGATGAGTGTCGGTGAACCGACGTGGAGGAGGACCTAGGGTCCAATGGTTATTGGTAAAGAACCTCAGGGAGGTGTCCTACGTACCTTGCACTAGCAAGGATAAGGTTCACATAGTTTTGGTGGGTGCAACAGCTTAACGCTGACGAGGGGAATAATGACTTACCGCTGATTGAGGTCCAAAATTTATCATCATGCATGATGGGGGTGAACCGACATGAAAGAGGACCTAGGGCCAAAATAGATGGTGTACTTGAACCTCATGGATACTTCCTATGTACCCTACCTTAGAAGGGATTAAAGTCCATGCAGTTCAGAATGAGTGGGAAAACCGACATGAATTAGGGTCAGAGCGACCGGGTGTTGGGCTTGAACCTCAGAGAGGCTTCTTACGTACCTTTCCCTAGCAAGGATCAAAGACCACATAGTTTAGAAGGGGTGTTTGGTGAACCGGCATGAAGATTATTGGGACCAATGGATGGTGGTCTTGAACCTCAGGGAGGGTCCCTATGTACCCTTCCTTGGAAAGGATCAAAGACCCCATAGTTTAGGTGTTTGGTAAACTAATGTGAAGATGGTCGGAACCAATGGATGGTGGGCTTGAAATTCAGAAAATCTTCCTACATATATTGTCTTGGAAAGGATCAAAGTCTTCATAGTTCAGAAGGGTTTGGAGATTACACACTAGGTTGCCCTAAGAGGATGTCATGATCGACGCTTTCTCAAAGACCACATGAGTTGTGATCGATGTGAGAAACAAGCGACAGCAATGATCTGACGATCACATCGCAGAAGGTGCTTCTGCGGGAAGAAGAGTGGGGCTGATGCATAGGTAGTAGCCCAAAAAAGGAAACAGGGGATTACGCATGGTTAGCAGCCCAAGATGATGGATATTGGGTATTACTTCAGGAGGGAGGCACGGGTGATGACAAAGCCTAGAAAGAGAGGGATTTGGCACATAGTAAGAGAGGAAGAGCAGGGGTGCTGCCACCTACAAAGAAAGCTAGGGGCTTACACTAGGGTGGTTTCCCTTTTCCCGTTGATGGACACCACATCGATAAAGAGGATTTCATTCCAAGTGATGAATGGTCTCACTCCCATGGAGGCCAGTGGGTGTAAATAATTCCCAAGGTAGAGGAGCCCCATGTGCAAAGCATGGGGAGAGGTTACAGTTTAAATTCATGTGCTGAGGACAGAGGTGTGTGGCAGTTTAACATCCTGCAGCTCAGACGAGGTGGGTGCGCTCTACACACCTAGGACATACATAACCAATACACGCCCACCCTTGATGGATGGATGGAATCAACAATGTCATGGTGAGGGGGTGTTATGGAGTGATCTATCGGGGGAGGGGTGTCCACGTTAACATGGTTATACAAATAAGCAATAGCCGTTTGCGTGCCTATGCAAAGAAGCATGGAGCAAAGCAACACAATGTGAAGTATCATTCAAAGGACTTTGAAGTTAATTCATGAAAACCTACAGAGACACATGTGAAAATGACTTTTAGAGCAAAGGGGTTCATAGGTAGAAGCCTTGGGAAGCTCTCGTGCTCCATAAAGGGGAGGGGATTTTTGAAGGGATGTGCTTCACAAAGTGAAGTCACATAGGAAAGTCATAGGTCATAAATACATATGGGGGGATCTTCGCGAAGTAGAAAGGAATCCGCGAAGCAATGCCTAGCGAAGCAAGGGTTCCTCGCTAAGCAAGTTGTGGTGATGCAATGCGCTTCATGTGGAACAGTGACCCTTCCTTAGCATGTGGGTCGCATGTGTATGGAGGGTGTTTGTCGAAGCATAGACACTACGTGGTGACCCGAGACTCCATAGGGATCCCCTTCCATCATGAAGGCCTGTGGGCCTCGCGAAAGGCATCCCTCTCGGAAGAGGGGTTCAAATAAAGCATAGGGGATGAACTTCGCAAATAAAAAGTTCGTTGAGGAGCTCATGGTTTGTAGAGCTAGAAGTGCTTCTCTATTTGAGATCTAAGAATGTCAAAGGTCGGATGATCCATCCATTGGGCTCGTGGGGATCCCTGTATCTATAGGCAAGAGGCTTCACGAAGTAGAGCTCCCTTGGTGCGAAGACATAGTTTGATCCAAGGCGGGTCGTGAACATCAAATGGGTTCGCGGAGCCTTCCACATCCTTGTTCCACTGCGGGGTCGTGAACGTAAAAGGGGTTTGTGGAGCATCCCACCTATTCTGTAATGATGTTATAGAGTAAACTGTTAAGATATATTTTAGAATTACAATACAAGGATGACAAAAAATATTTTGTGTTGTGGGTAATATGTATTTAAAAAAAAATCATATTGGTATAATATAACCTATAATAGAAGACTAAAATTAATATAAAAATTCAGGAGGATGCATCCCTTAAGATAAGTTCAAATTAAAAAAAGAAAAGCTTTGTAGAGAAATAAATATTGGGAAAATAAAATTATTATGACTATCATGAAGGTGTGTTTAATAGATGTAATTGAACATGTTATAATGTAATTAATTTTATTATTATTCACTTTGAAAAATTTAAAAATTTATATGACATGGGATATACCCAAAAAAATTAGAAATGATTAAAAGTGACTTTCTATATGGAGTTTCCTAGGAATCATTTTATATGAAAAAGAATTGTTTAAGTCAAAAGAATATATCAATGAATAAAAGATATTTTTAGACAATAAAATGAGAAATGAAGTCAATGCGATATATAAAAGTGGTATTATTTTTACACATATCACATTTTTATTTGTAAATTAAGGTAGTTTGATTATGAAAATTGGACAACCTCACACTCCATAAATAGGTTATTGAAGAATACCCCCTATCTATGTTGATTTTATTTATACAATGTATTTTACTAAATACTGTAAAAATTAAAATATTGTTGCATATTTTATAATGGTGAATTTTTATTATTAAAATAAAAATAAGAAAATAATATATATAACTTTTAATTGGATTAATTAATGAGAATATCCATATGGTATTAAAGGTATTAATATTTAAATAAACATCAACATTTGAAATAATTTAAAATGTTTGTAAAGAATATTTTTGACATGTATTTCTATAAAATGTTGATTTATATTCTGTACTATAGATTTACACCAATTAATTGACAATATAAAAGTAAAATATTTTAGTATCATATCATTTATGTTTTTTTTGAATAAGGGGAAGAAGAGAAAGAAATGTTGAATGAGGAAAAGATATAACATTTTGGAAGGAGACTATGTTTAGATAGTTTTTTATATTTATTTAAAATAAATGGGGATATTGAAGTTTACATAGATTTTATAAATGGTATATTAATGTTCATTTGGTTTCAAGGAGTTTTATTTTTTCCATTAAATTATGATAATTCTTCATGAGAAACATAACATTTAGAACACTGAAAATTTTAATGTAAAAATAACATTTGATCAAAAACTCCACTTAATTTTATGTGTTTTTTATATTAACTTGTGATTGAAATAGTATATAAAAATAGATATAAACCTAATCATCCAATGAATTATAACTTTCTCATGAATTGTGTGGTTTCATAGATATTACAAGAAATCTATGAGCAGATGTTAATAAGGTTTGAAGATTATAAAAACAAATAATAGATTTTAATACAATTAAAAAAATTAAAATTTTATAATTTAACTTCTATTTTGACAAGTTTTTTATAATCTCAAATTTAATAGATTTGTAATGATTGAAAATTCTGTAATTGTCATTGTTTATCCTAAAGTAGGGTGAAAAAAACATTTTTAATCAAATAACCAAAAACAATGTTGACAATTACATAAAAAATAAATTTTAGGTTTTATAAATGTGTTTATATTAATCCATGGGTTGATGAAATTTAAAATAACTCTTAGAAAATTTGAATTGTTTTGGGGATTTTATAAAAAATACCAAAAAAGGTAACCTATGAAACCATTGTTGAATATCATGATATACAATTGAATATTCCCTAAAGATAGTAATGGTCTATTTTTAGTATATTTAAACTAATATTCATTTAAACAATATACTCATGTGTTTTTATGAAAAATAATCAATCTAATTATGAAAAAACAATTAATTTTACCATTATAAAAAATTTTAGGAAATCTTAAGTAATTGTGAAGGATATCCTGTAGTTTATTTTTAGTGATTTTGAATATTTACGTTTTTGTGAATTTAAGGAAATATAGATTATGAAATTTCTTGAATATGATTTTTTGTGGGTATGAGGAATTTAAACTTATAAAAATGAAAATTTTTAACTTGATTTCACTACTAAAATATTGTTTTAAAAAATTTAATTGATTGATTTGGGTTAAAATATTTATTGCATATGATCATTATTATAATTTGATAATGTCAGAATTAAACGGTGTAAGGTAAAACTATATGATATAATAAAAAATATATTTCTATGGACAGGTGTATTTGTAATACATCTATGTTACTCATACATGATGGTTAGAAAAAAATTAATATAGTGACTTTTTATTTATTATCTTATATTAACAAAATAACTCTTATAAAGATAATATAACATGTTACATTATAATATGATAAACATATATGTATCATTGGTTATTATGGGATTATTGGGTGATCAAATTCAATAACTTATCTTAATAAATTCCATTATTCTCTTATTTGAAGTCCATATTTTACAGCTAGAAGATAACTCTCATATTAACCAATTACCACAATATATTATATGTAATCCTATACACCATTAACATGGTCTAGGAATACATAATCAATTTTTTAAGGATATTAGTTATTTAGATATGGTTACTAAATTTTGTATCCTTCATTCCAATCTTATAGAAACACATGGTTTTATCTCATCTCATGTGTCTACTCCATTTAGAATTTTCAATCATGAATCAACAACTTATCAGGAGATGTATATATGGGGTATCTTATGAATATATTCTTTATTTTAAAGAATTCAAATGGTACCATATTTATAAACTACAATGCCTGGGTGGAATAAATTTAGAGGGGTTTTTCTTCAAATTTGAGTACCACATGTTCCCTAGTATGTAACATTTCTACATTCATTGTGTATCTATGATTATACAATACCTAATCTAGAAGAATATTTATCCTTAAAAATTCTTATATTTTTATAGTTGAATATATTTTCACCATTAACATGCACCATATGATGATATTACTAAACAATAACCTCGACTCTTTAGTTTCATTGGAAATGGGTTATCTTAAGATTACTGGTATCATTGGATTCGTCCTAGATTTTTTTTAATATCATAATATATCTCAATTTAATAAAAAAATTTCTCTTGGTTAATTTTGAAAAAAATATTAAAATTTAAAAATTAATCCTAGTCAATCACTATGAATTTGAATCATTTTTTATCAATCTATTAGGCTATATCAATGGATAAATTCATTAACCAATTAAAAATAGGATAGTTTTTTAATCCATGCAAAGTTTCAATAATTAAACCATGCATAACCAAAATATTGATAATCTATTTCTATGATGATTCATATTCCTTGGATATTTCTTGTGGATTTCAAATTTGAATTCCAAATTGAAAATTTGGAACCTTTCCTGGATATTATTTTGAAGATATTTAAACCTATTTAAAGGTAATTTAAATATGGTTATATTTGTTTATATTTTAATTAAATATGAAGATATTTTTTTACATCATGATTATTTCATTTGGAGATATTATTAATCATATCTAGTCTATATTTATTAATATTTTAAAAAATTAAATTTATATAGGGATATTGATCGAGATTATTCCACTTTCAAATATGGGAATAAAAATTTTCAACATTTATAGTGAATGATATTACTTTTTACGGTGACATCAAAATAATTACAAAGAATGTAAAACTAAATATTTATGAAAATATTGAATATAAAATATTATATGGATTTTAATTATTCCAAATTTTAAAAACGATAAATAAGGATATGTATGTAATTCCATAATTGATATCTAGAAGGAATATTCATGATTGTTATATGTGATAGTTGATAATTTTTTAAGATTATAAAAGAATAAAATCTAAATAAATTTAGGGTCATTATGAAATCTTTATCGATATTTTTGATATCCATTAAAGATCAATGTAATTGATTGATAAAACTATAAATCTTAATAAATAAATGAATAAGTTTAATAAATGTATTTGAATCTTAAAATTTTATGAAAATAGTTTTTCTTTTTTTATTAAATATTCATTTTAAACATGGATAATTAATTCTTCTTCAAGACATCCAATGGTTCGAGGATAACACATTACACTAATTCAATTCACATTATCATAATAGTGAATCTTTTCTGACTCATATTTCACTAGTAAAATAACAGAATTAGTAACCCACATTTGGGGTAATCTTTATAAAAATTTATACACCAATACAATGTCTGATTTATTTCATTGAATATATGTATGTTCAGGATTAAATTATGATTTTATTTTTATAATATAAATTTCCAAAATATTTATTTGAATTATATATAATAAAAATATATTTACACTCATTCTCTCCCATTAGTGTTTTGCCCACAACTAGTTATAGACAACACATAACTAATAAAATATAAATAATTATTTTTTTAGTGAAATAAATTTTAAATTTATGTATTACCAATATTGAAAATTATTAAATTCACAAAGTAACATTTATAATAAGTGACTTATATGATTAAAATTTCAATATAAAAACATTCTTAATATAAAAATTTCATATTCATTAAATATTTAATAGGAATCATATACGACTAATTCATATATATATATATATAATGAGATGGTAGCTTCGCAAAAATGTTCAACCGACAAATGATGTTTTACTATGTTACAAATTCATAAGGATTCAGCACAGACCATTTGGATCCACACTGATTAAGTAGTTTTGGAATATTTAAAAATATTTTTTTAACATCAAACAACATCATATTTATTTTCATTGTGGGGTGGTTTTTTAATCATGTAAATGAATTTGTATTAATTATAAAACCTCATTTTTATATAGTCTATATTTTTACAATCACAATACTCTAATGTTTCACAAGGTGTTATATAAAACCATGTAACTTTTTGATTACTAGCTATATTATTCCAATCTTATATACACCTAGTCATCTTTACAAAAAAAATATCATTTAATAGAAATAGAATTTTCAAACCAAAAATATTTTTTGAAAAACCATGGAATGAATCATGTGGTTTTATAATACTTTTTTCCTAATTGAAATTTTCAAAGTCATCATTAATAATGTCATTGTTTTTTTTCTCAAAATAAATATATACCATAACATTTAATAAATACCATGGTATGAATCAAAATATAATATCTTGACTTCATTTTTCAAGTTTTTTCTTATTTTTTATTTATTGTAACATTTTATGATTCTATTTATAAGATACAGTGGAATTTTTAGAACATGGAAATAAATAATAAATAAAAACTGTGAACACTTACATAACATACAAGGGGTTTTTTTATTTTTTTCGTTTTTGTTTTATAAATTGAACTAATTACTGACTATTGGATTCAAGTCACTTCAAGTGATCCACCAACTACGGGAATTAGGAATCATATTTGTAAAAATCCTCTTACTTTCATGTACATCTCTAACCAGGAGTATAGATATAAAATATGTATAGATCGGTCTTCTATAGATTTTAATAGTCGTATTTCATATGTATAATTATATTAAAGTATTAATATTATTTTATAACACTTCTCTAATTATTGATATAGAATTTTAAGAGATATTGTTTTTCATAAATAAACATATATTATTAATGGATTTTAAACTTTTACAATGATCAAAATAAATCTAACAAAACATTATTTAAATTTAACTCTTGAACACCACAAAACTAATGATTAATTATTTAAAATTCATTTTAGTCCTAGCCACAAAATCAATGATTTACATTCATGGTAGTAAAAAATTATATATCATATGAATCAAAAATTACATTATTTAAAATAATTAATTAGACTAAAATACAACAATCTCGAGTTAGAACTAAAATAACAATAGATATATTCCCCTTAATAACTACATGAAATAGATAAGTTAGGATTGATAAACATATATCTCAGGGGAAGGGTTTCCCTTAAACACTAAAATACATATGTTAGACTATTTTATTTTCACTAAAATATAAAATAACCAAATAAATGAGTAAATGAAATATTATAAACAAATTAAAAAATTAATACATATATTAAAATTTTATAACAAAATAATTTTAAAATTAAATAAAAGATATGATATGTGTAGATAAATTCTACAATAGATATACACTAACCACACCTCTAAGGTCAATGTTTTGAATAAATCCCTCCAATGGATAATTCAATGATTGGAGACTTAATTGAAACTAAAAATAAAATTGGAAAAACCCAACTACATATTTAGTAAATTACAATGGTTTGGGAGACTATATAAATACACCTTATACGAATTCCCCTCATGGGTTTAACTAAAAAATCCACAAAAAACTGTTATGATAGGTTTTAAATTTTGAATATAATTTTAAGATAAGAACATTATTACATTTATTAAAATAAAATTAATCTCAATGAATTTTAATTGATCCTATTTTATCAACAGAAGAGACATGTATCAATATAAAAATACCATATATTTTTTTAAAGTATGTACTCACTCACATACTTTCATTAATCTAAATATTGTCATTGAATAATCTACTAGGATTTATGGCATACAATCTTCATCCAAATCCTAAAAACCCCATTTGGACAACTTGGATGTGATATGACCCTTACAAGCCATACATTCCCACTAATGTATTAGTTGATAGGCACCACACAAAGTTAGAGAAAAATTATGACTATGGATTTCAACTTCTTACACTATAATCATAACTTGTGGAACTGGTAATAGATTAATTATAACTTATGAATAACTATTCACTATATATTTTTGGATAGATATATAATGGTTATAACATGTTTCAAACAATTAACAAAAAAAGAATAATATAAAATATTATGTACTTTCCTTGAAATCCTATTTATATAAACAACCCAAAATCATTTTATAAATATCCAACCAATTAGCTTCCCAAATAATCATACTCATAATTAACAATTATAAAAAAACAAATATGGGTAACGAGATTGTAAAATCCAAAATAATATTCCTTTTATCCTAAAATAAAAACATGATTTTCCTAACAAAAATATTTTTAATCAGGTTTAAAATAATTTATAATCTTCCAAAATAGGTCTTTAATAATCACATCATTATTCAGTATGCTAATAAATATGATAGATCAGTCAAAAGAATTTTTTTAAATAAACTAAATTTTATATTTAAAGAAATCATAATTTTGAATTTCATTCAATGAACGAATTGTGATAAACGTTTTATGAGAAAAAATATCATTATAATTAGTAATATTATTATTTTATATATAAAAGTTCGATTAGTGGGAGAATTATTATAAAAATCATTGTATAGTAAGTTATTACTACCATATAGTTGATAATAGATATTTATGTTTGATTCGTTTTCCACCACAATGTATATAAAATACAGTATTGAAAAATTGAACGTGTTTTGAGTTTTATTATATATAATTAAAGAGGAGTAAAACTAACTTCACTAATGAATTATTCCATGGAAGTTAATGGAGGTATTATTTGAGTTTCTACGTCTGGATGTGTTTACAAGATAATTTGTATGTTCTATCTGTTGGTAAAATAAATTTTTTTAACACTATAGATTACCTTGTAGTATGTTTCATTTATGGATATGTAATTGGTGGATGAATGATATGTTTTATCATAAAGGGAGGAATCCATGCTTAAATATACCAAAATAAAAATAATTCAAGTTCGTGTCAAAATAACATAATGTCACAAATGATTAATTGTAGACATGTCATGTTCCAATACAATGTGTCATGCTGCAATACTGTTATGCAAGATTACGAAATCCTAGGGATGAGTTTTTTAAATAATGAATCACATTTTAGTTTTTTCTTATTAATGATGAGTAAATGGTAATATCTAGATATTTACCAAGAAAATGGAGTTTGTGTTGGTTGGGCATATATTGTTCCATAGTACAAGTTCTTGAGTTTTTTTACCATGTTGTAAATGTATTACTATGAGCTATATTTTTCAAATGAGAGTGTATTTATTCCAAAACATGATGTTTTACAACATGGTGATTCCAAAATTGGCATAAGTTTGTATTTATTTTAAGATGAAGACAAATTTCCAAGAATGCATTGGCCATGCAACAATTGAGGTGAGTCAATTAAAATATATAGAATCCAATGTGCCTTTATTTTAGGAATTTTATCAGATTTAATTTAAAGGATATTTACATTGATTTTTTAGATTCACTTATGTGTGAATTATTTATGGATTTAATTAAAGAAATTTAAGGAATATTTATAGAAGGTATCATATAGACATTTATGTGAAACTCACAAGAATTATTTCATCAATGTTCAAGATTATATTTTATAAAGAGTATACAATATTTATATAGAATAATTCATTGAATATGAATATAAAAATCATTTTTGTAATATGGATCATTAAATTGCTTGTATCATTTATCTATATAGATATTTAACATATTCACGGTGGAAAGAAAAAATATATATTCATTTTTTTAATATATATTTAACCAATATTTTTTATGTATTATATGGAATTTCATTGATATTATTTGGAATGAATTTAATAAATAGATATTTCTTCCATCATAGAGATTGAAATAGAATTTAGTCATAATAAAATATTTTACTAGATATTTTCTTCGAGGATCCAGAGAAGGAACGATGGGTAATTGGACAAGATATGTTTGAAAATTAAATAAAAATATATTTATAGAATATCTAGAATACATTGGTGATGAAATGTCACATGATGTAATTTAATAAAATATAAATAAGGTGAATGGACAAATATCCACAACATTCTCACAATAATTTGAATATCTATAGGAGTGAAAACATGGAGATTACATCAATGATAGAGAGATATAATTATCTATAAAAAGTGTAATATGATCATTGATCAAGGAGTTAAGAAATAAAAATATGTACTAGAATAAAAAAATAGGATAAAACAATTGTATCTCAATGAATAACATACTAGGGAAGAGTAAAAAATAATTATTCCTTGAAGACTCATTTACATTCATTAATTAATGTAATATGGTGTTCATAGTGATATTCAAAAATTTCTTGTGAAAATATGTAATGATGTAAAGAACCAATAACACTTTTCTACACTCAGTTCGTCAACAATATCATTTATATTGATTCTGTATTAGCTTTCATGCTAATATTTTTTTTCTTTTATTGAGATTTGAAAAAAGATAAAGGGGTGTCCCTTTGAATTTAAGGCAGCATCTCAAAATCAATAAAAGGTGAGGCACCCCAAACATGAATTGACCTTTCCTAAAACCACCCTTAATAATAGTGTTCAATGTATTTTTGTACATCAACATATTGTAGTTTTATTCCCTATATATTATAATATTATGAGTGCCACAAGAGTTATTATTGTGCCTTGAGTGCATGCTTTATCCACTTTCTTCAATTCAATTTTTTGATGTGAATTATTTCTGTTGTCTATGAAAACTAGATGTAAGAAAAATAAAAGAGGGAAGAATGGTAAATAAAAGGGGAATAATGTGTCAACTCACATAATTATCCTCATATTCCATGGTGATTAATTAATAAAGAGAATGAGAATATAAAATTGATGGCAGATTCTCTCCCTTATTTTTATTCATCCATTACCCACACAAAAAGTGGAATCACAATTCACCCAAAATAAATCAACATATACATTTTATAATCATTTTTAATAGTTATAATAATAATAATAATACAAAAAATATAAATAACAATACTAATCGTGATATCTAATTATTGGAAAAAATTCATCACACACAAACATATGTGTTTTCCCCTCCAATAAAATAATAATAATAATAACAATCTTAGTACATTACAAAATAAATAGGCACATGAGAATAATTGGCTTTGAACTAGAGATGTAAACGTAATCCCCTCCCCAAATAGGCCATTAGAACCAACACTCATGGGAATAATAATAATAACAATAATAATAATAATAATAATTATTATTATTATTATTATAAAATGGGAAGAATATGATACCAAGAGACCATAGTCCTATATAATAAATTAGGAAAATATGAAGAATGGAGTTTATAATGATCAACCTTCATTAGAACATGAGATCTAAAGGAGTTGCATCAAACCAAAAAATTAATAATAAGAACGACCCATGTTATATTTATCATCAACCAACTCAATTGTTTCATAAAAATTATGTAAATCGTCAATTGATATAAATCCAAAATAATTCACACAACCATACCATGTGATTGGATCATCCTTGAGATGTAATTATTTTTTTACAAATTTTCCACTATCACCAAAGAATTCATATTGATCTTCATGTACCTTAATTTACATTATCATCGAAGATCCAATGTTATTATCATTTCATCAATCTCAACCTTAAGTTTAGTTGATTACCCATAACAGAAAAAATATCTTCCAATTAACCTTCAAACTAAAGACAAATAACCTTTACAGAAAAAAATAAATATATTGTATAGTTATTATTATAACCCAACTATATTATATTAACCATCTTTTTAGTTCTGAGAATGTTTATTATAGAATCTACTGAAGTTTTAAATTCTCTATTATAGTTATTAGAAATGTGATTCAACCAAAAAAAATATCTAACAAAAAATAATGATGTATGAAATAGGTTCTCAATATTATTTTAAATATATTTCCCTAGAATAAACATAAAAAAATCAATAACATTAATAAATAAAATTATAAGTATCCTGAAAAAATAATATATGAGACTCTAGAGAGCATGATCATACTCGTAATAAATAAATATATCGTCCAATGATTATTTTCCCATTTTGGAGAAGAGACAAGTCAAGAAAAGATGAAAATTATATTTTTGAACACATACCATAGTAGGAAGTCTATGATTAAAGAATTTGTAAATCAAGTTATAATAAGAATGTTGAATAGAGATATTGTTAAATTTTTTGAGTCAACATAATTGGTAATTGTGTCTTCTAATAAAAAAAGGTGGAAGATATTGATGTTAAGAACTGCATCCCTAGCGTGTTACCAAGAAATGATATCCTTAGATGGAATAAATCGATAATCAAAAATCACTTTCTTCATAACTAGAGGTATATTATCAATATATTCAAGCCTATAAATAATCAGTAAATTAGAAAGAGAATCAATCAATTGTACAAGATCAAATAAAGTAGTACTAGCACTACGCCTAAATAAGCATTTAGAGGCGGTGTAAACCATCGCTAAATCGTGTGTTGGCAATAAATTAGCGGTAGTTTTTTAAAACCATCATCTAACAATTTAGCGGCGGATTTTTTTTCATTTAGCGGTTGATTAACTCACTGCTAAATTATTTTTAAATTTTTTTTATTGTCATAATTATTTAGTTTTATTTTTTATCTGTTATTTATTATTGGATATTTATTATTTATTATTTATTATTTATTATTTATTATTTATTATTTATTATTTATTATTTATTATTTATTATTTATTATTTATTATTTATTATTTATTATTTATTATTTATTTATAATTATTAATTTTCATAATTATTTTATTTAATTATTTTTATAATTACTTTATATATTTACTTATTTGCTTAATTATTAATTTATTTATTTAATTTATTTATTATTTATTATTTATTATTTATTTTTACCATGCTCATACCCATATTTATGAACATGCCCATGCTATATATAGAAATTCTACGTTGGTGAGATTTGAACCCCTTACCTCTTGTTTATTTTCTAAAGACATTACCACCCCAACAGGCTCTTTATATGGTCAATAAATCAAATTTAATATACATATATATATATATATACATATATTAATTCGGAAAACAAATAATACATTATAAATAGATACACTCTAAATAATAAATATATAATATATAATATATAATATGTAACATATAATATATAAGTAGTGTATAAATAACAGATTAATTAAAAATAATTTAATATATGATAATTAAAAAATTAATAATGCATTAATAAATAATATATAAATAAATACTAAATACTAAATACTAAATACTAAATATTAAATAGTAAATAATAAATATTTAAGAATTATTATTTAAAATGACTAATAAATAATAAATAATTATTAATTATTAATAAATAATTATTAATTATTAATTAATAATAACTAATCATTAATCATAAATCATTAATCATTAATAGTTAATAATTACTTTTTTAAATTTTAATTTTTTAAAATTTATAAATAATTTATAAATTATTAAGAAATTATTAACAAACAGTTAATAAATAATTAATAAATAATTAATAAATATTGAATAAATAAATAATAAACTAATAATAAATTAATATTTAGATAATTAAAAAACTAATAAATAATAAATAATAAATAATAAAGAAAAAATACTGAATAAACAAGTAAATAGATAAATAAATAAATAATTAATAATTAATAATTAATAATTAATAATTAATAATTAATAATAACTAATAATTAATAACTAATACTTAATAAATAGGAATTCACAATTAATATTTAATATTTAAAACTTAATAAATAATTAATAACTAATGTATAATATATAATTCATTAATTATTCATTAACAAAAATAATCAATAAATAATATGTATAAAAAATAAATCGTTGATAAATTCATAATATACTAATAATAAATAAATAATTATTAATTAATTATTGAATTAAAATAAATTAATATATAATGTGTACATAATAACTAAATAATAAGTTAATTAAATAATATTAAATATTAAATAATAAAAAAATTATTAATTAATAAATTGATAAACAAATAAATAAATAATAAGAAATAAATAAAAAATAAAAAATAAAAAATAAATATTTAATTAAAAAATTAATAAATGACAAATAAATAAACATATATATAATTAAATAATTAATAAATTAAGTCATAAAACATTAAGAACCTTTAAAAGCCCAAACAACACTGAAATGATCATAAAATCTTATCGGGGTCGCCTTTTTGAGCTCCATAACCAATCAAAATCAAAGATCATGAAATGAGCTTTTATATGATATACTGTACAGGACGAACGGACACCTAGATTGAAGGTTAAAACTGTTTGAATTTTATAAAATCAGGTTCTCCAACTAAAATATTTGTTTCAAAGGCCTTCTGGGACATTATCATAGAATAAAAAGGGTTACAATACTCAAAAACATTGTACCAGACCTAAACGGTGTAGAGCTCATCGCAGTCTTCGATTTGATATTTGGTAGAGCCCAAACAGACACACGGATTTAAATTTATTCCTGTTTGAAGTTTGAGTTCGATTTTTAAGTTTTGAAATTTGAATATATATTTTACCTTTATTTAGAAAAATATTTACATCTCACTTGGTTTTAGCTCATTTGTTAAGATTCAATTTGACTAGTTGTGGATATGAAATGGACTCCCAGATCAGAAGTTACCCTGATTTGATTCCAAAGTCCATTTTCAAATTATTGAATATTTTTTATATTTTAAAAGTATTATTAACTAAAAATTATAAATATATAATATTTAAAAAATTATAAATAATTATCATTCTAATTAATAAACTATATTTTATTTTAAAAAATATAATTAATAATATACAAATAAATAATTTTTGAACATTTTTTATTTAATTTTGGGGCAGTTTTTAAAAAAACCACTGCTAAACAAATGTAAATTTTTTAATAAATTTTTAAACATTTATAAATGTTATTTCAAAAAAAATTAACTGTAGTTTATTTGCGGTGGTTTTTAAAACCACTACTAAATCATTTGTGATCAAAAATTTAGCAGTGGTTTTAAAAACCGTCGTGAAGAATCCCCACTAAACCAATGTTTTCTTGTTGTGTAGACAAATTATCAAACCATTATTTCATAGTTTAATTTATAGATACCATCCATTATTATTATTATATAATTCCTGTATAGATCAACTATATAGAAGACCATATAAATGAGGATAGATATTATAAGATTCCATAATTTAATAGTCTAAAAATTATATACCTAAAAAAGGTTATAGAATCAGTTTCTTCATTAATGAGTATACATATAAATTATTCATGTAAAGGGTCATTTAATAAGTCTGAATTCTTGATTCCATGGTCACCACTAAAGAATATGAAAAAATATATTCCAAAGAATGGTGATTTTTAGACTTTTTGAGATATTACCAATCTAATTGACTATCTACATGAAAGAATTCGAATTCGTAATCAAATCTAATAGCCAATCATATTATTAGAATTAGTAAACAATTTACACTCAATAGTACAATTTACCAAATCATTTATTCCTGTCATAAAGAATAATTTCTCCTTCAATGTAGACAATTGAAATTAGATACTAGAGAAATTTTTAATTAAAAAATAACTTTATATATCCCATAAAATAGTGGAATACAATGATATTTTAAGGGTATAAATTTTTCATTAATATTAAAACCTTCTTTGATAGGATCATTTATCACCAATTATAATCTATTACTAAAAAATATATTAGCTAGACCAATGAATATCATATTAGGAAGAATCTTTATAGTGACCCAATACATTCCTAATATTATCTATGTGTATAAACGAACAATGATATAAATCAATCAAATCATCAGTAAAAAATAGATAAATAGGGGTAGAATACCATGACCTACTTGATCTATGATCAACATTTCTTTATTTACCATTTTATGAAAAATCGTTTTATGACTGTTAGTTTCCAAAAAAATAGTTATATAAAAAAGGGGGTCCCCGTATTGAATTTCTCTTGAGTGTTTTACATTACCCATAGAAGACCCATTAACAAGAATTATAAAATTTAGCCATTTTAAAACAAACCAAACTCAATTTAAAAAAATAAAATTTTCAAATAAAAATATTTTACTGGTTCTAAAATTTAAAATATGTTTCATTTTTTCAAAGTACTTCTTAAAATTCTTTTTAATAATGCGTCCACCTCTAGTATAAATTTTAAATACGATAAAACATTAAAAAACTATGACCAAGTATTCATTAATATTTCAACCTTAAATTCTATAGGGAAAGTAATTTTTTTAGTATTCATTAAACTTCATATTTTTTAAAACATTTTTTATAATTTTTTACCATTTATTAGTCTTGGTAAAAGGTATTAATTATGATTTATTAATCAAATTCCATTCATTTGAAAAAATATAGGGTTATAAAAAAACTATCCTATTATGAAGATACCCATATTGAAATGATAACATAATCATTCTAATAACAATAACTTATACGATATCCATAACATTTAAGAAAACATAATAGTAAATTCATTATGACCTGTGGTACTATCAGAGACCAACGAAATTAAAACAACTTTAACCGTTTTCTGATTCGAAAACTAGGAAAAAAAGATGGTTTCTTTCAAATTGGAATAAAATAAAATAGTGGGGGAATAATCCCATTACCATATTAACTAAAAAATAACAAAATATTTACGAAAACATTCTTAAATTTATATCATATTTATTGTAAGTTTAGCAGAAAAGATTTATGTGAATTATTTGAATGTTGATATTTATATATTTCTATAATCGATTGTGAATTTTTTTGTTCATGTCTTTTCATATTTTATGTTTGAATATGTAATTATATTTAATAATAATCTCATTAATATGCATGAGATATTAAATATTGGAGAAAACATGAACATGCATTTTCAAAAAACTCATAAAAATTTGAGTTATTAATTTGAATCCACTATATTTCAAGGGAATTATTATTGGTACTTTATATGAAGGAATTTTTTCTTATTTTAATCCATTAATTTGATCTTTAAAATATTAATCATTAATGAATGTATAAAAATCATTATAAAAAATCGTTGAGGTCTATATGTTAGACATCAGTTCTTTATACTTGGGATGTTGCAAACAAGCCTTGTTAAACCTAAAATCGATTAGAAATTTATCCCTATAATTATATAGGCTTATTAATATAACTTATTTTTTTTAATCAAATCAATGATTTAATCCCAAATAATTTCATAGTTCAAAGTCAATTATCAATATTTTTGTTTCACGGAATATTGTAGAATTTATTTTTAACATTTCCAAAATGGTGATTATTAGTGATTTTATTATTATTCATATATTAATTGATAAAATGATGATAATTTTTAATCCTTTTTTTCTTGATTCCCTTGTTAATAGTAAACTCTTATGTATGGGGAAAATAGGTGAAAATTCTATGGTTACATATGTAATAGCGAAATAAATAAGTTATTGGTAGTGAATAATAATGGGGAAAAGCCATATGTGTAGGCCAAATTGATTATGTAATGGTTTCCAAGTTCGTATGTAAAAGTTAATATCTTGGAAACTAAATATAAAATTCTAATAAAGTATATACATAATGGTTAACCTAATAAACTAATTGATATACAAGGGTAAATTCCATTCCCAAAGTGGTATATTATCTGATTTATATGATCAACATGCATCTGTACTGATGTATAAGGTATTTTCATTTGTTATATAAGATTTAGGGCTCATGCATAAAGGATATATTATAATTTCAGTTAATATATAAGGCTAATCAAAACATTTTTAAAGGTTACTCAGAAATAAATGTTTATAGATAAGTGACACCTTATTAAAATTTAAGATATATAAAGGTTATATCCTTTACAAAATAAAAAGCACTAAATGATGTGTGGGATAAATATTTTCAAAAAATCATAATAAAGTATGACCATAGGGAACATCTTGGTTCCCTATATAGATCATATATAAATGATGGCCTAAAGAAGGATATTCAAATAAAGGATGAATAAATATCATATGCCAACTATAAACAAATCCTAGGAAAGGAAAATCAACAATATAGATTGTTGGGGACCAACACTCAAGATGGAAATATTGAAAATTCACATGGTAGAGATCTCATGGACCATAGGGTATATGTTTAATCCATCCCCAAGGACATTGACTTATACTGAAGTGTATTTTTGACCAATTTTAATGATTTAATTACCAAATTTTGGAGGTTATATATTTTTTATTTTTCCCCTAACTGAATTGATTTTGTGAGGCACCTATCTCTGTCACATGTCCTCAATGTATGGGTAGCGGACATGGGAAACCAGGGGGTGTTAAATCTGGACCAGATTTCTACTCCATGAACAAATTTGCTGCACTGGATGGGGTGGAAGAACCTGATGATGGTCTAGGAGTGGGGGAAGCTGATCGTCTTGATCCACAGCAAGCAGAAAATGGGACAAGATTGCTGGGTGGAAAACTGATGGAGGAGGAGACCTCCAACTTTGAAGCAGATCACCTGAAGCCTGTGGAGGTTGCAGTGGTTGAGGATGTGGAACTTCCAGGTTTGAAGAATCAGTGTTTATCCGCCATCGACTTAAATCAAACTTCCTTGAAGGCTGGAACAGTGGAGTCAGGAAGGAATGATTGCTTCAAGGGATTGGGAGAAGCTCCTATGAAGGGGGGAGATGTTTCCAATTGAGAGAGAGAAAATGAGAGGGAGGTGCTCAAAGCCTCTTATAGTGACATGGTTCGAGGAGAAAGGAAGGAAACCCTTGATAATGGGATTGAGAGTATGGGGGCAGGAACTGATCCAAAAAAGAAGAAGCCAAGAAAAGACTACTCCAACATGCCGAGGACGGTGTCTACTAGGTCCTCTGCCAAGAATGGAAAAGGTAAGGAAGTAAACTCAATGAAGGGACAGAACAAGGCAGTGATCAGGAAATCTATGACTGAAAGAGAGTTATGTCTTAGGGAGTAATACCTCAACATGCTCAATCAATATGCTCCATCTGAGTGGGAGTCGGCGGATCCAGATGATTCGGAGGATGGAGATGTTGGAGATTTTGACACATTTTGACTGGCACTGTTGTTGGGGGTGTTTTCATATCACTTCATTTTCTTTGTACTTTGTACTGATTTTTCTTTAATAGATTCTCATGGGACCAGGCATTCGGCCTGGGCCTGCATCTTTCTGGTATTTTTCCCCTAACTGATATTAAATATGGGTTTTCTACTTATTTTCTTATATAAATAATTTCCTATATTTTAATATAAAATAGTTCATTATATCACAATGACAAATTTTGTTATGTTACTTCATCATTATACTCTCTAATATGGATATTTGTGAGTTGATGACCTTATTCTTGGCCTGGGGGGGGGGGTCTATAACTATTCCCAACTTCCAACACTTGATTTCTCGATGTTTATTTTTAGAATCTAAGGTCGGAGGGATTAGAATTGTTGGTTGATGTTGAAATTTTCCACCACTCCACGATATGATCCTCAATATCATTTTATTACCTATCAAACATTCATAAACTTCATTCTCACAATTAGCACTTCATATAATGGAGTTAACATTGATCAATAGAAAGAAATGACCTTTAATGGATTCATTTCTTAGATGGTTCTTCAATATTGATTAAGGTGTGTTTATCGTTATTGACTATTGGAAATAGTGATATGGTATGAAGAAAAGATTTCAAAGGCTTGTGTTGTATCACACTCAGTTTAAGGGATTATGGTTCATGTATAATGGTAGCATTTAAAAAATAAAATTAATACAATTAATATCTATAATAAAGTATCCCAAGTATCTAACCCAAATATTGATAAATTTTTCACAAACATTTGAATAGGTTTTATGTTTCGTTACGTTATATTTAATGTATCTTCAAAATCTAAAAACACACCAATTTTCATTGATTTCATAAAAACATAAAAAAACAAAAAAGGTAATAAGTAAGTTATGGTAATTAGCGATTTACAGATATCCTCTTGAGACACTCCAATACTGATGTTTTTTTTCAAAAATTAAAAAATCTATGTTCAATAGCTTATGCGACACACAACAACAAGTCCTAATGAACATCAACATACTATTAATATAATTATTTATACATTACTATTATAAACTATAATATAAATATGGTTATATTAATAGGAATAAAAAAATTTAAATCTTAAGGATACAAAAAATATAATGATAAATAAGTTCATAATATTTTGTATCGTTTTTATAGGCTTTGAAAATTAATTTTTTCTATAAAAGGATTTTTATTTCTTTTTGTGAAAAATAATAAAATTAATGATTTCCACATATATAAAATTTATCCAAAAATAATAGTATCATATTTTTAATAAACATGTTATATTTTTCTTGTGTTAGTTTTTTGAAATTTTTAAAAAGCATACTTTTTTATTTAATAGTGAAAATTGATGCTTTTATTGAAAATTTTCATTTCATTTAAATCATTCCAAAATATAAATATTATATTAAAATTGTTAAAAGGTAAATTTAGTACCATTACTTAATTATTAATCCAATAAAAGTGATTATAATCATTTTGATGACTATTTTTTTATTTTAAAACCATTTGTAGTAATAAATACTTTTTCATTTGAAATTATTTTTCCATCATGTTTTTCGAATTAGTTTTAAATTAAATTCTAGAAATTATATAAATTGAAATTTGAAAATTTGAAAAATTATTTTTATTTATGACAATTAATATTATATATTAATATCAACATAATTTTTTTCATAATTAATAGTAAAAATAATACAAATTAATTACCATAGTTAAAGTTAAAAAGAGTTTAGAAAGAGATAAAGTAAAATGATAAATGATTAAAAGATATAAAAATATTTAAAAACCTATTTTACATCGATATTTCTACCTTATAGTTTCTAAGGATATATAATTATTTGATTATTATCCTTTTATCATTTTTTTAATGGTGGTTATAACTTTTTATTTTCCTAAAATCCAACTGTGTATTCTTCCCCGCTTATAAAGGGGCACACTATCCATTTTTATATAAACATATAAATTGTTTTGGTTCAGTTAGTAACTAAACTCATACCTTAATTAATTCCCTACCATGTTTTAAGAGACATAGGTTTGTTTAGAAAGCCAATCTAAGGAGGCTTTTGGTGTAATCCTAAAGTCGGGGTCCAGAAAAAAGGCGTTGTTCTTAACTGACTGTATTTGTTTTATTTTTTCTTCCAACTCCTTGAAATTTTAATCAATCATGATGATATAAAAAAAATAGGTATCAATCATATACTAATATGTTGTTCTGTTATTTCCACATTAGAAATCCATCTCCACTTCTATCAAATGTAATATAATGTCATCTTCGGTTTGTACGGTAGACTACCGGCTCATTAAGTAGTGTAATTCTTTTTCCATCATCACCTAAAATAGTATTTCATGATGATGGATTTAATGTTTACAAATTAGATTAATGAAAAATTATTAATTATATAAAAAAATATTTCATTTAAATTCATACATTGCCAACCATTTAATAATGATAACATCATTCATGAGTATGGCGAACTAGCACCTAGAAAAGCGATGGGATTAGTTTTTTATTACTCCATATTGTGGATAAAATATTTTACTTTCTTTAGAAAATTAATAATATAATTATTATATAATTATAATTATATAAACAATAAATAAATCTTACCTCATTTTCATTGTGATCTTATAAAAATGGAAATGTTACAAATGCCTGCGTAAAACATACCGTATCAATGATTGTAACATAATTCATTTTTCATAACCATAACTCAGGGTTATATATAAACGTATTTTTTATGTATAAATATGATAATTACTCCATTATTATTTTTGTACATGTAACTAAATAATAATTTTATTGACCTAGCTAACTATAAAATTTGATTTCGGAAATATAAATTGAACATCATCAAAACGTCAAACATAAATCTAAATGAATAGGTAATCGAGTATAAAAAAAATTTAATAAAATTAAATTAATAATAATCTTGAAAAATTTTATTAATAAAGTAAATAATTATCATAATTTTATTATTTAAAAAGATAAATAATGCATGTGAAGAATCATGTTCGAGGAAATAGGTCTCTCTAAACCTCCTATTTCAATGGGATTTGACCATTCTCTCTCTAACTCACTCAATTTCTCCTTATAAAGTTATGGAATACTAATAAATTATATACATATGTCTCACAAATATAACTATATTAATATCCCTTTGTTTTATTTGTTAACATATTCCTTATGTTCATTTCTCAAATTCCATCATTGTGACAGTTTCTTTGATTATGACATGAGGAATGATAATGCAAGCTATTTTCCTTCCATGGTTAATTACAAAGTAATTACTTAGGATTAATTTTATTTTTGGGTCTTACATAAATTATGAATATTTAATAATTTCGGTGCTAAGATATAACTCCATTAAATTTGGTAATGTTTAAGTCTCATGCAATGTCATGTATGGAATTTTAAGGTAATCCTATTCTATTATCAATCTTTTCTACCTTGGGAAATTGTATGGGAAGTAATCATTTACTCGTGTTTATGACATTTTAAATGTTTCTTCCACATTTTCTATGTTACCATTATCATATCATATTATTTCGTTTATGTTATGCTTCAATATGAATACTCATGATTCTTTCCATTTACAATATCTTGTTATACATTTGACTCACATGTCGTGCTTCCTTATAATGTTTATTCTCATAATCTGGTTTTTATCTAATCTATTTCATTAATTTAATCCCTATGTTATCCTATGAATTTTTCATGGTTAAATTTTTTTAAGAGGTAATTATAGATAATGAAATAAGGATGACATGTTTAGTTTCATTTTTATATATTATGAACATAGTCATCAAGAGAAACAAGGTCCCATGATCTTTGGTATGTACTTATTAGATATTTATATTAAAAAATAATGTAACAATATATGTAACGGGATTGGGTTAGTAAATGTCACGAACCGAATCTGGTCACCGCCAAAACCGGCACCAAACCCAGCCCGTGACATGACCCAAAGGTCATTCCCTATCCCCACGGGCTGGCACAAGTGCCTGGGTATCATTAATATAGGTTTGGGAACGATTTACCCGAGAATGAATGCATAAAACATTAAAAACATTCCATAATATAAATCTGAAATTTTTGAGCCAAACAATACTTAAATGAAAACCAGAACCGAGTACATTTGTTTAAAGATTATACAAGTGGTCCAAATAAAAATAATTATAGCATTAAGACAGCCCCAAGGACTCCACACGACAAGGGGTCATCGCCCCCAAGCTATCTCCACAACTCCGCACCAAGAATGGGAACTAACACCATGAACCGCCATCACACTTAGCCTTTCCTTTACCTGAATCAATCATAACCAAGTCTACTTACACCCAAGGGGTGTAAGTAGGGTGTGAGCCTAAGTCCAGTAGGATACCACCCAATGATTCCAAAGAGTAAGAAATACAATGTGAAAAAGCAAGCAGTTTTCAAACGCAAGGAAAAGTAGTGTTCAAATTTCAAGAAATGAAACCTCTAATTGAAAATAGTTTTCAATCCAAAATTTTTAGAATACTAACACATTAAAATAGAAATGTTAGATACTGTAATTTACTTCCAAACACACCCTAAGACATGGGTAGATACTACAAATCCAATGAGCAACAACATTGGGAACACCCCTACGCACTAGGTTGTCTTGGGCCCTATGTACCTCGTACCTCAGTGTAAAGTAATCATAGAAAAATCCTTTCTCGTGCACGAGCCACTAGTAGGGAACACACCCATAACCTAGTGGTCCCCAATAATCATCCACATAGTTTAGTTAGAGTTATCGTTATCCAAATTCTAAGTGAAACAGGGACAAAACCCATCCGGTCCACTAGCCGTACTAGTACAAATCCGCCCCACCTAGGTACCCGGGCTTCCCCTTTTGTGCTCAATCCATTTCAGCATGCAACATAAATAAATTTTCATATAAAACATCATTACTGGTCAATCATAACCAATACAGTAGCTATCACATTTTATACCACTTAAAACACGCAACAAAACACTTAGATTTTTCATAAAACAATTCCTCAAAAATCTCTTAGTGTTTCGGACACAAAACACCTTATAAACCTCACTTTCATACTATGTGCACATATTTAAGTTTACAAAACATAAAGGAGATCCCACTACATTTAAGTTAAAACACAAAATCATTTTTAGGGCAACCCTATATAGTTCAAAAAACGACATCATTGCAAAGTCTCCATTTTTACAGAACACAACTCTTAGAATTTCATGTGGTTCACAAACACCATTAAAACCAGATTTTTCAGCAAAAAACACAAGGGAAAATAATTTAAAACAGTATTTTTATCCCTATTATACTTCAATAAAATCAACTAGTTACTTATAGGGTAGCCCCAATTAAACTAATAATACATTTCTATGAAAAACCCCCAATTTCACATGAAATTGGCCTTTAGGATTCATTTTAAATACAAACACCACTAAAACTATATTTTTCAGAAATAATAAAATTTAATAATCATGAAAATACCATAAAAATAGTATCCAATTCACAAAGATTTCATACACAATGGAATCACCTACCAAAACCAAGGAAACCCTTGAATCCTTTGTGCGAAAACTCAAACGCACCACCGCCGCACCTCAATAAAGATAAACCAGACCTAAAACCAGAATTTCAGACCATAAAACACAATATAAAACCTTAAATTTTAAACCCTACTTCCTGGACATTAGGAACTGCAATTATAATGGAAGAAACCCTAACTAAATTGGATGTAACCCTAAACAAATTGAAAGAAGAAAGGAGGAGAACAACTTACATAAAATATCTTGTAGAAATCACCCCCCAAAATACCAGTATCTGATTTCACAAATACTCAAACCTTAAAGGTCGGTTCGAACAAGAATAGGTAGATCATTTAGGAATTTGAATGGGGGAAAAAGAGTAAGAATCGAAGGAGTTATGAAGGAAACAAATTACCTTTATAAATCTGCCCGAAATTTGAGTTCTTAAGAACATTCGACCTAAACCGCGATGAAAATGAGCTGAAACGGGTGTGGGAGGATATTGGATGGGCGTCTGGGTTCAAGGGGCGTGTTTGGGGCTTGGAATCACCGAAAACCCCTTAAAATGAATAAGTTATTAACTAATCAAATTTTATTTGTAAAACTGGAATTGGGCTTTCGGGCATGCCCAATCCCTTAAATAAAAACCCATATACACCTTCGTTATGGATTTCCAAAGGCTCCAAATTTTAATTTCGGTGTTAATATGTTAGGGTAGGACATTTAGGAGTTGGAATGAGTGAAAAATATTAAAAAATGAATAAGTTATAAAAGAAACAAAATTTATTTTTAAATCTGGAATTGGGCTCACGGTTTGGCCCAATTCATGAAAACTCACATATTCTCCATAAAAACTTTGGAAACCCCCTAAAACAAAGAATTAATGGAAATTAAAATAAAAATACATTTAAAATAAGCTATGTATGTGACAATTCTCCCCACCATGAAAACTTTCCGCCCCGGAAAGTCCCAGTAAGGCCAAAGCAACAACCAAACTCAAATGAGAAACCAAGAGGTACTCTCTTGCCAGGTTTCTCCCCCAAAGGCCATAACACCTCCAGTGATCAATGAATGAAGGAATACTCTCACAGCCAAAACATACACCACTTTTCTGAAATTATTAATCACATTCATGCTTTATCCCAAATGAAAACTCCTCAAACACAATAAGAACAATACTCAATCAATTTACCCAAATAAACAACAACATCGAACAAGGTTACACTTGCCCTACTATAACTAAACCATTGGTCACTCTCTAATATCAATTTTTACCAAAGAAAGATGTAGGTAGTTAGATATCTCCAAATGATAATACCTACTTCCCATACAAAACCAAGGAAAAATATGAGTTACTCGTATGAAGAGACACAAATGGGCTCCCCACCATAAGAGACAACTTAATTTTTTTTTTCGAGACAGAATCAAGACACTAATAGGGGGAGGCCCAAACAGACTCCCTAGTACAAGGGGTATACATAAATTAGAAATTTACAAAATAATATACATGATACCCACAATGGGTCTTCCCACCACAAGAACCATCCATCTTAACTGACCAGCATGGGCCGACACAAAAAAGACCCAATTTTTTTTTAAGATTTGGAAAGGGTGCAGGGTCAGACCGCACGATTTGGGAAACCATGCACTAACTATGCTGATCATTATTTGAACGTGGCTTCCTAGCACACTGACACTACTAATCATGCACAAAATGTGTGCTCAAACTTTCTAGCCAAATTTCCAACCATTCTCCAATGACTCAATGGAAACCAACGTGGGAGGGAAAAACATTAGGCGATGACATCGGTACAAGGCCCTCTACCTATTTCCACCGAACGAGAACAACAGAAGAAAGATGATGAAACCATAGGTTTAAACTGTTCCTATCTTTCATACTGAGGATAGGACTTTGTACAAGTGTTTAAACGACACTGGTGTTTCCCCTGACTACGCGCCAGCTTCTCTCCGGGACCTATGGCTGGAGCTCAAAATATTGAAGCATCTTCGGCCACGCAGTTAGGCTATTGAAACCCCTATGTGGAACTTCTTCTTTCGGTGCCACAAACAACTACACTGCATACCCTGATGGGTTTATCAAGACATAACAAACTCCATAACCCACTTTACCAAAACCAAACATTTCATTGAAACAAGGGATCAGAAAATGCACACACATCGCACCTTGTTTCTTTGGGTGAGAAACAATAGAAGGGAAAGACACGTATAAACACCTTCCTCTAAGATAGAGGATTTGATGTTTTTCCCAAGGGATACACAATCCCAACATAATATAGAACCTTAAAGGATTGTGTGACCTTCACCTTTATGGTCAAAAGAGCACACAACATCACAATGCGTCACCGAACATGACCCTGACGATTGATAGAAACAATACATGGAACAGGACCAAATTCAAAGTCCCTAAACAACAGATAAGTCCAAAAAGTGGACACAATATCATATCATGACCTAAATCTCAAAATTGGTTGTTTAAAAATAACTCTTTCTTCAAAGAAACTATAAAGAACCCAGAGGCCCTCTTAGACACCATCAAGACACTCATCTGTACTAACAACGAAAGAACACTCCCACCTTTGGTGAATCAGGAAACTTAAGAAACTAAGGTCTCTTTCAACCTTCCCCGAGCACTATCCCACTACAAGAGGATCCACAAATCAGCGAAATGAATGGGTGTAGACTCAATAAAAGAAATGTTCGATAAAATATTATTTATATTGATCATCTGGAGGATTTTCCAATGGCGAAACAAAACGGGTTGCACTTCAGTTGTGCATTAACCCTTAATGGGGGCGTACCTTATCCAATGAGAGAACCCAAGGACCCAGCCAAGCTGGTCCATTGGTCAAAACATGCCACAAACCAGATCCAAACACATGAAGGGAACCACCGTAAAGGCATCCCAAAAAAAAATTTCAAAAGAGACCACTAATCATCCCTGCAACACAGCTTACCGACCAAACATAAACCCAAAACACAGTTCAAACAGAAGGGGTTCTTGAACTCAAAACATCCCACAACATCAACATTTTCAAAAACCCATAATACAAACCATACCAAACTATTCATCAAGACATCATGTTTTTCTTTAAAACCAATTCTTTGAAAACAAACGGTTTAGCAGTAAGCGTATCCACCAATGGTACCCCATGGGCCTCACACATGCATGTTTTTGTGCCACATTGGGCACCCTCCTCATATCCATCCCAGCACTCATCCAGTCGTGCCATCAACCATCAATCATCCCATATAACCCCATGCATGTGGTCACTCATGGAAATACCAAAGGGTAAAATAAAACTTCCTTCCACTTTTCAAAAACAAAATGGTCAACCAACCCAACCTTTTTCTCAAAACTGTTAACAATGAGATCGAAATCCCAATTCACATCTCACAAAACATTTCATAAGGACACAAACATTTAGAAAAGAACTCACTTTCAATTTATTCACATCAATTTCGAAACATATCATCCCATTAAAACACACTCTAATTGTTTAGAAAACTCTATTGGAAACAAATTTCAAAACCAAAATCAATATAGTTCCTACTTTCAAAGAGGTGTAAGCACACCATTTTACATTTCAAAACAATTCTGAAAATTCAGTTCCGCCATTTCATAAACCAAACCATTCCCTCTTTATTTGAAAATCATTTCATAAAAACTTTACGCTTCTTAAAACCAAGTCACCTTAAAACCAAAGTGCTAAGATTTCAAAACTAAAGCACAAAAAAATGCAAGAGGAAACTAGTTTCGGTGGGTGACTTGGACATATGGTTGGCAGCCATATTCCAATCACTTCGCCGTCACAGAGAGTATTCTAGGGAAATATCCATGGCTCCACATGGCTTGCCAGGCCCTGCGAGATCACTGAGATTATTCTCCCAACTCTCTTTTCATTTCCCATAGTCATCATTAAACCAAGAAAACCAAAGAACTCAAATAAATCCATACTTACCATGGTGACTTGAATCCCTTCATGAGGTGTGCTGGCCAGACACACTTCCCATGACTGAAATTTCAAGTCCCAAAATCCTAGCTCCAGACTATGCTGACTCTTCCCCAAATAACATGACCCAAGGAGCGAACCTCCTTTGATACCATTTTGTCACGAACCGAATCTGGTCACCGCCAAAACCGGCACCAAACCCAGCCCGTGACATGACCCGAAGGGCGTTCCCTATCCCCACGGGCTGGAAAAAGTGCCCGGGTATCATTAATATAGGTTTGGGAACGATTTACCCGAGTATGAAAGCATAAAACATTAAAAACATTCCATAATATAAATCTGAAATTTTTGAGCCAAACAAGACTTAAGTGAAAACCAGAACCGAGTAAATTGGTTTAAAGATTTTACAAGTGGTCCAAATAAAAATAATTATAGCATTAAGACATCCCCAAGGACTCCACACGACAAGGGGTCATCGCCCCCAAGCTATCTCCACAACTCCGCACCAAGAATGGGAACTAACACCATGAACTGCCATCACCCTTAGCCTTTCCTTTACCTGAATCAATCATAACCAAGTCTACTTACACCCAAGGGGTGTAAGTAGGGTGTGAGCCTAATCCCAGTAGGATACCACCCAATGATTCCAAAGAGTAAGAAATACAATGTGAAAAAGCAAGCAGTTTTCAAACGCAAGGAAAAGTAGTGTTCAAATTTCAAGAAATGAAACCTCTAATTGAAAATAGTTTTCAATACAAAATTTTTAGAATACTAACACATTAAAATAGAAATTTTAGATACTGTAATTTACTTCCAAATACACCCTAAGACATGGGTAGATACTACAAATCCAATGAGCAACAACATTGGGAACACCCCTACGCACTAGGTTCTCTTGGGCCCTATGTACCTCGTACCTCGGTAAAAAGTAATCATAGAAAAATCCTTTCTTGTGCACGACCCACTAGTAGGGAACACACCCATAACCTAGGGGCCCCCAATAATCATCCACATAGTTTAGTTAGAGTTATCGTTATCCAAATGCTAAGTGAAACAGGGACAAAACACATCCGGTCCACTAGCCGTACTAGTACAAATCTGCCCCACCTAGGTACCCGGGCTTCCCCTTTTGTGCTCAATCAATTTCAGCATGCAACATAAATAAATTTTCATATAAAACATCATTACTGGTCAATCATAACCAATACAGTAGCTATCACATTTTATACCACTTAAAACACGCAACAAAACACTTAGATTTTTCATAAAACAATTTCTCAAAAATCTCGTAGTGTTTCGGACACAAAACACCTTATAAACCTCACTTACATACTATGTGCACATATTTAAGTTTCCAAAACATAAAGGAGATCCCACTACATTTCAGTTAAAACACAAAATCATTTTTAGGGCAACCCTATATAGTTCAAGAAACGACATCATTGCAAAGTCTCCATTTTTACACAACACAACTCTTAGAATTTCATGTGGTTCACAAACACCATTAAAACCAGATTTTTCAGCAACAAACACAAGGGAAAATAATTTAAAACAGTATTTTTATCCCTATTATACTTCAATAAAATCAACTAGTTACTTATAGGGTAGCCCCAATTAAACTAATAATATATTTCTATGAAAAACCCCCAATTTCACATGAAATTGGCCTTTAGGATTCATTTTAAATACAAACACCACTAAAACTATAATTTTCAGAAATAATAAAATTTAATAATCATGAAAATACCATAAAAATAGTATCCAATTCACAAAGATTTCATACACAATGGAATCACCTACCAAAACCAAGGAAACCCTTGAATCCTTTGTGCGAAAACTCAAACGCACCACCGCCGCACCTCAAGAAAGCTAAACCAGACCTAAAACCAGAATTTCAGACCATAAAACACAATATAAAACCTTAAATTTTAAACCCTACTTCCTGGACATTAGGAACCGAAATTATAATGGAAGAAACCCTAACTAAATTGGATGTAACCCTAAACAAATTGAAAGAAAAAAGGGGGAGAACAACTTACATAAAATATCTTGTAGAAATCACCCCCCAAAATACCAGTATCTGATTTCACAAATACTCAAACCTTCAAGGTCGGTTAGAAAAAGAATAGGTAGATCATTTTGGAATTTGAATGGTGGAAAAAGAGTAAGAATCGAAGAAGTTATGAAGGAAACAAAATACCATTATAAATCTGCCAGAAATTTGAGTTCTTAAGAACATTCGACCTAAACCGCGATGCAAATGAGATGAAACGGATGTGGGATGATATTGGATGCGTGGATGGGTTCATGGGGCGTGTTTAGGGCTTGGAATCACCGAAAACCCCTTAAAACTGAATAAGTTATTAACTAATCAAATTTTATTTTTAAAACTGGAATTGGGCTTTCGGGCAGGCCCAATCCCTTAAATAAAACCCCATATACACCTTGGTTATGGATTTCCAAAGGCTCCAAATTTTAATTTCGGTGTTAATATGTTAGGTTAGGACATTTAGGAGTTGGAATGAGTAAAAAATATTAAAAAATGAATAAGTTATAAAAGAAACAAAATTTATTTTTAAATCTGGAATTGGGCTCACGGTTTGGCCCAATTCATGAAAACTCACCTATTCTCCATAAAAACTTTGGAAACCCCCCAAAACAAAGAATTAATGTAAATTAAAATACAAATACATTTAAAATAAGCTATTTATGTGACAGTAAAGTTGGTATTATATAAAAGTCTAGTTGTCTTTTTGGGTTTCTTTGAGAATAATCTAGTCAGAATGACAATGATTATTATAAGGATAAAACATATTATAGAAAAATATCCAGTAGTTTGGTGATGTATATAATGAGTGGGGTAAAAAAATATATCCCCTTTAGAATAATACATATGGATGTCACTTTGAGAAACGTTTACCAAGGGATAAAAACCCCAATAAATGTCATATTCATCTGTACTCAATCATCACAAGTTGTATGACTACAGGCCTTCTTAAACAACTAGTTTGACACTCTTATGAAATATTTGATGGAAATTAAAAAACCCCTTACGAATCATTATGATGGACTTGAAAAATTATTAGGTTAGAAATCAAAATAGGTAAATTACTATAGATAACATAGATTTAAATGAATAGACTAATAAGTTACAATTTTCATATAATTTATACATTATTCCTCTCATGTTTGAAAGATTTAATTTTTTATGTTTATTTGTTATTTTATTCTCATATTATTTTCTTCTTTTAGGAAATATTGGTAAATAAGATAAACCATTACAAAAACAAGAATTATTAAAAATGTGATGATTTCAACAATTATATTCCAGATATTATGGGATCAGTATGTAAGAACATCATGATTTTATTATATAATCTATCTCATGTTGTAAATAATAACATTAATCATGAGGATCACCCCACTCCTCCCAAAATAGATCAAGTTACAGTAAAGTATTTTATGTGACAAATGGATATTACTATTATTGATTATTCTAATCCCTTCATATTATGGTAATGGATTAACTTTATTGGGAATATATTATCCATCCATAAATTTTAAGAGAAATATAAATTTGTGTTGGTCATTTATCTCATTGAGGGAGAATATAATTGCTGGTGGAAACTGGCCATGAACATAATTCCCAAATAAAGAATTTATTCCACAGAACAAGAAGACTTTAAGAAAATATTTTTCAATAAATATTTTCCCCAAAATATCCATATTGAAATATACAAAATGTTTTTAACTATGAAATAAAATGAATATGAGTCTATCAAAGGTATGAGAAAAATTCATAAGCCTTGCATAGTATGCTCCAACATTGACATAAACACCAAAATTAAAGAGGTTGACTTCTTTAGTGGATTAAAACCATGTTTGTGAAAGATGTTTTCTGATTTGAAAATTTGATACTTATGAATAGATTTGCTATTTTTCAGTCAATGTTGATATAGATATCAGTATCTATCAGTGGTCTCATGGGACTAGATACAACAACAATAAAACTGAATTTTCTTTAGAGATATTAACAAATAAATCGCATGGAGGAAGGAAACCCCATCATCCCACTTGTAAATGTTTTTGGAGGAATAATCATAGAATGGTTTTTTTGAGAATTGAAAATTCGTCAAATGTGGAAAATAGGGGAATCCTAATAACTAGTAATATAAGGAAATAAAGAAACATAATATTGTGGAAGAAGATAATAATTTTAACATTAGAATTAAACCTATGGTTTAGTGTTTCAATGTAAAGGAAAACATGCATTATACAAGCCAACGACCTAAGCTAAGGGTTTTCAGATACAATCAGTGACAAAAACCCCAATGGCCCATAAAGTAAAGAAGATAATATTCTCTCACAAATACTAAGTTGGATAATGAAAACTATGAAATGATAGGAATTATATTTATTTATTCTTGTATAGAAAATGTACTATTTGATTCTTGTTCTATGTATTATTTCATATCTTTAATGCATAATTGAACTATTCAAGCACCGCCTAAAAACATCAGGTTTGAGATATATATAAGAGAATAAAATAAAGAAATGTTTATATTTAAAGTATATAACTACACTCCCAATCAATGTTTGGGCGGTAAAGATTCTAGAAAATATCATCTTATAATAATTAGTGGATCTTAATGTGATTTTGGGTATGTATTGGGTATCATTATATAATTCTAACATCAATTTTTGAGAGAGGGAGGTCAGTCTTCATTTCCCATGTAATCCTCAAATTATATACAAATTTAAGGAAGATGATTCTAACTTGGAATATTCTATTCAATTTTGGATATTATTTCCTTGGGAGTAATAATATCTTGTACTAATGATCGAGACAAAGGAGATAATCATGCATGAAGACATTCTCATCGCAAAGGTTGATAATGATGTATTCCCCAAAGAGTTTCACGGTGTTCCTTATATATGAGAGATTCATTTTTCAATTATTCTTATACTTATACATATGCCTATATCCATGATTCCTTAAATAATGTCCACTATTGGTTTGGAATATTTAAGAACCATTTAAACTAAAATCTGTAAAAGTTTTTTATATGAAAAGTGCATCACAATGGGGTGTGTCGATCATATTTTTACAAAATAGTTATGGGTCAATGTTCTAATATATTATTTATCATGAACTAATAAAATCATGATGAATTAAATGTACCTATTTCCACAGATATATGACTTGTTCAAACAACTATGTGTTGCTCATTATTTCTCTAAGGTGGACGTTTGATAGGTATATCACCAATTAAGGGCGATGAAAGATAATATTCTAAAAAATTATTTTCAAATATGGTATGGACACTATGAGTTAATATTGATCTATTTCAAACACCCTAATTCTCTGTCAATAATTATTACTTAACTAGTAGGTATTAGACGTTACCTCAACAAAATTTTTGGTAGTCTTTTTTTATGATATTTTGGTTTACTCAAAAAACTATAAGTGTAAGGAGAATATGAATTTATTCTTAATAATTTGATAAAATAGAATATATATGTTAATTAATGTATATTTCTGTTTTTCATAAATTAAGAATCATTATTATGTCATAATATAACTATAAATGGGATATATGTGAACACTTCTACGAAACAGTAAACTGAGGATTGACCATGACCAACATTTCTAATGGAGATTCATATTTCCCTAGGGAAAGATAGGAATTACTGAGGATTATTTGAGAAAATTATCAAGATTATCAAACACAATAACCAAGCTAACATGAAAGAGAGTAAATTTTTTTATAGACCAGTGAATGAATAAGAGATATTTAAGGAGTTGAATAGAGGTTTATCATTGCACTAGTCCTTATGATTACCTCAAGTGGGTATCCATTTTTATAATTAAATTAAGACCCATTGAAATTATTTGGTAGTGTACTAATTCATTATGATAAATTGATAACATATTCTATAAGTTAATTTAATTATCATGAGAAACTCTTTGTCACACAAGGTTTAGAGTTAGATGTAGTGATATTTTCTTTGGAAATCTAGTGAAATTCATTTTATACGGAGAATTGTAAAATATATACAGACCATAAGAACCTAAAATATATATTCACATGGAAGATTATTAATATGAAACAAAGAATGTGGATAGATCTAATCAATGACTAAGAATTATAAATATATTACCATCCTGGTAAAAAAAATGGAAATTGATCTAATTAAAAAAGATCATGTAACATTAAAAATAATAGGAATTGTGAAGGATGAAATCTTCTTATACTTATAATGAATATACTTGGGAATCAAATAGGAAGTAAAATCACCATTCGTTTTTCAAATTATTACAAAACCAAACCTTTTAGAGATGTTATATGATGTTCAAAGTAACGACATGAAAATTCAGAAGAATGTGTAATCCATAAGAAATGGTAAATCCTTTGTATTAAAAATTGATGAAGAAGGTGTTTTATTATTTTAATCATGATTATATATTCCATAAAATACTGAGATAATGAAATATATATTCATTAATGAACATAGCTCAACCTTCTCCATCCAACCAGGGGTATGAGAATGTATTGAGATCTGTGAGAACATTATTGGTAGGGTAAAATAAAGAAAAAAATTGAATAATATATATCAAAACGTTTTGTATGTAAACAAGTGAATAATGAAAATAAAAATTCTTATGAGATGATTTACCCATTACTCATATCTATATGAAAATGTGAAAACTATGCCATAAATTTATTCTCTAGTCATTCCATGAAATCTAGAGGAGAAAATTCTATTTGGGTTGTGGTGGATCATCTTACAAAAAAACATAATTAAATGAAAATATAGAAGGTTTATCACTCAATCATGTTTCGAGGATATACATCCAATAAGAGGTGAAATTATGTGGAACACCGCTATTGATTGTATCAAATTGAGAACTTAGACTTACCTATTTATTTTTTAAGAGCCTCCAATATGCACTAAATAACATTATGATCCTTTGTGTGGATTATCACACCAAAAATGACGCACAATTAAGGTGTGCTATTTGGAAACTGAAATACATTTTAAGAATATGTTCAATGGACATTAATTTAGGATGGAATTAACATATTCTTATAAATTATTTTTTGTACAATAATAGATACCACTCATGAATATAAATAGCTCCATATTAATCCATTTATGGGTAGTTGAGTATAAATTATTAATGATGATATGATGTTTTTGAACGCAATATTTTGGTTCCTAAAATTATTGTGGAAATGGTATAAAAGTTCAAGACCAATCAGTAACACATCAGGTCTTCTCAAAGTTGACAAAAGATATATGATGAATATCATCAGTGATAACTGGAGTTTGAGGTTAGGGATAAGGTTTTTCTCAATATATAACCATTTAAGAGATATATTATATTGAATAATAATGAAAAGTTAATCCACAAGTATTTTGGACCCTTTTATATTATTGATCGCATCAAAGATGTGGCTTATCGACAAGAACTCTTCTAACACATTCTTAAGTCCAATAATTATTACATGTATCCCTCTTGAGGAATTATATACCAGATCCCTCATATGTAATGAATTAATAGGTAGTAAAATTAGAATATTCTCTCTCTTACGGGGAGAAACCATTAAAAATCATGGGCAATAGGGATAAATTTTGATGCAATATGATGAATCATATGGTAAATGTTTTATAGTGGAACCATCAATAAAATGTGGTAAAATAGGAATCAATTGAAGAAATGAAGAAGAAGTACTCTCACCTTTTTCACAATGATATTAATAAAGAAAATTAAACAATGAAATTATTTAAGGAGGGAAGTCTCTAACAACCAAATTTCCTTTAAATAATGTTATGTTCTATAGAGCATGAGACATGAAACACAGAGTCTTAACGAACCACAATATCTTATAGATATTTTTATTTTAACATGACTATTATAACCTATAAATTAATTTATTATGTGAATAGCAATAAACCAATTTTTAAATTGTGTTTTTAGTGAAAATAAAATATATTGATCAATAAGTATATAATAATTAGTAAATTCTATATGGGAATCAAAAATTAATTTTCTCTCAGAAAATGATGTTTATTTATTATTGTGAAAAAATAATAAAATCAATTTTTTCCTCTTCTATAAAATTTATTTTAAAAAATTATCTTCTTATTTTGAATCAAAATTTAAAAATTATCTTAGGATTAATTTTTGTGAATTTTCTATGATGATTAATCCATTAATGAACGGTAAAAATTAATTTTACTTTAAAATTTAATTTTAATTTAAATCATTTTAAAGGTTATATTTTATTTTAAAATGGTTTAAAAATAAATTCACATAAATTATTTTATTATTAATCCAATGCATTTTATTTTAAAAAATTTCATGTGAAATTTGGATGAAAAACTTTTATATACTTACAAAAACTATTTCACTCAGAACCGATTTTTTCTTCTAGTATACTGGTTTAAGTTTATGATAAATTATAAAACATCTATAAATTGAAATATTAACTATGCATTCCATAATTTGAATCATAATAATTAATATTATAAAATAATTCCAAATAATTTTGTTGTTGTAATGAGTACTAAAAGTAATAAAATTTAATTTCAGGGGTAAGATTAAAACGCATTTAGTGAGGTTTAACTAAAATGATAAGGGTTAAAATAACCTAAATTTTTTTCCAAATCTTATTTTCTGGATATATTTAGACCTTATATCATATAAGGATATACTATGTTTAACTTTGAGGCCTTATCGGATGTGTTAAACATGGTAATATGTTTTTATTTTCAAAAATTCCATGTATGTCCTCTTCTCTATTTATAAAATGCCCTCACATATCCTCTCTTATCTAGAGTTATAAATAATTGTGGTTCATCCAATTAATACCCAATATAATTCCTTATTTGTTTCCCTACATCCGAGTTTCCTTGTTTTTATGATAAATCTAATAGATAGAGGCATAATGTATAATCCCAAAGAGGTGGTCTGAAGAAGCAACATCATTATTAATCGATAATATTTGTTTTATTTATTCTTACACCTCCTCAAAATATTTCTCAATAATTGTGAGATAATAATATAATAATCTCATACGTACTAATAAGTTATAATTTTAATGGACCAACTTAATTCTATCTCAAATTCTAGTCAAATGGGATACAAAACTGTCGTTCATGTTTATGGTGAACCATCACCTCATAAACTAATATTATTTGTCTTCCTTCATCACTTATAATAGCCATTAAGGATGATAGATTTAATATTTATATATTTTATTCATTAAATATTAATCATTCTTCAAAATTATGATTTCTAATATCTTCTTACCTTTTCATCCAATGAATACTGATAACACTATTCTTGTGTATGGTAGACTACTGCCTTACAAAGTGATGTGATTTTTTATTACTGCAACACATTGATGGAATAAGTTTGTGTATTTAATGTAATAATATAATATTTATGGGATTATTATATTTTATAAAATATTAAATTACACTTACCTTCTTTCATATATGTTTTTTGAAAAACGTAATCATTACAAATGTTCATGTAAGGCCTACCGTATCCATGGTTGTAACATAGTTCATTATTCATAACCATAACTCATGGTTATTTTTAAAATTATAATTTTCTTTAAATTTTTTAAGTATTTCATGATTATTATTTTTTATTTGTATTAATAATAATCAATTTCTCTTTATTCAATGTTCCATGACTATTTTGTACATATGATCTGAACATCAAAAAAACATCTGACTTAAACCAAAATTATTAAGTAATTGAGTGTAGAATGATAATGAATAAAATAAAAGGAATAAAAATCATGAAAAATTTAATAATGTAAACAAATTATTTAAATAATTTTATTATATATGATGATAATAAATGTACCTGAAGAATTAGGCCTGATGTAATGGATCACATAGACCTCCCCTTTTGGGTTGTAACCATTCTCTCTAAAAATCAATTTATCTCACTCTATCTTCAGTTTTTAAATGGTCCTAAATTTTGTATATATGTCTCATAAATATATATCTATCATATTATCACTAGCTTTTATAGCATAATACATTTCTTATTTTCAATTATTAAATTTTATGATTATGAAATTCTTATGATTATGATATGAGGAATGATTATGTAACATGTTTTCCTTAATGGATAATTCGTAGATTATCAATTATAAATAATTTTATTATCTGGAATACATAAATCATGAATGTGTTATGATAGGGAAATCCAAATATTATTTTATTCGTTGTGTAATGTTTTAGGATCATGAGATTTAATATATGGGATTAAGGAGTAAACCTAGTACATCATGTGGCCTTTCCACCAAGTGATATTTTCTAGGATGTTATCCTAGACTCATGTTTATGTCATGATAAATTTTATACCACATCTAGTATATTATATTAATAATATGATACCAGTTTCATTTTGTTACGATTATTTTTGGTTAATCAAGATCCTTATCTTATATGATTACATGTTATTCTTTTGACTTATAGGATTGCCTCCTTTTCATATTTTTCCCTTAATGTGTTATTTTGATTACCCGTTTTTTATGGGGGACATAGTTTATCCTATTTAGTTTTTGGAGCATAAATTATTTTAAAATATCATTATGAACAATGAAATAAGGATTTAATGCTTAGTTTTCTTTTGATTTATTATAAAACCAGTCTTCTAAAGACAATAGGCCTTACGATATTTGGGATGCACTTATTATATATTTATGTTTAACAAGTGTAATTATATATGTAAATGGATGAGTTATCTATATAGATGAACCTAATTAGACATTATACTACACTATAAGAAATATAAATTTTAATTTATAAATATGCAGGATAGGTGTGTGAAAATTCAATTACCATTATTATGAAAACATGTTAGTCACTAACTATTTCATTTAATTTTTTGTAAGTATTGTTCCATTTATTTAAAAAAATTATTTTTTAATTGTTTTCCATAATGAATATTCATGGAGTACCATATTATGAATGGTATTAATACTCTATGTTGTAAGAAGATGAAATTTATAAATAAAGGTAATCCCACTTATATAGGAATAATGAGAATGTGTAAGAGATATGAAATCACATTGAACTATTAATGATATATATATATATGGGTGATATGATCAAAAATTAGAGCATTAAGAATAAAAATAACTTGACAACTATATTACCGCTCTGATTTTCCAAATAAAAGAATGGTATGATATTTAGATAGAACTTCGTATATATCTAATATCATACTATTCTTTTCTATTTCTTGATGAAATTTTGGATGTTTTAATTACTACTAATATTATTATTTTTGAAGTTTTCTTTTGAGACTTTTGTTTCAAATATTGTAATATTATCATGATTTGGGTTCCATATTACCACTTTACAAAGGTTGTTAGCCAACCACCAATAGATGATGATTATGAAACCTTTGATCTAAATGTGAGTATAAGAGGTTAGAACCTATCTCTAATGATAATGTTCCCCATTTCGGATCTATATTAAATATTAGATACATTCTCATGAATCATGTTACTGATTATATTTTCATGTGGAAATAATATTATTAATTCACATGCTTCATTATCATGGTGAAAGACTTTTGGTTGGTGGAGATGATTGTATTAGGAATGTTGGTCAGGAGGAGATTTCCATATCATCCTCATGTGAGGCTATGAGATAATATTGATCTATTCAAATAACGGAAGGATGAATTTTCATTTTAGAGTAGGGCATGAATGCTATTTTTTATTCAACATTTCAATCCATGAGATCATTATATGATCATAACATAAATCAATCCTAGATCATCACATAAGGAATATCATGATCACCATATGATATATCCAATACACATCACATGGTGTATCCATTAATCGTCACATGAGTAATCTAATTCTCATCACAAAAGGAATTGTTTCTCCTCACCTAAGTTATATCATTGTCATCACCTATAGTATCCAGTGAAAATCACACTGTATAAATTATTCTCATCAAAAATGTAATCCCATTCTTATTAGAGGAGGTATATGGTTCTTGTCACCCAAAGAATATTTTTAACATCACACAATTCATCATATAATCATCACATAATTCATCCAATGCTCATCAAATGAGGTATCTGGTGATCATGACACTAAAAAAAAATAACCAATACCAACAGTTTGGAACCATTGGTATAGGTCTCCAAACTGTTTGTATAGCCTTTATCAATGGTTTGGAGAATCCTTGGATAGTTTGGTGTCGGGATAGGTCTATACCAATAGTTCTAGGAAGATTTTTGGTACAGACCTATACCAACAGTTTGGCCAAAACTGTTGGTATATGTAATTCAAAAAGAAAATAAACCTTTCTTGGTTTTGTTCCCAGGACATACCGTTTATAATCAAACGACCTAACCACTAACCTAACATGAATTTTCGGAATATAATTTCATATATATATATATATCTATGTATGTATATTCATAAGTATTTTAAAATTTGAATTATTTAATGTTATTAAACGAAATATTCTATAAAAGAATGTCTATACATATACCAACGGTTCCCAAAACCGTTGGTATATACATATACCAAGAGTTTTGAGAATAATTCGTATATGACAATGCTAATGGTTATGGTAACCATTTGTATATGTGCTTTTATTTTTTGAGCTATAAAAATGGTCTTTTCCAAACCACTGGTATAGGTCAAAATTAGTGACCTTTACAAATAGTTTGGCAAAAACCATTGGTATAGGTCCAATTTCTACTAGTGTGACAAAATGAATCATATGTCTATCACATCAGATATGCAATGCCAGTCACATGAATCATTGAGACTCAATACACAATGTATCTTATTCTCATCACATAAGTAAGGATAGTTTTTTCATTTCATTATGTGTTTGAGTCATCCTATAGTAGTCACATGGGTAGTTTCATTCCCATCAGATAAAAAATGAATGTTTTGTATTCTTCCCATAATTAAAGGGAATTTAATCCTCTTACACTCTTCATATAAAGGTGATTGATCTGCTTACACTCATCATTTACAGTCACAGTAATGGTTTAACATTCAATATAGAGGATGTATAATTTTTTAGGATACTTATGAAGGTTATCTGACTTACTGAATGTCATCTCCCATGGTTTATATGGGACAAAAAAATGTTTTGGTTAATTAATATTGAACATCATGTAGACCCCATATCTACCTTGTTGTAATTTCATTCAAAACCATCATTTTTTGAGTGGTAAACATATTATCCTGATATAGGAATGATCCTTGATTTTTATCATCATGTTGTAAGTAACCATATGTCATAGAAGGGGAGAAAACAAGATATTTAGTTTGGATTATTTACTGGGATAATCGGATTAGATCAAACTAGTATATGACTCGAGAGAATATAAGTTTTATTTCATACACCTTGAATCCAACCCTCACTAACGTATAAATTATTTACTTGACCAGGATCAATATCATCAATGTGGAAATGGTGGGGGTTACATCTAGATGGAGGCCCAAATATTGATCAAAAGTAGTATGTATGTGGGTGGGGATTATGTGAGTACTTCCCATCTGAACATAATTCCAATTCAATATATGGAATTTAAAAATTTTAAACAAAATGTGGTGAATATAGTCACCATTTCCATTTAATGGACTGAATTTTGATTTATGAGGGATCCGTCAAATTGGGATTTTATAACTCAATTTTTTACAAGATTGGTTTTATATTGCTATTTAACTTGTGCAAGATATTTATCACTTTCACGAAGAGTGTTATTATTGTAAATTGAGTGACATGAAACAATATTTAGAAATATCTTATACATAGATTTTTTATGAACGGGTAATATCATTATATTATGAAATTAATATTAAATGGTGGTTTCTTATATTGATAGATGCATGTACATTGAGGTTTCATGATATAATATCATCAACATCTTTTAAACCTGAAATGAAAAGTTAAAACCCAAAAAATGGAAAGCCAAAGAGTATTTTTTGGCCTCTGGTTCTTGGAAGTATTAGGATCAATAATAATATTCTACACATATGGAACAATCACACATTTCTAAAATCTATATATAATCACATGTATGAGTTGGGAATATAAGGAAATTTAATTTTGTGCGGTACCTTATGGTACAGACTTAGTTGATAGTTCCAAATGAATATTATTTTTTATTAAAATCATGCCTTTTTGAAATTCTTCATTCTTGATCCATAGTGGTAGAATTTTATAGTTTCATAAAATTCCCCTCACCAATAATTGGGTTTAATATCTGATATTATGATCAAATTTTGAGTAAAATTTCAATGTTGGGAATTTTATCCCATATTCTAGGATATTCTAGAAGCTAAAATGTCACCCTTATTCTATAAATAACAATGGGGACATCAGAGGAACCACTAAGAATTCAATAAAATTATGTGAATCCTATATTTTAATAGAACACTAATAAATCATGAAATTCTTATGAAAATTCCATTTACATTCTTGAATTTTCACTATCATGGAAAATATTTGTTCTATGATAGGAGGATATACAAACAAGAATTATAAAATTTCAATCAGTCCAAAATTTGTATGAATAGTATTTAAGGAATTATACATAGCTATAATTTATAATAAACACCATTCTATAGACATGGTCACTAAGAATTTCTATGATACTAATGCATGGTTAATAGAAATTGTAGAGAGTCCTAAGATCCTATCAAGAAACCATGTCTAACCATTTGATGAGATACTAGTGGAGACATTGATAGAAGAGAAGATAGAATGACCTTAATCATAGAATCTACCTCTATATAGATAAACCTAATATATGATGTTTATATCACAGTTACTGACCTATATACTCTATGAAATTAGTACAGGATCACTTCACAACTCTTTCGGTGGAGCATCTCTACCATCCATTACACGATGAGGGATCAAACCTCATAAATGACCAATGTTCTATAGAATCTGATGTGGATGGACAATGGTCATGTAATAGCTACTGAAGTAATACATTTTTTTTATTGGAATTCATTCTTTCACCTTATACATTTTTTTTATAAAATTCCAAAACTCTTTGTTTCTTATGTTTTTAATTTGTTTTTTAATTGTTTGTTAATTTTATTGTCTAAATATTTCATTGTGTATGTAATGAAATAATGATATTGTCACTGTGGAATTTTTCATTATTGGTTTATTATTAATATTATTTATTATTATTTATATTTTTAGCATGTTTTTAATATTCCTTGTTAAATAGTTTTATGATTTGAGTATTTATTTTAATCTGAAAAAGTCACATGTGAATTCAAGTCTTATGAGATTTTAAGAAGGCTTAAATGTTTTTATAAATTCTTACAAAATACAAAGAATCCTAAAAAATTTAAAAATCTTCTTATGTAAGAATCATTATGATAATTTTAAATCCTTATGAAAATTTTAAACCCATATGAAAATTTCTAATGTATTACAAAATTATATTAAAAGCCTTATATGATATATGAAAGTATTAAAAACATTTTTCTTTGAGTATTTTTATATATTATAATGAATTTTGTATTTTTAAATTCATACATAAAAAATAATTTCATATGGAAAACTAAATTTCACTTAGTAGTTAAAAATTCCTCATAAATATTGGAAATATTAAGAAAATTAAAAATACAAAATCTTAATTAATGATTATTAAAAACATCATAATATTTCTGAATATATGTAAATCATAATTTCAACAATCATAATTTATAGTGATTAATTTGAAGACTTTTTCTGGGAAATTATTTTTATTTAGTGAATACATTTCAAAATATATGATCTTTTTTCAACCATGGGGTTTATGAGTATTATTATTTTTAGGAAATATTTTTCACAACAGCCATGATGAAAGGAGTGATTATATAATTTTGTTATAATTTATTTTATTTTCAAGGTATTAAATTTCATTTTTCATGGTATCTGTTTTAGAAATTAAAAATTATAATGGATATTAGGACTCAAGATTATGATTGAGGAGGATGATAAAGAATCTCTATAGACACATATGAAAAGACCAAGTGAAATCACAATTCACAAGGGATGTACATAAAAATATATATGATGAGTGATTATTACCTATGTTACTAATAATTATGTAATTATTTTCAATGGAATGTAATACACTATACTGCAAAACAAAAATCTTATTGAATCAGATTTATAAAATCATTGCCGCTTCATTTAAAAAATATTTTTAATGTTGTATGGCTTTATATAAATTTATAAATATTTTGGTTGGTTTATTTTTTTTATTCCAAAGTAGAACCATGGTGGTTTATAACTTCATTAAAAGGTGTGATTTTGCAACTATTCCCCCATGTTAAGAAAACATAGATTGTAATCAGTTCTGACTCTCTTTTAAATGTAATTTTTTATGGTTGTCATACCTACACTATAAAAGGTTGATTGTAATTTGGTTGTGGATCTCCTTAAAAAGTCATTTTTACTATTTGGTTTGATTTTTCATGGGGATATATAGAATATAAATGTATATATAGGATAAATTTTTATCTAAAAAGTTTTAAAAATATTTTCCTTATTTATTATTAATTTTCTATATTGAGTACTTATTTAATTTATATTTAACTCTATTTTTTTAAACGGTAAATTTACATGCACCCCATATTGGCCACTTATTACTTTATATATTTTTTGGTAAATAATTAGTATCCAATATCAAAATTAGGGTCAATTTTTACTAATATAATTTTCTTAATTTAAAATTATCTCTAGAATTTTAATGTTTTAGGATGTTTTTTAGATTATAGGGAAAATTTATAATGATGGACATGATCCTAAAATTCATCCTCTCATTAATGGAAATTATTACTCATATTGTAAATAAATAATTCAATAATTCCTCAAATAAATTGACATTGATCATTGAATTATCATGATAATACTATATATGTTACAAGGGATTGGAACTGAATCTTTAATTAGTAATAATGTACTAAAGTATATTTTTAATTATAAGGAGTTGTAAAATTTATATAATGGTTTTAGTATAAAATTTTTTAATCATGTATCTACTTATAAATATTATCATGGTATTTGGATAAATTTGTAACTCACTCTCTAGGGAATATAAAATCTAAGGAGAATGATACATTAAATGCATTCATTTAAGTATCAAACTTTACGATGTGTAAATATGAATTTATTTATTAGATGTTATATCGATTTAAAATCATATTGAATGGAATGATTTCATTAGAAAGACCATGGAAAATAAAGTGATGTTTGAAAGAATTTTTTATCACAATACATGAAGTGTCATTCTATAAATATTTCCATTTTACGAAAATAATAATTTTAATGAATACACTCATGAAAGAATAATTGCACCGCTATTATTAGATGATATTACGAATAATAAAATTTCTTATGAAGAATCTACCTAATTAAAAATGTTTAAAATTTTGATCTATAAATATTACTTCTTACTCATCTCATTTAATTTACTATTCAATCAAAAGAGATCATGTTTATTTTGTTAAAAATGAAATTTCAATTAATAATGGTTATTCTATAAGATTTAGAAAATATTATTCTATAGATGATTAAAAAGGATGTGATAATGGTAATGTTAAATCATATAATGATTCCCCAGATGTAATATGTTATCAGTGAAGTTGAAATGGTTATGTCCAACCTGAATATCAAAATTTGAGACATAAAGAAAACATGATTCTTAATAAAGTGGAATAAATAGTTTTAGAAGCTTGTTAGAGTTTCACTAAAGATGATGACTAAAGTGACGAATATAGTATAGAAAATGATTCTACTTAACTAACAGGCATGTATTAATTAAATGAGATTATAAATCCTAATTTTTATTAAAGATAATCTAAATATGAAATAAAAAACATTGGTAAATTATTTTAAGATATTTGAAGATTATACAATGAAATTATCAAAATTTATAAGCTATATATAGAACAAACTGATAATAATAAGAATATTGTTCAGTAAAATAAGATTATTAATGGATAGAATAAAAAATTAGGGAGCATATCTTTCATTAATAATGAAAATTTCTGTAATGATGTATATACTACATAAAAGTAAAATTTTTATCTCAAGAAATAAATGAATATTTAAATAATTATTTGGACACTTTTATTCAAGTTAAATAAACATATTACACAATGATTTCTATAAGCATGTTATTAAAAATAATATTGTACTTCTATATAATCAACAATTTCTTAAAATATACATGAACTTATTTTTCACAAGTTATAAAGGTAGTATATCTATTGTTACATGTCTTAAATTTAAAAATCATAGACATTATTCAAATTTATTCAAGTAAATGTTCATTAAAATTTATAAAATTATTAGTATAGAATAAATCTTCTATTTATAAGTCATTATCCCCTATATTTTTCATAAATTAATTTTTAAAATCTATATGGGTTCTTAAAAATGAATAATTTCATTGGACCCAATGTAACTTGGGTTTGATAACTATATTTTAATTTATTTTTCCAAAAAATGATAAAGAAGTATCAAGATATACACATGGTATATTGAAGATAGATGTTCTAGGAAGATCACTAGATATAACAAAATTATATCATGTAATATATTTAATGGATATTCTATATAATCTAGAGACAGTTATGAATTAAACTTTAGTTGTTTTAGTAATGTTAGTATTTGAAATTATGTTATAATTTCAAAAGATTAAATTATTGATTGATTAAAACATAATATAATTAGAAATTATCTATTATATGAGGATGGTATTTTTGTTGAATTCTAAATTCATAAATGTGTTGTTTTTAATGTTGATTTTTTGTTCCATGGTAAATTGATGGATAAGATAAACTCTATTGATTTAGATGAAGTAACATATCAGAATGTGAGGTGTATGAATTTTGTTAAAATACATAATATTTTATATTATATGAGTCATAGATATATAAACATTTTCTATAATTTCACAAACTATTTAAACATTAATATTTTCTTTAGTTACTTCATCTAATAGTGTACAGAACTCATGTATGTGATTCTTTCAATAATGTAAAACAATAAAAAAACAGTCAGATCAATCAGAGCTTCTTATAATGTATGATCACTATAATTTTTTAATTCAGTATTATTTCACACTACTAAAACAACGTCTATTGGTGGTGATAAAATTTATTATAATATTTTAATATATTTACATGCATTTTATTTCATTATCCTCAAGTAAAACCATATTAATTTCATTTATTTATTATAAATTCTTGGAAAATGAATATGATTATTTTATGTTATCTATTCATTGTGATAGTGGATGATAATTTAAAACCTAGACTTTGAAAATTTTCATGAACCAAATGGTTATTTTCATAAATTCTTTACACCTAAAACTAAAAAAATGGTTTTATTGAAAGGAATACTAGACATTATAAGATATGGAAAGATCTATATAAAATTAGTATTTTCTACCAAAATATATTTGGTTATATCTACGGATAAATACTTTTAATCTTAAAATATTATTATAATGAGAATAATTTTTAGGAAAACCAACAATTAATTATTTAATGGAATGATTCTTAATGTTTGATATTTTAGAGTTTTTGGTTGTGAGGTTTTTATCCATAAAACTAAAGATAATTTCAGTAAATTTTGGATAAAATATGATGAATTAATGTTTTTAGTATATTATAGTATTAGCAATGATTATTGAGTGTATAATTAAATATTTATGGTTAATGGAGAATCAATTCTTTTTTTAATGAATGGTTTTAAAATATTTGTCATCATAAGAAAATCATATTCATGAATATTTTAGATATTTTAATCTGTTAGAATATGAACAAATAAAACTATATCAATCTATGAATAGGGTTTCAAATTCATAAAATATATTGGAAAACTCTTCAATAACTCCCTGTAAATAATTTTATTAAAAATAATGACTATAGAGTTTGTAATTGAAATATTATAATGAATTTATATTCTCAATATTATCCTATCGTTAATTTTATTTCAAATAATATCTGAAAATAAATAGAATATTTTAACTATATTTTAGTTACTCAAGAGGAACATATCATTTATCTATATATAATTATTGGGAATTTGTTTCTCTAAATATATATTTTCATATTATTTGTACTAAATGGTTATTCATAGAGAACTTTATGAGACTATAAATATTTTCAGAAATGTATCTAGATGAGTTTCTCAAGGATACAATAATGAAAAAGTACTTATTATGAAAAAATCACATGGGTCTCTATTAGAATTTGTTTTAATTTTATTATCTTAAACTACTCATTATGTATTTAAAATTTATCAAAAATATTTCAAAAGTAATATTATTAATGGTTAAATTTTTTTTAAAATATTTATGTCAAACAACCACCTAGTTTTGGGAAAGATAAGAAGCCTTGTGGAATTTCAAAACATATAATGGCTCTTTATAGACGTAAATAAGCTCATATCTCTTTGTATAAAAGGATTTCTATTTTTCTTTAGAAAAATAATTTTTATTGAAAGGTAATGTTGGACATAATATTTTTGTAGGAGAACTGGTATTTGATAATAGAGAAAATGTTAATTTAAAAATAACATTATATATTCCAAAAAATAGTGGAATAAAAATACATTTTAAGGGTATAAATTCTTCTATAATATTAAAACTTTCTTGGATGGGATCATTTATCACCAATTATAATCTACCACTGAATCAAATATATTACATAGATCAATGAATAAAATATCAGTAAGAAAGTTCATGCTGATCCAATACATTCCCAATATTATCTATGTGTATAAATGAACAATGATAGAAATGAATCATATCATTATTATAAAAAAGATTAATGGGGTAAGAAGACCCTTACCTACTTGATCTAGAATCATCATTTATTTATTTACCATTTTAAGAAAAAACATGTTATGATAGTTAGTTTCCACACAAAAAGTAATAGAAAATGGCGGTCCCTATTATTTAACTCCCCGTGAGTAATGTACATAACCCTCAGAAGACCCATTAATGAGAATTAAAAATTGAGGAATTTTTTAACAAACATAAATATATTTTAAAAAAAATTATAAAATATAAAAAACTTCCTGGTTTTAAAAAAGAAAATCTATTTCCTTATAAAAAAGTATTTCTTAACATTCAGTTTAATAATTTTTCCTCCCCTAGTATATTTTTTAAATATGATAAAACATTCCAAATCTGTGACAAAGTATTCTTGATTATTTAAACCTTAAATTAGATAGGGAAAATAATATTGGTAATAATCATCGAAATCATATTTTAAAAAACATTATTTAATAATTTTGCATCATTTATTATTCATGGTAAAAGTTATGAATTAAGGGTTATCATCCAAATTTATTTCCTTTGAAAAAATATAGGTGAATTAAAAAGTTATATAATTGGGAAGATAATTGTTTTGAAATAATAACACAATCATTATAAGAATATAAAAGTAAAAAAATCCAACCATATTAAGAGAACATAATTATAAATTCATTAGGACTTATTGTACTATCTGATTTCAAAGAAAACAAAACATCATTAACATTCCTCTGATTAGGAAACTAGGAAAAAAGTGGTTTTCCTTAAAAGTGGAATAACATAAAATAAAGGAGGAATAATACAATTAAAATATTAATTAAAAAAAATTAAAATATTGTATAATGCATTCTTATAATTTTCTGATATATATTGTAAGTTCAGTAGAAATATTTATATGAATTAATGGAATATTTATATTTTTATATTTCTATAATATATTGAGTGTTTTTTTTATTCATGTCCTTTTATTTGATCCATTTTAATATGTAATAATAATTAATAATACACTTTTTTATATTAATGAGAGATTAAATAGTTGAGAAAACATCCACCTCCATTTTGAAAACACAAACATCAAAATTTGAGTGGTTAATTTAAATCCACTCTATTCAAGCTCATGATTAATGGAGATTAACATGAATGAATTTTTTAATAATTTAATAATTTATTTGGAACATAAAATGATTAATGTGGGAGGGAAAAGTATAAAAATAATTAAAAAAAACCTTTTAGGTCTATATTTTTTACATCAGTTCTTTACACATGGGATGTTGCAACCGAGATTTTCTAAACCTAAAAGCCATGGGAAGTTTATACATATAATTATATAGGTTTATTAATATATATTACTAATTTATTTTTTATTATTTTCGAATCCATGATTTAATCCCCAATAATTTCATAATTTGATGAAAATTATTAGTTTTTTAGTTTTTAGGATTAATTTGGATTTTATTTTTCAAATGGCCAAAACTATGAGTATTAGTTATTTTATCATTATTCATCAATTAATTGATAAAATGATGATAATTTTTAATCCTTCTATCATGAATTATCATGTTAACTAGAAACTCTTATTTTTGGGGAAATATGTGAAATATCCATGGTTAAACATGTAATAGTGAATTTAATAAGTTATAGGTAGTGAATAATAAGGGGAAACCCCGTGTGTGTAGACCAGATTGATTGTGTAAAGGTTTCCAAATCCATATGTAATGTTACTAACTGAGAAGCTAAATATAAAAAAGTAATAATGTATACACATAATGGTTACCCAAATATACCAATTTATATTTAAGGGTAAATTCATTTCCCAAAGTGGATGACCATCTGATTCATATGATCTACATGCATTTTTTCTGATACATAAGAGATTTTCATTTGTTATAGAATATCTATGGATCACACATAAAGGATATATAATAATTTTATTGAATATGTAAGGGTCATAAACACTTATTTAAGGGTTTCTCATAAATAAATGTTTATATATAAGTGATACCTTAGTATAACATAAGATATATAAAGGTTATATCCTTTACAAAATAATAATCACTACATGATATGTGGGGATAAATATTTTCAAAACAATTAAAATAAAGTATGACCAGAGAAAATATATTGGTTCCATGTAAAACCATATAGGAATGATGTACTAAAAATGGATCTTCAAATCAAGGATGAATAAATATTATATTCCAACTATAAACTAATCGAGGGAAAGGATCATCCACAATACTGATTTATGGGGACCAAAAATAAAGATGGTAATATTAAAAATTAACATTGTGGAGATCTCATGAACCATGGTGTATATGTGGAATCCATCCCCATACACAAAGAAGTCTATTGATGTGTAGCTGTGACAAATTTAAATGATTTGATTCCCAAATTATAGAGGTCATATAATTTTTATTTGTCCCCTAAATAATATTAGACTTGGATTTTCTACTTATTTTCTTATCTAATTAATTTCCTATATATTAATATACAATAGTTTTTTCTTTCTCTTTGAATAATATTCTTATTTTCTTTCATCAAGACACTATCTAATATTGGTATTTGTGAGTAGATGGCCTTAGTCTTATCCTAGGGGGGTTCTATCGGTGTTCCCAATTTCTAACACTTTATTTCTTATTGTCTACTTACTAAATCTAATGTGGGAGGGAGTAGTATTTTGGTTTGATGTAGAAATGTTCTACCACTCCACAACATGATCCTCGATATCATTTTATTACATACAAAACATTAAAAAACTCAAATCTCTCAACTAGTGCTTCATATTATGCAGTTAAGTTTGATCAATATAATGAAATTACATTTATTGGATTCATTTCTTGGATGGTTACAAAATTGTGAATAAGTTGTGTTTATCATTATTAACTATTGGAAATGGTGATATGGTATGATGAAGAGATTTAAATGGATTGGGTCATATCACACTCGGTGTAGGGAATTTCTGTTCATGTATTATTGTCTGACTTAAAAAAATAAAATTAAGACAATGAATATGGATAATAAAGTATCCTAAGTATCTATCCGTAATATTGAGATCTTTTTCACTAACATTTGACTATATTTTTTGTTTATTTCTTTTACATTTCATGTATCCTAAATCTCTAAAATCTCCCATTTTTCATTGATTTAATGAAAAAATAAAATACCAAAAAAAAAGTAATAAGAAAATTAGACAAATTTATTATTTAAATGGATCCTCATGAGACACTATAATATTAATTTTTTTAAAAAAAATCAATAAATCTATGTTTGATAGCATATGTGACACACAACAAGAATTTTTAAGGAACCTCGTCATGATATTAATATTATTATTTAAACATGAATATTATAACATATCAATTAAATATGGTGATATGAATTGGAATGAACAATATTTTAAATTTAAATATAAAGGATAAACAAAATATACTGATAAGTATGTACATAATGTTTTGTTAGGTTTTTATAGGCTTTAAAAAGTAATTTTTTCTAAAAATGGATTTTTATTTATTTTTATGAACAAATAAAAAAATTAATGATTTCCACTTATATAACTTATTTTTGAAAATTTTAACTTAATTTTTTAATAAACATTCCCAAATTATCTTATGACATTCTTTGGTTTTTTTTAAAATGATTACTTTTTTAGAAAATAGTGAAAAATGATGGTTTTTAATGAAAAGTTTCTTTTCATTTCCATCATTCCAAAATAAATATTTTGTATTAAAATGTTTAAAAATTAAATTTAGTTATATTAATTTATTATTAATCAAATAATGGTGATTATAATCATTTTATTTTTTATTTTTTATTTTAAAACTTTTTACAGTAATGAATAATTATTATTTAGAAAACTGTTTTTACATCATGTTTATGGATTTAATTTTAAGTTAAATTCTATAAATTATATAAATTTAAATTTAAAAAATTGAATATTTATTTATATTTATAATAATTAATATTAAATAATAATTTCAGCCTAAATTTATGCATAATTGATATTAAAAATAGTAAAAAATAATTACCACAGTTGACGTTAAAATGAGTTTACTATGGGTTAAAATAAAAATATTAATGTCAAAATGTTCTAATAAAATGTAAAAATATTATTTTACTACCATATTTCTACCTTATATAATCTATGGATATATAAATATCCTTTTTTATCCTTTTTCATTTTTTAAATGTTGATATACCTTTTTATTTGCAAAAAAATCCAACTTTTTATTTTCCCTCGCTTATAAAGGGGAACACTATACTCTTCTATATACACTTCTAAAGAATTTTTATTTAGTTAATAACTACCCAAATACCTTAATTAATTCCCTAAAATGTTCTTACAGTTCTTGGTTTTTTTAAAAGTCCAATCTATGGAGGCTTTTGGTGTAATCCTAAAGTGGTGGTCTGAAAAAAGAGGCATCGTTCTTAACTGAGTTACTTTGTATTATTTATTCTTCCAACTCCTTGAAATGTTACTCAATCGATATGATATAATAAAATAAGTATAAATCATATAATAATATGTTATTATGTTATTTCCATATCATAAATCCATCTCCACTTTTATCAAATGGAAAACAATGCCATCATTTACGTGTACTGTGGACTACCGCCTCGCGAAACAATGTAATTATTTTTCTATCATCATCTATAACATTTTTTCATTATGATGGATCTAATTTCTATATATTATATTAAAAAAACATTATTATTTATTTAAAATTAATATTTCATTAAAATTATTACCCTTACAACTATTTAACAATGATAAAAAAAATTCATGTGTACGTCAAACTATCACCTTGGAAAGCGATGTGAGTCATTTTTTATTAATTGATATTATGGATAAAATATTCAAGTTTATTTAGAAAATTAATATTAAATTTTTGAAATAATTACAATTATATAGACAATAAATAACATGTACCACATTTTCATTATGATCTTCTAATAATGGAAACATTACACATGGGTATGTACAACCTACCGTCTCTAGGATTGTAACATAATTCATTTTTCATTACAATAATTTCGTGTAATTTATAAAATTATTTTTTTGTATACAAAAATTATATTAATTTCATGATTATTATTGTATATATAACTAAGTAATAATATCATTGACCTTAGTCAACTTTCCAATGTTATTTTGGACATATGGACTAATCTTCATCAAAACATCAGTTATAAACCTAAATGATTAAGTAATATAGTATAAATAAAAATTAATAAAATAAATGTAATAATAAACGTGAAAGGGGTTAATAATCAATTAAATAACTAACATAATTTTATTATTTCATAAGGTAATGAATGCATGTTATGAATCAAGCTCGAGGTATGGGGTCTCTCTAAACCGTCTGTTTCATTAAGTTTTGACCATTCCCTCTCTAACTCACACAATTTATCTCTATAAAGTTATGGAAGACATATAAATTTTATATATATGTCTCACTTATATAAAACTATATTATTATTCCTTCATTTTATTGGGTAACACATTCCTTATATTCATTTTTTAAATTCCATAATTGTGAAATTTCCATTGATTATGATATTAGGAATGATTATGTGACTTGTTTTCCTTCTATGGTTAATTCTAATGTTATTCCATAAGATTAATTTTATTTTTATTTCTTATATAAATCAATAATATTTAATAGTTTTTGTAATGAGATAGAAATCTAATAAATTTGGAAATGTTTAAGTATAATGTGACGTCATTTAAAGAATTTCAGAGTAAACCTATTATATTATCGAACTTTTTCTACCTTTTGAAACTGTCTGGGAAGTAATCCATGACTCGTTTTTAAGTCATTTTAAATTTTTCTTCAACATTTTCATTATTAAAATGATCATATTATATTATATATTTTATATTATGTTTCCTTGTGATTACTCATTAGCCTTTCCTTTTATGATATCATGTTATACTTTTGAATCACAAGTTGTGATTTCTTTTAATATTTATTCTCTTAATGTGATTTTTATCTCACCCATTTCATTGTTTTGATCATGATGTTATCCGAGGATGTTTTTTGAGATCAAATTTTATTAGGATCTGATTATGAAGAATAAAATAAGTCTGTCATATTTAGTTTCATTAATGTATTATAAACATATTCTTCAAAGTAAACTAGGACACATGATCTTTGGGATGTATATATTAGATATTTATATTAAAAAACAATAAATAATATATGTAATAAGATTAGGTCTTGGAGTTTTGTATTATATTAGTGTCTAGTTATTTTTTGTAATTTGTTCGAGAATAATCTAGTGAGAATCATAAGGATAAGTATAAGGATAAGACTTAGTATATAATAATATACTAAAAATTGGGTGAAGTATATAATGAGTGGGTTCTATGAAAATATATCTTATTCGGAATATTACAAGTGGATGTAGCTCTGCTAAAATTTTACCTAGGGGTAATAATCCCAAAAAAAGGCGTATTCATCTAGACTCAATCATAACCTGGTGGATGACAACCTCCCTTCATACACACCTATTTTGACACTCTTAGGAGATATTTTTGGAATTTCACAAACCCTTTATAAACCATTATGATGGAATTGAAAAATTAGTAGGTTAGAAATACAAATAGGGAAATTATTATGGATAACCTAGATTGAAACGTATAGAATCATAATTTATGATTTACATATAATTTTTAAGTTATTACTTACAGGTTTGAAAGAATTAATTTTTAATGATTATTAGTTATTTTGTTCTCATATTGTTTTCTTATATTAGTTCATTATGGTAAATAGGATAAAACATGAAAAAAACAAACATTATAACAAATGTAATAATTGTGGTAATTATTTTTATTCAATGATTAAATTTCTAAATGTATGATCTTTCTTTAACCTTGAGGTTTATGACTACTATGATTTTTTAGAAATATTTTTTATAATAGCCATGATGAAATGAGTGATTATCTAATTGTGATGTAATTTTTTTCAAGGTATTACATTTCATGGTTACTGGTACCTATTTTAGTAATTAAAAATTATAATTGATATTAGGACTCAATATTATGATTAATGTGGATGATAAAGAATCTATATAGACAGATATCAATAGGCCAAGTGCTATCACGATGAAAAATGGATGTACATAAAAATATACATGATGAGTTATGAATACCTATGTGAACAATAATTATTTAATAATTTTCAAAATAATTTAATACACTACACTCTACTACAAAAAATGATTTAAGTAGATTTATACAATCAAAGCCTCTTCATTTAAATAATTTTTTTCTTTTGTATAAGTTTATATTTATTTATAAATTTTTTTGATGGTTTATTATATTTAATTTTAAAGCAGAACCCTGGTGGGTTATAACTCCCCAAAAAGGTATAATTGTGTGGTTATTCCTCCATGTTATGAAAAGATAGATTGTAACTAGTTTTGAATCTCCATTAAAAGTTTGTTGTTATGTTTGTCGTACCTCAACTATTAAAGGTTGGTCATAATTGGGTTTTGGCTTACCTTCAAAATCCATTTTTACTAATAGTTTTGATGTTTCATGGGAATATATAGAATAAAATAGTATATATATGATCTTTTTTAATCTGAATAGATTTAAAAATATTTTCCCCCTTTATTTTTATTTTTTCCAAACTGAGTATTTATTTCATTTATATTTAACTATATTTTTTTAATCGGGGAATTTACCTCCACCACCTAATTACCACTTATTACATCTTATATTTTTGGAAAATAATTGGAATCAAATATTAAAATTAAGATCTATTTTTTTAATAATTTTTTTTATTTAATATTTTCTCTAGAGTGTTAATGTTTTGGAATGTTTTTTAGATGGTAGGGGAAAATCATAATGATGGACACAATCCTCAAAGGACACCATTATATAATGGAAATGATTACATATATTGTAAAAAATTAATGCAATCCTTCCTCAAATAAATTAACATTGATCATTGAATTATCATGATAATACTATATATGGTACTAGATATTGTCATTGAATCTTTAATTAGTAATGATGTCATCATGTATATTTCGAATTAGAAGGAGTTTTATATTTTATATTGTCTATTTAGTATATTTTTATTCAATCATGTATATTCTTTTAAATACTCTGATGATATTTAGATTATTTTCTAAGTCACTCACTAGGGAAAATAAATATTAAAGAGAATGATACATTAAATGTTTCCAGTTAAGTATAAAAATTTTGTGATATGTAAAGATGAATCTATTAATTAGATTTTCTATAAATTAAAAATCATTTTTAATGGAATGATCAAATTAGAGACATAATGGAAAATAAATTGATAGTGGATAGTGTTTTGTTATCAAAACCTAAGAAGTTTCATTCGATGAATTCTTCCGTTTTAATAAAGTAATAATTTCAATGAAAGAACTCTTGAAAGACTAATTAGATAAATAATATAATATGAACATTAGAAAAAATATCTTATGAAGAATAAACCAAATAAAAAGGTTTTATATTTGAATATATAAGTCTACCTTCTTACTCTATAAATTATATGTTTTTTCAAGTAAAAGAGATCATGTTTATTATATTAAAAATAGAATGTAAAAAAAGGAACAATATTCTATAAGTTTTAGAAAATAGTATCCAATATGTTTTTGACAAGGAAGTAATAAATGTAAAGGTAAATACAATAATGATTTATAAGATGTAATATGTTTAGAGTGAATTTGAATTGGTTATTTCTATCCTGAATATCAATAATTCAGACATAAAGAAAACATGTTTTTTAATAAAGTTGAATTAATAGATTTAGAATCTAGTTGGAGTTTCACTAAAGTCTAGGACTAATCTAATGAATATGGTATAGAAAATAATTATATTAACTTATGATGTCTGGATTAATTAAATGAGATAATTAATCCGAATTATTATTAAAATTAATATAAATATGAAATACCCAACATTGATAATATATTTTAATAGATTTGATGATTATAAAATGATACAATCAATATTTCTAAGCTATATAATGAACATATTGACAATAATAAGAAACATGTTAATTATAATAAGATTATTATTGGATAGACTAAACAATTAGGGAGTTTGTTTCATTATTAATGAAATTTTCTGCAATTATGTATATACTACTCAAAAATAAAATTATTATCTCATGAAATAAATTCATGTTTAGATAAATATTTGGATAATTTTGTTCAATGTAAAAAAAATATTACAAAATGTTTTATATAAACAAGTTAATAGAAATAATGTCATACTTATATATAATCAATAATTAATTAAAATTTTCAAGATGTTATTTTTTAGATGTTATAAAGGACGTATATATATTGTTACATGTCATAAATGTCAAATTCATAGACTTTATTCCTATAAATGTACATTATAATTTTTATAATCAATAATAAAAAATAAATAGTTTATTTATAAGTCATTATCTACCATATTTCCCTTAAATTAGTGTTTAATATATATATGGGTTCTTAAACTTAAAATAAATATTTTCATTGGACCCAATGTAACATTGGTCCGATAACACTATTTTAATTTATCTTTCAGGAAAAATGATAGAGACATATCAAGATATACACATGGTATATTGAAGATGGATGTTCTAGGAACATCACTAGATATCCATAAACAATTATATCATGTAATAGATGTAATAGAGATACTATGTAATCTGAAGACAATTATAAATGAAAATTTAATTGTTTTAGTAATGTTGGTATTTCAAATTATGTTATATATTCAAAAGTTTGAATTATTGATTTATTAAAACATAATATAATTATATATTATATATTATGTGATGATAGTATTTTTATTAAATTTTAAGGTAATAAATGTGTTGTTTTCAATGTTAATTTTGTTTTGTTTTATGGTAAATTGATGGATAATATTAACTTTATTGATTTAGATGAACTAACAGAGCACAATATGAAGTGTATAAATTTTGTTAAAATGGATAGTATTTTATGTTATATGATACATAGAAATATAAAAAATTTATAATATTTCACAACCTATTTAAACATCAATATGTTTTATAGATACTTTATCTTACAGTGAAAAGAACTCATGTGTGTGATTCATGCATGAAAGTAAAAAATCAAAAAACATTGGGATCAGTTAGTGTTTTTTATAAATTTTAATCTCAAGAGTTTTTAATTTATGGTTATTTCACCCGACTAAAAATAGATCTATTGGTGGTGATAAATTTTTTTTATAATATCTTAATATATTTAAATGCATTTTCATTCTCTAACTTTATGTAAAACCATTTTAATTTTTTAGTTTACTATAAATTATTACAAAATAAAAATGATTATTTCATTTTATTTATTCATTGTTACAGTGGATGAACATTTCAATCCTATACTTTGAAAATTTAAAGAACCAAATAGTTATTTTTATAACATCTTTACACCTAAATTTGAACAAAATAGTTTTATTGAATGGAAAATTAGACATTATAAGATATGGATAGATCTATATAAAATTAGTATTATTTAACGAAATATTTTTGGGCTATAACTATGGTTACATATTTTATATTTTCGAATATATTTATTATAATATAATTTTTAATAATGCAAAAAATTAATTATTGAATGGAATGATTCCAAAAGTTTGATATTTTAGGGTTTTTGGTTGTGATGTTTTTTCATTAAGAATTAAGAAAATTTCAATAAATTTGAGGAAAAAATAATTAATGAATATAGTTGGGGTATTATATTGTTATTAATGATTATTTAGTTTATAATTAAATATTAACGGTTGTTGAATAATCTATTCATTTTTTATGAATTGTTTTAAATTGTATTCCCTCACAGGAAAATCATATTCATGAATATTTTAGATATTTTAATTTTTTAGAACATGAACATATAGAATTTAATCCATACATGGAGGTTGGTATCAACCTCATAAAAATATCTTGTAAAACTCTTTAATATTTTTATGTAGATAGTGTTATTAAAAATAATGAATATACATTCCCTAATTAAAATTTTATAATGAATTTATATTCTCATTTCCATTTTATCTCGATTTTTATTTCAAATAATATATCAAAAGATTTATTATATTCTACCTTGATTTTAGTTACACAATGGAAACTTAACTATTCTCAAGATAAATTTTTTTGTAATTTGTTTCTTTAAATAAATATATCAGGATTATTTGTAATAAATTTATATTCATAAAAAATATAAGACTATAAATATTGTGAAAAAATATCTATATCATTTTCCCAAGGATAATATAATGAAATGTTATTGATTATGAAAAAAAATAACATGTGACTCTGATAGAATCTATTTGAATTTTATTATCTTTTACTAATCATTATGTATTTAAAATTTATCCAAACGATTTAAAAAGTAATTTTCTACTGGTTAAATTTTTTAACAATATTTATGTAAAACAACCACCTAGTTTTGAACATGAAAAGAAGCTCGATGACACTTCAAAATATATAATGGTTCTTTATAGACTTAAATAAGCTCCTCAATCTTAGTATAAAGGGGTTTCTATTTTTATTTTGAGAACTATTTCTGAAAGGTAATGTTGGACCTAATATTTTTTTAAAGAGTTCGTATCAATATATTTTAATTATTAATATTTATATAGATAGTATTTTTTGGATCAATTAGTGAATTAATTTGAAATGATTTTTCATATTTTTTTGAACAAAAAATTCGACATGAGTCTAATGGTAGAATTTAATTTCATTTTAGTATATAAGGTATTTCTCTTAAATAGTGGAATAAATAAAATTTAGTATAATTATTGTAAAAATTTATAAAAAACATTACAGACGATTCTAGTAAATTTTTATGTTCCATATGATTAGTAGTTGTAGATTAAATTCTTATATTATTTTAAAATCTACTGATAACAATGTTTTTTGTAGAATGATTAGTAGATCATAGTATTTAACTCTCTATAGAATAGTTTTAATATTTTATATATATATATAAATGTGTGTGTGTGTGTGTTTGTGAGTAATATTTCAAGATGAACAAAATATAAAGTAAGATAAATATTGTTAAAAAAAATTTAATAAGTTAAATAATTTATAAGGATAGGATAATTTTATCATATAAGAACCTAACTTGAAATAAAAAAATCATCCTGGTTCTGGTTTTTTATATTCAATATGCTATTTTATTTCGAACAATCTATTATTATATTATAGAACTAAACATGTGAAATTTGGTTACCACATTATTTGAGATCATGTTTAAAAAACTATATGTATATTTAGAATATGACTCTATAGATGATCAACTGGTTTATATTTTTCTTAAACATTTGGATATAGCTATGTTTGAGGTGATAAATAATCGACATTGAATGATGTAAATATGATTTAAATCTACTACATTAATAGGGAGTATCAATATATTAATATCTAAATATTTTAATTTATAAATGTCTTAATTTATCCTTTGTTTTTATAGTTACTCTTTTATATGAACAATTTAAATCATTACACTCACTGTTATATATATTTAAAAAAATAGGATATGTTAATAATTTTTTTTCATAGATAATTATTTATCCTTTTCATGTATATATTAATTTAGGTGTACTTATCATGGTTTATTTATTTTAGTTAATAATTTCATATATTTTAAATATTATTTATTTCATAATGATAATTAATTACACTGTATATTCTTTTATTTTTTATTATTATATAATGAAAAATAATTAAAATGTTGTAAATGATTATTTTTGTAATTAAAAAATCGGTAGATTTTTGTAGTTATTATAGTTACTTTTTACACCTTATCTATTTTTCTGATAATTATAAAATTGTGTCTTAATGTTTTTTAAAATATGTTTTTATTATTCCATAATTTAATTATTTAACTCAACTACTTCTTATAGAATAAAATAATGATATTTTTTCTAATGAGTTTTAAATTATTATATTATTATTATTTATTATTTTTTGTTCTTATTTTTTAGTATCCTTTTAATATTATTTGTTAAAACATTTTATATCTTCAAATATTATATTTTAAAAAAATCATACATGAATTCAGTATATCCTTGACAAAATTAAAAATGTATTTTTTTTATATATTCTTAAGAAATATTAAGAATACATACGAAATAAAAAATGAATCTGTGGAAAAAGTCTTATGATGATTTTAAATCCTTATAAAATTTTAATGACTTAAAAAAATTATAAATTATCATAATATCTTTATAAAACTCTTATTAATAGAATGAATGTATTATAAACACTAATTTATTAGTGTTTTAATAAATTATAAAGTCATATAGACTTTAAATATATTATGGATAACTAGATGTCTATAAGAAAATTGGATGTCCTTTGAAATTTTAAAAATATTACAAGAATTTTGAAAGTCCTAAACGACTAAAAAACTGACATCGTAATTAAATAATGATTTAAAATGTATTAATATACTTTTGAATAGTATTCTATGAGAATTTTGGTTTCCTTAATTATTAGAGATTTATTCAACGAATCATTTAAATAAAATCAAATTATTTTAGGAATTACACTACTAATGGTGTGATCATTATTTTGACCTAGGAAATGACAACAATTTTAATTTTTGGAAAATGATTTATTCAATGTCCACATGAAAATATTATGTAATTTTCAAACACTAAATTTGTTTATTTATTTTAATGGTATTACTTTTCGAAATTAATGTTTTTTGTTTCGAGAATGAAAATATATAGTGGCTACAGAGATTATCATCCAAACCAGTGATGATGGGACACTATAAAAAGAGATGGATAGAACATGTTAGAGTATTATATATAGATTATATATAATATAATATTCACAACATGTTCTACCTACACTTGTGATCACTGCTAAAGAATCATTTTGGAAAAGACTACCAAATAATACAATCTATTGTACAATGTCATCAAAGAAAGTTATTAAATTGATAAACTAGTGGATTAAATCAATTTTTGTAGTGTTTTATTGATTTATATTTATTTTTTTGAATTATTGTTTATTTATTAACTTTAATAAAAAATAAAGGTACATATTTGGTTATAACTCCATTAAAAGATATAGTTGTGTGTGTTGTTTCTCCATGTTTCTGATGGGTTGTCACTCCCCTTAAAAATCTGGACTATTAGTCAGTTCCTTTTATCTTGAAGATGGATATATGTTAATAGTAATGTAGGATACATTTTTATATGACATGATATAAATATACATATCACCTTTATTTATATATTTTCTACTCTTTAACATGAATTAACTTATGTTTAACACTCTTTCTTAAAAATATATATTATTTAATTAGTTAATTAAATCCATTGTTGAACATTTATACCGTATTATTTCTGGGTAAACAAATATCACCCTAGGATATTAGTATAAACCTTGAATTTATAGAAAGTAGATACTGTGATTGGATGAAATAATCGAATCTAATCTGATGCATAAAATTCATATACAAATGGGCTCATACCAATTATTCATGTTTCACCTTTGAATAGTATGAGGAGATCTTGTATAATATTAATCTATATAAGGAATATGGAAATAAAAATTTCTTATGTACTACTGCATGAACATAATTCAACTTCTACTAAGAAGGTGGTCACCATATTCTAATACATTCCATTTATATCATGGTGAAATCGTAATCAGCCTATAGGATATCAAAATAATAAGAGGGATTCCCAACCATGGTACTATGTAAAAAAATAAATATTTTAAGTGATAACATATGAGAATTAATTATATAATCCACTACCATTACAATTGTTTCTAGATAAACTGTAACATACCATGTTTTCGCGCCATATAAATTCCAATGGTTCTTGAACTTTTTATTTGGTTGATGGATCGAATCTTAAAAAACTATTATCAATTTAAATAAAATAATATAAAATATAAAATTTTCATTGTTAGATAGGCTTTAGGGCCTAAGTTTTTTCTCGAGTGTTTGGATGAGTTTCAAGAGTGTCGATCCCTGAAAAAAATAGTTGTTGGAGGGGTAGACATTGAGGCAAGGTCGGCACATGTTTAGTGATAACCATGCTAAAAAACACCTCTAGAATTTTTTTATAGGGTCAAATTTCTTGAGACCATGTAGCCTTATAGGGGAAACTCTGTGGAATAGATTATGGACTGTAGGGTGTAACATTGTCTGTCAAATTGTGCACTTGAGGTCACATGACTGTGTGTGGTTTTCTAAAAATTGAAGATGGTAGTTTATGGGATATTCATGGTTTGGAAAACTGGGAACATATCTCACACCCTTATTGATACCCCATGATTAGAACATGGTTTACCAAAATGTGTGGGAAAACTACACGATTCATTAAAGTGGGTGAGTTTATCCTTTTAACCCTTTGTTACTTATATGTTTATCCTCCATATTTCTCCCTCAATTGCCATATACAATAACCCTATTCAAATTCATCCTTAGTATCCTCCTTGGAATAGAGAGATATACCTATTTTTTCTCCAAATAAGAAACCATTGGGTTCAGTGGAATCATATTAGTATGATCTCAACTCCTCCTAAACCATTTATTAGTTTCAATGCCCATAATGAAAAAAATATTCATGCGATCTAATTCACCCTATTTTTTGGGTTTTTGTCTATTTCATCATTTTCTATAGAATCTGATCAAATCAAAAATTTGAATTGGATGAGTAGGGAATATATTATATAATGTAGGTGGTCTTATTATTTTCCCTTAAATTATGTCATGTTTATGAAACAATCCATTGTTCCTTGCATTATATTTTCTATGTAATTTCTCGTGAATGAAAAATTAATAATATAAATTCTTATGTATAAAATCATATTTCTTGTGTGAATTTAAGATTCAACATTAGTTGATATCTATCTTGGCTCAAATCACCACATTAGGTGTGTTTATTATATGCCTTTACCTTCATGATTATGCTTGGAATTCAAAATAACCTTTCAAGATGTATTGGCATACCTCTCCTAGAATGAGATGCTAAATTGAATTACTGAATAATGAATGGTGTGGGTGTTTTCCCCATAAGATAATTATTTACATTATTCTAGAACCATAGTTGAAGATAAAATTACAAAATGAAATATAATGATATTCTAATGGTAGGGATTTACCATTTTCCAGTATTAATTCATGAACATAATTCCTAAATCTTCTAAGATGATAAGTTAAAAAATGGAATGGGTCTATCCATGGACTTCCCAAATGAATATAAATGGATTGAACCTAGTATTATAATTTTATTGTGATATGTAATTTCACATACATATAATTTAATTTATTTCATGTATATGATTATGATATTCGAGAACGACATCCCCTATTTAAATGTGATACTCAGGCATGGTGTCCTTTATGATCGTGGATACTCGGGCATTGAAACCCTTAATTAAATGTGATACTCGAGAATGGTTTACCTTATGATCTATGATAATCAGTCATGTAATCCCCTAACTAAATATTTAACTCTATCTTAGAGTCCCTATTTATTCATGGGAATAGCGTCCCTATTTATTTATGGGTATGGTGTCCCGAATTATTCATGGGCATGGTATCCATTTATGAATTGTGATATTTAGGAATCTCTTAGGATTAGAATCCCTTATGGATTATAATATTTGGTAATCGCACCTATCTTGATTTATGATACACGACAATGGAATCCATATCAATTTATTATAAAATGGAATCACATACGTTATGGAGTATGATTTTTGAGCATGGTGTCCTCTAATATTTGATGAGGCTCATACTACTATCCATGGATGCCTAAGTTATGCCTCGAGTCTAAGATAATATTTTTATCTATATATATGGACATAAATGACACTACATATATAGAAAATGTAAATACTCATATTTATAGTTGTTTTCAGTTACATAGAGGCATTCCAGTATAGGATAATGTAAGTATTGTGTGATGGTTGTCCATTTTGGAACATGAGTCTGTATGGTTTAAATTTATTTATTTAGTACCTTAGTATTAAACATGCACACCGATGTATTTTCTACTCAATACTGGATATCATTATTCACCATGTGTGTTGTCATACTAAGTATATCTCACACCCTTTTGGGGCCACCATTAGACTGGGGTACCCAAACAGACCTCATGGTTATTGTCTTAGGTCACAGATTATATATGTGTTATTATAATTGTACATGGTAGCTTAGAATCATAGGACAATGCTAGAGCTAAAAATTATAATGGAGATATCCTTATATTTTTTTGTCTTTATTTTTATATATTTTAATGTATCACGTATTATATTTTATTTTCTTGTACATTATTGCCTCACATATACTTTTTGATTATATACTTGGTGTTTTCCATATTATCTATTATTATCGTCTTCCACCACCTTTTACTTATACTTATTCCATTGATAATTTATTTAGTTTATATAACTATTCCACTCTATTCATGAGGTTATAGTATTTCTACCATACCAATTTTGGACCCTCTCTTTTACTTAGTAGCCTCTATCATATAGTGAGGCTCCCTTAAATCCATGTGACTGACTATCTCGGTGAACCATTTTAATAGATCCCCTGTTGGGATGTTGCAAAGTGGTATCAAGTCTATTTTCCATTTTTTTTACTACTTTGGGATGGTAGATAAGTGGCTAGGAATGTGTTGGCACTTGGTACGTATTTTTTTCTAGTAGATATAACACCATGCATAGGAAAAAACCAAGTGTCCAGTGATGGGACTACTTTTTGTGTTATTCATTGTTATATTTGATTATGATTTCACCTTTATTGGTTTTTGTATGTTACACTACTTACTGATTTATGAGATTTATGTTATTTTACCCTTGGCTGGGTATGGTAAGAAATTATTGATACTTGCATCATTATAGTCATGTAAATATAAAAATTTCCGCCATATTCCCCTCAATGTAGGTTTCATTGCTTGACAACTTGATATAGGTTATTCCTTGGGTGTCTTAGCATCATCATTTTCTTGTAAATGATGGTTATATGAGTTCCTATTAATAGTTCTTTATTATTTACTTTATTTTGATAACATTATTTACTTTAATTATGATATAAGATTGGTAATTAAAGTAACATCATCAAACTAAATGGTGTTTTCTCATATATCCTCATGGTGAAACATTAACTAACAAATAGTTACATGTTTGAACCAAGTAACATTGGTCATGTGAGATGAAATATTTTTGGTCGTGATTAAATGGGAGAAAATAATTGTTTTCAATGTGAATGGGCCCCTATAAATTCGGAAGGTTAACCCATATAATAAAACAATTAAATACAAACTTGTTGTATTCTGAAATGAAATATAAAAACCAGGTAGTATACACATGCATTACAATTGTAATTTATAGAGTAAAATATCATTATAAATTTAGAATAGTAATGCATTTAATGAACCATAGTGTCTTTTGAAATTAAATACTTACAGATAAATGGTTTCCTTTATGATGGATTTTAGCTACATAATTTGGTCATGATGATCTGTATGACTAAATTTCTATGTTCACATCTTACCCAAGTAGGACATGTGGGCCTTGTTGCTTCATGATATACCAATTGAGGGTGTTTTAAAATCTAGAATGAATTAAGGATACCCTCATAGGGTTCCCAAGTCTTTTATGTTTTAGTATATAACACCATGGGGTTATGATTATGAAAGATGGTGTGTTATTTAAAGTGTCACTAGATGATTATGTGGTGTTACATATAATAATATAGTGGAATATTACAAGAAAATTCAAATATTATTAACAAAATGCCTATTAACTTCTTTTGATTTGTATTAATATGATGGATTTGTTAGTTAATATTACAATTTTAACTAAATGGTGTTTTCCTCTATTGGTTGGAAATTACATTATCTTTATCTAATCCCAAATGTGAGAACCTTATGAATAAATAAAATGGATAAAAATAATTTATATAATGAACAACCAAATTTTTTATATGATTTTATCTAAATAAAATATTCTTGAGAGGATGTTTGATGTAACATTCATATGTTTCATTGTGTATTTAGCTAAATAATGTATCGAGTATAGTTTTCCTTCACAACTAGTACTCATAATTTTTTAAAGTAAGTCTCATCATGTGTTTAAATATAAAATTAAATCAGTGAATATGGATTAAATGAAACATTGATGTGGTGTTTTAGTATTTCACCCTATTTATGGTGTTAATCAATTGTTTCCATGAGTCATTCCATGAAGTAGAATGTGGTCATTACCCTTTGATCGATTTTAACTTTATGTTATATTTATCTAGATATTAGGCCACTAATACTAGTTACCTTTTATGGTGAGACCCACTTATAAGGTTTGTGCTTGTGCCATGATAACGTTCTATCGTGGTAATGCTAGAACCTTTATAAATTAATACATTACTAATATCTTTGATAATTTATATGATGTCATGTTCCATTCAAGTGCTGCTTTTTGAGCAGGAATCTTAGTTTCTCAAATGAAACATAGGTTATATGGGTGGTCTAGCAGTTATTTGATCCATTCTGAGTGTGTGAGCATAATGTAGTGCTTAGTATCAGTGGTTTAGACACGTCTAGTGCATGGTCAGATTCTTAGTATGTTATGTGGAAATTATTATTTTTCAAGGATATAATGAATTAGTATCTCATCAATAATGTTAAGAGTTACATGGCGATATATAACTCTGGAATAAAATATTTTACATGGGAACTCAGATACTGTGATGCATGGGGTTGATAGGTCTATGGTTAGTATCATATTATGTGTCATAGTGTTAATAAAAAGTTTAGGTAATATCCATGGATGGATTTTGTTCACATATATTTAATAAAATGATAAAATATACAATATGATTTTGGTGGAAACACTTTACTCCTTTAGGTTCTACATTTTAATTATGGGTCATCACTAAGGAAGATTGACATGGGTGTTCAAGGAAATCTAACTCATCCCAATTCTAAGGTTAATGATGTAAAAGGATTGGGTGTAGTGATGTGTTGGTCAGTTCGGTTTTGTCTCTAATTCCATATGATTACTCTGTGTATGAGAATGACTCATTGGAATATTCCATGTACCTATACAATAAATCTAGTTCTAGAGTTACTTTATGTAGCCATTTTCGTTCCTTTTCATTTTGGTTCTTTGTAAGATCATGTTTTCCCCTTCGTGAAACTGTGTTTGGTGGTGGATGGAGCATATTCTATGGGATGAGGTCACACTCTCAGTAAATGATGACTTGGAAACTTATATTGTGGGGAGAATCATGTTGAATGTGTTTAGCACATCTATAGAAGAAAAGGGTGAAGAACTGTAAAACACCATTTGATATTGGTCACCATTGATTTTGAAATCTACGAGGATACTAGTTTTGGTAATCTATTTCTTGAGATGATACCTAAGATAAAACATGGTCTTGGTTCCCAGATGGATTATGGACACTGTATTCAGGCTTGGGTGCTTGAGTGACCTAGACTGTGTAATGCCTCAAACTCATTTTATTTCTTTCAATGAAGCATGACAATGAAATGTATGGCTGCATATGAAACTATTATGGAACCATTAATCTATTTGGACTTCAATAGTTATGTTTGAATAATCACTGAATTCCATGAAAGTGGAGGAAAGGTAATCAGTCAATGAAGACACATTGAAATGTGTAGTCAATATTTTCAATGGAAGTCGACTAATGATTGTTTGACTGATCTTCTTATCGGTAGTAGGATACGATTGGTTTGAAATAATTTTGAGCACTTCATCTTTTATATGACCAGACTTTCTCCTAGATCATTGGTAATAATAGATATCACCTTACAGTAATATTGGTTCAGAGATGATCATGTCCCATATATTGGCATCATTCTTAGTCCATTAAGATAGCATAGTTTATATTTCAAGAAGAATAAATAATTAAATTCCTTGTTGGCTTGACGAATATAATCTTATTATAGTTTTTGAGTAGAGTGGGTAATATTAGAGGCATATTTGATTGTAATTGATACTAGGATCCCCATGGATGAAGGCCTTGTGTAAACTCATGGACACCATAATATACTTTGGCTCGATATCTACGTCCGATTTCATCATTAGGCTCAATCGATGTTCTTGATACATGGATCTTTTGGCTATGTATCAATTTATCGATTATAAAATCATAGAAATGGAATACATTGGATGATCTCTATAGACTCTAATAAATGATTTTGAGGTTACCCTAGACTTACAGTTGGGACATGATGACATGTTTTGGGTATGGAAACCCAAGATTACAAGATCAGGTGCACATCTAAATTATTGTTACAACAAATGACATAAATGAATGGTTGTGTTGGATTCATCACTAGAAAATAGTTACAAGATTTAGTGAGAATTACCTGAATAAAATTTGAAATAACTTGGGATTAATAAATCATATTCAGGTTTCAAATTCATCAGCTTCTAAATATGAGAATTTCTAAGGATAGTCGGATAGAAGTGGAATAAATTACATTCCCCTTTTCTTTTTCATGTGGTTGGTGAGAAGCTACATAAACCATGATAATGTGATGAAGTGAGGTAAGTGAATAGATTGGTCATGTATTTTCATAGAAACATGGTTTGAATAGAGAAACTATGGTCAATTGGGAATTGACCATCTATCACATTGATAATCTTGATCGGAATGTTATTAGAACTCTAAGGGTGTTCACAAATAGTCAATCATGGTTTTGGGAGCATCGTGATAAGGAATTGGAAATTCAAGGATGGAACCAATGAAGGGGAGCACCATGGGTATGTTGACTAAGGAGATATTTACATGATCATGTCTTCTGTTGGACAGGATCAGGCAAGTGTCGTGTCAATTTTCAATTATGAATATAAGAGTTGCATTGTGTTTTAATGGATTAAATAATGTATGCATAAAGGTGATGCTTATAAGAATGTTGGGCATTTAAAACAAAACGCAAATGTTTTAGATGTGTTTTTATGAAATAGAGATGATGAGGGATGTTTTATGTGTTCCCCAAATCTTCCTAGGGATGATAAGTTATAAAGTGGGTAGGTTGTAACATACCGTGTTTTTGATTTGTGGAAATTGAAAGGTTATTTGAACATTTCATTTGGTTGATTGGGTGAATCTTAAACCAATATTAAGGATGTAAATATGATAATTGGAATACCTAAATGTGTGATTATTATGTAGGGTTTGATAGTTGAGTTGTATCTCATGTGTTTGGATGAGTTTCCTAAGCATTGGTTCTTGAAAAACAGTTTCAAGAGAAGAAGAAAAAGATGAATAGTAGTTTCAAGTTTAGTGCTAACTATTTGACACAGATGTGAATCTTATTTTGAGTATGTTCATGGATTATTGAAATAGTTCATCCCCCTTTGGGAAATTTTTTGGATTTTAGAAAGGTCAAGGAGGGTGTCATGCAGTTTAGAAAACCATATTCTTGAGGCTCTATATCTATGTGTGGTTCTCTGTAGAAAAATAAAGTTGATAGAGCCTGGGTTGTGTACTGTTTGGTAAACCATGTACCAAGGCTATACCCTTAGTTCCACACAGGTTGTGGCACCACAGAATTCTCCAAAACATGTGGACAAAACATTATGTCCATTAAATGGGTGATTTTACACTTTTTCAATCTCTTCCTTAATATTTCCAGTTCCCTCTTTCTCCCTCACTTCTCATGTATAGCAGCTACACTCAAGATCCTCCAAGGATTCCTCTTAAGTGTATAGAGATCTCCCTAATTTGAGATCTGGATTTAATGTCATTAGTTGCATTATAAAAGTATCAGAATGATATATATAACTTCTTCCACATTTCTTAGTTTTTAGCCTTATTTAATTCTATATTCATGTAAGTTATTTATAAAAAATATTAGGATATTTCTCTAATTATTCTATTTCCCTCAAACTGACTCGATTCAAATCTTTCTATTGGATGACTGAAAAATAATTGGTATATGTTTGGATTTATCATTATTTTCCCTTAATGTATATCATATTTAATAAATATTCCATTATGTCAGGATCCATATTTTCAATGCGTCACTTCTTAAATGAAAAATTAATAATGTAAATTTATATGCATAAATTCATATATACATTAAAATTAAAAATTATCCATTTGTGGTTGTCTTCCTTGATTGGAATCATAGTTTAGGGATGTATCTCATATTAATTGACCATCATGCTTACTATTGGAATTAAAAAAAATCTTTCATAGTGCATTGACTAACTTCTCCCAGAATGAGTTTCTATATGTAATTAAATGAACAATGAATGGTTTTGTTGTTTCCAATTTATCTTAAGATCATTATTTACATTATAGTAGAACCATACAAGAGGATAAAATAAACAATTAATATATAATGACATGTTAAAAGAAAGGCTATTAATAAGTCTTGTAACAATTAATGAATGTAATTCTTGTATCATCTCAAATGATAATTTGATAAATGGATTGGGATATTCTATGACCTTCCAAAATAATTATTTAATGAATTAACCTAGAAATATAATTTGATTTTGACATGACATGTCATAGATATGGAATTTTTTTATTTCATTTATATTATTATGATACTCAGTCATGGTATCAAATAATTAAATGTGATACTTGATCATGGGGTCTTTTATGGTTATTACTACTCAGGCCTGAAGTCACTTATTTAAATGTGATACCCAAGCATGGTGTCTTTTTCAATATTTGACATTTTTTCATAGAATTAAATAATTTAATTTAAAACACAGGCATATATTCCCTATTCATTCATGAGAATTAATTCTTTATTTATTAATGGGAATGTTGTACCTAATTATTCTTAGGCATGTCATCCATTTATGATTTATGATTTAAGGAATGGTGTCCCCTAGTCATGGCTTCCCTTATGGATAATGAAATTGAGGCATGGAATCCCTCTGGACTTATGATAATATACCATGTAATCCCTATTTTTTTATGAGAAGTTGGTATGTAATCACCTATTGATTATGATTTTTGGGCATGGAGTCCCTTTACATTCTATGAGACTCGTACTAATCTCCATGGATGCTTGAGTTACACCTCGGGTTCTGGACAGTAGAAGCATCTATATAAATGACTCTAAATGTCACTACATATATAGACCATATATATTCATCATTATAAATTTTTACAATTAATCATAGGTATTTTAGCTTAGGCTGAATCTTGTATTTTCATTCGGGTGCCCATTTTGAAACCTATCCACATTTATTTATATGATGCATTATTATGATACCTTCACAGCACATTATTTTATACACATGGAATTGATAACATTGTAAATAATTTTTGGTGGACTACTTAGTATATATCACACCATATTCACGCCTCTATTGCATTGGGATACCTGAATAAACCTCACAGTTGTATGTTTACGTCCATGAATTATTCTTGTGTTGTTTTATTTGTACATGAGATATCAGGATCACAAGAATGAGATGTTTCTCATGTTGATTGTGGAGATAACCTTGGAAGATTTTGTCTTTATTTATTGTGTCATTTATTGTATCATGGCCTTTATTTTATTCTCATGTACATTGTTGCATCACTTGGACATCCGTACCTATATACCTAGTGTTTTCTATATTATTAGATATTATAATCTTTTACTACCATTAATATATATTGTTTCCTATATTGATTTATTTATTTTCTGCCACTGGGATGCTCAGATCATGAGGGTATTTCCTCCCCATCGTACCACTTATTGACCATCACTGCTAGTCAGAATACCCTACCATATGGGGAGTCACACATGAGTCTATGTGACCGTTCAATTTGAGGCACCATTCTAGCGGATCTTTGGCCAGGACATAACAAAATGATTATTGAGAAACAAAGACAACATCGTATGTAATCTAACATCCCCTTTTGGTCATATTTCATTGTATTCCCATAAAATATTCAAGTATGTATAGAGGGCATAAAAAAGTATTGATTTGGAGTTCATAAACATGGTAGACATGGTTCATATTCAATCCTTTTAGAGCAGGTCCAATACATAAATTGTGGATTCTTAGTGATTCTATTAGTAACACAGGAGATAAATTTGGGAGGAATAATGGTGGCTATCTTAAATAGATGTAACCTCCCTATAAGTGATACTCGCATAATGGTACGGGCATGAATCTTCATCATGGTGACATGCATAGAGGTAGGATACTATGTCAATATCTCTATTATAGTGTGTGAGAAGTTGGGAAATATTCCGAAGCACATTAAATAAAGGGGAATCTCATCCATATCTTTTTCTTATTAAATTTTTTGTATTGGTAGTCACTATTCATTTTTAATGTGTTTGAATTTTTTATAATTGTTGACCCCAAAGAAACAAACATCAGAAAAATATTACTAAAAATTCTAGGGGTATTATATTTGGAGATTGATGAAAAATTTCTACTCTTTATGGAATAATTTTATAAGAGGTTAATATGTATCCCCTTTAATATTCTAAAATGAAAAATAATTTATGAATTTTATTACAACATTGAGGGGAGGATTTATATCATAAACATATGGAGGAGTTTTTTGGATATTCATGACAATGGAACTTTTATTTGGTTTCCATAAAACCTATATTGTATTGCAACCCAGTTTTACAAATTTTAGTGTCCTATAACTTTTGAATAAACCAAGTATATCCACATGTTCCAAATTATAGTTATCCAACAACTCTAGTAGAATTTTTCCTTTGAGTTTACCAGTTCTGTAATCACATTAAAAGTTATTAAATACCCAAAAATACTTCTCTATGATTATGAAATATCTAGATGGAAACATATTCAAGGCCTATGTTAAGAGGGATTGAAATTTGGGAAGACACTATGGTGCATTCTTGAGGAAGATAAGGTATGGAACCTGACTTTTTAAGGGAATCCCTATATCCATGGAGGAGTGATCATATTTAAGAATTAGTGAATGTTAAGGGAAATACAAGTTCTCTTACAAATCATCAAGATGAGTCCTCTATAGTGGGAACAACTACTATTGACAGGTGTGTAGTTAAGTTTGTTTTGGAGAATGGTTGTGCTTCTAGAAATTAATTGGGAAATCTAATAACAACTCCATGATGTCTCCATCAAAAAATCAGTGTTATACTATTTCATTCATCATTCTTAGAATATTGAAGTATCTAGTATATGCTTCAACTATTCATCATATAAGAGTAGATGTGGAAGAATATATTCTCTAATATGATACTCCAACCTAGAATCATTATCACTAATTTTCAGTTTGTTGTTCCTCATATTGAAATGATGTACTATATCCATGTTCTGGAGGTGATGAAATACTTTTAGGGGAGGGATATATCTTCGCTGAACAGATGTATTATAATATGAAAGAGTAGTCTAGCCATGTCCTCAGAGTAGTCAGGGCTCATTGGGAAATAAATTTAAGAAATATTTTAATGAGGAAGAGATGTGATGTGTAACTAGAATGGATGATAAAAAAGAAGATATAAATGGAAACGAATAAAGTTAAATTTTCATGAACCTGTAACTATTATATTATCTCTGATATTTTAGAATCATTTATTTATATTTGCTATATCATGCTAGAAACTGCAGGTGATGAGGAATTACAGGATGTTTTAGAGCATACATGAATGAGGTATAATGACTAGCCATATACTATCCATGAAGTGGAAAAAATATACCATCATTCATTTTTGTCCATGGTGGGTTAACGGATTTTGCTACTGATGTTTCCAAGAACTTCATACAAAAGATGAAGTGAGAAATCCAATGCGGCCAATGATCTGTCTACAGCTAGCCACATAAGGTAAGCTACAATCATCTTCACTCTTCAATTCATTTGGACACAATGTAATAATATGACTGAATTCAACATTGAATATCTTGTATAATAGGATAAGGATCTCCCAATGATGGTTGCTCAGTTTCATACCAATGGAGAAGGGTCACTGGTAGTAAAAACTAATTTCAATTCCAACCGGTTCAACCTATTCTATGGTTATGAAACTAAATAGGGTGAGGCATATGAGACAATCATTCTTAAAAAATTATGGTATGATTATTCTCTAATTGATTCCATCACAAAAAAGATAGTATTCATACCATAGACCCTACTTTATTCATTGGATTTCATTTTCTGGACTAATATATGACCCCTTATTGTAATATCCTACCCCTCCACATTGGTTTGAGTTGAGGTGGAGATACTACTTGGACATAAAAGACCTCACCAAGTCTCCAAAGGATGGAAATAAATGTTGAGGGATTCCTGAACAATGGAGGAAGATTTTTCCTTCATAAGAAAACATCCAACCAAATGGGACAATACAACAATTGCAACATGAATCATGTCAAAAATGTTCAAAAACTCAATAAAACCATAAGAACAAAAGAACTAAACTATAATAATCCAACATTATAGTACAAATTGGAAGACTAAACTATAAAACCCAAATAATCTATGACACAACTCTATGGCTCCCCAACAAGCTCCATGCTCCAAGCACCACAAAACCTCTAAAACATCATGATGTACCACTAAATAAATCTGATGAATTACCTTTTCCATATCTCAAAATACAACATCTGCAAAATCATCAATTTGCGAAAGAAGGTTGTGAGTAAAAATACTTTGTAGGTTTCCCCCAAATAACTTCCCTACACATGCCACAAGGATGAATTAAGTTAGCACACTTATATAAAACAATTCATATGAATCCATTAAAACCATTCAACAATTGATAACAATCCGAACACATTACTACCCAAAGAAATTCACCCAAATCACATAGTTCCATGGAAAACAACCCAACATGTTATACTCATTCAATATTGGAATAACCAATATAATTCCATGTGTCCACACACCTACCACAACAATCCTTTTACTTTTTCACATGAGCTTGGAGTTACCATTGAATGTGGAACCTCACATCCAACCTCGCCCCCTTTTTATTATGGAACTTCATTTACATAGTCCAATCCTTGATTGTGGTCCTTCAAATCCACTATCCATCACATAAAACCCATGGTTATCCCAAATAATCTAATCAATCATAATAATCAATATTTATTGAAACCATATCAACACCCTATTTCCAAACCATACAATCCCTTACGAAACTCCAAAATTTTAACACATGTCATAACCATTTCAATAAAATCAAAACTTATTTAAAACACCATTAAACCACATCCATGGAAATATCACTTCAATAAAACAACCCTTTTTATTGAAACCCATTTTCACAAAACATTTCCCAAGAACATAAATCAAATAAAAATGAATAAACAATGGATATATACCTCGAGAGAGGGGTACTAAATTCTCCCCACCATTGGAATTTATATCCTTATATTTTCGAGAACCATTTCATTGTTCAAAGAGGTACAACCATTTTTTAATAATCTCTTTCTACCACTCCCATGTCTCCTCCTGAATTAGACCATGTTTCAAACAAAACTGAACTGGACTAATGATTTTAACACATAAAAAATTATCTTTTCTATCCAGAATCCACATTGTAATGTTGTCCAAGGAAATATCTAGATCTAGCTCAATATGATCCGAACATATCACATGGTCATGATCTAAATCATACTTTTTCAACTACTATACTAGAAACACATTGTGGACTGCACTAAACAGTGGTGGAAAATGAATCCGATATGAAACCCCTACAACCCACTCATATATCTAAAAATTCTGAGTATACATCATAGATAAATTTACATACTTTCCAAATCAACGATGTCCCAACCTTAGATAGATTCTTAAGAACATGTGACTTCCCACCACAAATGACAATGACCATGGATGATGGTCTACATACGATCTCTGATGACTCTGACCAATCTCCATTCTATTCCTAATCAATTTAAACTTCTCCATTTTATCTTGAACAAGAATCATTCCAACCAATGATGTTTCACCTATTTCCACCCTAAAAGGTGGAGAAAACATGGATTCTCATATAATGCCTCAAATGGGGCTATATGTATGGTTTCATGATAACTTTTATTATTGGAGAACACTGCTAAAGTAATGTTCTCCTCCCATAAACAACCAAAATCTTTCACACAATCCCACAACATATCATTCAAGTTTTTTATCGTCCTCTTGGATTGAACATCATCCTAGGGATGATACGTCATACTCATCGTCAACTGAGTCCTAAGGTCCTGTTACAAGGATTTCTAGAGACGATATGTAAAACTCAAATGTCTATCTCAGACAATCAAGATTCATACACTGAGCCTCTTTACCACCTTCCAGATATATATTCTTGAGAGATCCTACACCATATGAGATTAATGAATTGGAATGAAATGGTCCTACTATAGGAGTTGATCCACTATTATCCATATGGAATCATTCTTCCAAAACTTTCTTAGGAGTCCCATAAAAATTCCATCTCTATGTTCTCCCATTCCCACACTGGGATAAGAAAATACTACAACATACCTACTGGTCACTAATGTTTTTCCTTGACTTGTTGACAAGACAAGCATCTTGATACAAACTTGAGCACATTATTTTTCATAGCTAGCCACCAAAAAATTTCTTTTAACCCAATATACATTTTTTATATTCCCTGAAGAATGGCCCATATTCAATGATAATAACCACTAAGGGGTTTTTCTTGACAAGAAACCATTACAACTATCTGATTCCAAAATCACAACACAGAATTCAAGTACAGTTTATATCCCTCAATGGTCTCTCTCCCATTGAGTTTCAACATCATATCCCCACACATTGAATCATACATCTTTTACTCTTTAACCAAATCATCCAATTCATGAAATAGGAAGAACATAATGAATATGGCTACATCACTAACAATATTCACATTCCAACACTGTGTCAACTATGACTAACATCAACTACCACTGATCTAATGCATGTTTCACCCCTTGAGAATATAAATTTTTAATTAATGAATTATCCATTGAATTTCCCAACCCCTATGGGTACAGAAAGTTAAAATAAAAAATATATAGATACTCCATCTATATTCTTTATCTCGAATATTGTTCTCTTTGTGAGAAAATTCTATTCAAGATTTTGTGATCAGTATAAACAGTTAATTTCCCACTGAAGATATTGTGAGCCCATGTTTTCAAGTCATGAACCACTTTTTCCCACTCCAAATCATGTTTTCAGTAGTTCTTTTCTTGAAAAATAAACTGTTGTGATCTACATGGAACAACATGATCCCCTTGAATGAGAACACACCCCAACCCTGATCCAAATGCATTGCAATACACAACATACCCTTTTTCATGGTATTGGAAAGACCATTAGTATTGTTAATGTAAGATGAACTTAAATCTCTTCAAAATATTTAAGGAACTACTTATTCCATTGAAATGGTAAATTATTTTTTGTGTAATATTTCATCGGTGAAGTCAGTCTTGAGAAGTATCAAACAATGTGTAGATAATACTCAGCTAGACCAAGAAAGACATGTATTTCAAAAATATTCATCAATAGTTTCTATGATATAATATCCTCTATCTTCTCCTGACCCACTGAAACATCTCTCTCATAAATAACATGGCGTGGAAAACATAAATCTTGTTTCAAAAATTCAAACTTTGAAAATTTACCATAAAATCGATGCATTCTCTAGATTCCCAACACTACTACCAATTGTTTCTCATGCTCAATACTTCTCCTTGAATACAAAATTATATCATCCACAAATACCACCATAAAATAATCTAGTTATCTCTAAAATATCTGATACATCGATTCCATAAGAACCACTAATTAATTTTTAAGAGAAAATGTAATAACCACATACTCCAAATGATCAAATATACTTCTAAATGCGGTTTTGAGAATATCATACTCTCTCACCCACAACTAATGATATCATAAATTCATGTAAATATAAAAGAACCATTGAAATCCCCTCAAATGATCAAAAATGTCATCAATGCAAGGAAGTGGATATCAATACTTTATCATAACTTGTTTACGCTTTTGATATGAAAACACAACAAAAGAGTTTCGTCCACATTTTTTACGAACAAAATTGGCTCTTCCTATGAATAAATAATAGGCTAGATGAAACCATTATTTTCTAGTGCCTCTAAATACACGTTAAATTCCCACATTTCTATTGGTTCCACACAGTAAGATGGATGTGAGATAGTACTAGTCCCTGTAAAGAGATCAATCATAAACATCACTTTCCTCAAAGGTGGTAACCCTAATAATTATTTAGGAAATAAATTTATAAAATTACCAACCACTACTGGGAAACTGATTCTCCCAATCTATTTCATTGATTACAGAGTCAATTCTTTTAACTTATAGGATATCATCCAAACTACTAGTGCCAAAAATCACGTTGCTCCCACCATAGTAATTTTCTCTCCTCTTAGGAGATTCTTAACACCATCACCCATCATAAACCTATTCATTAATGCATAATAGTCATTGGGGGCCTTATACATTTCTAACAAATATATTACCAGAATTATTTCATAAACATACATCTCATGCACTATGATTTACCACATCAATTCAACCTTATACACAAATATACCACTTGCTCAACATAGGAAGTCTCGACACTCAGTTTGACCCTAATGAGTTTGATGTTTCAAAACATAAGGCATCATTTCCGCACAAAAACCCAGAAAATAAACAAAACAATAGGCAATGACAGCTTGACAGGATCCCATATCAAACAACACATTCATCAAGGTATAATTAAAAATAATTGTACCTCCCACCAGGGATGGTCCCGAATGATCATCCACCACATACTTCTCAACTCGAAATAATTTCCTTCTTTCCAAAATATACTCTTTATTAGCTTGTAGAAAAATACCATGTTGAGGATTTGTGGAGTTCATAGAATCACCATGATGAGCATAGCTCTTCTGATGAGGGATATGATGCTTCCCTAGTCCCATCGAGTAATAGGATTCCTATGACCACTGAGGAGAGTCACAAACACTCGAACTCAAATAATTGCATTAATAACACTTAGTATTCCCCATTTTCTTGCAGTTATGAAATGCTTGAGGTTCTATCATACTATCCAACATTATGTGGCCTTTAGAAGCACACTGAAATCACATTGTCTTACTCTAATGATTCGGAGGAAGATTCACCAATTCTACCATTGGATTCTGATCCATACTCCCACGCTATAAATAAGTGTCCCTATTCTTCTTTATTTTAGTGTTAGAGTTCCCACTATTTTTATGGGTACCAACATCATTCCCCTACCTATATCCCCAATATATCCATTTTATCAACCGATTCTCTATTCACAACATTTTTATTATCAGTTATATATAGCACCACAATTTTGGAATTAATATCATGCCTCAACCCTGATTAAAAGATCTGTTCCTTCAAGGACGCACTATTATCCACCAATGGTTCGAAATGCACTAGGTTCATTAACTTATCAGAATATTATATCACAAAAATGTTCCCACCACTGATGTGAAATATCTTCCAACACATACATTGCTAAATTCAATTTCAACTCTAACAGTGTTCCAAAGAAATTGAATATTTCATTCATCATGTTTAAACATTCCTCTACACTTTCTGATTACAAATCACCCCTAAATATGGGTGGATTTTAGTTCTCAAACTCAACTGAGTGATCCACATGTCTATGTTTATCACTTCTATTCCCACATTAAATTACATGTAAAGAATTAAATCTTCTCCAAACTAGCTTATGGTTTACCTGAGGCTAAATTGCAACCACATATTCCATGACATCCTCCTGTTGTTCCCCACGACATCAAACCTATTCAATTTCTATCAACACTAGAATCACTATAATGTTCACTCTCTAAAAAAATAAAGGCTTATAATTTAAAATTCAACCACATTACACTATCACAATCATGCTTTCCAAATTCAAATTTTCTATGTTCACTCCAAAGTTGAAAAATCAACCATGTTTTTAAAGTCAACTCTTTTTAAAAATACCCCCACCATACTATTTCCAAACCACACATTTTAAAATATTTTCCATATTTTTCAAAAAACAACAAATTTATATCACTACATAAATCATTATGCCAAATTAAATATGAAATCCCGTTGGGAAGTCATTTATTCTATGAATTACATGCTCGTCTCATTGAATACACCCATGAAAATGAGATCATGCTCCAAATAAGTGTATCTAAAACACTTAGGTATCCAATGACCTACTAACAAGAAGTTCAACATAGAAGGGTTATCTACATCCTTTAATTCTCTAAATATCATGTTCCAAAAACCATACTCCTTACTACCATCCAAACTCAAGGAATAAAAAAGGAAATAATGACAACTCCATGACTAAAAACATATAAGAAAAATAATTAAACTGCTTACACATGAAATTTAGGAACTGAAGAAATTGATATCAATGGAAACATCTTGTCCCTCCTCATTTCCTTGATTCAATTTATATGTTCTACTAGGCTTTATGTGACATCCCCAAGGTTCCATAGACAAGAAACGAATTTTGAGAGCTTCACGAACAACGGGGGTTGATTATCACTTCAGAAGAAAACAACCAACCAAAAGTTCCAATACCACAATTTCTACATGATGAATGTCAAAAATGTTCCCCAACTCAACATGACCAAATGACTAAAATAAACAAACATCAATAATCCCAAATAGGAGTAGCAACTGGAAGACTAAATAACAAAAACCAAATAATTTATGGCATAACTCCATAGCTCTTAACCAATCACAATGCTCCAATCCCCACAATACCTCCCCATAATCACAATTCACCACTAAAGGAATGAGATTATTTACCATGTCTTGTGTCCTAGAATACAACAACTACAAAAACACCAATGTTCCAAAGAATTGGGTGAGTAATAATACTCAGTAATTTTTTCCCAAAAGAATACCTTACATACACCACTAGGATTGATCAAGTTAGCACAATTTTAAAAAAATTTGTATATAAATTCATTAAAAACATTAAATAATTGATTACAAGTCAAAAACATTGTTACCCAAAGAAATTAACCCAAATCACACAATTCAAAGGAAAAAACACAACATCTCATTACACATTCCATATTGTTATAACCAATATAATTATGCATGTTTGTGTATCTGCGTGCCTACCACAACCATCCTCCTACTTTCCCATATGATCTTGGTGTATCCATGGATATTGAAACCTCACATCCAACCATGTCCCCATTTTATATTGTCACATCGTGCACACATTCTAATCCTTGATGGTGGTCCTTCACACACACTATTCATCCCATCCAACCCATGTGTATCCCACATAATCTAATCAATCATAATAATCAATATTTACCCAAACCATATCAACACACAATTTCCAAACCAAATGATGCCTTATGAAACTAAATAATTTCCACACAAGCCATAACAATTTCAATAAAATCAACATTTATTGAAAACATAATTAAACCACATCTATGTGAAATGTAAAATTAATAAAATAATACTTTTATTGAAAACCATTTTTACAAACCATTTCCCAAAAATCCACAATGCCAATGATTTTAAAATTAGCATCGTAAAATCCAACATATAGAAAAATACACAACAATAACCTATTTTTCCCTAAATCCACAAAACACCACAATATGGGTTTAAAACAAGATTCATGCTTCACAAACATCGTCAACTTCAATAAAAAACATTAACTTGAAATTAAATCCTTCATGATCTATCAAAATGGAGATGAGAGAGAATCCACCTACCTTAGGGTTTGGAAAAATCAGCCAACACTCTACACACCACAAATCAATGTGAAAATTCCAATAAAACACCATAGATCTACTTTTCTAACATCAACAACTCCAAATATCATCATTTTAGGCATCAAAAACCCTGTATCTATATGTGACATATTTTAACCTTAAAAACTGAGAGAGAGGGAGACCTAGATCTATGTAAATCTATGAAAACCCCAATATATGAATCTTAATAGATATGAACCTCCTTCATCACAACTTGAGAACCCTTCTAATTGAACCCAAAATGCGTTGGTGAGTCCTCTTGATAGTTTAGAATATGAAATCCCAAGTGGGTTTCATATGGGAGGAGGAATTAGTGATTTGGGAAAATATTGAGGGATCAGATTTCGAAAAACCAAATTTTTAAACCTCACACATTTAAATCACATGATTTTACAAACCGTATTCAAACATGTTCTTATTACTAACTCATGATGGACCCTTTATGGTTTAATCGCATGGTTATAGAAATCATACTTCAACCATGAAAAATCACATCGTCTCAAGTATCACAATTTACTTGAGATGCACACACAGTTTGGAAACTATGTGCCTTAACCAGACACCATCCCCTTTCCATCTTCGTCTACTTTCTTGGTTACTTTGGTTTCTTGGACGGTTTCCACTAATTGTTCTCAACCCATGAACCCCTATAAAAGCTTCCAAACCATCCCAAAACCCTTTAAAACTCTCTAAAACATTACACAAAACATTAAGCATATAGAAAATCATAAATAATGTTATATACCTCAAAACAAGGGTACTACACTTATTATAGAGTCTGATACCATTAGGTAAAGATATTGAATCATTGATCGCATCGGAAGAATCCTTCAATAACAGAATAGATATTAGATAAACATAGAAACATTAAGCACTAGAATCTTATTATGGTGATCCCACTAGAACATCGATGATAGATATCTCCCTAGAGTCACTAACTTCTCAATTGATATTTTCGATAATCCCAAATGTGGAGTCATTAATTTTGGATGAGGAAAACAAAACGAAAATCCGTCATTGCACACTAGATCCTAGTTTGTCATACATGGAACCTAAATTTGTTCCTATACCGGAAATACTCAAGGTGGAAACTCTATAGTAGTCTATCGTAGATGATAAAGATGACCAAGGGGTTGACACAACCAAAGATAACGTGGATACTAAGTGGAGGGTGTGGAAGACTATCTAAAGCCTGATCACCCACATGCCACTGGAACATAAAGGTTGCCATATCAAAACACTTTGACATTGGATAATGAAATTGGGAGCCCCTGTAGGTGAGTATTATGACCTACATGAATTATCTCTTAATTTTTTTGTTAGTGAAAAGTGATTGAAGTGGTGAAATTCTAACTCCCCACTTTGTGTGATATATTTTTTAGTCTCCCTCGAATCGAAGGAATGTTCTTAATTATTCTTTATATCATCAACAACTTCTGCCTGGGTTGCCTAAATTATACTTTGATGGTTCTCGGTTCTTCTGAATCATTAACAATGCCTCTGTTAAGAGCCCTCAGTGGCTTTAACCGTTGGTATGATCCTATGTTCTGCTACTCTTATCCTAGTCGGATTTGGAGTGGGGTTACAACGGGGTTTGGGGATGTGTTGTTCCACGACCATCAATGTTCCAGGAGCGAGCTCCTCGGTGTTGAGTTTAGTTTTTTTGGTTTTCTTCCTCATGATATCAGTGATGGTTTGTATGATTCCTCCTAGTGGTTGGTCAATTTCATTATCGTTTAGTGGTGTTGTGGTTTGGGTTTGGTTTTGACGTCGACTACGGGTTTATTTTCAGTGGTGATGATGAGGAATTCTCCTCGATGATGATGATATGAAATGGTTTATTTCATCAGAGATTCTGGTGCTTCTCTACTATGATGACATCGATGTTCTTGGAGATGATGGGTATCTACTGCAGTACATCAATCTGGTGGATTCGATGTCAGTGTGTGCATCTCAAGGCGACGGTGATAGTGAAGTGATGATGGTATACTGCTTTTGGATATTCAATTTTTGAAATGGTTGTTTTAGTTGTGGTATTGCTGATTCTATGGGTTTTTCATGGTATCTTATGAATTTTGAAATAGATTTAATCTTATGGTCTAGGAGCGGTGAATGGTTGGGTTTTTTTTTGAAATTTTTCTATGTAATGGGTGATTGAAGAGGTTTTGTCTGGATATTGGAGGAATAGCGAAGTAGGTTCCCACTTACCCTTAAAGTGGATTTTCAATAAAATTTAAAAATGGATTGGGGTTAATTATTTATGGAGTATATTAGTGAAACACTTTGTACGACTGTCTCTAATAATGTATTGTTGAGTGGCACCCATAGTCCTAGGTCATGATTGGGGGGTTGGCCAAGCTATGGAAGGTTATCAAATCCTTCGAACAAAGGGTACAAGATCTTAAATCGGAGATGTTTGAGGCACTCTCATAGTAAAAATGTAGGTAACCTATCAATGTGATTACCGTGAGAGGTGGGATGAATTAGGTGATATAGATTTTACCCCCTGAATCCATAGATCATGATCTTATTATTTCAATGTGAGGAATAATTCTTTTGTAAGCCTCAATTTAATTTTAAAAATTATGAAATAACTAAATAGAAAATATATAACTTTAGTTGGTTCAAACTAACCATGATGTTCCTATGAGTATGAAATCAATGATTTTTCAATACAGAAGAAACACTAGAGAAAAAATATTCTTTGCGATCACAAAATAGAGCAGCCTCACAGACCCTCTGAACTAATTATTTAAACAATATGAGAAGAATCACCACCAGTCTAAAAAGAGATGAAATATCTATTACCATTATGATCACATTGATATTTATCATTATATTGCGATATAAATTGTATAACTAATTTTTTACATTTATTTATTTATAATATTAAATGGATTTTTTATATATCATAATATTGAGGCGACATGAGATTCTAATGATTCGTGTGCTCAGAATTAATTTTTGAAATATATTAAATTTCATGCATGAACATTTTCAGTAAAAAAGTAAAATATATCTTAATATTTAATCCATATTATAAATTTTTCCACAGTTTAGTTTCGAGTATGGGTTTTACCCAGTGTGTGACAGAAACTGATCAACATGGGGTGTTTAGTTTAGAGTATGGGTTTTACCCTATCGGTCGATGTGCAATGGAATTCAAGTATCTCACCAAAGACCAAAAAATAGATTATTTCTTAACCCATGATCAGTCCACATTGAGTTATGTTGTTTTTTATGTGGATTAATCCCCATATTATTATCCTATAATGAACTTGAATCATTCAAATAGTGAATTTATTTTTGGATCAATCATATTGCATGTGTGGGATTATTTAATGGGGTTTATTTGGAGAAATTGTTTATTTTTTTGGATCATTTATCATAATTTTAATGAAAACAGCTCAACTTCAACCCAAATACAGCCAAGATTCATTCCACTTTTGTTTGTTTCTTGGTTTTATCCTAGTGTTTTTCATGTGTCCATCAATTTTATTTTTTTTCTCTTATAGTTCGACGATATACCGGATAATCAATCACCACACACCCATTTCTCGGAAAGATAGATTAACATGGTAGATCATGGTTTTGTATTGATGATAGATTGATTTGTGATGATGGTGACAATGGATCAAGTTTATATCAGAGGCATGCATACAAAGGTTTTTTCATGAGATGATGGTTTGTATTAGGGAAGCATTTTTTGGTGAATTGGAATATGAAATCTGGAAAATGGGTGTTGGTAATAGATGACTGACCATACATATATGATTCACACGTTTAATTGTGTAAATGAAATCATGGAAAAAGAGTCATAGTAAAACCTATGTAACCTATAAAATCAAGGGTTGAATGGAATGTGATCTGGGATCACATGACATGTGGGACTCCCCCCCCCCATACAGTGATAGTGTTTCTAGGTGAATATAAATATCAAACAGTGTGTGAAAATAGTCCCACAACAGGTGACACATACCTAGAGTCTCCATGTGTACCATAAAGGGAACATGAACATGGCTAGGATTAAATGGTATTGAACATGCCATGTACTCAGACACAGATATAGCCCACCCAAGTGTCCATGGGAAGAGCTATGTAATTGGATATGAGTAGGATTTCATGGTCACAAAAATTCTTTGTACTCAAAAACAAACACAAACATGATCACATGATGTGATACATGGGTATGATCTAGTACTGAAGGTAGACACCCGATAATACCGTTCTACACCGAGTAATTATTAATATAATTTTGGACCACATGTCCTATTTATCTTGGAAAAGATTTATAAGGGTATGTTCCCTTGATTTATTCCCTTGGGGTTGATATGGAATCACATCCAGTGCATAGGATTGGGATCCCCTCTAAGGATATTTAGTCTGGGATTGATTTTTAGAGTCTATTTGTGATTCCCACAGTGAGTCCCTCTAACATCATTATTTCTTCTGGTGGGGTTTATAGTATCTTCATGACCAACACTATGTGGGTGTACATCCCCTATTTATATAGTTAATATAGATTTAATACTTGTTATTCCCCATGGATATGGGATTGATCATAATTATACATGTAAATCTCTTTATACATATATTATATAATTCTTATGGAGATACCCGACATGCATGACATCTCAGACAGATGCCCTTAGTTCTATCTGACTCTAGGAGTTTGTTCTTCTATATGAGAGCTATGTTGAACCTTCGAGTAGGAAATCCTAGGGTGGTATAATGGTTTTCAATTTACCTTTATAATGTGTGTCTATGTTGAGTATATCTAAAAATTCTTGTTGTAATCATTGTCGACATATCTCTGTAATGAGCGGATTGTTATTCTTGATTCCATATTTTTAGTGATTTCAATTTTTCAATCACTATATTTTAATAATCACACCTTTATGAGATTTTACCACATTTGTTGTGTCTTATGAAGATGAACAACATTTTGATATAGTCAAATAAGGACTAAGACCATGTATAACTTAGTGATACATAAAGATCAATTTGTGTTCATGTGGTTTCAATGATAGTTGTACTCATCCACTTTATAGGTTGGAATTATTATTCTATTTCTTTTTTGGTGGGAATGTATTTTGCCCTTTTGATTTCCATTACATGTTTTCATAATCTGATGGTGGGATTAGGGATGTATTCAAAAATGGTTTTCCATTTTTTATATATTAACATTGTATGGGATTAGAGATGTGTTTGTTTTATATGTAGAGTAAGATATGGCCTCCAATGTGTGTGACATGTCTACCTAGAATCGGTCTCCATTCCATGGCCTATTAGAGGGGGGATTGGGGTAGTTTTGGAAATATTCCCTATTTGGTTGGGTTGTGACAGAGTGGAACCAGAGGAGTTGATTCTACCACAGGATCGAAGTCTATGAGATTGGTTTGTGGAAACAGTGTTATAGGATTTGAATTTGGTTGTTAGGACAGTGACTTCATTATTGGTGTGGTAGCTGATGTGTCCATACCCTAGGTATCTAACAACATTCTTGTTGACCCAATAAATGTAGAAACCTGTTTCAAGAAAAAAAAAATTATATTCATCATATATGAATGGATTTTGGATTTCATGTCCTTATTGAGCCAACTCTACAGATATAGTCATTGATAATGGTATATCATATCTATTTCAGTATGCCTCAATGATATTTTCAATATACTATTTTGTATCTTGATCACAATATTGATCCCCTTAGTGATGAGGCTTTGATATAAGGGCATGTTTAAGAGGTGTTACCACCAGGTGGTGCACTATTCATACCACCACATGTTGAGCAGTAGATTGTATCAGTAGTAGAATTATATGAGGTTTATAGGCTGAGCATGATTCAAGTGTTTTTATATCAGTTACATCATAGGTTTTGAGTAAACCCCAAACTGTGGGTCACTAAGGACAAGATTAAGTGGTGATTCAAGTATTCCAACTTATCAGTACACCAACAAATCAGATGGTTGTCCATGCAGTAAGCGTTTTCCAGGACTCTGCCGAACGACGGTAGGGTATAGTGACCTAGTCATGTGATGGGGTGACTATAGAATGGTGAGACTTTGAGATAAATTTAAGGAGAATATTCCCGTATCTATTTTGCCATTTTTGTACATCCAGGAGCTTCTATATCTTAATTGGGGAAGATTATCATGGCTGAATATTCATTGAGGTTCACCAATCTTTCTTGGTACTTAGTAGATACGGTACATGATCAGTTATTTCCATCTAGAAAATTTGAGTGTTTACTACATAGAAACATTTTATCTAAAGTGATACCTTTATGTATTCATATATATTATTGGTTGATAGGGAATGATTTGATGGTCACGAGTTTATGTGATGAAAATACCTAGATAGTTACTATTGGAAGTGGACACATGAAAGTTAATACTTTAGTGAAAGAAATATGATTTCATACATTGGGACATGGAAGTGAAATAAATTTTTAGAGGATTTCCAAATACATAAGTTTTTTGGTTTAGTTCTTACAATATTTATCAAATTAGGTAAGGGATATGTTGTTCTACTAGATGGATTCTCGGGAAATATTTCATGGGAGTGTTTGGCATGTCGTATGGATGATAGTGATATAGTGCATGGGATGAATTGGAATAGGTTGTGGTAGGATTAGGCAGGTTCACTGGGTAAAATATGTTGTAAATGAGTTGGGAGGGTAGCTGGAGGTGGAATGCAGATGGACTTGTTACCACCGCTTCCCGATGAGGTCTTTTCTTGGCTTAGGGAGCCAGAGGGTAGGGGTGAGGGAAGCTACAGATGGTTGAGTATTATGAACTAGAGGTTCTAGGGATGATACTAGGTACTAAATTTGTATTTTTTACCTTATCTATATTACTGATAGACACATGTGTGATTTATTGATTTATTTCCACTTTTATTTGTCAAGAATTATAGATTATGGTTTATCTGTTGTCTCGGAACTTACCTTCAGAGACTGTAACTAGAGGTGACTCAAGGATCATAAAAATCTATTGAATATTTAATTTGACACATAGAAACAACATATTTTTATAGTTTATAATTTTAGTAGCAATGAGGCCTTATGAAATCATCTTATTTATGTATTGGTTATCTATAGCTCATATCGAGATAAACTATTTCAGGAAAAGGACGTTGTGTGTTCATAGTGAAGAGATGAGGTTTTCCTTTGTGGTTGAAAATTAAACCCATGAAGAGTAGGTTGAACTCATTCATAAGAATGTGAACCCAATTACATATCAGTTGGAAAGAGTGACCCTTGCTGGAGTAGATTCTATAAGCCTTCAGTTTCCTATAATAGAGGCATAGTATAAGGACGTTGTTCCTGGGGACAAGACATGTTTACCTCCCGATCGAGATATAGACTTCTACATTGACCTACGCCGCAGTATGATGCCAATATATTCACCCTCATATCATATGGATCCTTCAATTCTTTATAAGAAAAGGGTATAGTTGAAGGACATGTAGATGAAGGTCTTTTTCATACCAACTGTTTCACCAGGGGAATCCCCAGTTTTGTACTCCAACAAGGAGGATGGGAGGATGAGGTTGGTTATGGATTACCATCACCTAAACTAGGTTATCATAAAGAAAAATTATTCACTATTGAGGATCTATGAACTCTATTTTTAGTTGTGAGGGGTATCATAGTTCTTAAGTATTGTCCTCAAATCTGGCTATCATCATATGAAATAATGGGTTGAGGATATACCGAATATGACATCTAGATGTTTCTATGATCACTATGAGTACTTGGTGATTCCATTCAGAATGACAAAAATACCATCATTGTTCATGGAAATCATTAACTAGATATTTTAGCATTTCTTAGACTTGTTTGTGGTAGACATCATTTATGATATCCTAGTTTACTTGGCATCATAGGAAGAGGACATGAGACAGATGAGGATAATTTTGTATGTACTCTAAAATCACAAAATATATAGGAAAATGTAGAAGTTTCAATTATGGAATCATAAGGACTACTTTCTAAGAAATTTTATCTTAAAAGATGGTGTGGTAGTGGATCCAGAAAAGGTTGAGGTAATGTTAGCTAAGGATCCACCCAATAGTATGAAGGAGGTGTTGTGATTCCATGGGTTTGAATAATACTATTATTGGTTTATACACACTTTCTATATGATATTATCTCATATGATATATTGGACCAAAAAGATGAATCCTTTCATGTGATAAAAGAGGTCCCATTGGGATTTTCAAGAGTTGAGGAAATTATGAAAAAGCACTCCCATCATTAGTTTGTTAGAGGTTGGTGTTGAGTATGTTGAGTTATACGATGAATCAGGGAATGTGCTTGGTTGTGTTCTAATGCAAAGGTACAAGGTGATTCCATTTGGTTCATTCCAATTGATAGATCAAGAGAAAACCTAAATGACGCACGATCAGGAGTGATGAATAGGAGTCTTCACGCAAAGGATGTGGTGACACTACCAGGTAGGTGAGTAGCTTATCATCTATTCTATACATAAGAGACTCGTGAATATACTCTCCCAGGTGGATCTTAACTCAAGAAATATTATATGGATAGAGTTACTCCTGGACTATGACTTTGATTTTTTCTATACTCCTAGGAAGTGAAACATGGTAGTAGATTCTTTTAGAAGGAGATCATGTTCACAGTTGCTAAGAGAGGTGACAAATCAGTTGGTCTCTTTACGGTTATCCTTGGTGTATGGGGATGGAGCTTACTACATCCTATAGATAGTTTTTACCCCTATATAATCATAATTATTTGGGGAGGGATAACTTTTGTATACCAACTATGATACCCTACGTACTCAAATATCCACTGGAAATGCTCCTGATAGATTTTATGAAGGTGGGTAGCGTGTCATTATTTTTAGATTATGTGTGATGGTACCAGTGATGATTCAAATGTATGTTCTAATGAATTTTCATAATTCACCCTTATAAGTACATCTATTAGCTGATAAGATGTACTGGGACCTTTTGAGGTTGTTTTTGGTGGTCAGGTGTCAAGAAATGAGTTCCATGTTTGGTCTCTCGCTGCAATATTTTTCAGAAAGTGAATATTTAGTACCCAGTTTCTACGGGTTTATCTCAACCCCTAGAGCATCTAGAGTGAAAGTGGGATGAGATATATATATAATTCATGAAGGGTTTACCACATAATTACAAAGAAAATGATTCCATCAAGGTTATCATATACTGGCTCTCCATGTTGGCCCACTTTCTAGCTATTCGATATCAGAGTTTAGTTGAGAGTATGAGATGCCTCTACATATTAAAGATAGTATGACTACATGGAGATAACTAAATTATATTTTATAAAAATTATTATCAATATAAATCATAATTATGCAATGGTTTTGTCATTCCTGTGGTAATTAGTCTCATTTGAGCATGGTGTTTCACCCACAAACTAAAAAATTGACTATGCTGACTATTCAATCCTTGCAAGACATGTTTCATACTTACGTGAAAGAGAATATCCATATTTAGAAGGATAAAATACCTTTTTTGAGTTTTTGTACTACAAAATATACCATTACACCTTTTTTATGTCACTATTCAAGTTTTTTTATAGGAAACTATGTAGGTCACCCCTCTCTTAGACTGACTAAGCAGAGTTAGAACTTATGGGCCCAAAGTGGATAAAATCCACTACAAAGAATGTGCAGATCATCCAAGAGTGAATGACGACTACACACAACCATAACAATTCATATGATGATTGATGATTGATGCCTTTAGATTTTAAGTGTGGAGATCATGTTTTCCGGAGGGTCTCACCTTGACATGGATTATGGATATTTTTCAAGGGTGAAAATCTATCTTCAAGATTCCTTAGATATTCTAGAAACTATGTAATGATGGTGAGGTGGTGAACCACTTAACTCCACACCTATAGTCAGACCAGGTACACGATGTCTTTCACATGTCATAGAAGAGGTGGTATGTGCACTACCCAATGCATGTTATTGATTTGGGGGAGATGGACATCGAGGATGGGGCTAACTTTGCTGAGTACTTTGTGGAGATTGAGGATCGACATGAGAGGATCCTTCCTAGGTGAGTGATTACTTTATTACTTGTAAGATGGCATCACCAGAATCTTCTAGAGAGAAAATTTGTGATGTCTTGACCCAAGTCCCACACACAAGTTCCCTAAGCCGGTTTTCGACATGACATTAGGTGTACCTTCCCATATGCTAGAGGCTACTGACTACATGAAAGGGTCAAATATATATAACATGGATATATTATACCAACTTTATCAAAGAATAAAAACAATACAAAAAAATAATCAATAACCAAATGATAATAACTATAACTAGAATAATACCTATATGATATGGTGTCCAAAATAGAAATAAAATATCCAAAATGAATATTAAAATTTCATTTAATATATATGTTAAGTTTCAAATGAAAACCTAAAATTAATTACATTGAAAACTTCATGACGGTCCCAAAACCATTTCTAGATCCCTCATCCATGATCCTTACCAACTCAGTCATCTAACATATGGATCCATCCTTTATAATTTTATATAAACGTGATGTTTATTCAAGTACCGATGAGGTAGCCCAATAAGGGTGTGATTACAACACAGTAGGACACTACCAATGATGTATAAAAATTTTCCAGTCAATAACAGTGTATGAATTTTTATAAAGTATAATAATATAAACTTTCAACATGTTTCATTATTCATTAATTGCCCACATAAATTACATTGGGTACATGATGAAACTAAAACCATCAATATCTGCTCCACTATCATCTAATGTTTGAACCATACATAAGGGAATTCACAATTCACATAATTCATGGGTTTTCATTTATCATTTCATTTCAACTTCATATTGTGCCAACTTGGAACCTTATTCTGATGCCAACATTTTTGTCCAAGATCATCATGTCTAGCACCCGATTAGATTATGAATCATCAACCCCTACACCACACCCGGTTTATCAGTAACTAAATATTTATATTTTAAATGATTATTTTAGGTTCCACTCTCATTATAACATACATTCATTGGATCCCAGAACATCATGGTTGGAACCCTGTGGGTATTTGGAGAATCAATACTTATCCCACGCTCCATTTTAGGTTAAATTATACATTTCACATATATCACATTTAACAATTTTAGTCAACATTAAACATCTTTAAACATTTAATATCAGGGTATACAATTTAAATTATCATTAATATTAGGTTCAACAGTTTAATCACATTAAAATAATGTATGAATAACTCATCTTTAATCCATTAATCAAAATTTAATCATTTAATTTATTAACGCAGTAAGGTTTATCCAGCTATCTGTTTAATGAAAATTATCAATAATTCCATAACCTATCAATTAACCAATTACAAAATCTATTTAATTAACCAATTTTATAATCCCAATATCCCATCAATTTGATAATCTCACCATTCTATTAATTAATCAACCAATTAATTAATCTAATTCATGATATTATTTCCAAAAATAGAAATTACTATTTCAAAATTCCATACAAAAAATTATAATAAAGACTATGGGATTTGAAATTTAAACCACCTACCTCATGGTCATTGGAGATCATTCAAAATATAAAATATTCCGAAATTATTGAAGAACATTCAATTGAATAATGAAAAACAATATGTATTACCAAAACCTAGATCAATGGTCAAACAAAATTACATCCATTTAATCCTACATCTATTCCAATTCCAAAATAGAATAAATAATTCCTCTTCCACCATAAAGGGTGATGATATATAATGTCATCCAATTTAGAAAAGATCACATACCGAGAGAGGTGAAGATCCATCAATCAGATCATTAGTTCTTCATGAATGCGGTTTTGGAGGCCTTGGAATACATTCAAGAGAATCCAAACTTCTTTGAATGAGTTTAGGTTCGATTATGGGTTATTAAGCATTAATACTTGGTGGTTTTGGATTTTTTATATTTTTTAGGGGATTAAAATTCCATGTGCATTGTTTTCTATATGGGGAACACAATTTAACCAAACTATGTTCTTTAACTATGAGTCTCTCCTTAAAGGAACATGATTTATCCTAATAGGGTACACTGTTTAACAAACTGTGAGCCAACCCAGCATCCACCCTATGTTTTAGCTTGCAAATTTTGCTGGGGGCAGGCACACAATTTGTTAAAACCATGCACCAACAATGTATTTCCCCATTATCTTCCATAATTATAAATCTTCTACCTGAAACACCCCAACACCGAATCCAAAAAAGATATACTCAAAAAGTAAAATTATTAACTTAAAATGAGAATGATATATCTATAGAAAAGGTTGGTATCTTACTATATCCATACCCTATAACATCTCAATCTCACGTTTCACTCCCATGCACCTCTATGATTCTTAGGAAAAATTATAGGGCCACTGATCCCACATATCCATTTATATCTCCCATTTTTATTCCTGAACACACCCATGATTCCACAATACTCAAACTATAAACACGTTCTTTCCATGAAAACATTATCACTATGATCCAATAGACATAACGGATTTTTATCAAATGTCACATTAGTCTCGATCTCAGCATCATCAACATCAATCACATGAGAAGGTTTAGGGTGATACTGTTTCAGCTGTAATACATTAAAAACAACATGCCTAAAATATAACTCTACGGAAGAGCCGTACGGTATGCCACCAGCCAATTATTTCAACAACCTAAAAAGGTACAAAAAAGAGAGGTATTAACTTCCCCTGCCTCTAAATCCTATAGAGACCCAATCTTAGAGACATCTGAAGGAACACTCGATCACCCATTGTAAAATCAAGGGGTCATCCAAAACTATTCAAATACTACTTCTATCTACTCTGAGCTATATCTATACGTTTCTAATTTATCTCAACCTACTATGATATCTCATTCATGAGACTCAGTCCTAATATCTCTAACTCACCAACCACCATCTAGTATAGAGGTGATATGAATGGTCTAGAAAAAATATCCTCAAATGGTGACATATAAATTTTATCTTAGTAACTACTATTATAGTTAAACTCAACAAGCACTAATTCCTTCTCCCAAGATCCAAAAAAGTGTCTTAAAAACCCCTGTAGAATAACCTACAAATCATGTATTGTTCATTTTGAATACCCATGAGTCTATGGGTAGAAATTTATACTCCTACAAACCTACATATTGAGAACCTTCTATAAACCTTGCAATAATTTTGAATTTAAATTTCATTCATAGTCATACTAAATACTATAGTTCACACAATGAAAATGGACTATCTCATGAGTGTACAAATAACCCAACCGACCTATTGAGAAAAATATCTTGTATAGGCATGAAATCTAATACATTAATCATTGGGTCCACAACTACCAAAATAACATAATTATTATAAGGAATCCTTGAGAGAATAACCACAAGGTCCATGGTAACATCGTCCTCATTTCATTTTGGAATAGGATACAACAGAATTAAACTGCCACGTCATTGAAGCTCGATCATCACCTGTTGATTGGTGTAGCATCATTTCATGAACCCTATAATTTCTTTTTTCATTCCGAAGCACAAATACAGTTGATGTAGGTAATCATATATCATTTCCAAATTTGGATTCTCCACCCACATTGTGGCATGAAATTAACACAATATCCCCTCCCACATACATGAAGGAACAACAACCCAATTAAGAAAATAGATGGTCTCATCCTCATCAATAATCCAATCTAAACATGGTTCTCTACCTTCAGGGATTTCCCTTAAGGCCAAACACTTTGGATCCATATACTGTATCTCCCTAATATATCTCAAAAGTTAAGACTCTGTGGTTTTTGATATGAGGGTCGTCTACTTCTGGCCCTCCTAGACCACAACATGTATCTCAACCAGAAAATTCTTTATATTCCACTCAGAACTAGACTCCCGAACATCATAAGTCTATGTATTCCTTCTCAAGGATCCATACCATTATTTACCTTCCCGAGTATATATGTTATCTCAAAATCCAATGGTTACATATACTAGACCTGTATTATTTTCCATATAGTCAAATTCCACTTTGAAAAGATATACCTTAAGCTCTTGTTATTGGTATACATAGTAATATTTTCAACAAACAGATAATTCTTCAAGAACATAAAAGAATAAACCACTAATTCTAACACATGTTTTCTCCTAGGGTATTTATGTTCATGTTCCCACAACATTCATGACCTATACACCACAGCATGATCTCCCTACATTACATTACTCCAAGACAAATCATATATGCATCACAAAACATAATATACACCTCCCTTGGATCTAGTAGGATCAAGATCGAGGTGTACTCAACTACCTATTCAACTCCTAAAATAAATCCTACATGCTCTATACCATTCAAACAAAAATCTATTCTTATTCAAGCCCAAAAAATGTCCTACCAAGAGGAAAAAGTCCTAGATAAACCTCTAGTAATAACCTTCTAAGCCCAGAAATCTATGGACATTGAATACATTCTAGATATGATCCTAAGATAAAATAGTATGTTCCTTCTCTAGGTCAACTGAAACACATTCCCCTAAGATGATGTGTCCTAATAAATTTACCCAGAAAATCCAAAATTGGCCCTTATATATCTTGGTGAATAAAAGATTATCTCTAGGTGTACTCATAATTTATTGTATATATTTGGAATTATCATCATGTGTCTTGAAGTACATTATGATTTCATCCACAAAAACTACCAAAACAAAATCTTGGTTTGGGTGGAAGATTCAGTTCAGTGAGGCCATATACACTAATGAAGCGTTCATCCTTCTGAAAAGAATATTGGTAATATCATACAGTTCAAACCTACTTCTGAATGATGTTCACTCTATATCATAAGGTTGACCACACAATTGATGATACCTTTATCTCAATTAAATCTTGGAGATGAAAATATCTCTTCTAAATTGGTCAAAGAGATTATCAATGAGTGGAATACTATACCAGTTTATCATTTTCATTATGTTCAACTTCTAATAACCAACACAGAATCATAAAGTCTTGTCAGCCTTATTAGGAAAAAAACTAGTGAACCCCATTGAGATATACTCAAATGGATAAATATTGTATCCATAAACTCTTCTAGTGTAGTCTTTAGGTCCTAGAGATCTATTGGTTACATTTTTAATGGTGGAATAAAAACTGTCTCATCCCCAGGAATGAACTCAATATTAAATTTCATATCACCCTCAAGTATAAAACCTTAGATGTATTTAGGAAAAAAATCTAAAAACAAGTCTAATACGAGTGGAAATATAACCTTATTCCCACCCACATACTCAAACAAAATACTAGAAACCATGGTGGTGAGTCCCGCCAGTTTTCGATAAACTAGATCGGTATGAATTGTCTTAATATCCCACTCTCCACAATAAATATAATTTTCATCTTAAGTAGAAAACAATGTCTATCCTACCATAATAATCTATGTGCTCTTGGTATACTATCAACAAGTTAATTCCCAAAATAAAAATAAAATTTTTACATGTCATGTATGTGAAGATAGAAAATAAGACTATACTCTCAATTTTTGAGAGAATACCCCTCTCACAGACCCATGTCTCTCGACTATATCTAAATGGTTTATTGATCAACATAACCCCGCTCAAAAAATCCACTACCAAATTCAATCCATTCATAAGTTGTAAATATATAAAGGAATGATATGAATCAATATCAAATAAGTCACTATCAATCATAGAATCTACAAGAATAGAAACTTTGACTGTCGATAGTCTAGCCTCGCTATCCATATGTGTAGGCTGAAGAACATGCATATGTCATGACCCTCTTACCCATATTGTAGTCTGATTACCTATATCTGCACCACCCAAATTTTTTATATATTTCCCAAGAGTTTCATATCCTCTTCCTCAACCACCAAGTACGTTAGAACTATAACTACCAAACTAATATGTGGTAGAAGACCCACTTCCAACACTTTGATTCTTACTAGATCCTCTGCCTTTACCCATCTATTATGGTTTTTTTGTAGAACCATTGTAGAAGTCCCATCCTATCACAAGATCAAAACTCTGTTGCTGGTTGGGGATACTGTCTACTAATTTTGACCCATCATATTGTACCAATGGAAGACAAATCGAGTAAGTTTGTCAGTATCTGACCCTTACCCCTAGCCACTCCACTTTCTATATCTCTAGAAGAAATTATTGAAATGACACTTATTAATCTCAGAATAAATACTTGTAGGTGAGCTACTAGTACCATATTCCATCCACTAAAATCCTCCTTTGGGTTCCCTTCTAATATATAATCCTGATTTACCACCTTAGAATGCATCTTCAGCTAAAAAATGTTAACCAGATTCATAATATCACACTTAATCCCATCCTAAAACTACCTTTTCACAACATCCTCAACACTTTCCAATGATGGAACTAATCACTGTAATTATGAAAATAATACTTCATAGTTCATCATGGACATCACGACTTTGGATTTCCCACCAATGATTCTATTGACCACATAACATATGATAAGCCATTCTAATTGTCTTCTCAGCAAGAGTCTCTAAGTTGTCAAGAATCATCTAGATGGAATCATTCCAAAACTAAGCTACCTCAAGTCCAACCACTCTAATGAATGTTAGAGGGTGTAACAATTTTATCTCCCATTTAAACTTAGATATGTTATACGTAACCATCTACATGTATCTTTCCAAAATTTATGTTAATATGGAAATGTTCTCTGGGAGCTGTCTCCTACCACTTCACCCAACACTATCAGTGCCTTTCATTCAAATACCGGAGGAGAATTTCAATCCATTTCCTACTTTCTTCCAACCAACAAGAATAAATCTGGATTAATATCTATATAATTCCAAACACAATGCTCACGACACATAATACAACATTAACATGTTCTAATGAGAGGAATTCAAAATAATCCACAGCAAATAATCCCCCATTCCCCTCCAAACACTAGAAACTAAGGAACTATCACTACACTCAACCGTCCCTCATATAGGGAATGGGTAACCTTGCATAAACACATTCTCATTATTTAATTTTCTAATTAGACACTCATTTTCTAAAATTTTAATCATGTTAAAATTTTAAATTTCATATTAGGAACATTTTTCATTTAAATGAAAAGATTAAAAAATGAGTTTTCATTTAAACAACATACACAATAATATTTTTTTCCTATGGATTCCAAAAATTGAACCATGTCACATAATAATCTTGAGTTCCTAAAATGATGCATGCATACTTTACTTCATTTTCATACTGGGCGATGAGATAAATCTAAAAAAATATTCGAAAATAGTAACACCACTGAAAAATTTCATCACTTGAGGATAAATAACACCAATTTATAAAAACATATATAACTAAAAGTAATTCCCACTTTGGTACTTGTCTTTTACCCCCTCACATTAGTTAAAAACTCCCTTTTTAATCTCTTATCCAAGGACCAAATCATTATAGTCCCTCATCTACCTTTCCTAAATAGAAAGAAAAAATAAAATAAAATAAATCCCTATGATACCACTTTTTGATGTCCCGACCTATGTTTCGCACACAAGTTCCTAGTGCTGGTTTCCCACATGAATTACCTTAGGTGCACCTCCTCGTATGCTAGAGGCTCGAAACTAGTAGTGAGGTTCAAATATATATAACATGGGGTCAATATATTCTTAATATCAAAGTATAATAATAGCATAAATAAATAAAAAATACCAAATGATAATAAACACAACTAAAATAATACTAGTATCACATGATTACCAAAAAAAGAATAAAATATCCAAACTAAACATTATATATATCATTTCATAAATTTGTTAATTTCCAAATGAAACCCCAAAAATAAAGGAACGAACAATTCTAAGTGGGTCCCAAAACCATTTCTAGTTCCCTCATCCATGATTTAATTCAACTCATCCATCTAACATAGGGAACATCCCTTAACCAATCGTAAAAACATGATGTCTATTTGAGTACCGATCATGAAACCTGAGTAGGGTGTGAGTAAAAATCAATAGGCCATCAATAATGGTTTCTATAAAATTATCAAGTCAATAATAGAGTATGCATTTTCATAATGAATGGTGTACAATAATGTAAATAGTTATCACATTTCAATATTCTTTAATTAACCACATAAATTACCTGGGTTCACAATGACACATGAACCATCAATACTAGCTTCAGAACATACTATATTCTGAACCACCCCCAAGGGAAATAAAAATTCACATGACTCATTGGTTTTAAATTATGGTTTAATTAAATTTTCTTATTATGAAAACATGGAATCATAGTAAAATGCCCAAATTTTGGGTTTAGAATGCAATGTATTGAACCTCATGGTCTTCTGAAGCATTAGTACATATCCCAAACATTATTTATTAATCAATCATGTTGGACTCCTCATGTATCAATCATGTTTTAATGATCACAAAACTCATTAATGATCCCAAATCTCATTCAACCTAGTAAAATACTATAAATTATATCCCATCATGTGTATTTTTTTCAAGTTCACTCATGCTTTATAATGATTAAGATTAATCCATTTCATCCATATTACTATTTATGTCCAAATACAGTTATTTGCCTAAGTACAAGACACTGTGAAGCCAGTCACCGTAAGCCAGACACCATGAATCCAGACACTGTAAAGCCTGACACAGTAAGATAGACACCATGAAGCCTGACACCGTGAAGCCTGACATAGTAAGCCAGACATTGTGAAGCCTGCCACCGTGAAGCCTGACATGATTAGCCAGACATCGTAAGCCCAACACCATGAATCAAGACATCGTGAATCAAGACACTATGATGCAAGACACCGTGAAGCCAAAAACTATGAATAAGACATCGTGACACTTAGACACCGTAACATTCATACAACATGACACTCAGACACCGTGACATTCAGACATCATGAAGGAGACACCATTTTCATATCTTACTGTGACACCATTTATTAAACTATTTTTTCATCTTTCAATTTAATGTTTAACGGTCATATTTTATGCCTTTAATGCACTGACATAATTAATGTTTCTTTTTTAGACATAGTACGAGGTATAAGGTATGAAGCACATGGAACCATTAGGCTAAAACTAATGCATTAGAAGATAAAGAGTGAAAATTACCAAACAAAAATACAACATGATATTGAACAGAAAACAAGCACGTGATCACGACCATGAAAAAAACTTTTAATGATTTTCAAAGAAAGAATTTGCACATGCACACAATCCATCTTTGCTGAAGAACATTCGAAGTACACTGAAATCCAGAGAACATATTCATATTATCAACACTCGTGAAGAACACAAGCTGAATCGCGACACTCTGTTTTCAAGAAAAAAACCAAAGAAGGACACAGAAGCATTTCTGTTTAATCAAAGGAGTCCAGAGCTGCACTTCAAATCACTAGAGCATTCTAAACTCATATCAACACTCTCTTAGATATTCTTTTACTTACTTTTGATCAGTGTGTGTACTCTGAATATTCCATACACACACTAACTCATGTGATAAACTGAAAGATTTATAAATCCTTACACCAAACACTATATAATTTTGTTTACCCATGAAAACTGTGGAAGAGGTCCTTGTGTGGCCTGGTTATCATTTTTGTTTACCCACAAAAACTGTGGAAGAGGTCCCTATGTGACCTCGACAGTCTGTGTATTGTTGTTAACCCCGATCTAGGTTTCAGATTAACGTTTATTTATATAAACTGCTTGGTAGCAGGTGATCACCAAGTGGAGTGGATTAGGTCTTATCTTGAGACTGAACCACTTGTTTCATATCTACTGTGCTATTTAAATTTAGTCTTCTCTGTTTTACAGCTTTATTACATAATCCCAAAAACTCTAATTTCACTTTTATAGTTAATCTTTGAAAGAAGTTATAACTGATTTCTCTTAGTAGTATAACATCAAAAGTAACATTAATAATACATATTATGATAACTGAGAATTAATCAATCTTCTAAGAAGTTGTTTAAACAGTCAAACTCTTATAACAGTATAACCTTGCTTCACTGGGCTCTATCTATTTTTGGGGGAAACAATTTATTTTATAATAATATTTTTGTAATAGAAATTTTTATCGTTACTCAATTCACCCATCCCCTCTTGAGTAATCTACTCCGACCAACATTTGGTATCATGGGTTTCTTTATTAGGACTTTGTGTAATATTACACAACTATGATTGTAGTTGTACTTTAAAGATCTGTAAATTTTCGTTAATTATAAATTTCTAGCTCTTTTAAATTAATTCGTTAGTATGGATAATATATTGGAAGGTGCTGCAACCAACATACCACCATTCTTTAATGTAACCAATTATACCCAATGGATAATTAAAATGAAAATGCATCTAGAGAGTATGAGATTTAAAATGTAGTCATCTATTATAGATGAATACAAACATCATGTGAATAATAAAATTACATGGAATAAACCTACAAAACATTCTTACAATACCAATTTCAAATCCATGAATGTGTTGTACTGTTCCTTAAGAGATGAAGAATTTAATAGAATTTATGCTTGAAAGACTGCTCATGAAATTTGGGATACCTTGTCTTTCTCACAGGAAGGCACATATAGTGTAATGGAAATGATACTTAATACTTATACTATAAAATATGATAATTTTAAAATGAATCATAATGAGCCTATTTTTGACATGTATCTCAGGTTCAATGATATTGTCAACACAATGATTTCTCAAGGAAGATATGTCACTTCCAAAGAACAAATCATGAGAATCCTTAGTTGTCTACCTGACAAATGGAGGGGATCCTTTGTCTCATTTAGAGAAGTATGCAACATCAGCAAGCTACCTATAAAAGAACTCATTGGGAAACTGATGATGTATGAGGAAGAACTGAAAGTCAACAAAGAAGAGGAGTATGAACCAAAGAAAAAATCTATAGTATTCAAGACCACCTTCTTGAATCACAAAGGCAAAGGGAAATATGAGGCTTCTATAAAAAGCGCCACCGCTGAACAATCATCACCTGACAGTGATTAGGATATGGCTAAATAGGCCATAAGATTCAAACGATTTTACAAAAAAAAATCTTCAGAAATCCTATCTTCAAGGGCAAGTACGATCTAAAAGGAAACTACAAAAAGGACTGGAAAAGAAGTGAAAAACTGATGAAATTGTATGCTATGAATGTAAGCGCAAAGGAAATATAAAGTATGACTGCCTAAGGCTCATGTATAAGAAGATGTATGAGGAAAAGTACAAGAAGTACAAAAAGGAAATGAAGGCAACTTGGAGTGCCTCTAAGGATAATTTAAGCGACTAAGAAGAATCACATGATGAATAGGAAAATAAATCCAATATGTGTTTTATGACAAATACATCTGAGGTAACACTGAACTCTTCTGAACAAAATTCATACTATTCTCAAGAGGAACATGACTCTGAAAATATGAGTAATGAAGAAATGTTTGAATATTTCAACATGCTGGAAGAAAAATGCAATGAATTAAAAGATAAATATAAATCATTGAAGAAACATCATGCTCTCACTATAAATGTCAAATCTGAACTTACTACTGAAAAGGAGATAAATTCTCAACTACTCCAAGTAAAAAATGAATTAAAAATGTCTAATGAGCACTTGAAAAGTGACCTAGAAAATTATATTAATGGGAATAATACCCTCACCCAAAATTCTAGGAAAACAAATCGCCCTTAAATACAATACTGGAATTGGTTATCAACCTGGTAAATGAATCCTTGGTAGAACAAATTTTGTTTCCTAGTATAGGACATATAGTTTTGTTCCTAGTTCTGGACACAGCTCAACTAGCTCAAGTGGTGATACATACTCTTCTTTTTCATGTTTTTGTGGACCAAATATAGTATATTTTTCAAATACTTCACTTAACTCTTATAGGAGACCTATGAGACAAATACGGGTTCCTAAAGAACTTATTACTAATGTTACTGGACCCAAACAAGTATGGGTACCAAAATCTGTCTTTGCATGATCATGTTATAGGAAAGCTTATTAAGGAGCTCATGTAAAAATCTATTGTACATGGATAGTGGATATTAAAGGCACATGACAAGTGACTACTCATGCTTCAAGAATCTGATAAAAGTAGATCGAGGACATGTCACATTTGGTGATAATGCTAAAGGGAAGGTCATTGGCTTAGGTGAGATTGGTAACTCTGATTCGATTTTAATTTCTAAAGTATTGTTTTTTAATGGCTTAAAATATAATCTGCTTAGTATATCACAATTACGTGATGATGTACATAATGTTAAATTTGAAAATGATGCAAGTAATGTCTTTAATTATAAAGATGAATTAGTGTTTTCTACATCATGGAATGAGAACATTTATTCGGTTAATTTAGATTATTTAGCTTCTAAAAAATTTTCATTCTTATGTGTATTTCATAATGAATATTGGGTTATCTACCGAATTAAAAAATCCTAATGAATCTTTTCTCTGGCATAGGATACTAGGACACTGTAATGTTCACTCCCTTAGAAAGAGAACTAGAAAAGGTTTAGTTAACGACTTACCCAAACATGAGTTTCCACATGAGAATGTGGGTAATCCTTGTCAAAATGGAAAACAACACAAAATATATTTCAAAACAAAGAAATAATTTTATACATCTCAACCTCTGGAATTGGTTCACATGGATTTTTTTCGACCATCTAGAGTTTCTAGTCTAAATTGGAAGCACTATTTTTATTTTCTAGTTGCTATTTTTTCTAGATATACCTCGACCTTCTTCATGGCTCACAAAAGTGAAGCATGTTCTTAATTTACTAAGTATTATAAGTATTTAGAAAATCTTAGTGGCCTTAAAATTAAATCTTTAAGAAGTGATCATGGCTGTGAGTTTGTAAATCAAGAGTTTGAATCCATTTTCTCACAATATGGTTATAGTCAAAATTTCTCTTCCCCTAGAACAACTCAACATAATGGTTTTGTAGAAAGAAGAAATAGAACCCTGCAATAAATTTCAAGAACAATGCTTAGTGAATATGACTTACCATTTTACTTTTGGGCTGAAGCTGTTAATAAGGCATGCTACATAATCAATAGAGTATTGATTAGACCAATTCTAAAAAATACCCCAAATGAACTCTGGAACAATAGGAAGCCTAAGGTTAATTACATTAGAGTTTTTGGTTTCAATGTCATTATTCTCAACACTATGGATAATCCTGACAAATTTGTATCCAAAAGATATAAAGGAACTTTCCTAGGTTGCTCAATATTAAGTAAAGCTTATAGAGTATTCAATAATAGAACTAAATGTGTGGAAGAATCTATTCATATCACATTTCATGAAACAAATCCAGATGATCCTAGAACCATACTAGAAAATCTGGAGGATGATGTATCAAATCTGAAAATCAACTCAAAATCCTCAAATTCCTATATGAAAGAATCTGTGAAAACATCCAATTCTAGAAATTCCCTTCAATTGAGTCATAATGAACTTGAATCTATTGATGAACCTGAAATCACAAGGCCCTCTTTTTCTAGAAAGGTTAGAACCCTTAAAAACCATCCCCTAGATGATGATTTTGGAGACTTAGAGAAAGGAACACAAACTAGATATTCTCTTCGAAATCAGGTTGAAAATCAAGCTTTCTTGTCAGATCTTGAAGCTAAAAACATTGATGATGCCATCAATGATGAATTTTGGGTAATGGATATGCAAGAAGAACTTAATCAGTTTGAAATAAAAAAAGTTTGTAAACATGTTGAAATACCCAAGGATAGATTCATCATAGGCACTAAATTGGTGTTTATAAACAAGGTAGATAAAGATGTAAATATAGTTAAGAACAAGGCTAGATTAGTTTCACAATTAAATAGTCTAGAAGAAGGAATTGACTATGAGGAGACCTTTTCTCCAGTAGCCAAACATGAAGCCATCAGAATCCTACTTGCTTATGTTGCACATCTAAATTTCAAACTATATCAAATGGATGTTAAGAGTGCATTCTTAAATGGGTATATACCTGAGGATTTCCATGTTGAACAACCCTCTAGATTTACAAATCCTCATTTTCCCAATCATATTTTCAATCTATCAAAAGATTTATAATGTTTAAAACAATCTCCAAGAGCATGGTATGACATATTAAGTACTTTTCTTATTTCAAAAGGTTTTACAAAAGTAATAGTTGATCCTACCCTCTTTATAAAACAAATTTTTAATGATGTTTTAGTTTTTCAAATCTATGTAGATGATATTATTTTTGAATCTTCAAAAAATTCATTATGTATTGATTTTTCTAAAATGATTCAAAATAAATTTGAAAACGGTTTAATGGTAGAACTAAAATTCTTTCTTGGAATTCAAATCATTCAAAATAATGATGGAAATGTTTTAACTCAAATTAAATACACTAGAGATCTTCTAAAACGTTTTGGATTGGATAACAATAAAATTAGTGACACTCCCATGAGTACCACCTGTAAGTTAGATTTTGGTGAAGAAGGAAAATCTGTTAATCAAACCACTTATAGAGTAATGATGTGAAGTTTACTCTAATTAACTACTATCCATCCGGACATTATGTTTAGTCTGTATATGTGTGCTCGTTTTCAATAAAATCCTAAATAATCTCATTTAAATGTTGTAAACAGAATTTTTAAATACCTCAAGCATACACCCAATCTAAAATTGTTTTATCCTAAAGGGCAATCATTTGAACTAGTTAGTTATTATGATGCAGACTTCGATGGCTGTAAGTTAGATAGAAAGAGAACCTCTAGAACACGTCACCCTTTATGAAAGTAACTAGTATTATGGTGTAGTAAAAAACAAACTTATGTTGCATTATCTACTGCAAAAGCTAAATACATAGCTTCTGGTAGTTGTTGTGCTCAAATCATGTGGATGAAACACACATTACTAGATTATGGATATCAATTCAGACATGTACCAATAAATTGTGACAACAAAAGTGCTATTAACATCTCAAAAGATCATGTTTCACATTCTATGACAAAACATATTGATGTAATACATCACTTTTTGAGAAATCATTATCAAAAAAGAGATATTACCTTGGAATTAATTGGTAATAAATATCAACCTGCTGATATATTCACTAAACCATTAAATTCTGAGATAATGGACTACATTATACATGATCATGGAAATATAAATCCCAAGTAGATATCTTACTTGTCTTATTGTTCGACATTTTACTATGTTTTACTTTTCTATTTCATGATTATGGTTTCTCAGATACTGTCTCTCATGTTTACGGTCTTTCCATAAGAACTTTGTACTCACGGTCTGACATTTTCTATCTCACTATAATGCTCACTGATGTCCACTCACTGTCTCACTGTAATGATCACTTACTGTCTCACTATGATGACCAATTATTGTCACACAGTGACAACCGATCACTATCTCATGGTAACTACCATTCACTGTCTCACCGTAAAAAATCATTATGATTTTCTTTAAACCCGTATCGCTGTAATTATTATTTCACCTCTTTTACTTTCCCTCATTTTTATTTTTTTGTGATGATTGGCATTTCCAAATGATAAAACAAAAATGTTTCACTCGGTTCTTCACTGGGACTTTCTCTCATTTCAAACCCTTATAACCTTGCAACCCCTTCTCTCTTTCTCTCTCAAACCTTCAGTGGGTGCCAAGAATGAAACATCCGTCTTCATACATAGATGAGAAGCACCACTTGAAGGAGAAGAAGCTTGCTCTTAAGCTGATGCTCGAAGGATGGTTAAATCTGAACCTGGTAAATCGCAGTGTTGTACCTAAGAAAGAAATCTTCTGTGAATGGATTTTGTCTAGAGAAACCCTAGTTTTGAATGTGTTAAAAGAACAAGGCTGGTTATAATGGTTCTCAAGGGATAATAGACTCATCTATCATATGCTAGTATCTTATTTCTACCAGTACGCACAGTTCTCTTTTGACTCTGGTGAATGTTATGTTTTAAGGAGCTGGATTAATGGACAAAGATTCTACTTCCTGTTGAGGTTATGGGTGTCATGCTATAGGATACCTCATGAAGGAGTATGTGATGATTATCAGAGGGAACCTACACCTAAAACTGACTTCTTTGATCTTGAAGATTCTCTAAAAACCCTAACCGGAAATGGCACCAAGAGAAGGGCCATCACAGTTGAACATGATGGGGAAACAAGTCTTCTTTTTTATGTTTTTTCAAAATCTAGTTAGTCCAAGAAAAGGGGATTTTTCTGTGTTAAAGTATCAAGATGTGTTTTTTATTCATCTTATGAAGAATGGACCTAAGATTAACCTGTGCAAGTACATCATTCACCATATGTGTGAGTTGATCAAGGATACATCCAAGTCCACTTCTCTCCTCTACTCTCATCTGATATCATCCATAATTTCTGCAAAAGGCGTGGTTGGACCTAATGAAGAAGTGATTATGGAATGTGAGTACTATATCTCTAAAGCCACTATTAGGAGAATGAAGATAAACTGGAATCCTTGGAAAAAGAAATGGTTGGTAGACAACGATAAGGTTTATGAGAAGTTTAATCATGTGGATTATCCATCTAGGATGAAAGACATTTCTGATCCTGGTTTGGAACCAGATGAACTAGGTGAGTATTCAGAAGAAGTGGAAGAAGAAGCTGAAGTACCAGATAGGGAAGAAGTTATTGTTGAAGAAGAAATGATTTTTTTTCCTCATGTTTTCTTTGAAGAAGAATCTCCTGACCCTAGTGAAGATGTCAATCTAGAAATCCAGCATGAGCCTGATAAAGAATCAGTGGTGATAGAATCTGAGCAGCAAGCCATGGAAGAGCCTATAGTATAAGAACTACCTTCTGTTCAATAAGTAAATTTGGATGAACATCTTGTTGTGCAAGAAGAAAATATGGAAGAATTACTTGTTGAACAATCTGTTCCTGAAATAATACCCTCTGCTAAAGAGAGGATGGAAATAGACTTTCAGTTGTCTAGACAAGAGATAAATGAGGAACTTTGAGATGAAACTATAAATTAAGACCAAGATCCTAAGCCTCTTAATCTTGAAAAGGAAGCACCTATTTAGGGGGAGAAACCCCATATCTTGAGCCTAATGTAGCCTCACATCCAACTGAGTCATGTCCTATGGATACTTAGTACAAATTTCCTAGTTTCTATGATGTGAATGAGTCTCAGTAGGTTACTGCAATCGGTCCTAATCTCTCTTGCCTGTTTCAGTTGAAATCAGTCACAATCTTTTCACCTGAGAAGGAACCTGAACCTGAACCTACCACTATACCAACTCCTACACATGAACCTTTATCTGAACAGCTGCCATTTTTCAGTAAGGATGATTGAGTGGATTTTGGAGATCATCTCTTATCAGGATTTGAGAAACTTATGAACTCCCAACCTCATCCTGTGAAAAATCTGAGTGAGAGAGATGTGTCACTATTATTGGAAATGATCATTTGGAAAATAAAACCTAATATGCTTAATGAAATTAAAAATGTATGGGAAAAAAATAAGTTGCTTAGTAATGAAGTCAAAACCCTGAGAAGCATGGTTGAAGACATGCTGAAAGAGTTGCATTTGAGATTAGAGCCTGCTACTGCTCCCCTAGAACCCACTATTTCTCAAATCTCTCGAGATGGTGTGTCTTATATTCACCCTTATATGTTATCCTTTGATGAAAAGATTGTATAAAGGCACAAACAGATGTTGAAGGACATGGGAGATATTGTGGTGAACCTTAATAAACTCACTGATGTGTACACTGGTTTTCTTCAAAAGGTATTGAATCTGCTCAAATATCGGACAACAGCCATCAAATCTTCTAATACCTCTGGTGAATCCTCTACACCTTCCTTTGACATTACTTTTCTCAGCTTTATAGTCAAATATGATCTTCAGAATGATTTCAGTGGCTTCAATGTGGCTTCTTTATCAGATGATTTCAAGAACAGTGATAGAGTTCTTGATCTTGTTCAAATTCATTCCAAAATTGCAGATGATGCCCAGTATGAGATTTCTATGAAAGTGGACTTCTATTTCAACCGAATTTTCTCCAAGACTGATATGACCAATCACTTCAAATACCTTGTAGATAATCTATGTCTTCCTCTTATGACTCATGCTTTCAAAATCCAAGTCTGTAAGCTAACCGAGTTAAAATGATTGTTGGACAAGTTTTTGGAAAACAAATATGACTTTGAAAAATTTATACAATATGGTGGAGAGATTATTGCAGACTTAATCAAACTCCTGAGACTTTATCTCCATGTCCAAAGTACCTTCACCTCTGACTTAGCCTCAACTACCATGTCTATTGTCCAAGCTCTTAGTTAAATCAAGCATGTGATTCTTGATCAGAAACTTCCTAGATCGTCTACTACTCCTACCATGGATCCCTCTGTCTTTGAAGGTCTCCTTTTACCCTCTCTATCTACCACATCTCTGCCTTCTTCTAGATCAACCACTGTCCCAATTGCTTCCTCTTCTACTGTTGATAAAGGCAAAGAGAAGGCCAATCCCGGAAGAAGACCAGTGCTTACTCCTTTTTGATGGGGATGTCATTATTGTTTTTGTATTTCTATTTTATTTTGTACTACCCTATGCTTACTCTTAATGGAATGTGAACTATTATCCCTCTCTTATTTCAAATTTTTGATAATCCAAAAGGGGGAGAAGTTTATATATGTTATTTTCTCTATAGTTTTGTTAATTTCTTTATTTTTGAATCTAATTTACACTTTAACTGTGCATCATTTGTGATCATCAAAAAGGGAAACATTGTTAGACTCCTCATGTATTAATCATGTTTTAATGATCAATAATCTCATTAATGATCACAAATATCATTAATGATCTCAAATATCATTGATCCAATATAAACCCTATAAATTATATCCAATCATGTGTATTTATGTTTCAAGTTATCTCACGCTTTATAATGGTTATGATCAATCCATTTCATGCATATTACTGTTTATGTATGAATAAAGTTATTTACCTATGTACAAGACACCGTGAAGCCAGACACCATAAGCCAGACACCGTGAAGCCAGACACAGTAAGACAAACACTAAGAATCCTGACACCGTGATGCCTGACATAGTAAGCTAGACACTGTTAAGCCTGACATTATGAAGCCAGACACAGTAAGCCAGACACCGTAATCCAGACACAGTGAATCAAGACACAGTGAATCAAGACACTGTGAATCAAGACACTGTGACGCAAGACACCATGAATCTAGACACCTTGAGGAAGAAACTGTGACACTCAGACACCATGACACTGAGACACCATGACACTCAGACTCCGTGACATTCAGACACCATGAAGGAGACACCATTTTCATATATTACTATGACACCATTTCTTAAACTATTTTGTCATCTGTCAATTTAATGTTTAACAGTCATATTTGATGCATTTAATGCACTGTAATAATTAATGTTTCTTTGTATACATAGTACGAGGTATGAGGTATGAAGCACATGGAACCTATTGACTAAAACTCATGCATTCGAAGAATATGAGTGAAGAGTGCCGAACAACAATACAACACGATACTAAACAGAAAACAAATGTGTGAGCACGATGACGAAGAACACTTTGCAAGATTTTCAAAGAAAACATTTTTTCGTGCATGAAATCTGACTCTACTAAAGAATATACAAAGTTCACTGGAATCCAGAGGACATATTCAGATTATCGACACTCATCAAGAACACAAGATGAATCACGACACTCTGTTTTGAAGACAAAAACCAGAGAAGGAATCAGAAGCATTTCTGTTTAATCAAAAGAGTCCAGAGCTGCACTTAAAATCACTAAAGAATTCTAAACTCATATCTACTCTCTCTCAGTGATTATTTTACTTAATTTTGAGAAGTGTGTGTACTCTGTATATTCCATACACACACTAACTCCTGTTCTAAACTGAAATATTTCTAAATCATTACACCAAACTCTTTATTCATTTGTTTACACCTGACAACTGTGTAAGAGGTCCTTGTGTGGCCTGTTATCATTTTTTTTACCCAAGAAAACTGTGGAAGTGGTCCCTATGAGACCTGGACAGTCTGTGTACTATTGTTAACCCCGATCTAGGGTGTGGATCAATGTTTATTTATATAAATACATAGTGGCAGGTGATCACTAAGTGGAGTGGATTAGGTCTCGATGTGAGACTGAACTACTTGTTTCATATCCATTGTGCTATTTAAATTTATTCTTCTTTGTTTTACTACTTTATTTCATAATCCAGAAAACTCTAATTTCACTTTGAATGTTAGTCTGGGAATGAAGTTATAACTACTTTTTCTTAGTAGGATAAATTCAAAAGTAATATTAATAATACATATTAATATTACTGAGACGTAATCAATCTTCAAATAAGTTGTTTAAACAGTCAAACTCTTATAATAGTATAACCTTGATTAACTGGGCTGTATCTAATTTTGTGGAAAACCATTTCATTTATAATAAATATTTTGTAACAGAAATTTTTATAGTTACTCAATTCTCCCCTCCCCACTTGAGTAATCTACTCCGACCAACAAATCAGATGATTTATTTTGAAGCATTAGTCCACATACCACATTTATTATCACATGAATGCATTTAGACATATAACATCAAGGCTAGGATCCCATGGGTATATATAGAATTATTCTTTTTTTACTTTTCTCTATTTATGATTCAATCATACATTTCACATATATATAATTTAAGAATGTTTATCATTAGAAAATATATTATCAACATTTCAAAACATGGTTTAGCATTTCAATTTTTAAAGAATTCATGGTTTAACACTTTAATCACATCGAATTTCGTATGAACTAATAATAATTAATCCATTTATCAACATTTAATCATAAAATATATTAAACCTTCAAGATTCAGCTACCCAAACCATTAAATCCCAATTATCAAAATATCCCTAAAGAGTCAGTTAACAAATTACACAATCCATTTAATTTACCACTATCATTATCCAAATATACCACCAATTTCATAATCACATCATTCCATTAATTAATTAACCAATAATATAACCTAATTCAAGATGTAATTTCCAACCATGGAAATTTCTATTTCAAATTTCTATATACACAATTATAATCAAGACTGTGGTATTTTCAATTTCAACTACCAACCTCATGGTTATTGACATGCTATTTTGAAACTCGAAATTCCTAAATTGAAGAAAAAAATCAATTTCACAATGAAGGATAAGATCTAGATCCAAAAAATAGATCCAAGATCAAATTAAACAATAAAAACTAAAAAATAGATCGAAAACAAATCCAAAGAGGAATAAAACATTCCACATTATCCATGAAGATATATAGGAGAGAGAAGAATCAAATCAGGAAGAGATAACATTAGATCCACTAATAAGAACATCCGTTCATCCAGAATAGGGTTCCTAAGGTCTTCAAATCCAAACTAAAGCATCTGAAACAATAGTAATGGTTTTTCGTCTTAGTAGGTGTGGTTAGGTATTAATACCAAACTAGATGGTATTTTTTTTAAATTTTTTAGGGATAAGAATCTCTTGTGCACTGTTTCTTATACGGGTGCAAGGGTTTTCCCAAACATTGAACCCTAATAATGAGCCTCTTTTTATGGGTGCATAGTTTCTCCTAATAGGTTTTAGGGTTTAAAAAACTATTCCCCAGCTATTTAATACACATCTATTTAGGGTTGGATGGATTTCTATGTCTTGGCACACAGTTTGGAAAAATCATGCGCCAACAGAGCACAAACCCTTTTTATTCCAAAATTCCGCATTATTCACCCAAAAAATACAGAAAAAACACAATATAATATTCTCAAAAGAAAACATTGTACCAAAAATGAGATCAAAACATCTCTAGGAATGTTCTAGATCTTACAACCTGTGAGCAGGAGACCAAAATGCATGCTTAGTATCCAAATATCTTTGGGTATCCTTTTATTTTGTATTATTTGGGCCTAAATCCACATGGTGTGGAGACTTTAACACCTATAATATTATATTTATTTCATTAAAAAATTAAATATGTTCTTTATGGATCTAGGTGATGAGAAGACATTAGATTCAGAGTCATGGTGTGACCATAATTTATTTATGGAATATATTAAATATATTTATTATCATCTGTATGCAGTTTTCCTAAAAAGGTGTAATATATTCTAAAAAGATACATAGATCATAAATATGTGGCCTCTATTGAGATAATAGCATGATTTTTACCATAGGCACAACATAAACATTGTCGGCATTAAGAGTTTGGTTAAAAATAGTCGCGAGCATAAATAAAAAAATATATTTATTTTATCAACGAAAACATATGCCTATTTTTTTATCTATTAATATTCATAAATGAATGTACATTAGTTTATTCCTTATAACCCTATATACGTTAGAGAGAGTGTTAGATAACCCCTCTCTAGTGAACAATCACAAAATTGTAGATCGTCAATCGGTGTGTAATAGAATTCAAGGATCTTTCGAACGACAATCACATAGCCTAATTCTTTTTAAGTGATTGATCAACCATGATCTAGGAAATTATTTAATATGGGGTTTTCCCATGTTTATTATCCGATCATGAAAATGCATCAATAGATCAATTAATTGATTCAGGGTTTAAAGGTATTACAGTTACAGGTTTATTTTGTAGGGATTATTCTGAGGAATTGTTTTTTATAATCCTTAAACATTATAATCGATGGAGATCAATTACAACCCAATAATAACCAATTTTCATTAATCATTTTTGTGTTTCTTAGTTTTCTAAAACCTTTATTCATATTTTCATCAAAGGAATTCATTTTAGAATATTTTTTATGGAATAATTGATAATAAATCATTCTGAACTCATTTCTTGGAACAACGGATTGACATCATTCATAAGGGTTTAGAATTGATGATCGATCAAGATGTGATGATGGGGAATATGGATTGGGTTTGGATCAGAGGAATTCATAAAAGGGGTTTTGGCATGCGATGATGGTGTGGCTTTAGGTTGGGATTTTTAGAGAATATGATGCCTAAATATAGCCAACTGGTGATGGAAGTAGATGACCAAGCATGGATATATGATTCCCAGATAGAATCACGATTTACATGGTTTGTACAGTGATACATAGTAGAACCCATGGGTTTTGTAAAATTAAGGGTTAAAAAATGTGTAATCCATGATCACACACTGTGAGGTATCCACATGTAGGGCTCTTGGGATTCAATGAGATGATAAATATCACATGACATGAGACAAATGTCACATAGTGTATGAACCTTACCTGCCAAATTAGTGTGTACCTCAAAGGGTGCATGAAAATAGACATGAGTGCATAGGCTAAGACACATTGTGTACAAATACATTAACATGGAATGGCCATCTGTTCAAGTGAATACAAGTGTACATAGACATGTCCTGGAGTACAGAGGCTTGGATGCATCATATATTCATACATTCCATGTAATCGAACATTGACACAGACACATGTATGGACCGTGATACATGGGTAGGACCCGCTGCTGAAGGGACATGCCATGTGCTACCAAGAAACATCGTATACTTCTTAAAATAATTCTTAGATCCCTTTTCCTATTTAGCATGTAAATGTTTCATTAGGGAACATTCCCCTGATATTTTTTTATGGTTGACATGGAATCACTTCTAGTGCATAAGATGGTGTTCCCCTATGAGGAATTTAAATTTTTTATAGAGTTATAGAATCTTGTTATGTGGACTGATGTGAGGTCCTCTATCATAATCATTTCCTTTTGTGGGGTTCTTGGTATCTTTATGGCCATAACTATTTGGGATCTGATCCCCTATATATAGGGTTAGTTCAGATTGAGTTGATTATATACCCTATGGATCTATGAGTGATATGATTTTTGCGTATTGATATCTTTAGTCTTCCAGTTTGTACATCTTATGAAGAAACATGACAAGAACGAAATCATGGATGGACTCCACTGGTGCAGTCTAACTCATAGTATGTGTTCTCCTAGATAACTTCTATATTGAACCTTTGGGAAAAAAATACTAAGCTATCATTATGGCTTTGACATCACCTTGATACTATGTGTCTATGTTGAGTATATCTTGATATTATTTTTTTATGTGTTTTTGAAACATATATTTGATGAGAAAACAGTTCTTATTGATTATATATTCTTATTGATTTTGGGGCTTCCTAGTGTATATTGTTACATATACCCCAATATAGGACTTCCATCCATGTGTCAAATCTTATGAAAATGGCTGACCTATTGTTGGAGTCCTAGTGGGATGAGGACCAAGTAAAACGTAGTTACTTGGATAGGACAATGTGTTCTACTATGAATAAATTTATAGTAGTCCTCACCCACATAGAGGTTGAATTTGTTTATTGATTTGTTAAAGTGGTATTGTATTTGGACCTTTTTATTTTTAGTAATTTTTTTCATACTCATATGGTAGGATTATAGATGTATGCATGAATGGTTATCAGTTGTTTTACATTTTATTATTTTATGTTATTGGAAATGTGAAAATGTGTAAAAGTACTTTAGGACAAGGAATCCCATTTCTGTGATATTCCTAGTAGGTGCTTGTCACAATACCATGGCCTATCAGAGTTGGTCTTGGGGTAGTCACGGCATGGGCCCCATTGAGATGGGTTGTGACATGAACAAAACAATTAACATCATGTGTCTATTATTAAGCCTATAATTATATTCTAATAATAATATTCTCTTGGAATTTTATCCTCCTTCCTTTCTCTCATACATCCAGTAACTCTAGAGAAATAACTTCTCACTTTCCTAAGAGCATCTACCATCAATTCTTTTCAATCTAATATTTCTGATTGAATGTCCATTTTCTAGTATTTTTCCAAGTTTCATATTTTATTAAATGGGTCTTAATGTTCCATTTTATCAAAATTATACACAGGAAAGTCAAATCAATAAATCCCAATATCATTTTTTCCCAAAATTCTTAATGAATAAAACTACCTACTTGAGATATTATCTTGGGTTATACAACACATCCAATACCATTAATTCATTTTATATGGTTTAACATTATGAATTGTGATGTAGAATATTATTTTTTAATGTATACAATAATCTTTTTCTATTATATTCGGTTATTGACTAGATCCACACTTCGTTAATTAACTCCTCTATTAATCTCCCTTGATGTCCTCTAACTCGTTGAATCATTAAACTCTCTGGGTTTTATAGACATCCATTGAATCATTTCCCCCTATATGATTGGAAAAATTAATTCAAAATAATATACCATTATTAATTATCCAAATCACAATTTAGATTTTATGATGTGGCTTCTTGGGACACTTTCCAATGTAATGTGTAGCTGCAACATGAATTTCTTTCATCCAAAATGAATATGATTTATCCATTCTCCCACTATATGGACACCCCAAATTTTCCAAGGTAACAAAAAATCATTAAAAATATTTATGGATATACCTTACTCCATAGTAAAAATGATTGTAGCATTTCCTAAAAACTATATCCCCATATCAGAAATTCATTATGATTTCCGTCACGTAATAATATCTTATATTCCTTAAAAGATTATTAATGTCCAAATGGTGTCATTTCTTAACTACTACCTCTTTTTCCACCCCACATACGATAGTCTTATCACCACACCTCATGGTTTCACCTAAACTATCATCTACCACAATATCCACATGTGCCTACATGCATAAGTGATCATCTACATAAGAGCAATGCAGGATATCATGGCTTTGTGGTGCCTTATCTTGATTATTATTTTTATATAGATTTCTCTAGTGTTATCCTTGAATGGGATTGGCTATATTTTTGAAACATTCTGACATTTATTGTTGAGTAACCCTAAACTCTATGTATTGGACAACAATTCATGTTCCATATGTAGTTTTTGATCTACTGTATGGATTACCTGACTTAACTATGACACAAAATTCCAATTAACAAGACATTATTTGGGGTATATAATTTTAGTTGGAATGGGGTATGTCTACTAGATAGATCTCTTCATCATATTTTCAATAAAAAACAAAAATTATCTCAAAAGTGTTTAGTCTGCTAATCTCATGCCTCATTTTTTTGATAATTAATAAAAAATCATAGCAATTATTCAACACACTTTTACCATGATTTGACTTAATGGAGTTCACCAATGACTCATCAATCATAAAATCTAAACATAATCAATAAAACAATAAATTATTATAAACAAGAGTTAAATTATTAAATTTTGACTTGATAACACACTTTATTTCACTTTAAACTCCAAAAATTAACAGAACCCCTATATTTTACAATAAACACTCTTCCCAAACCCTTTTCAAAAATATTTATTCTCCATTTTTTAGTGATCCCAAATATCAATTCCTTTATGATGGTAAAAAATGAGAGTTAGTAACACTTACCATGAGATATGTGATAAATGGATATCATTCTCTAGAAATGATTACAAAATGGAAGTGGGGATCTGGTCTATGAGTCCCAAAAAAATTTAAAGATTTATTTACTCTAAGAGGTAACCAATGTCATTTGAAATAAATTATGATTAAATTTTGGTAATGATACCCCTGACAAGATCTTGTGTCGAAACATAATTCATATTGATAACTTATTTCACCACCTTATACTTTAAGAAATATTACTTTATTTCGATGTGATTAATCCTAATGTGTTGAATTTTATTTTTTTCTATTGATTATAATTCTAGAGTTATCAAAAATTATTCAAATTAGATATTCCACATCAATAGAAATATATTCAATTTCTTGTTTCATCTATATCAAATAAATTCATTTTTGAGTTTCCACCACATATTCCACCTCTGTAGTACTCAGGGATAGAAAATAATTCTACCTAATTTTCTATAAAATTCAAAAAACACCATAGTAGAACAGAACCGCAAATTTAAACTTTTCTTCAACCACCAAAGCAATCAAGTTGACATCTGTATAGCCCACCAATTATTGAATTCACTTCCTTTAAAAAATATCCTATTATACATTATTTTGATGATATATTGAATTATTTAACCCTAAAGTTTTATGTTATATTCATTTGGAAAACTCTGATATCTTCTTCCTAGACATGTGGAAAACACAATGTTTGTATGAGTGGTTGTCTAGTGAAGAAAAATACTCATAATTTTTCTATACAGTGTCACATTCACCATATTTAGAAAATTTTATTCGGGTCTCCACTAGAGTCACCATAGGCTTCGAATCTTCTATTTGAAATAATTTCAATATCTTATTAACCAATTATTTTAGAGTTGAAAATCACATCCATAAATAAATCACCTAAAACCTAAGGAAAAATGAAAATTCAAAAAGTAAATACATTTCATATTAACACCAAACTATGTCCAAAAACTATTTACATTGGAATTCTTATGATCCTCAACAAATTCATTCACCAACATATATAAGTACACCCATCCACTTCCATTGAACCTTTTTTATGTAGAGGTTGTGATAAACCCCCCATATGTGATAATCCGTATTCCTTATGTACCGATCAAACCTTGAGTACCAAGCTCATTATTCTTTTCTCATCCTATATAATGATTTCTTCAACTAACTCACTTTTTTATCATCATCAAAAATAATAAACCCATATAATTACTCGATGTAGAATTCTTGTTCAAGAAAACTATTAAAGAATGTTGATTTGATGTGAATTTGACATACTTTAAGACCCTTTTACATGTTAATATGTAGAAATAATATAGTGGTTTCAAGAAATGACACTAGGTAAAATTTTTCATAAAAATAGATCCCATAAGTTTTGGAAAATCCTTTTTACAATATATTTTTATTATTCCATTTCACAGTTAAATATTCATTGAGTTCTTTAATAAAACCATTTTTTCTATTCACATCTCTGTTTTCCATCCTTGATAAAAATCTACATGAATTGGTTTTCAATATTTGTTCATGTTTTCCATTGATGTATTTGAAAAAAATTGCATTTATAGAAGCTTCATTAAAATAATTTGGTTCCACCTGAGATAAAAATAAATTGTTTTATGCACCTTTATCCTTTGTGTTTGAATAAGAGTTATTTGGTATCCTATTATGTTCATATTTATTATTTCATCTATGTCATATCATTTACTTAAAAAATATTTTCTTAATGAATTTTTGCATCATCGAAGATATCATCGGATTTTGTTTCATCACATTGAACTCCCTCAAAGATGTACACATCATAATAATTTTCCACCTCACAATCTTTACTAATTCAATGAAACTTTTTCTCATTTGAAGCTGAAATCTACTCATCAGAATCTGAAATATATTTCTTTCTAGTCATAATCTCATTAGAACTTTCAACTATTTTTCCTAATAATTTTTGAAGCACCAATATTCCTTTCCATTAGATAAATATCCAATAATTTTCCTTTTATCCACAAATTCATCAAACATTAAATTCTATTCCTTTTTTCAAATGAATCACTTAATTCAAAATATTCCAAATTATTTCATCATATAAATATTTCCATACATCATTTTATACTATGTCTTTTCATTATTTGGACATAGAAATTCTTGATTGGAAATGTACACAACTATTAAGATGAATTCCTACAAAATATTTTTCTAGTAATGATTTTTAAATGAGTATAGTTAAAGAAATTTTTTCAATGAAAAGATTTATTTTTTAATAACTATATTTTTTTTAAGGATTTATCACTAACAAAACCTAAAGTTTGATCCCATTTTTTCACAATATCATTATCCCCATGGTTATTTGTGAATTATATACTACTTTTAGGGATTTTTTTAAAATATTTATCCCTATTATTCTTTTATATTTTCTATAGAATAATATGATGCACTTTTATACTTCATTATTATGAGTAATTACCATTATACAATCCATATTTATGATATAATAAAAAAACAAATCATAATTACTTTTTCTATTAGATTATTTAGGAGTAATTGTCCCGAAAAAAACCACATGAACAATCTTCATAACTCTTGATGACTTTCCTTTTCTTGGAATATAATTTTTGTATACAATTTTCAATTTTTTACAAGATTTAAATTTATGTGTCATTTCACAAGTGAGATTGGGTATGTCACAAGCTCCCTAAATATTCCTCAAATTTTCTGTATATCTTTGGAAAAAGTACCAAAGTCGCCTCTGACAAAACTTTATTTTCTCTTATTTAAAAAAAATTCATCAATTTTAATCACCAATCAAATATAGATTCACTTTTGTTCATTATACTTAAATGATATTTTTCCAACCATTGATTTAATGGTGCACCCCTTGTTTCCAAATACCACAACATATGTTGGGTGACACAACTAACTCTCACTCAACAATTTTGTGTCTAAGAGTTCAATAATTAAAATATCAATCTTCTATAGAACCTTTCTTGCAACTTATTCTATCATAAATCCATCATTTATTAAGAATTAGTCATCTAATATGTAAAGACCCTGAAATTTCAAGGAAATTTATTTTTAAAAAAATTTGAATTTTATGAGTCTGTGGTTTTTGACGGCACTCGATTCTGAGGCCCGGTGTGCCCAGAATCAATTTCCAATGTTTTTTTCATGTACGTTTAGTAAATGTACATGCGGGTTTTTCTATCTTTTGAACCGGTGCTCGGAATTGAAATTTCGTGTACGTTTAGTAAATGTACATGTGTGGTGCACAATTTTATTTTGTGAGTTGGTTATTTCCTTCCATGGGGAAGTTATACATGGGGCCCACACCCACATAACTTCCCATGTGTGGATATTTGTGAGGTGCGGCCCACACGAGCCCCAACCTTTCATCTCCCCATAACTCCCCTCAAACCCCTTGTTTAATTCTTGACATATCCGCCCTTTAATTTCTAAACTCTCCACCTTCAACAAGGTCTTTAATATAAAAACTCAGTGAATTAATTATTTTGTACACCAAAAATTAAATAATTATTTTTGGAGGATTTTAATCATTTTGAAATGGCTTGGCTAGTTGATTAAAATAATGGAAAACAACATTTTTATATTTGGGGCTGGGAAAATATTTGGTGGAACCTCTGGAGAAATAGAAGAACGCCATTCTTCTTTCGACGAAGAATATCTCCTGCAAAGAATGTGAAATCACCAATGATGATTCTTCTTCGGGCGTACTCCGATGTCGACAGAATCGACGTTCTTCATCTGCGACGTCCGACCTCTTCGGTGCTTCTCTTCCGCAACTTGACGACGTGCGACGTCTATTTCGAGGTAGCAGTTTGTTTCAATTTTAATTGAATAAAATTGTTCTTCATCCCTCGTTGAAATCATGTTTTACCTTTGGCCATTTAGTACTTCCTAACACGGAGGGCACAGGCTGAACGAACATGGCCCGAAGACCCTCTGATTGTTCTTGGATGCTTTGGTGGAGGCAACAATTGGCGGTGGAGATAAACAGAAGCGACGGTCATGCGCCGGCCGCGTGTAGAAGAACAACGGCCCGCAACCATGAGCCGCTCGGCCGACGAAGAACCGGCCGGATAAATTTGGTCGGGCGGAAGGAGAACTGCGGCCCCCCAAGGGGCGCTGCTCTATGGAAGACTACGGATCGCATTCTGCGGCCATCTCGGTGGGCGAACCGGCCGACGGGCGACCGACTGGGCTGAGAAAAACCGCGACGCCCGAAGGCCGTCGTGCTGGAGAGACTACGGCCCACCTGAGCGGGCCACTTGGGTTGGGAAGGCCGGCCAGCTTCGTCCGGCCGGTTTTGTAGGGCGACGCTGCACGGCACTACTGGTTCGGGAATTTAGGGGGTTGCCCCCTCCCCTCGGACCGATCGGCCCTCCGGTCCGAGCGGCGGCCGTCCGAGCCACTCCCTGTCACGCCGCACCGCGTCGCGCCAGGTCGTGGCGTGACGGGCAGGGCCGCGTGATTCATCGGGCTAGTCTGACCCTCTGCCGGGTTGGACCTGCCAAAACTGGGATGACCCGACCCGTCGGCTAACTAGGCTTATTGGGATGGGCTCGTTTTCACTTAAACGTGAATAACATTAAGACCGTGCGACCGATCGACGCATCGCCTATGACACTGGGACCCTTGTTATGTGGTGGTCCTTTTTCATTACTCTAAGTTAGTTTTGGATAACTTTGAAAAATGGATGGGTTTGGAATGAGTGTATTTCCAACCGGGCCCCCAGAGAAAAAATGCTAATAACTCTCAGACAGGATGTCTGATTGACGCGTCGTCTATCGCATTGGGTTCCTTTTGACGAGACGGAACTTTGGCATACATCAACTCTGGACATCATTATAGTTGATGTATCGACCCCTTGGCTTGAGGAGAGGACCCTCTCAGAATCGAGCCTGCTGTCTGTGGAAACCCTAGAGCTGGCTGCGACTGTAATGAATATCGTACTGGAATCCTCCGTGGGTTTGGTTACAACGACTATAGTACTGGAATCTGCTGTGGGTTCAGTGACGATGATTACTATTCTTGTATCCTGCGTGGGTCCAATAGTTCGACTACTCTACTTATATCCTACGTGGGTCTGACAGTTCGACTACTCTACTTGTATCCTACGAGGGTCCGACAGTTCGACTAATGTACTTGTATCGTACGTGGGTCCGATAGTACGACTACTGTATTTGTATCCTACTTGGGTCCGACAGATCGACTAATGTATTTGTATCCTATGTGGGTCTGATAGTTCGACTACTGTACTTGTATCATATGTGGGTCCGACAGCTTAGTTGGACTAGTATCCTACGTTGGTCCGACAGCTTAGATGAATCAAGTGACTACATCTGATCGTCTTTATTATTTTACGAAAGATGTATAACTGTGTGAGATGGGTCTTGACATTCAATCATTAACATCAGTGTGATTGACTTCTTTTCTGTGTTGACTGGGTTGTGCTTGGGCTCGAGAGTTGGAGCCAATCTGGGATTGATGACTTAGGTATATGTATGGGCATACACCTAAGTAGATTTGGTTGATACTATGTGATTGTATCTTTTATTTGTGGATTGTCCTTCGTGGATTCTAGGAGACCATCGGGGGTCTCGGGGACCCTACTTTGTATCGTTATACACACCCCTGCATGGGAAATTCCGGCACAATGTTGTGTTGGATGCAGATGAAGGACAGTGCTGATCGTGGTAGATGCTTGTAGAGCTGGACATTACCTGGAGGTGGACCACTTGGTGAGACGTACACGGAACAGACAGACGGACCCATGGTGCTGGGGAGACTATCTGTACCCACCCTTCAGGTGGGATTCTTAGAGGACAACTCGGTGGTTGCTACTTTACATTACTACTGTTGAACTAGACTTTCAGTTGTACAGTACTTTTCAGTTGGGTTAGAATTCTGTCTCATTTACCTTTTAGCACTTACTTTGTATTCAGTGTTACATTGTTCTTACTTCGGCTTGCATACTCTGTTGTGTTTGTTTACTATCATAAAGGCGATTCCTTCCATTTTTATCGAGATTTACGCCTTTGGTTCTAGTCTCTATCCCCTGGCCTATGGAAGTAGGACATGGGGTAGTAACGGCACGAGCCCCGAGGATGGGTCGTGAAAAATTGGTATCATAGGGATCAGTTCTATGGAAGAACTCAAGACTCTGATCATTCCTTTCTGTAAAGGAATAGTGTTAAGGGGATTGAGTATAGTTTTCAGTATAGGGAGTCCAGTGTTGGTGAGGTGGCCAACATATCCATACACCAGGACCCTGACCTCTGATTTTCGACTCAGTGCATGAAAACACATATTGCATGAGGGTTTCAAAAGTTTTCTTTGTGATCACATTGTGTCAGCTCACCAGGTATACAGTTTGACCGTGGAACACCTGTTTCTTTTCAGTATGGCCCCATAAAGGTAGCCATCTAGGGTTCCGAGTAATGTACGAGATAGTAGCTAACCAAGAAATGAGGCCTCAGTGTGGGGCCCCATCACAATAGAGGCACCAGCGGTACAACTACCCGCTGGGCCCCCGATACCACCAGCCCCAGCAACAGAGAGTGCACATCGTCTGAGTGAGTTGCATGAGTTCCAGCGACATAGGCTGCCCCGGTTCTAGGTAGAGAAAGATCCCCAAGCAGCTGAGGATTGGATCGAGGCTATCGTTAGAATTTTCATATTGGTTGGGACACAAGCCGACCTCATGGTGATACTGCTGTGAGTTTCCTGCATGCAGCGGCAGGCAGATGGTGGAGCCTGATGCTCCAAGTGCATGACTAGGAATCACTACTCTGTATAGACTTTGAGATCCTGTTTTAGGCATAGTTCATACCAGTCACCCTTCGTGCGGTGAGGATTAAAGAGTTACTTCATCTGCAGCAGTGCAATATGATAGTAACTTGGTACTCAGCAAGGTTCATTGACCTCTCATGCTACTCCACAGATATGGTACAAGACCTGTTCTTTAGGGCTCGGACATTCGAGTAGGGACTCAAGCATGATATTAGGGCTTTGATGATCTCCCTCAAAATCCTGACACAGGCAGGAGTGCTGGAGCGATCCCTTTTGTGGAGGGCTTCCTCGCCGAGCCGACACCAGCAGCGAGACCCATCGCAGGGCATCACGTAGTGCAGTCTTCTACAGCCGGCAGTAGACAGTTGATGTAGAGGTCTAAGCGGACCAAGCCATCATGTGAGCAGCCACGGGATATAGGTTCAGTTCAGTGGGGCACATGGAACAGATCTAGCTATACGAGGATTAGTAAGTGCTATACATGCGGCGGGTAGGGTCACATGGCTAGAGATTGCCCGACCCGCCCTACAGATGAGCAGCAGGTAGTAGAGTGACCTCCTAGGCCGAGGCAGAGGTTCGAACATGGTGGTCTGTCGGGAGAAGGTGTACGTGGAAGATGAGTTAGCCAAGTAGTAGGTGGTGGATGAAGTTTTGAGGCCCTACCACCACTACCACCAGGAGGTCCACCCTAACCATAGGGAATAGTGGATAGGGGAGAGCTCAGCTTCAGGCAGCTGAGGCCTACGACCATAGTGCTCTGGGAGGAGGTGGACAAGAGCAGAACTAGCTATATGCATAGATTCCTTTGTTGATGAGGCTTTTATCTTTGTTTTTTTCGTTGTTTGTGGTTGTTTTGTTTCTTTGTACTTTGATCTACAGTAATAAAAGACAGTTTTCCATGTGATGCTTGCTTATCTACCATTTTGTATGGTTGATACGGAGAGGTTTATATTCAAATCGTTGACTTGACCCTAACATTCGAGATTCCTACTGGAGGAGACCCAGTGACCTCACACAGCTGACGACAGTGTGACGCGACCCTTGGAGGTGATAGAAACAGTTGGATCTCTTTGTATTAGCATCGAGGCCTTACGACGTTGTCCATGTCATGAAATAGTACCATTCATTCCCTGATTGAGTGTATTAGGCAAAGAACGTGGTTCATCCAGGGGATGAGACCAGATTTCTCTTTTTAGAAAAATAGAAATCATAGAATCTCTAGTAGGATATAAGTGATAAAGGGTGTAGTCTAGTTATTTTCAAATGGCTAGTCACCCCCATAGTTCATTGAGTGAACGGTTTACGGTTTACTCTAATCTCAAAGGTCTCTGGTCTGTCTTCTCGTAGAAGGAACTATACCTGATATGGTGATACTGACTTTATATCCTATGGGACTATGACTTTGAGATATTCTAAACTCCTGGGAAGGGGTAACACTAAAGTAGAGTTTGTTTCACACTTCTTCACTTGTCAACAAGTGAAGACAGAGGACTAGGTACCATCAGGCTTGGTACAACCCTTAGAGGACCTAGAGTGGAAGTGGGACGGAATATCCATGGATTCATGATGATACTTCCACGTACATCCAGAGGGAATGACTCTATATGGGTGATCGTAGACCAACTCACCATGTCGGCCCACTTCCTACCGATCAGAGAGTAGGGTTTAGTAGAGATCTTGAGATGCCTCAACATTAATGAGATCGTACGACTTCACGGTGTGCCATCAGCTATCATTTTTGATCGAGATGCTCGATTCACTTCTTGACTTTGGAAGGGGTTACAAGAGGCCTTTGGGACACAGCTTCGCTTGAGCACCGCCTTCCATCCTCAGACGGACGTTCAGACAGAGAGGACCATTTAGACTCTCGAGGACATGCTTCATGCATGTGTCCTTGACTTTGGTCGCAGCTGGGAGGATCACCTACCCTTGGTGTAGTTTTCGTACAACAAAAGTTACCACTCCACCATATAGATGGCACCATATGAGGCATTGTACGTCTGAACTTTCAGATCATGTCTCCGCTAGACTGACCCCGGGAAGTCAGCACTTGTAGGACCATAGATGGTTCAAGCTACGCTGGAGAAGCTGCAGATCATCCAGGAGTGGATGAAGACTGCACAGAGTAGACATGAGTCCTATACTGATAGTATATGGAGTCCACTGGATTTCAAGGATGGCGACCATGTTTTTCTATGGGTCTCACCTCGATGAGGTCTATGGAGATTTGTCCCGGGCGGCAAGTTATCTTCACGTTTCATCGTATCTTTCCAGGTCCTCAGTAGATTAGGTGAGGTGGCTTACCACCTGGCCCTTCCACCTCAGTTGCACTGGATGCATGACGTCTTCCACGTATCTCTACTGAAAAGATATGTGCACGACCCGACCCACATCCTCGATCACGTGGAGCTGGACATCGATGATGGGGCGACGTTTTCGGAGGTCCTGGTGGAGATCGAGGATCAACAGGAGTGGGTCCTATATGGACGGTCGATACCTCTGGTGTGCATTTTCTAGTAGCATGTGAACCTCCTGGAGAGCACTTGGGAGCGGGAGGCTCAGATGCGAGCACAGTACCCCATTTGTTTTCCTAGAGTGTGTTGTAGGTTTACGGGGACATAAATCCTTGAGGTGGGAGTAATGTAAATACCTGGAAATTTCAAGGAAATTTTTTTTTCTTAAAAACATTTGATTTTTTCGTGTATGTGGTTTATGACGGCGCTTGATTCTGAGGCCCGGTGGGCCCAGAATCAATTTCCAAAGTATTGTTCAGGTACATTCAGTAAACGTATGTGCGTTTTTTTCTATCTTTTGAACCGGTTCTCGGAATTGAAATCATAGGACACCGATGAACTCGCAGGGTTGGTATTCTCTTAAGGGGACCTTTACCATACTTGATTTTAATGCGGGTTGAAAGTTAATTTATGGGGTTTACTCTTAAATTAAATAAAATTGTGTGGTACACAATTTGATTTTGTGTGTTGGTTATTTCCTCTCATGGAGAGGTTATTGGTGGGGACCATACCCACATAACATCCCATGTGTGGATATTTGTGAGGTGGGGCCCACATGAGCCCCAACCTTTCATCTCCCCATAACTCCCCCCAAACCCCTTGTTTAATTCTTGACAACTCCCCATTTAATTTCTAAACTCTCCAGCTTCCACAAGGTCATTAATATGAAAACTCATTGAATTAATTATTTTGTACACCACAAATTAATTAATTATTTTGGGAATATTTGAATCATTTTTAAATGGTTTGGAAAGTTGATTAAAATAGGAGAAAGCATCATGTTAATATTTGGGGCTGGGTAAATATTTGGTGGAACATTTGGAGAAATAGAAGAATGCCATTCTTCTTTCGATGAAGAATTTCTCTGGTGAAGAATGTGAAATCACCAACAACACTTCTTCTTTTGGCGCACTCTGATGTCGACAGAATCGATGTTCTTCATCTGCAACTTCTGACCTCCATGGGGCTTCTCTTCTACGACTCGACGACGTGCGACGTCTATTGCGAGGTAGGGTTTTTTTTTGAATTTTAATTGAATAAAATTTTTCTTCGTCCCTCATTGAAATCGTGTTTTACCTTTATCTATTTGATACCGCCAAACACGGAGGGCGCGGGCCGAATGAACACCGCCTGATGACCCTCTGATTGTTCTTGGATTCTTTGTCAGTGGCAACGAGAGGTGGTGGAATCGAACGGAATCGATGGCCATGCGCCGACCGTGTGTGGAAGAATCGAGGCCCACAAATACGGGCCGCTCGGCCGCATGCGGAAGAACCGCGATGCCACAAGGGGCGCCACACTGCGGAAGACTGTGGTACGTGTTCCATAGGCCAATCGGTGGGAAAACCGGCTGGCAGGTGGGCGGTCGGGACGAGAAGAACCGTGGCGCCAGGAGGGCACCGTGCTGGAGAGACCATGGCCCGCCTGAGCGGGATGCTTGTACCAGGAAAGCCGGCTGGCTTTGGCTGGCCGATTTGGGAGGGCGTCTTCGCTTGGCGCTACTGGTTTGATAAGATACCACCCCCCCCCCACTCTGACAGCTTGGCCCTCTGGGCCGCGCCGAGCCGCGTCGTGCCGGGCTCCGCTGGGCCACGCCCCTCAGGCCGGGACGTGCGATTAATCGGGCCATTCTGACACTCTGTCGAGACGAACCAACCAAAAATCATTTGACCCGACCCGTTGGCCCACGTGGCATAACGGGTCTAGCCCGTTTTCACATAAATGTGAATATACTTAAGACCGTGCATCCGATCAACGTGTCGTCTGCGGAACTGGGACCCTCGTGACGTGGAGGTCCATTTCTGATACTCTAAAAGTGTTTTGGATAACTTTGGAAAATTTCTGGGCTTAGAATGAGTGTATTTTCAACCAGACCCCCCGAAAAAAATGCTAATAACTCTTAGACCGGGCGTCCGATTGACGGGTCGTCTATTGCATTGGGTTACTTTAGACATGATGGAACTTTAGGATACATCAGCTCTGGATTTCATCATAGTTGATGTATTGACCCCTTGGCTCGAGGAGAAGAACCTCCAGGAATCGAGCATGATGTGTGCGGGAACCCTTGAGCTGGAAGTGACTGCAATGACTATCGTACTGGAATCCTCCGTGGGTTTGGCGATGATGACTACTGCACTGGAATCCATCGTGGGTTCGATGGCGATGAATACTGATCTTGTATCCTATGTGGGTCTGACAGTTCAACTATTGTACTTGTATCTTATGTGGGTCCGACAGTTCAACTACTGTTCTTTTATCCAAGGTGGGTCCAACCGTTCGACTATTGTACATGTATCCTACGTGGGTCTGACAGTTCGACTATTGTACTTGTATCTAACGTGGGTCTGACAGTTCGACTACTGTACTTGTATCCTATGTGGGTCTGACAGTTCGACTACTGTACTTGTATCCTACGTGGGACCGACAGCTTAGCTGGACTAGTATCCTAAGTGGGTCTGACAGCTTAGATGAATCAGTGACTGCATCTTATCATCTTTATCACTTTACAAAAGAAGTATAAATGTGTGAGCTGAGTCTTGACATTCAATCATTACCATCGGTGTGATTTACTTCTTTCATGTGTGGACTGGGTTGTGCTTGGGCTCGAGAGTTGGAGCCGAAATAAGATTTATGACTTAGGTATGTGTATGAGCAGATACCTAAGTAGAGTTGGTTGATACTATGTGATGGTATCTTTTCTTTGTGGATTATCCTTCGTGGATTATGGGAGACCTTCAGGGGTCTCGGGGTCCCTACTGAGTATCGTTATACTCACCCCTGCACGGGAAATGCATGCACTATGTTGTGTTGGATGTAGACAACGGAAAGTGCTGATTGTGTTAGAGGCTTGTAGAGCTGGATGGTACCCAGAGGTAGACTACTTGGTGAGACATACACGGAGCAGAAGGAAAGACCCGTGGTGCTAAGGAGACTATTTATACCCACACTTCAGGTAGGATTCCCAAAGGACGACTTGGTGGTTGCTGCTTTACTTTACTACTATTATACTAGACATTCAGTTGTACTATACTTTTCAGTTGGGTTTGTATTCTGGCCCATTTACCTTTCAGCACTTACTTTGTATTCAGTGTTACTTTGTTCTTACTTCAGCTTGCGTACTCGGTTGTGTTTGTTTACTATCATAAAGGTGGTGCCTTCCCTTTTTATCGGGATTTATGCCTTTGGTGCTAGTCGCCAGCCCCTGTCCTATGGAAGACGGGCTTGGGGTAGTCATGGCACAGGCCCCGAGGATTGGTCATGACATAATATCCAAAACCACTATACCTTTATCATTCATTATTATTGTAATGATATTTGTATTTCAGGTCATGTATTATGTACATCTATTGTCCATACCACACTAATCATACCTATCTATTTCTCGTAAAGAAACTATAAGAACATTCTCCTTAACATACAATTTATTATACTTCAATTTCCATTGATGATATCCTTTTTAATATTGATACTCTTATGAATATTTTGTTTCCCAAATATCCCATTCATCTTGACAAACTAAAAAATAGATTTCAGTTTTCAATGTGATAGATGAAGTTCTCAACTGTTTATATCATCATTTATAGGACTCATGAGTCACCTCTCATTGTACCCTTGAAAAACAGTAGTGTGCCTTGTTTCCATGGCCTTCACACAAAAATAAATAACAATTAAAATATAAAAATATGTTGGAAATATATTTTATTTTTTATGTCATTGCCCTGAATAATATATTTTTTTCAAAAGAGTAGACATATTTAATATGTCCAAATTTTCCATAGAAATTATAGCTATTTGTTTGTGTCTTTACCTCACTTCTCACTTCTTAATAACATTTAATTTGAGATTCACCCAAATTCACTTTTAGCTTAGTATTTCATGTCCACGACTTTATACGAGGTATGAATACATTCACTGTTTGGCCATGCTTTACAGTAGATTTCACAATTTTTAAAGAATTGTACCTTTTTAATGGGAATAAAATCTTTAGTGGTTACTCCTAAGACATAGTTAGCCCCAACTCGGACCTTTTTTTGAACTACTCAATATAATACTGGGTGAAAATATTCTCTCATGTTCATCACACATTCAATACCATACCATGAATTCTTATTCATGTTATTCAGTCCTCTTCACTATTTCTTTCCCAGTATTGGTCTATACATCAACAAGTCATGAATGTTCTTTGACTTTTATCTTTTTCTTCATGTACTTTTTTTACTTTCAACAAATTATATATTTCAATTTTCAATATCCACTTTTAATTTTGACTTCAATTCCTTCTGTTAGTGTATATACATCATTGAGTAACTAGAAACTGTATTTTCCTTCTTGGTTTTAGCATTACATTAGTTAATTTTTTCAAATTCTACCTCAAGATCAACGTGGAGATCAACTCTTTCGAAAACATTATCACTTTAATCATCCCTATATTAAATTTGGGTGTTTCAATAATAAAAACTAATGTATCTTTATTGTGGTCTCTATAATTCTCAACTTCATCCACATTGGACACATCCAAGCTTCTATCTTCATGAGATAAAATATTTTTCATTCTGTATATTTTTCAATATGGTTTTCTCTTTATTTTTTCATCATTAAAATATATATTCTTATATTCCACGTCATATTATTCTTGAAAAAGTCTGAACAACTTACGGGTGATATGACTTACCTTGCCAAATTGGAAATAAGAAAGTGGATGCTTTCCTTGGAATTTTACTTTCCCTCCCTTTAGATTAGAGGAAAAAATCCATTAAACCATAAACCTCATCATTTTCTGTATCTTATTTCATATAATGATTATCCATTTCCTTGAACACAACATTCTGTGATTTTTCCATTGCTATGGAATCAATATAATTATTTGTTATTTCATATTCGATAAGTGTACCACGGGTGTTGTCCAGTGATATATCCTTTTCCTCCTTGTCATCAAGTATGAACACCATGGCATTAAACCATTGGGGTAGTCCCATCGAGATTCTTTTCGTGATCTTGACATATTTAATATTTTCACTTCAATTACATGAATTTTTTTTGTACACCTCCATTCTCAATTACCCAATGTACTGTGGCATCCTATTATTCTATAAATGGAAATTTTTACCTTTAAAAAATGTTATGAATTTTTGATTTACCACTGTTACTACTTCCATGATTCTATGAGAGAATATTTCACACATGAAACCTTCACTTTGACACCACTTGGGGGTCTCTTATTAAGGGAATTACCTGAGAAGAGGGGGAGGGTGAATCTAGGTAACATAGATTTTACCCCTTGAATTCCTTGATCATATTCTTGTTCTCTCGATTGAAGGAACACCCACTTTCCCTCCCCCATATATTTTTTAATAAGCAATTAAAGTAGCGGATAAAAGACATAGAATTTTACTTGGTTTACCAAAACCTAACAATATGGGAAATGGCCTAATTTGCGACGAGCTATTTCTGACGGGGAGGGGTCCCATCGGAAAATGTATGTCAGGATGGTCTATTTGTGACGAGACTCAATTCTCATCACAAATAACTACTTATTTGTTGAGGGAATTGGGTTCCCGTCACAAAAAGGTTTGGGGTGGGTTGCATGACAAACCATGGGAAGAATATATGCGATGGGGTTTTGTACCCATCGTAAATGCCTATCGGCATTTTCTAGTATTTGCAACAGGGTTTATCACCAGTCACAAATTGTTTGTTGATAGATGGGTATTTGTGACAGAACCCGTCACAAATACATTTTTACTGTCAATCCTTATTATTAGCGAGGTTTTTATTTTCAACAGTGTCCATCACAAATAATAATTTTTTATACAGGATTCCCATCACAAATATGCTAACCTATATATACCCTTATTAAATTTTTTATAATTCCACCCTTTCTCTACCGCTCTTTACCTCTCTCCCGTTATACATACATATTCTCTTTCAATATTTTTCAATGTTTAAGATTCTAAATCGGATCAATATTCAAATCTTGCATCCTACGAAAGCTGAATTTTAAGGTATTTATCTTTTTCATTTATTTTTCAGTTAATTCATTTTATTTTATATAAGTTATAATTATAATCAATTAGTTATTATTAAATTACATTATAATTAGATCGTTTTATTTTTCATTATTTATTATTACAAATAATTACATGTGATTAGTATTAAATAATATTCATTAATAGTTATTATATTAATTATCATTAATTAGTAGTCATTAGTATTAATTAGAAAAATTACTATTAATTTTTAATAATTATTCATAATAAGTAATAACCAGAGATAAATTAGTCATAATATGTAATAATTAGTGATATTTAGTAATAAATAGTGATAATTTGTAATAATGAGTGATAATTAATTATAATGAGTTATAATTTGAAATAATTAGTAATATTTAGCAAAAACTATTAGAAATTAGTCATAATTAGTGGGAATAAGTCATAATTAGTGGTAATTTGTAATACTTGTAATAATTAGAAAAAAATTTTAATAATTAGTTATAAAAAGTAATGATTATAAATAATTAGTAATACTTAGTAATAATTAGGAATAATTAGAAATAATTAGGAATAATAAAGAATAGTTACGAATAATTAGGAATAATTTGAAATAATTAGTATTAATTCGTAATAATTTATAATAATGAGCAATAATTAGAAATAAATATGAATAATTAGAAATAAATAAGAATAATTAGTAATAAATACGATTATTTAGTTACAATTAGTAACAACTAGTAAAAAATGAAAAAAAATTGTAACAAATATGAATAATTAGTAACAAATACGAATTATAAGTAATAAATAAGAATAATTTGTAATAGATATGAATAATTACTAATAATTAATAATAATTAGTAATAATTATTAATAATTAGTAATAATTAATACTAATTAGTAATAATTAGTAAAAATTCGTAAAAACTAGTAATAATTAGTAATACTTAGTAATAATTAGTTATAATTTGGAATAATTAATAATAATGAGTAATAATTAGTAATAATTATTACTAATTAGTATTAAAAAGTAATAATTATTAATAATCAGTAATAATTACGAATTAATAGTAATGATTTGAGACAATTAACCATAATAAATAATAATTAGTAATAATTAGAAATAATTACAAACAATTAGTAAAAATTAGTAAGAATTAGTAAAAAATACGAATAATTTCTAATAAATATGAATAATTAGTAATAATTAGTATTTATTCTTAATAATTAGTAATAATTACAAATAATGAGTAATAATGAGTAATAATTATTAATAATATGTAATAATTAGTAATAATTTGAAATAATTAGTAATAATTTGAAATAAATAGTGATAAATTGTAATAATTTTTAATAAATAGTAATAATTTGTAATAATTAGTAAGAAGTAGTAATAATTAGAAATAATTAGTAATAATTAGTAATAATTAATAACGAATAGTAATTAATAGTAATAAAAGTTATAAAGATTAATAATTAGTAATAATTAGTGATAATTAATAATAATTTTTAATAAAAATGAACTAATTAGAAATAGAAATGAACTAATTAGTTATAATTAGTCATAATTAGTAATAATTAGTAATAAACAGTAATAATTGTTAATAATTTCTAATAATTAGTAATAATTATAATAATTTGTAATAATTAGTAATAATTAGTAATAATTAGTAATAATTAGTAATAATTAGTAAAAATTAAGAAAAATTAGTAAAAATTAGTAATTATTGTTAACAATTAGAAATAATTAGTAATAAATACAAATAATTATTAATTAATATGCATAATTAGTTCTAATTAGTAATAATTAGTAATGAATATGAATAATTAGTAATAATTAGTAATAAATATCATTAATTTGTTATAATTAGTAATAATTCGTAATAATTAGTGATAATTAGGAATAATTAGTGATAATTAATAATAATTAGTTATAATTACATATAATTAATAATAATTACGAATATTTATTAAGAATTAGTAATAAATATGAATAATTAGTATCAATTATTAACAATTAGTAATAATTAGTAACAAATATTACTTATTAAGAATAGTTAGAAATAATTCGTAATAATTAGTAATAAATATGAATAATTACTAGTAATTAGTAATAAATACGAATAATTAGCAATAATTAGTAATAAATATGAAAAATTAGTAATGAATATGAAGAATTATAAATGAATATGAATACATAGTAATAATTAGACATATTTAGTGAAAATAAGTAATAATTATTAATAAGTAGAAAAAATTAGAAATAAATACGAATAAAAAGTAATAATTAGTAAATATTAGTATTAAATAGTAATAATAACAAATCATTACAAATAATTAGTACTTATTGGTAATAATTAGTAATAATTAGTAATAATTAGAAACTTATATGAATAATTAGTAATAATTAGTAATAATTAGTAATAATTAGTAATTATTAGTAATAATTAGTAATAATTAGTAATAATTAGTAATAATTAGTAGTAACTATTAATAATTATAAGGAATTAGTAATATTTTTTATAAATATGAATAATTAGTGATAATTAGTAATAATTAGTAATAAATATGAATAATTAGTAATAATAAATAATAACTTGTAATAATTTGTAATAATTAGTAATAAATACTGATACATAGTAATAATTAGTAATAAATACGAATAATTAGTAATAATTAGTAGTAAATATGAATAGTTAACAATAATTTGTAATAATTTGTATTAATTTTTAATACTTTGTAATAATTAAAAATAATTTTTAATAAATATTAATATTTAATAAAAATTAGTAATAAATACAAATAATTAGTAATAAAAATGAATTATTAGTAATTATTATTAATAAATATGAATAATTAGCAATAATTAGTAATAAATATGAATAATTAGAAATAATTATTAATAATTATCAATAATTAGAAATAATTAGTAATAATTAGTTATAATTTGGAATAATTAAAAATAATTAGTAATAGATTTTAATAATTAGTTATAATTTGTATTAATAATTAGTTAATGAAAGTTTAAAAGAGATGAGTCGTTGTGAAAAAGAGTTTCTACCAATCTGTTTGAATTTTTGTTAGTTGTATTTAGTAAAAATTACCTGTAATTACGAATAATTTATGGTAATTAGTATAAATTATAATAAATTATTATAGATTATAAAAATTTTAAAAAAATGCGAATAACTATGAAATAATATATATTGTTATAAATTTCTAGAATAGTGAATTTCATTTTCATCTCTTTTATGAATATTGTTTTCTTTATATCAAATTATTAAAAATATATATATATTTTTAGTGAAACAAGAAATTTGGAAGTTGAAAACAGTTATTATTAGTTGATAAATCATGGATAAATAAGTATTAGAATCCAAATGGTTCTAGATTAAATCTTGTATATATTGAGGGTGTTGAAGCTTTCTTAACATTTTCACCATCAAACCCATAATTTTTTCAGAAGGGATAAATAATGGTCCTTATAAAAAATGTGCTTTGAGGAAATTTGATATAATTAACATTTTTGGTCATATATTGCATTTTGGTTTTCAACCGGGTTATGTTTTTTGGTATCAACATGGTGAACATAGTTATAGAGAAGATAATAATAATTTGGTTTTAGATCCATCATGGTTTCAAAATTTCGTGTATGATGTGGAAGGTCCGTCTTTTTAAAAAATTGAATCTCACGATGATATTTATTTAACTCCTGAGTTAAAACCAATTCAATTTTTTGAGTTGATGAGGTCTTTTGAGGATGCCTTATGTATTTGCTGAAATGTAAGAAAATTTAAAGCCGTTACAAATTTTAGATCTATTAAATTAGATAATGGAATGTCAAATAACTGTTTTTATGAGATATTCTATTCGGATAAAACACTGTTTCCTGAAAGAAATGTGTTGCCAATAAATTTCTATGTGTGCAAGATGTTGGTTCGTAATCTAGGTATTGGTTATTAAAATATTCATGCATGTTAAAATGATTGAATCGTATACTATAGTGAAAATGAGTTGTTGAATAGTTTTCCCACATGTGGACAATCAAGGTATAATGTTACTCAAATAGGGAATTTTATACTGATTCTTGTAAAATAGTTTAGATATTTTCTTCTTACACCCAGATTATAGAATTTATTTACGTCTTAGAGTATAGAGGCATTGATGTCATGGAACATAACTAATATTTGAACCGGTAAAATCTCAAATAATATATTTAATAGTGATTCATGGAATAATATTTACCAAGAGCATTCATCTTTTCTATTAGAATATTTAAACATATGTTTGAGTCTTTATACTAATGGTTTCTGTCCATTTGGTTTTTGTGGTAGTTAGTATTCATATTTTCTTGCCTTTATAACTCCATAAAATTTACCTGCATGGATGTTGATGAAGAATCCATATATATTTTTAACATTATTAATTCTTGGACATTCAAAAAAGAGATTTGATTTTTATTTTAAACCATGGATTTATGCATTAAATTGATTGTGGAGTAATGGTGTCAGTACTCATGATGTTGCAATGAAATAAAATTTTCTACCAAATATTGCATTGATGTTTACAATTAGTGACTTCCCAAAATATAAAATATTATTTGGATTGAGTAAATAGGTTCCTATACCATATCGACACTGTATGAGATACAAAAGAAATTTATGCTTCTCAATGAAAAAAATATTTTTTACTTTCATCGCAGATTCCTTCCAACCGACCAACCTTTTCCGAAGAACAAATATCATTTCAGAAAAAGGTGGAATTGAAAGAGATGGACAACCAACAATGATCTTAGGTACAAAATAAAAATCAATTATCTCTTCATTATCTACCATCACATTTGTACCAATAATAAACCAACAAATAATTGATGGCTTTGGGAAAAAACACAATTGGATAAAACAGATAATTTTTGGTATTTCCTTATTGGTCTGATTTGTTGGTATCTCACATATTGGATTTCATGCATATTGAAAAGAATAGTATTCATAATTTATTTCATACAGTTTTGGATATAGTAGGTCTGAGAAAAAAAATGAAAGGCATGATTAGATCTTACCCAAATTTGAAGGAGACCAAAACATGAACTATTTGAAAACATTAGATCACATAAGTTAATGAATCCAAAAGAAAATTATAGAATATATAAATAAATTAGATTATTATTTTTTCAGTGGATTGTAGATTTAAGACTTCCATATGGCTTGCTTTCAATTTGGGTAGATGTGGTAAAAATGGTCATATTACCATATTAAAATGTAATGACTATTATGATATAATGAAAAGATTTTTTCTAATGGCCTTAAGTTGTTTGTTTAATTATATGGTTTGGAATGTGATAACAAACATATTATATTTTTTACAAGACATTTTTATTGTGAAAATATACTGTGATATACTACGCATACTACAAGAATATGTTGTTTTAATTTAATCTAAATTGGAAAAAATCTTCTTAATGTTTTAATATGACTCAATGGAATATTTTAAATTAACCTTTTCATATGAACTAAAACGAAGTGGTAAATTAATATAATGATGGATGTAACCATTTGAAAGACTCATGGATAAATTGATGAGAAAGGGTCGTAATAAATCATCTATTGAAGGATCAATTTCATAAGTTTATTTTCCAGAGGAATTTTTTTCTACTATCATTATTTTCAACATGAATATTCCACAAAACACAACCACATGGTATATAATGGGGAAATTTTGATGATTAAATAACAAATAAATTATTAGTTTTTTATCATCATAAACATAGATTTGGTGGAGTTTATGAAAGATGGATTTCTGATGATGAACAACACAGAGCTCATACTTATGTTCTGCTCAACTGTGAAGGATTGAAACCATTTGTAAAATTAGTGGTCCCATAACTTATTCTATAATATTTTTTACAAAAAATTAGTCCTATTTTATATGTAGGTTATACAAAGATCATTTCCAGAAATAACATCCACAAATTACAGCAAGTTACCTTAAAGAACGCTAGAAAAATAATTTTTCTTCCTGGTTTCAAAAACTGGTAACATATTTTATTTATGGTTTAACATATAAAATAAATTTATTACATGATATATTGAAAATTGTTTTAAAAAGATTCAGGTATCTCAATATGCTGATAAAATTTTTAATTGATTATGGGTATTGAGTAACCCACCATCCAAAATGGTTAAATCCTATAATGTTTATAGGGTGAATGGATTTCAATTTCAATAATGTGCATATAGGGAATAACAAATTACAATGAATAGTGGTTTTTTCGAATGAGGATCTCATCATATAGAAATAAATGTTTAATTTTAAAACATGATTGAATAAATTATAAACCCTACTATCTTGGACAGAATTACATATCGATGTTTAAATGTCATTGGTTGGATATTGAGAGAGGCTTGTGTGTTCATATCAACCATGGAATCATTTATATTAAATATTGAGGTATTATTATAATAAATGATCAATTTTTAATAGCTGATCAGACACATAAAATTGATTATGAATAATAATGTTCTACATCAAGATAGTTGGGTGATTGGTGGAGCATAATAAAAATGAAATCTTCGAAAAATCACTATACTCAAAGTGATTTTTTTCCACTGACCTATAATGAATTTAAATTTTTCAAGAGACTACTCCATATACATATTATTTAGGAAGAGACATGAATATGGATGATGAATCACCATAGTTAAGGGTCGATGGTGACAATCAAGTTAATTATGTTACAGATGAATTTGAAAGATAAGAGATGATAAAACTATATCTCATATTGAAATTGATGATTTTGATGATGAATATGAGGACATTGACATTGTAAAATATTAAGATGAGGATGTAGATAAATATTGACAGAGTAAAAATACAGTTATAATCATATATAATATATATCTATATATAATGGTTGTTTTTAACAGATTTCTAATAACTGTCATTTCATGTTTCAGATGAACCATGATTTGTTTTTTCAGTTACACGAGGCTGATCAACCTTTGGAAGAGAAGGATATTTGACCATCTGATGCTCAGATTACTGGTGGATTCAGGAGGACTTAGAGGGGTCATGTTCTTTCCCAATTGACAAATCTTGACCCTGTCATGGAGTGATGTCTATATCATAGCTTTAATCCATGCAAGATTAAGTATATTTACCTATGTATTTTAAATAGTTTTCATTTATTTATTTATATACTAATTGTTTGATCATTTTTTATCTATTCATAAATTTTCACATATTCCTATTAGACAAGGGAGTACTATATTGTGAAATTATTTTTCTCAAGCATGGGTCACATGGGATCAGATTCCGATCGATGTTCAGCACCAAATTCTTGATAATTGGAAGGTATGTAAATAATTAATATTAATTTTGAAATTTATTTAATTAATAAATTGATATTTTAATTTATATATAGGGTTTATGGAATCTCATCAATGAGATCATGCATGGATCTATTTCGAGGGCATGGGATGGGATTATAAATGAGAGTTACCATCTGTTTTTTCACAATTTGATATGGAATGCAATCATGAAAGAAAAAGTGACATAATTTGATATGTTTGGTCACCTCCACTATCTATATTTCATTTCATCTAAATATTGGGATGGATTATGTTCACACTGGATGGGGGGTCATTTTCAGATGATATCATTGGTAGGGAAAAAAATAGGGGAGGCAGAGGTGACACATCAAGAGGGTAGTCATACATTCAGTACACATAGGGAACATATGGAATGTTTTTTTAATTAATTTATATTAATTTAAATGTAAACTATTTATTTAATATTCAAATAGGTAGCTAAACAACCTGATATTATGGAGTTAGTTGTTTATAGGTGGATATATACTGATCCAGTCACTAGATAGATTAGAGATGATCACCGTCGTTAGATTGTTATCAGTGTAATTTATTTTTGAGCTTTAAAATTAACTACAAATAATAATTTAACTATTTTAATTTTAAATTTTAATTGATGGAGTCATATGAGGCAGTGACATCTCAAAAACATACTAAGTGTCAGGTTGAGAATGAGGTTCAGACTAGTGCCCACCAATTTGATGAGGTGTATGGATGCAGGTGAACCAATCTGGCTTTGAGAAAGGGAAAGTTGTTGGTATCATCTCTCGATTGACCCCTCAGAGTTATTATTGGACCACTGTGATGTCGTCGTCCAACTAAAGATGAGATTGGGAGGATTCATCATCATATGTTTCACATTATTAACAGAAACAGTTATCTTATGGTGAGATTATAGGGAGTATGCATAGAGGGCAAGAATAACTTCATCAACAGTAGTACCAGTAGTATCGAGGGTGAGATGCGTCGATGGCATCAACATCAACAACAGTAGACGGTGGTGTACATGTCTCATCTGACTCATTGTTTAGTGTTATATTTCCCTCCACCATATCCTCTATCTCATTTAGCTCCTTTATACGACCCTCCAGGGATGTCAGCTCCTCCAGCTCCCCGCGAAGACCCCCAGATGATGTCTGCTCCACTAGAAGACCCCAATTAATGTCATCTCCTCCAGAAGACCCCTAGTGATATATTTACATTTTATAATAAAACAATTGAATGTTGTTTTGTTTTTTAATAATATATATCTACAATTCTATAAATTTTATCATTTATACTGTTGGAAATATTTTTTTTATTATTTTATTATTCATTTTAATTTTTTATTATTTTACTTATTTTATTATTTATTTATTATATTATTAAAAATATTAATTAATATAATTTTAATAATATTATTATTATTTATATTATTATTTACATTATTTTTTATATTATTTTTTATATTTTTTATATTTTTTTGAATATTATGGTTTTTTATAATTTAATAATTTCTTATTATTTTACTATTATAATTATTTATATTAATATTATTTTATTAATATTATTACTATTAATAATTTATTAATATTATTTTGTAATTATTAATATGATTTTCTTTTTAATATTATAATTTAATAATATTTTTATAAATATTATATTATTATTAGTAATATTATTTTAGTAATTTTTTTAATATTTATTGAAATTTTATAATGTATCTTATTGTGATGGCCTCATAAACAATAAGTGGTTTTTTAAATACCCTGGATTATTTGTTTGTGATGGGTGAAATTTTCATTGAAAATATGATTTTTTGAGATGGACCGTTGTAAGAAACCTTATTTGGGAGGTTATTTTTTGTAACGGGCCATTTGTGATGAGATCTAGTTGGAAATAACTAAATTATAAATACATTAACTATTAAATGGAGCGTGAAATCGATTATGTTTTGATTCATAAGAAATAATAGATTTCATTTATATTTTTTACATAATGGAGTTGTCTCACTAACTATCACACTCAGACTTCTAGAGTAATTTTATTTTTTCACTGAAATAACTTGTTATGGTGCAGTACAAAGACAATTAAACAAATTTCATAATTTTTTCTAATAAATGAATGCTTTTACCTTAACAACATCTAATGTATGGGCAAAGTGTAGTTGAAGTTGCGTGGATTTTCTCTGGTCACTATGCAGCATATCAGATGTTCAAGGAAAATAAATAAAATAAAAGGAATTAAGAAATGAGGATTAAAAGAAATAAGAGATAAATGAACTCTAATGAATTATTTTAATAATAATGACAAAAATGATGAATTTTATTATTAATTTTATTATCATTATCATTATCATCATTAATTAGGTTAATATTTTGAGTAAATTGGGGATCAAAAAAATAGAAATCCAGAACCCCACCCCCTACTTAGCATATTTTCCCCTCTCCCTAATAACACTTATCTTTTTGTCACCCCCAGGTGCATTTCTAGACAATCTAACCTCCTCCCTATGCACATTGTTGTTGGCCGACCCACCCCCTTCCAGAAAACTTAGTCTAGCTCGCTCCCCCCTATTGGCAACAAACAATTCTGGGCGCACCCCCTACTATCTATCCATGTATGATTAACCCCCCTTTACTATTGGCACCTCTTCTGGAAACCATGGCATTGTCTTCCAACCCAACTTCTAGTGAACCTTCCCCTAGTAATCCCCTCTTTCTGTTTCCCAATGGTTTAGGCTCATTTTTTAATTGGTGTTTCGGATTTTCAGCAGGTTGGGTGTTAGATTCATGGTTAGTTCATGGTTATTAGAGTTTGATCTTTTTATTTTTGGTATATTATTATTCGTTAGAGTCTCTTCGAGGTGCGGTTGAGGTGTGTATGGGTTCTCACACATTTTTTTTTCTTAGAATTTCTCTACCCAAGGTATGAGGTACCATCTCTAAAAATTGTTTGATGAATTAATTTACTTGTTTAAATTATTTATCATGTTTCTTGATTCATTTTTTCCTAGATAAAGTATCTTTTAAATATTTTTAGAATGTGTTTGATTTTTAGATGGAATGTTTATGTGAAATAGGGTGTGTTTTTTATGTAAATTCATATGGTATTTTTTGGTTGTGTTTTATGATTTTTCAATTGGTTTATTAGATTATAAAACAGCTACAAATTATATTTTGGTATAGTATTAGGGTGTGTTTGATTTTAAAAAGGTAATTTTGGGTGTGTTTTGGTGTAATTTATATGGTGCGTCATGGATAGTTTTCTTATAAATTGTCAAAATGGTTTATTTTATGATCTAAATGATGAAAATATATATTGCAATTTTTTTGATTGGTTCATGTTTTTGAAATGGTTCTCTAAATGTTAAAGGGTTGTTTTTTGATGTGTCCTATTTTAGAAATGTCTTATGAAATTGTTTCAATGATTTATTGAAGTCTGAAAGAGATGTGAATCATGTTTGCTATCTTTTTTTGGTGGGAGTATATTTTTAAGATAGGTTTTTGTGTGATGTAGTTTTTAAAATTTGATTTGAATGTGTTTTTGTATAAAACATTTTTATGCTAATTTTCAAGTGTTTCATAAATTTTTTTATTGATTTATTAATTTTTATTTATAGTGTGTGGTTCCTGATGTGTTTTTAAGATGTCGTGTTTAAGGTAACTCACCTTCATGTGAATAGGTATGTATATATATTTATGTGTGAGTGGGTTCCCCCATTAAATGTATAGTTATCTATGGTAGTGAATATACATGTATGGGGATAGGTGTTCCCATGCATATATATGAAAATTCATGTGTAGGTGAGTGGAGACAAGAATATTCATATAATCATATATGTAAGTATCCCCTTTCACATGTTCATGGACATACATGTGTTTTCATAGTGGATAGGTGTCCTTATATGTATGTTACTGTACATATGCTAGTGAGGGAGCATCAGCTCTTAGTTAGAAAGTATCAAGGTCCTGATGTTCAGTTTGGTTCCACCCTGATCCTGGTCCCCAATACCCATACCGTTAAAATGAATTCCATAATTTATTGAGTGTTTCAAAATGTATTTTATTAATATTTAATAGTATATTCATGCTATGAAAAGTGATGGTGATGCTTGATGTTTATATTTCCTTCATTTTTCAGTTTCCCATTAAGTGATGAAATGATTATTTTTCATTAAAATATCATTCCAAGCTTGATTTAGAATGTTTAACATTTTAAATTCATAAAATTAGTTTATAAATTTTTTTTGGTTTTGTGGTGGGTATTTCTAAAAATTTTGAAGTTCACATTAGTTGTGAATGTTGATAAAATTGAATATGGATTGTTGCCTAATTATACAAAATGGAAAATTCCATGATTTGATATGATAAGAAAAATATATGTGATTTGATATGAAATCAAGGTTAAATAATTACATTCCTTTCTTAAATGGGTTTCATGGATTTAATCATAGTTTCGAGTTGTTTTAAAATGTGTGAACCCTTGGTTGTTAACAAGAATTTCCAATAGATTTAGAATTTGAATGTGTTGGGTGAGTGTGTTTTATATAGTGATGTTTTTTTGTGAAGTAATGAGGCTTTCTTGGAGCCTTTAAAATGATTTTTAAATTAGAAAACCCCCTCTTGAGATATTCCCCATTATTTTAGAAACCTTATGTGTAGGTTAAATGTGTGATTTATGAAAGGTTCCTAGTGGAGAGGCATGTGCTTTGTTGTGTGACTTATAAAAGGGGATGTGATCAAAGAGGGATATCAATGGTGAGAGGTTGGATGAGCTTTTGAGTAAAGAAAATGAGATGATAATATATGATCTCTTGATATAAACTCACTGCCACTTGAAATAGAGAACAAAGGAACCATGGTAATCTAGGTGGGAAGACATGGACTAGTATGCTGGATGATTCGATAGTGGTTAATCCAAGTTTCATCTAGATTTATTCATGATTACAACACTAAGTAAACATAATGATTACTGATTATAGACCCATAGGTTATTGGTGTGTTCCTTATAAGTTGATCATGTACAATAACAGAGTTCATCGTGGTTTCTATACAACATTTCACTTATGTATGTGGATTCTTGGTACCCAAATACAACAAGGTTCTTAGGAATTTTCCTTGGTGCTTCTGGAATGATTTTCAATTTAGTTGACTCATATTTTTTCCCACTTTTTTAATAACCATATTTCTAATCAAAATTGGTATCCTTACATTTTGAAATGTTAATGCATTCTTGGAACATATTTTGAAAATGAAGTGGAAGAAAAATTATTTTCATTAAAATTAAATTTTTTTAGTTGAATTAGAAAAGAATGAAAAAAATTATTTTATTATGACTTATTTTTAAACTAGAATGTTTTTTGTTTTTTAAAGGTAAATTAATAGTGCGTTGTTATACACTGGCATTCCTATTGAGCATCTTGTGTCTCAAGCATACTTCATTTTCCAGTTTCATGTTTCTCTAGACATGTTTTTTCTTGGTTTAGGTGTGGTGACTTTATATTCCTTGGTGACACATGAGGTCACTTGGGGTATGTTTCGCTTCTCAATTTATTTTTATTCCCGTTTCCAGTTCATTCATTTTATCTTATTTTATTTAGTTTTTGTTCATTTGTTGTGTAAATCGTTCCAAAATTATCATTTGATACACAAGAACTTGTTCCCACCCCTGGGGATCTGGAATGCCCCTAGGGCCTTACCAAAAACTGGTTCAGGTGTCGGGTCAGATGGTGACCTAACATGGTTCATGAAAAAATGGAATCAGAGGGGAGAATATACTCTTTTAGTGTTTCTCTGTGGGAAGAGTCTGGGTAGACCGGATTTAGGACTGTAGGTACTTGGAGTTCTGGCTATGAGTAGGGTGTCTGGGTAGCTCACCTCCCATTAGAACTCATGTCACCCATAAATTTGGCTTCCATATGAGTTACTTGGCCCCTATGGACAATTGTTATTTGGGAAATGAAACTGTAGTTAGGGAAATAGTCTCAGTGAGCTTACGGGTCCAAGAAATCCATGTGGGGTGGGGACATTGTCATAGAAATACAATTCATTATGGTGGAGTGACTGGTGTATGGCCTCCAACCATTTGTCCAAGTCAACCATTCGCACTAGTTTCTCTTGTATCATTCTTCATCTCCTTTTTTTGAAATTGTAGAAATTTGATCATTAATTAAAAATGATTGGGTTTTGGAAACTTTTTTTAAATGGGAATTGTGAGTTTTTAGTTAAATGGTTGTAAATGAAATTTTTTTTAATTGATGATCAAGGTTTTAAAATCATGTGTTGATTTTTTTTTGCATTAGTGTTCTTGTAGGTGACCACATGCATGGATATATATGTGTGATAGGTGAATGTTCAATGGTATGAGAAGGTGAATTCTTGGATGGACACGAGTTGGGTGCTTGGTGTGGCTTGAGAACATGAATTTGTGTGGCCCATGGGACACCATTGGTATTTAAGAATCCCGCAATTTTATTATTTTCAAAAAGTGATTTTAAAAGAAAATTTTGTGTTTAAATAATTGGTGAGCTCATGTTTGGTCTTTTAAATTTTGGGAATTTTTTTACGAGGTGTTTCAAGATGAGAATTATTTTTGTTTGACTTGTGTCTTCAGTTTGAGTTATTATTGGTATGTTAGTGTGAAAGTTTGAGGTTAGTGGATTATTTTGAGAAGTGCTTCATGAATCCTTTGCATTGCTTCCCTATGCATGTTAAGTTTTTTCTTATGGTGTGTCTTCACCATTGGACAAGTTTGATTGGGTCCATGGTTTTCGTTCTTGGCTAGTGGATACCCCCATAAAATATTGATGTATATTCGAAGTGAATCCACAGTAGATCCATTGATGGAAGACCATTTAGTTGATTAATCTAATGAATTCCTTCGATTATGTACTTTTTTTCTTTTCTATTAAGTGGATCCTTTTTTCAAGGAAGAGTGGTTGTAGAATGACTGACGAGACCCTAGCCCCTTAAGTTTCCGGAGTCGGCAAAGGAAACGTGTGACGACATCGTGTCTAAAGATCCTGTTTGAGAGTGGTGAAGGTAATGCTAGTGATGAAAGGTGAAAGAGGTTAGGGTTGTTGGGGTTTTCTTTGTTGGAATGGGAGTTGGGCCTCTCATCAAGCTCATTTATGTGAAGGTTTATGTTGTTCCACTAAAGTGGAAAATATTGTTTGAAGTCTAAATGGGTTATACACATGCGTCTTTTAAGACCATGTATTTGTGAAAGTTCCATGTGGGAGTGATTAGTTTATGGGATATGTTGTATTCTGTTAATGTTGTTGGATTTAGGGGTAGTTTATCTTGGAACGAGAAGAAATATGTTTTGGTCGGGAGTTTTCAGGGCATGACTATGAGGAAGAATATGATTCAACCATCAGAGTTCCAGCCATAGTTCTCAGAGTGATGTTGATGCGTAGTCAGGAAACCCCTCATGGTTGTAAAGGACCTTGGTTTAGTGTCTTTCTTTCATTAGGGAAATAAATACATTTATATCCTATGTATATGTCTCGTTTTGAGTAGCCCTATGTGGGGTAAAGAGGTTCGGCGAACTCACTTCCATTTTGTAACCCACGTGGGTGGGAAAATTTCTCCTCTATAGTAAAGAGTTAATTGTACCCTTCTCTTAGGACACCAGTAGTTCTGTCTCGCTAAGTTCAAGTCTTTGTTTATAGACCCTTGTATGTAATTCCTTGTGAATAAACCACTCTTTTAGTCAGGGATCATCTATGGATGGAAATACCCCTTAGTAATAAAGAACCGTGTTGTGTGTTTCCGTCAGGCCTAGATTCTTCTTTCACTGAATCCCTTGTGATAGGAGATCTAGTAAGTGAGGAATCTTTTTAAGTTAGCCCGTGTTGGGTACCATTGGCTATTCTTACCATTCGGTTAAGCTAGTTAGCCTCTATGGTGGGGATACCCATTGTGGGTCTCACTGAAATCCCAAAAAGATGAACTAATGGCATCCTTTTCTTTATGGCAGGGTGTCCGTTAAGACCTCCCATATTGGTAACCCTGATTTTATTTATTATATTGACATGGATATGGGTGATATTGTTTACTTGTTTCACGTTAGTGGTGAGGGTTAAGTTGATATGGTCGGAGGTGTTTGGGTTTAGAGGGGGTGAATTACACAACGTGAGATTTCTTTTCTTTAAATTTTTTCAACTATAGGTGTTTAAACATTTATGGAGGGGTGTCACATATCGGGGACTCTATTTTGATCTCTTAGGTCTGACCAGTAAGTCATTCCATGGGTAGAAAGCATTATGGTGGGGAAAATTGGCACACTCAATCTTTTGAATAAGTTCAGTATTATCTTTGAAACAATCCAATAGGGTGCAGACCGAGCCTAATTAAACAATTTTTTTTCATTTTTTATTATAAATGAATGATTTGAAATGGAAAACATCCAACGAACTGGTAGAGCGTGGTCAAACCCTCACGGCTTTGCTCGGGTCACTGTGTGGCCTACATGATGTTCAAGACAAATAAATTAAATGAAAATAATTATAAAATGAGGATAATGTGAAATAAAAAAATTAAAAAAATAAAATGAAGTCTTATAAATTATTTTACTAATAATAAAAAATGGGGAATTTTATTAATAATAATATTATTATTATTAATATTATTACCATAATTAATAATTTTAATATTAAGAGTAAATTAGGGATTATAAAAGTGATAAATTCAATCCACTATCTCCCCAACTTTGTTCAAGATTCCATTTCCCTTGTAACCTTCATCACAATGCTATCCCCCAAGAACATTTCTGAAAAATCTCAACTCCTCCCAATATACATCACTTATGGATGGCTCTCCCCCATTCTAATGAACTCAGTAGAGAGCACACCCCCTTACTGGCTGTGAACCCTTCCTGATGTTCCCCCTACTATCCAACCCTATCTGACACACCCCATCATTGTTGGATCCTCTTCTAACATCCACAACCATGGCCTTCAACCCCTCTTCTAGTGATCCTCCCCTACTAAGACCTTATTCCTCCTTTCCTAGGGCTGTGTTTCATTTGAATTTTGGTTTTCACTTTTACATTGGGTAGGGTGTTAGTTTTAGGTTTAGTTCATGGTGATTGGAGTTATATATTACTATTTTTGGTCAATTGGGCCTTGTTAGGGTTTGTTCGATGTCTGGTTGGGGTGTAGAAGGGGTATTGCACATTGTTTCCAAAACTTTATCCACCCGAGGTAGCTGGTTACATCTAAAATAATTCCTTGATGAATTAATTTTATTTCATAAATTATTTAGCATGTTTCATGATTCATATTTTTTGTGATAAAGTAGATTTTTAAAGTGATTAACATGTGTTATATTTTTATATGGCATGTTTATGTGAAATGGGGGTTGTTTTTTGATATAATTCTATTTGGTATCTCTTGTTAGAGTTTTATTATTTGTGCACTTGGTTTATTATGTTATTAAATGGCTATAAATATTTTTTTTTGATATTATTATGAATTTTATTTTAGGAAGGGAAATTTTTGTGTGTTTTGGTGTCATGTCATGTGGTGTTTTAGGGGTTGTTTTTTATAAATTATCAAAATGTTTTATTTAATAATATAAAAAGTGAAAATATTGTTGGTAATCTTTTTTATTGGCTCATGTTTTTGAAATGGTTCGTTTTAAAGTGAAAGGGGTGTTTTGTGATTTCGACTATTTTGGAAATGTCTTATAAAATTGTTTAAATGATTTAGTAAAGTGTGGAAGAGATGTGGGTCATGTTTGAAATCTGTTTCAGTGGTTGTATGTTTCTATAATAGGTTTTTCTGAGATTTAGGATTAAAAATATTATTTGAATTTGTTTGGGTATAAAAAAATTTTGTGGTAGTTGGGAAGTGTTGCATAAATTGTTTTATTGATTTATTAAATTATATGTGTAGTATGTGGTTCCTACTTTGTGGTTTTGAGTTGTCAGGTTGAAGGAAACTCGCCTGAGTGTGAATAGGTAAGTATATATATATGTGTGTGTGGGGGGGGAGGGGAGGGGAGGGGTCCTCCATTACATATATAGTTATCCATGGTAGTAAATATACATTTATGGGGCTAGGTGTTTCTAGGTATATATATGAAAATGTATATGTAGGTGATTAGAGACTAGTATATGCCTCTAAGAATATATATAAGGATCCCTTTGCACGTTTTCATGGTTGTGAGGGTGTATGAATTGGGTATATGTGTCCTTATATTTATGTGAAATTCCATATTCTTTGTGGGGGAGAATCATCTCTTAGTTAGAAAGTTTCAAGGGTCGGATGTTCAGTTTGGTTCCACCCTAAGGTTGGTCCCGTATTCCTATACCTTTAAATTCAATTCTTTAATTTATTACATTTTTTAAAAACTATTTTTTATATTTAATAGTATTAAAATTCATTTTTCAAGTTCACTTTAAATGTTAACATGTGTATTTTTCATTAAAATATGATTCCAAGTTTGTTTTAGAATGATTAACATTTAAAATTCCTAAAATTTGTTTCTAAATTTGTGTGGGGTCTGGGGAGAGTATTTCTAAAAAATTTAAGTGTATATTAGTTTTGAAGGTTTATTTAAATGAATATGGTTTCTTATGTAATTATTAAAAAAGGTAAATTCCCCGATTTGGTAAGTTGAGAAAAGTATATAGGATTTGATGTGAATATTTGGTTAAATAGTGATTTAACATAATCAAATTGGTAGTTTGGATTTAATAAAGGTTTCATGTTGTTTCAAATTGTGTGAACCATATTAATTTAATAGTAATTTAAAATGGATTTTGAACTTCAATGTGTTGGGTGATCATGTTTTCTAAATTGGTGATTTTCTTAGTGAAGTAATTAGGCCTGTTTGGAACCTTGAAAATGACTTTTAAATGTGAAAACCCATCTTTGGACATTAACCATTGTTTTAAAATCATTATTTTTATATTAAATGTGTGATTTGTGATATGTGTCTAGCGAAGAGGCTTATTTTTTGTTTTGTGACTTATAAAGGGGAGTGCGCTCAAGGAGGTAGACTGAATATGAGAGGTTGGGTGTGTTTTTAGAGAAGAAAATGAGAATATCATATATGTTTTCTCGATAAAAACTCAATACCAATTGAAATAGAACACATGGGAACCTCATTATCTAGGTGGGTGGATGAGGACTAGTGCAATAGATGATACGGTAGTGGTTTTTCCTAGTTGTTTCTACCAGGATTGATGCTTACAACACTAACTAAGCATAATGACGATTGATTGGATACCACTAGTATATGGTTTTATTTCCTTGTAGTGTCTCATGCATGAGAACAATGTTTATTGTGGTTGTTATAAAAATTTTCAAAAGGTATGAGGATCTTAGGTCCCCAACTAACACTAGTTTCCAAGGGATTCCCCGTGGTTCTTGTGATATGATTTTCAATTCGGTTGTTTCAAGCTTGTTCCCTCTTTTTTGAAAACCATATTTTTATTCTAAATTGGTCTGCTTCTATTTTTTATTATTAATTCATTCTTTGAACTTATACTAAAAACTATGTGGAAGAAAAATTATTTTCATGAAAATTCATGGTTTTTACTTGAATTTGAAAATAATGAAAAACATTATTTTATTATTTCTTATTTTCAAAATAGTATTATTTTTGTTTCTTCTTAAATGTAATGTCAAAGGGTGTTTTTGTACTCTATATTTCCTACTGAGCATCCCAGTTCCAAGGCCTACATCATTTTCATGTTTAATGTTTGTCTTTTCATTATTCACTCTTAGAGCAAGTGTGGTTATTTTATGTTTCATAGTGACCCATGAGGTCACTTGAGGTATGTTTTACTACATATTTTATTATTATTCTTGTTGCAAGTTGATTCATTTAATATTATTTTATTTTATTGTTTTTTATTTATCCTTTAATTCATTCAAAAACATTCATTTATTACTCGGGCACTTGTTTCCGCTCATGGGGATAAGGAACACTGTTCAATTGTTGTCATGGACCGGGTCAGGAGCCGGGATTGATGGAAATCCTGCATAGTTGGTGACAATAACCCTCTACACTCAATATTAAAATAATATGATAAGCCTCACCACTTCTTTATAGAGAGGTAATATCATTGTTCCCTTTATGAGAACCTTGATAATAATCACAATCATATAAAAATAAATAACTGAACACACATTCAATTGGAATAATTTGACTAAAAAAATCAATATAGAAATGCAAATAACTGATCACACATGCCATTTAAATTACATCACTATCATTAAAAAATAAATAATATTCATCATGGAAATGTAAATAAAATAACACACATTCCATTTAATAAATAAATTTAATATAATTACTAAATAAAGAAATAATCAATATGGAAAAGTAAATAACTTAAAACATGTTCCATTTAAAAACAAACTGAGAAATAAATGAATCTAGAGATAATATTATTGTGAAAATAGCATGGATAATAAAAAAATTATTAAATATTGAAGTTATTAATTATTAGAAGATTTGTTCTCAAGAACATGATACTTTAACTGTAAATACCTCTCACAATAGAGTTTAAACTATAGGTAGAAACCCATTTTATTCAACCATATTTATTCTCCACAAAAGACTACTAATGCATCGAAGGGCTAAAAAATTCTGGACCCCAGCCATCCTGGTAGTTCCAATTATTTCCTTATATATTAAATAATCAATTTATTTTCTGAATCAATATTCCTTGTCCTCAAATATTCACATTGATTAATGGATATATATTTATCAATATTTCTCTCATTGATCAAATAACATTCAATGTAAACACCGTATGTATAAATGGTACACAGTTTATGAAATAATTGTATCCATCAAACAATATTATTATTAACCACGAATTTAATCATTAATCATCATGAATAAATAGGTATTCATGTGAAATAAAATATAGGAGCATTATATACACCATGTAAAAGTGTATAGATTCATATTAATAAAAATGTCCAATAAAGAGGAAATTAAGATGAAATCCATTACAATGATCATACCACGGATATGAGAATTAACTTGTGAATAGATTATGTGTATCAAATGTAGATACACATAGAATAAGTGGTAATATAACATAATATAATAAATACTCATTGGTTATATAATATTTTAATATTAAAATAAAATGATTAATTTATATAATCCAACCAAAATAAATTTATTCTTGAATTTCATTACCACTTGGTAATTTTCATGTCAAATACCATTTAATAAAATTATTTAAATTAAAACAAATACCAAAAGTTATGACAGATTCTTTATATAACATGTAAAAGGGGTATTATATACACCTTATGAAATAAATTATGTGTATAACATTACAATTTTTCATCAATAAAGGGAAATTAAGATGAAATCTATTACCTTGAGTTTGAAAAATCATGTGTGTTCTTTATCCCCATGAATAAAATACTTATGTCAATAAATTACATTCATACGAAACTTTTTTATTTTTCATCTAATTTCACTTCATACCATGTTTTATATCATCACTAAATATATTAAATTCATATCATCTTGTTCAAACATACTTGACTTATGTTTCAAAAATTACATCGGTGGGTTGATTATTGATCTAATAGGTCATTATTTCAACAAATATATAATAATAATGGAATAATTATCATATTTATAAATAAATTATACTTTTAGTTGAAATCATTAAATTTGTTTTTCAAAAATGAAGAATGTTACGTTCATGGAGATGATAGGTTGTATGAACGCATGAGTAACATTTCCATTTTTTCATGATAATTATAGAATGTAGTTATATAATATTTTATATTTAAATATTGATACGAATATAATATATTCAATATAATTTATCTAAATACACTTATATATACCATACGTGTAGTTTGGGGATGAAAATAGAGTTGCATCACTTCATGAAGGCGGTAGTCCACACATACACGAACGATATTATTTTTTCCGTTATTAAAAAAATGAAAAAAATGAAATATTATATTTTAAAAATGATAATTTTTTCTTGAATATAATTATTATCTTTAGTTCCTTACATTTACATTGTTAGTGAAAAAAAATCACATCGCTTTGTGAGGAGGTGGTCCATTGTACACATAAGCGACATTGTCATATCCCATATGGAATGGAAAAAGAATCATATTTTATATAATGTATCCCGAGATATAATTATGTTATAAATATCATATATATATATATAAATTATATTGAACATCATAACCAACGGTGAGATGGGTTGATGGAAAATGTGTACCATTGGTTCGAGATGAGGTAGTACACCATACACACATGCAACGTTGTCGTTTCACATTTGAGGGAATAAGAAATGGATATAAGACATTGAAATAACAAAATAACATCTAAGTATATGTTAAAAATTGGTTTTATTATATAATATAAAATTATTAATATTTTAAGGAGGTGGAAGAAGAAAAAAAACATAAATGTATAGTTAGGAATTTTACCTCTTCTCAGACTACCTCTTGTGGATTATACCGAAAGCATTCCTAGATATTTTTTTCAAAAAATTCATGGATTCTAGGATAAGGGGATGAAATTTGGGATGTTATTTGGGTAGTTATTTTAAAAAAACATGTTCTAATGTGTGAATAAAGAGGATAGTGGGTGTTGTTTTAGAGTAGTAAATTTAAAACTAACATAAAACTTAATTTAATTTTTAGATAATTCAAACCAAAAAGAAATTTTCAATAAAAATTAAGAATTTTTACTATTCATCAAAAAATGAAACGTTTACTACAAATAAAAAAAATTTAGGCAAATAATAGTTTGATCATGTAATTTATAAAATTAATTTAATTTTTAAAAAATTAATTTCCTAATTTTGGTAAAAATTAAAATTAAAATATGTGCGCAAAACACGACACAACCTCAATTTAAAAAAATTGATCCTTTTGATAAAACGTTTCTTTTTCATTTTAACTAATAATTTTTTTATTTCTAATAAATATATATCTAATTATTTTTCCACATGTAAACCATAAAAATTTATAAATTTAGTTATTACTATTCATACCTACCAATTTAACGGCTATGTTATAATGGTATACTATTTTACGGTTTATTATATATTAGGTTTGCATGTTCCTCAAGCTATCAAAGAGATTAAATTTTAAAAAAATTCATGGGTTTTTTAATATACCATTATAACATAGTCGTTAAATTTGTAGATATGAATAGTAATAACTAAATTACGAAATTTTTATTGTAAAAATTAATTTCCTAATTTTGGTAAAAATTAAAATTAAATTATGTGCGCAAAACACGACACAACCTCAATTTAAAAAAATTGATCCTTTTGATAAAACATTTCTTTTTCATTTAAACTAATATTTTTTTATTTCTAATAAATATATAACTAATTATTTTTCCACATGAAAATCATACAAATTTCTTAATTTAGTTATTACTATTCATACCTACCAATTTAACAGCTGTGTTATAATGGTATACTATTTTACGGTTTATTATATATTAGGTATGAATGTTCCTCAAGCTATCAAAGAGATTAAATTTTAAGAAAAAAATCTTGGGTTTTTTAATATATATTTTTCAAGTAACATACTATATTGAATAAAATTTTATTATTTTATAATTTTTTGGTGTTCAAAAATTAGTTTCATAATATTAAAACAATTATTAAACCATAAGGCATCATAAAATTGCATAATAAAAGAAGTTATTTGGTCTTTTTAGGAGCCACCTCATGGCCTTCTGGCCACCTCAATGCCATCGAGCCACCTCAAGGCCTTTGGGACTCACAAAATATTTCTTAAATGGACCAAGAATACTCTATAAGGAATAAGCTATATATGAAGATTTAGAGGAGGAACATTCAAGAGAATAGAACTAAATGATTTGGAAGAAGGAGAGGGTATGGAAATTTCCATTAGGACCAGCATGTGCATGCACGATAATCCTAGATGAACAATCATGTGAAGTTGAAGATCTAACAACATGATTTAGATGCTGGGGAGGGGAATTTTCATGTATTTATAATCTATATGAAATCCCCTAAGACCTTCGGGTCATTTAATGTCACAAAGCCTATGGGCCGTGTAAGGGTTTTCGCTCCAACATTAAAATATGGATTATCAAAAACGAATAAAAAGAAGTCCTTCGGGCCATTTGGGAAAAAGGGAAAATGTAATATAATGTCTAAATAAAATATTTATACTGAAAATAGAATAAAAATATATTAAATAGAGACAAACTAATTTATGGAGTGTTTCTAAACATAAATAAAAAAGGAATACTATTGAATAACATTACCAAATAGGTATGGTATAAGTTATGAATATATAAGATAGGTGAGGATAAATGTAATAAGAAAAAAAATAAATTAAAACTAGTATCGTATATATTATTTAAACTATATAAGGGTTATATGATAGATGATATACCATAGATAATCAATACATGTACAAAATTTATATTTGGAAGTAAACCTTATACCTAGAGCCTCAACTAGCATTGTAAAGAGCTCAAGACCCACACCCCCTTATACAATGAAAGAAATAAAGACATTATTCTTATTTAAAAAAAATGTGATACAAAGGAACCAAAATATTATATTTTACATCATTTCAATAATGTAAGAATTAAAATGAACTATATATCACACCCCAAAACCCAAATCTTTAGTTTCATTAGATATTAGGCCCAATGACTTATTATATTACAATAATAATTCATCATATATAATAAATAATATGCTCATGTGATACAATTTTGGACACACCATACATAATAAATCCTCATTATAATGTGGGGAATGTATACATAAAAATGGGTGACCTTAGAAGCTCAGTAAGGTAAATTATAAGATATTTTAGTCAAAGATCACGAGTGAGACAAACATGAGCAAGTGGGCATTATAACATAACATGGAAACAGTGACATAACCTAATATAATATTATCCAATAAAACCATACCCATTAAAACATATTTCAGAAATCATACGTCGTGTAATATGTTTTTGGAACAATATTATAAATTAGACATCTGAATGTAAAATCATGAGTGAATAATCATGAACCATAATACATGCATATGAATATGGTAATTCAGTAAAATAATCATGAGAAATAGGGAATAAAATATTCCTATTGTACAATCATAAACAAATGTATTTATTAACATTATTAACATATCTATAAGGTCATTTCATAACATTATTAACATTTCAATAACGTCCATTCCTAATAATTGGAAAATATCTATAAGGTTTACACTTAACTATTTTATCATTTCAATAAGGACCTCACTTAACATTGTCAACATTTCCAAAAAGATCATTCTTAATATTAAAAATAAATCAACAAGAACAATTATTAACATTGTGAACATTTCAATAAAGTTCACACTTAATATTGTTAGTATTTTAATAAGACCCATGCTTTATATTATATAAATTTCAATATGGTATCCACTTACTATTGTGAACATTTCAATATGGTCCATGCACAACATTTTCAACATTTAAATAAAGTCCATGATTAATATAATTATTTCAATATACATAACTATTTACCCAATTCATTGGAGGGATTTATTAGAACAACTTTTCATATAGTCATAACCATAAATGTGTGTTTGATTTGATCATGAAAACATATAATCCTATCATAGCCTGATTAATTTTTGAGAATAAAATGGTATTATTGAAAACTTATATAATATATTATTATAATCCATCAATAGAAATAATTTGGATAGTATCATTAGATCATATAACCAATGATTATTATGGATTATTTGTCGACATTGACATAGATAAAAAACACATTAATAAATGAATTAGTAATTTACATAGAAAAAATGAATAAATATCCATTTATTTTGAAAACGTTTAATTTTAAAATAAAGTAATTTATAAAAAATGATAATTGAAATTACATTGAAATGATATGAAAATTTAGAGTTAATTTTTGTAAGAAAACATTATTAATAAGGATGAAAAAATCATTCATGGAAACAAAATTAAAATGAACTTCCATTAACACCATTTTAAAAATGGTCAATGTTGGTTGGAAACAATCATACTGTAAATGTTAAAATAATATTACATTTTTTCTATGAAGTGAAGTAAACTATAAACACCTGAAACAATCATATAATTAGATATAAGAACATTAAAAAAACTAAATAATTAATTTGGATATTATGGAGATATATTCCCAGCCATAAATTGAGATAAGGTAGAATCCACTTAAAAACATCTTTTTAATTGAATTGTTTATAAAATAAATGAAATATGTTAAGAAGACATAAATATGCTATAATTAACTAGAATAGAATAAAACGAATGTGGTTTAAAAGAAAAATAAAAATCATTTTCCATAGATACTATTTCAGACATATACAACATTAATATGGAATTGAGATTGAAAAAAACCCTTCTAGGTTTGGTAACCTATGAATTAAAATACATTAAAAGAAAGAATATTGTGTGAATTTAAATTCTAAGTTGGTAGAATGATTAATATGATAAAAACTAATATGGTATTATAAATAACAATTAATTAATAAGTAATATATTAGATAACATGTCATTGTGAAAGGAAATAGGGATGATAAACCCTTAATTTTTCTCCTCAAATCCATAAAATAACCTTAAACAATTTTATCAACATACTACTTCTTGATAATGTTTTTATTGGAATTAATGATTTGGTCTTCCTTCTTGGATCCAGAATAAAACATTCAATTAACAATGTCTTTTAGAGGTAAAATGGTTAATAATTTAAAAAAATGAAAGGAAAGGGATGTTTGTAATGGGTAGAGGAGAGATCCTTTTATAGGTTAAAATATGGGAAATATCACTGGAAACTTATACTTGGTGAAGGGTAAATATGAAATTACATGGTTTTTATGTGAGAAATTGTTTCTAAGACATTTATTATTGAATCCCACACCCAATAAAGGACTTGAATAATATATAAATATCATATTAATTAATCACAATTCGATCTATGGTAATTTACCTCATTTTACCCCTTTTACCTCATTTAATTAGTTAATATGGTAATGATTTTAACTAAAAATATAATATATCACCACATAAAAAATTTATAAATGGTTATTATAAATTTATTCTTCATTTAATCTAAATTAATTTTGATATATTAGATAATTTAAATTTTAAATTAAAATATATGATTGAAATACTATTGTTATATAAAATGATAGAAAAAATAAGTTTTATCATTTTTATTTATATCATTTACAAATAAAATCAAGTTTAACAAATATATATATATATATATAATAAAATTAATAATTTAATATATACAATTTTGAATTCTCCAAATAAAAATACCAAACCTGAAAAAAATAAATCATTGAAACTAATCTTTTTACCTTTATCCTAGTAACTAACAATTTCCTCTATAACATATATTTTTTTAAATAAAATTTATCTTTTAAAATAATTTGGAAAATTTTATTACAAATATGAAATCCATTTTATTTTATTATATTTTTAAATGTTGTAAAAGATAATTTTAATATAAAAACACAAAACACATGAAATTTTTTTAGAGAAATATATTCTCAATAAAAAAATTTATTTATTATTATTAGATTAATTTAAATAAAACATAATATTAATATAAATTTATTATATTTCCAATAAATATCATTAAAACAATATTTTATTAGTGATTAATTTAATTTATTATTAAATATACACATTACACAAAGAAAAATAACCATTTAAAAGATATATCTCTTACCATTAAAATATTTTATCTTCATTTATAACCAATGGATAATATATTTATGAATTATTTTTCATTTTTTTATATTTATAAAACAAGAATTTAAATGAACATTCCAAATATTAAAAATTTGTCTTTTATATGAAAACATATAATATATAAAAAAACATTTTTAAATAATTTTCATTATTTAGATGATAATAATAAAATTATTATTCATAATAGTAACTTAATTATTACATTGATTTTATTTATTTTCATTATAATAATTAAATTTTATATATTAATTTTATTGAAATCATCCTTTCTATGGAATAAGTTTAATAAAAAGGAATATTTTATAAAAATATTTTTTATTACAAAAGATATTTCAGAAATGAGTTGGTATCATTTTATTTGTAAACAACTCATTTATATTAATACAATTAAATTCTTTATAATGAAAATTTATATCAAAATAAACTCAACGTATATTATTTATATAACGATAATGAAAAAATTGTAACTTATTTACTAGTAGTATACCAAATGGTAATATACCAATTTATAATGATCATATAACAGATATATTACCCCCATTAAATTGTATAAATTCATCCTATTTTATATATATAGAGTATAATTACCATTCCTACATTCTAAATTTTTTATTTAATTATATTATCTCTCTTTATGTGATGTTTTTTGGAATTTTATGATATTTACAACTAATAGTGAATCTCAAGAGTGAATGTTATCTATGGAATTTTCTAATTAGAAATATATTATTATTATCCATTTAGTATCCCATTTTAATTTATACTATTTTAATATATGTAATCATCCATGGTTTGTAACAATCTATTGTAGGTAGTAAATAGTTAAATGTATGGTTATTGTAATGTTACACTATGATTGAATATAGTGATGATAGTTAGATTCATATCCTGTATAACATATTTTCTCCTTCAGTTCAATTGTATTAATAGAATATATTTTTAAATATGTTCTAGAAATAATGATTAATAAAATAAAATGATTCATAAAATATGGGGTATCTATTTATTTTTAACTCCATGAACCTAGTTACCCAGAGTCGGCGCATTATTACATAACATTGGCATGATCACAAGGAATTAATTTCTTGAAAGACCGATCATTTTAGTATTATTGGAAACAATATTTATACATAAGTTTTGATTTACAACTTGAAAATAAATACAAAATGAATTTATTCCATTAGAAACATCCAAGCCTCCTAGATTATGCCTTAAATTCACTCAGAACTAACTTCTTCATATACTGTGAAAACGAAACATAAGAAAGGGTTGAGTTTGTAAGGATAAGCAATACAGCGTAAGATAACATAAATATTAACCATGCTGAATAATTGAAACCACATTACTTTACCAATAATAAAAAAGAATACTTTTATGGAAGGAATATGAGATGAGTAAATAATTCCGTAATAAAATATAATAATGGGTATTCTACTAGTCAAAGGACCACATGTACCATTAATATTATTTTCATAGTCACGGAATGTATAATGCTGGACATTCTAAAACATTTTTTCAAGGCCTCATCCAAGACGTCTAAAAATGAATAAGGCCTATGACAAAACCAAATATCAAATTGGGAAAGGACTCAGCCAATTCCACATCTAGTCATATCATGAGACCTTCCAATGCATCGAGGAGCAATAGAGGGATCCACACGTCACTTACTAAGTCTAATACATTCCTCATATGAAAAGGAAAAAATATAACATAAACATTCGTATTAAAACTAGAATACAAAATTTCAATAATTTAACCATAAACAATGAATGGTATAAAAATAACACATCCACAATCAAACATATCACAAAACCTTCAATACAATACGGAAGATTTGTATCATAATGACTCGACTTTATACAAGTATAAAATCCATCAAAGGATGTTGACATATATGCAATCAAAACTATTTGAGAGAAATATCTATTTCTTTTTTTTTTGAAATCTTTTAAAGTTACATAATTATAAAAGAAAAAAATTATTTTTAATATATTTCTATAAGCTTTTAAGGGAATCTTTTATGATGTTATAATGGTGGAGAATAACTGTACCCACCGAATAAGTAAAAAACCATTCTTACCTTAATTTTGTCGAAAATGTCATAAAATAAATTATTTGGAAAAAAACTGAAAGATTCCCTTCAAGACATATAAGTTCAAATAAGGGTATAAATTCCATTAACTCATTGTCTAGTAAATAGTGAAAATGTTTTAAACTACATTTTTAGGAAACATGTATGTGGATGATAAAGAGGCCCCATTAGATACTTACGTAAAAACAACCTCAGATAATAAAGAGATTGTCGAATTAACCATTAACTTATACTTTTCCTTGGTTGAGGGTAGGTTAACCTCCTGTATAATGGTGAAATAAGTTTTGTTAAATTATTCAAGATATATATACATTAATATGATATCATATATGATCTTCTAATATTGCTTTGTTAATAATATTTTAGTATTATCGTCATTTCAGGTGTTAAATGATTATTTTTCCTTTATATGAATTGTAAGTAATGTTTTTTATGGTTAGGATGTATCTTATTCATATTCAGAATGATATTAAGACTTTAAACATTATTTTTAATCATAAAATGAAAATTATTCTTGAATGGATACAATGGGGAATGAATCTCATCTAGTTCATGGAGACGGTAATCCGTACGTAAGCACGAGCGACAATTTCATTCTTTTGATATTAAAATAATATATAATTGGATGGTATATCATTATACAGAATCATTATCATTTTATATTTATTATTTACAACAATTATACATCATTATTATACCCATCCAAAAAATAATGTATTGAATAACGACTACACCATGACGTGGAGACGGTAAGCCGTATGTACGCATATATGGTGACATGTCATTCCAAGGATTGATAGAATAATGAATATGGTTCTATATTATTTATAATAACATCACAGTATATATAATATAATGGAGTTATTATTTTATAATGTAAACAAAAATGAAAGAAGAAGTGGAAGAAGAAAGTAACTTGAAAGAGGTGATGAAATATTTACCTCTTCTTTAGGTTCTTTCTTTTGATTTGATCAAAAGGGCTCCATAGGTTGGATTTCTGACTAAATGATACCCTCTAAGATGAAGGGAGGATAGTTGGGAAGATATTTGGTAGGGTTCGGTTGATCCAAATGTCTTTGAATGTGTGAATTTGAGAGAAGGGTAAGTTCCCTTTAATAAGTCGGGTGAAGGGAACCTTAGGAAAATATATAAATATTATTTTATAATAAAATAAGTTTCGGATTATAATTGCTCCAAAATGAATTATTTAAAGGAAATGCTGGGTATGGGTCGAAATCCACGCAACCAATAGGTTTTATACAAGTTTGGTTCAGTATATTAACCTTATCTTCTAGATTTAACTCTTAGTTAAATAGATTGACATTTATCATGTCTCTTTTTATTTTTATATAATATGGATAATAAACATACTATAAACATCGAAGAAAAACCCATGTGTTCGTTAATGACACATATAATAGTATTAAATCCCTTTTTACAAACCATAGATTTTTAAGAATATAATTACAATTAAAAATATAATATTTGTTTTAAAAACTCTTTTATGTCAATTTTGACACTATTTGAATTTTTTTGCTAAATTCATTATAGCATTATTACTTCAAAAAAATTCCTTTAATCAACTCTAACATGTCATATTAACATAGAAATTTACTTTATTTCATAAAAGAGTCTCAAATAAAATTTATTTGGGTATTTATAATATCAATTATTTTAATATTTCATTAATAAAGTAATTATTGCATCATCATTGTGTCATAAATAAATTAAATTATATAATTTATAAAAATTATAAATATAATACCATTATGTAGGAAATAATTTTATATTTCTAATTAATATTTATTGTTGAAGAGATAACATATATAACCTTCTGTAAAAATTGTTTTACTAAAATATATATGCTTTTGTCATTTTTGTATTTACTTTAACTTAATTAATATAAAGTGTCATTATCACTTAAAAGTACCTCCATGATGTCCCAAAATCAACCCAAGGATTCCCATGGTCATAAATGTATCATCCAGTAGGGTTAGGACACATGTTATGTTAATTTAATATTATTATGATTTTATTTTTTTACCCTTATTCACCGGATTTACCCTTTAACAATGGTAAATAAAATATTTACCGAAGTAATTATTCAAAATGTCTAAAAATAAAATTTACCTATTTAGAAAATTTGTACCTCTTGATTCTAAATATAGAATTAAATTTTCTAAATTCAAAACACATAAGTAGAAAAAATTAATTTAATATTAATTCTCGTTGTCAAAACAAAAAGCGTGTTTTTAAGAAATAATAATTATCAAAAGATTGACAATTACTTATGTCCAGTTTAAATGTGAAATTACCTCCAATGAACAAAATTGGATTAAACTGTAAAAATATAATCTATTTATACTTAAAAACCACTCAATAGTATAATTTATCACTTTAAATTATTTTTAGTATAAAAGTTTTTTTAATTAAAATTTAGTATTTTTCACTATTCATCAAAAACTGAATGTTTTCAAAAAAAACACCAAAAATTAACCCTAAGATAATTTCAATATTCTGAACCTAAGTATGAATTCCATTTTAATGATAAAAGTGATAAAATTTCAAAAAGTGGTTATTACTATTCATAACGGCTAGTTCAATTCGTCTTGATGTGTTTGAATCTCGAAGTTGCGTACAATGCAAGCTATTGCATTTTTCAAAGAGAAAAATACCACGGAATCTTGGGGTGTTACATTATCTCACCCTTAAAAAAATTACATGCATGTAATTTTAATTGTTTCTCACTGATGAAAATAGTTTTGGGTATCCCAAAAATAACTTAAGAAATAATTTATGATAATATATTAACCTCACTACCTTATTTAGGACTATAAAACTATAATTTTCCCTCATAATAGTCATATCCATAATATTTAGTCTCTCTGTAACCATTTGATCCATCTACCACTATGGATTGGGTATTAAGACCCATATAATGATATTAATTTTCATAGGGAGATCATTGTCTTCCTTACATCGATATATTGTCAAATATTGATCAAGGATATGAAATATGATTAAGTTATACTAGAAAATAATATTTTCTATTTTTAGAGAGATAGGTAGAGATAGTAAATCTATGAAAAAAATCAAATTGAATTTAACAAGATAATAATATTATGATTTTTATGATGCACATTCCTAAAAAATTTAAATAAGGAATAGTTGTTAAAAATGAATTCAATCATCGTGCCACTTGTATTTTTCACAAAAAATTCAATATCCAACCACTAGGATGATAATTTGATGGACTTAAAAGAAAATTAATAAGGATTGAGTAAAACTAGAACATAATAAGACATAAGTAGTTCTTGAGTGGGTAACGTGTATAACATACAACATATTGCATTAATAACCTCATTCACCTATTATGAATGAATATGATTTCTATTTTATACTTTATTCAAATAGGTTACTAAAATCTATTTTCCTCATTAGCCCTTGTATTGGTGGATTGTATTTCATACATCAAAAATTTATCACATTTACAACATCGAATTTTTAGTGGTACCTTAGGAAGAATTTTATTTTCTTCCATCATGTTAACTAAACACATAATTTTTCCCTTTGGTGTTTGTTACTCTATAACCTCATTTAGCACACATAAGAAATAATATGGTTCCTTTGAGGAAATTCCCTAAGTTCTTCTTCACACATTTTCAACATGTATAAAGATAGTTATTATTTTTTACAAGTTATTAATCCCCTAAAAATTAATTAAACACTATGTTTCTTTTTTTGTTGTGTTCATGATTTTTAAATGTTATAGGTTATCAAAATGATTCTTCATAGTTTCATATATTGACTAAAACCAAGATGGTTAGTGTGAGTATCAAGAAAAAACAATCATATTATGTGATAATATGATAAGTAAATCAATTCTATGATTACTAAATTATCATGCATTCATTTCAACCTCTGATATTTTAGTTTCATCATACATCTCTTTTGGTTTGTGGTTTAATCCTATTATTATTAAAATCATTCTAATAAAAAATTAAATCCTACTCTTATAGCAAGTGATGTTCCAAATACCCAGACTTCCATATCCTTTGGTGAAAGTATAAAAATTACAAATATATTTCGATTCCATGTGAGATGACCATAGAATAAAACACATATATTTAATATAATTAACATAATTTAAAAATTATGTATCATAAAATATTACACCTGAAAACACATATGTAATTGTTTTTTGGAGATTAAATATATGATTTTCATATTTTACAAAAAGCCTTCAACATTTACCTAAAATAGTTCTCTCACATGATACCATTTTACTCACATCAAACAGAAAATGATTCCTAATAAATTAGAGAATAATATCATAAAAAATAGAAATATTAGATACACAATAATGGAAAACATAAAATATAATAATTAAATATCTCAAATGGTAATAATATTAGCTTATGGGATTGATAACATTGTCAAGATACATATTAATGACATAATAAAACCATAACAAATAAAACATATAACATAAATCATGACTTGCATTAAAAGGATTTTGGAATAACATTGGAAATGAGATGTATGAATGAGGAAACATGTGTCAATTATAAGGAGGCATTACATAGGTATAAGAATGTATTAATATGCAGAAGTAACCATGATCCATGTAATATAACATAGGTGTTGAGTCAATAAGTTTGTCCTTATGACTTTTTCAATTCCTTCATTCAAGGGGGAGATTGTCGAGTCATTAAGGTTTTCTTATGATTTACCATTTCTCTTGTTTTGAAAATCACAAACACCTTATCTTAAGGAAAATATATTTTTATCCTTATTTAACTTATATAAGGAAAATTTTATTCCCCAAGGAAATTTATCCTTACCTTGTTTCATTGACCATATCCTAATTTTTCTTAAGAATATAAGTCAGATTGAGACCAAAACCTCGGAATCCTATAAATAACTACATATGAAGCATTCTATTTTATGATCCGAATTCTCAGAATTTTGGTTACGAACTCTTCTAGGTTCTGACTCCAAATTCTGAATCAGAATTCTGGTTACAAACATTCTGAGTTCTGACTCCAAATTCTGAATCATAATTCTGGTTACAAATTTTCTCAGTTATGACTCCAAATTCTGAATACAAATTCTGGATACTAACTTTCTGAATTCTGTCTATGAATTTTGATTACGAATTCTGTATATGAACTCTTCAGAGTTCTGACTCCGAATTCTGAATATAAATTCTGGTCATGAACTTCTCTAAGTTTTGACTCTGAGTTCTTTGAATACAGACTCCGAACACTCATGAGTTCTGACTCCGAATTCTCATGAACACTGACTCCGAATTTTGTAAGTTCAGGTTCCGAATTCTTATAAATCCAGATTATGAATTTCCTTGAAATTCAGACTTCGAAATTCTAGATAATTAATATTCTGAATTCCTTGAAAATAGAATCCAAATATCCTTGTATTAATAGATTTCGAATTAATTTTTGTTAGACTCCAAACTTTCATTAGCATGCAATCCTAATATTGTATTTCTAGTCATGTACCCATATTTTTCATACACTTGTTTTGTTATAAAACGATGTCGTGCTTTAAGTTACTAACTTACCATTTTTTGAGTGACACGTGTACATGTCCCTCCGACATTCACGGAAAAATATGACCGTTGGAGGAGGGAGTCGACCATTGAAGACATGCCTATAAATAGGGGCTCATTTGAAGTAGCTCAAAACTTTTGGAAAACAACTTTGACAACTGTTCTTGCATACCGTTGAAGTGATTTCTAGAGAGAGAGGATCTTATAAACTCTCAGGCTTCATGAATAAAGTTCGAACGGATTGTTCAAACATTTCTTCGTGCGGATTTTCTTTATGAGACTCCAAATGTTGCTGAGTACATTCGAGGACTTCTGGGGATAGGAAGATAGAGGTTCCGACTACCTTGAAGTTGAGGGATTTTTTCCTGAGGAAGACAAGGGTTCCAACTACCTTGAAGTTGAGGTCCTGCAGGGATATCAAGAAAGACTCCAATCTATGTATTGAGGGCTTAAACTGGTGTGGGTAAGACAAAACGTCATGAAAGTATAAATCAAGGGACCTTTATCCAAGGTTGTTGGATACCCTTCTCTTTGGTTTAAAATACTTACTATTGTTTCTTGTTTTATTACATGTTTTCTGATGCATTTGTATTGTTGAGGAAAGTATAACTATCTTATACTTTCTTATATTTGTACTCTGGTTTAGTTAGATTCTATATTCTTTAAGGTAGAATCTTCATCCTTGTAATCATTCATTATGTTTCATTTCCGGAATCACTTTTTTGGAATTTCTTACTCGGAATCATATTTCCTGATTCAAGGAAGTTTTTAGAACAAGAGGTTTTGTGAATTATTTTATTTAACCTTGTTAAACATAACCATCTTTAAAAGTTCTAAGGGAATTTTTAAAAGTATACAATACACCCCCTATTGTATTTGAGTATCTGCATCATAGATTTATTCTACAATTAGTATCATCTCTATTCTTTCGATCCTATATTTGGTTTTATAGAGTATATCATACTCAGGCATACCATCTTAACAATTGTTATCAAAGGATTGGTTCAACCAGAATTAATATCACGAATAGATTCAGAAGAGAATTCTCAGAATTGATTTTCTCGAATCATACTTTTTCAGAATCATTTTTTCGGACTCAAAAAGTTCGGATTCAGTTTTTCTTAGAGATACTCTTTTTTTATATTTTACTTGCTTAGGAATATTTTCTTTTTTTACTATCTTATTCCATTAATAATTTTTTTTGGGGAAATAATATTCATAAATATGTCATGAATCAATGTTTGTTACATAGAAAATGTAAATCCAACTAGACCACCTATCTTTGATGGAAATGATTATGAATACTGGAGAGATAGAATGAAGACTTTCATTATCAATACTAGTTTTTATAACATTTTTCTACTTACTGGAGGATACTAAATTCATGACAAAGAAGTTAGTACCTTTAATAATCAAGAAAATCATGAATATCAAGAAGTTAGAACCTTTACTAATCCAGAAGTTAGTTTTTCATGTTTTTAATAATGAAATTTTTCATATTTTTCATAATTATGTTTTTCATATTTTTTGTAATGAAATCTTTCATGTTATTTATAATGATGTTTTTCATATTATTCGTAAGAAATTTTGTAATATTTTTCCTAATGAATTTATTCAGATATTTCATAAAGAAGTTTTTTATGTTTTTTATACTATATGTTTTCAAGTTTTTTTTGTAATGAAAATATTCAGACATAAAATTTTCTGAATGAAAATCTTCAAACCTGAAATATTCGGATTTGAAAATTTTCATAGTGATTTTTTTTCGTATTCAAGTTTTTTTTGGAATCCAAAGTTCTTCAACAAGAATATTCCTCAGTACGAATAATTATCCTGACAATCTGAAAGGTATAATTCATTCTTGAGTTTCTCGTAATTAACTTTTACTTGCTGTTAGTTTCATTGGATTTCAAAATTTCTCGGATTCTAGTTTCCTTAAATCTGATTGTTTTCCTTTTAAAACCTCAAATTATTGGATTCAACAAAATTTTTCCTTGCGGCTATCATTTCAACTGTTAGATAAGATCTGAAGAATTCTCAGCCATTGGATTCAAATGGGAAGTTCAACCATCGATTCAACACCAATATAAAGGGGACCCCTGATGTTTGTCCCACATCAGTTTTCAAAGCTTGTTTGTGTTGATGATCTTCCCCTCTACAAAATTCTGTTATAAACTTTTCAAAAGAGCTCAATTCCAAATGTCTGTCGAAGTTCCCTTTTAAGATATTTCTTCTGTCAAGCCGATTACGAAGTGGAAAATATACAGGGAGACGTTAGTTCATTAGAAAATTTTTAATAAGTATGACTCCATTATCTCCAAGAACATCAAGCTCAATGGATGGGAAAGTGTATCTATTTTAATGACTGGATCTCAGGATGTTGTCTATCTAGATCTTCTCGTAGAATTTTTTGAATCGGTCTACTTTTTTAAGGATGAAGGTAGAGAAAAATAATCTTTCAAAAGTTATGGAAAGACATATAAACTTTCTTACACCAAGGCTGCGATCATGGTGGGGTCGTCATATGAAGGAGAAGCTAGATTTTACTCTCACAAGTTGACAGATGTTCATGGAAGTTTCATCAAGGTGAAGGCTATGGAATGACTTTGTCTTACTGATGTAAAGATAGAAAAAATTTCCCAACTATCTACCAATAATCGGATTGTACAGTTATGGGTTCAAGGTCTCATAGTACAGAGAAAGGGTGACAAGGAAACCTTAAGGAAAAGTGATATGTATTTCGTGAAATTTTTCATAAATCTAAGTAAGGTCAACCTCATGAAAGATATTTTCATTACGATTGATAATATCAAGAATGGGAATCTGAGAGCTTAGATTATTATGTATCCTTCCTTAATTTCCAAGCTGATATTTCAGTGTCTTGAATCATTAAAGATTCCTTGTAGATCCAAGCCGAGGAATTGCAAGGTAATGTTGATCAATGATGACACCCTCAAGAGAATGAAGGTTTCTCTCTCTATAGAGTCATGAGAATTCTATGATCCACCTAAGGATGAAGCAGAATCCATTCCGAAAAATACAGAAGAAGCTGAACCTTCACAGAAGGCTAGAAAGAAAAGAAAGTTAAAGGGAGTGGAAGTAGAAGACAAATCCCCTAAGTCTAAGGAAGTCTAATCTGCACCTCCTAAACCCAAGAAGCAAAAATCCTACCCAGATGAGGTGGTAGAAAAATGGAGGGAGGATAATAAAAATAGAAAAGAAGGGGAGCCATAATTCAGTTTTGATACTGCTGAGGCTAAGGCCTTGAAAGAATCAACTGTTGAAGAGCATGAGATGCAATACCAAGAGAAGAAACCTGAGAAGAAAATGTCTGAGGCTGAGACTGTGAAATCTCTTTTGAAGCCCACTGAGGTTGCATCTAAACAAATCCCCGTACCGAAATATTTCTTTGTAGAACAATTTCCTGAGACTCCAGGTATGAAATTATTCACTCCATAAAAATCTAAAGAAAAACTTATTGAATTGGTGGAAGAAGTGGAAGAGGTGCAAGACGAATAACAAGAAGAAAGAAGTGGTAAAACAGATGATCTTTTAAAGCAAGTCCAATATTATCAAGACAAGGGAACCCCATCTGAATATTTTTCACTCCAGACATCTCAAGCCAGATCCTCTGGGCTTGTTACTCTAGAAAAAGATGAAGAGAAAGATGGAAACAAAGGTGAGGAGAAAGGTGAAGAATAGGTTGATAAAATTTCTGATGCAGAAAGTCTAAATCATGATTTCATTCATCCTAAGGATTCTGAGGCGAAAAATCAGAACGAATAGGTATATGAAGTTAGAGTTTTGCAGCTATCGGACAGTGAGAATGAATCCCCTAGTGAGGAAGATGTTCTGAAAATTGATAAGGGTAAACATGTTCTTGTTGATACCCCTAGAAAATATGTACTGAAAAAAAATAATTTGGTGTGACTTCAAAAAGGAAGCTTGCTAAGGTAGAAAAACAATAATCATCAAGTAATGTCTCGGATTCTGAATCATCTTCACTTGGTCATGATTTTGTTGAACAATCATTAAAGAAGCTTATCGGGTCCATTCCGACTTTTTCAAGCATTGATTTAAGATGCCAGATGCTTCAACATTCTCTTAATCAAAAATCGGATTCGGTATCCATGGTTATGGAAAAATGTGTCAAGATGGAATCATATTTCATGACTTTCCTCATATGTAATGTACCTCACAAAAATTCATGTAAGAAGATAGCCAGCTGGTCAAAGAAGATAGTACAAGAAATGAGTGAGCTTGATCAGTTTCAAGAAGATGTCAAGGAAGCCTTTGATACCGAAGATACCAAAATCATGGATCTTAAAAACCGCTTTATGGAAAAGATGAATCTAGAACAAAATACTCGGATTCAAGAGGTTAAAGACATGAATGGGAAGCTGAGTTATATTGTCTAAAGCTGGAAAATAGAAAAGGATCTCGGGATTGAGATTAAAGAAAATTTGGGGAAGCTAGTTGAGTTACTGAAGGCTTAAGAAGAAGATCATATATCTCAAGAAGAGAGGATCAAATATCTAGAGAAGAAAGATGAGGAAGATCACAAGGAATACAAAAAGTTGAAGACTATATTCAAGAATATGATACCCAAGAAAAAAGAAGCAAAATAGACACAAATCCAATCTTTTGTTGTATCTGTTTTTTTTCGTTGTACTAATTCTTCCAATAGTAATGAAATTAAGGTTGCTTGTTTTCTTTGGATGTCTATATTAATATTTCAGGTAACATATTTTTTTCCATTCCCTCAAAAACTTTTTTAAAATCACAAAAGAGGAGAATGAAAATTAATTCTAAAGGGGAGATTGAAAAACAATTATAATTATATAAGAAATATCCCCAAGTAAGGGGGATTTTATCTAAGTGGGAGTTCTCATTACGAAGATATCCATATTCAAATGAAAATTCTCATTCCAGAAATCTAGAATACGATCCTTAGTGTTCCATATCGTAAGGGGGAGTCAGTCGTATTCACCATTTACCATGATTAAATGGAGATAAGTTTTATTTTAAATGTCTAGAAAAATTTTCTATGTCCTTGTATTTTATTTCGTAAGGATGTTTGTGCTTTCCAAAAAGGGGGAGATTATTGAGTCAATAAGTTTTTATTTATGAATTTCCCATTCCTTCATTCAAGAGGGAGATTTTCGAGTCATTAAGGTTTCCTTAGGACTTTACCATTTCTCTTTTTTGAAAATCACAAACACCTTATCTCAAGGAAAATATATTTTTACCCTTTTTTTACTTCTATAAGGAAAATTTTCTTCCCCATGGAAATTTATCCTTACCTTGTTTTGTTGACCATATCATAATTTTTCCTAAGTATAAAATTAGGATTGAGACGAAAACCACAGAATCCTATAAATACCTAGATATGAAGTATCCTGTTCTAGGATCCGAATTCACAGAATTCTTGTTATGAACTCTTCTGAGTTCTGACTCTGAATTCTGAATCATAATTCTGGTTACGAACTTTATGAGTTCTGACTCCGAATTCTGAATCAGAATTCTGGTTACAAGTTTTTAGAGTTCTGACTTTGAATTCTTAATACAAATTCTAGATACGAACTTTCTGAATTCTGACTACGAATTCTGATTACGAATTCTAGATACGAACTCTTCAGAGTTCTGACTCCGAATTCCGAATATAAATTCTGGTTACGAACATCTCTATGTTCTGACTCTGAGTTCCCTAAATATAGACTCTGAACTCTCATGAGTTCTGACTCCAAAATCTTATGAACTCGGACTCTGAACTTTTTATGTTCTGGTTCCAAATTGTTATGAATACAGATTCTGAATTTCCTTGAAATTCAAACACCAAAATTCAATAGAATTCAGATTCTGAATTCCTTGAAAACAGAATCCGAATATCCTTGTATTAATAGACTCTGAATTTATTTTTTGTTAGACTCCAAACATTCATTTTCTTACACTCCGAAGATTGGATTTCTAGTTATGCAACCATATTTTTCTTACACATGTTTTGTAATAAACTGATGTCATACTTTCAGTTACTAACTAACCATTGTTTGAGTGACATGTGTACAGGTCCCTCCGAAATTCAAGGAAAAATATGACTATTGGAGGAGGGAGCCAACTGTTGAAGCCATGCCTATTAATATGGGCTCATTTGAAAGAGCTCACAACTTTTGGACAACAACTTTGACTACTGTGCTTACATGTTGTTGATGTGATTTATAGAGAGAGAGAGGCTCTTATAAACTCTCAGGATTCATACAGAATGTTTGAATGGCTTGTTTAAACTTTTCTTCATAAAGATTTGCTTCATGTGACTCTGAATGTAGCTGAGTACATTTGAGGTCTTCTGGGGATAGGAAGACAGAGGTTCTGACTACCTTGATGTTGAGGTGTTCCTTGCGGAGGACTACAGAGGTTCCAACTACCTTGAAGTTGAGGGCTTGTGGGGATAGCAAGACAGATTCCAATCATCATTTCAAGGGCTTACCCTGGTTTGGGTAATACATACTTTCTTTAAATTATAAATAAAGGAACCTTTATCCATGGTTGTTGGATACCCTTCTCTTTGGGTTAAAAGACATACTAGTGTTACTTGTTTTGTTACAAGTTTTCCACTGTATTGGTATTGTTGAGGAAAGTATAACTATCTTATACTTCCTTATATTTTTACTCTAATTTATTTAAATTCTATACACATTAAGGCATAATCTTCATCCTTGTAAATTTTCTTTATGTTTCATTTTCAGAATCACATTTCCGGAATTGATTTCTCAGAATCATATTTCCTGATTCAAGCAAGTTTTTAGAACTAGAGGTTTTGTGAATTATCTTGTTTAACCTTGTTAAACATAACCATATTTAAAAGTTCCAATGGAATTTTTAAAAGTATACAATACACCCCATCTTGTATTTGAGTATCTACATCATAGATTTATACTACAATTAGTATCATCTCTATTCTTTCGATCCTCCATTTGGTATTATATTGTATATCATACTCAGACATACCATCTTAATAATAGGTATGTGGGAAAATCATAAACATAGGTAATTCATAACATTCTTAAGATATCAACTAGTTAATTGACAAACATTGTGAACATTCCAATAAGGATAATTATTAACAATATAAACATTTCAATGAGTAACATCCTTAATATCTTGATAATTTAAAAAATATATTTTCTTAAAATAAAGACCATTTCAATGAGGTTCACAATTAATATTATAAATATTTCAATATATTCTTGTATTAATATTATTAACATTTCAATAAAGTCAATTTTTAATATTGTGAACACTTCAATAAGATCCATTCTTAACATTGTGAACATATCAACAACGTCTATTCTTAATATTTTAAATATTTTAATAAGGCATTTCACATGGTGAGGTGAAAAATAAACAAATATCTTGTGTAACCAAAGAAAAAACATAACACAAAGAAGAAGAATAGGAAAAATCAATGAGACATAAAATGTTAATCCAAAAAAAAGCAAATTGTAAAATAAGAATAAATATAAATAGAAACTCCATTTGACCATCGTTCACCACCAAATCAGATCACCCTGATAGAGATAACCATAAAGAGAATATGTAAAACTATAATATGTCAATTCATTTAACTGAGTCTTGAAAAAAACTTTTACTAATTTTTAAAGTAAAAACTATGGTGTGAGGATAAAGCCTAGTATTATTTTAATAATTATTCTAAAAAACCCATAATTCCATGAAAATTTTATCTCTATATCTAAAAAAATATAGGGTATGAATAATTTTCATAATATTAATGAATTTTTTTAAAATACTTTAGTTTTTTACAAAATACTTTAATATCGTAAAAAACATGAAATTTTAAAATTATATGAATGAAAGGGAATTAAAGAACATCCATTGATACACCATCAAATAAGAATGTGAGAAAACAACCATGAAATATTTGATCATGTGTAACACCTAGTATAAATTAAAAATAAAATTTTTAGGCACCATCATATGTGAATACATACCAAACCATAAAATAAATAGATAAGCTAGGAATCACTTGAATCCATCCTATATTGATTCCCATTATATTTTGTTGAAATCCACCCTCTAGTGGTACGGTACAAACATAGAGTGATAATTACATTTACCAACACACCCAAGGTTCCTAATGATCTATGTTTTCCAAACTCATTTTAAAACCATTATCATAATTTATAAAATAGATCATAGTGAATTATGAAGAATTATATACTTGAAATTCTATTTTGTAATTGAAGATGCCCTTACGAAATTTCATTGAACAAATACTATGCACAAAATCATTTTTAATCAAACCCACATTAAAACATGGGCATCATGAATTTAATACACCTTGATAAAAAATACAAAATTTTCACAAAAAATCCAATGTAATTGTATGATAACATCAATTAATTCGTGAATTAGATCCTCTTTATAGAGATACCTACCTCTTGAATGGAGATAACCCACCAAAAATTTATCTCTAAAGGATGGGGTTGAATAAAAACTAAAAGGGGATTAAAAGGACACATAAGGGGTCTATTGGATGATTAAGGTTTGAGAGAGAAATATGGAATAAAAGATCTATCAAAGGGGATTCAAATATTTATTTGTGGTCTATAGAATATAAGACCATGATGTAGTCTCCTAGATAATGATGCATAATAAGCTGACACAATATAGACTATGACACATCACAAGGGACCACACTACAACATTCATGTCTAAACCACATCTGAGGAACACACTGTAGATCTTATAAAGATAGTTAATGACCACGACATATTTAACACCACCAATCCATAACCATGTTGTTTATATAGAATAATAAAATCCATATCCTACCTCTATTATATTGGGTTTCTGAATTTAGAAGAACCACCAAAATTCCACCTTGAGGATCCTACACTGTAGTCAAACTCTTTATGCCATAGCACCAAACCATCATGTGGTGTATCTCTACTCCATAATGAATCTATGAAAAAAATAGATAAAAAATACACCTCTCGAACTCCACACCATAATAGGATCTTTCATTCCATATCCAACATATAATTTCAGGTTGGATTCATAAATAACATGAACCAGGACTAAACCAATGGATGGAAAAAACATAATATTAGAAGTACCTGATAGCTAGTGATATGATGTAACAATCGCCCAAATATAAATATTTTCTACTATCAGAGATTTATCATGATTATGGACTCAAAATGAGAGAAGGACATTTTTTCCTCACTAATGATTCATGATCCCACATCTCAGGGATGCCATGTCTACACTACCATAGTACACGGGCAAAGTAATTTATTTTTCTATGTAGTAAATTATAATGGATATCCATAATCTGAACCTCTTTCTAACCATAGTGGTATCAAGATCGAGAAAAAAATATTTCCATTGAATAAGATGGGAAGGTTTTGGTTGATACCTACTATGTTTGGAAAAATGAAAAACATTATCTATTAATATAATATGGGACCACAAGTCAATATGATATACCACTTTTCTAATTGGTACAATGAATTTTAAGTGACTAACAAACCTCAGTTCCAATATAACCCTTATACACAACCAATGTTTTCACAAGTTAGGTGAAACTCAAAGAAATACATAATCACTAACTTTTAACTATAGAGGCTAATGATGATGGTTTATATATTATTTATAATGAACCACTTATGTGACTAATATATTCTGGATCAACTGAACCATTTCCTCTAACTCCTAAACATGGAACGACCCAATCAATGGCCACTCTCCCAACTTTTCCAAGGATAAGTTATATCGACATGGACACCCATACAATTACTCGAAGTGTATCACATAACCAAAACATGATAATAATTTATATAAAAAAATTGAACAATATATAGATTATTTTCCATGGAACTATGAAAATTAAGAAGACGTTGTCAGATCATAACCTCCATAATCTGAATATCTCCCTCTCTCAACGCATCTATCCCTGGATAATATTCCATAATTAATTTCACTTAGGTTCCCTTCTATTCTTAAAAACCATTCCAAAACCTATATGTCAACCATGGGTCCTTTTCATATACAAACATAGAGGTATCCCCACTGATTCTAATAAAATCTTAGATATTTAAGTGAAATAGTTGTTCAACCCTCATTATCTCCATTATATGGAGGAAATGAGAAGATTTCATAAGTCAATAAAAAATCACACAAATTGAATATTTATCACATGGATCCCTCATTAAACCATGATAAAGTACATGGAAATGAAATCCCACTTGCATAATATATTGGGAAAGGGTTTTAATAATGCAGAAGGTCTCTGTAACCCTGCCTTTATTCTCATATATATCATTCATTATGACAAGAAGTCCACAATGGACTGTCTCATCCCAGAAAAAACAATATAGACATTTCAAAACATGAAAAATCTTGGAATTCCCAAGGTGTATGGACCTATAATACCAGTGTCTATCTCTCATCAGTTCTTACATTATAGATATTGGAACAACCAAACCCCTTTGAAATCATAAATTTCCAATGTGATTCTAAGAAAACTCATATGTGGTCTTCATACAGTTTAGTATTCTCTTAAAGTGATATCAATTAATATTTTACACCTAATCAAGGAGAATCTGATCATAAAAAGATGATCCATTATTTACGGTATCCAATAATATCTTAACACCATCCCCTTACACTCCCAATCAGTGAAAAAACTCATTATATACCATTCCTAAATAGATACCTTAAAGAATTGAGTTATAAATTTCTTTCTCATTGCATCAGAAACCATAGTTACGTTTCTAAGAGTGTACGAAATATTGAAATCAAGATTATAGAGATTCTCAATTGAGTGTATCTATAACAGGTTCATATAAATATAAGTGAAAATATAGTCTTGGATCTTATGATTAGAATATAACATAAATTTTTCCACAAATGGAAATTGATTACATGATTTTAGTTCATGCATAACTACTACCAAGTCAATATCAGGGGTTAGTAAGTCATTCTCATGAGGGAAAACTAGAAAGAGCTAGAGGCCACCCCTTTCTTTCTATTCATCAAGACACAACCCTATAACATACCTTAGGATTAATATAAAACATCATAATTTGAAGTTGATTCTAGAATATTTAAAAATATTTCAAACAATTTTCATTCCCCACAAACATTACAGCATTATAGGTTAAAACTGTCCTTAGAGATTCAATCTTATGGAAGTCTGGAACAAAATTCCTATAATAAAGAACCAATACAAATAAAAAATTGACCACAAACATATTTTTTGATTATTACCAAATAATTAAGTCTGAATTATTTTTGATATCTGCTGAGATTTCCACTTAGATATATCATTTTTTAGAAACATCACGTTTGGAATCCAAAAATCACATTTAGTAATCATACCATACAATTTATTTTAATTAATGGTTCAGAGAATAATTTCCAAATAATCCATGTGTCAAAATATTGACATAGAGTACACTAAAATATCATCCTAGAACATGACTACAAAAGATTCAATGAATTGATGAATGATTTAATTCATGAATTCCATAAAAAAATTGGGAGCATTAATGAGACAAATGAAATACCAAAAACTCAAAATTCCTATACTATCTCTTAAATATTTTCATTGGCCTATCCACTTTATAGACTCTCATATGGTGGTACACCAATAGGAGAATCATCTTAGAAAACCAATGACACTATATTACATAGTCAAAAAGAACATCAATCCTTAGTGAAGGATATTTTTTCTTTATGGTCACCAGATTTAGATTTCAATAATCAATAACAATTTTGAGGATACCATATTCATTCTTGTAAAGGAGTATATGAGATGTCCAATTTGATATGATATTATGATAGAACCCTTTAAATCAAGACCAACAAGCTATAATTTATGTTTTATTAAATCTATAGGTTCAATGTGATAAGATGGAATAGAAATGGGTATCATAACATGAAGCATTTAAATTTTAAAATACACTTATATATATTGTTGTAACCTATAAAAATTATCCATAAAGACCTCAGGATATGAACTCACCAATTCTGGAAGTGCACTGCTCAAATAGGGATCAAAAATATCAAGTAACTTCCCTTAAAACTAAAACAAGATCACTCCAGCATGAGGAGAAACTTTCTTCGCTCTCCTATATGAAAAATCCCAACCACCCTAAATGACATGAGAGAATCCATCACTGGTAGAATCTAGATTAGATCATGATAAAATTAAATATAATCCTTAATGAATAACATCTCATCCAATTATATATATATTTTTTAATATATTAAGATTGGGAACTAAGAAATCCCATATCACTGTTGTGCCATTTTTAATCACCCAAAATGCAGGAAATATGAAACAATGTTTCTCTTTTCCAAATTTTTGGAAATATCCAAAAATAAAGGCATAAGTTCAAAATGTAATCTCAACAAATCAATTAATTTTTTGGATATAGAATAAGGTGTATAACCTATATTAAATAATGATAACACCACGGAGGATGAAATAATTTCCATACCTCTAGAAATAGTTGTCCTTTCTTGAGATTCTTTAGGTGCATTCTCTGCAGCCTCAATATATTCAATATCAGCTCATTCTTACGGTTTATTAGACAAATGAGCATCCTCACTGTCCTATGGATTACACCCACCTCCCATGGTTTTATCATAGAAAACCAATGAACCATTAGTTAGAGTACATCCATCATTAATTCCTTGGGATACAATACCACATTAACACCTAAGATGGATATATTTCCCATAATGAGGAAACGTTCAGTGAGGTTACCATATAATTATTCTGGGTACGACCATGACATCAACACTAATAGTAAACAACTTGTTGTGATCCCAAAGATGGCCCTAAAACCAATCATGAAGAAAAAGGGATACTATTAAGCATCCTTTTCTAGACCGAATACACGCCTTGATAACAACTACCCCAACCAAAGATCTAACCAAGTCTAATTTCCCATCTATGGATATCCCTACCACGGCCAATTTATCGTCTACCTCCAAATATGTTAGAAGGAACACAAGAATAAATAATGGCTGAATATTGGACTATAATTCCATCTAAAACCCTTGAGATTTAAGTTAATAATTGTTAGCCAGATTCAGTTCTAAGTCTACATACTCAACTAGACATGTAAAATACTCTAAAATCATATTCACTCCTTTCCAATAAGTCAAATATTACTGGGTCTTTTCCATATGAAATCTTTCTGGATAAAACCAGTGGTTTAATAATATTCAAAAATAAGTCCATGTAATATCTTACTGAAACATAACTTCCACAATTGATTCCAACCATAGATTTTCTATTCCCTAAAAAATATAAATGGTAGACCACACCTTAGAGTCCTCAGGGGTTTTTATAAATTGGAAGCTTTGTTCAATCTACATAAGCCACACTTCAGATTCCTTGGGCCCTTTATCACCAAATAAGATGTGGGGATTCAACTTATTAAATTCCATGAAATTATCCACCACACATCCCTATGCCCACCACCTTCCTGGTCTAGGGTCTAAATACTATGGATTATAGATTCCTCTAAATAATGGTCCCACAAAAGATTTATCTATGTTGATTTCATCATATATTCCTCACTCTGTTTCATAATAACTCTTCTACCAATATTTTTCTAATTAATACAATATAATAACCCAAAATTTAGGATAAAGTTACCAAATAGTAAGTTAATTTTTGAAATCCATATTAATTCTATAAAAAAAGAATATAAATCAATCATGGATTTTATGAATGAATGAAAATAACTTATAAAACAATAGATACATTTCAAAAAACTCCAAATCAATTTAATTTAAATAAAGTCAAACTCCATATCTTGATATTGAAAAAAAATACATTGAACTTAGATGGTAACTAAGGTTTAGACATGGAAGTGGGCCATCCATGAACCCTCACAAAATCACAAGCCAAATTATGATGGTTCTAACTTATATATACCAATGTCCTTGAACCAAAACTACTGTGTTCATAACACTTTTGGTTGGGTAATCACCCTGATACCATTTTGTAATAAAATAAATATAGTGAACTAGTCAAGTCATCCAAGAAATTCTACCATATAGTGAGGTTAAACAAAACAAAAAAAACAACTATCATGTGTAAAAAAGATCAAATGGAACAAAAAGTAGGGGGATATATCAATTCAATAACTCATAAAACATCAATCCCAAAGGGAAATCCCAAAAAGGTAAAATAATAGAATCCATAATCTGAATCTCTATGTGACGATTAGTCAACAAAAAATATCCCTCCGCGAATGAAATGATATCCAAGAGAAGCTAACAAACTATAAGACGTACTCCCATTTACCAAATTCCCAAAAAACCACAACAATAAATTCAAAAATAATAAGGGTGTTAGAAAAATAGCCATCAGTATTTCAACTAATAATTTATACAAATTGTAATTCCAATAAAACATTACACCAGACATTAAAAAAAATGTAGTATATATAGAATATTTAGTAGATTAATCAATTTCTAAAACAACCTTTGTTTTTTATAAAGGACTTCATACTTTAAAAAACAAGGAATATGGAAAGTACACGATAGAAAACATTAGGGAATAATAATATAACATGGATACCTCACAAGATAATAAATTGAGTAACCAACCATGAAATATTCCATTATTTGTAAAACCATGTTTAAATGCAAGATAAAATATTTTAGGCTCTATATTATAGGAATATATAATCAATTTTAAATTAAATAAATAATATAGAAATAACCAGGATTCAACTAATATTTATTTCTGACTTATTTACATATAATCTCTAGTGTCATGATACATAGTAAGAGTGTAAAGTCTATTTACCCACACAGCTAATGTTTCCAGTGTTCTATGATTTCTAAATTAATTTCAAAAATAAACATTATAATTTATAAAAAAATATCACAGTGAAGAATTATAGATTCCATTATTGAAATCTGAATTAGTAATTAGAACCACACCTTAAATTATTTCATTTAAAACATAGTATGCACAAATCTATAATATCAAAACACCCTTTAAAACATAGATCTCAATAATTAAATACACCTTCATATCAAATCCAACATGTTCATCAAAAACCCGATCGAAATGTAAAACAACATCAAATAATTTTCAAAATAGAACCTTTTAATAGAGAAACCTACCTTCAGAATAGAGTGAAACCAAAAATAATTCATTTACCAGGCTTGGGGATTAATCTAACATAAAAGGGTATTTAAAGGCAATAAAATGGATATATTGTATGATTGGGGACTAAAATAGAAGGATCGAAAAATAGCTCGTTAAGAAGGGATCCTCGTATTTAAAGGTGGTATGTAAAAAAGAATACCATGGAATAGAATTGAATAGAATGGATTTACAAAATAGGGACCATAGTAGAGAGTAGGGGACCACACTTTACTTTCCTAGAAAAACCATGTCTGAGGAACACAATATATACCATCCCATAGATTAGATAAACCAAAGGAATGATCCTATAACAGTCATTACCATCATGTTGCAACCATGTTGTTTCCAAATTTGAGTCAATACTATAACTATCCTCCACTCCATAAGGGATATTAATTTATTAAAACTATGAAATTTCAAACATGATTCTTCTACTCTATAGCCAAACTCTCTGTACCATATCACTCAACTGGCATATACTGCATCTCTTCTCAATAGTTCATTTATGTTGAAATTCATAATCGCTTAAAAAATCTATCTCTTAAACTCTACATTACCACCATTTGATCCATTTTATATCACCATGTGGAATTATAGGTTGGAATCATAAAAAACCAAAATAAAAAATAAACCAAGGGATGATAAAAATAATATATTATAATTTTCTATTATTTGGTGATAATATGTGATGTTACATTATGAATAATTTTATAATGTTCATTCTAAAAATTATTATCTTGTCAAAAATAAAACATTTCCCAAACATTTGGATGGTTATAATAGAAATATCTATCATATAATGATATTATATATATATACATATAAATATATATATATTCTATCTGAACAATATAATAGGTCATCCCATCATAGCATGATTAACTTCTGAGAAATAATAGGTTTTATAAAAGCATCAATAAGATATTATCATAAGTTATCCAAATAAAGAATGTTGATTATATCATTTGATTATATTCATAGGGATGAATAAGAAAAATTAAAGGATGTTAAGATTGATGAAACCCACTTTATTAAGAGAATTATTGATTTACACTGAGAAATGTGATGAAATATCCTTTACTTTTAAAAACATTTAATTTAAAAATAAAATAATTTATCAATCAATGAATAGTGAAAAAAAATTGAGAGAACATGTAAAATTATAGGGAATGTTTCTTATATAAAACTAATTAATGCGGTGGGAAAATTCATTCTTTTATAATTATTTAAAAATATATTCCTTTCTCACGTTTTAAATAAAGTAAAAGATGGAAAAAATTAGTCGTACTCTATATATTTGAACAATATTCCTATTAAAAAGAGATAAATTTCCTTTAAAAAACACCATAAAAATCATATAATTATATATATTAAAATTCATAAGACAATATAAGGTATATGGACATATAAAAGAAATATTCCTGACCAAAAAGAAGAGATGAGGTCATATCCACGAACAAATACATTTATATTGAATTATAAACCAGGTAATAGTAAAATAGTAAGAAGACATGTAAAACCTTTTAAGTCATGAGATGGGAATAAAATATATGTGGATTAATATTAAAATAATAAAAATCACAAATATATTCTTAGAAATATACAATATTGATTTGAATGATATATTGGAATGAATATCTTATAGGTGTGTAATCCTCTGAATTAAATTCCCTTGAAAGAAAGAACATCATATATATTTGAATATCAAATGAATAAAAAGATATATAATGTAAAATATATTCATGTTTTATTATATAAAATAAATAAATAATATTATGGTTAATATAGAACATATCTCAAGGAATAAAAATTGAGATGATAAACCATTACCTTTAATCTTGACCTCTATGAATGTGCTCTAATCCCTTTAATTAATTTTCTCCCTATCGACACAAATTCCTTAAGAATGAAGGATTTATGTATCCATACTGAATACGAAGTTACTTAATTCATAATAAGTATTTTGGAGAGAGAACATGGTATTTATTTTTGAGGGATTCAAAAGTAAAGAGTGTTTTGGAAGGGATAGAGGAGTTATCCATTTATAGGTTTAAATGGGAGAAATTTCTTAGGAAACATAAGCCTGATGAATAGTAAAGATAAAATAAAATAGCATTTATGTGAGTAATTGTTGTTCAGAAATTTAGTTTTGACAACTAAACATACTAAATGTCTTCTATAATTCATATATTTTATATTAATTTAACAAATATCGAGACATGATAATTTACCTCATTTTACTCCATTTTCCTTGTAAAATTATTTATTATGATAATTATTTTCTCACTAAAAATATATAATAACCCCTATTACACAATTTAGATATTATAATTCCATATTATGAGTCCATTTAATCTAATTTAAATTCTATATATGATAAAATTAACTTTTAAATTAAAATATATGGGGGAAATGTTTTTTGTGATGAAAAAATGACTTATAAAAATTAAGTATTCTTATTCTTATTTTTTATAAATTAATAATTAATGGAGTTTCAAATTATTTTATTTTATATGTAAAAATTATATTCGATTCAACATTTTTAAATCGATCATTTTAATATTTTTATATGAAAATATAAAACACATAAAAATAATATTTCGAAAATAACGATGTTACCTATACCATGGTTACTAACTTTTACCTCAATAATATATTCTTGCACCTAGAAATAAAATTAAACTTATTAAATAAATTTGAAATATATATTCCAAATTTAAAACCATCTTTTCTATATCAAATTTATAAAAGTGGAAAAATTAATTTTTATATAAGGGCACAAGAAAAAAAATGAATATTTCCAGAAATTTTTTTTAAGGATAAAATGAATTTATTACATAAAATTACATTTAATAGACATTATATTATTTAAAATTTGTTATATTACAAAGAAAATACTTAAAATCTATCCTCTATAGGGATTAATTTAACTTATTAAGATAACAATCATTTACAATATAAAAACAATTCTTGAAAAAATATCACTTTCTACCATTAAATGGTTTTATATTTATTTATAATAAATTGATTACCCTTGTGTTAATGATTTTTAATTTATATAGAAAACCCCAAAATTAAATTTTGAGTATATATTAATTATTTTAACTTCCTCATTTAGGGTGAAGTGTTTGAAGGTAAAATTTGAGAAATTTTGAAGCTTTTCTTGACCTACAAGATTTGGTGCACAATTCTATGAACTATATAGAGAAACCTATATGACCTATATAGTTTTTAATAGTAATGATTGCATTTTTATTGAATGGTAATGTAAAATGTTTGTGTAAACCATGATACCAACTAGATTTTGGGTAATTTCGTTATTTTTGGTAAATTTTAATAAGGGATCCAACATTTTTTTCCCAAAATGAAACATGACATCCCAAATATATCTCATAGTTATTACTTCCTATATCCTCACATTACTTGGTGTCTTTTTTATGGTTTATTTTTTTATTTATTCATGGAATATTGTGGTGAGGGTATTGTTCTTTTTATCCTTCATTTTTTTCTTACTATCATAATTTTTCTCCAATCTTATTTAAACCTAGTGATTGGGTTGTAAAAACTCCATGTTTAGGGTAATCTAAAAATGGGGAGTTTTGGTTTCTAGAGATCATAGAGTCTCTCTTGTGGCCTATTCTAGTTTCATTCCCTAAATGAAACCTGGTAACAACATCTAAGTTAGTAGTTTCCATATCATTTTATTTTAATTGAGAGTTCCTTGAATTCTTAGTATTCTTATCATTATTTTAGACTAAAATAATGAAGTATTGCATATCAAGTTTTTGTTTTTTAATATTTTATGATTGTATGATTTTAGTCTTCCTTTGAGAATAATTAGTAACTTTTAAAGTTTAATGGAACCACAAATCAAGATGGAGTTTTATGAATTCTGAGTATTTGATAAAATAAAAATTATAGTTTAAATAAAGTGAAATTAGATATTCTAGGTGTTAGATAAAATTTAAATTATAAAGTGGGTAGTTTCCTAGTATAAAGGATTTATATTTTTTAATAAAAAGGGGGTTATTGTTTGTATAATTTTATTTTTTGTTGATTCCACTAGTTTTTAGATCATGAAGGTTCCTTAATATTCGATTCATTTCTTCGAAATTACATTATTTTAAAAAAGGATTTAAGAAGGGATGTATGAATATATAGAGTCAATAAGTATAACGTATAGTCAAATTTGAAACATTATGTGAAATTAATTTCATTGGTAGTTGGTTACACCCATGGTGTTCCCCATTGTAATCAATTATTGAACCTTGTATATATATAGATAGATGAATGTGTTTCATTTCATGCATATGCATGTGGGAAGGGGGTCATTAAGAAATGGAGTGTCATAGGAGGGATGGATCTGATTATTTTGATATGGGTCCCTTCAACATGTGGTTTTTATTTGATTTAAGTATGCTTGAATAGTGACTAAAAATTATTAACTATTCAATGATGAACCCTAGTCTACTATATGAGAAATATAGGGATGGGTATTGTTCTTGTTGAGATTATCTAGTAATTATTTCCCACTAGTTATATTATTATTACAATGGAAATTGGATGTATTTATGATAATATTTGATGAGTGTGATTCATGTGATGAGTTGTAGAACTGTAAAACCTATCAATAGTTGCCTCTACCTATTCACACTGAGTATGATCCTGTTAATCACTACGGTTTTGCATCATGATAGGTATCAGGTGTTATGATTTCATTATTACTTATTTAGTATGTGAGTTTATTTTTTATTATTTTGAGCCTATATTTTATGTATAAGTAATTTATGGTTGATCTTGATGATATTTAGTCATGATTTGTTTTTTGTTTTCTCTTTCCGTGATGTTATTTTAATATGGTTATAACTTCTCTTAATTATAGTTTTGAGAATTATTTTAAGCTTTCCAAAAACATATTTCTAATAATGGTATTTTAGAATGACAAATGTTAACATATTTTAGGGTTATTTTTAAAATAAATGTATTATAAAATATAAACTTTGTATATTTTAATTGTTTCCAAATATTGAAAATGTAACAGAAATAATTTATTTTCATTTATTTTAGAACAAATATTCATGTTTTATTTATTAAAGTTATGTTATAGAATAATGGGCGTATCCAATTGGGAATTAACTCACACCCTATGTATTACATTGGTGGGAATGTAGTCTTAATATCTTATGATGGTTTTCAGTCCTCGATTTAAAGGTTCAGTTAGATATACTCTCCTATAGGAATTTGGTGTTGTTAGTTCACGATGGAGACTTTAGAGTGACATGGTGATTGCATTGTTAGTATCCCAGGTTCATTGAACAATTTTGTTTATGCTATATAACAGACTCATCGGCCCCTTATTTTTATTTTAGTTTCATAAATTTATTTCAAAACTCATATAAATTTGTTTTAATTTTGTTAGTAATGCCTATATATGTCTTTACTATAGTTACTTATCAATATTCCATGTTTCTTTAGATAATAATTCTAAAAATATTAAATTTTTATATAATAGATGGTCAATAAATGATTACATTATGATGGATTCCCAATTGGAGTCTATTATATTGTTCATTGATGTAGTTGGTAAATTACCCCTAGTTTATATGTTTTTAAACCATTAACACTTTCCTCCACCCAATGGTGATTGGGAACAAACCTTGAGCATTTTGAAGAATTGACCCAGTTGTGGGGTGAGGTTGAATAATCTTGGTTTGTTAAAAATTGTTATCACATAACTCCAATTATTTAGGGATTGAATGTTGAAAAAAGATTGGACATTAATAGCTTAATTGTATTGTTTGTGGGATTGAGTGGCCTACACTTCTTCATGTTGAACCTTGAGTTACCATGTGTGGTATAGATTTTTATTTTGAATCCTTGTTTTATAATTTGGGATTCTTGATATTTTCATTTATGTTTTGTTGTTACTCAGGGTTATAGAGAGATCCTAAGAGTTATTTCAAGATGTTATCAGTTTTAAGGTGAAATTAGAGTAAATATATGAGGCATATATTTATGGGACATGGTCTGTCAAATTGTGGTCAAGTTGTGTGAAGTGATTCTGGATAACTTTCAATGATACTTACATGGTTGGTGCAAGGTTTGATAAACCATCTGACCAAGCCTTTCATATTGTAAAACGAATGATAATTTATTTTCACTGCTTCATTACTTTTAACATCTCATATGATTGATAATTCCTGTCTATGATAAATCGAGTGTAATCATATGAATTCTGATGTTTTTATCAAATTTTAATGAAATTTTTATTGAACATATACATTACAATATCTTAAAACCATATTTCTGTTGTTATCGATTCACTTATGAATTTTTTTAAACATTATATCAAATTTTTTTATTAAATAAAATGTGTTTTTTTAGTTCAAAAAATCTTTTGGCATGTGTCGTGAAATTATTTCTAAATTTTTTGATGGAAAACAACAAGGGTGTTTCTTTTAATATTAATTTCTTTGATTTAAAAATTTTGATCCCCCATTTTTGGTATTTTGGATGGTTTTATTGAATTTTTCTTTGATATATTTTAGAATATGACCCCTTGAAATGAATCGATAAGGTAATTAGGGAATTATTTATAAAATCATTCTAATGAACTAATAGTTATATTTCATGTCTGTAGTTCTAGTTATAATCTCGATAGAGATATAGCTGCATCAGTATCTTGGATTGTTGATCATCTGTGAAGGTTAAAAAAAATTTACCCTATTTATTTTTGGGGTGAAATGGCCCACAACCTAGGATACATTGTCTAAGAAAAATTGAATAGATATTTAAATTAATAATATCACTATGGTCTTAAGGTACATGACCACTACTTTATTGTTTGAGGGATCATGGATGAAATTATAGAAGACCATCATTATAATAGGACTATTTAAAGTGATGTGTTGGAATTATTTTATGTTACTTTTCATTTATCGGTATTTACCTATGGATGTGATGGTTTTTTGGTGTTATAGTTACAAAGAATTTAACATGGTGACCATCCAGTGAAAGATTACAATGAATTAATTTTTTTGACTCATTCCCTTCTCCCATGAGTTAGTTATTGATGACATAAAGAAGGATTTGTTCATTGAAATAGCACTTCATCTGAATATGCAATAACTTCAACCCTAGTATCCCATATGTGGTGGTTATGATATTACATTGGAACTAGATATTAGTCATTTCATCCCAAATGATTCAATAGTTTAGTTTTCTGGAAAAACTAGATACATCCTTGAATGTCACATTTAATTTGGAAATATAAAATACAACAAAGTATTTTATTTGAGAATTTTTTTATTACCTATATAATATTCTTCTATATCAATAATATTAACCTTCCAAGAATATTAGGGAAAGGAAGAAAAATAAAAGTGTGATCTTAGATTATCAGAAAGGGAATGCATATAACCTATGCTATCATAGATCAAAATAAGGAATGGACAATATAGAAAAGAACAATTGATGATCAAATAACTTGATATAAATAACTATATGATGTTTAAATCCATCCATGTAAAATATAACTATTCAAATAATCACATGGGAATTAGTAAATGTTTCATAATTATGGAATGCATAATGATATACATGTTAAACATATCTTTGAAGTCTTGTTCCAAGACATCGTATATATAGGGTAAAGGAATATGAAATACACCCAACCTATTTTGTCTTTTAGGACATACTGATTCATCAAGGAGGTATGTAATTCTACGATCCACCTATCACATAAATACCAATTCATTCATCATATGAATAAATAATACAACTTAATCAACTTATTTTATTAATCAATAACTATATTTGATTTAAGAAATTTCATACTAAATTTCAATAAATTCCCATAAAAATGATCATTATCCATCTAGATAAATATTATGTATAAAGTAATTAGTGTATCACTTAAATAGAGAATAAGATTCATCAAATCATATTCACATAGATGTAAATTTATTAAAATGTAACAAGAATATTTCTTGTAGAAAATACTATTTTGATTTTGAAATCACTTATTTAAAATATAAAAATTATCCCAAAAATTTGATAAATAACATTTTATTTGAAGGAATTATGTTAAATTATACATCAATTTAAAAAAAATAGTCATGATGGTGGGATAAGTATTTCATGCAGTTTACATTAAATTAAATAATTCGATCACACCTTTGGTAAAAAGTGTCTCATTCAGAAAATGGAAACAATATTTTTTATTTAATAAATTTATAGAAATAAAAACATGGGTAAAAATGACCTTAATAAATCGCTATAGAATAGTATAATCCAACATAAAATAAATTTAAATAAAATATAGAAATGGAATAAATCAATTCCTGGCTAAATATAAAAACAACATCAATTCTATTTTAAAAAATTATTTCAGACTTTTTATTTTATAAAGAGAGGAAAATGAATGAAAAAATAGTAATTATAAAAAATAACTAAAGGATATTAAAATATATGGGGTTTAATATAAAAATAATTTATAATTAATTCAATAGAAAATTAAACCTAAATAATCTTTAATATGGATGAGATTGTAAAATAAACCCTTCCCTTTGCCCTAAATTTATTTATAAGAGATTTTAAAATCATGTATAATAAATTTTTAATTTTTATAAATATATATAATAACCATAAAAATACTTATAATATAATATATTATCAGCATATAATACTTCAACACTAGTTTATTAATAACTATTACCCATCCTGTGTATTTCCATTGAATGATAATTTAATTATAATTTCTCACACACATGATCAAAAAATTATGGGGATGATATATAGAATCTGTGTCACTTGTTGAGAGAGTGGGAGGAAATTGGAAAAAGAAATGAAGTGAGTTCGATGGTTGTGACACATGGAAATGGAGTGAAGGATGATGGTGACACATGTAGTTGGATGCATTCTTTATAAATATTAATTTTCATTCATGTTCATGGGTGTATATAAATTAAATCAACGTATGCATAAAGTATGAATATATGATTATTTTATTTCAAAAAATGCATACATACTATATGAATAATACTATATACAATATTTCACACTTAGAAAACGGTATCTCATTTTTATTGCAAAGATGTTGTTATTATGTGAAAGTGTATGATTGTGGTAAATCAATAATGAATAGTGTATTAAAATTTAATTTTACTACTATAAAATTGAAGAGTCGTGTTTTGTAGGATAAACAAATTATGAAGATACATTGGGGAAGCTATTTATCTGTGAATTTTCATCAAAACAAAATTCATATATGAATATAAAAAGGAAAGTGCAAAAATGAGTAAATCATGTTTTTCCCAAAAAAGTTTAAATGATTTCAATAATAATTTAATGGAACTCATTATAATTTTAAAAATACAAAAAGTCTGAGTATTCATTTTATACATTATTATAAAAATTGAATAATTATTGAAGATTTAGTTTTTACCAGTATACAGAACAGGCGTCGAGAAAGTTCCTTCATGTATTTTAGTAACTTTTAAAGTCATGAAAATTGTTCGGTAAGAGTAATATAAAATAAATATATCATATATGATATAGTAAATATGAATAGAGGATATTGTCTTACATAAATATATATTTTCATTGAATATGAATTTCATTTAATTCAATGTTATATAAAATAATATAGTTGATCATCCAATGGGAATTTTATATCATGCAGTTAATAGAAACACTTATTGAAATATTTGATGATATAAATTGAATTTTTTTAAATAATTAATAATATACATTTTATTGAATACCTCTGGCCTGGATTAGTTATTTTTTTCCTATGAGGTGTCTGGAAAGTCTTTAGTTTATGTCTCCTCGACTTCTTGTATATGTTTGTTTCATGTTTCATTTATAAATTTATAATTCCTCCTCAATATCCATTTTCTATATTTGTTGTATTGAATGTGAAAAACACCAAAATGGATATTCATCTTGAAGTATTATTTTCATCATTGTGCCAATATTTTCCAACTCACCCAACATCATGGAAAACACGTGATGTTGGTGTAAATAAATTGATGTTAATGTAAATAGAAAAAAGAAATCTAGTTATGTGGCATAAAAAAATTAAAATATAAAATGATATGTATGAACCATTATTTGAGAACTAATAATAAATATAATCTATTATGTAGTAAACATTATTATAAATAATTTTATGGAAATACCTAAATCATGGTGAAGTGTAATATTTGTCATAAAAAATATTCCAAATTAATGGTCACACTATTAACGCAAAAAGATTCTAGATTTTAAAAATATCTCATGTTATAGATACATCGTAGAAAAAGATTTAAGATTACATAATAGATAATTATAAAAGGTTTACATATTTTATAATGTGTTATTAGTGTGAATTTTTTCACATAGGTTTTACATTTGAGACATATTAAAACCAAATATTACACATACAAATATATATAATTCACAAAAAAATATTTTAGATTCAATAATATTGATTTCTATAAAAATTATATAATTTCATCGATATTTATGATTTTTCAGAATGTTAAACATATATTTTATGTTATATTGTAATTTTATATTAGAGAACACTGTATAAAACACTAGTTAAATATGGATAGAATAGTTTAAAACATAGATATAAAACAATTATTTTATATAATACATTTATTCTATAATTTTCTATGTTGTTTATAATACAAATTATATCATGTAATTGATTTTACATATTCATGATTGTGATAAATATATTAGTGACCAAATTGTTCCTACATTCTCCAGACCATGCATTGACTCCTAACATGTTATGGAATAAAATTTCCTAGCCCCACTGGTACACCCTTCAGTTCATGAGGCCTGAATTTGAACAGTAATGAAAAAGACTGTTTGGAAACCATCTATTCGGGTCCCATATTTCATCAAAAATTGGGTGGAACAATGCCTCCAAATATGTTCATAAAATATTGGTAGAATTACATCAATCATGACACTATATCATTCATAGATAATGTATATCATGGACATATTATAATAGAACTAATGGAAACCAATCCAAAATGTTTTTAATGAGTAGAACCAATATCGAACAGTGTGGGGAAGGATTTAGAGAGCTAGAATACATATTTTTTAAAGAAAATTAAATAGATAAGATAGAGATTGAATTATGATATTGATAAAAGTTAAAAAGGATATATTTTCAAAGATTAATATGTAATATGCATGTTCGGGATATGAAATACTCCTATAAAAATATATAGTATACCATATAAGAATAACCCAATTATTCCATATATATTAGGAATATTCATAAAAGAATATATTTTTAAAATAAATTCATAATGAAGATAAAAGGGAAGAAGAGAAGACAACACCCATTTTATGGAGATTTGAGGAAGAAGGTAGAATGAAATTTCCACAGAGGTTAATTAACCACAAAAAACAACAAAATAATACATTTTCCACGAATGAAACAAAGGTTAATTAACCACCCTTAAAAATCATGCACTTGATTCCTTATCTGGTGCATAATAATCCTTTCATCTATCCAAAGAATAAACCAAACATTGTGATATAATATTGACATATCCAGTTTTTATTATCTAAGAAATCTCTGAATATAGGAAATAAGACGTTTTAGTATATGTTCTATGACGATTATACACACAAAAATCACAGGGTCTGAGAATTTTCTTATATCATATAATTCATGTTCTAGGTGAAAGAAATCACCAAGAACTAAATGGAATAAAGGTACAGTTAATAACTAAAAGTTGAACAAATTTTAATATGGTGTTTCATGTGAATACCTTTACAAAAGATATGTATACTATATCCATTATGGGGATCAACTTTCAAGATCATGGTAAATGAAAGGTGCTATAATTTTACAATATTCTTGAAATTATTTATTCAAATGTATTCACTTGAGATGTATTTAAGAAACCCCAATTAAAACTGATTTATGATAGGTTTCCTGAATCAAGCAGTATTTTAAAATATGAATGTAAAAAATTGTAGGGATTCATAAAATAAAATATTTTTAATGAAGATTTCTAGAGTAAAAGATGATAATATCCATACATGTTTGTACTTATTTTGCTGGTTCACAGGGAGTATGAATAAGCAAAGGGGAAATTAGTGATAACGATATATGATAAGATACATACATGTTTGTATTTATTCTCAATATTTCCGCTTCCATTTCAAAACCCATTGATGCTTTGATCATTTCTCATATGACAGATCCTTATTCTAGTATAGTAGGTTATGTTAATTCTATTTATTATATAAATTATACAGTACATAGAACCAATTCTATAATGACTAATGTTTGTCTAACAACTATTACCTAGCCATATTTTCCAATATTGGAGTGTACATGAGGAGTATATCCTATTGATGGTTATTGTATTGAGCCTATTTATCATTCTAATTTTTAAAACCTGGATAGGGTGAAAGATTTATCTTCAATATCCAATATGGATGATTGGAATTCAGGGAAAGGGGATACTATTTTATTTTAGGTTCCCTGGCATTACCATGTCAATTGGTTGATAATGTTTTTGATTCATTGTGTTTTCATTTAGGCTTACTTATACCAACATTAGTTCTTATTCCTAGTTATGTTGACTTGGGAAACTCTACTACTCTTTCCCCATATTCTGCATAAGATGGGATAATCAAACCTCTTTCCTAAGCCTTGGATAGATACAAAAAACTGGTCTATCAATATTCAATTGGGTCTTGGACTAGAATTCTAGCTATGGGGATCTGATTCAAGTATTAAAATCATAAATACCTACTATTAAGAATCTTGATTGTTTCTTGTGAATCATGTTTGTCAAAGTTAAATAATTAATAATAAATTGGTAATGGTTTTACTTAAAAAAAGAGATAATCAAAGAGAAATTAATACATGCTTTAAATCCATATCAAGGAGCTATTTATTAGACATAACAATATATTTCAAGAATTCCATACCACATAAGTTGGAAAAGGTGACATTATTAGGTATGTAAATAGAATGAATATATCCCAAAAAATCCACAATATCAAAAATACAAATACTAAAAAAGAGGGCATATTTGGTTGTCATGCATGCATGTATAATGGGTAAACATACATGAACCTTCTATTTCTAACTTTCTTCATTGTTCATATAGCATATCTTCTCAAAAAAGTTTCAATGTTTCATTCAATGCAACTTGTGCAATGAATGACAACAATATATGAGAAAACAATATTTTCTATGAATCTCATTTTTTCACTAATATCATCAACATGCGAAAATACTGGTTATCCACTACCTTTAATGGCTAGTAATGTTGAAGGCTGGTTGAATTTACATAGCCCATCTATTCCACTGATACGATCAATATCAATGCTCATTGAAAATAAAAAATTACAATAGTGCATCATGTGAAGAAAATGAATGTAAATAAATCAAAAGAAGAATATAAATAAAATGACTTAAAGGAAAATTATAAATCTATTTTCTATCTTATAAAATAGTTTCATTTCATATATTCCACTTTTTCCAATAATGAAAAAATTATGGGGTCATAAATTTCATTTAGAAAAAGGGATAATACCATTATAACCTTTATATGAGTAGATCTTAATAAGTTTCATATATTTTTAGAATTATGATAAAGAGTTGAAAAGGAAAAGTAAATTTATATATCATGTCATTTATACATTCTTTCATAATCAGGCTACAATATAATCTACCTAGAGATTGAAAACATCTTCCATAAGAAGCAAACAACTCACAAATTCTTAAATCAGAAGAAAATAATATGATTATAAATTAAACCATGATGATGTCACTATTGAAATAGAATAGTACAATATAAACATGAATCAATATTGAATGACAAGGAAGAATTTAGTGTAAAAAATATATCATTAACTAAAAAAGAGATTCATCTTCAGAAAAGAGTAACGTGAATCCAGGATTAAAAAAAGAGTTTTCTTTAGTGAAGTTATTCATCTCTTTGAGGAAACAAACATAAAAATTCCATGAACTATATAAAAACTATATAAAACCATTAAGAAATATTAAACTATAGAAATAATGAACCATTAAAACTATATGGAAATAAAACAAATTATTGATGTAATTTCAAGGAGTGGTGATTGGGATGACATTAACTGAAGATAAGCATTTGGGCAGGTGATACCTCGTCTGGGTTTCGTAGGGAGTCTTTAGGGGCATCTTCTTTCTTGGACAATCTACCTTGCTTGGTATCCCTCTCTGAGAGCGAGCAGCTGTCCAGAATTCCAGACGAGAAGGAAATTAAGGAGGCCCTGGGTAGCATGCCGAAGGAGAGCGCCCCAGGCCCTGATGGTTTCCCGGCTTCTTTTTACTGTGCTGCATGGGATGTGGTGGGACCTTGTGTGGTTGAAGCCATCGGTGACTTCTTTCGGGGAGCTCCTCTGTGTAGAGGGATTGTCTCCTCGAGGGTGGTTCTGATTCCGAAGGTTAAGGATCCCACTATCTTTAGTCAGTTCAGACCCATTTGCCTATGTAACGTATCTTATAAGATCTTGGCAACAACCATTAGCAGGAGATTAGTAAATGTGATTCCAAGGCTGGTTTCTGAGGAGCAGCACGGCTTCATCCAGGGGAGGGGTATTCAGGGGGCGGTTGCGATTGCTAGTGAATTGGTTCAGGATCTGAACAAGCGAGCTGTGGGTTCTAATATGATATGGCAGGTGGATATATGCAAAGCTTATGACAAGCTAGAATGGAGTTTCATACTGCGGGTGATGAGGGGCTTCGGATTTCGAGAGTCCTTTTGTGATTTATGCTTTAGGTGCTTTGCCTCTCCATGGATCTCTATCTCTCTTCATGGCAGGTGTTTCGGTTTTTTTAAATCAGTAAGGGGGGTCCGACAAGGCGACCCACTCTCCCCCCCTCTGTTTGTACTTGCCCAGGACGCCCTATCTAGGAACCTGCAGAAGGAATCCCTGCAGGGGAGGTTGAAACCGTTTCGAGGAAGAAGGTGTTCCCTCATTGTTTCTCACCTCATGTTTGCGGACGACATCTTAATATTTACGAACGGAGGAAAGAGATCATTGAGGATACTCAAGGGAATTATGTCGCAATATGGGGAACTAAGTGGACAGGATATTAGCAGGTCCAAGAGTCATCTGTTCATCTCAAATAAGTGCCCGGATCGGAGGTGCAAAACTATTCAAGAAGACTTAGGATGCGGACAACGGCAGCTTCCCATCATGTATTTAGGAGATCCCCTGTCATGCGGAAGGATTCTGAAGTCCCACTTCAATGGCAGCGTTGATCGCATACTGGGGAGGATCTTCAACTGGAAGAATAAGTTACTCTCCTATGGAGGTAGGATCACCTTAATCAACAGCGTCCTCCTCTCGATCCCCATGCACGTCTTCGCTGTCATCCAACCACCAAAGGGAACGGTGGAGAGGATTGTTCGCATTATGACGAGTTTTCTATGGGATGCGAAAGGAGAGGGGAGATGTCACTGGGCTTCCTGGGAGAGGATGGCCCAACCTGTGGAGGAAGGAGGGGTGGGTCTTCGGGATATTGGTGGAACGATCCAGGGTCTCCAAGCTAAGCTTGCTTGGGAAGTGTTAGTGGGCAAGTCCCTCTGGGCCAAATTCTACAAGGCAAGGTACGTAGTACAGGGTGATCGACGCAGGCTCTGTATGACGGCCCTCGCCAGGTGCATCACTTCACACTTGGAGGTTCTGCATGGCCACACCAGATGGGTGATTGGCCGCAGAGATATCAGTTTCTGGGACGATGCATGGTTGGAAGAACGACTCGGTTATGAGGGATGCCCTTACCCTTCCATTTCTTTCAGGGATGCGTGTGAGGATTATGAGTTCATCCACGGGAATCTTAACCCTGCGCAGCTTCTATCCTTCAATGGCGTGGTTATGGGTGATGTGCCTGACAGGTGTTGCTTCTCTGCTTCCGGTTCGGGCCGTTTCAACTTGAACGGTTTCAGAAGAATCGCTCAGAGGGCACCTATAAGAGAAACAGTTCATAGTGGGACGTGGGGCAAGCAAATCCCGACGAGGATGAACTTCCTGCTGTGGCGAGTGCAAAACCGAGCGGTACCCACAGAGGAGAACATTATGAAGAAGGGGATCAGCATGGCCTCACGTTGTTTCTGTTGTGAGAATCCATCGGCGGAAACTACGTTGCACCTGTTCTTTCAGGGGCAGTGGGAAGTGTTCTTATGGTCTCAGTTCGCCCAGTTTAGAGCACCTGTGGACGGGATTCCTTCGGTTAGTGGTTACATTATGGTTTGGCTGTCCGCCTTGGGTAACAAGGATGAGGAACGCTCTGCAGGTTTGGTTGCTCTGATTTCCATTTGTTGGACTCTGTGGGAAGCGCGCAATCAGGTGAGGCTGGGAGGAAGGCGCTCACTGCTGGCTCTACAGGTTCGTATGAAGCTGCTTATAGTTGAGCTGGCCGGTCTCTTCAAGAAGGGCATGCATTCGGGTTTTCTGGGAAATATGGTTGAGGGACGGGGGACCCAGGCACCACAATCAGGGAGATGGTTTCGGTGGCAGCCTCCAACCAGCGGTTTAAAGCTCAATGTGGATGGCTCCTGCTCGAGGGGGATTATGAGAGGTGGTGGTCTCCTGAGGGATAGCTCGGGCTCAGTTCATATCGCTTTTAGCGCTTACTATGGACCGGGTTCTTCGTTAGGTGCGGAGTTCAGAGCCCTCCTCTCAGGTATCATTTTATGCAGAGGAAGAGGTTTGCATGTGACGGAGGTTGAATCCGATTCGGAGATTCTTGTTCGGTCCCTCAAAGGGGAATGTGATGTGCCATGGAACTTGATGTATGTTCTCAGAAGATGCAGAGTGGAGACTTATCAGGGTAAGCTGGTCCATCATGGTGTAAGGGAAACCAACTTTGCGGCAGATGTTTTGGCTAGTGGGGGAAGGCCGGAGGAGACCCTGCTTGTTTTCGACAGTCTGAATTCCCTCCCGTGTGAGTGTGTTAATGTGATCCGAAAGGATGCACTTGGTCTTCATTTTTTTCGCCCCCCGTGAATTGTTCCCCTCGGTTTTTCTCCTTTTTCAATAAAAAAAAATAATTTTCAGTCACAGATATGATCTTGATATGGAATCATCCAGAGACACTTCCATCAAAAAATAACAAAAAAAACGTTGAAATAACGGATATGATTCCTATAATATGACATAAAAAATAATACATCTACTTTTGAAACAAAAAATGACATCATTCTGTTAAAATCCATTTCGGACAGAGACATGAAGGTGATGCTAATAGGCCATGAGACTATAATGGCATGAGGAGGATAAATAAAGTGAAACATGGTGTTGTCATTGACCAATTATTAAAAAAACATATGGAAAAAATAGGATTCCAACCCATGAATGGACTGCTACGTAGAGATCCACCCCACAATCCCAAAAATGAAATGCGTGATTAAATCAGGAAAAGACCAAATAAATAATCAAGAAGATTGGATGAGATTACATATAATATATTCCAGGATTTCTAGGTTCCAACTTCAACTAAACCATCAATTCCTCATTCAAAAACATTTTATTCATCACCTAACGAACAAAAAAATAAAAAATTCAAGTATGTATTTACACATAAATCCATAAATATGAGAGTCGAAGGCCAGCCAGATCTTCCGATAGAACACAAACCTGGGTTCATTAAAATAGGGATACCTTGACTCACACTACACTATTTAAGTGTTAGGTTTCAACCATGATTGATTATGATGCTCAAATAAATGAATCCTGAGCACCAGAGATGGGAGCTGGGGACCTTCATTTCAGTCTTTAGGATATGTCCAAACAGAATCATAGAATTAAAATGAAATCTGATGAAAATGTCAAAGGTATATGAGGAGGTAGAGGGAACCTAGAAATGGGTTACCAAGCCGAGCCATTAGCTAATGCGGATATCCTCGCATTGTGATTGAGAGATTTAAACACCAAATATTTTTAAAGAACCATTAGTTAATGAAAATAGTAGTTTAATGATGAATATTGAAATCCAATCCAATTCATGGTCACTTATTTCGAATCGGAGGAGGTACTAGATAAGGAAGAGTCGTCGGTTGTGGAGAAATCATAGGTGGAGGATCCAAAGGTAGAGGAGCGAATGGCGGATCATGCAGAGGCGAAATCGCAATTAGAGAGGGGATTCAGTGAGTGGATAGAGAGTGGGTTCGGGGAGGGGAGTGGGAGATGGGATTCAGGTAGATGGGATTTGGGGAGGGGGGATTCAGATAGGGGTGTTGAAACCCTAGAGTAGGCAGAGGGGAATCAAGGAGGGGATTTGAGGTGTGGAGCGAGCAGCCGTGGTAAATCCCAATCACGGGTGGGACAGAGGGAGGTTTTTTTGGGTTTAGATGGAGGGTTACATAATCAAGAGTAATGTGGATGCATATTAAAGATACACATTACTGGTAAAATTCCAAATTTAAAATATATATAGATACATTATTTAAAAAAATTCTTCCAATTGTTAATTGTTTCCTTTCATTTGTGATTTTTTTCAGTAGAGTTATTCAAAAAATCTTTTTAATAGTCCCACAATATATAGAATTTTAGTCATTATATATTTATTATTTATATAATTTATGTACATATTTATAATCATCCATGATATGAAGATTCAAAAAATGAATCACATTTCTAAATGGATGTAGTAGTCCACACGTATGAATGAGAGACGTTATCATTTTCTATTTGGTAGAATAGTAATAAGTTAAATGAGATATTATATTTATAGTATCATATTTATTTCATAAATTTCATAAATTTTCATTATTTTTATCTTTATGACCATCCAATAAATTTAGTTATGAAAAACTAATTGCATCACTACGTGGAGATAGTAGGTCTTAGGTACGCACTAGCGATGTTTTCATTTTCTATATAATGAAAAATATATCAAAATGGTTTTAAAAATCATTATAAAAGATTATTATATTTATATATAATGTATTTATTTATTTGGGATGTGAAAAATATATTTAGTTAAATTAAAATAAAAAATAAACATGGAAGGGTCGGTAAAGATGATTACCTCTTCTTTGAGAGACCTTCTATAACTTATACCTTAAGGATTTAAAATAAATATTAAGTTAAGACCAGGGGATCTCAGAGGAGGGGAAGAAACTATGAAGTTGTTATAGAACTAATTATATTAGATCAAAGTCTCATGAATTGTTTATTAGGGGGTTATTATATTCCCTTCTATAAATGAGGGAGGGAACACACAAATAATTACAAAAAAGGTTTAAATATAGTAATTTTATTTATCAAGAATAATGAGTCAAATTTCTGAAGGATTATATATAAGAAACAATATTACTAAAATATATTCAATTTATAATAAATTTAAAATACAATTTTCCATTATTATGATTATCTCTTCGTATAACCACACAAAAAACTTTTTTTAACCATAACCATGGTAAGAAATTTTTACTATATTTACTATTTATTTTAATAAAAATTAAATTTAATTTATATAATAATATTAATTATAATGTTTTGAAATATATAACCCATTTTAAAATATTCAATTATCAAATTTGAAAAAAAAATTAATTTTATGTTCCTAAAAAGCAATGAAAACTATTTTTAGAAAATTGTTTTTTTAACCATAAAAATTGTTTTATAGAAAAATAAGGTATAATATTGACTCTACTGGGATTAATTAGATTATGGTAAATAAAGGGATACTAAATTTTATTTCAAAACAAACCAAAATCTATATTAACCATGCTTATACTTTGTATAGAAAATAACTAATAAGATTTTTTATTCGATCATAATAGTTATTTAGATTTACAAAATGTTATGTATATATTTATAAGTTCAACATAACATTTTATATTAATTATATTACATATTTAATACATATATGGTATTTTTAAAAGTTTTCATAAATCTTAATGTTATTCTTATATCATAATAACATCATAAAGTTGATATTTTTTAAAAAATTGGTATTTTTCATTATTCAACTAAAAATAAACTACTTCACAAAAAATACTCAAAATTCACCCTAATATAAATTTGACATGATGATATTATAAATTAAATTCATTTCATTGAGTCATCTAATAATGGAAAATATGTTCACTCATGTCAATAATCTGGATAAGCTATTCGTCATAAGATAAATCAAGTTCAAATTCTATTTAATCAAATGTTCTAAAATTTGCTTCTTCTGTAAGGTACTTCCATAATTAATAGATATATAACACATCATGAAAATTAGATAGTCTGGGGTCATTTCAAAATGGTAATATACAAATCAAATTATTTATCAAATTTCAAAATGCCAAATGTACCTGGGACATGGTTACTCGTTCTTGTTGAACCTTTAAACACATTTACATATAGTCACCTTTATGAAAACATGCTCTCTAACTTTAAATTCTAGATCATTCCTTTGGTTATCATAATATATCATTTTAATTCTTCCATTTTCATTAATATGATTCTAAATAGTCTTCAATTTCGTTGTTCTATCCTCCAAGAGATCCATGATTACAATCTTCCTTTCACCATCTTCATCCGAAAAATGTTGGATTATGACAGATCTTATCATACAATGCTTTTTATGGTACCTTTTTTTATATTTAATTGTTATTATTATTAAAAACGACTTCCAAAATAGTTTAAATATGGATCTGACATACCATTAATGTCAAGTGATCATGACCTCAACATGTCTTCTAATGTCAATATAATCCCTCCAAATTTTCCTTCAGTTAGTGGATGATAGGTTATGCTCAAATGAAGCTCAACGTTAAGAACCTTTTGAATGCTATTCCATAATATCAATGTAAATTTTAGATCAGGATTTGATAAAATTGAAAGAGGTATAATATAAATTCTAAAAAAATCATTCATATAGATTCACATATAGGGATATAGTGGAACATCTTCCATTATAGCGGGGAAATGCATGGACTTGATAAGTTGATCAAAAAAACCCATATACAATAATTCTCTTTTTCAGTATTTGAAAATCTATTTTAAATGATTAAATTATTATCATACATTACTACACAGTAATAGATAGAGGTTTTATGACACCTTTGGGGTGTTTTCTCTCATCCATTACCTATTGAAAAAGAAATAATCTTGATACAATGTCTTTAATTTTCTATTTTATATTATCCCATAAAAAATGTTCATTCAAATCCTTATAAATTTTGGTGATTCTATAGTTTGTATAGAAATTCAATTTCTGAGCTTTATTTAATAATTTCCTCTTATTCTTAGGTATCAATTAATCAAATAAAATATTACCAAATTTAAACACAAAATATTTATAAAAAATCCTTTAATTTACTATCATTAAAATCATTAATTTTATTTTATAAACACTTATCTTTCATGACCCAAATTCTTAATGATTAGGGAAGGGGTACCAAGATGGTGAGACCTTCCTTTCTCATGACAAAAGAGAGATATTGACCCTCAAGTCCTACCTCAAATAGGCCCTGAAGTGGAAACAAACACAAAAGGTATAATGATATCAAATAAATGGGAGTTGTTACCCTTTTTATAGAAATAAATATCGGAGATAAGATGTATCAACCTAAAAAACTCCAAGATGCATATATATATATATAAGGAAATAAATCCATCCCACATGCATGTTTTAGTAAAACTGCTAGAAATACAAGGAAAACTACAATGTAATTACCAAAATGAGAGATAAGAAACAATAAAAAACCACCCACAATGTATGAGATAGTAAGGTAAAGCATGGTATACGTAATATCCATTGAAACTAGAAAATAGTTTTATATATTTTGGGTGATCATACAAGTATACTTGGTAGGAAAGATAAAGTCACTCATGCACACGTGGTAGAGTCATACTAATTCCAGTAAGAGAATGTAGTTGAAAACAACAACACCAATAAATTAATACAAACAAACCATTATCACTAAGTAACACTCACCAAATAACACAAATTTGGTAATGTAATATAATAAGCACGTTGATATTTCTGAATCCTGAAACACTTGCCAACGGTTAACTGCTCATTCATAATGATGAACGTCTTGACTCTACCACACGCATACACAAGCCCCACTATCATGACCTTCCCACACACACCTAGTCCAAAAAAACACACCACATTCGAACACACAAACCCTTGGGCCTCAACCAAAACTCGTCTTTCCAGAAAACACATGGCCCTCATCCCGAAGAAACCTAGGAAACAAACCACCTCTAACTCAACTAGTACCATAGATCTGGTAACAAAGCTCAGGCCATTATAGCCTACTCAAAGAGTCTTGGTGATAAATTACTAGGAGAGGTAGTAGAGAATAGCCTATAACCAAGAATTCATACTCTAATTGGGATTTTGGAAAAGACACCCAACCCCATTGCAATGGGGGTGTTCGGAACACAGTGCTCAACATGGGTGGGGTGTGTATTGAAAACAAAAGGAAATACAATAATATATATAGGTACCAAAAACTATTCTAATCGTATGAGTTTTTAAAACAAACTACCAGCCCACAAAAAACATCTCTTGATGTAACCTTAAAATACAAGTATCAAAATGAAGGGTGGTAACATACCAATTGATAAAAGAACATCGCTTCACTACAAGCCATAACTCAAAACATCATTTAACCAATTTTAATTCGTTATTATCAACTCGTTTATTTATTTATTCCATCCTTACAAGGGAAACTACCAACTAATGCAAATTTTATAAGGATAAAAACCATAACAACAACTTCAAAGTTAAAAAATGAAAGAAAATGACAAAATATTCTTCAATGTTATCCCACCCAATCCATCTTAGGCAGCCCCACTGCACAACAACACCTTTCCCATCACACCCATAAGCATGAACGTGAATCAACCTAGACCTATAACCTCACATCCCAACCACTATCATTTAAATAAAATGACACAACCCAGTCCTTCAGCCCTGCTTCCCAACCACTGTCCAGATTCAGTCCCACTACATAATATGTTCATCAATCCCACAATCATTCAATCTCCTAGACTGGGTTAACATCAAACCACCCAAACATTCTCATGAACACTACCACACTCCCAACCACATCACAACATTAAAATCTTAGACACAAGGCCAAAAAGAACCACACACATCCTCCAGCCTCACCAAAAGGTAAGGATTATTCAGATTTATCAAACACTCAGCCTTTAATTCCACTTTATAAAATAGGGGATATCACATAAAAAGATAGATCATGGGGTATCCATTTATATAAAAAATTATAAATGGTTAACCAATTTCATAATCTTAATGATTTTCAGGGAGTTTCAAAAACAAGTATTCAAAATCCATACATGTGATAAAATAGAGACCACCAATGGCCAATATTTTTAGAAGGCATGCGCACAATACAATTCACATCATTGATCAATAATAACATATAAAACAAATATTTCATCATTTCATATCCAAATACCTCATCTATTACTTAATATTATCCTTTTTATATTGTTTTTACTGATATTCACAATGCAACATGACTCCACCCACCCCACATGTTGCAAAAAGAAATAGAGATGGAGAAATCCCTACCTAAAAAACCAACAAAAAACAATTCTTCCTTGTGCCTAAATTGGGGGGTCACACTAGTAGTTGTATGGACTTAAGAGAAAAATGAATAGACTTCTTAATCATAGGAAGATGACTCCATGGGTAAAAAAGGTTCTCAATGCACCAAAAGAAATCAGAAGGGTTCAAAGGATGAGAGGATTTTGGCTTTAGACAGACCAAACACTAAATCTTGGGGGAAATTGTTTCAATGGACATTAAAGAATAATCATGTCCAAGACCCACAGTTTAAGAGGAGAAAGACGTTTCAAATTTTAGTAGATAAACACCATTTGAAAGGGCTCAAAAAATCATTAAATAAGCCATTTAACTCATTTAATGTCAAAAGGGAAAAAATAGGAAAAACTGGAAAAAGATGGAAATGACTCATTAATGGGTGGGTCATCAACACGTGTCACAAACAATGGGTCACTGATGCCTAATTCAATAATACGATTCACCTACATGACCCACCGACACAACTCACCAACACCACTCACTGATGTTTGACCTACCGATTCTCGACCTACATATTCCATAAGTCACTAAATCTCTGAAAAACTAACTCCCTATGTAATCAATGTTGTGATTCACCAATGACCTAACCCACCGACTCCCTGAGTCATCGACACCCGGAGTCACTAATGAAAGCTACCAATGTGAGATACTGATTCCAACCTCCCAAAACTGATCTATCGACATGACTCCCTGATACCCAACTCACCGATGGGAAAACTAGAAATTGATAAAACTCTAGAAATGAGCTTTCGTTGCATCCCTGAACACCCCAAACACTAGATTTTCACAAAGTAATGGACTTGGGAGGTCTAGGACCTTACATCTGATACCTCTAAAACTATTCTCACACTAGATAATTAAGAACAAAACCCAAAAGAAAGGGGTCCTGAACAACCACCCCGTAAGATACCTCTCACAGAAAAACCACCTTGTTTAGTTCGGATGTAGAGTAAAACTTTGATATAAAATGACACCTCCTCCGACATGTACTACCCTAAAAACCACAAGACACCCCACATGATCAAAAACTACTCAGAGACATGAATAAGGGAATGATTTCCTTTAGGTGGAGATATTATCCTCTCTTATAGGCACAGAATCGCCCGCACGGGTTATATCACATCTCAATTAATGTGTCTTGATTTGGAATTAGGTATCCCCATTTTCACATGTTAAGAACTAATCAAACAATATGGAATATCGAAACAAACCAACTCAGAGTGAAAAAGGGTTAAATAACTACATCACAAGAAAATACACACAATCCAAACCCAAAAAAAAACTCTAGGTACTAGGCACAAATTATGTCTCTCGCTCCCATGTACTGTTATCCCAACCACCATGCCTCCACATCATGAAAACCAAAGGAAGGTTCAATCCACAGAACACCTTCCCCCAACGATCCTATAACTATTAGTTGCTCCACGTACGTCACGTCTTCTTTGATATCCAACTCTCCCTAGTCGATGACATGGGAGTAATCATGAAGATATTCATGATTCTGGGAGACATGAAAGACATATTGGATTCTTCACATCTACATTGGAAACTCCACCAGTTATGCCACCTCACCAACTCATCTCAACACCTAAAAAGGTATGATGAACCTGGGAGAAAGTTTATTGCCTCTACCAAACATCTACGGCCCACATCAAGGGGAAACATTCAAGAACACGTGGTACCAAACCTAAGACTCCAAGGGCCTTCTCCTATGACCAGCATAAGACCTCTTCCTATAATGTGAAACCTCCATCCTTTCACAGGGAAGCTTCACCTTCTCATTCATAATATTCACCTTGTCTATATCAAGAAAAACTTTCCCCCTATCTTTTATCCATCACAAGGGTGAATGACATGGTCTTCCACAAAAATCCTCAAATGTAGCCATGCCTATGGAAGAGTTATTGATATTATTTTAAGAGAACTATAACAAGGGAAATTGTCATACCCACTATCTTCCAATTCCTAGAACACATTCCCACAACATGTACTCAAATGTCTGAATGGTCTTGTATATCTTCCCATCGGTATGAGGGTAAAAAAGAAATGCTCATGCAAAACTGAGTGCTAAAAGCATGATGAAATCCCCTCTATACACGTGAGGTAAAATACATATTTTGATATGAGATGATATATTTTGTAACTCCTAGAAACTATGCCACCCCATCCATTTAACTTCTCACAATGGCATCAACTACACCTGACTCATTAATCGCTAAGAAGTGATAAGATTTCATCAGTTGATCCACTACTACCCAGATTGCATAGCATCCTCCCTAATCCCTAGGTAATCTTATGATGAATTCCAACGATATGTCATCCCCCTCACACTCAAGGATATATAAGGGATGCATAAGACCACTAGGAACATGGTTCACAGACTTTACCTTCTGGCACACTATAAATTATTCTACATACTCTACCACTGCTCGCTTCCTCCCGGACAGCTAGAATTGTTACCTCAAGCCTCAGTACATCATGGAAACTCTCGGGTATACCTCTAGGGTGATCTATGAAACTCATAGAGAAATCTCTCAAACATCTCCACTATAAAAAATGGATTCCAAGGGAACATCATCTGATTCTGACCAACCTCTGGCCATCCCTCCAGAGCTTCACCTGGTCAACATGATCACGCATCACCTTAGCCTTTGGGTCTCCCCATTGAGACACCTACACCTTCATCCTCAGAGAAGACCGAACCAACATCTGAAAAAGGTATCCTCTATCGTTATCCATCCATGCGTCTAAGTGCAAGGAATCCAAATCATCCATCACCTTTCAAAAATCTATAGATTCCCTAACTATCTTCTTCCATGACTTCTTACTAATGAAATCAGCCAAAACATTTCCCTTCCATAAGGGGTAAGTGATCTTTGAACCGTAATCCTGGAAAAACTCCACCCACGTCCATTGTCACAATTTCATATCCTTCTGAGAAGAGACATACCTCAGGATCTTGTGATCTATGAACACCAAAAAATGATCTCCAAATAAGTAATTCTTCCACAACATTAGTGTGAACACAACTACTGAAACCTCCAAATCATAGGTGTCATAGTTTCATTCATGGGGATGAAACTACCTATACTCGTATGATATCACTCCCAGTTACTTCATTATCACACACCCCTATCCTAGAGGGGAATAATTGTAAAACAAATCTAACATCACCCCTTCTTATGGAAACCAGAGAACTGTGGCACGAAACAACTTCCCCATCAGATGGCCAAAGGCTGTCGGACACTTCTCTCTCCACACAAATGCATGGAATTTTGTAGTCAGAGTATTCAATAGAGCTACTACTTGAGATAAATTTGGTATGAACCTCTGGTAATAGCCTTTAAGAATGAGAAAACTTTTAAACAGTGCTACATTATTGGGTGATTATCAAGAAACAACTTCATCAACCTTCGATGGGTCTGCTGCTACACCCAAATAAGACACCACATGTTCAAGGAAGTGGACCTCCCATGTACAAATCATACACATAGAAAGCTTTCCATGTAGATGGTGACATTAGAGAACATCCAAGATAGTCCAGAAAATCTTGGTATGCTCATCATCTAGAGTTTAGTAAATTAGGATTCTATCGATGGAAATGATAAAGAACCAGTCCAGGAACTCATGGAAGACAGAGTTCATAAGTCTCATGAACACGACTGGTGTATTTGTAACACTGAACAACATAACCATGAACATGAAGTTCTTGTAACTATAAAATACATAAGTATTTGGGATTTCACCATCAACTCGTGACACCCATACCACAAATTGATCAAATAAAACTACGTTTCTCCCCTATTTTTTTCAAAAATATCATCTATCCTCAGGAGAGGTAAACGGTTCATGACCGTCACCTGATTTATCCTCTGGTAGACTGTAAAAAGCCTCATCCTACTACCTCACTTTTTCAAAAAAAAGACCGAAGAACCCCACAGAGACACACTAGTCCAGATAAATTCCTTCTTCATTAGATCATCAATCTAGATCTAAAACTCCTGCAGATCAGAAGGTTCCATATCATAAGAATCCATCAAAATTGTCCTAGCCTCGGGTAGTAATTCTATCATAAACTCAACATCACATCAAAGGGGTAGAGTCGCAACCCCCTTAGAAAAAACACCAAATAATTCCCCCAACAACTTTAGGAAAGACCTCCATCTCAGCATCCACTAATTCCATTTATAGTTTGGCCAACAAGAAAATAAGAGGATTTATACATTGACTTCCCATCAGACAACTCCTCCCACCAATTAAAGCCACACATTTTTCATCCACACATGAGAACATGAATCTTATCTGGAAGAATTTGATAACAATATGCACAGTGTACAACCATTCGATGCCATGGATAACACAGTATGGATTCATCTGTAGAATTAGGTGATCCCCACTGGATTGGTGCAGCCCCGGCCTTAGTCTACATCCCCAAAAAACATCAAGAGAGATGTTCTGACCTCCTACGAGTATACTCAACACCAGGGGAATGAAAATTCTCTTTATATCTAGACCCACAACATGGGAAATAATATGTACAACAAAGGAGTGTCAATATCCTAAATCAAAAAAGGTGAAAATAAGAGTATTGAACAAATGATAGAACCTTGAATGATCTCTGACCCTATTTGAACTTCTTCTTCTACAGCATGTAACTTCCCAATCCTAGGTCATATTCTCCTTAGTTTTTGGCCACCTCAACAACCACACACTAGTCGAGGTCGATGAGGAATTTTTAAAGGTTTGCCTCCACCTTCCTTATCTCCACCTGGTGGAGTGGGAGACTACTATCACTACTACTGGAAGGGCCTGGCTAGACACTGCTATTCAGGTGGGCACTAAACCTACCCACCTCCACCATACTAAGATAAAAATATACACTAACTATGAAGGTGACCATGACCAACCTAATCAAAACACAACAACCCCAAGCCTGTGGAAAAATAATGAGGATCAGAAGGTCAGAATTGGAATGGTTGTGGTTAGCTCCCCACTGGCCAAAATCTTGAAGGCCTTGATGCTAGAGACGTGCTACTGATAGCCTTCCCTTTTGAATAAATTGGTTGGTTCCCCTCTCAAAGTAAATATCCTATCAAGTCTATTCTTTACACTACCTCATCCTTCTTATTAACCTCTAATTATGTCGGTAGGATTAATGGAGTAACTGCATACTGAAGGGAAGGACAAAGGACCTCTTCTAAGCATCTCACCCAAGACTCCTCGTACAAAAAAATATCTGAAGCAAAACATAATAGATCCTTGAACATGATCCCTATTTCCCTCACCAATATACTACCCTACTATAGGGATAATAGCTCATATTTCTTCTCAACCTTTATCAGCAATGATTGTAATTCTTCCCATAACTCCTTCCCAAAGTTAGCCCATGAAACATCAGCATCTATCCCCTCCCCGAGGTATAATTTACATTACTGATGCACTAATCCCCTCATCAGAATCATTTCCTAGTGAACCCAGTACTCTTTCAGATCCCAGATCATGATGAAAGTGATCACCAGCTCCTCAACCCTACTCTATCTCTTCATGTCCAAGACACTACCCTCATACTTTCTTAGAGTCTACCGCTAGAAGTCATGAAGTGTCTTTCTACACTGATTGTCCTCCTCCTATAGATCAACCATCCACTTATCAGCCCGATTGGTCTGCTGAGTCTCCACTTCCTGAACCACTCCTTGATGGAGACCGGGTGCCATAGCTAAAGGGAAAACAAATAATTCCTAAGCCCTAGTAGTATAAAATTTATTTTGGATTCATTTTAACTCAATGTTCATTTTAATTTCACAAGGATTTCCAAAGAAACAAGAACAAAAGTAATAATGATGCATGTACATTTCCTAGTGTCTCTACCCAGCAATCTCCGTAGCCTCACTGGGTCATTTTTTAGGCTTAGAGTCTGTGAATCTAATCACATAGGACTAAAATCATATTCCCTATCTGGTCTTCCATCGCCATTTTCATGCACTAATATCATCTAACGATATTTCTCTACGAACCCATGCAATCCTCACTATGCCAAACTCAAAACTCTATCTTATCTTTCAAACATAAGTTTTGATACCATTCTTTCAGGACCAGCCTTCCTCAAGATGAGGGAAGGGATAACATGATATAGAGACCATCCTTCTTGAAAATGAAAGATATATAATGACCCTAGAATACTACCTCCAAAATGCCCTAGGGTGCGAACCAGCACCAATGGTATATAAATCTTACAAAAATGGAAATCATTACCCTTTTTATAGTAACCATGATCGTAGATAAGATGTATCAACATCAAAAAACACAAATATATATATATATATATAAGGAAACCAGAATCCATCCCACATGCATATTTACTTAAAAATATGATAAATACAATGAAAACTCCAAAATAATTACCAAAAATAAAGCTAAGCAGTAATACAACAACATCCCCCAATGTCTGATCTAGTAAGGTCCATCATGGTCCTCGAAATATCACATGAAACCTGAAAATTGTTTTATATATGTATGGTGAGCATACATTTATACTAAGTAAGAAAATCCAAAGTCACATGCTCACAAGTGGGAGAGGTAAACAGATACCCCTATGAAAAAATAGTAGAAGAAAACAGCACCTATCAATGAATACTAACTACATAGTCTCACCATGTAACACTCACCATATAACGCAAATCAATTAATATAATATAATAAGAACATAGATATTTGGGTACCCTGCACCACTTCCCACTGGTCAACTACTCATGCCTCACAAACAACGTCGTGATGCTACCATATTATTCTATAAGCCCCATTGTCGCAACCTTTCCAGACACACCTGGGGCACAAACCAAACCACATTCCTACCTACAGACAACTAGGCCTCAACCCCAACACATATTTACCAAAAACACCAGGGCCTCTTCCCAATGACACTTGGGAAACAAACCACCTCTCACACAACCAGTAACATTGATATGGTAACAAAACTCAAGACATTACATCCTTCTCAAAGAGTCATGGTAGATAAATTTCTATAAGTGGGAGAAGAGAAGATCCAATAACCATCCATCCATCCTCCCACCAAGATGATGGGAAAGACACCCTCCCCCCATTTCAATGGGGGTGTTTGACACATAATGCTCAACATGGTTGGGGTTTGTATAGAAAACACATGTAACAACAAGTATATATTTAGGTAACAAAAACTCATCCCAACATATGGATATTAAAAAAAAACTACCAGCCCATAAAAATTATTCTTTTTTCACCTTTAAATGCAAGTATCAAAATGAAAAATGGTCACTTCCCAATTGACAAAATAATGTCGCTTCACTACATTCCACAACTCAAAACATCATTTAACTAGTTTTCATTTTGCATTATCAATTAATTTACCTATTTATTCCATCCCTACCCGGGAAAATACTAGAAATTGAAAACGTTATATGGTGAAATAAATAGACTAACCACTCACAAGCCAAAAAAATAAAGAATATTTCTACAACATTCTTTAATGTTATCCTGCCCAATCCATCCTCGATATCCATACTACAGAGAATCACCATGACCAACACATCCATAAACATGAACATGAAAAAACCTAATGCTACATCTCCACTGCCAAACCACTATCCTTTACATGAACATTACACAACCCAGTCTTATAGCCCAACCACCCATCAACTTCCTCGATGTACTACCACTACATAAAAAGATCATCCATTCCACAATCTATCAATCCCTAAGCCAGAGATACCATCACACCACTTGTACCTCCCCACATAGACAACCACACTCCCATCCAAAACACCACATGAAAATCAAATACACAAGGCCCAACAAAACCATGCACAACACACACCCATAGCACAAGGAAAGGTTTATTCAGATTTAAAAAAACCCTCGTTATCTAATTCCACTTGATAAAACATGGTTTATCATAGAAAAATTTTGATCCTGTGGAATCCATTTATTTAATAGAATAGAAGTTTTTAACCAATTTCATAATAATACAGACGTTCAAGGAGTATCAACAAAAAGTATTCACAATCCATAAAAGTTCCCAAACAAATACCACCAACGAAAATTATTTTCAGAAGGCATAGGCACAACATGATTCATAACATGGATCAATAATAACATATAGAACAAAGCGATCATCATTATTCATCCAAAACCCTCATCTATTACATCATATTATATTTTTTAAATTAGTTTCAATGGTATTCATAAGGGAATATAATTACAACCACCTTGAATGATTCCCAAAAGAAAGAGAGAAGAATAAATCCATACATGGAACAATTGACAACCAATGATTCTTCCTTGCACCAAAACAGGGGTTCACGTGAGTAGTAGGAAAGACTTTGGGGATAATCAAATAGAAAACTCTGTGGCGAAAACAGGTTCTTGGTGCGCTAAGAGAAAGTATATGGATTCAAAGAATGAAAGTATTTGGGTTTTCAAAAAGTCCAGGTCCTAAATCTACGGGGAAACTATTTCCTAGGCTATTAAAGTCAGATCATGATAATGACCATGTGGTTTTGGAGTCAAGGGATGATTCAGGTTTTTAAGACACAAATACCATTTGAAACAGTACAGTAACTCATTAAATATAGAATCTATTGCATTTAACATCAAAAGGGCCGAAACTTGAAAACCTAGAAAAAGATGGAAATGACTCGCTGATGGGTGAGTCATCAACACAAGCAACCGACAGTGAGTCATCGATGCCTGACACACCGATACAAGTCATCGAAATGAACCCCTGACCCCACTCACAAATGACACTCACCAACACTGGATCTACTGATGTTTGACCTATCAACACCTTGAGTCATCGATGCCTTGACCTATCAACACCCCAAGTCACTGTCACTTTGATTCACTGATTCCCTGAGTCACCGACGCCCAGAGTCACTGATGCCCTGACCCACCGATGCCCTAAGTCACTGATTCCCAGAGTCATTGATGTTGGGATACTAATGAAAGCTCCCAACACCAAACTAATGATGATGATCTACCAACATGTCCCACCGACACCCAACTCACCGATGGAAAAACTGGAAATTTGGAAATTTCAAGAAATGATCTATTGTTTCCTCCCAGAACACCCCAAACACTAGATTTTGAAAAGGTAATGGAACTGGGAGGTTCAAGCCATTACATTATCATTGAGATGTAAAATTTTAATTGTTTATAATAAATATGGTTTGGAAATATTGTAGAAAATGATAAGTTTTTTCACTTACCTAATAATTCCACTATCCATATTTACTTAGTCACAGAATAATGAATCCTTTCCAAAACACATTTTATTTTGAAATCCATGATCCTTCACACCCACTACAGTAGCTGCATTATTATCTTTACAAGGGTGGTAATGTATTAAAAAATCATAATCCTTAAGTATAAATTACCATATCCTATTCTTCGTTTTGAGATTGTTCTATGAAAATATGTATTTAAATTTCATTTTATCCATATATATATCACATTTTTTCACCATAGAGAAAATCGCTCAATATATTCATAGAAACAAATACTTCTTTCAACTCAAGATCATTTTTTAGGTAGTTATATTCATGGATATTTAACTTTTTTGATTCTTAATAAATAACATTAACATTTTATATAAAAAAACATATAAGTCCTTTCTTTGATGTGTCACTATATATCATGAATATATCCCCTTCATATAGAAATGTAAAAACCAAAGAATTGATCAACCTACTATTTAATTCTTTAAAATATTGTTTAAATTACACTATCCATAAGAACATAACCCATTTACATGTCATTGTGCCTACTGAGATTGATAATTGAAAAAAAATCAACAAATACAGATAATAAATAGATAGTCTATGGAATATATGTAAAAATGTGTTTTTTTCTACATAAGACATTATTTTACTGCCATTGTCTTTGAATGATGAACTAATATTTTAAACATAGAGACAATATGTCCTAGAAAATGATATTCCTAAAAATAAAATTCAAAATTTATAAATTTTCCATATAAATCTATTTCCATAAGAGTACTAATGATGATTTTGAAATGAATCTTATGATATACATAACATTCAGATTATACCAAGATATTTTCAACAAATAACCCAATGAAATTATCAAGATGCTACTCAAACACCATTAAAATTTAATACATAAAACTAAAGGTTGAATTTGTTAGTAGAAATATAATTATTATAAATTAAAAAAGACTATACCTAATATAAAATTATATATTTGGAATATCATCATTAATTACATACAATTCATGATACTAGGAATAATGATCAATCTTCAAAAAATATTTAGCTCCTTTATAATGATCAGAAAAGTCATAAATTTGTGGATCAGGATACTTTTTTTTCATAGAAATGGGATTTTTCTCCTATAACCAGTTCACTACAACATTTTGTCATCCTTACTTTTCAAAAACATAATAGGTTTTACCTAAGGAGAAACACATGGGCATATAATCTTGTTATCACATAACTCTTTCTATTTTTTCTTTGGCTCCACCATCTTCATTGTGTACATTCTATAGGGAGTCTTCAATATATATTTTTTATCAGGTATCAGTTCAACCGAAAAATAAACTTCAAGAATAATTGTATGTTCGGGTAGTTATTAAAGAATCACATAAAATTATACTTCCATAAAAAGAAGATATTATATCCTAGGGTAATCGCTTCCATCCATAGGTTGTGTCTACACTTATTCCCCAAAACATTCATTTAGTATAACTACTGTGGGTGGATCTTGGAATTATTCAGATAACTATTTATCTATAATAAAGATAATTAATTCTAAATATTTTTTAAAAATCATGTTATCCTACTCCTGCCAATAAATATTTTAATTATAAATTGAAATCCAATCCACACCAATGATAATATCAATGTCTATCATAGTTATATTAATAATATTTTCGAATAGGGTATGAATATGCATTAGAATTGGGATTTAATTAAATATCTTTATTTAATTAATATTTCCATTATGTTACCTTATTGATAACTACCTTTTTAGGGTGATAGAAATATATTTAATTTTATTGGTAAACATGGAAGATATAATGGACCAAAAGGATCCAGAATCGAATAATGAATTAGATAAATGTGAAGTTATGATAAAAGTACTTCCCCCCACTTAAAAAAGGAACTTTAAATTTGGATATAATAATCTCATAATATTGGCATTATCCCTTTATCATCTTATGTGGTATGTTACCTTAACATTTGGGTAATTAGATGAAATTGATCCCCATATTTTTATAGTTAAATTATTATATTTTGATGGCTTCTCACATATCCATTCATTGATGTCTATGATGGCCTTATTCTATATACTTAAAGAAAAAATTCTCACTAAAATCATGTAATAGGGTGTTTCCTTCTATAAGTATCACATTTGGAACTTTCGACCACTCATTTCTTCCCCTTATCTATTTTTTTATCAAGTGTGCAACCACCTTATTATTCTCTTGTTTTAAATTGAATTCAGAAGTCTTAGATAAGTATTTCTATGTTTTGATAACACATGACATTGTGTCCTCATGTGATCCTAATTTTTAGGATAATAGTTTCTTTTAATTGATTGAATTTATCAAATAAAAGAAACTGCCAATATTAATATTTGGATTATGTATGTAGTTCATAACATTCCCTTCTAATCTAATAAAATTTCATTTATACCAAATAGTATTTCATTATTGCTTTAGTCAAAGAATAAGTAATTTTCTCTCAATACCATGTCACTATTTTTGATGAAAATAATTTTCAAGGAATCATACCTCACTCTATGATCACAATTTTATACATATAATTAGTATTTTGAATAAATTACCAACAGTGATCCACATCCACTAAGAGATCTTAAAATTTTATATAAACCTCCCCATTCCATTATCTTCTAAAGTGAGAAATATTTTTCTATGGAACATATCTTTTTTTCTGAAACTAAATGAATTTTGGTTCCATTGAATGATAGAGTTGTTATCATAAAAAATAGTGTAGCATTATTACACAACATCTTGGATCTATAAGCTTTTCCATACATGAGATGTTTTTGTCATAACTTGAATCAACTTCCCCAATATATTTATAATTAATTCAACACAAAAACAATATTTATTCCCTTTTCCAACAGGTAAATAATTTCATATATTTTATTCATTGATGTTATTTATAATCATTCATAAATTTTATTTTTATAAATATCTCCCAACACTAAATTTTATTATAAAATTATAAATCATAATTTATAATTCTGATGATGTTGAATTACATCTTATAAATTGGAAATTCATACATAGATAATCTCAAAATCATAATCTTAGTGTCATGAGGAATATCTTAAAATCAAAAAAATATTTTCAAATATTTCATTATGGTTTGAATACTTTTTTGAATCAACCAATGAATATCCTTCAATAGCATATATGCAGGAGTGTAGTAATATTCCCACTCATCATGCACAAATCAAGATTTGAGTTAATACCCAATCATACCCATTTAGAGTTTTCCCCCTAGGTATATCAATTCCATTGTAGAAGCAAATTGATAGTATACAGACATAGATGAATTTTTAGGAAAACCACACAATATCTACTTTAACAAAATGTTATGATATTATCTAATACATAGACTTATCTTGAGAGTATATCATGGGATTATGTTAGATAATCCATGTTTTCCTAAATTTAGTTTCCAAAGTTTATAATAAAATTACTCTACTACAAACTATAACAACCTATATCCTAGTATCCTAGAGATAGTGGTTACGTTATTAAATTGGAACTAGATACAAGTGATCACATTTTGGTGGGTATAGTGATTTTATATTCACAGAAAACTAGATACATTATTGAATCTCACGTTACATTTGAAAACAAAAAATAAAAAAATATTTTTTCTGTTTAGAAAATTATTTTTACCCATAGAATATACTTTCTTATAAATCAATTTTATCTTCCTAAAATCGTAGGTAAAATAAAAAAAATAAATTGGTGAGCTCAAATTCTCATTAAGGGAATTTTTCTAACAGAAGCTATCATACAATAAATAATGAATTGATAATGTGGTATAAATAAATGGTGATAAAATAATTATATATAAAAAATCCATGGTCTTGAAACTTATGTAAGGATAACATAAATATTTTAATAATTACATGGTCATGAAGAACTAATTTCATAACTATTGAATTCATAATATCATACATCATAAACTTATCATCAAGGAATCATTCCAATACATCATATATAAATTGATAAAGCATAAGCGAGATACTCGACATTTTTTTCTCATGAGTCCTACCAATTAATTTATGGTACTTTGTATCCCATTCCCCACAAATCAATTAATAATTATAAAGAATTTATCATATTAATAAAATATAAAAATTAATCAACAATCCTCAATAATCAATAACTATAATTACTAAAATAAGTAGTATAAAAAATATCAATACACTCTGCATTCAAAATGATCATATTAATTCCATAAAAATATGGTGGATGGTATAATTTTAGTATAACCTCAGTAAATAAGAAGATTAATTAAATTATATTGACATAGATAAAAAACATTGAAAAGACAATTGTATCATTTCTTCAGGAAAATAAACTTTTCATTTTGAAATTAGTTATTTAAAATCTAAATTCTTCCAATAAAATTAGGGAAATATTTTTTTTGAAAATAATTGTGGACACATTTAAATAAATATTTAAAACAAATAGTGTTAATTATGATGGGAAAATCCATTCTTTCAGTTAATATAAAAACGATTTATTTGTTCACACCATTGGTAAAAAGTTCCTTGTTCAAAAAACTACAAGAAGATTCCATTTTAGAAATAATAATATAAATAAATACATGGGAATTTATTTTAATCCATCATTTAATAATATTAAAAACTTTCTTGAAAATTATTTAAAAGAGATATGGGTATTCAAGAAAACAATTTTTGGTGTAATAGAAAAACAAAACCAGTTTTCTTCAAAAACATTATTTCAAAATTTTGCGAAAATGGAGAGAGTAAAATTGAAGGAAGAAATAAAATTATGATAAATAACTTGTATATAATAAAATATATGCAGGTTTATATAAAAATATCATACAATTCACCAAATTAAAACTTAAAAAAAATAATCTATAATAAAGATGAGATTGTGAAATAAACCCATATCTCATGTGTGACTTGCATCACAAGTGATTTTATCCTCCTATATAACAAATTTGAATTTACTATAATTTTATAATTTATCCATATACATTCTTATAATATCATATATGGTGTATTAATAATATTTCAATGTAGTTTTATTAATATTTCTTCATTAAAATTTACCTTTTCAAGTGTTAACTGTTTTGTTTTTCGTGAATGTTTTTGTTGGGTAGTATCGATCCTTGAATATTTAACTTGGTAAAATCATTTAAAAATGTTAATAATGATATAAATATAATATATGTTAGTTATGTATATTTTTATAGTCACTCATGAATGGTAGACTTGAAAAATGAATCACACAATTTCATGTAGGTGGAAGCCAACACATTTCTACGATCGATATCATTATTTTCTAATGGGTGTAAGGATAAGTAGGTAGATGATATATTATATTTTTCTATTTATAATTATTCCATAAATATAATATATATATACATATATTCCTTATTTATATAGGTATACCTATCCATGTAAAGTGGGAATTAAAAATGAATTACACTACAATGTGAAGATGGTAGGTTGTAGGTACGCACGAGTGATGTATTTATTTTCTATAGGATAAAATATTTATAAAATTTCTATCTGATAATCATAATAATTTATCTATATATTTATTTTAATGGATTAATTATTTTATTATGTTTACATAGAATAATAAATTAACTTCAAATAGTCAGTAAATTTGATTACTAACTATTTGAGAGATGTCCTTAGACATACAGATTAACACATCAAATATTAGTCTTAAAAATAGACTAGGGGATCTAGGAGGAAGGGAAGGAGTATAAGAAGTTATTAGTGTAGGTATTTTCTGATAAAAAGGATGAATGTTTTTTAATAGTGGAGTAGGGTAAGTTCCCTTTTATAAGTGAGGGATAGGACAAACATGGAATTACATTATGATTTATATAAAATTAGTGTATTTTTCAATTATAATGCTTCCAAAATACTAAATATTCAAAGAAATATAAAATATGGCCTAAATATATTCCAACTCTAAGGATTATACAAGTTTATGAGTAATTAATACATATATATCTAAGTTTAAACCCTAGTAAACTAGTTTTAAATTTAACCATAGTGAAAAATATTTACCATTTTTACAATTCATTATGAAAAAAAATTAAGTTAAAATTATTAAATAATATTAAATATTATTATTCTAAATGTTTAATAAATTTTAAAATATTCAATTTTTAGAATTTTTAAAAAATTAATTTTTATATAAGTGGGGAAAACGCAATGAAAATAATTTTTAGAAAAATGTTTGTTTCAAGGATAAAATTGATTATCCAAAAATTTAAAGTATAAAACTTGTTCTAGTGGAATTAATTAGATTATATTAAATATATGAATTTTTTTTATTTCAAACCAAATCAACAATAAAAGTAATATTTTGTATACTTGATTAAGAAAAAATAATAAAAAAACTTATTTATAATACAATATTAGTACAATAATGATTTTGATTATCCCTGAAGTGTATGTGTAAGTGGTTTGTAAAGATGTCATTATTGAAGTGATTTTCATAGTTAAGTTTTAGAGATAAGGTATTCTACCCAATTGGGTTTCATTGAGATTTTGATAGTCAGGGATTATCAGAGGTGATAATATAAGAATATATATTTATAATACATTTTATTTCATGATTTTATAAATAAAAAACTATATAATAAAATCTGAAAAAATTGATAGGTCTAGTTTCTTATGGAAATTATATAAATAAATAATTAAAAATAAATAAATATGAAAATAATTATTTAAAACTCCATAATGTTCTCTCATCTTCCATTGACCTTTAATACTACATAAGATAACATAGGTATATACAAAATGAAAGGATGAGATATAAATCACAGTAAGGTTATAATGAAATAATTGAATGATGATAAATAATACATGTGATACAAGAGGTATTCATGATTAAATAAAGAGGTTATAATCATGCATAATCACATGGAGGCATGGAATGATAAAATGACATCATAAAATCATGGTATCATTAGAATGGGAAAAAATATAAAACAATACATCATAAACATAAGTCAAGTTTAATCACCAAGACCTCATAAAATACCATTCTTATATTAAATAACTATTCTCCATACATGGTATTTCATGATATGTAAACATTACCCAATGTGTTGGAGAGCTATCAGGGTGCACCCTTAACTTGTATAACTTTATGTGTCCCACATAAATCATTATACATTAGAAAATATTTCATAGTTTTAATCCCACGAATAAGGAATGTGGGTTGAATATATTTAGGTTCCCAATAAATAATTTATATTTATATCTAGGTGAATAACCATGAATGAATACAGGGTTGGGTATTCACAACATAAGGGAATGTCATAATAAATCAAGGGATAATTTTCTACACCATCACTGATGTACTAAATAGTTCATGGAGGAGATAAATGAGAGAGGAAGGTATTACCTAATTATTTAGAAAAAAATTGATATTAATTTAATGTTAATATACCAAATACAACCCAATAAATTGATAATCCAAAGGCTTATTACAAAGTAATTTCATGAATAGAAAAGGCGAAGAGAAACCCTTACCTTGAGAGGTTTCTTCTTAAATATTCGGAGAAGATATAAAAAACATAAGAAACTATTTGGGAGGTATTTAGAGAAATAAAATGGGTGGAAATTAATTCATAATGAATTTTGATTGTAGAGTAATTGGATACTGGATGGGTATTTGTAGCAAAGGAGTAGGAATTTTTAATAATCTCTAAACATATGATTTGGACACCTGGTTAAAAAATACAAACCTATTATCATTAATAAGGTTTTTGGACCTGGAATTTTCCTTGGAGTAGTGGTTTTTTATATTTTATTAGTTTAGTAACTGAACTAATTAAAATAGTATTATTCATGATGTGAAAGTGACTCATGTTCTTAAATAATTATTTTTAAATTCATAAAATAACCTTTATGTTTTGGAAGCCGCTTTATAGGCTTGTGAAAACAGTATTATTATATTAAATTTATTTATTTTAATTAAAAACACTACTTTAAGTTGATGAAACCATTTAGATCATTTATTACATATATTCTAGGTTATTATTATTTCATAAATATTTTAGTACACTCATACCGTATTAAATATTTACCCACAAAAATCGGTTCTCAGAACATTATGAAAAAATTGGAATTTTTTAATTTTTACAAGATAAATTTTAAAAATAAAAATTATTTTATCAATATTATTTTTTAACTATGATAAATTAACATTAAATGAAACTAATTTTTTTATTTAAAAACAATATTTTTTTTGCATAATCAACTATTTGACCCTTATGATAATAACATATGGAATCATAAACTACTATTTTCATTTATATTTAAATATATAGTATTTTATAACACTAGTTTATGAAAATAAATTCTATTTAAAAAAATTGATGTTCTCATTAAAGATTATTTTAATTTAAATTAAATAATTTATAAAAAAATTATGGCTCTTTTGTATCCAAACATCCATTAATCGTATTTATCTTATAATTGTATGTATTTTTTTAAATAAACTAAAAATTAAAATGTTATTAAATGAACCATTGTTTCACTTATAAAATGAAAATTACACCATTATAATACTAAGGTCTTCATACATAACTCCAAATTACACCATCATATTCCCTATGCGTAACATATACGATGGTGATACTTTCATGGGGTGGTCCAGTGAATATAGATTGGGTGGTGATATTTATAATCTTGGACTTATCCCATAAATGGTTTCATTAAATTATAATTTAGATCTGGTAAAGGAACAACCGTAGTAATGTCATATCCCTCAGAATTCTAGATTAATGAACCTTAGAAGGTAAGATCAATCTAGTTTAGGATATATCTTCTTCCTTCTTCTTCAATTATATTTTATTATTAACCTATATATACTGATATTAATTGTCACTTTATAATATCTATATTACCATCAGTCATAAATATTAGTGTTAATAATAATGAATAGTCACATTATTTTTATGTTTTATAATGATCCAAAAAAATAATGAATTGTCGTGAATAAATTAAACTTTACTAAATATGAAACATATTCAATTAGAATGTAAATTAAATTTATAAATTTTTGGTTTATTACATTCTTCACCCCATAAAAAATATATAATGCAAAATTTTATTAAAAGACCAAAAATATATGATGGAACTTTTATTTTATCCCCTCTTCAGGTTCCCTTGTTCCTCTTTAATAATAAGGTTCTTCCATAGTAATTTTATTAGGTATGTTTTTTTGTTTCATTGAACTTTATCTCTTTTATCCAATATCTCCATTTTTGACTACTTGTATGAAATATCATTCTCAACAATAACGAATATGTATTTAATATGTTAAGGGGGTCTAATATATACTTCCTCCTGGGGGATACATGGAACATATTATGTTCTTCAGAAATATTATGTGTGGTTTTTAGTAGATATTCCATACCTATAATGTGATCAATAATTTCAATATGGTTTATGTATCTAGAAGATATCATTCGATTATTCCTAAACCTCATTACTTTATTTCTTTGTGATATATGTATTAACACATTGTCTCCTCCCTCAAAATTATATCCCATTGATGATTTTTAACATATATTTTCAATTAAATTTTTTGTATTTTCACATATTTATCAATAAATTTGATCTTATATTTTATATATTTAATAATATCAGGTCTTATAATTTTCCTTTCTATGACTTCAACCCTATCATATTATAGTCTTACACCTATTCATATAAAGGTATCATAAGGTGTCATTTAAAGTCGATAATATAAATTTTTATATATTTTGAATCTACCATTGGAATGTGTTTATCGTAATATCCTTTGAAATAAATTAAACAAGATATCATAAATTCATATAGATTTTTAATGTTTCATTTAGAATATAAAACATTCCGATGGGGTGAGTTATTGCTAATAATTATCTCTATATTCAATGCCAATTGAATACTTCTGCAGAACCTCAAGGTATACTTTAGATCTTGGTATGAAAAAAATGGATTGTGGAACATCATGTGGTCTTACCACTTATCTTATATATATATCTTATTGGTTTTCTAAGGAGATAAATCCACCCATATGTAAATTAAATTCATTTTATTTGAAAGTTGATCAACCCCAACCCAAACACCGCTACGACCTTTAGATGTCATGAGGTGTCATTTGAAAAAATATATGGTGTTTTTTTCCTATTTCCATATAGGTATTGGTAATTATTTCATAACTCCAATAGAATAATATCAGTAATATATAAAATTTTAACATACAAACCATCATGATAAAAACTCTATAATTTTCCTCTTCCCATTATCCCACCTAAAGATTTATGTTATATCTATATACATCTTTGTGATCCCTAGATAAATAGAGAATTATGAGCCATGTGAATCATCCAAGAACTCCATATTGAAATATGGTTTTTATAAGACACATTTCCAAGTTAAAAATCATATAATTCTATCATTACACAAGTTGATCTCTTGAATATTTCCAATATTTCACTACAACTTCAAATCATCACTCAAAGCCTCGTTGATCCTAACATGGATGGATGGTTAGATGAATAATTAAGCAGGGTAGGATGGTGTTTATTATTTCATTATTCATAATTATATAGTTTTCATATTGTATAAAATTGGATCCCTCTCAATCTTTATAATGTACAAGGTTCCACTATCATTTTAACTCAAATAATCTAACAATTTATTTGCATTCCTTGGATAGTAATGGATTCTACAGTCATAATCCTTGATCATCTCTATCATTAATCATTGATGCATGTTGAGATATTTTTTTAATATATTCTTGAGCCTATTGGGGTCCATATTCATGTCACACTTCCCCATATAAAGGTAACATCACAAAATCATTAACGTGAAGATCACTAAATCCAACTCTAGTTTAGGCGTCACATACTTCTTCTCATGAATCCTTAACTATCAAGAGTTATAGGCTATAAATTAATAATTTTTCAGAAGGATAAAAAACATATGTTTCATTTAAGAATGAATATTAATCACAAATCCTTCACTACATGTATGTAGTATTAGTACAAGAGCAATGAATAACCATGTTTTCCACTCATTGAAGCTCTATTCACATTCATCAAACCAAACATGATTCACTCGCTCCTGAGTTGTCTTGGTATGTAGGTTTTAAAATTATGAAAATTTTCTGAATATTCATTGATAGTAAACATTTAATCATAAGAATCAATCGATATATTTTATAGATTTTTTTAAAGTCCATTCTTCAATAAAGTCTATTTTTAAAGGATGCACTGATACACTCTCACATGTGATTACATGCTCAAAGAAGGATAATTTTTATTTCAAAAAATCAGTAATTATAAACATGAAATATAAATTCTCCATAATGAGAACTCAAATTCCCTACATGTTCCTCATTTATGTTTTAGTATATGAGAATATCATTTATAAAGGTTTCTATAAAATTTTAAAGTTAATCTCTAAATACACTATTCATTATGCCTATAAATATTTTTTTATAGCATTAGTGAGTCGGAATGGAATAACTATGAAATCATAGAATTAGTACCTTAAACAATGTTAATATCCTCATTATTCACCTTTACTTGATGATATATTGACCAAAGGTCCTATTTAGAGAAGTATCATGCCTCATTTAACTATTCAAACAATTCATCAATCATTGGAAGGGGATTGTTTTTTTCAGGATCTTGTTGATCTTATTGTAATAAATGAATAGACTAGTTTACTCATCCTTAATCTTGAAAAATAAGACCAAAACACCCCATGGTGAAGCACATGGTAATATAAAGCCCCTTTCCTAGTTCTCTTATAGTTTCTTCTTCAGTTTCTCCAGTTAAATTGGGTTTTTTCTATATAGTGTCTTGAATATTTATAGTCCTCCAAGTATAAGGTCAATAGATAACACATGCTCTCACTTAGGGAGTATTCCATGAAACTCTTCAGTTAAAACTATGCTAAAAATTACTAGTGGTTATATAAACTGATTCCCAATGGTTTCAAAAGAGTTATTATAAACCACTACAAAATTTGGATTCAAGATTTATATTTCATAATTTTATTTCTTTTCAAGATGGTTTCAATAAAAAACCCTAAAACCATTTTTAGTAGTTCTTATTATATTTTTTAGAATTATTTTGTTGTATACAAAGATTCTAGATATATATAGGTGGTTTAAACTAAAAAAATAAATCATTTTATTTTTTGGCGGTTTAAGCCGCCACAATATTTTCATATTCAATATTTAAAATAAAAAAAGATAATATCACAGAAAAAACAAACAAAGATAGAAACAGAGACATATAGTAGTTAACACATCCAAATTTAAACCACAAACATTATAAATAAGGGACATATATATCTAATTAAATACTACGTTTTATAGATAATGAGAATAATTATTCAACATGACCATCGAATTCAATTTTATCTTCATCATTAACTAATGAACTCAGAACATATCTATATTCATCTCCATCTCTCTCTTTGACTTAATCTCCAGTTCCTTTTCCCAATACCTATAGGAAGATTTTATTTTAAATTAAATAGTGTAATATATTTCAATTTCTACTTAAAAATAATAAAAAATTGTATACTAAATGATTATGAAGTTGTTTCATATACTTATTAACTCAAACTAATCAATGGAACAATGTTATCATGGAAACATCCAATTATTTTCTGATATCATTCAAATAATTTGTTTTATAAATCAATGACATTTATATCTTGTAGATTTATATGGATATCCAATTTATATATTGTGTTCCTATATTGGTGGATTTTGTTTTACATAGAATGGATCATACTTTGCGCATTTGTAGTTAGGGATTGAATACATATTATAGTAGATGTTGTTATTTTATTTGGTGACTATTTAAACATCTTAGGCAGTAATGATCCCAAACCCAACCCACACATATAATCAGGATGCTTCTTCCCTAGAACCCAACCAAGTGAGTCATCCTAGTAATTTCATAATGTCTATTCGGGATTAGAATTCCATAGTTCTGTTATTTTTTTCATTATAATAAATATTTTTCTAATTTAATGTAATACATATTAAAAAAGTGAAAATTATAACAATGTGTGAGCCTAAAAGAGAGGGAATATATTACTACCAACTCTAGTGTTTAAATTGAGTTTTCATTGAAAATTGAAATCTATGTTTTTAACAACCGATTTTTTTGAACAAAATATAACAAATATTTTTGATTAATTATTGTTTAATTATTGTAAATGAAAGGTTTTATTTGTACCATGATCCCATAATTTATTATGTCATTTATTATGTTTGTGTGAACCATTATAATGAAAATTAATTTTTCACCCCAATATCTACGGAAATATCATTGAAATAACTCTCATCGAATTTCATATGAACAACCCACCAAAGTTCCATCTAATAGACTTGGTGCCCTAAAGTATTTTTTTTATTAAATAGAGATTAATTAACATGTTAATATATGATTTATATAATATTATCATATAAAAATTTGAACTGATGAAAATATTAAAATAGTGTATTTTTTTCTTAAAAAACACATTGAACTAGATGTGTGTGGGTTGATTTGTTTTTGTCAAGATGACATTTTTTTCTATGAAACTTATTAAAATAATTAATATTCAATTTAACAATAATTTATTTCATTCAATATTCTTTATATATGAATATATATATATATATATATATATATATAATTTTTCTTATACAATAATATGTTCTTCAATAACATGAGTTTCTTATAACAATGATTGTTAGGAAAACATTCAACTAATCTCAAGGCAGCACTTTTGGTACCTTATCATATATCTAGTGAATTTTCAATGATGTATTGTTGGAAAAATTCAATAATCTCCATTTATAATATTTACATTTATTACTAAAATATTTTATTGTCCACTTCTATGTGATATCATTTGTGATGGTAAAGTGGAAGAACATTTATTAAAATAAATACATTTTTTAAATATTAAAATTTAATTAAATAAAGATAATAAATTGATAAAAATGTATTAAAATAACCTTTATCTAAAAATCAAACACATCATTCTTCAAAAATAGAGGCATATATCTATAATCAGAAAATTTAACAGGTAGGGCCACTACTGTAACGTCTTGGACCTGGATGCCACCCTATGGTTCCCCGAGCCGAGTTGGCCACATGGACACAAGCGCATCTCCACAAATTCTAGAGGCTACCGACTAGCTGAAAGGGCCTTGGTGAGTTAGTGGGGATACTATGCTCTTATTACCAAAGTATCGTAGGGGAATTAAAACATATAATAAATAGTATACGTGAAATCTACAGTAGTAAGCTAAATTTAAGACAAAATAAAACTTTATATCAATAACCAGAAATGTCTCTTGTACAAATTGATAATGATGGTTCAAGTATCTAGAAAGCAGCAAGAATAGTACTTAGAAATACAATACAACACAAGTATCCCAAAAACAAAAAAATTCCAAAAAGGTATCCCAGCATTGCAAGCCTCAGCTTATTCATATACTCCCCTACTTCAAATACACTATCAAAAACTTATATTAGGGAGCTTACCCCTATCATCACATGAAACCATATAATCTGTTTGGGTCCCCAAGGAGGCTTAAATATTGTGTGAGGTAAACATCCCAATAGGTAATCATCCACATCTATATAGTTCTAACAGAAATTCTATAAAAGTACTAGTAAGTGTAAAACACCAGTAGGTAAGTGTTTATGCCAATGGAATATGTCTACTATAGTAAGTAAGACCAAACAACCATCAATTCTACCTTCAAAAGAGAGTCAGCTCCTAAAAAGGCAGCTACAACAAAGTAAACAAGCATGTCACAAGATAATGATTTACATCTATATGTATCTTGTAACCCATAGCCATGCTATATAGAGAAGTCAAGTATCCCACAACCATTCCATATAATGAATTCAAATATCACACAGCCATTCCATATAGTGACGAGTAGAATCCCATGACCATGTTGTATATTGAAAAGCATTCCTCAAGGGTCAAATCCAAGGTGTTACCAAACCAAGGCATACATGTAATAATTCCAGACTATGGAGGGATGGATCCAAGGAATGTTTCCAAGGAATCTCATCGAGTCCCATGGTCAACCCTGGTGGAAACTCTATTAGGCATTGGTTGAGGTCCAAGGAGCATGGAAATAAGAAGTCCTATGTAAGCCCAACCAAGCCATATCAAAGGGGTAGCAAGGCCCGAGGCATCCCACAGAATCAAGACTCAAGGGGCATAGACAACACAAGGCATCCATAACTACATTCCAAATCCATTCATTCAAACATTAAATTTAAAAATTCAATTTAAACAACCATTCTACATGAGTATACCCACCCACATCAACCTGTACAAGCCTTGAGTATACCCACTCTTGCAAACCATTTATCAAAAAAAACATATGGCCCTACCCTCGCATATAAACTATTTAATATTCAATTAGTCATTTCATATATGTGTTCCCACCCATATTATCCTTTTAATATTACAAACTATTAAAAATAGATAAGGCATAACCTTATATTCATTGATCAAGGATGGAGTACATCTCCTATGCAAGTGATTCAATCTATCTAGGAAATAACGAGATTCCTCTAACCAGAAATTCACAAACACACACCCGTTGGGTGGTTTCAACAGGAATAAACAATTTATTTCCTTATAGAACACCCCTTGGGTGACCTTTAATCATGTAACTGGTGACAACACACCTAAACAGAACCTTCACGAATCCCCACTAGGTCTGACTAAGCCTACGACAAGCAACTCGCTAAAAAACGTGGCCCTTCTAGAATGTTTAATGGATGGAATGTCGTATGAACGCCCAAAAACACAAGAAAATAAAAAAAAGAATTTACATATTAGCTACCTCATGTCGGTAGTATATATCTCATCTAGTATCAAGTCATGATTCATCTTGGTTTGGATGAAATATGAAGAACATACTAAGAATGAGATATTAGGGCATATTATCCTAAATCCAAATAGTGCAGTGGTTTTTATGAAGAATCAATAATGAATAAAAAGGAATCAAGTAATTACCTCTGCAGTTCCAACATGATAAACGACGCTTGAATCAGAGTCTGAATGACTTCATATTATGAAAAACTAGAATAGATGTTTTTTGGGTTCCAAAAACAAGAAGAAAAAGTTTTTTCCATCAAAAACATGAGGTCACTACCACTTCTATAAAAAAACCTCACTAGGAAAATACATGGCCTAATGGCCAAGTACACTGCATGTACTAACCTTTTATTTTTTTTCTAATCCAGACTAGCTACATGCCTTGAGAGGCCAGCACATGGCATGTACAAGAAGTGCATGGCGTGTACCTAGCCCGCAGCCAAATTTCATCATGTTTTCTCCTTCTTTCACAAAAACAACCCAACCATCCCATGGCCTGGATTAGGGTATAATACAAAAGCAATGTAAACACATTTAATCTGGAAATAAGGATTTCGCCCATAAAAACATGGGATCTAGCAATCTTCGCCACTTATAGAAATTCATACCCGAATTTCTCTTTGAAAGGTGGTCAAGATTCTTATGAAAACAACTCAATCCATTAAGCATGTACTCTAACCTCCCTTTTCCAAGTCTCATATTGTAAATTTTCATGTTGCCATAGCACCCACACTAGAGGAATTGAATGGCCTCACAAAACCTTCCTGCCCCTATCAACTATATGAATTTTATTCTTCTCAAAGGATACATCATCATGTATCTCAACCTCCTCATGCTGAAAAACATTAGACGGGTCTGAGTGATAGCGGCGCGGTTGAGATAAATGGAAGATGTTGGGAATGGCTTGGTGCCTATGAGGTAACTGCAGCCGATATTCAACTGACCCAACTCTCTCCAGAATCTCAAATGGCCCGATATTTCTCACTGAAATTTTACCCTATCTCATGATCTACTTCTGTCCCAACCTTGGGGAAACATGCAAGAAAACCCAATACCCGACCTCAAACTATAGAGTTCGTCTATGGAAATAAGTGTATGATTTTTTATGACACTGGGTTTGAGAAATCTGCTTTTGAATCATCTGGACCTACTTAAAGTCTCCTGCATGAGACGTAGTTCCATTAAAGTTGTATCTTTTATCTCTATCTTGCATAGAGTATAACAAAATGGCCTACCATATAAAGCTTCTTAATTTTCCATATTTATTATCACCTGCTAACTATAATTGTAGGTGAACTCAACTGGGGTAATGTGCCTCTCTCAAGAGCCCCTAAAATCCCGGACACATGCTCGCAACATGTCCTCTAGAAACTATATCTTATGCTCTGAATGGACATGAGTCTGAGGGTGGTATGTTGTGCTCAGAATCACCTTTTTACCCAGTTCCCTCTGAATTCTTCGCTATATATGAGATGTAAAGTGACTATCCCAATCTGAAATGATAGTGCACAAGACCCCATGATGTCATACCACCTCTCAGATGTACAACATTTCTGATATCATTAACACTGATGGTCTCCTTGATCGGTAAGGAATGACATACCTTTGTAATACTTTCAAACCCCACCACCATAGCATCATTACCATGACACCTCCACCATCCAAAAACTCCTCAAATCACACCGTTGATCATTACAACAATGATATCAACATGATTTCCTTTAACTAGGAGAACCTGAACTCAACCGAGGTCATATATGTGGCCTCACAGGAAAGAATCGTATATCACCAATCAACCTCATTCAAAACGGTCATGTAATCATACCTCAAAAGTCATTGTGGATATCCACACCACACGCACCTTAAAGAGGCATAGTGTCCAAACTAGTTCACTCTAACTATACACAATGAATGAGCAGGATAATGAGTCAAATCATCACTAGATGAATTATCTCAGAAAATAGTTACATAGAAGGTCATCTTGTGGAAAAAAACTTAGTTCCTTCTCCCATGGAACCACACTCCCATAATGATCTCGCCCACTGATGTGAATAAGTATCTTCTTGTTACACTCATTTTTCGAACCATCCCTGGTCATTTAAAAGGTCATGCCACTGCCCGAACAAAAGAGAAATTCCAGATCCACCCCACTGGAATCATTACCACTTTTAAGTATCACAACTGATCCTGACTATAATTCTAGTATAACCTCATATTTATCAACCTGGAGTCCATGGAACTCACTAAGGTGGTCCATACACCACATTACAAGTGATACTTTGTTATGAGTCCAAAATTCCACATAAGAACATTGACTAAACCCAAAGATGAAACCACCAAGAGATCAAATCAAGGAAAGTTGTCAGAATCCAGAGTCCATTGAAGGAGTTCTTACATGGGAAACCATGTATCAATCAGGATTAACCAAGCCTCACCTAAAACCATGAATCAAGTTCGTAACATAGAAATAGATCATGAAATATCCCAGTGGCTTCCAACTATAGTGTGGTGTATAATCGATGCCCTCTTACTACATCTAGGATGAATTCAAGATAGGGAACATTCTCATATTTCAAGGAAGATAACATTTAGAGAATTTCAAGGGTTACTGATAAAGGAAAGCTGAAAAACTACTGGCCAACCTCCAAAAATAAACTTGGCTTCACTTACCGACACATTGTTATTTAACCGATCATAATTAAATTACCAAAATGAATTTCTGTGATAGGTAACACTATTCCACCAAGGTCATTCAATGTTCATTTGTGCCTCCCAATGTTTGTGCACATAGCCAACAATAACAAAAATGTACTTCCTAGCAAGAACCTATATGAAAAAAACACCCAATCCTTAAAGCCATTAAAGTAGAAACGAACATTTCCAAATGGTCCTTGATTGTGATCCTTCATCCTAGAAGGACCCATTAAAACACATGAGTATCATTCCATGAACCACGATCACCATGTCAGATAACTTGGAATGGTAGATTAAACTAAACTGACTGGGGTGTCAAAATAGCCATGCCCCAGAAAGTCCTCTTGAGAAGTGGGATAAACTTGGTTTCATAATTACTAGGTGACTATACTCCAGAGATAACACGAGAACATAAACAATAGCTCAAATATCAATGATTAAAACTGAACTCAATTTCTTGTTTTAACATTTAACACTTGATGGGTACCACATATATCAACATATAATACCCCGAGTTTTCAAAATAAAATGTCACATCCTGGGCACTATTTATAGGTTTTCCACCATATCCATCCTAATACTAGATGGATCACGTGGAAACTGGCTCAAAATCACATCATCCACTTATATAGATAATTACATACTATGTCATCCCACACTTAAAGAAGAGAGGCTCACAAGACCTCCTAAGTAGCTGAACAAGCATGTGGCATGTCTAACCTACTAAACTGACCATTCCTTAATGATCATTCCAATATCAAGGGTCAAGATACAAAGATAAACCATCTTTATAAGGGTGTATTTCTTAAAAACCTGACTTTATATGAGTAAAATTGGACCTGAGAAGTACAAACGTCAGAAATCTTAAAGCGAAAAACATTAAAATAAGATCTTAGGGTGCTACCAACCATAGGCCAACCCCTTAGGATGCATAAGTATCGACCCCCATCCCTAGGTCACACAAAAACTGATTCCACAAGGATCAAGATCACTTTTTATTAATCAAAATCTAAAATAACAATCCTATGTATGATTGTTCACATCTTTGTTCTGAGGAAAAACTTTAAAAATAGTTAAACTACCCTTACATGAAGGTCTATAGATACTAGGAATTCTCACAGCTCAAAAGAACATATATCAAAATAGAATGGGTCGACACATTTAGCTAAGCGAACACCTCTCTGCATGCCCCATTGGTTAGTCCAAGTTGTCAAACATTGAGAGGTACTTCCAAAATCCCACTAAAAAGGTTGGGTCTAGTCATGTCAAGTGCTTACAAGTATCCTACATGGATCCTCTAGGTAAAAATGAGTGAAGGAATCCTACATGGGATCCTTAGCTAAAAGGAAAAGGATGAATCGTACAAGGGATCCTCACGTGATAAACAGTAGAGACATCCTATAATAGGGATAATCACAAGTTGTGCATTGAATAGGGATCTTAAAAGGGACTCCCATGATTATCATAGGTCATGAGAGACAAATCGTAGCTCATATTAGAATATAAGTCTCATATTGGTTGGTCTGAACACCCATCCCATTTTCCGCAGCACATCGGCCTGGTTCAAAACATCGCACCAGTGCTATAGAGATCCAAATCATGACATACATGGACATTACATTACTTTTGTGGAATACATAATACATAACAAAAATAGACACCAAAGGACCGTAATAGTTTAGTGTCTTTGGAAACTCCAAATATAATCTTCTAATCTTGGTGAAATATCTTCAACATCTCCCATAAAGATCTTCCCCTTTTATTTTATTACCTAAAACCGTTATTTAAATACTGGGGAAAAGAAAAAATTAAAAAAGGGTGATCTCATATTCCCAGTAAGGGTAAACATAGAGAACATAAAACAATACATAAAAATTTGAATGGAAAAACATGAACATAAAATCTAAACATCAATATATTGAGAAAAGACATGAATCTTGGAAGTACGTAAGGAATATATCATAAGGAAACATCAATCATGATAAAATAGCATGGGAATAAAACATTTAATTGTGTAAAATCATTAAGCACATGATATGATTTCCATAGTAGCCAAGGCATTGCTGCCAAGACCATCTTAGTGGACAAAGTCCCATTCTGAATCGAGTTCACTCCTCATTCCAGTCCTGTATCACTGAATCGGATAAACATACCGGTCCATCCATGTCTATATAATGATATGTAAATCTCTACCTAATTAATTGGGGGGAGATATAGGTCCCACACATCTCATAATGAAATAATTATTACTTGTGCCACAACATAAACATAAATCATTCATCATAACCAAAAGAATAAAAATGGGTTTCATAATCATCATCCCATCATAACTAAATACATATAAAACAAATGGATATAATTTCATCATAAGAAAACTGAAACCATGTAAATAATAGAGATATTATACTTGAAACATACACATATGAAATAATTTCATCTTAGATGGAAAATGGTTTTGATAAAACACTTGAAAATAATTCTTGAGTAAAATATCCTTTCTTCTTAAAAATCATTTTCTTTTCACAAAATGCCATGAAATTTTAAAAGAAAAAGATTTTATTGAAAATAAACAAGAAATATTGAAGAATAAAATTTATTAAAATAAGGAGTTATGAAACCTTAAAAATCATTTCATGCCGTATAAGTTAAGAAATACATTCTCCTCATACTTTTAATAGAAAAGTCAAAAAGCTCCTCGTATGGTAAACAAAAGAAAGATTCTTTTCATAACACAATGTAAAAGTAAAAGAGGAGTAAAAATGACTTTAAACATACATGGAAGAAAAGTAAACATTTTATGAAAGCAATTTGAGAACATATGGACATGGATGATAAACATAACCACAGTATATACTTGCGAATAAACAATCTCTGATAAGAATGAGATTGGAATAATTATCCCTTACCTTATCTCAGCTTTGCTTTATATGCATCCATCCCTCCTGTATAATGATTTAAATAATGATATTGACTTATTAAAGAATCATATTCATAGTTATGATATCATATATGGATCAATTATGACTTTATAATACCCGTTCTTTTATAAATTCCATGTTAAAGCAGCTTTTTGGATAAAATCGTTTTATTTATCGTACGTGTTTCGATTTGTTGTTCTTGATATTATTATTACTTATATAATTATTTACTTACTTCTAGAATGTAAATCATGATTTATATATCATATATATTCAGTATATATATATATATATAATAGATAGATGAATGAAATGAAATACACCGTTCATGGAGACAGTAGGTCGTATGTACGCATGAATGTTGTTTTCCATTCCTTATTAACATTAATGGAATTAAGTAGATGACATACATATATAAATATAAATAAATCCAGTATCATTATTATTTCATATATTTCATGATTTCTTATTATATATACATTATAATCATTCTTGAATTGTTAATATGGAAAATGAATCTCATCGCGTCGTGGAGACGGTAATCCGTACGTACGCACAAGCGATGATATCGTTCCCATATTTATTGAATGGAATTAGAGTGGATTATATAATATCATAGAATCAGTATGATGTTACAATAATCATATATAGTTATTCTTGACACTGTTATACCCATCCAAGTATGGTGGTGGTGGAAAAACAGATTACACCACGACATGGAGACGGTATTCCGTACGTACGCACGCACGGTGATTTCATTTTCCATAGGATGGATTGAAGGTGAAATGGGGTTGTTTCATATTTATAATAACATATAATAATATAATTAATTATGATGTTATTACTTTATAATTAAACAACTAAATAAGAATAAGTTGAAGAAGAACGAAACATGAAAGAATCGTTAGAAGATATTACCTCTTCTTCGACTCACCTCTTTTAAACTTCTTCTTAGGGCAATAGAGTTGGACTTTTGTTAATACCATAACCTCTATGATATAACTAGAGATGTTGAGAAGAGGAATTGGTAGGGTTTTTATGAGCTTCAAGGCTCCAAAGGGTATGAATAGAAGAGGGAAGTGGTTCCCTTTTTATAAGGGAGGAGAGGGGCACCTTAGGAAAACATAAAATATTTTTTTATAATAAAGTAATATTCGGTTTTTAATAGCTCAAAATTGATTTATTTCGAAGATATGGTGGGGATGTGTCCAAATCCTCTCAACAAATAGGTTTTATACATGTTTATGTTTCTATTTTATCCTTATCATTTAGATTTAACTCTATGTTAAATAATTTAACTTTTACCGTGTCTTTTTGTTTTCTTACACTATATGGTTAATAAACTTACTATAACAAGACAAAAGCACCCCAAGTGGTTAATTATTAATATATATATCCTTATCTAAGTAATTTTTCTGAGTCTTAGATTATTTGGAATAAAATAACAATTAAAAATATAATATTTTTTTGAAAAACTATTTTATGTCAATTTTGACACTATCTGGTACTTGATTTTTGTGGAAATAAAAACAGCATGATTTGTTAGAAAAAAGTTAATTAAATCAATACTAACATGTCATATTAACCTATAAAATTAGTTTAATTCATAAAAGTATAAAATTACATTTATTTGGGTATTTATAAATCAATTATTTTAATATATCATTATTAATGTAATTACTCTATCCTCATTGTGTCATATATAAATTAAATTATTTAATGTCTAAATATTATAAATAAACTACCATTATGTATGAAATATTTTTATATTTATAATTAATATTTACAGTCGAATTTATCTTATGTATTACCCTATATTAAAAATGTTTTAGTTATTAAACTTTGATTTTAACTATTTTAATTCTTCTTTAAATAAAATAATAAAAAATGTCATAATCTAATCCAATTGGACCTAAAGGGTAATATTTTATTCTAAGGTTGTTTTTATTCGAATTAAACTTATCCAATAGAATTAGGAGGTGTGTTAGAGTAATAATAATATAATTTTTACCCTTAATTACCCTATTAACTTTTAACCGTGGTAAATAAAAGTAAAAAATTACTATTCACCCAAAATTATTCTTATCTTATTTAACCACATATTACTCCTTGATATTAACTGTGTCTCTCGGATTTTCCAAATTCCACTCACAGAAGTGGTAAAATTATGTTTTATGTAAATTTTCAAACTCTCCTAGGATGTGTGTAAAAGACGGTGAAAAGTTCAATAAAATGTTTATATGTCTAAAATTATTAAAAACTGACTCTAATGAATTACATTGAACATATATAGGTATTACGTAACAATTTTGACCTAAAATAAATTTAAATAAAATAAATAATTATTTAAATAAAAAGTCGGTTTTAAATAGTAACCAAGTGTTTTCACTATTCATCAAAAATTGAATTTTTTCAGAAAAATACCAAAAATTTACCCTAGGATAATTTCGATATTCCAAATCTAAAAATGGAGTCCATTTTGAAAGATAAAATTTATAAAATTTCAAAAAAATGGGTATTACTATTCATAATGGCTAGTTTATATAACATATCGTTGTTTAGTGAAACTCGGTATTGTGTACAACACACGCAATCGTGGAAGGTCACGATTGTGTGTAATGCAAGACAAGTCAGGGATGCGTGTATTGCAATATCCTTTTGGTGTATCATGCAACACAAGACATCAATGAAATTAAAAATAATATTTTTCATAGAATTTCAGGGTGTTACATTCTACCCCCCTTAAAATGAATTTCGCCCTTGAAATTCGTTGGTGTTATAAATGGTTTACTTCTCAAAAGTTTTTTTAATAGAAACCCACATCGTAAAAAGGAATACCAAAACTTATCTTTAAAAACTAAAGTATGAAACGTAACTGTTACCCAAATTAACTAATCATTGGGTTTCCACAAACGAGAAAAAGGGTAAAAATATGGATATGGAAGAGAAATCTAACAATCATGTTCTGATGGTGAGTGGTAGAGAACATGGATATGAAAAATCCAACAATCACAAAGCCATAAATTTTTCATGATCTACGGTACCATCTGATTAGTCGGATATAAGGGCACTACGACCACATTTTTGTTTTTCAAGATCATTTCCCTAAAGTTGAAGAATTTGAATTAGAAGAAATACTTACTTTATTTCGGTATAATCTCACCGTTGTTCATGCCTTGAACAATTTCCACTTCATATTTAAAATAAATGAAGATTAATTTTTCATTATTGAGGTGTTAGCATATCATGTGATAGAATGATGGGTCATTCCATATGTCTCATAGAAAAGGTTAGTAAAAGTTATCAAATATACATAAGTCCATCTATGGTGATGTTAATCATACCTGATTCAAAAAATGGACTTATACTTCATCTATCATACTTCATAATATAATAAAACTAGTTTCTACTAACCATGGACTTCTTGGTGGCTAGTGGTAGGTGATAAAGTCATGTCTCACTTCAGTTGTGGGTTCTATTCCCACAGCCTTGTCCGACGCGACGGGTTGTCTCCTGTCCTGCAGGTTGTCCCTTTATCTAAAACTAAATTATAATAAAATTCCTGAAATAAAATATAAAAAAATACTATCTTATCTCTAACTTAATTCATTTAAATATTTAGACTTATACAAAATACTTTTGTCCAATATTATAACATAAAGAAAACAATTACTAGAAATGTCATCTACCGAGCATGTGAATACCATCATTTATCCCCCATATATCATACGATATATCTTGTTGGTCACATTACAAACATGTGAATACCTTAATCATGTATTATATTGAACCATAGTGAAAACATTAATTTTGTCACAAGGTAACTCTTTCCATATACCAAAATCGTAAAAATTCTATATACTCAAACCATGATATCACTTTTTCCTTATATTAGTCATGAGCTCATTTATACTATCAAACATTTCATTATCTCCTCATCCCTTATTTATGGGCATATCATCTGCTTTCCAAAATATTCGAATCACTTTTCATGGTTACTGGTACCATATAATTATTGAAAACCAATACATAGATATTCCAAAAGTCCAAGATTCCATAAATGAGATTCCATGATACTATTTTGAAATCCCATAACAAAAACACTTAATCATTACCCAACATCATTGTTATACTCAACATCACAAATAATGATCACATTTGGCTTCCATTTATCCTTTTCCTTAAGTGGTTTCTCACGTTGATCATCATTAACCCTTGGATTAGGGCATTTATTAGCATAATGCCCCATTTCCTTGCACTCGAATCATTGAAGTGTTGCTGGTGCTTTCTCTACAGTCTTTTCTTCATTCACATCCTTAGCAACCGTTTTTCCATTACTTCGACACTCAGTTGCTCGATGACCTTCTTTTCCACACTTAAAAACATTTTCTATTCCTTTTAAGACAATCTCCACCATGCTTCTTTCCACACATTGAGCATAAAGAAACATATATCTTCTATCCACCATTATTCTGAGATTTCTCCTTGAACTCCATCTTTAGTTTCTTGTCAAAACCATGAGATGGATATGTAACACCAACTTCCATTTCTACCATGATATCACAACGCACAATTTCTTCATAGCTACTGAAGTCTCTTATAGCTAATTCCCTTCGAAGACTTGGTTTTAAGCCACTGAAGAATTGATAAACTTTACATTCAGGTTAGATGATAAAGATAGATTCATATCTTGCATGCCTTGTAAAATTCTCTTCCTATATACCAACAGATTCATCATCTTTTTTCTTATGCTCAAGGAAATCCTTTTCCATATTTGTTTGAAGAATACGATGGAAGTACTTATTAAAAAAATAAGTTCTTGAACTCATCCCATTCCATGGATTCATTTTCATCTTGGGGCCTCGTATTCTTAATTAGAGTCCACCATTGATCTACTTCACCTTCTAAACGGTAAATAGATGGAATTACTTTTTCATGTTCCAAACATCAAAGTATGGAAAATATCTTTTCAATGGTACTGATCCATTGTTCAGCAACAAGTAGATCAGAAGACCCACTGAAAGAAGGTGGATGTTTCCTCATGAAGGACTCAATAGGATATTTGTCCCTTCTCTGCTCATTTGGAAGTCCAGAATGATTCATAGCTTCTGTAAGTATAGCAATAAGATTTTTCACTCCGTCTCCCATAACGTTGGTTTTTTCATGAGGAAAATCATAACATTGTCCATTACATTGATCAACATGGTTTCTTTAGGTTCCAACCATTGTCTAAAACCCAAAAAGAATAGTGTGAGAGGCAAAAATCATGCTAGGGAAAACAACATAATAAAGGGGGATTACCTTCAATATCTAATATATTAGGTTTAATTCTAATATCGTTTTTGTAATTCTAGGACTATAACCTATACGTATACTTATCCTTAGGGACATCCCTAGACATACCTTATAAATAACACTAGGGATCTCACTAAAGTTTTTGCATCCTAGTTTCCAAAGGTTTTCTAAACCTTTCCTCTGATACCAACTGTAGAGACCCAAATCTTGACATACATGGACATTACATTACTTATTCGGAATACATAATACATAACAAAAATAGACACCAAAGAACCATAATTGTTTAGTGTCTTTGGAAACTCGGAATATAATCTTCTAATCTTGGTGAAAGATCTTCAATATCTCCCATAAAGATCTTCCCCTTTTATTTTCTTACCTAAAACCTTTCTTTAAATCCTGGTGAAAAGAAAACATAAAAAAATGGTGAGCTCAAATACCCAGTAATGGTAAACATAGAGAACATAAAAGAATCCATAAACATTTGAATGCAAAAACATGAACATAAAATCTAAACATCAAAATCTTGAGCAAAGACATGAATCATGGAAGTGCGTAAGGCATATATTATAAGGGAACATCAATAATGATAAAATTACATGGGAATAAAACATGTAATTGTGAAAAACCATTAAACAAATGATATTATTTACATAGTAGCCAAGGCATTGCTGCCAAGACCATCTTAGTGGACAAAGTCCCTTTCTGAATCGATTTCACTTCTCGTTCCAGTCCTGTATCACTGAACCAGATTAACTTACCATTCCATCCATATCTATCTCATGAGATATAAATCTTTACCCAATTCATTGGAGGGAGATATAGGTCCCACCCATCTCATAATGAAATCGTTCTTACTTTTTCCACAAAATAAACATAAATCATTCATCATAACCCAAAGAATAAAAATGGGTTTCATAAACATCATCCCATCATAACATAATCTATATAAAACAAATGGATATAATTTCATCATAAGAAAAGTTAAACCATGTAAATCATAGAGATATTATACCTGAAACAAACACATATGAAATTGTCATCTTAGATGGAAAATGGTTTTGATAAAACACTTGAAAATAATTCTTGACTAAAATATCCTTTCTTTTTAAAAATAATTTTCTTTTCACAAAATGCCATGAAATTTTAAAAGATAAATATTTTATTGAAACTAACCATGAAATCTTGTAGAGTAAATTTCATGAAAATAAGGCATTATGAAACTGTAAAAATCGGTTCATGCCGTATAAGTTAAGAAAAACATCCTCCTCGTACTTTTAATAGAAAAGTGAAAAAGTTCCTTGTATGGTAAACAAAAGAAATATACCTTTCATAACACAATGTAAAAGTCAAAGAGGGGTAAAATGACTTTAAACATACATGGAATAAAAGTAAACAATTTATGGAAACATTTTGAGAACATATGGACATGGATGAAAAACATAACCCCAGTAAATAAATACGAATAAACAATCTCAGATAAAATTAGATTGGAATAATTATCCCTTAACTTATGTCTGACATGCTTCGTATGTATCTGAACCTCCTGTATAATGATTTAAATAATTTTATTGACTTATTACAGATTCATATTCATTGTTATGATATCATATATGGTTCAATTATGACTTTATAATACCCGTTCTTTTATAAATTCCATGTCAAAGCATCATTTTGGGTTAAATTGTTTTATTTATCATACGTGTATTGATTTGTTTTTCTGGATATTATTGTTACTTATATCATTATTTAATTACTTCCAGAATTTAAATCATGATTTATATATCATATATATTCATTATATATATATATAGTATAGATGAATGAAATGAAATACAGCATTTATGGAGACGGTAGGCCGTACGTACGCATGACCGTGGTTTTCCTTTCCTTTTTGACTTGAATGGAATTAAGTAGATGCCATACAAATATATATATATACATAAATACATTAGAATTATTATGTCAGATATTTCAAAATTACTTATTATATATACTTTATAATCATTCTTGAATTGTTAACATGGAAAATGAATCCCATCGCGTCGTGGAGACGGTAATCGGTACGTACGCACGAGCGATGATATCATTCCCATATTTGTTGAATGGAATTGGAGTGGATTATATAATATCAATGAATCAGTATGATGTCATAATATTCATATATAGTTATTATTTACACCATTATAACCATCCAAGTACGTTGGTGGTGGAAAAACAGATTATACCACGGCGTGGAGACGGTATTCCGTACGTATGCACGCGCGGTGATTTCATTTTCCGTAGGATGGATAGAAGGTGAAATGGGGTTGCTTCATATTTATAATTACATATTAGTATATAAGTAATACTGATGATATTAATTTATAACGAAAAAACTAAATAAAAATATGTTGAAGAAGAATGAAACATGAAAGAATCTTTTGAAGAGATTACCTCTTCTTCGACGCACCTCCTTTAAACTTCTTCATAGGGCACTAAAGTTGGTCTTTTGAGAAGACCAGAAACTCTATGATATAACTTGAGAGGTTGAGAAGAGTAATTATAAGGGGTTTTCCGACCTTCAAGGATCAAAAGGGTGTGAAGAGAAGAGGGAAGTGGTGCCCTTTTTATAAGGGAGGAGCGGGGCATCTTAAGAAAACCTAAAATATTATTTTATAATAAAGTCATATTCAGTTTTTAATAGCTCCAAATTGATTTATTTAGAATCTAAGGATTGGATGGATCTAAAGCCTTTTAACCAATAGGTTTTAGACATATTTAGGTTTCTATTTTATCCTTATCATTTAAATTTAACTCTATGTTAAATTATTTAACTTTTACCGTGTCTTTTTGTTTTCTTACACTATATGGTTAATAAAGTTACTATAACAAGCCAAACGAACCCCATGTGGTTAATTATTAATATATATATATATATATATATATATATATATATATATCCTTATCTATTTCATTTTGCCAAACCATATATTTTTAGGAATAAAATAACAATTATTAATATAATATTTGTATTAAAAACTATTTTATGTCAATTTTGACACTATATGGTACTTGATTTTTGTGATAATCATAACAGCATGATAAGTTCAAACAAAGTTCATTAAATCAATTCTAACATGTCATATTAACCTATTAAATTAGTTTAATTAATAAAATGTCTAAAATTCCATTTATTTGGGTATTTATAACATCAATTATGTTTAATATTTCATTAATATGGTAATTACTACATCATCATTGTGTCATAAATAAATAATATTATTTAATGTCTAAAAATTATAAATAAAATATAATTAAGTAGGAAATATTTTTATATTGCTAATTAATATTTATAGTCAAATTTACCTTATTTATAACCATATATTAAAAATGTTTTAGTTATTAAACTTTCATTTTAACAATTTTAATTCTTCTTTAAATAAAATAATAAAAAATGTCCTAATCTAATCCAAGTGGACCTAAAGGGTAATATTTTATTCCTAAGGTTGTTTTTGGTCGAATTACACTTATCCAATAGAATTATTACACATGTTAGGGTAATAATAATATCATTTTTACCCTTAATTACCCTATTTACTTTTAACCGTGGTAAATAAAAGTAAAAAGTTACTATTCACCGAAAATTATTTTTATCTTATTGAACTACATTTTACTCCTTCATATTAACTGTGTCTCTCATATTTTCAAAATTCCACTCACAGAAGCGGTAAAAATATGTTTTATGTAAATTTTCAAACTCTCCTTGGAGGTGGGTAAAAGACAGTGAAAAGTTCAACAAATTTTTTATATGTCTAAAATTATTATAAACTGACTCCAATGAATTACATTGAACTTATATAGGTATTATTTATCAATTTTGACCTAAAATAACTTTAAATAAAATAAATAATTATTTAAATAAAAAGTCGGTTTTTAAATAGTAACCTAGTGTTTTCACTATTCATCAAAAATTGAAAGTTTTCAGAAAAATACCAAAAATTCACCCTAAGATAATATCGATATTCCCAATCCAAAAATTTAGTCCATTTTAAAAGATATTATTTATAAAATTTCAAAAATTGGTTATTACTATTCATAACGGCTAGTTTATATAACATATCTTTGTTTAGTGAAACTCGGTATTGCTTACAACACACATTATTGTGGAAGCTCGCGATTGTGTGTAATGCAATCCAAGTCAGGGATGCGTGTAGTGAAAGATCATTTTGGTGTAGCGTACAACACAAGACATCAATAAAATTAAAATTAATATTTTTCATAAAATCTCAGGGTGTTACAAGAGCTTTACTACTCCACGTAGCATGTATGTCGTGAGTTTCAACCTCCACTATGAAGGTGTCTCCAGATGCTCAATAATCATTAAGGTGGTTTTTATCCATAGCTATGTATCCTATGGTCCGACATTTCCTAAAAATATAGGAGGATAATTCTGTTGGAACTTCCGTGTCATCTCATCCATAGTCAAGGCTGGATGCGGTGCTCTCGGGATCATCTGCATATAACAAAAGAACCTCTCATAGTACAGTGCCTCAACACTTGTGTTTGGAAAAGCCAGAGGTTCCACATAGAGAACTACAAGAGGATAAATAGGTATCCCATGGACCACCGTATCCAATGTATATTCATCACCTCCATTGCGGCATACTACTGGAGGTCATCGTGGAAAATGTCTCTACAATTCCAAAAAAATGACTTAGGAATGAAAAAAATAAAATCACAAAGCTCAAATAATAGGACTGGTCCAAACCCACCTAGAAACCAAGTCAAACCCATAGCCTACTCCAAAATCAGGGACTTTATAAAGAACATCCATCGAACAACTTGAAATTATGCCTCGTTCCCACTCAAATGTCAGGTCTAGGTCAAGTCTCTATTCATCATTTCAAGTTCCATTTCTATTGGAGTTCACATTTAGTTACCCAGGAAATTTCACCATGGGATACCAATTTTGAATGAAAGAGGTCCCATAACACCTCAAGAACCCAAAACATAGCTTACATTAAACCATTCATATCAATTTCATTCAATATTTATATTACATCGGTGAGTAAGTTTCTAATTCACAAGGGCCAATACTCTTTATGGATTGAAAGATGAGGTCCCACCTTTATATACTACACACAACTAACACAACAAAAGGAACAACTATCACATAAACTATCACAATAGCATGAAATATCTAATACATTTTAGATGGCATTGAATAATTCATGGCATGTAATTCTTACAAGTGTCTATATGATTCATGGGATGGAACAACCTTGTCTCATCAAGTTTAAACTAAAATATAACCCACAATTGCATCAACAATAATTACAGAAATCATTTGTTTCACCCAATGGTGAAATCGAATCAGCTATAATAGTCCAAATCCAGATAATCAGAACTCAATTCAAGGAAATTTATCTCTTCCCTATACGTGTAGTTGCTACTCCTTGTAAAATTTTGTAACCAAACTCCATTTCCTTCATATCGATGTATAATTTCTCCAAACAGCAAGACAAACCATAATATAAAACTACACTAATGCCACATTGTAATGTCCCAAACCCAGATTCCACCCTATGGTTCCCCGAGCCTGGTTGGCCACATGACCTTCAATACATCTCCCCAAATTCTAGAGGTTTCCGACTAGCTGCGAGGGCCTAGTTGAGTTAGTGGGGAGACTATGACCTCATTACTAGAGTATAATTGTGGAAGTATAACATATAATAAATAGTGGAATTGAAATTAACAGTAGTAAACTTAAAATAATACAAAACAAGAATACATATCAATAGCTTGAAATGTCTCATATACAAAATGATGCAGATGGTATAAGTATCTAGAAAGTATCATGAATAGTACATGGAAGTACAATACAATATAAGTATCTAAAAAAAATAAATGACTAGAAAGGTATCCTAGCATCGCAAGCCCCAGCTTGGTCATGTGCTCCCATGCCCTAAGGCCACATTTAACAAACAGTACTAGGGGTTTTACCCTATCATCACCTACAACCATATAATTGTTTTCGTTCCCCAAGGAGGCCCAAACAGGTTGTGAGATAAAAATCCCAGTAGGCAACCACCCATGTCTATACAGTTCTAATAGAAATTCTACAAAAGTTATAGAAAGTGTAAACAATAAGCATATAAGTGTGTATTCACTTGGAATAAGTCTACTACAATATGTAAAACCAAACACCCCTCAAGGCTACCTGAAAAAGAGATTCATCTCCATACAAGGCAGATACAAGTAAGTAAACAATAAAGTCACATGGCCAACAAGTACATCCATCGGTATCTTATAGCCTACAACCACACTGTATAGAGAAGTCAACTATCCTATAGCCACATCTTATAGTGAAGTCAAATATCCCACCGCCTCACTATTTAGTGAAGAGTTGAATCCCACTGCCACACCATATAGTGAAAAGAAGACCTCAAGGGCAAGATCCAAGGTGTCAGTAGATCAAGGCATCCATGTAATAATTCTAGACCATAGAGGGTCGAATCCAAGTATCATGTCCAAAGCATCCCATCATGTCCCATTGGCATCTATAGTGGATACTCGGTTAGAAACAAGTTGGGGTCCTTGGAGCATGGCAATAGAAAGTCCTACATGGGCCCAAAAAAGTCAGATCCAAGGGGTATCAGGCCCGAGGTATCCCACAGAATAAAGACCCAAGGGGAAGAGTCAACCTAAGGCATCCACTACCATGTTCCAAATCCATTCATTCAAACAATCAATTTAAACATTCAATTTCAACAACCATTCCATGTGAGTATACCCACTCATGTTAACCTTTACAAGACATGACTAAACCCAGTCATGAAAACCATTTTATAAAAGAAACATATGGTCCTACCCTCTCATATGTAACATATAATATGCTATTAGTAATTTCATATTGGTATACCTTTCCCTATTATCAAATTAACATACCAAACTATCAAAAATTGAAAAGGCATAACATTATTTTCATTGACCAATGACGCAATCCATCTTCTAAGAATGTTATTCATTCTATTATGAAATTAATCGGCTTCCTCTAACTAGGAAAGCACAAAGACACACCCCTTATGTGATTTAAACTTGAATAAACAAGTAATTTCCATAAGGAAAACCCATTGGTTGACCTTGAATCATGTAACAGGAGAAAATTCACTTGAAAAGAACCTACGAGCATCCTCACTAGGTCCGACTAAGCCCACAACAAGAAACTCGTTCAAAAATGAGGCCTCACCGGAATGTCCGATGAATGCGTGGCATATTTGATGGACACTTGAAAAGCACAATAAAATACAAAAGAATGTATAGACCACTTACCTCTCCTCGATAGTATAGAGATCGTCCAGTATCAAGTCCAAATTCATCTTTTTAGGAAGAAATCTAAAGAACAGACAACGAACGAGATATTAGGGCATATGAACCTAAATCCAAATAGTGTATTTGTTGTTCCGAATAATTGAGAACCACTAAACAAAATTGATTACGAACTGATGTGGTGCCAATGTGAAAAACAGAGCTTTACTCGGAGTCCAAAAAACATCATAATTTTAAAAACATAAATAGAGGTGTTTTGGGTTCGAAAAACAAGAGTAAAAGATTTTGTCTATAAAAAACATGAGGCTTCTTCCTCTTTTATAAAAAAACTTCTGGTCGAGTACACGGTGTTAGGGAAAAGTACATAGTCTGTACTGCCCTTTTATTTTTTCTGAGTCAGACTAGCTACACATCGTGACGGGTCAATACACAACATGTATAGGAAGTACACGTCATGTAGGCCAAGTACAAGTCATGTACCAAGCCTGCTTCTAGATTTCAGCATTTTTTCCTCTTCATTCCCAAAAAACCTAAACGGTATATGGCCCAACTTATGTTCTAAGACAAGAAGGAATTTAAACACATTTAACCCAAAATTAAAGATCTCTACCTTAAGAAAACCTGAGATCTTACAACCTTTTAGCCACCAATAGGCCTAGAATCTAGAAAAATATTTCTAAAACATCATATTTGGGGACCCTAGAACAAATAAAGGGTACAAGTACCTTCAATATATTTAGATTTTATATACATAAACTATCAACATTTGTCGAATTAGTGACATTCCTACCATATATTATTTAAAAAAATTATTATTAAGTAAAATTATAATAAAATTATTCACATTAATATTTATAACCATAACCATGACCCACTAATAACCTCATAAGGAAATGGTTGTGACCACCCTTTCATTCTTTACAGGGTCATCACATGTTGAACCTGCTATATTAGTAGGTAGTGTGCCATGTACTAATGGGAGGGAGACAATGGGAATACCAAATGCTATAGGGAGGGATCTCGAGGGATAATTTGGCAATGATGATGATGTCTGCATGGCCTGGGGAATGTCAACTTGTAGTCTACTATTATCTATAAATTTCTTCTTCATTGATATTCATGACATTTAAATGATTAAAGAAAAATCATAAAATATACTTTAAAAGAGTCATAAAAAATATATATTTATAAATGATAAGATATTCATTGTATTGAAAAATATAATACAGAGTGTTGTTAATGGATGAAATCACATACACAAAAATATAACATTTACCTTTCCAAATATAAATAAATCATTCCTATAAATAAATATTATTTATGATAACAAATCCAAATTTTGGAAAATGAATAACATATATAATATGTAGTTTATGAGTTAATGGATAAAAGTACAAACATTCATTTTATCCTTCAGTCATGATGTTATCCAACCCCAATATAACTTCTTCAACTTCATCCACCTTTTGAAGACTAGTATTTTCAATATTGTTGTGAAAAAACATGTCAATTTATTATAGTGGATATGAATTAATATCAGAGGTCAAACATTTCACTTCATCTCCAATAACAAATAAGTCTCTTTATTTTATGAGAAGATATACAGATCATGTAATTCAAACCATGAACATACATTATATGAGAGATGTTCAAAAAAGTAAATTCTATGAAATCTATTTTAACCTCACCGGTAATATCAAACAACTTTTTCTTGAATAAAACAACTAAAAATTACCTTGATTGTTAAATTAAAATAAATAAGTCAACTTTCCATAGTATCCCAATTTAGAAACAATAAATATACAACTATTATATGTTTGTAAACCCTATTCTCAATCGACTGATGAAATTTGAATCTATTCACATTACAAGAATTAAATTTTCTATCAGACTTAGGAGAACCCTACGGTATAAACATAAAATCTTATGAAACATCAACTCGAGTATTGGTAATCCTGATATATAAAAATTATTGCACATTATTAGATTTAAACTATGTGGAATCATCATTCTTGTCTCTTGATGTTAAAATGCATGACATACGGTCCCAATTGTGTGACCTAAAACTATGAGACGCTGTTTTTCCTCAGTACATGACATTAAACTCCATGGATAGCATCCCCATAAATGAATTATAATATTTTTCAAAAAACCATGGCATGATACACGTTGTGGTTCCTCAAATATGAAAGGATACAATATGTAAGACCAAATCACATAATTGACACTCTATACTATCACATGGTCCCCTATAAAATCCCTATCATTATCATGTCTTTACAATAAGATGGAAAACTGCATGGCCAACGTCCTCATTGCATGATGATAAATTGCATGATCTTATCATGAACTACTGGTGGCTTAATTATCACCCCATGTAGATACATAGTGATTACAAGATAATTTATCTCAGGCCTAGATACAATAATAAAGTAAAATTTCCCATTTCCTTGTGTATGAACTAGATATACATAGGGAAACTTTCCCGGAAAAATGACATCATTCTAATTATAATGAGATTTGTAGTGACACCTAGACCAAATTCTCAATCCCAACCATTATTCTGCAATGTATCAAAGACCCCTTTTCCACATAAAGCATAGATTGATGTGGGGAACATTCTTCAATAACTACATGTTTCCTTATTTTCATTTTATTGAGATACATCGTGATTCTTCCATCTCCTATCTCAAGTCCATCCATGAAAAATATATATCCCCTTTTCCTTGTGTATGAATTAATCCTATATAGAGATCCTTTAAGAACTATGTGTGGCTTGATTTTTTCTCTAGAAAGATACATAGTGACACCCTATTCTAATCCCCTGGTCTAGCTGGAACACTTCTTCCATGTCAGGTGACCATCATCTCTATAACATGACGTAAAAGTTCACAGTTCTTTCATAACAACGTGTAGCTTGATTCTCATATAAATGAGATATTTTGTGACAATTGAATTTTAAATGTTGAGTACTACTAGAAAATTTCCATTCTTTCACATCAATTAATTCTCAAATTCACTGAACAACATTAAACTTCAGGGGATTTCATAAACTATGTACGGATTGATTCACATATTTATAAGATACGCTGTGACACCAAGATCGTATCTCTTCTCTCAGCCACCAAAGAATCTATATACCCATGTACTTTACTTGTGATGGTTTTTTCCAAGGGAATAAACATTTTCAAATCCTTATTTGTCACACTAAGCATATATCACTTGATCTTATGAAATTTGGTGAATATTTTCCCTATAAAAGTACGACATATAAATTCACATTAGGTTTACCATGGTCTTGGATGAAAGACCTTAAAAGACGCACCTAGTGTTCTCATTGCTTAAAAATAAATTGAATGATCTCCTCAAGAAATGGGTGTTCCTTGATACATTCTATGACAAGATACATAGTGATGTTTTGTCCCTATGTCATGGTCTATCCATAATAATGTTCTTTCTTGTCAGAAAGACCCACATCAATGCCGCATGATGAAAAACTATTTCATTATTAAATAACATAATGTGTGTTGATTTTAACCCCTAATAGATACATAATGACTTCCATATCTCTAATCTTGGGCCCATACACAACATAATTCAGGAAATACTCCCACTCCCCCATGTAAGGTTCATATCTTAATGAGAAGACCCAATATGAGTTCTCACCCTATGCATGAACTCAAATGAAAATACCCCTTTTTCTTCCATGTATGAATTCTATTAGTGTGGAGGATAATTATTTATGAACAAAAAATGGATTGATTCTTGCTCTGTTAAGATTCATAGTGACACTAACGCCCTAGGCCCAAGTCCATCCACAATATCCCATTACTCTTTATATTAAAATATCTTCTGTCATTGCCACATGAACTTAAATAGTATGGTACCCAAATAACTAAAAACTGAATTTTTCTTATCCTATTGACATATTTAGTGACACTGAGGCCTAATGTCCAAGTCCCAGAAATGGCATAAAGATAAAATTTCCCATTTTCTACACACAAACAAATATCTATATAGGGTCTTTTGATTAAGGCCCCCCTCTTTGGATATGACCCACCAAAGAAACAGAGATGTTACTATTTTTTACATATGAGTCAAATCTAATAATGAGACTCTAAATTAACGACCTATATCAATTTAAGTAGTTCATTTGTGCTCAAACTCTTTTCTTACACAAGAAATACTCTTAATCAAGGACACTTTCAGATCTTTATGATCATTCTTCAGCTCTTAGTGATAAAATTACTAATACCTAGAAGATCCTCTGACTGGATATGTAATGTACCATTGTTTTCCATGCATAAAATTAACCTTATAATTTTATTTTTACCCAAAGTATACCACTATTTTACTACGAAATACGTTCCCTAGTTGGCCTTGTATAAAACAGACCACAAAACATGTTTTTCAGCTAGAAGTAAGTTTTCACTCAAGATAAGACTCTTCTGTCCTCATGAGAATTCATGATAATATTTTCAAAACCATGATTTAAAACTAGCCATCGTTATCCTTCATATTAATCCCATATTCTCTCTCGCAATCTAAGAACCCCAAGACCATGGTTTGTAGTTTTTTATTCTAGTGTTTAAAGAAAACAGGAACAATATTTGTTTGAAGGGCGATGAATCCCTTTGATTTCCTTTGCATGATGGTCCTAATAATATGAACTAAAGATACATACCCCATATCTCCTATTCATGGGACAAACCTACATGGGAAACATCTTCCCCCGATTTTTTGTAAATCTTGACTTACCCCTTCTGTGTTCAAGAGCTTTCCTCCCACAAACAAAACATTATGCTCGAAGAAATTAGAATCTATGAAATCTTTCATATGATTTTAATAATAGAATTTCATAATTATTAATGAAGTATTTTCTAGACTGTGCACTAATACACAACAATTGTCTTTTCATAAGTTTCACCCAAAATTCAAGGCCTACCTGAAAAAGGATTCCACTAATTAGTATGCATTATGTGCCCTAGTTGGCATTGTATAAAACATCCCAAAAACAGGGTTTTCAACCAATTTTAACTTTTTTACAAGGGAAAACTCCTCAAACATCACATTCCCTTTTCCATACCACTATTGAGATCCAAAATTCCCACAGCTACAACATACTATTTTCTCCTCCTACACCTGAAGAAGGTAGAAAATTTACATAAAAATTCAAAAGAATTGGAGAATCATTATGATTTTTTTCAAAGATAAATACCGTAAATTATATCCCCCCATAATGTCCTTGGTGTATTAATTTATACTAAATAGCATAATTTATTTTTTTATGAATTTAAATATCATGGTTAATGACCTGGTCACATGAAATTAAACTTTATGATACATTAAGCCTTATTAGACAGGGGCCTTTCCCCTGACATTAACCATCTCACCAAATATACCCTCCATATTTTTAGGTAAAGCTGTGTAGGATTGGTTTCTAATTAATTAAAAATTACAATACATATATTCTATTCATTCTCATAAATTTTACCTAAAAAACTCCACCCTTATTATATTTAAAAATCTGAATCTCTGTAATTTTCCTTCACCCCTCAATGATAGAATGTTGGAAGTCTTGGGAACTCCTTTACCTAACTATAATGTACACACCCCCATTGTCTTTGCATAAGTTTCCCACATAATGGGTCTTTCAACATAAAGATTCTAATATTTGACTATGTTGTACATGCCCTAGTTGGTGTTCCATAAAACAGCTCACCTAACATGTTCATTAACCAATTGTGACATCATCCCTAGGAGAGGCCTCCTTTATTCTTGAATACCAATTTTTATATTTGAAAACAAAAAATATATGTATTTAGAATCACTTATAGGGTTTATAAAGAATTTTCATACAATTCTGATTTCAACAGACTTCCTTGGTTCTTAATTTAAAAATTTAAGGTCAATGTTGTTTGACCTTAAACCCCATTCTCATTATTTTGTCTTCTAGAACCTTAAACTGCCCATAAAAAGAGACTATACTCACCATGCTGAAAACTCTTATAGGTAACTCAAAAAAAAATTGAGTCTCAGATCGTTGGACCTACATTGCGTATATTTTAAGAAGAAATTAAGCAATGAAAAAAATTCACAAAACACGTCCGGAAGAAATACCAAAATGAGTGGTCTAAGGAAAATTAAAGTCTCATCCTCTAAGTCTCCTCCATATTGGAATTAATAAAAAATTATGGTGATGACACATAAGACACAATGTTTATATGGTATTCAATATAAACATAGAATTCGTAAAACTATGATCTCTAATCCCCATGGATTAAGAGAAAATTAGAGTGTTTTTTGAAATCTATTCATTATGGATAGACTGGGATAGGAAAAAAAATGTATTGCACAAATAAATTTCAAACATATGATACAATCATAGATAGATAATTTGGATGAAGAAACAAATTATTTGGACCTAAAAAGAAGCCATTTCATAAATGATTTGAAAAGTGGTGGGACTATCACATGTTAGAGCCTCTCCACTGTGTTTTACAGTTTTTCCTCAATGAAAGATTTATGAAGTTGAATTCAACCCTGATCAGCTAGTGAAACTTCATAAATCTCAGCCTTTTGTGTGGAAACAACCTACTCAACTTTAGAAAGTCTCTCCTACTCAACCTTGAAAATATCTCTCCTCTAATATGAAGACTCTTTCATATATCTATGAATTTGAACTAAATCTTCCCTTGCAACATGTAATTATTATTCAAGGCACCTTATTTAGATACACCTCACATTGATGGGATCATGTCACTACCCTTACTTTTTGGAGTGGCCAGAATCATATTTGATCATAGCAGATCAAATTTCCTCATACCAGTCCATATGTTTCACCTCATCCTATTGCGAACTTTCCTCATACAACCATTGATGGATGAGCTCCTTCACCATACCATGGATCTCATGATAGTCAAACCTGATATATACCAACATGGAAATATTGAATGAAATTCATTGAAGGCGTAATGGAATATATTTAAGAGGCATCTCATGGACTATATTTCAGATATGTCACTAGAAGAGAAGACATGTAAGAAGAAAAACGAAATGTACATCTGGGTCAGATCCAGAACCACTCTTGGAATGAGAGACATAATCCAAGATCAGTGCATTCAATGAGCCTCTTTATTCTGCTCCCTTAGAGTTATCTTCCAACCCACCAACCAATGTTATTGGAGATGGTATAAAATCCCCCATGTAAAGCCCATTTTTTTAATTTGATGTCATTGAAGATAAAATAACACTTTTTGTTCACATCAGAAGATCAAAAAGTATCAGATATGGTAAAAAGACCAAAATTGTTGATGATAATTACCCATAATTGGATCAGCTGGAAGAATTTCTACCTCTCCAGCATCCCCATCTTCAAATCTTGGGGACAGAACCTCCTGACATAGAGAATCATATTGGGTATACTCATCAGTAAAAATTAAATCCCCTTTGAATTTCCCGAGTTCCTGATTCTAAACTGTTGTTTCTTCGATAGTAGGAGTAAAGTGGATTTGGATTCCCTATTATTCATGGTATTTGAAGGTATTCTCTGCAAAAAAATCTTCATAAGTTATGACTTGATATAAAACATGTGGTGAAAAAATGTTTTTTTGAAAAGTACAATAATGGTAAACTCATGTCCTTATAATTCCATGAAAATGTCTTAAAAATACTAAATGGAACCTATAATATCAGTGACTAGATTAATTACACCCCTCATCTACGGATAAATGGTGTCAATCCTTTCATCACCCTCACAAGTACCGGTAGTCATGGCTGGTCTCTCAGAACCAAAAATGGCTCCACGATCAATCAAATATGCGACGGCTGAGCAAGAATAACATCTTCACCCCTTGTAGAGTCTGAAGTAGTACCCACACCATCATCAGACCATCTAAGATCCTCGTTATCCCCTTTTGGGAGGAAATATGATTTTCATTTGATATAGTAGGGTCCTCTAGTGTGGAAAATAGATCTGAAATATCATGAAGTGGGAAAGTAAAATACAGCATGTAACACCCAAAAGGAGTGCATCTGACATTACTATGACACTCCTCCCCTCTGTTGAACTGGGGGTAGACACAACCAAACCTCTTGTTTCTTCATCTGTCAAAATAATGGATTCTTCAACATGAACCATTACCTACCATGGAATATCCTACTCAATCCAAGAAGGACCAATACCAAATCTCTTAATGGAGGAAAGCAACGCAGGTCCATAAAAATAAAATCACGGTAAAAAAGATATTTTGAGAAGGTTGTAATATCAAATGACAGTAAAAATAAATACTATGATGCATTCACCCGACCAAATTTAAGGCCTTATTTTTCATTCCCTTTTGAGATATTGATCATCATGTACCACTATTCTTGGTAACAGGGACCTGAAGTAATGGTTGGTGAGATTCCATCGCCATCATTCCCATCATGGTTCTTTAATCTGGGGATATTTCTTGGGACTCAAGGAATTTTTCTACTGTCTCAATGGGTGTACATTTGGGCCCTTACACTGGTGAACCATACACCTCAGTTTCTCCACCTTATCCTCCTTCTCCTAATATTATCTACAAAATAAAATCACTATACGATTAATGATGATGGATGGAATAACAAAAAATGAAATAAGAAAAGAGTAATACATTAGTAGGGTTAATGTAAATGTCTCATTCCTCATCGGGTTGTATAGTTACCCCTTCATGCACTCCTAAGTCTATCATATCAGATACTCAATTTAATGAAGCTACTTGATCATCAGTAGCATATATAAATTCCTCCAACTCCTCGATGTATATCATTACATCAACCAAATTACAGTCAAGATAGATATTAGAGGGTGATCTGATATCACCCATATCCGAGACTCATAGGCCAAACTGGAGAAACTCCCATGCATCCCTAACATCACGAGTTATACTCTTAGAAAATTGGATCGCTAAGGGTCACACATAGCTTGTCTTCGATGCGACTGGACTTGAAGAATACTTGATGCCCTTCATTTGGGAAGCCACTTTACGCCTCATTTTTATTTCTCTTTATGAAGAATGTTGGGATGGGATAGTGGAATCCTCTTTGCCATGACAAATAGACTACCTTGGTGCAGGAGGTGTTGTCTTCTCAACACTAGTCTACTTTGTTATATTTTTCTGAGAATTTTTTGAAGACTCTGGTGTTTTTTCATCATCTCTATGTAGTGAATTCATACCACACATACCACAACCAGATATTTTAGTGGCTTCCACCCAATTAATTTTATTTTTCAATTCCCCCTATGGGTATACAAAGATCCATACAATAGTATATCCATCCTCCGAACCGATTGATGCCTCTAACAGATGGTGAGTAATTGAAAAATTGGATTCCTCCAGATCCATCAGGATCCATAACTATCAGGATACCATTGCGTTCTTATCATGAATAACACAAATTATAGGAAATTTGGTTTCTTGTTAAATACACGTTAACTGAAAATAAAACTGATAAATCCCCTAAGACTCATAGATGATCTCACTATCAATACGGGCAACCAATACACTATCCTTGAATGCAGTCATGTATTCCCTCAGCTCAAAATTTTTATCTTTACCATCATTGGTACACTTTTAGGTCAGTGGGTTACAATACTGGAAGAAATTAAAGTATAAAGATATACATATATCCCTCAGCACATCATTATTCTATAGGTTCAGAAGTTGAATTTTATAGGATTTATGAAAAATTGGTTGAATTATCTATCGAGGATTTTTACTAGACTCTGTACCTAATATGAGAAAAAATGTGGTACAATATACTCCCACAACACCTTAAACAGGCTGAAAAATCTAAACCAGGCCTTCCCATTGTTTGTATGCTTCAAAAAAGTGATAAATCCTTTCAATAATAGGGGAATCCAGCCCTATGTATTCTCTCTCCTCTAATTTATCTACGATAACAAGAGTCCTTGGTCTCACACCACCACAGGAATCACAGACTAGGATCATGTAAATACTTATCCACCTAAAAAGGAGGCCAGTAGGGAAAACCTTCACATCAATCTTGTGGTTGACCCTCTAACCACAATTATTATACTCACCATCTCCAATGTGGACCAAAACTAGTTGAAAGCACCCCGATTCTCTATGGTGGGAAAAATTTTGGGTGCTTTTAGTTAGGACCATCTCCAACTTGTTCTAAGAAAGCCTTCATCACTGTTCCCTCAGGTATCTTAGATATTGGGAGAGGATCTTGGCCTTTATACAATTTCATTTCTTTATTAATGATATCAAAGGATAATGGTGGAATCCTTTCAATGTCACCTCATATTGACTTTAGTCGGATGATCTTTTCATACATCTTCACAATAATGGGGACCATAGAGATTTGGTAGACCACCCCCAAAATGATGTGAACATCACCATGAATAAAGTGAATGGAATTTGTCTGTGGACTCCACCAGCCCATTTTTTCTTGGATGATATCTTGTTTTTTAGAAATATAGTATTATCCCACCCAAAAATTATAACAACCTTGCTCTTTTATTACATAATTAAATCTAATATATTACATAAAATTTACTTCATGCAACATAGAAGATTGGGAGGTCTAGTGTCTTTGGGGCTTAGGATCATTACATAACAACTTAAAACATGAAATACAACATCTTTATAGAAAACATAAATTACATGAACACTATAATCCCTCATACTTAGCATTGCATGGGATAACCTGAGGACATGCATAAGAAAAGGGGTGACCTATAATGCCCAGAAAGGGAATAATCATTGAATAACACGAGGAATAAAAAACATGTTAGACAATAGGAATATCAATATAGCACAAGAGAAGCATAAACATAAAGGCATGATAAAGCATTATAATCATAACATTGAAATGTGGCAACAATAATTAACATGGAATTATCATGAGCCAATGCTCATTGATCATGGAGCATGAGATAATCCTCATTGCATACTAAGCACGAGTGAAAACTTGTTGCACTTGAATTAGCATTAGTAAGCACCAATTTCACATGATGTATCATGATACCATACTTTACTGAATGCATTGAAGTGCTATAAGGGTGCACCATTTTTAAACATTTAATTTCATGCATAAGTGTTCTGCATGGATTATATAACATGGATTCATGAAACATCATCATTAATTCCATGATAAATGAATGTAGAATTCTTATATGAAACTTTATAATCCATAAGTAAATGTGCATAACTTTGAATACCCTTTATAGAGAAATGGGTATTGAATTCACTACACAATGACGTTGTCTTGGAAAATCGGTGCAATTTCTGCAGTGTAACGGCGTGGCGTAAGAATTCATAAAAATAGTTGATGGGAGATAATGGTGTGTCTCGTAATATGTAAATGAAATTTATAGTAATTAGGTCATATAAATACATGTTCCAACCATTTTAATGGAATTTAGATTCTTGATACAAAAGAATTTTATGAATGTAAATAGTGAGAGAGAAATTCCTTTTGGAATTTCGGCATAGTAACAGGTGTACAAGGGGGAATTTAAGGAGAGAGAAAGGGGTGTCCCATCATTCAAACATAAAGAGGTCAGTATGTGGGAGGTGCGAAACCGTAACCTAAAAATTATAATTGAAACTAAAAGGTTATAACAACATTAAGAAAATTGAAAAAAAAATAAGAAAGGAAGAAAAACCCCTTACTTGGAAGTATGCTTCCAAAGGATTGAGAGAGGCTTGAGAGAGGCTTCGTAGGAGCTTGGGGAAACATGGGAGGATTCTATAGATAGTAGGGAAGAGGTTGGACTAACTCAGAAGGCTTTGAGTGAGGAGGAAGTGGGATCTTGGGTGGGTTTATATAGAAAAGGTGAGGGAATTATTTATTATTTATGTTTGGGACCCTCACATTTAACTAGACCAAACTACAAACCATCCCATGGTTTTTGCACATGGGTTTTGGGAAAGGGAAGTGGAAATAAATATTTTATAAGGCCAAAGTGCAAAATTCTTAAAATAATGGGGTTTCTTATGTGGAGGTGATTCACACTCTCAAGGAAAACAATTTAAAAAGACAAGATGTTTAATAAGTCTTGAATGGTCCATTAATGCTTTTTAAAATTATTAAAAAAAAACCCAAAATCACATTATTTTAATGGTAAATCATATATTGGCAGAAAATAAGGCTTATAGTATTTTATTACATCACTATTGGATCATTATGATATCATAAAACACATTATATATTTAAAAGGTATTTAATTTTTACCAGAAAATTTGAGAGTCTCAAAAAATTATGAAAAATTACACATTGGATAATTTCGACATCCTCATTCTAGAAATAATATTTATTTTATTAGAATAATTTTCTAAATATGTTAATTTTGAATTTTAAATTTAAAACCGACATTTATCAAAAATTCACGGGTTTTGACAAAAATTGCTTTCAAACCTTATTAAAAATTGCGATTAAATTCATTAAACTAAACGATAATTTATATTTCATAAAAAATAATTTAATAATAATAATAATATTTTATTAAAGTGTTTTTTAATTAAGAAATCAATTAATTCATAATAATATATTTCTTAGTTGAACTTTAACTAAAAATACTATTTTAGATTTAAAATCTATTTACAATGTAACAATAATAAAATGAATGTATATTCAATATTATATAAAAAAATAATGTACATAACCACATTGATATGGTCTTGGTACATAACCCCTTATAACACCCATATAAGACCGAAGAGTAAGGTGTGTGATGGGGACAAACTCTTGGATCTCAAACGGACACAATAGATAGTGGTACTCCATGCAGCCTTACCACTTCCATGATATATATCTGGTCCAGTTTATATAATGATAAATATTCTCGAATATATATGAAGTGTGCAGACTTTGTAAGACAATCCAAAACAACCTAGACTGTGTTGTTTCCTTTGGATGTATTCAGAAGTTTTGTGACAAAGTCAATGGTGATGTTCTCCAATTTTTATTCTGGTATGGGCAATGATTTCATCATCCCCTTAGACTTATGCCTCTTTTCCTTCACTTATTGACACACCAGAAACTTTGATGTATATCCAGAAATCTTCATCTTCATATTATCCCACAAATAATGCTCTCAAAGATCTCGATACATCTTTGTGTTATTTGGGTGAATAGACAAATTTGAACTATGTGCATCATCCAAATGATCCTTCTTCAGCTCTAGACTTGATGGAACACATAGTCATTTCCCAAATCTCACAATTCCTCTTTCATTGACATTAAACTCTGAGTATTTACCTTTTCTGATAGCTTATACTTTTTCATGAATTCCCACATCATCCTTTTAATCATACATTAACCTTTCGAAAAGTTACGGTTGAGTAATCATTTGTGAAAGGATTGATGATGTTCCTTTCTTTATGATTCCCATGTTAATCTTCAACAAATCTAAGAGAATTGGAACCTTTTCAATTCTCATCAATGATAAAATCGCTAATTCATTTCTACATAGGGCATCTGCCACCTTGTGTGCTTTCCCAGGGTGGTAATGGATTGAGTAGTCATAGTCTTTGATTAGCTCTAACCATCTTCATTTGCGCATGTTCAACTCTTTCTATGTGAATATATAATTTTGGTTTTTGTGGTCCTTATAAATATTTCACTTATCCCCAATGAGATAATTTCGCCAAATTTTCAATGTGAAGATCAATGTAGCCTTATCGAGTTCATCTGTTGGATAGTTCTGTTCATGAACTTTCAATTGCCTTGAATCATAGGCAATGACTTTGTCATTTTTCATCAACACACATCCAAGGCCCTTCTTCGAAGCATCACTGGATACCATAAAAGGGTCTCCACTTGTGGGTAAAGTGAGCACAGGAGCAGTGATAAGCTTCCTTTACAACTTCATGAAGTTTTCTTCGCATTCATCACTCTAATCAAACATTATACCCTTCTGAGTTAGCTTGGTAAGAGGGTTGGACAATCATGATAAATTTCTCAGAAATCACCAATAATATCTAGCTAACCCCAATAAGCTATCGATATTCGTTACTGTTGTTTGCCTCATCCATCCCTCAATTGCATTTATTTTGAAGGGATCCATAGATATCCCATTGATTTTGATGATATGGCCCAAGAATGAGACCTCCTTCAACCAGAGCTCACACTTTCTATACTTTTCATGGAGCTTCTCCTTCCGCAAGGTCTCTAGTATAGTTCTTAAATGCTACTAATGATCCTTCGTTGTTTTTGGAGTATATTAGAATATCATCTATAAAGACTACCATAAAATGGTCAATGTAATATCTAAAGACTCTATTAATCAAGTCTATGAGCATTACTAGAACATTGGTGAGTCTGAAAGGCATTACTATGAATTCATAGTGCCCGTATCATGTACGAAATTCAATCTTGGGGATATCTTCCTTTTTCAACCTTACTTGATAATATCCCAACCGAAAATCCACCTTGAAGAATTATTGTGCTCCATGCAACTTATTGAACATGTCATCGATTCGTGTAAGATGATACTTATTCTTTATAGTGATTTTTTGGAGCTCACGATAATCGATGCAAAGGTTCATTGACCCATCTATCTTATTGACGAAGAGGATTAGTTCACCCCATGGTGAAGCACTCGGGCATATAAACCCTTCATCCAGATTCTTTTGTTGTTGTTTCTTCAGCTCCTCAATCTCCACAACATCCATTCTATACAGATTCATAGATATTAGCAACGCCCCAGGTATATGTTCAATTAATAATTAAACATCTCCTCAAGGAGGAAGACCAAGAAATTGTTTGGGAAACACTTCAGTGAATTACCTCACAAAAGGCATGCCTTCTAGTATGGTTTCCTCCTTAGACTCAATCATTTGAGCCAGATACATGTGATCATAGGTCAGTAATATCCACTCTTGAGATGATGGAGCTGAAGAAGGTTTATCTTCCTCCTTACATTTGTACAGAATTGTTGGTCGATTCTCCACATGGAGAGTGATTTCTCTCTCATGGAAATTTAAGTTGTATCTATATAAGGATAGCCAATACATTCCAATAATTGCATAAAATTCAACTAGATGGAGTACGATGAGGTTCGCTGGAATGTTCAATCCACAAATTATGATAGGGTAGGAGTTATATTCATGGGACACAATTATTTCCCCATTTTCCCTACTCATCGACATCTTCACTTCCATGATTTGTGGTGGTGATAGGATTGTTCTACTAAACTTTTGAGAGATAAAGGAATGCATTGAACTGGAATCAAAAGGTGTATTTAATATTATTCAATTAATAACTAGAGTACCTATCACAACTTCTTTTTCGGGGTTCACATCAGAAGTAGTGATGGGGAAAGCTCACCCTTGATACCTTTGAGGTTGTTTGTTGCCTCTAAAGACCCTTGGCTTAGGGCACTGATTTTCAAGATGCTCTGGTTCTTTTTAGTTGTAACAATGAACCATGCGACGAGGTTCGAACAGAGCGTTCCTCTCCTCTATCGCAAGTGTGGGTCTTTCTTGCCGATAATTAACAGCTAGGTGACGTTCTCTTCCACACCTAAAGCATTTCCTCGTACCCTTTTGGAAATTTTCAGGGTGCTTATTTCTGAACCTTTGGCAAGTGGGGTACTAGATCTTCTTAGCACCGTTGTATTTCTTCATCAGACCACCAGCATTGAAGTCGATCTTACGCTTCTTATACCCATGATACCACTGAGATTCTCTAATATCCATTTCGACATTGAGGAAACATTAGACAATTTCCTCATAGCAGTCGAAGTCATGGATCGTTAGCGCTTTCAGGAGGCTCGGTATCAGCCCACCAAAAAAGCGGCCAACCTTTCATTTAGGGGTAACAACAATTCTAGAAGCATATCGTGAAAGCCTTATAAAGTTTTCCTTGTATTCTCCAATTGATTCGTCATTTTTTAGGGCAAGAAAGTCGCATTCCATCTTAAGTCAGAAGGTGCATGAAAAATATTTATAAAAAAATATCTTCTGGGAATGCTTCCATTCCAACGTCTCGATCTCCTCCTCAAGCTTCTTATTTTTTATCAACATCCACCATTGATCAGCTTCACCCCCATACTATAAGTAGCTGTGAGAACCATCTCTTATTCAGAACATTGAAGTATGGAGAAGATCTTTTCAATGGAGTTGATCCATTGTTCAGTGATTGAAGGATCAGATGATCCATTAAAAGTAGGAGGCCTTTGTATCATGAAGCTCTCGATAGTGACTTTTTATTTCTTAGGAGGGGTTGAACATTCCTCTTGACCCATGTTTCTATTCAAATCTTGAGTTATCTGAGAGAGAAGTGTGACAAAGTTTGTGATTCCTGTTCCCATTGGATTGGGCATCTCATTAGTATAGTCATCGCATTGATCTTCTCATCGGTTGTTAGCCCGAGTCGTCCTATTACTGACCATTGGATGGAATAAAAAGAATGTTATGGGTAACACATAAAGGGTAATACAAGGACAAAACTGATGATGTATAAATAACTTTTATTTCCTTAACATATGAATCTATTGGATTCAGTCTATGTTGTCCATGATCTACTTTCTAACATATATTCTTAGGGAAGTTTTTTATCCCTTAATAATGGTTCATACAATGCTTGTGAATTTACCAAAGCATGTCCTTCAGGAGTGTCATAACCATGTTTGTAGCAAGGCCCAATGTCACGCACCAGTTCTCGATCGAGTCTAGATCCAAGCGGTGTTTTTGGGTTTTACCCCAAGGATACATCTGTGCCAGAGCTTCCACTACATGCTCGTTTCCAGATAGGGATATATTTGCTTGATAAACTACTTACTCAATACTCACCAAAACATAGGGATGTTATTATTATAATAAGTCTTGTCTCTAAGAATTTACTAGGTTTTCTAATCCTAAACCCAAAAAATAACTAAACCTATCCTCTAATACAAACTATAATAATCCTTCTCTATTATTACATAATTAAACCTCATTTATTACATAAACATCACTTGATACAAAATAGAAGATCAAGAGGTATAGTGTATTTGGGTATTAGAATCATTAAAAAATAACTTAAAACATGAAATACAACATCTTTATTAAAAAATTCTTTTGCATGACCACTACATTCTCTCGTACATAGCATTTCATGGGATAATCTGAGGACATGCATAAGAAAATGGGCGAGCTATAAATCCCGGTAAGGGAATACTCATGGAATAACATGAGGTATACAATATATGTTAGAAAATAGGCATATCAATAGAGAACAAGAGAATCATAAACATAAAGGCATAATAAATCATGATAATCATAACATGGAAATGTGGTAACAACACTTAACATGGAATTTTCATGAGCCAAGCCTCGTTGCACATGGAGCATGAGTAAATCCTCATTGCACATGAAGCACAAGTAAAACCTCATTGTACATGAATTATCATGATTAAACACCCATTTCACACGACATATCATGATAATATACTTTACTGAATAAATTGGATATCTATAAGGGTGCACCCTTCTTAAACATTTCATTTCATGCATTAGTGTTCCACATGGATCATATAACATGGATTCATAAAAAATCATCATTTATTCCAGAATAAAGGAATTTAGAATTCATCTATAAAAAATTATAATCCATAATTAAATGTTCATAAATTTGAATACCCTTGATAGCTAAATGGGCATGGTATTCACTACACAATGACCTTGGCTTGGAAAATTGGTGCAATTTCGGCAGCGTAACGATGTGATGTAAGAATTCAAAAAAATGGTTAATGAGAGATAATGGGGTGTCTAATCATATTTAAATTAAATTGATAGTAATTTAGTCATATAAATACATGTCCCATAAATTTTGAACATGGGAGGCATTTAATGAGAGATAAAGGGGTATCTCATGATTCAAACATAAATAGGGAAGTATGTGAGAGGTGTGAAACCATACCTAAACATTTATAATTGAAATAAAAAGGGCATATAAACATTAAGAAAATTGTACAAAAATGATAAAGGAAGAAAAAACCCTTACTTGGAAGTATGATTCCAAAGGCTTTAGGGAGGATTGAGAGAGGTTTTTTTGGATCTTGGGGAACCATGGGAAGATTTTAGAGATAGTAGGGTAGAGGTTAGAAGAATTCCAATGTCTTTGAGTGAGGAGGAAGTGGGATCCTTGGTGGGATTATATAGGAAAGATGAGGGAATTCTTTATTATTTTGGTTTGGGACCCTCACATTAAACTAATCCAAACCACAAACCAGCCCATGGTTTTTGCCCATGGTTTTTGGAAAAGGGAAGTGGAAAATAATATTTTATACGTTCAAAGTACAAACTTCTTAAAATAATTTGGATGATTATGTGGAGGTGAGTCACACTCCTAAGGAAAACAATTTAAAAAGACAAGATCTTTAATATATATTGAAGTGTCCATTAATGCTTTTTAAAATAAGTCAAAAAAACCCAAAATCACTTTATTTTAATGTTAAAACATATATTGGACGAACATAAGGATTATAGTATTTTATTATATAACTATTGGATCATTATGATGTCATAAAACACATTATATATTTAAAAAGTATTAAATTTTTACCCAAACATTTTACTATCTCAGAAAATTATGAAAAATTCACTGTTGGATAATTCCGAAATCCTGATTCTATAAATAATATTTATTTTATCTAAATAATTTAATAAATATGTTAATTATTACTTTTAAAATAAAAAATAACATTTATCAAAAATTCACTGGTTTTGACAAAAAATGGATAATAAACATTAATAGAAATTATGATTGCATTCATAAAATTATACAATAATTTATATTTAATAAAGATTAATTTAATAATAATAATAATATTTTATTAAATTATTATTTAATTCAAAAATCCTTTCATTCATAAAAATTTATTTCTTCGTTGAACTTTAACTAAAAATACTATTTGAGGATTAAAAACTATTTACAAGGTAACAATATTAAAATGAATGTATATTCATTATTATATACAAAAATAATGTTCATAACCATAGTGCTAAGGTCTGGTTACATAACCCCTTATAACACCCGTATAAGACCAACGAGTAAGGTGTGGGATGGTGACAGACTCTGGGGGTGGCTTGGATAACATTTATCAGGTGGTAATCACAATCATCATCCATTTCTCTCGTAGGTGGTCCCACTCAAGCATAACATATTCAAGCTCGGATTGGGCTTGGTCAAGAGTGAAGCCCAATTTAACTACCTCCTTTCTGAGATCTAAAAAATGGGCTCTGTATGGGGAATATCTACTAGATGAGGCCATTGCTTCCTCTGTGTGAGTAAATTGGATTTGTTGAAGCACTATATTTACATTAATCATGTGATCACTCTTCAAAGACTATATTAGCAAAAACCACAATTATTAACATAAAACCAAAGAAGTTGACATTTTATATAAACATTTTACATAAAAATAAATTTAAATAGATTAAGATGGATTTCTATTCATTAATGTTGGGGTTGTTATAAAAATCTTCATAAATATGAACATATTGTAGATCGTTTTTTAATTATGCACAAGTTTGGTGCACCCAGAATGCGAACATCCACTAAGGCCTAGCTCCCCCTCAAAAGAGGAAGCCCCAATCCTCCTTCCAGCCTTGAGTCTAATTTTTTGTTGAAGCATGGAAGGTTTAGACATAATAATTGGTCATCAAATCTTTTATATGGGGCTTCATAAATGGAGTGAAACTGCCCTGGTTCATAATACATGTGAGAGGGACTATTGTTTCCTTGATAAAAACAACATTTGGAGAAATGTAAAAACAAGGGTAGTTGAGGAAATTCTTGAACCAATAAATTGGGAAGTATTTCATTGATTCAAGAATGTAGTCATCCTTCATAATTATGTTTTCGTATATAGGTAGGTATTTTATCGTTGGGAAATCTTAATAATGTGGTATCAAAAAACATTTCAGAACTCAATGAGTAGATTCAACAATATCATAATAATCAGGCTTGATGGATTTGATCATTTCATTTTTGACCACAACAGCTTTCTCAGTGAAATTAATTGAAGACTCCATTAAAAATATGAAATAAGGCACCAACTTCCCATATAGAGCTGAAATTATGACATAATATGTATAAATTTTAACTTAGATGAATTTAAAAAATTGGAAAAGGGAAGTACTTGCACAACTCCATCGAAAAGAGTTTATGCATAGGTTCTTTAATAGGGTTTCCCATATAAACATTTCGAACAGGGCCTTCGTGCAAGTCCCTTGATGTAATGAATTGATGAGGCCCCTCAGCAGGATGACTCCATGTAGCCTCATCATTGGGTGTCTATACCTAGAGATAACCTCCAAAAGATCTTCAAGAATGTGAATCATGATGTAGTTGGGAGAACATCCTATACAGTGAGAGAAAAATATCAAAAACATTAAATTTGAGAAAAATAACAAGGGGTATTTATAGGTATTGTTGGTCTATTCCAATGAAATATTTCCATAAACCTATATGGGAACCCAATGCAGGAACCCTTCATGGAGACCCTGCATGATACACCATTTTTCACCTTCATAATATTCTCCCCATTCTTTTACCACAAGACTAGAGCCCCATCTTTTGTTAATATCCAACACTAGGGGATGAATTTTTTTGGAACGGATTTTTTATCAAGAAGGATTAAAATATTATAAAGATAACATTGGGTGTGTTAAGTTGATAAAAATATGGAGAACAAAATGAATTTTCCAAATCATCCTACGTGTATATACCCCTACATGTTACATCGCCCGCACGACTAACCTGCATGAACCAAAAGAGAAGAACATCCCTACGATGGACACCTACACTATGGACATATGCCTTGGACCGATGTATACATCCTACTTCGATCAGGGAACCCTATTTTACTATAATTTGAACCCAAGGGATCCTTTTAGAAAAATAACAAATCAAATGAAACCCCCAAGCTCTCATTACGTAGATAATTCTCCCAGGTCCCCTATGACAACCCTGCTTTTTATTACAACTTAAACATGCTTTATTACATAAAACATCACTTGATACAACAAAGAAGATCGAGAGGTTTAGTGTCTTTGGGGCTTAGGATCATTACATAAAAACATTAAACTTGAAATACAACATCCTTATTGAAAACATCCTTTACATGACCACTACATTCCATCGTACTTAGCATTGCATGGGATAACCTGAGGACATGCATAAGAAAAGGGTGAGCTATAAAGCCCAGTAAGGGAGTACACAACGAATAACATGAGGAGTAAAATACATTCTAGGCAATAGGCATATCAATAGAGCATAAGAGAGACATGAACATAAAGGCATGATAAAGCATGATAATCATAACATGGAAATGTGGCAACAACACTTAACATCGAATTAGCATGAGCCAAGGCTCATTGCACATGGAGCATGAGTAAACCCTCATTGCACTTGAAGCACGAGTAAACCCTCGTTGCACTTGAATTAGCATGAGTCAAAACTCATTGCACATGACGTATCATGATACTATACTTTACCCAATGCATTGGAGCGCTATCAGGGCGCACCCTCCTTAAACATTTCATTTCATGCATAAGTGTGCCACATGGATCATAAAACATGGATTCATAAAACATAATCATTTATTCCACGATAAAGGAATGTGGAATTCATAAATGTAACTTTACAATCAATAAGTAAATGTGCATAAAGGTGAATACCCTTGATGGAGAAATGGGCATGGTATTCACTACACAATGATATTGGCTTAGAAAATCGGTGTGATTTTGGCAGCGTAACGGCGTGACATAAGAATTCATAAAAAGGCTGATGAGAGAGAAAGGGGTTCCTCATCATATTTACATGTAATGGAAAGTAAGAAGGTCATATAGAAACATGTCCCAACAATTGAAAAGGAATTTAGATTCATGATACAAAAGTATTGCTTGAATATAAAAGAGGAGAAAAAGGTTCCTTTCGGAATTTCGGCATAGTAACGGGTGTACATGGGAGGCATTTAATGAGAGAGAAAGGGGTCTCCCATCATTCAAAAAATAAGAGGGAAGTATGGGAGAGGTGAGAAACCATACCCCAACATTCATAAATGAAATTAAAAGGGCAATACAACTTAAATAAAATTGACAAAAATGAGAAAGGAAGAAAAAACCCTTACTTGGAAGTGTGCTTCCAAAGGCTAGAGAGAGGCTTGTGAGAGGCTTCTTGGGAGCTTGAGGCACCTTGAGAGGATTCTAGAGAGAGTAGGGAAGAGGTTGGACGAACTTCAGGGGCTTTGAGTGAGGAGGAAGTGGGAGCTTGGGTGGGTTTATATAGGAAAGGTGAGAGAATTCTTTATTATTTAGGTTTGGGACCCCTTATATTAAAATAATCCAAACCCCAAACCATCCCATGGTATTTGCCCATGGTTTCTGGAAAAGGAGAGAGGAAAATAATATTTTATAAGGCCAAGGTCCGAACTTATTAAAAAATTAGAGTTGCTTATGTGGAGGTGAGTCACACTCCCATGGAAATTAATTTAAAAAGGGAAAGTGTTGAATAAGTCTTGAGGGCTCCATTAATGCTTTGAAAAGTGAGTCAAACAAACCCAAAACCTCATTATTTTAATGATAAAACACATATTGGCCGAACATAAAGATTATGGTATTTTATTACATCACCATTGGGTCATTATGATGTCATAAAACACATTATATATTTAAATGATATTTAATTTTTACCCAAAAATTTGACTGTCTCAGAAAATTATGAAAAATTCACCGTTGGATAATTTCGACGTCCTGATTCCAAAAATAATATTTATTTTATCTAAATAATTATCTAAATATGTGAATTTTCACTTTTAAAATAAAAACCGACATTTATAAAAAATTCACGGGTTTTGACAGAAATGGCTTTCAAACTTTAATAAAATTTTTAATTGCATTCATAAAATTATAAGATCATTTATATTTAATAAAAATTAATTTAATATTAATAATAATATTTATTAAAATATTATTTAATTCGAAAATCCTTTAATTTAATAAAATATAATTCTTAATTAAATAATAACTAAAAACACCGTTTGTACTTTAAAAACTAAATACAATGCATCAAAAATGACTAGAAATTATATTCATTATTATATACAAAAATAATGTACATGAACATGGTGCTACTTATTTGTTACATAACCCCTTAAAATAGCCGCATAAGACCTAAGGGTAAGGTGTGCGATGGTGACAGACTCTTGGGGTTGCTCGGATAACATCGCTCGAGTGGTGATCTCTATCAACTTCCATTTTCCCCGTAGACGATCACGTTCGAGCTTGACTTGATGAAGCTCAGCTTGGGCTTGGTCAAGGGCAAAGCCCAAAGACGCCACCTCCTTTCCGAGCTCTGACAAATGGGCTTCGTAAGGGGCAATTCTACTGGATGAGGCCATCGCTTCCTTTGTCTGAGTAGAAAATTGGTTCGTTAAAGCCTTATATTTAAACTACCCAGATGATCACTGTTCAACGGCTATAAAAGTAACGGTCACAAATCTTAACGTAAAACTTAAAGAAGTTGATATCTTATAAAAACATTTTTCATAAAGAAACATTTAGCTGGATCAAGAGGGATTTTCCATTAATGAAACTTCGGGTCGTTACAACATTCCCCCCTTAAGAAATTTCGCCCTCGAAATTTTCCTTTTCCCACACTAAAACAAATGTGGGTAACTTAGCTTCATCATATCCTCCGACTCCCAAGTTGCTTCTTCAAACTTGTGGTTTCTCCACAACACCTTGACGAGGGGCATTGTCTTATTTCGTAGAACTTTTTCTCTACGATCTAAGATCTTCACTGGTTGCTCCTCATAAGAAAGATCGTCTTCTAATTGTACCACCTCGGAAGAGAGTACATGTGAAGGGTCTGGTATGTATTTCCTTAAGAGGGATACATGGAAGACATCATGCACCTTGGCCATAGTAGGTGGAAGTGCTAGTCGATAGGCCACAGCCCCAACACGATCAAGAATCTCGAATGGGCCGATGTACCTTGGACTTAACTTCCCTTTCTTTCCAAACCTCATGACCTTCTTCCACGGAGATATGCGTAAAAACACCATGTCTCCGACTTTAAACTCAAGGTCTCGTCGACGATTATCTGCATAACTCTTCTGTCGACTTTGGGCTGCCTTGATATGCTGCTGAATGGTTTTCACCTTCTCCACCATTTCTTCGACCATTTCTGGTCCAAGCAGCTTACGTTCACCGACCTCATCCCAACATGCCGGTGTTCTGCACCTTTTCCCATATAGGGCTTCATATGGTGCCATTTGGATGCTCGAGTGGAAACTATTATTATAAGAGAACTCAACTAGAGGAAGATGTTGATCCCATCCTCCTTTAAAGTCCATTGAGCACGCTCTCAACATATCCTCAAGTGTTTGGATAGTCCGCTCGGATTGGCCATCAGTTTGAGGATGATAGGCCGTACTGAAGTTCAGTTCAGTATTCAGAGCATGTTGAAGACTCTTCCAAAACATAGAGGTAAATCTTGGATCTCGGTCAGACACAATAGATAGTGGTACTCCATGCAACCGTACCACTTCCCTGATGTATATCCGTGCCAGTTGATCCAAAGAGAAATCATCTCGAATAGCAATGAAGTGTTCAGTCTTTGTAAGATGATCCACAATAACCCAGATTGCATTGTTGCTTTTGGATGTCCTTGGAAGTCCAGTGACGAAGTCCATGGTGATGTTCTCCCATTTCCATTCTGGTATGGGCAATGGTTGCATCATCCCCTTAGACTTCTGCCTCTCTGCCTTCACTTGCTGACACACTAGGCACTTTGATGTATATTCGGCGATCTCCTTCTTCATATTATTCCACCAAAAGTTTTCTCGGAGATCTCGATACATCTTTGTGCTCCCTGGGTGAATAGAGAAATTTGAACTATGTGCATCATCCAAAAGTTCCTTCTTCAGCTCCGAACTTGATGGGACACATAGTCTTTTCCCAAACCGCACAATTCCTTCTTCATTAACATTAAACTCTGAGGATTTTCCCTTTTTGATAGCTTCCACTTTTTCTTGGATTCTCACATCATCCTTTTGAGCATCCTTTAACCTTTCCAAAAGAGATGGTTGAGCAATCATTTGTGAAAGGATTGATGATGTTCCCTTCTTTATGATTCCCACGTCCATCTTCATCAAGTCTAAGAAGATTGGATCCTTCTCAATTCTCATCATTGATAGAATTGCTGGATCCTTTCTACTTAGGGCATCCGCCACCTTGTTCGCCTTCCCAGGGTGGTAATGTATTGAACAGTCATAATCCTTTATGATCTCTATCCATCTTCTCTGGCGCATATTAAGCTCTTTCTGTGTGAATATATATTTAAGACTCTTGTGGTCAGTATATATCTCACATTTCTCTCCATAGAGATAATGCCGCCAGATTTTCAAGGCAAAGATCAACGCCGCCAACTCCAGATCATGCATTGGATAGTTTCGCTCATGGATTTTCAGTTGTCTTGAGGCATAGGATATCACTTTATCATTCTGCATCAGCACACATCCTAAGCCCTTCTTTGAAGCATCACTGAATACCACAAAAAGTTCCCCACTTGTGGGTAAAGTGAGCACAGGTGCAGTGATAAGCCTCCTTTTCAACTCCTTGAAGCTTTCTTCGCATTCATCACTCCAAGTAAACTTTACTCCCTTTCGAGTTAGCTTGGTAAGAGGGTTGGACAATCGTGAGAAGTTTCTCACAAATCGTTGATAATATCCAGCTAACCCCAAGAAGCTACGGATATCAGTTACCGATGTTGGCCTCAGCCATCCCTCAATTGCGTCTGTTTTGGAGGGGCCCACAGATATCCCATTGCTTGTGATGATATGGCCCAAAAATGAGACCTCCTTCAACCAGAACTCACACTTGCTGTACTTGGCATAGAGCTTCTCCTTGCGCAAAGTCTCCAGTACAGTTCTTAAATGCTCCTCATGGTCCTCCTTGGTTTTGGAGTATATCAGAATATCATCTATAAAGACTACCACAAATTTATCTAGGTAATCTCTAAAGACTCTATTCATCAAGTCCATGAATATTGCTGGAGCATTGGTGAGTCCAAAAGGCATTACTATGAATTCATAGTGCCCGTACCTTGTACGAAAAGCAGTCTTGGGGATATCTTCCTTCTTCACCCTTACTTGATAATATCTCGACCGCAAGTCGACCTTGGAGAAGTATTGAGCTCCACGCAGCTGATCAAACAAGTCATCGATTCTTGGGAGAGGATACTTTTTCTTTATCGTGATTTTGTTAAGTTCACGATAATCGATGCAAAGCCGCATTGACCCATCCTTCTTCTTGACGAAGAGGACTGGTGCACCCCATGGTGATGCACTTGGGCGTATAAACCCTTTATCCAGATTCTCCTGTAGTTGTTTCTTCAGTTCCTCAAGCTCAACCATAGCCATTCTATATGGAGTCTTGGATATTGGTAGCGCCCCAGGTATAAGTTCAATTGAGAACTCAACATCTCTTCTTGGAGGAAGACCAGGAAGTTCCTCGGGAAATACTTCAGCGAATTCCCTCACAATAGGCATTTCTTCAAGGGTGGTTTCTTCCTTGGACTCAATCATCTGAGCCAGATATGCATGCTCATAAGGCAGTAATATCCATGCTTGAGATGATGGAGTTAAAGGAGATTCATCTTCCTCCTGACACTTATAAAGAATCGGGGGTCGATTCTCCATATGGAGTGTGATTTCCCTCTCCCGACAATTTATGTTGGCTCTATATAAGGAAAGCCAATCCATGCCAAGAATTGCATCAAATTCCACCAAATGGAGTATGATGAGGTTCGCCGGAAAATTCAATCCACAGATTATAACAGGGGAGGACTTATACTCATGGGATGCAATGATTGCCCCATTTGCCGTACTCACCGACATCTTTACTTCCATGATTTGTGGTGGTGCAGGGATTATTATACTAAACTTTTGAGATATAAAAGAATGCGTAGAACCTGAATCAAAAAGTACGTTCGCTATTCTTGAATGAATAACTAGCGTACCTGTCACCACTTCGTTGTCGGGGTTCACTTCGGCAGAAGTGATGGCAAAAGCTCTTCCTTGCTGTCTTGGAGGTTGTTGATTGCCTCCGATAACCCTTGGATTAGGGCACTGATTCGCAAAATGACCCAGTTCTTTGCATTTGAAGCATTGAACAATGCGTTGAGGTTCGAACGGAGCGTTCCTCCCCTCCGTCGCAGCCGCGGGTCCTTCTTGCTGACAGTTAACAGCTAGGTGCCCTTCTCTTCCACACTTGAAGCATTTTCTTGTCCCCCTAAGGCAATTTCCAGGGTGCTTCTTTCCACACTTTTGGCACGTGGGGTGCTGGAATTTCTTAGCGCCGTTGGATTTATCCATCGGACCACCAGCATTGAAGTCCACCTTCCGCTTCTTGTCCCCATGATACCCCTGTGATTCTCCGATCTCCATTTCAACCTTGAGGGCACATCAGACAATTTCCTCATAGCTGTCGAAGTCACGAATCGCTAATGCTTTTCGCAAGCTAGGCTTCATCCCACCAAAGAAGCGGTCAACCTTGCATTCAGGGGTAACGACAAAGCCAGAAGCGTATCGTGCAAGCCTTGTGAAGTTTGCCTCGTATGCTCCCACAGATTCCTCATCTTTCTGCTTGAGGGAAAGGAAGTCCCTTTCCATCTTAAGACAGAGGGTGCGTGGAAAATATTTATCGAAAAACATCTTCCGGAATACCTTCCATTCCAAAGCCTCGATCTCCTCCTCTGGCTTCGTATTTTTGATCAACGTCCACCATTGATCAGCTTCACCCTCCATACGATAAGCCGCCAGGAGAACCTTCTCTTTTTCAGAGCATTGGAGGATGGAGAATATCTTTTCAATGGAGTTGATCCATTGTTCAGCAATCGTGGGATCGGATGATCCACTAAAAGTAGGAGGCCTTTGTCTCATGAAGCTTTCAATGGCGACTTGTTCTTTCTTAGGGGGGGTTGAACGTTCCTCTTGACCAGTGTTTCTATTCAAAACTTGAGTTAGCTGAGAGAGAAGCGTGACAAAGTTCGCGATTCCCGCTCCCATCGGATTGGGCATCTCATTAGTACAATCATCACACTGATCTTCACAATGGTTGTTAGCCCGAGTTCTCCTATTACCGGCCATTGGCTGGAATAAAAGGAAAGTTAGGGGTAACACATAAAGGGTAATCCAAAGACAAAATTTGATGACTTATAAATAAACTTTAATCTCTTTAACTCATGAGTCTATAGGATTCAATCCAGTCTTTTCATGATCTTCCTTCTAACATATATTCTTAGGGGCATTTTTCCCTTAATAAGGGTTCATACTAAGATTGTGAATTTATCAAAACATATCCCCCGGGAGTGTCGTAACCAAGAGTGCAGCAAGGCCCATTGTCGTGCACCAGTTCCCGTTCGAGTCTAGCTCAAAGCGGTGTTTTCGGGTTTTACCCCTAGGATACATCTGTGCCAGAGCCGCCTCTACCTGCTCGTATCCAGACAGGGATGTATTTGTTTGATAAAACACTTACTTAGTATTTACCAAAACTTAGGGATGTTTTTATTATGATTAGTCTTGTATCTAAGGCTTTACTAGGGTTTCCTAATCCCAAAAATAACTAAACCTATCCTCTGATACCAACTATGACAACCCTGCTTTTTATTACAACTTAAACATGCTTTATTACATAAAACATCACTTGATACAACAAAGAAGATCGAGAGGTTTAGTGTCTTTGGGGCTTAGGATCATTACATAAAAACTTTAAACTTGAAATACAACATCCTTATTGAAAACTTCCTTTACATGACCACTACATTCCTTCGTACTTAGCATTGCATGGGATAACCTGAGGACATGCATAAGAAAAGGGTGAGCTATAAAGCCCAGTAAGGGAGTACACAACGAATAACATGAGGAGTAAAATACATGCTAGGCAATAGGCATATCAATAGAGCATAAGAGAGACATGAACATAAAGGCATGATAAAGCATGATAATCATAACATGGAAATGTGGCAACAACACTTAACATCGAATTAGCATGAGCCAAGACTCATTGCACATGGAGCATGAGTAAACCCTCATTGCACTTGAAGCACGAGTAAACCCTCGTTGCACTTGAATTAGCATGAGTCAACACTCATTGCACATGACGTATCATGATACTATACTTTACCCAATGCATTGGAGCGCTATCAGGGCGCACCCTTCTTAAACATTTCATTTCATGCATAAGTGTGCCACATGGATCATAAAACATGGATTCATAAAACATAATCATTTATTCCACGATAAAGGAATGTGTAATTCATACATGAAACTTTACAATCAATAAGTAAATGTGCATAAAGGTGAATACCCTTGATGGAGAAATGGGCATGGTATTCACTACACAATGATATTGGCTTAGAAAATCGGTGTGATTTTGGCAACGTAAAAGCGTGACATAAGAATTCATAAAAAGGCTGATGAGAGAGAAAGGGGTTCCTCATCATATTTGCATGTAATGGACAGTAAGAAGGTCATATAGAAACATGTCCCAACAATTGAAAAGGAATTTAGATTCATGATACAAAAGTATTTCTTGAATATAAAAGAGGAGAAAAAGGTTCCTTTCGGAATTTCGGCATAGTAACGGGTGTACATGGGAGGCATTTAATGAGAGAGAAAGGGGTCTCCCATCATTCAAACAATAAGATGGCAGTATGGGAGAGGTGAGAAACCATACCCCAACATTCATAAATGAAATTAAAAGGGCAATACAACTTAAAGAAAATTGACAAAAATGAGAAAGGAAGAAAAAACCCTTACTTGGAAGTGTGCTTCCAAAGGCTAGAGAGAGGCTTGTGAGAGGCTTCTTGGGAGCTTGGGGCACCTTGAGAGGATTCTAGAGAGAGTAGGGAAGAGGTTGGACGAACTTCAGGGGCTTTGAGTGAGGAGGAAGTGGGAGCTTGGGTGGGTTTATATAGGAAAGGTGAGAGAATTCTTTATTATTTAGGTTTGGGACCCCTTATATTAAAATAATCCAAACCACAAACCATCCCATGGTATTTGCCCATGGTTTCTGGAAAAGGAGAGAGGAAAATAATATTTTATAAGGCCAAGGTCCGAACTTATTAAAAAATTAGAGTTGCTTATGTGGAGGTGAGTCACACTCCCATGGAAATTAATTTAAAAAGGCAAAGTGTTGAATAAGTCTTGAGGGCTCCATTAATGCTTTGAAAAGTGAGTCAAACAAACCCAAAACCTCATTATTATAATGATAAAACACATATTGGCCGAACATAAAGATTATGGTATTTTATTACATCACCATTGGGTCATTATGATGTCATAAAACACATTATATATTTAAATGATATTTAATTTTTACCCAAAAATTTGACTGTCTCAGAAAATTATGAAAAATTCACCGTTGGATAATTTCGACGTCCTGATTCCAAAAATAATATTTATTTTATCTAAATAATTTTCTAAATATGTGAATTTTCACTTTTAAAATAAAAACCGACATTTATAAAAAAATCACGGGTTTTGACAGAAATGGCTTTCAAACTTTAATAAAATTTTTATTTGCATTCATAAAATTATAAGATCATTTATATTTAATAAAAATTAATTTAATATTAATAATAATATTTATTAAAATATTATTTAATTCTAAAATCCTTTAATTTAATAAAATATAATTCTTAATTAAATAATAACTAAAAACACCGTTTGTACTTTAAAAACTAAATACAATGCATCAAAAATGACTAGAAATTATATTCATTATTATATACAAAAATAATGTACCTGAACATGGTGCTACTTATTTGTTACATAACCCCTTAAAATAGCCGCATAAGACCTAAGGGTAAGGTGTGCGATGGTGACAGACTCTTGGGGTTGCTCGGATAACATCGCTCGAGTGGTGATCTCTATCAACTTCCATTTTTCCCTTAGACGATCACGTTCGAGCTTGACTTGATGAAGCTCAGCTTGGGCTTGGTCAAGGGCAAAGCCCAAAGACGCCACCTCCTTTCCGAGCTCCGACAAATGGGCTTCGTAAGGGGAAATTCTACTGGATGAGGCCATTGCTTCCTTTGTCTGAGTAGAAAATTGGTTCGTTAAAGCCTTATATTTAAACTACCCAGATGATCACTGTTCAACGGCTATAAAAGTAACGGTCACAAATCTTAACGTAAAACTTAAAGAAATTGATATCTTATAAAAAAATTTTTCATAAAGAAACATTTAGCTGGATCAAGAGGGATTTTCCATTAATGAAACTTCGGGTCGTTACATCCCCTGAATTTTTTCAGGTATCTCTCCAAAACACCAGATAATAGAGAATTAAATGGGATAAAAAAGATAAAAATATATTCATGGTATTGAAAACTAAGAGACCTAAATGAGGACAGTTCTCCCATAAGAAGAAACCACCTATGTGAGGTCCCTATCCATCATCAGGTACCTACGCATGACCCTTCCAGGGATGTTGGAGTATACTTAGGCTACCTAGGATAAATCCTCAACCAAGAATTTTTTCCTCGGTAGCCTATTACCTAAGGTGTATCTTGATTAAACATGCTTATAACCCCTTACGAATACCACTTCTAGTTACTCTCATGCCCTACGCAATATACCAATGTTGCACACCTGTGCCTAGGACATATGCGAGTCACCCCTCATGCCATTTTCTAAACCACCTATGGAAGGTCCTATTTTTCCTTCGATAACTTTTCTAAAAGGGTCCATGTTGAAACCTACACCAAGACCTCCAAACATGGATAATTGTGGTGAGTGGAACACAAGCGTGCCCTCTATTTGGGTTTGTATTCATATGGTCAGAGGATTCTTGTACTTGTTTGGTTGGCCATTCAGGGTCATCAGGATGCATTTGGGTTTCTATCCCCATGGTCATGAAGACACTTTCCCTAGTGGAAGTGTCAAAGATTTTCCTATCTTGGAGATTCGGGTTTGGAACATGTCATTCCCTTCTCATCTCTATGATTAAGAGCCTCTAGTTCCTTAATGAGAGGGTATGTATTATTCGTTCTTTTCCATTAAACAAGTAATTAAATCCTCCTCCCACTACAGAACCAATTTTTGGGAACTCCCACCATGGTAATCCCACAGCCATTATTTTAGGAGGTATCAGTCCTGATCCACTATGCTTATGAATCCGTCACATTCATTCCCTCTTCAGTTTCCATACCCTAGACTCTTCAGGGGTAAAGTGAAGAGGGGGATGTGTCATAACCCTGACCTCTTCCACTATCACCCCCTCCTCTTCCATTATAAGAGAATGATTATAGGGAATGGAAACACTCATTACCCCATCCCTTCCCTTTGGGATTTTACTCAAATTCAACAAACAGACAAAAGAAGATTGTGTTTTTTTCAGATCCTATACTTCTTCTAGTATATCACATGGATAATGACTAGTGTGGGCTTAGTGGTTAATGGTATCACGATATCAGCACAATCCATGCAATAGATCAAACTCTCACAACTCTGATTCCTGATTATAATAAAATCACGATATCAAGGATGCCTACTTGGGGACTGAACTCAATGGGCATCCTTCTCAAGTGTAATCCCTAATTATAATTCCCTTAATCTAATAATCCTCCTGAAGAGTAATCCAGGAGTTAATCACCCAAAACTCCATGAGTTAATAAATTCCTCATGTACCATTTTTAAAGGGAATACTCTATAAGAATAATTATTAACTTAATCCACTCAAAAGGCCATAATCTCCTAAGGGGCATACGCAAGCTACGTAGGATTCAATTCTCATACAGCTGGGTTATGAAGGAAGCCTCTTTTATGTTCAAACCCAACACCCAAATCAAACCTTTTTTTCTCTGGGCCACATTCTTATTATGGTTTATTTCATCCTAGGAATCCATCTCTTCTAGGTTCATTGTGCTACTTCAGCATAAGTCTCACAACAAACATTGACTAAGAACCTTCTTCCAAGAAATATATTCCATATGACATTAAACCGTACCGTTATATCCTTATCACATGACCTTAAGTGGTATTATGTGCCACATTAATAGGCACCCAAATACATGGGATCTGATTCCTTTCACATGGATACATAGAAAAACCATTCATGGGTCTGATCCCAACATACAAAAAACTCTCTTCCCGCTAGATGAATATAAAACCCCAAGTACCCTCAGTCTCCCTAGATGATAATAAAATTTATATTGCCCCACTATGTGGCTAGAAACCAAGAATCAATGTGATAACAAACCAAGAATATATTATTAGTATGTAAGAGGATACCATTGATGGAGAACCTCAGAAACATACTGATATCTCAACTGATGATGAACCTTAGATACATACAGATGATTTTATATTCTATACATTTTTCTAAATGGTTGGGGATGAAGACATGATTTATTATTAAATCAAAGAAAATACCTCTTCTGATTGTAAAGAGGGAAACCCTTTACATAGCCCAAAGTCCCAGGGCATGAAAGCCCATTTTTTTTCCCAAAGGCCCCATCAGTGAATAATATTTCTATAGTGCCTAGGCTGCTATTGTACCACCGCCGGTAAAATTCCTGCTACATTACGCCTTTCGCTATAATGTAGCCACCACTACAATCTTTCACTACTACAATACTACTATAGTGCCTCCTACAGTAATGCATCAATACCCAGGAACTTTATCCCTTCCCATAATTGATCATTGGTCTTCTGGATGTCATGAAAGAGCCTTTACCACTTGGGTATAGGCTGATTTCCAAAAAATACAATGGGTTTTTTAGGCCCATGGGGGGTTACTAGGTATAGGTGGGAAATCACCCACCACTAGGTGCCTCTTTGTACTTCCCCATCTGCATTCCCATTTGTAACAGAACCATGGGCTTTAATGCCAGTTCTGCACGGTCTAAAAGGAACCAAGATAAGTTGTAATGGTATATAGTGTGTGTTTTGATGCACGGACTTGAACCAAAACCTTGAGGTTGGGACGCCACTGCAAGTAACCAACTCACCCATGCCTCACAAGAAAAACTACACTAGGTTTTTATGCCCAAGGGGGTTGCACGTTATAGGTGGACCTCCAACCACCACCAACCACCTCTTTGTATTTCCCCAGCTACAATCCCATGTTTAATAGTACCATGGGCATTCAGGCCAATTCTACATGTGGTAGCGGGGCCCACGAGAGGTTATAATGGCATTTACTGTCTTTTTCCTTGTGAGGACTCAGACCTGAGACCTCTGGGTCATGGGATTTAATAAAGTATTTTTTAATATGTCCTAAATCTATAAGAGAATCCAGGAGTAGGAAAAAATTTCCCCCAAAAGGGTGTGATGAGCCTGACCTCCCAGCCTCTCTACCAATGCGAGTTCTCAAGCATTGTCCTACAAAACTCTTGATGAGTGCCTATGTAACACCCCGAGATTTTATGAAAAATATTCTTTTTAATTTCACTAATGTCTTGTGTTGTACGCTACACCAAAAGGAGCTTGCACAACACGCATCCTTGATTTGCCTTGCATTACACGCAATCGCGACCTTCCTCGATAGCGTGTGTAGTACGCAATAACGAGTTTCACTAAACAACAATATGCTATTAAAATATTATTTAAACTGGCCGTTATGAATAGTAATAACCACCTTTTGAAATTTTGTAATTTTATTTTTCAAAATGGAATTCATTTTTGGATTCGTAATATCGAAATTATCTTAGGGTGAAATTCTGGTGATTTTCGGATAACTTTCATATTTTGATGAATAGTGAAAATCACTAAATTTTAATTAAAAACCACTTTTTCAATCGAAATAATTAATAGTGATAAATTATTAATTTGAGTGGTTTTAAAATATATTTAGAATATATTTTTACAATTTAATAAAATGTTGGTCATTGGATGTAATTTCACCTTTAAACCAGACATAAACAAATGTCAATCTTTTGATAGTTATTATCTCTTAAGAACACGCTATTTGTTTTGACGACGGGAATTAATTTTTAAATTAATTAATGAAATTGATATGTTTTGAATTTGGTAAAATTGAAATCATTTTTGAGTTCATAATATCAAATATAGCTTAGGCCTAATTTTTGGTATTTTTCTGAAAACTTTCAATTTTTGATGAATAGTGAAATCACTAAGTGGTAGTTAAAAAAACTGAATTTTTCATAAAACTTAATTTTACTGCTTCTGTGAGTGGAATTTCAAAAATCCATGAGACACGGTTGATGTCAGTAAGTAAAATGTGGTTCAATGAGATGAAAATAATTTTTGATGAATATTAACTTTTTACTTTTATTTACCACGGTTAAAAGTAAATAGGGTAATTAAGGGTAGAAATGATATTATTATTACCATAACACATGTCCTAATTCTATTGGACAAGTTTAATTCGGCCAAAAACAAACTTAGGAACAAAATATGACCATTTAGGCCCACTTGGATTAGATTAGGACATTTATTATTAATTTATTTAAATAATGGTTAAAAGAGTTAAAATCAAAGTTTATTTACTAAAACATTTTAATATAGGGTTATACATAAGATAAATTCAATTGTAAATATTAATTAGAAAGATAAAACGATTTCCTACATAATGGTATTTTATTTGTAATTTTTAGACATCAAATAAGTTAATTTATTTATGACACAAAGATGATGCAGTAATTATCTTATTAATGAAATATTGACATAATTGATGTTATAAATACAAAAATAAATGTAATTTAAGACTTTTTATGAATTACACTAATTTTCTAGGTTAATATTACATGTTATTATTGATTTAAATAACTGTTTTCGAACTTATCATTCTGTTATGATTTTCACAAAAATCAATTACTAAATAGTGTCAAAATTGACATAAAATAGTTCTTAAAACAAATATTATATTATTAATTGTTATTTTATTCCTAAAAATCTAAGGTTCGGCCAAATGACTTAGATAAGGTTATATATATTAATAATAAACAATTTGGGGTTCGTTTGGCTTCTTATAGTATTTTATTAACCTTATAGTATAAGAACACAAGAAGACACGGTAAAAGTAAAATTATTTAACTTAATGTTAAATCTAAATGATAAGGTTAAAATAGGAACCTAAACTTGTCTAAATTCTATTGGATGAGATGATTTCGACCCATCCCCACCTTATCCTCGAAATAAATCAATTTTGAGCTCTTTAAAACCGAACTTGACTTTATAATAAAATAATATTCTTAGGTTGTTTCATTATGAAGTAATAACATCAGTATCACTCATATACTGATATGTTATTATAATTATGAAACAATCCTAATTCACCATCTATCCATCCTACGGAAAAAAAATCACCGTGCGTGCGTACGTACGGAATACCGTCTCCACGCCGTGGTGTAATATGTTTTTCCACCAACACCTTACACGGATGGGTATTATGGTTTAAATAATAACTATACATAGTTATTATAACATCATAATGATTCTGATATATTGTATCATCCACTCCAATTCAATTCAATAATTATGGAAATGATATCATCGCTCGTGCGTACGTACGGACTACCGTCTCCACGACGCGATGAGATTCATTCTCCATGTTAACCATTTAAGAATGATTATAAAGTATATATTAGCAATAATAATGAAATATATGACATTATAAAGCTACTGGATTTTTGTGAATATATATGTATGTCATCTACTTAATTCCATTCAACTCAATAAGGAAACGAAAACAGCGTTCATGGGTACGAATGGTCTACCGTCTCCATGAACGGTGTATTTCTTTCCATTTACTGATTTATTATATATATGTATATTCTGAATATATATATATATAAATCATGTTTTATATTCTTTAATTAAGTAATCATGATCTAAGTAATAATATGAATAATTACAAGTCAAAACACGGACGACAAATGAAACAATTTTACCCAAAACGCCCTTTAACATGGAATTTACAAAAGAACGGGTAATATAAAGTCATAAGTGAACCATATATGATATCATAACAAGGAATATGATTCTGGAATAAGTCAATAACATTATTTAAATCATTATACAGGAGTTTCGGACACTTATGAAGCAAATCGGTCCTAAGGTAAGGGAAATATCACAATCTCATTTGTATCCGAGATTGTTTATATATTGGCATTTATTGGGGTGCATTTTATCATCCACATTCATATTTCCTCGATATGAAATATTATTTACATCCAACAACAATGGTTTAAATCCAATTTTACCCTTCGGTGTGTTTTTAGTAAAAGATATGAAAGGAATCTTTTGTCGTTTTTCATACGAGGTACTTTTTTCACTTTTCCGACAAAAGTAAGAAGAATGTTTTTTTTAACTTATACGACATGGATGGATTTTTAAAACATTATTTCCAAGAAGAATACTTTAAAAGTTTTCAAGTTTATTTTTAATCAACTTCTTTTAGTTTAAAGTTGTATGACATGTTAAGAAAGGAAAAAATTATTTTTGAAGGAGAAAGGATATTTTCCTCAAGAATGGAGTTCAAGTGTTTTATCAAAATTATTTTTCCATCAAAGATAATAAAGGGTTTTGTTTTTATCCCTATTATTAAATTGATTTGATTATGTTGTGATGGAATTATTTTTAATAATTCCTTTAACTTATATAAATTGTTTTATGATGTCATGATGTTTAAGATTCCCATTTTTATTACATGGGTTATGCAATGATGTATGGTTTATGATTTTGTGGCACACATAAGAATGGTATCATTATGAGACGGGTGGGACCTATATATCCCTCCAATGCATTAGGTAAAGATTTTATATCTCATGAGATAGACATGGATGGAACGGTAGGTTATACCAGTTCAGTGAAACATGACTGAAACGAGGGTGACTCGGTTCAGAAAGGGACTTTGTCCACTAAGATAGTCTTGGCAATGAGTCTTGACTAACAAGAAATGATTCTCTATGATTATGTGTGTATGCCACAAATTTTCATGTTTTAAGTTATGATTATTGTGATTACATTTCACTACCATGATTTATCCCATGTTATGAAATTATGATCTCTTTTGCAGGTTAACATTTCCAAAAGTTATGTATACGATGTGATTGATATTTTTTTTGTTTAACCTTACTGAGCATTTGAGCTCACCCTTTTATGTTTTCTTTTCCCCAGGATATAAAGAATGGTTTTAGGTATAATAAAAAGGAAGATCATTATGGGAGATGTTGAAGATATTTCACCAGGATTAGAAGATTATATTCCGAGTTTCCAAATACACTAAACTATTACAATCCTTGTGTGTATGTTTTTGTTATGTACTAAGTATTCCGCAAATGTAATGTAATGTCAATATACGTCACGCTTTGGGTCTCTATAGTTGGTATCAGAGGAAAGGTTTAGTCAACCTTTGGAAACTAGGATGCGAAAACGTTAGTTAGATCCCTAGAGATATTTCTAAGGTATATATAGGGATGTCCCTAAGGTTATGTATATATATAGGTTATAGTACTAGAATTACGCTAACAATCATAGAATTAAACCTAAGATGTTAGATATTGAAGGTACTCCCCCTTTATTATGTTGATTTCCCTAGCATGATTTTTGCCTCTCACACTATTCTTTTTGGGTTTTAGACGATGGCTGGAACCCGAAGGAACCGTTTTGATCAATGCAATGGACAATGCAATGATTGCCCTCCTGAACAAACAAATGTTATAGGAGATGGAGTGCAAAATCTTATTACTATACTTACACAAGCTATGAATCATTCTGTACATCCAAATGAGCAGAGAAGGGAACAATATTCTATTAAGTCCTTCATGAGGCAACGTCCACCTTCTTTCAGTGGGTCTTCTGATCCACTTGTTGCTGAACAATGGATCAGTACCACTGAAAAGATATTTTCAGTTCTTCAATGTTCTGAGCATGATAAAGTCATCTTAGCAGTATATCGTTTTAAAGGTGAAGCTGATCAATGGTGGAATCTTATCAAGAATACAAGGCCAAGAGATGAAATTGAGTCCATTGAATGGGACGAGTTCAAGAACTTGTTTTTCAGTAAGTACTTCCCTCATATTCTTTGAACAAATATGGAAAAGGATTTTCTTGAGCTGAAGTAGAAGGATGATGAATATGTTGGTATATACAAAGTGAATTTTACAAGACATGCAAGGTATGCATCTGGCATTATCATCCAACCTGAAAGTAAAGTTGATTGATTTTTCAGTGGATTATAACCAAGTCTTCGAAGGGCATTAGCTATAAAAGACTTCAGTAGCTATGAAGAAATTGTGCGTTGTGCTATCAAGGTAGAAATGGAAGTTGGTTTTACATATCCATCTCATGGTTTTGACAAGAAATGAAAGATGGAGTTCAAGGAGAAATCTCAGAATAATGGTGAAAAGAAGATGAATGTTTCCTTATGCACAATGTGTGGAAAGAAGCATGATGGAGATTGTCTTAAAGGGACTAGAAAATTTTTTAAGTGTGGAAAAGAAGGTCATCGATCAGCTGAGTGTCGAAGTAATGGAAAAAGGGTTTCTAATGATGTGAACAAAGCAAACACTACAGAGAACGCACCACCAACACTTCAATGCTTCAAGTGCAAGGAAATGGGGCAATATGATAATAAATGCCCTAATCCAAGGGTTAGTGATGATCGAAATGAGCAATCGCTTAAGGAAAAGGACAAAGGGAAGTCACATGCGATCACTATTGGCGATGTTGAATATGACAATGATGTGGTGGAATGATTAAGTGTTTATGTAATGGGATTCCAAAATAATGTTATATCATGGAGTATTGGAATATTTATGTATTGGTCTAATGTGGTATTCAAAGTGATTGAGATATTTTTGGAAATAATATGATATGCGTATAATGAAGGGAAAATGAGAAAATGAAATGTTTAACAGCATTCATGAGCTCATGATTGATATAAGGACTAAGTGATATCATGGTTTGAGTATATAGAATTTTGAGGATTTTGGTATGTGGAATGTGTTAACTTTTAACTGCATTCATGTTTTCACTAAGGTTCAATGGGTATTCATTCTTCAAGAGAATACATGATTAAGGTATTCACATGTTTGTAATTTAACCAGCAAGATATATCTTATGATATATGGGGGATAAATGATGGCATTCACGTGATTGTTCTGTGACATTTCAAGTAACCATTTTCTTTATACTATGAGCTTGGACCGAAGAATTTTAGATAAGCTTAGAATGGATTATGTTGGACATAAGTTAGGATAAAACGTTTTTCGATATTATTGATGGGATTTTATAGGAATATAGCTTTAGAAAAAGGACAACATGTAGGACGGGCGACAACCCATCGCGTCGGACAAGGCTGTGGGAATCGAATCCACAACCGAAGTGCGACTGGCCTTTATCGCCTACCACTGGCCTACAGGAAGTCTCTGTTTAGTAGAAACTAGTTTTATTATATTAAGCAGTATGATATATGAAGTATAATTCCATTTTAGGAACCATATATGATTAATCTCACTATAGAATGACTTATGTATATTAAATAACTTTTGCTAACCTTTTGTTTGAGACAGATGGAATGACCCGTCATTCTATCACATGATCTGCTAACACTTCATGAATAACAATTTCAACTTCATTTATTTAAGAGATGAAGTGGAAATTGTTCAAGGCACGAACAACAGTGAGATTGTACCAAAATAAAGTAAGTATTTATTCTAATTCAAATTCTTCAACTTTAGGGAAATGATCTGAAAACCAAAAATGTTGTCCTAGTACTCTTATATCTGATTAATCGGATGGTACCTTAGATCGTCACAAATTTATGGATTTGTGATTGTTGGCTTTTCCATAGCCATGTTCTCTACCACTTTCAATCAGAACATGATGGTTAGATTTTTCTTCCATATCCATATTTTCACATATGTGGAAACCCAGTGATTAGTTTATTTGGGTAACCGTTACGTTTCATACTTTCGTTTTTAAAGACTGGTTTTGATATTCCTTTTTACGATGTGGGTTTCTATTAAAGAAAACTATTGAATTGTAAACCATTTATAACCCCGATGAATTTCGAGGGCGAAATTCATTTTAAGGGGGGTAGAATGTAACACCCCGAGATTTTATGAAAAATATTCTTTTTAATTTCACTAATGTCTTGTGTTGTACGCTACACCAAAAGGAGCTTGCACAACACGCATCCTTGATTTGCCTTTCATTACACGCAATCGCGACCTTCCTCGATAGCGTGTGCAGTACGCAATAACGAGTTTCACTAAACAACAATATGCTATTAAAATATTATTAAAACTAGCCATTATGAATAGTAATAACCACCTTTTGAAATTTTGTAATTTTATTTTTCAAAATGGAATTCATTTTTGGATTTTTAATATCGAAATTAGCTTAGGGTGAAATTTTGGTGATTTTCGGATAACTTTCATATTTTGATGAATAGTGAAAATCACTAAATTTTAATTAAAAACAACTTTTTCCATCGAAATAATTAATAGTGATAAATTATTAATTTGAGTGGTCTTAAAGTATATTTAGAATATATTTTTACAATTTAATACAATTTTGGTCATTGGATGTAATTTCACATTTAAACCAGACATAAACAAATGTCAATCTTTTGATAGTTATTCTCTCTTAAGAACACGCTATTTGTTTTGACGACGGGAATTAATTTTTAAATTAATTAATGCAATTGATATATTTTGAATTTGGTAAAATAGAAATCATTTTTGAGTTCATAATATCAAATATAGCTTAGGCCTAATTTTTGGTATTTTTCTGAAAACTTTCAATTTTTGATGAATAGTGAAACTACTAAGTGGTAGTTAAAAAACTGAATTTTTCATAAAACTTAATTTTACCGCTTCTGTGAGTGGAATTTCAAAAATCTGGGAGACACGGTTGATGTCAGAAAGTAAAATTTGGTTCAATGAGATGAAAATAATTTTTGGTGAATAGTAACTTTTTACTTTTATTTACCACGGTTAAAAGTAAATAGGGTAATTAAGGGTAGAAATGATATTATTATTACCATAACACATGTCCTAATTCTATTGGACAAGTGTAATTCGACCAAAAACAAATGTAGGAATAAAATATGACTATTTAGGCCCACTTGGATTAGATTAGGACATTTATTATTAATTTATTTAAAGAAGGGTTAAAAGAGTTAAAATCCAAGATTATTTACTAAAACATTTTAATATAGGGTTATACATAAGATAAATTCAATTGTAAATATTAATTAGAAAGATAAAAATATTTCCTACATAATTGTATTTTATTTGTTATTTTTAGACATCAAATAAGTTAATTTATTTATGACACAATGATGATGCAGTAATTATCTTATTAATGAAATATTGACATAATTGATGTTATAAATACCAAAATAATTGTAATTTAAGACTTTTTATGAATTACACTAATTTTCTAGGTTACAATGACATGTTATTATTGATTTAATTAATGTTTTTCGAACTTATCATTCTGTTATGATTTTCACAAAAATCAATTACTAAATAGTGTCAAAATTGACATAAAATAGTTTTTAAAACAAATATTATATTATTAATTGTTATTTTATTCCTAAAAATCTAAGGTTCATCCAAATGACTTAGATAAGGTTATATATATTAATAATAAACAATTTGGGGTTCGTTTTTCTTCTAATAGTATGTTTATTAACCTTATAGTATAAGAACACAAGAAGACACGGTAAAGTAAAATTATTTAACTTAATGTAAAATCTAAATGATAAGGTTAAAATAGGAACCTAAACTTGTCTAAATTCTATTGGATGAGAGGATTTCGACCCATCCCCACCTTAGCCTCGAAATAAATCAATTTGGAGCTATTTAAAACCGAACATGACTTTATAATAAAATAATATTTTTAGTTATTCCAAAGGTGCCCCTCTCCTCCCTTATAAAAGGGCACCTCCTCTCTCTCTTCCTCACACAACTTCAAGCCTTAAATCTCGACCAAACCCTGCCAAAATCTCTTCTCCACTTCCCTAGAAACATCCTAGAGGTTCTGTCTTTCCTCAAAGACCAATTTTAGTGCCCTAAGAGGAGTTCTCAAAGAGGCGCTTCAAAGAAGAGGTAATTTCCATTACCAATTCTTTCACATTTATTTCTTCTTCCACTTCTTCTTCTTAGGTTGTTTCATTATGAAGTAATAACATCAGTATCAATCATATACTGATATGTTATTATAAGTATGAAACAATCCTAATTCACCATCTATCCATCCTACGGAAAACAAAATTACCGCGTGTGCGTACGTACGGAATACCGTCTCCACGCCGTGGTTTAATCTGTTTTTCCACCAACACATTACATGGATGGGTATTATGGTGTAAAGAATAACTATACATAGTTATTATAACATCATAATGATTCTGATATATTGTATCATCCACTCCAATTCAATTCAATAATTATGGAAATGATATCATCGCTCGTGCGTACATACGGACTACCGTCTCCACGACGCGATGAGATTCATTCTCCATGTTAACCATTTAAGAATGATTATAAAGTATATATTAGGAATAATAATGAAATATATGACATTATAAAGCTACTGGATTTATGTGAATATATATGTATGTCATCTACTTAATTCCATTCAACTCAATAAGGAAACGAAAACAACGTTCATGCATACGAATGGTCTACCGTCTCCATGAACGGTGTATTTATTTCCATTTACTGATTTATTATATATATGTATATTCTGAATATATATATATATAAATCATGTTTTATATTCTGGAATTAAGTAATCATGATCTAAGTAATAATACGAATAATTACAAGTCAAAACACGGATGACAAATGAAACAATTTTACCCAAAACGCTCTTTAACATGGAATTTACAAAAGAACGGGTAATATAAAGTCATAAGTGAACCTTATATGATATCATAACAATGAATATGATTCTGGAATAAGTCAATAACATTATTTAAATCATTATACAGGAGTTTCGGACACTTACGAAGCAAATCAGACCTAAGGTAAGGGAAATATCACAATCTCATTTTTATCCGAGATTGTTTATATATTAGCATTTACTGGGGTGCATTTTATCATCCACATTCATATTTCCTCAATATGACATATTATTTAAATCCACCTACAATGGTTGAAATCCAATTTTACCCTTCGGTGTGTTTTTAGTAAAAGATATGAAAGGAATCTTTTGTCGTTTTTCATACGAGGTACTTTTTTTACTTTTCCGTCAAAAGTAAGAAGAATGTTTTTTTAACATATACGACATGAATGGATTTTTAAAACATTATTTCCAGGAAGCATACTTTAAAAGTTTTCAAGTTTATTTTTAATCAACTTCTTTTAGTTTAAAGTTGTATGACATGTTAAGAAAGGAAAAAAATGTTTTTGAAGAAGAAAGGATATTTTCCTCAAGAATGGAGTTCAAGTGTTTTATCAAAATTATTTTTCCATCAAAGATAATAAAGGGTTCTGTTTTTATCCCTATTATTAAATTGATTTGATTATGTTGTGATGGAATTATTTTTATGAATTCCTTTAACTTATATGAATTGTTTTATGATGTCATGATGTTTAAGATTCCCATTTTTATTACATGGGTTATGCAATGATGTATGGTTTATGATTTTGTGGAACACATAAGAATGGTATCATTATGAGACGGGTGGGACCTATATCTCCCTCCAATGCATTGGGTAAAGATTTTATATCTAATGAGATAGACATGGCTGGAACGGTAGGTTATACAGGTTTAGTGAAACAGGACTGAAACGAGGGTGACTCGGTTCAGAAAGGGACTTTGTCCACTAAGATAGTCTTGGCAATGAGTCTTGACTAACAAGAAATGATTATCTATGATTATGTGTGTATGCCTCAATGTTTCATGTTTTAAGTTATGATTATTGTGATTACATTTCACTGCCATGATTTATCCCATGTTATGAAATTTTGATCTCTTTTGCAGGTTAAGATTTCCAAAAGTTATATATACGATGTGATTGATATTTCTTTTGTTTACCCTTACTGAGCATTTGAGCTCACCCTTTTATGTTTTCTTTTCCCCAAGATATAAAGAAAGGTTTTAGGTATAATAAAAAGGAAGATCTTTATGGGAGATGTTGAAGATCTTTCACAGGATTAGAAGATTATATTCCGAGTTTCCAAAGACACTAAACTATTACGATCCTTGTGTGTGTGTTTTTGTTATGTACTAAGTATTCAGCAAATGTAATGTAATTTCAATGTACGTCAAGATTTGGGTCTCTACAGCCTCCATTTGTAATGCAGGTCTCATTGGATAAAGAACCATTGGGTGTTTCTGGTTCCATGAACTAACCCACTAGAAACCATTTAAAAATAGTGATTCTTAATTAGAACACAGATTTTGAGGGGAACAATCACTAATTGAAAACCCCAATGGTCATTAAATATGATCATCATAAGATATATACCAGTTTTTTCCATTAAAAGTTTATTTTGAATCAATTAATTATTCGTCAATATCTCTTAGACTATACTCATTCCAACGAATGAAAATTCACAAATACCTAACCAACACAAGGGATTTTTGGAAGGCTGGCCATAAATCCTCCAAAAGGATCCATTATAATATAATATTGGTAACCTTTTTTAGGAATAAAAATATTCCCAAATGGTCATTATAATATCCACCAATGTCATGAACACAAAGACATATAATATCCACATGTATCTCTGTTGATCACTCTACATGGACATCCAACTTTGGATGGTATATTATGATCAAATTTACCCAAGATCACATGGTCTCCTAGAGGCCTCTTTAGAAGGAAGAAGTGAAATAGGTATCCCTATAAGAGACTATAGTAGATTCAACTCAATTCAATATGATAATATTTAAAACTTAAAGCTATCCCAAATCCCAATATTTTTTTATCTAAAATGTGCCTAAACTGACTCAATTTGGTAAAACTATTAACGTAAACCCATATCACATTATTCTATAAAGGGGTACCCAAAAACCCAACCATGAAATACATAAAACCCCCATCACACATCCCAGTTACCACTTGAAGCGGCTTAAAAAACCCAAAGATCTCTAGTGACCAACTTTAAACTTTTGGTAAGTATAATAATGGGATAAAATGCCATTGATTTAATTTTAATATTTAGACACCAAAACCATATCTTCATATAATAGATATATTCTAGGTTCCAAGGATAATCACCAACTATAAATTATGGAAAATTCCATCATTGACTTTCTCAAAAGAAAAGATACCACCAACTAACTTTGGAAACATAGGATACCCTTTGAAGAGAAATAACACTCACTAATGTTCTCTCTGTAATAAAGTGTGTCCTTAATTCTAAAAAATCCATTATCAATATAATAATATAAATGAATAATCTCTATATGAAAGGATGTTAATTGAACACTTTTCAAAAAAAAAGTTGCAAAGTTATTCTACTAGACACTGAAATGTATCTGAGTAAAGATAGACATCAGATTCAACTACTTTGGCGATTTATTGACAAACAATGTTAGAATATTACTTATAAAATACATTGAATTGATATTCCCCATAACATGGGTGCATTAAATCTTGACATCAATAGACTATAGGTATGCCACCCAATACTTATTTCATATATTTAAATCTTTTTGAGAGAATATATAACTTAATATTTTGTGGTTGGTATAAATAGTAATCCTTTCTCTAGAAAGGTAATGTTTTCAACACTTAAGAGCATGAATCACATATGCATGTTTGAGATCTTGGGTGGGATAATTCTTCATTCGTCTCTTATTTTGTCTAGAACCATAGGATAACACATAGTCACAATGTATAGGAAAACAATCCAAATCCAAACCTGATGCATCAAATAATACCACATAGATCAACCTGGCCTCTATAAGGTCAAAAATTGATGTAGAATTCAAAATATATTTCATGTTAAAAAAATTAATCATAAATTTATCATCTCATATGAACCATACTCTTTTATGAGTGAGAGTGATAATCAAACAATCCAAATTAGAAAAAACTCTTATGAATCTATAGTTTTTTACATCCAAACCCAATATGCTCCAAATTTAAATAAATACATGGTTGATCCCATGTCATAACATCATCTACCTTGTCAAAATCAAAAAAATACTATTTTATGAAAAAATGTGTCCCAATAACATCACTTTTTGAATCTATAAATTGCATTTTGATAACTTTTCATAGATTCAGTGATTTCACAACATCTATAGAACATCCCTCAGATGACTCACATGGACCTCCTTTGTATATGATTAAGTTGGGATTTTATCTATTAATATAACCCCAAATGTTTCATGGTTCTCATGATATATCATGATGAGAAAATTTGAAAAATCTATTGGATAATTGTTTTAACCAAATGGAATAAATATACATTCATAATTTAAATAACTACTCCCAAATGATATCTTCCAAATTCTAAATTCTTTTATTCTCAGTGGTTTATAACTAGATCAATGATCTATCTAAAAACCCACTTTTCCCCTTTCAACTGGTCAAATAGATCATCAATCTATGTTAGAAGATATTTTTTCTTCACTATAAATTGATTTAGTTTCAAGTAGTAATTATAAACGGGAAGTGGCCCATAATCTTTCTTCACAAAGAGAAAAGGCATCGCCTAGGGTTACACACTATGGCATATGAAACCATTTTTTTTGTTGATCATATAACTGATATTTCAAATTTTTTATCACCACTGGTGTCATATGTTAATAAGGAATGGACATTGGCTGAGTTCTAGTTTGTATATCAATATAAAAAACTCTTCTTTTCTAGTGAAAATTCTGATATATTATAAGGAAAAAAATAGTGAAACTCAATGATAAATAATGGGGATCATAACTCAATTATTCCTACCCCAAACCAAAAAAAGGAAATTGATATTACACTACCCAACTCAGGAAAATAATGTCGGGATATACTAGACCTCGGGTCCCATTCTATACAAGATACATGGAACTAATATTGATCATATTAATGGAGACCTGATAAAGATAGAAATCAATTCTAAACTTGAAAACAATCAGCCGAAACTTCCTGAAAATTAGGTCATGAGGTTTCATGTTGATTACCAAACACTTCCCTATAAGCTCAATTTATGATAGAGATAAAACATAAGAAGCACACTGAATACCCTACTCTCTCTTCATTATGAGTGGGTGTATAAATATCCATCACAAAAGATAAAATCTCAATAGGAATATTTAATAGGTTCAAAATATGAGTCTATATAAATTAGTTATATGCACAACTGTCAAATAAAAATATCACTACATATAAATCTATAGTGATGGTTCCTCTCACAGTTATTAAACTCATATCATCTTACTAAGGAGAATATTCCACTTCTTGAAGAAGCTTCGTTCTAGAAGCCTATGGCTAGAACCCCTTAGTTCTTAAATCATAAGATATCATTATAGTACTTTTTAGTGATGACGTGGTTATGACACAATTAGGATTATAAAAGAAGTTGTAGAAATTTTATAGGGTTCTTAATTGATTTCACGAACTATATATCTTAGGTTCCTCAATGAAAACCCATTTTGAATGCACAACCTTTGCACAGAAGAATCATGTTCAAGGACCTCTTCCAATTTTTCATTTTTCACTACCTTTGGATCAAAATATATAATATCTGTTAAACAATTTTTTTATTGGGATTTCTTCCAATCAACGTAATGAATGTTGAGAAAATCCATGGATTTTTTCTATACCATCTACCCAACATAGAACTGATTAGTGAAAAAAATAAAGTAATTCCACTTCAATCCCTCCGGATTCTTCTATATTACCATCAAATATCACCTTCTCATGCTATATACATCATTCTTAAAGGTAGAACACATCACCATTATGGCTTCAAAGAATTTCAAGAACTCAAAATATTAGTTCAAATATTTTCATTCAATCCTCATCCACTTGAGTATAATTCAAACTTTAAATAAATAGCGGTTTTTTATGAATAAATGCTTAAAAATGATCTCTCTATTTATCCCTTTGTGGTTCCACTTTTGGATATTTAATGATAATCTCTGTAGGTACTAGACCAAAATCATAGAAATCACAAACCACTATCTCAACAATATTTTGGTCCATTGGAGGATTTTCTTGCCATGTTTCACCACCAGCATCCTCCTATAGCCTATTCAAACATCCTCTCATAGGCATGATGCTACAGAATATCAACATAAAACACTATTAGAATTTTTAATGAAAAAAAAATAATCATATCAAAAAATATTCACAAGAATATAAATTCTATAAAGAAAAATTATAGATTGGGATTTCAAAAAAAACACAAATTAAAATTAGCAAATAGTCTAAAAAATAGATCAAATTATTCTTCAAGACACTTTTCACAAACAACCATCGTATATTAAGGATTGTTACAATAAGATCTGGCCAGACACTCACTTGTTACTACCTCCAAAGTCTCATCGATCATAATTTCTATATACCAATACACCTAACTATATACTCAAAATAAGGAAAGATACATAACCTTGCTATTGATAACACTTTTTCATGAACCAACGTAGATACCCTAGTACCCTGAAACCTGATCCGACTTATACATGGCTCGAAGGGTGTTCCCAATCCTGAGAAGTTGGATAAAACCACAACGAATTAAATAATAATCCAAAGGGAATTATTTTTCTTCAAAAAAATAGTGGAAAATAAAAATAAAAGTCATTATGAACAAAACTCAAAATGGAGAAAGTAAATGATTTTAACAGATAAAATAATACCAAAATTTTACCACACCAAGAGACATGATAGCTATTAAAGAAAATCACATAAAACCCATGTGAAAATTTGATCACATTTCCGCAAGTCATGTCTATCACACCGAGTCCCAAAGATTAAGAATATCCACCACCACCATGCAACACATTCCCTTTTGTTGGACCTAACATAAGTTAATCTGAAATTCCTCAAATTTTAAGGTAAGGTGTGAACTAAAAATACTAATAATAAATTCCATAACAATAAATCATTAATGATTTTAATTCAAATAAAACAAGGCATAGATGGTATTTTTAACAGACATTCTTTTATAATAAATAAGATGAATGATATGTCACAAAATATATTTAAATGATCATTTTATATAATTTATTTATAAAACAGTTCATATTAAAAAAATGTTCTATAAATAAATCGAATGTAATCATCAAACCAAAATATATCATATAACTATGTATCAATCTTATTGGTATGTAATTTTATGATAATTATATTATCACACTACTCATTAGTGATCTCAGCTCAATTTATGCACAATTCCCACAACTCAAACCATTGAAACTCGACTCCCCATCGAGCCAAATATTTCCGCAGTATGATTATCTCAGTGTTTTCATTATCAATCCAGTTCTAGGGGGTCATTTCTGAGCATTGCATTCCAAATTAACCACTAATTACATAGTCTTTTATGTTCTACAGTCAATAAATCAATTATTGGAAAATAAATCATTTCAAATCAGTCCATTATAATTGCTCATGTTTCAGTTTTCAATATTCCATTATCATTCCAAAACAAAATCATTAAATTTTATCCTTTCAAAATCAATTTTCAATTTAATTTATAAAAAATCATTTCATCAAATTGAATTTCCAAAAAAATACATAAATTTTCTCAAATCCAGTGAAAAAGATCCATTCTAATGAAATTGTTAGTTTTCCAAAATTTCCATTTTTATAAATGAGACATCCATCTTCTCAAATCATTGTTTGAAAGTAATTTAAAAACTCATTTCAAATCAATCAATTAATGTTTTTAATTTTAGGGAAAATCATATAGAACCAACAATAGTTACTCAGATGATCCGAATAATTCAACAACCACAATAGGATCTATCAACAAAGAATTAAGTCATATGATATCAAGGAATAAATTATTGAATAATGTTAAATTAAAAAATAAATTAAATCCATTAATAAAATTATTTTATATATCACTTCAATGGGGAAAGAGAATAAAAATTGGCCCCCCACCTAGGATAGATCTCTGGTGGAAGAGAAGTCAAATACGTACACCAGATCCTTAATCTGAGAAAAAAGGTATAAGTAATAGTTAAAAGATCCCTTGGGATAGTTGAAAAAAAAATTCAATGAGAGTAGAAGATTAAGAATATAAAAGATCTATTGGGGTATTTAAGTTTGTAATAACGATAACCATGTAGTAGCCCCCATGACCATGACAAAGAAGAGCTAAAAAGATCAATACCCTAGTGAAACCTCACTAAACTATGCCGCAAACACCCTAGTCAATAGGACTCCTTAAAATATGAAAATTATTATACCAGATCCTATTTACCCAGAACATGGGGCTATGGCATATCCCAAACATCATGTTGTGGCCATACATTATTCGACAGTTTCTCAAAAAACCACCCCATTATAGCTAGTTCCCATTGAGTAGCTATACACAAATAAGATATAGCATATAAATGAACAAACCAAGAATCCATGGAACAACCATCCATACACATTTCAATTATTCCAAAATTAGTATTAGTTATGAAAATTAGCCTCCATCTCTCACATTTCATAGCCTGATGGTCGATTTCATAACTTAGGCTCTCTACATAAAATCCCATACAGTAAAATGTTTCTCCCTTTTAACACATTTTTTCATCAACTCCATTTAATAAAACCAACATACATTCCCATAAATTTGGTCATTTTCCACACAAATAATTTACATATTCCTAATGAACTGAAATAAACCCAAATAAAAAAGGGTAATTGGAATAAGATCCATGGTGTTCCTAAAAATGGTAATGGGATTTTACAAAAACTCTCGAGAGACACTTTTACACAAATCACCTATATAAAGAATAACCTTCATAAAATGGATCAAATCATCATGAAATATAAGGTCACTGGTAACACACATATTTCACTAGAAAACAACCAATCCAATCCTTTTTATACCTCGTCCACAAATCAGCATTTTATGAATGTTAATGGATTCAAGGACCGACCTCCAACCAATCTGAATTCAATCATTAAAACCTCAAATAAAGGACTAGAATTGCAGGATTTTATAAAAAATGTCTATAAAACCAAGGATTAGAAAATATTTTTGACCCCCCCCCCACACACACACATTTACATGTTCCATCCAAGAAAGGGTTGGGAAACACTTGTGTATTCCTGATAAATATCCATGTTGCTTCCGATAATAATTTGTTCCTCCAATTAGGTGTACTCATCATCTAAATACACATTAATTATATTATACTTGGTTTATTCAATGAGGTGTTCCTCCAAAAAGTCCTCAATCAAGGTGTATGTCCTCTAACTTACCTTCAACCCAGTCATATGCCATGTTGAACTAAAACCTGTAGAATTTTCATAATCCATAAATGTAAATTTCATGCTTCTAAGAAGGATATGATCAATATAATGTATAATCCACAATAAATCCCTTGTATTCATTTCATTCAAGATATATGTGTCCATACGAAAAGACTTTAAAAAACATAAACCCCTCCTATCACATGGTTGTGAACACTAAAACCTAAAATATATTGGTTTTGAATCCTATTATACTGGAATATGTTGGAAACCACTCTGAGGTTCAATCCCAACACCATCACCATCCCATCTATCCTTGTGAAGGCTATAACTTTAATGATTTATCAACTTCCAAAAGAATACTAATGCTCCTAGAACGTATCAACTAGGCTTTAAATACTAATCACTATTATGTTAAGATCATTAGATGGCCATTCCCCACTACACACTAAATATTGGGAATACCTATTTTGAATTAAACTATAACCACCCTTTTGTAATGAGAAAAGGATAATCAATCACTATTAAGTAACAAGCATAAGAGAATCATGAACCCTTTTTTGATGAGTATAATGGGAACCTTTAATTAGTTATGTGATTAGTATAATATTCCAAATATAATGAACATTAAAAGAAAAATTCTTGGGTTCGTCATAAATATACACTTCCGCATGTGATGCTTATGTGATTCCATGTGTAAAGAGAACCAAATTCCTCTTGTTTGGAGAATTAGGTTCCTTATGTGATGAGAATAATATTTTGTATGCCATGGTCACCTAATTCCATATTTTGTGGGAATATGATACCTTATGTCATGATTAAAAGATTGCCTTGTGGAATTGAATGAGGAAGATAGAATAGTTGTCACATACCAGATCTGGTCACCATCCAAACCTGTATCCGACACAGTCTGTGGCACAACCCGAAGGGAGTTCCATATCCCCAAAGGCTAGCAGAAGTTCTCGGGTGTGATAAATAATTTTTTGGTGATGATTTAGGTGATTTAAAAAAAATAAAAAACCATCAATAATAAATAAACCAATGTTGAAAATTTTCACCGAACAAGTCTTCATAAAAATTCAAAATTTAGTTACATAGTTTTAAACAAAACCCCAAAAGGTAAAAAACGAAAAATAATAAGTATTTATAAAAAAACCCACAACAAGACTAGGGTTCACCACCCATAATCCATATACACAATGACTCACTAATAAAGGAAGCTAAAAACCAAAACCACTGTCACGAAGGACCTTTCCCTTAACAGCCTCAATCATTGACATGTATTCTTACACCCAAAGGTGTAAATAGTGTGTGATACTAATCCCAATAGTATTCCACCCAAAAAAGTTTCATTTTATAAACATTTCAAAACAAAAATATTGTATGATTTTATAAACAAGAAATGCTAGAACAATTTCTAAAAGGTGGAATTTTAATGGAAAATAGTTGTCAAGATGGAAAATATAAAGAACATACACTTTTAAATAAAACACACATGATACTGAATTTTCCTTCAAACCACATCATATTTTGATAGTAAGTACCTCCTAGACAATGAGCACTAGTCACAGGAACAACACTATACACTAGCAAGCTATGGGGCCTTGGGTACATCGTATCTTGGTGTATGAGTAACCATAACCAATATCCTTATCATGAATGAGACATTATTATGAGAATACCCAAAGCCTTTGTGGTCTCAAAAATTATCATTGTTCGGTTTGGGTATTCATTGTCAAATTTTCTATGTAAAACAAGTACAATACCACTACCGAATCACTACCACACAAGCCCAAGTCAGCCCACCTAGATACAAGAGTTTCCCTTTTTGTGTTCAAACAAGTTCCACATGTTATAAAATACCATTTTCATATAAAAATATCATTTATAAATAATACACACACCAAACACTACCCAACATTCTTTTCACCCTTAATGTAACTCTATAAACAACTTAAATTTTTTGTAAAACAATTTCATGAAGTAAAACAAGGCTTTGCACACAAAATCTATTTCAAAACCCACTTTAAAGGCCAAATAAACCCTAATACCATACAAAAATTTAATTGGAAGCCCTAGAAACATCTAATAAACCACCTTTATAGATTATAAAATTCCCTCAAATGATACCACATGAGTTTCATCTGAAAAACACCCAATTTCAAGGAAAACTATATCATTGAAATCAAACTCTTAACCAATTAAATCAAAAAATGATTTTTTAACCACAAAAAATAAGTAATAAACATTCTAGTAAGGTAAATCAAGAAAACCAACTCATAGAAGAATGTATAAACATATAATCACCTACCTTATACATCAAAAATCTCAAATCATTGTGTGAAACTTCAACTGCAGCATAAGTGAGTGAAAGTTAACCCAAATCCACAAGATTGAACCAAAAAACTCAATATTAAACCCTAGGTAAAAAACCCTAGCTACTAGAAATTTAAAACCTCAGGAAAGAGGGAAGAAACCATACAGAGAAGGAAGAAAAACAATGGAGGAATAACATTCTTATTGAATCTTGATGTTTCCCCACCAAAAACCCCTTAAAAATTAGTTCCAAGAGAGGTTGAGAAATCTTTGAAGCCTTACATGGATGATAGGGTTGAGTGGGGGAAGAATGGGGAACATTATGGTTAATATAAGAAGGTAAAACTTGGAATAAAAAAACATTTTTTTATGACCTGCACAATATGTATGGTTTAGTTTACCATGTAGGAAAATAGTGTTCCTGGTTTTATAATCCCAATACATGTCAATTTTCTTAAAAATTCAAGTGGGTTTAAGGGTGATCGTAGAGGTAAAAGATAGTCCAATAATAGAAGAGGAAAAATAAATTAATTTATGTACATGGATGTGATAATTCTCCCCACCATGAAAATGTTTCATCCCGGAAATTCAACCTAAAGCGTGATCAGAAAAAAAGAATGGATACTGTTGATCAACACATGACATCTGCTACATTTTCTCATGTACATACTTCCCATGATTCTAAAGGACCATGACCAGTGGAATAGAATTTCCCTGAAGAACCTTTTCATGGGAATCCACAATTCACACTAGCCATTCAAACACAGATAAATCGGTCTCTATCTCCAAATCTTCGCAATTCGGCACGTGGGACGAATCCGAGATGTACTTCTTCAATTGAGAAACATAGAATATGTTGTGAATAGATGTCAACTAAGAAGGAATGTTTAACCTATATTCCACATTTCCAATCCTCTTAGTGATCTCAAAAGGTATGACATACCTCAGAATTGTCTTTCCCTACTTTCCCAAATGACGATGGCTCGGACGAGGGGCCACCATTGAAAATACCTGATCACCCATATAGAACTAAAGGTCTCGACACCTCTAGTAATCATAAGATAAATGGGGACTCTAAGCTATAACTAACCATTTTTTGATCAACTTTACCTTCTTATAAGTCTCTTGGACAATGTTCGTCTCCAACAGTGATATCTCACCTACCTTAGCCCAACATAGAGGGGACCAACATGGTCGACCATAGAGATCCTAAAAAAATACACTCAAATAGATTATTGATAACTGATATTATAAAATAAATCAACTAATCCCAAATGTATATCCCATGATCCTATAAAATCTAAAACACATTCATGAATCATGTCCACTATAATATAATTTTCCTACTCAATCCTAGCATATGTATGATTATGGTATGTCTTAATCATCTTAATCTGTGACCCTAGGGCCTTTTTAAGGCCTTTAAAAAACCAATAGGTGAAACATGGGTATCTATCTAAGATAACTACAAATTACACTCCGTGAATCCTTACCACCTCATGGATATACAATCGGCCTAGCTCATCCACTATAGTTGTAACTCTGATCAGAATGGAGTGGGATGATTTTCTTAGATGTGAAATCACTACCCAAATAGAATTCTTGCCTCGAGTTGTACGAGGTAAGATAAAAATGAAATCCATGGTGACCTCATCCAACATCTAGGTAGGAATGTCTAATAGTTGAAGAAAACCAGAGGGCCTTTGATGCACTTCTTTTACCTGATTACATGTATAGAATCTTGAAAAACATTTATCTATGTCCCATATCATTCCTAGCCACCATAACTGCTGAAGAACATCATATTAAATTTTGGAATCCCCATGATTAATGGTCCATTAGGATTGGTGGATATCCTACATCAACACCTACCTCATAGAAAGTGATACCATTGAACAACCCTTGAAGAAAAAGATTTTGTCGGGATAAGAAGAACACTCAGAAGATGTCTCCCCACTATGATTACACTACAAAGGCCACTAAAAAAATCATTACTAGGATACTCCCACAAAATCAATTCTAAAAGATATGGAGTTAACTGAACATTCACCAAGAACACACCTTCACTGTGCTTCTTGGTCTCGAAGTGCATCTAAGCAAAGAGCCCCATCAGAGTCGACACATCACTAGAATTCTTCAAGGCATGAACTGCTACTTTTCAACTCAAGGGGTCAGACACAACATTATCCTTACCTAGGATATAAATAATACCAAAGTCAAACCCTTGAAAATACTTGATCCAACAACACTGACCCAATTTAATATCTTTATAGGATAAAATGTATACTAAACTCTTTTAATCAGAGTAGACCACAACCTTCTCCCTGAAAAGGTTGTGATGCCATGTCTTCAACGCATGAATAACCATTTATATATCTAAGTCATTGGTCAGGTATTGATTTTCATGTGGCTGGAGTTGGAGAGATCCATACACCACCACATGATCACCCTACATAATCACACACCTGACACCCATAAATGATGCATTGTAATAAACCACATAGTTCTTTTCAAATTCTGGAAAAATCAACACAGCGAAGATATTCAATCACCACTTCAGCCTACTTGAAGGATGCTTGAAATTCTAGGCCCCATTCAAAATTAACCCCTTTCTAGGTTAGCACGGTCATGGGAGAAGCAAGAAAAAAAAGAAATCTTGAAGAAAATCCTTATAGTAACCTTCTAGGATGAGGAAATACCTGATCATGAACACAGTCTTCAGCTGTGACCATGAAATAACTGCAGTTATCTTCTCAAGGTCCTCCAAATCCCCTTTTTCGAAGAAAACATGACCCAAATACATCACTTCCCTAATCTATAAAGTTCACATTGACAACATTACATAAAGACAATGATCCTGTAGAGTGCCCACCTTGATCTGAAAAAGATGCTCATGCTCTTCCATAGATCCCGAGTAAAATAGGATGTCACCCATGAATACAAAAACAAAAGTGTCAAGATTTTGGTGAAACACCCTATTCATGAGTTCCATAATCACTACGGGATCATTAGTTAATCCTAAATGCATGATCAAGTATTCAATGTGGTCATACCTTCTTCAAGAGAATGTCTTTAGGATATCTTCCACTCTCACCCTAACTTGGTGGTAGCCCGAATGAAAGTCTATCATTGAAAACCACTTTATCCCTTCAAATGACCAAAAAATCATCTATTTTGGGAAAATCGTATTTATTCTTGATGGTTTCCTTATTCAGCTTCTGATAGTCAATGCACAATTGAAGGGAACTATCAGCCTTCTTCACAAAATGAAAAGGAGCGGCCCAAGGAGAGATGCTCCGGATAATGAATCTTTTGGATTTAAAATCATCGAGATATATATTTAATTCCCTCAACTCGGAGGGGCCATATGATATGAGGCAGAGATATTAGATGTGTTCCCAATTCCAAATAAATTGAAAACTCCAAATCTCGCTCTAGGGTATGTCCTGAAAAATAACTTGGAAACACCTTTTATAACTCATCCAATACATGAGGAAATCCTACCTCGAGATCATGACCCTCGCCATCTAGCATGAGTGACGATAACTGGAAGATATGTTTTCTCAATTCAAGGAGTAGAGGTCCTGCATGACCCAACTGAGGATCCCATTCCACAATAAAAACCTAAGGACTTCCATCTAGTACCATGAAACTCACCCACCACCTATAAAAATTATTATACACTTGAAAGTGCACTAGATAATCCATGCCTAGGATTACATCAAAAAAAATCCATATACAATACTAGGAGGTCCCATTCGTTCTCAACCCCTGACACGAAAAGTGAACATAACTGGAACCTAAGACCTATATCCTTATTGTTACCCAATGGGGTTAAAAACTCTATCCAAAACACAAAAAACGGCTATAAATTCAAAAGATTTACAATATAGGAAATGATAAAATAAATAGTAGTTCCAATATCAAATAGAACAATAGCTATAGAAGATTTAATCAAAATGGTACCACAGATTATCGAAGGTCCTACATCTGATCACACTGGTGTCTGATCCCCAACATGAAGATGAATAGTCTCTGTCGGAGAATAGTCTCTCACCTCTGGCTCTACCCGGATGATAATTAGTCACTCCCACCATGACCACCAAACTAATATTCGGTCATCCTAGATGGGTCTGACTGAACTAACACCACATGTAAGCCACAGATCCTACCCTACTCGGTTGTGGATGTCTCACCTTGAAAAATAACATCATGTTCCCCATAGCACCTCACTAATAAAAATCCCACATAGAAGATGTACATGTAGTTCAGTTATGCCCTATCCACCTGCACTGGTGGCACACAAGGGACCGTGCAATAGAATCCACAGATGAAAACTATATGAGAGGATGGTCTGAACTACCCCCTCCCTTATTCCCCTACTCCTCTAACTTCATTTTCTTCTTCGATGAATTACAACTTCACATCACTGATATTTCCCCAGAGAAACCATACCTCCCTTTCTGATCACGCTCATCCATGAAATCACTATCATCCACCTCATCATATGTTACCATCTTGAACAAGAATACATGAGAGTAAATTTCATGTCGCATTCCATTATCAGTATTATGATAATTCATATATTCACAAGAAATAATATCAGGCATATACCACACTATCTCAGTAAAATAGTTAGCATATTCAATCACTAAACGATCTCCCTAGTAAAGAGCCATGAACTCCTAGGTTCTGGTATAGGCTAGGACCTTTGGACAATACTACTCATTGAACGTGCTCTTGAAATCCTTCCATATCATATACACATGATTACCACCTTGAATCACTGATTCCCCTTACCTGTGACTAGGAACCTCTAGAAAAAATGAGGCACATTTAGCCCTAACCTCCTCAGGTGTGTTAAGAAACTCAACCAACATATAAATCTTCTCAATACACTCATATTATTCTTGTGGCTTCGCATTTTCCCAAAAATTAGGAGGCAAGATCTTGAGAAAATCCTAGGATTTATCCTTCCTAGGACCATGTTCATCTTCTCTAACAATAGCAGGAGTAGGACCCACTCCCTACTCTAGAGCCTCAACTTCCCAGACCACAAATTCTACAAACCTATGATCAAGCGGTGAGGGTGAACTCTCTCTGGCCTCCTTCTGCAGGTGCATGGGAGCTTTCCGGGTAGGCATGTTGCTACATAAATGCAATAGTCATAAGAGAAATCATTAGTAAAATAGTTCAGAATTTTTTTGCAATAACATAAAATACAAATAAATCAAAGTCATCACAACAATGAAATAAACACTACTCCACCCCCACCCAATTTTTAGGAGAAGTTTGAATCCTACATGTCCCACCTACAGTAGAATTCAATCAAAAATTCCAACAAACCTTGGAAACTAGAGATTCATCATAAGTGGTACGGGCCAGGCACCCTACTCGCATCCAGAAAACTAAGCCTCAATAGTCTTTATCATGTCTATCTAGACTCATCCCAAATAATATGACTCAAAGATCTTAACCAGGTTCAAATAACATTTTTCATGAACCATATCTAGTATTTCTTCAAACTGGTACCCAAAACATCATGTGGGACAATGAGAAGGAATTTCCCTAACCCCATAGGGTGGAAAAAGTGTCCGGGTGTCATATATAAATGGTTGGGAACAATTTAATAAATTTTAGAAACATAAAACAACCAATAATAATAAATAAACTGAATCTGAAAATTTGGAGAAAATATGTCATGAAAAAACTTAGAATTGAATTACATCGTTTATGAACAAAATACCAAAAGGGAAACAACTAAAAACGATCACAAATTCTAACATAAAAACCACCAGACGATAAGGGGGCGCCTCCCAAAAGCCATCTTTGTAGCGCCTCACCGAGAATAGAAGCTAACAACCTGAACCGCCATCACCAAGGACCTTTCCCTTACCTGTATCATACATTACCAAGTTCACTTACACCCAAATGTGTAACTAGTGTGTGTATCTAATCCCATTAGGATACCACTCAAAAATATTCTAAGTGATAAAAATCTTAAGACAAAAAGATTTCATGTTTTTATAAACATGAAATGGTTGAAAAATTTCTAAAATGTGAAACTTTAAATGAAATTAGAATTCAAGATGGAGATTTAAATAATGTCAAAATTAAAATAAGGCACAAATTATAATGAATCTTCCAATGAAACACCATGTATAACGATGGTAGGTACCATATTTCCAATGAGCACTAGTCACTGGAACACCACTAGACATTAGCTTGCTAGGGTCCCTAAGTACATTGTATCTCGATGTATGAGTAACCATAAGAAATATACTTCTCTTCCATGAGCCACTATGAGGGGAAATCCAAATGTCCTATTGGTACCAAAACATCATAAAATTTATTAAGTATTTTCATCATCAAACATGCTAAGTGAAATAGGGGTGATACCACTATGAGATCACTAGCATAGTAGTCCTATCCCACCCACCTAGATACCAAGGATTCACTCTTTTTTTTAAACAACTTCGACATGATTTAATATATTATTTTCATGTAAGAATACCATTTATAAATAAAACGCACACTAAAAAGTACCCAACATGGTTTTAACCCTTTGATTAAAACAATAAACCATGTAAATTTTTCATAAAACAATTTCAAGATGGAAAACAAGGATTTGCACGCAAAATCCACTTAAAACCCCACATTAAAGACAAAATTCATCTGAATAACATAGAAAAATATAATTAACAACCCTAGAATAATTTAATAAACCACTTTCATATATTATAAAATTACTTGAAATGATACCACATGAGTTACACATGTAAAACACACGATTTCAAGAAAGAACGAATCTTTAGAATCAAATGCTTAACAATTATATAAAAACAACCTTATAACCACACAAAATAATCAAAAAACATTCTAGAAATTTCAGGAAAGAATAGTTTCCCATCAAGGAATTCTTACATAGGGAATCACCTGCCTTATATGTCAAAAACACCCAAATCATTATACGAAACTTCAACCAGTCCACAACCCTGCCACAAGTGAGTGAAATCTATCCGTAATCCACAAGATTGAACCATGAAAATATATACTATACCAGTGGGAGAAACCATATATGATTTAAATTTATAACCTCAAGAAGTAGGGATGAAACATAAGATACAAGGAATGGACACAAAAAAATCACCTACTTGAATAATATTGATGTTTCCCCACCAAAAACCCCTTAAAAATGAGTTCCAATATAGTTTGAGGGAGCATGAAAGCCTTCCATGGCTTCTAGGGTCGAATAGGGGAGGAAAGGGGCACACTAGTGTAAATCTCATAACGGAGAACATGGAATAACAAAATATTTTTTATTACCTGGACACTATGCTCGGTTTGCCTGCAAAGGTTAGTAAATCATGCAGGCAAACCATGTGCCTGAATATGTCCACCCAAAACTTGTCTATCTTCTCAAAAATTCAAGGGGGTTCAAGGAGAATATTAGGGGTAAAAGATAGGAAAATAATAGAATGAAAAAAATACATAAATTTAGGAAATAGATATGATAATATACCACTTTCTCAACTCTAATCTATAGAATCATCATTCCATTATATGATTATCATAAGGTGGGCTCATGTCCTAAAATGAGTAAGATAATTCTACACCTAATATTCAAAAATAAACTAATAATCATCCTCTCTAGATGAATGGTTATAATCCTACTAAGGTAGTAGATGGTGTAATTAATCAATGCCCAAGATTATCATTAGGATTGAGAATCATGAACCTGTCTTAAATATATAAGGGAGTCTTAGACTGGGTAGAAATATACCCATAAAGATGTTATAACCTCTAATTCATCAATTCTAATAAAAGGCGTTCTCAATATCATCCTGGTAGTGATAGACTACCTAAATTTGGAAAATGGGAATGTAGGACCCATGATCGTGACTATCCCAGTGTATCCAATATTGTTACACAAGTATATAATTATCAAAAACATAAATGATAAACCGGAAAATAATTCTGTATCCTTTAAATTGAAAGGATGAATAATATTTATAACCACTAGTATTGATAATATATTTATGGTTGGTTTTATTATTTTTTTAATGTGGGATTATGGACATGTCAAATGAGGTTCCCCTTCCATATTTGATAGGAATAGAGGCAACTGGGGTTCCCTTAGTACTACTAACAACAAAAAACACTTTTATACAGTGATTTTAGACTCCTATACCCATCATTTGACTCTTATATCATTCAAATTTCTTAATATTCCTTTGTTTCATTCTATAATAATTTTCATGAAGTATAGGGTAAAAATCATAATCCACTTCTTTAAATAGGTAGGGGTCATCACCAATTGACAGCTAGATCGAAGGACCTTGGGGCCATGGAAGCATATTGAAACCCTTAAGAAAAGAGATCATATTGAGGGAAAGGACCTCCAATAACCATTTCTGAACTCTTTAAGGATTTTTCCTTGAATTATGTTGACATCACCTACCTCTATGCCAAGGAGGTAGGATACATTCTAGGTGTTCTATCCTCAACTGCCACCCAACAATCAACAATGAGGGATCACTCTAGTCTTTGAAAAATTCAACATAATAAAACCTATACTATGTAAAAATAGGTTAAGATCACTTTTGTTCAGGACACCTATTCCAAACTACATGGCTCCCAGGTTAGGGGAAGGTGATTGTCTAGATTCATTAGGCGGCCGCTACTGTAGCTATTTCAACCACTATCACATACCCCACTGTGTCAACCACTTAGAAAGGAAAAAATACTAAGAGACTAGGTCTAAGACCCCATTCACCAAAAAAGAATGATAGGCCATCTCTGTTAGTTATAGACACCTCCATAGTTTTCATAGAAGTCCTCTCTATAGTGAGTAAGTATACCAGCATGTATATCATTTCAAGGGTGAAATGGATACTATAAAATGTTATTGTACTACTTATCACTCTAACAAAAAAACCCATAGTTTTGACCCCTATGATAAAGATAAGATCATCTAAAGTAGCATATACATTAGCTTAAGAAGGATAATATGGGGGCTTCAACAGTAAATCACACCGAATTATTTAAAATACCAAACAACAAAGAATTATGATAATATTTTCAGTACGCCACTACCATAACCCTATGGAGAATGTACCAGGTAACTAAGGATTTTGATTCTAGTGGATATGGATAATTGTATTTTAAATACCATACACAAGTACTTTTTGTAGAGGATATGTTTTATACCATTAGGGACTATCCATGACACTTTCCCCACTGCAATCTACAACCTTTCCCTTTACCCCTATACTATATGTGGGGGAAATGTTAAGATTTGGATTGATATTTTAAGATGGACAATAATTACCAATAGGGACTTAGGCACTCAATGAGATCCCTCATGATGAGGATGTTGGGTCCCCATACTATATGGATATCCTAGTAAACTTTGATCTAGCTTGCTAATATTCCCCTCGAACATGGGGTTTACCATCCATTAAAACAATTCTCCCAATTATACATTCATATAAAATTAGGTCTTCATCACCCCATTATCTAACTTCATACTGTATTCATGTATAATTCCATAGTGAATGAGAGAAATAATGCCCAACCGAGCCTGGTAGTGGAAAAAATATCTTATAGGAGACCATATCCACTTTCTAGATTCTATTCATGTTCTTTCCACATATGACCACTCACTTATTTATCCAAGATATTCTATAAAAAATACATAAAAAATATCTCTATGATAAAAAATGGGGGATGTTCATATGACTTCACAGCCACTAGTTTTCAAATCATTTAATATCCAAGAACCTTTAAGAGCTCAGGGAGAAGTTTTGAAAGTTCATTCTCACAGTGCTCTTAGTGTCACAACATTATGACTCTAATAGATGTCGATAGATCTTTTAATGATTAAATACTAAAAATAACATAGTAATACACTAGTTCATTTAATTTGGATCTCCCCACATTTAAATTATTTTTTGAGTAAGTATGCCACCCTACATTTCTCTCCACTTAGATATTGATAACAATTTCTCAAATTCTTTCCCTCTAATGACGTTAGTGAGACTTCGCTAGTGAATGTTGCCATAGTGAATTCCATCAAAATTGGTTCCCCTCATAATAAGGATCTTGATACCAATGATGAACCATTAGAGGATTTGTTTTCATTGTATACTAGATGAGTCATGTGAAACATCCCAGAGGTATTCAAACCCATTAACATAGACATTCCATGTGCTTTGAGAGTTCACCTTTCACACCACTACCAAAATTCCATTGAATTCTCAAAAAATAGAAAGGTGTTGCCCTGGATTTTGGCATACCTATAGTTGTTAAGAAAATATTGTCAGATACATTAATCATATCCTTTAACCATTTGTATGAAATTTATTAATGGGTTAGTGTAGAGCTCCTCTAGGGACACAACATTGATCTAAATGATGTTCATGATAACCTTATCTCACCAACTATGGGCTTTCATCAGAAAATGTTTATTGTACAATAAATCATGGATGTTAAAATATATTCCACCAACCGGATACAAAACCTAAAAGTCAATTTGGATCCATCTTCTATGGACATTCAAGAATTCCATACGTTGGTCAATGATTACTTCATTTCATGAGTTAATTGGGTATTAAGAGGGTATACAAGTGAGGAATCCCCCCATGATGAGAATATTAGTTCCTTTTCAACACACCTGGAAGGTATAGAGACACAATAAGATTTATAATATCCTAAAAGGAAAATATAACAAAATTTTGTGGAAAAAATTCCATGGACTCAAAATTTTTAAAATCAATATATTATTCAATTAATAACATAGGTACTCAAACCATCGCCTCACGTACATTTCTTCTTAGAGAATCATAAGTTAGGGTACCACAAAGTAGAATGATGTGTATAACCATGACTATATAATTTACAATTTTGAGGTTTAATATCCTAAGATTTTATGAAATATATTTTTTGAATAATTTTAATTTCATTGATAGATTATGTTACATGCATCACTGAATTGTATCGAGCCTAAACAAATGACCAATATTATTTTTTAAACATGTCCATTATTACCTAAGCATTGAACATGGCTAGAAGAATAGGAATAAAAAAATTAAAAATTAAATATAAGGGTTTAATATAAACAAACAACACTGATAAAAAAGAACTAAATTTTTAATAACATATTATATGTTTTGAAAATATTATTTACTCCAAAAAATGCTTTTGTTTCATTTTGTAAAAAAATAATACAACAAATTTTTTACCATAATACAAAAATTATTTAAAAAATTAATTTTTGAAATTATCATATCATAATCTACATAGTTTTAAATTTTTCTTTTTGTTTATAAAATATTGATTTTTCAATAAATAGTGAAAAATACTCATTTTTGTAAAAAAAATTCATTCATTTAAATAAATTAAGTAAATATAAAAATCCATTATGTTATCAATGTGATTTAAAGTAAAAATTTTATTATATAGTTATATTAAATCTTATTAATTATTTTTTAATCAACATTATATTGGATTTTATTATATGCTTATTTTTGGGTTCAAAAATAGAATTTTTCTGAAAACTAATTTAAAGTTCATAATGTTTATTGTTTTTAATTAAATAAAAACCATAATGTAGAGTGATTAAAAAGAAATTTATGGGTTATATATCAATAAATTTAAATTTAAATTTATATAATGTGTATTACATTGCATATAATTAATATAACATCATCATTTTCTTGAAAAATACACTTTATTAAAACCTGTATCTTCATGTCGACTGTATGTTTAATTTTAAATTAAATTATTCCATTTATGTAAATTGAATATGATACAATTGATCTAATGTTTGTAATCAAAATAATTTATATTATTTAATAATATCATCTTAATTTTTTCATAATGAATAGTGAAATGGGAAATAATATTTTATTGTGGTTAAGGTAAAAATGAATTTACCAGGGGGCTTAAACTAAATTAATATATGTTAAAATGATCTAAAAACTTATCTTGAAAATATTATATGTCCATATATAATCCTTATACTATTTAAGGATATATAATGGTGCATTTTGGTTCTCGTTGGCATGTGGAAAGCATGGGTAATATTTTCCCTTTTAAAAAATTGACAGTATTCCACTCACCTCACTTATAGAAGGCCACCCGCGCTTCTCTCATATTCAAACCTTAAAATAATTTTTCATATTCCATTAACTATAAAAACATATTCATAAATTCCCTCACCATGACATAGATACCTTATTTTTTCCATAAATCCATCCTAAGATTCATTTTGGTGCTTACGTAAGAATGTTGTCTGAAGAAGAGGCATCGTTCTTAATCGAGCGTATTTATTTTATTTCATCTTCCAACTCCATAAAATATTATATAGTTATGATTAAATAATAACACAAAAATATACCATATTATTATATGTTATTATTTTAATATAATAACCTAAATCTTTGTATTCTTCTATCAAATGGGATATAAAATCATGATTCATGTGTATGGTAGACTACTGCCTCACGAATCGATGTTATTTAATTTACATCACCAACTAAAAAGGATGTAAATAATGGTAGATTTAAAATATATATATTATATTTTTTATATTATTATAATTTCTTATTATTATATCTCATATAACTTATTTCTTTTAATTCCATGTGGGATTTGGTAACATCATTTGTGTGTATGGCGGGTAACCTCCTCGGGAAGGAATGGGATTTGATTTTCACTGAAACTTTTATTGGAAGGTAATTAGGGTAAATTTAATTAATATAACTTATATATATTATAAAAATTATTATTTAAAATTAATATACTATTTTCCTTCATTTAATTTTATCTTTCGAGAAAATGGAAACAATAGTATTGCATACAAATGACCTACTGTCTCCATGAACAACATATTTCATTAACTATCTATAAATTTATGAATTAATATAAAACCATATATGATGAATATATATGGTATTTATGTTATGTTTACTATTTTGTATATTATAGAACCATAATCAAATTAAAATGGAAAAAATACCAAATCTAAACAAACACGAAAAACAAGGTACTTATTACCCAAAATGTGATTTTAACATGTAATTATTAATAAATTAATAATAAATGGTCATAATTAATTCTTATATGGTATGAAATATATAATTATGGTTCTATAATCGTTTTATAATAAACATATATTTATTATATAGTATTTCAAATCATATAAGAAGAAATTTGAGACTTATGGTGAGGTATGTTTGTCGTAATTTTCCTTCTTTGGGACATAAGTTATGTTATGAACCAAATTATTCTATAATGTGTATATAATACCCCCTTGAAATTTAATATCATGAATATAATTAATTAAATTATATTAATAGTTTCATTTGATGTAACTATTTAATTGGGCATATGAATCAAAAGATAATACAGTGGTAAAGGTTGAATGTTACAATCTCATTATTTATAATGATTGTATATGATTATACTTTAGATAATGAAATATTATGATACATATCTCAATAAATAAATTAATTTTATAAGAATATAGTAATTTCATAAAAACATTTACTTTTATTTTCATCTCTTTGTGCACTCAGGATACCAAAATAATGTTTTTGAGAAAAATCAACTTTATTTCTCTCTTTGGTTGAAAACCATTTTTATTACATATCCATGATTTCAATAAAAATTCAACAAAAATTTAAAATTACCACAAGAATTTATTATATATATTTTACCCATGTATGAAATTTTAATATTTTTTATAAATAATCTTCATGTAATTTTATAAACTTGGTCTGTTATGCTTTAATGGAAAATTTGATTGGAAATTTCTATTTTAATGTGTACGACATGAAAGGAATTTTAAACAATAAAAACCATTATTTAATTTGAAGATTAATTAATATTTTTCCAAGGCAATTTTAGAAGAAAATTATTTACACAATATTTTATAAATTTTTAATTTTAAAAATGTTTTTTCCAAGAAAAGATATTATCTTCTAAAAACATTGCAAGTGATTTTTCTTTCAAAATAATTTTCCATATAAGATGATATCCTTTGATATTACTTAATATTAAATGGGAATAAAATCCAATGATGCATTATTTATTCTTTCTCTGGATGATTTATATTAGATATAAGATGATTTTTATTAGTGGAACACCTGTTGTTAGGCATGGAAAATAAAATTTCTAAATGTTTTCCAAGTATAGCTGGATGGATGAACATAGACAATTATCATGATGAACATCACAGTTGGTCACCTTCTCCATATATTTCACCTAAAAACAAATGATTTTTTCCTTTTCTATTATTTTTCTATTTAAATGATAAATACTATGGTTTTTTTGAGAATACATGAAAAATGAAAAATTAAACTTATAATAACATGAAATGATGCACATAATGTGAATATAATAAAAGAAAATGGTCTAAGGTTTGATTTTGTGTTCACTAATTATTATCATTTATTTTTTATTTTTTATTTGATAATTAATCTAGGATATCTCATGGAAGAAACAATATATCTTTATTTAGTGTTGTGAAATGTTGAATGCATTAAGCAATAAAAATCTCACCTCCTACTGTAATCATGGTTGATGGAACATAACTCAGTCTAAGGTGTGACTTCTTCAAAAAACATGACTCCATCTCATTTCATTACATGAATTTATTTTCTCAACATCATCATGGTAAGAGGTAATCAATTGAATATAAATGAAAATTTTAAAAAATATAATATAAAAGAGTTTTGATATAAAAATCATGGGGTCAATTTCCACACCCGTGAATGACACTCACATATAAAAAAAATATAAAAAAAACTTTAATAAATAATTGAAGAACACATTAACAATCCTCAAGTAAGCCATGGGTTATCTCCTCATTGTTAAGGTTAAGAGGTCGCAATGGTGGATAGAAAAAACTGATAAAGAAAAAACAAATAAATATCATCGAACTAAATAAAAATAGATTGAAAATAATAAAAGAGAAGAAAAATTAAAAGATTGAGGATAAGAGAAGAAGAAAGAACTAACACATGAAATTAAAAAATAATAAATGACAAGAATAAAAATATATAGAGATAGAATAAATTAATGTAAAATAGAATAATAAATAAATTTAAAATAAAAGAACGAATGTTAAAATTATAAAGAGAAGAAGAAAAATGGGTCAAAGAAAACACATTTTTATTAATAACTCATGAATAATGTTTCTAAAAATAAAATTACTAATATATTTAATATAAAACCAAAATAAAAAAAATAAAATAAAATAATAAAAAAAAGAATAAAATGAGGAAATGAAAGATTTGGTGGAGCCTCCATCAAGAAGCCTGAATTGGGAGGAACTCCATTGTCACATCAAACTCTTCTATTTACAGAGGAGGAGTTACAGGGATTTCCCTTAGTCAAGGGAATCTTCACAGATATTCTCTTTAAAAATCAGATCTTAGTTTGTTGATTTTCAAAAAAAACCCCACAGATAATGGGGGTTCAAAAATTTAATGTGGAAGAGGACCATATAGGGAAACACCTTGGATTTTCCTTCAGTTGGGAATGGGATTCACGGGATAAAAGTGAGATTTAAGCGGAATGGAATAATATTGGTTGATATGGAAGCAGTAATAGAGGTTTCTATGAGTCATATGAAATTTACATGGACAGATGAAGCCTAGAAATGGCTTAAAAGTTGTCGTATAAGTCACTAGAGGTTGTCCATAGCGGTCTCAGTTAGTCAAATTTGTGGGCATGCTCTAGATAGAGATATTTCAGGGTGGTAATGGTGAATCTAGTGATGTTACAGATAGGAGAGGTATGTCGACCGGTGGATGGATGTAGAGAAAGGTGATTGAGTCTTTATGAGGGAGATAATGTGTGAGGCTGATCCATAAGGGTGATAAGTAATTAACAAAAAATGAATAATTTTTTTCCCATGGTGATTTGGAGTATAGGGTGCATGAGTATTTATAATAAAAATTCTGTGGTAACCCTCCAAATTTCCTACAAAGGGGATATCTTCGTGAAAATCACATGCACTCACATATATACAGGTTTCACAACATGTGAAATGTGTATGATTCATTTCAAACAATCTTCTCGTAGCCTAGAATCCTCATGGGACACCACATGTGGGATTAATTCCCATCATGCTCTATGTTCTAGTTACTAACCTTCCCACTAGTTCGTGGTCAGCTGGAACTATAAGAGTTATATATGAGACTTGGTCCTTCTTTGGTTAGGGTTATCCGTTCTTGGTCATATTTTTTAGTTAAAACCTAAAAAATTAACAAGTTTCAAATTCATAATCTAAAATTTAACATATCACATAATTAAATTAAAAATTTAAAAATATCACTATTTTAATAATTTAAAACCATTTATATTAAATATTAAAAATCTCCCATGATTTGGTAAAATAAATTGTTACATAGGTATTTAGATCAAAAAACCATTTAAACCCATTGAAAATTGTTTAAAAATATGCAATAAAATTGAGTATATAAAGTGACCCACCCTTAAACAGTGATTGTACTAAAGCATAAAATATCAAAATAAAATTTAGAGTTCACCAATGTTTCCATTATTGAAATTTCGAATAAAATAAATTAAAAATTTACCGATGTCATATAAAATTTTCAAATTCCACATAAAATATCAATTCTATTTCTCAATTTTCAAAGAATTAATAAAATGATGAATATTACTTTCTCCATTTTAAATATGGAGGAATATCTACTTTTACCTATTCAAGTCCTTCAATTCATTATTATTATACATTCCAAATCATGAATTAGCTCGTATTTAAAAAATTTCAATCATCACTCATGATACAATTCAGATATATTAATGGTCGTATCATCTGAACATTATTATTATCCATAGTCTTGTAAAGTAACTATTTTCTCCACTTTATAATGAGAAAAGACACATGAAATCACAATTTATTTTATATAATGGTTTTAATTTTTATGAGTCTTATGGTGTGTAGGAATTGATATTTTAAAAATTAATCCCCAAAGAGGATGTTAATCTCTTCAATTAAAGTTATAGATACTAAAATAAAAGTGTAATGTAATTCTCTCCTTTAAATTATAAATTCCCATTTCCCCTAAACTCAAAGTAAGGTTAATATTAAAATAAGGAATAATGAATGACTTGTGAACCTTGTGGGAATTTTACTAATTTGATACTTTTTTTTAAAGTATGTTTTTCATAAAATATTTCTTTATTGAAAGTAATGATTAGAATAAACCTGAGATCCACTACCTAACCACATTTTATAAAAAACAATTGTTCTAGTGATGGTTATTTTTGATCTTATAAGTCACAATCCCTTACAATTTTTTTCTTTTTTCCATTATGGGAAAACAATAAATTATAGTGAATGAATCAATGAGATTTATCAACACCCACGATATGCTACCCCACATTGTTTCATTATAATGTATTTCAACTATTCCACCATAACTTCCCTCACCCCCAAAAATCAATATTAAAATATCCTAAAAATAATATGTGGAGCATAGGAATGGATAAAAAAGATTGAAACATATATCATCCCTATTAAGGTTATCCATAGTCTCTATTGGCTAAATAAAGATTTATGTAAAGGTGGTATTAAAGGATAATTTCTTTTCAAAATATGTCTCAATAATTTTAAATATGTTTTATTATAGTAGTAGATTTAATAAGTTCAAAAGAATGTTTTTGAAGGTCAAATGTCCCAAGATCAATCAAAAAATATGCTCAAGATAAAATAGGAAGTCTCTGTTCCAGAGATCCTCATGAGAATGAGATATATGGTTGGGAAAATCACTCAGGGAATGGGTAATAATATAAATAAACATGAAATTTTTTGAAAATCAAGGTGTAAAAAATGATAGATAATTTTCATTTACATGAATTAATGAACTATCTAAATTCATGAGTCCTCAATTTATTTTCAATGTTTCACATTAACTGTCTAATTATTTATTTTACGAATTCAATTTTTTTAATATTGAAATATAAAACATGGAATCATGGGATTTTCTAAGAAACTCATATTCCATAATATATCAAGTAAAGCATATATTCAAATGATGTCGCTGGAATTCTTATTTTGAAGCTCAAAACATAGTTTTGGATAGAAATGTAAAGAGTTTGAACATAAATAATGTAAAAAAACTCCATAATAAGTGAAGCTTACTTCTCTTTCCTCATTGGAAATTTTGGAATACCTTTTGACATCATAAAAATATAAAATAAATTACTCAATTAATCAAAAGTTTCATTTAATTTAAGATCAAAAAAAATAATATGTAGTGAAATTCTTTCTAAACTAATCCTAAGAGTAAAATTGAAACATATGATTCGATATTGAAAGTAAAAGGAAAACTCTAGGTATGATCCCCCAATTGGGTCTTGAATTTTTACTGCCTCCAAAGGTTAGTACCAGCTATGATCCATAATATAATGCTGGATGGGTCTTCTTGGATTTGAACCACCACATGTGGATTTTTCCATCGTTCACTTCATCCTTCTTGGTGAGTAATTATTCCTGCATAGAGTATACAATAACCACTCCCTTAACATTTCGGATGGTGGGGGTAGGATAAAGTATAAATTATCTTCTTTCTTGGTTTCTACTTCAAAGGCCTCCTTTTTATCTTCGACTGTTGGATCAATATAGACTGCATGAATTTAATTATCAAATAGAATTTAAGAATGTATTTTTACTTGAATAATATTTTAATTTTAATTTTTAATAAAAAATTATACCTTTCAAATTCATGGGCTATCTCAAGTTCATGATCAATAAAGTCAGGGAGCTCTATTTTTTCTTAAATAGGTGCATGTTTAGATTATTCATATTCCCATAATGTAAAAAATGGATGGTATGAATCTAAAAATATAATGTAGTAGGAATTAATACTCAGTTTGTAATGAATAAAAAAAATGAAATATATTTTGAGTAAATATCAACTACCTATATTTGTTCAGCTTCAATCTCTTCTTCACTAGTGAGTGCCACATAGAGTTGGATGGTGGCAAGTGAAGGTAGGTAGTCTATCTTCTTTATCTTTAATTTGAATCCTACCACTTTGGTGGTGTCTTCTTCCATGGATATTATTATATGCAGTGGTGTTGGGTCTCTAAACTTATAGGGACTAGGGGATCAAGGTCTACCTCCAATTCATTCCAAAATTCGTCCATATCTTATTGATCTCTCATACATAGCTCAACTATAATATCATCCTCATTATGAATCCAATCTACATCATCATGGTCTTATTGGATTTAGTTCTTCATGTGGTTGGGTCGTGGATACTCCTAATATTTGGCCTCAACTTCTTGGAGGTCCTTAGATAAATTAGGAATGATAATAATCACGTATTCTAGTTTAGGTTCAAGTTTATCTAGGAGAACATTAGATTTGTTAGTTATTCAATCCATTTTCCCTAACAGATCATGCACCATATCTTCCAACTTATCAATAACATATTTGTAAGAACCCGGAGCTTCAGTTTCTGGTACGAATCTCTTTTGCGGGCTTTTTAATGAAAAATGGAGAATCTGGAAATTTTTAGACTACAACCCACGTACATTATGAGTACACGTTGTGTACTCCTCGGCCACTCAAAGACGTGTGTTGGCCAAGAACGGGCCACACACATGGTGTGTAGGGGTGACATAGAGGCCAATTTTGGTGGAGTACGGAAAAAACCACTACACATCGTGTACTTTAAGAGTACATGTCGTGTACTTTTTTAATTTCATTAATCGACCCGGGGTCACGCCTAATGAACATAATCGTATTCTTCTCTACCTAATCCTATCCAGAATTTCCAAGAAAGATGATTCTTATCCGAGCCACCGATCCATCACTGGTTATCCAAATCAAACTCCATTGGTTGCAGAAGAATCACAGCGGTGAGTTCATGGTTCTTCTTTAGCCTCGTTTCCTGATAATTCATCTCATGTAATTTATCTGAGGTTAAACGTTTTAGATGTTTTTGCAGATCTAATCCATTCTAGGATGATTCACGGGCCGAGGTTCAATTATATTGATCTCCAAGGATCGAGGTAGGTGTTTTGTTTCCCAACAGTGAAGTTCATTGAGTTTTGGTTTCAAAAGTGATGGATACCAATGTGTCGGGTATCCCGGGTTTAAGATTTTGATCATATTGTTTATCAGCCTTAGATTTATTGTTATCTTATGATGAATTGCTACTAATTTATGCTTGGTTTCCTATTTTAGGATCACCCCATGGGTGTTTACCTCTCTCGTTCAGCTGTTTATCGTCGTTTGGCACCGTTGCTGTGAGGCAACCCTATTGCAATTGTTAGTTGCTTGTTATCACTGATTGCATGTGTTTCCTATTGTTGGAATGCTTTTGATGTATGGTAGCTATTATCCAAGTAGTTTTTTAACTTACTTAGGGATTCTAACAGTCGATTACGCACGACTGGACTGCTCAGGGCTGTGAGAACCTGGTGCGGGAGATCTAAGGGGGAATAGACGATTAAGTGCTTCCCTAGAGGGTCTGTTGTTTTTACTTTCATATGCCGGACCTACGGGAATAGGACTTTGTGATTCCCAATAGTATTCTTAGTTACCCACGCATCGAGACCAAATGTGGAATTAGACATAAGTGCTTCCTCAGAGAGTCTATAGCTATCGTTTCAAGACCATAGGGGAATTGACGTGAGAGCTTCCTAGAGTGTTTGTGCCTTGTTAGATTACTGGACTATAGGGGTATGCTAGTATAAGCACCCCGAGAGTTAGTGTGAATTTAATGGTTGGTTGTGAAGATTCCACCATGCCGAAGAACAATCTTGGGTTTTGTACTGCTTGTGTTTAGGTAGTCTTTTTACATACATGTTGTGTTACATGCTTATCATAAAATAGAAAACTTTGCTGGTTTCCCCTGGTTGTGTAATTAAATGAATGTGAATGGTAATTGGTAGAATTGTTTACTTCATTTATTTACCTTTACATTTTCTATATCACTAACTGACAGTAGAGCACAAATCTTGTGGTGGTTGCCTACTGGGATTAGTCTCACACCCTGTTTGGGTCCTTCTTTTCAGCCCAAACAGATTATATGGTTGTAGGTATAGGTAGGGATTGTGGTCCTTCTACCTCAGGTACTTCATTGTTGGTCGGAGCAGGAGAGCATGGGACCGGGCCTTGGCCCGCGATGCTACTGGAGTTCCTGTTTACATTTATTAATTGGTTTTAGTTGTATTTCAGCATGTTTTTTTGCTTACTACATTCCATAGATACATGTAACATTCTGCATCATTATTATATCTGACATTGCTTTTACTTTCAGTTCAGTTGTTGTATATTATTTACTGCTTCTGCTATTGTTTATGATTATTCTTCCACTGCATACTTTAGAAAATGAGGGTATAGTTTCCCCACTGACTCACCAAGGCCCTCACTGCTAGTCGGTAGCCTATGGCATGTGGGGAAACGTGCTTGAGGTCATGTGGAGAGCTGGGTATGGGGCACCAGTTATGTGGCTCTGGACTCGGTTCATTACAAAGTGGTATTAGAGGATTTTTCTCTCTTCACTATTGCTTACTGTTTTGCAACAATAGCCAGGGATAAGAAGAAATGGGTAGTTAGTACTTAACTATGCCCGAGAGTAACTAACCCATGTACAGGGAAAAGCTATATTACCTCGTAAATACAATTTTCAGTTTTTGCAAGTGTTACATTTTATTATATTTCACCGTTGGGTCATGAACATGTTTTGTGGTGCTACAATTTATATGATTATGGTTCTATTTGGTTGCAACCCGATGAGATGATGGTGTGCCATCTCATGAATCATATAGGTACTGGGTAGGAAATCACACGTTATGAATTTTACAATGCCATCTAGGGTGCATTATAATTGCATGATGTTGTGATAGATGTCGTGATAGATTATGAATTCCATTGTGGTAGTTGTTGTGATAGAAATTCTTGTTACACTGATAGAGTATTACATCTTTTATAGCCTGTTTAGCATGGGTGCCAAGCTCTGGTCTTGGAGGTGTTATGGGCACTTGAGGATCGGAATTTGGCGGATCATTGTTTTTTTCTGTTGTTTACATGTTGTATGTATTGTTATGATTCAAAGCATTGATTCGTTAGGAGTATGGGCCCCCACGGATCGGAATTTGGCACATATCTATTTTTTTAGCATTCAGAGAAGTTTCAGAGCTACTTCTCGGAAAAACCCAGAATACACGGCATGTACTTTATTCATACACACCATGTAGTTTTTATGCCGTGTTGTTATCTGTGTTAACAAAAACACGGGGTGGTAGATAAACTTCGGGGACATGCCGTGTACCATAAGTACACGCCATGTAGTAGTCAACTGTGTACCCAGCCGTGTCACTAACAACACGGGTCGGGGGAACTCATGTAGTACACGCTGTGTGTTATAAGAACACACCATATAGTTTTCTTCTGGATACCAGATTGTGTCACGAACAACACGGGTCGGTGTGATCTATCCTTATACACGCCGTGTTTGTTCAGAACACGCCATGTAGATGTCAACCATGTATCCGGCCGTGTAACCTACTACAAGGGCCGCCGAAGACTGGCTTGTACACGCTGTGTACTTAGTGCACACACCATGTAGTTTAGAATTAGGAGGACCGTGTAGGTTAGCCGTGCAAAGAGACTTGGGCAGGGGAGTGGAAGAATTACATGCCCATGTAAATGGATTTAACAAACACACTGTGTAGTTTAAATACACACCGTGTAGTTCAGTTTTTCCAAATTTATGTGTTTCTCTCTCCTATTCCTGTTTTTTACTCCTGTGTTTTCTTTCATTTTTAATCCTAAATCGGAGGCCTGCTTTTTATCTTTCAGGGCTATGGAACCAAGACGTCATCTTGTTGCCTGTCAGGAACCAGGCGGTGACCGTACGCCTGATACGACAGACCAGGGACTACCAATAGTTCCACTGATTGTTCTGGATATGGCACTTATAGTGATCCGGACACTGGTACGGATGCTCAGTTCCGAGAGGGTTTCATGAGGTTCATGAAAACCTCCCAAGGAGCTCAGCATCATGTTCCCTCTATGGCAGAGCTGATGCGAGTCTTCCAGCAGCAGCATCCTCCCACTGTCACAGGGGATGGAGGAACTCAGGTTGCAGAGTCATGGCTAGAAACCATGCTTTCCATTTTCGAGCATTTGGTAACACCCCCAGACCGAAGGGTGAATCTCACGACTTACATGCTGCGAGATTCTGCCAAGAGATGGTGGGATGTAGTCTCACAGGTAGGGTGCCGGAAAACTATTGCTTGGGACGAATTCCAGTGTACGTTCTATGACTACTTCTATCCAGTGACATTGAGGGCCGATAGGGCTAGGGAGTTCAAGAACCTGCAGTATGGTACTGTGTCGGTTATGGAGTATTCCTCCCACTTCACCAAGTTATAGCCTTTCACTCCCATTCTAGGAAATGAAGAGCTGTTTTTTGCAAGAAAGTTTGAGGAAGGCCTCAAACTAGAGATCAGAACACATGTGAACATTTTCTAGTTGACTTCTATTACTCTGATAGACGACCAGGCGCTAATCACCGAAAGAAATCTGAGGGATACTGGAGCTGTTGACCAAGGTGGTTCAGCATCCAAGGTTGATTCATTTCATACTGACAGTATGAAGTGCCACCAAGAGTCTACTCGAGGTGACTCGAGGAAGCAAGGTATATCTTCTGGTAGATGGGATCTTCATTCTGGCAACTCGGTGGTGTGCTATCAGTGCGGAAGGAGCAGGCATAAGAAGCCTCAATGCTCTAGAGATCCAGTGGAGTGCCGAGCCTGTGGCAAGATGGGCCATGCTGAAGCATTTTTGCAGGGTTCTTCTTCCAGCAGCTAGTGAAGGAAGATTTGTTTCTACCCCTCGTTCAAGAGTAGGATTACCAGTCCTGCAGCAGACTGGGGGGTTGGAGTTCTTTGGGTCATGCAAGCCAAGTTAGAGGTCGTGGATGCGGTATTCAGGCTTAAGGGGGGTCATCTCAGGGATATTAGGCTGATACACAGGGTCGCGATACTGGCCAAACGTTTGCAGTAGAGCATATCCATCGGGAGCAGGATCCTGGACCTTCCACAGTTCAAGGTACGATCTTAGTAGCCTCAGTTTTATCTTCATCCCTTTTTTATAGTGGTTCTTCACATAGCTTTATCTCTGTTGTTGTCTTGGAATGTCTGGAGCTCTGTGTCTTTTCATCTGCTGACATGTTGACTCTCGAAACGACCTTGTAAACGAGAACATCTAGCGTATGTCAGTGCAAGGAGTTCCCTCTCAAGGTTTCAAGGTATCATTTCCTATGTGACCTCTCTATCCTGGAGATGACGGGCTATGACGTCATTCTTGGTATGGACTGGTTGGTTCCCTTCCAGGCAGTTGTTGATTTCTATTGCCACAGTGTGAGTTTTGTATCACCAGAGGGTGAATCTTTCCTTCATAAGGGCAAGTGGGATGTTCAGGTGAGTCGAGCCAGACTCGAGCATCATGGGCTAGGAGGAGTTACGGCCAGATTTCTAGCCTTTATCTGGATGAACAGGGGCCTTCACAATAAGATTTTCCTCCAGTGGTTGATCACTTTCCAGATGTCTTTCCAGAAGACTATTCAGGTTTGCCTCTGGAGCATGAGGTAGACTTCTCGATTGAGTTTGTTCCAGGAGAAGCACCGGTGTCCATTCCTCCTTATAGGATGGCTACACCTGAGTTTCAGAAGACCAAGAAGTAGTTGGAGGAGTTGCAGACAAAGGGTTTCATTTGACCAAGTACTTCTCCTTGGGGTTCACATGTCCTGTTCGTGAAGAAGGCAGATGGTACCCTTAGGCTTTGCGTGGATTATCAGATGTTGAACTAGTTGACGGTCAAGAACCGATATCCCTTACTGGGGATTGATGATCTCTTAAATCAGCTTCAAGGAGCTTAGGTTTTCTAGAAGATCGATTTTAGGTCCGGTTATCATCAGCTGCGCATTAGGACTTCAGATATACCTCTGACAGCCTTTAGGAGCAGGTATGTCCTCTATGAGTATACGGTTATGTCGTTTGGCCTTACGAATGTTACAGTAGTTTTCATGGTACTGATGAACCGATTGTTCCATCCTTACTTGGATTCCTTCGTCATGGTCTTCGTGGAAAATATCTTCGTGTACTCTCACAGTCGACATGACCATGCAACCCATCTTGAGATCATTTTGAGTACACTGAGGGAGCAGCAGATTTATGCTAAACTCTCAATGTTCCACTTTTGGATGGACGAGATTCACTTCCTGGGTCATGTCATCTCAGAGACAGGAGTATCAGTAGACCCAAAGTGGGTGAGAGCATTAGTTACCTAGGAGCATACGAAGAACATCTTCGAGGTACAGAGCTTCTTGGGGCTGGCTGGTTACTACATGCAGTTTATATAGGACTTCTCACGCCTAGCGGCACCTTTGATGGGATTGACTAAGAAGGGGGTGAAGTTTGTTTGGTCAGAAGCCTATGACTTAGCCTTCCAGGAGATGAAAGGGAGATTGAATTTAGCACTGATTCTAGTTCTGCCAGATCCAGGCAAGAGTTATATAGTTTACTGTGATGCTTCTGGCATTGGGCTTGGAGCAGTGCTTATGCAGGAAGATCATGTTGTCATGTATGGATCTCTGCAGTTGAGGCCACATGAGAAGATCTATCCTACGCATGACCTGGAGTTAGCTTCTATTGTTCATGCTTTGCGTTTTTGGAGGCACTATCTCTTGGGAGAGAATTTCGTGGTATATACTGACCACAAGAGCCTCAAGTACATCTTCACGCAGCGTGACTTGAATCTGAGAAAGTGGAGGTGGGTTGAGTACCTACAATCTTTCGACTTTGATCTTACTTATACGCCTGGGAAAGGCAATAATGTGGCAAACACACTGAGAAAGAGGACTTAGTTGCATGCAGTTCATGAGGCCAGCAGTGAGTGGTAGCTCATGGCTCTGTTCTCTAAGATGCATCAGGAGGTGCACGACAGGTAGGGTCAGATGGTTCTTTCTTCTGCAGCTGTTACCTCTACCTTTTTTGATCGAGATCGAATGAGGCAGCTATCAGACCCTGAAGTCCTATTCCAACGGGAGGGTGTGTCTGATGGAGACCCTACTCTAGGGTGGATAGTGGGCGATGATGAGGTGCTATGTTTTCATGGCCGCGTATGGGTTTCAGCAGACATATGAGAGGAGCTAATTCGGGAGTTCCACGCTTCTTCTTGGGAAGTTCATCCTGGTGTCACCAAAATGTACCGAGACTTGCACCAATAGTATTGATGGTCAGGTATGTAGAAGGATATGGCTGGTTTTGTTATGCGGTGTTCCACCTGTCAATAGGTGAAGGCAAAGCATCAGCGACCCGCAGGGATTTTGCAGCAGTTACCCATTCCTAAGTTGAAATAGAATGATGTCGGGATGGACATCATGACGGGTTGACCAAGATCACCTCAAGGAAATGATGCGGTTTGGGTTGTAGTGGACAGGCTAATGAAGCTTGCACACTTCTTGCCGATCAAGGATACCTTTAGTGTTGATGAGCTGGGACGGTTGTACACCTGAGAGATTGTACGTCTACATGGAGTTCCACACTCCATTATTTCAGACAGGGATGCATGTTTTACATCTCACTTCTCGCAGGGGCTACAGAGGGAGTTGGGTACACAGGTACTTTTGATTACAGCATACCATCCCCAGACTGATGGTTAGTCCAAGCGTATGATCCAAGTACTTGAGGATATGCTCCGATATTGCATTCTAGACTTTGGTGGTTCTTGGGAGAAGCATAATCCTCTGGTAGAGTTCGCCTACAACAACAGTTTTCAGGCGACTATTCAGATGGCACCTTACGAGGCTTTGTATGGTAGGCCATGCCGATCACCTTTATATTGACTAGAGGAAGGAGAGGGATATTTTCGGGGACTTCGTCTTGTTGAGGAGACCTCAGAACAGATAGAGTTTATTCGGAAGAGTATGGCGATAGAACAGTCTCAGCAGAAGTCTTATGCTGATCAGCGGAGACGACCTATGGAGTTCGAGGTTGGGGATCAGGTTTTCCTTCATGTCTCACTGAGGATGGGACACAAGAGGATTCAGAGATAGGGTAATCATTCACGGACATATGTCAAGCTGTTTGAGGTTATGGATAGAGTCGGGCTGGTTTCTTACAGGTTGGAGTTACCTTAGAGATACCAGGCTATGCATGATGTCTTTCATATTTCGCAGCTTCGACGGTATTTCTAAGACCCGTCTCATGTTTTTCAACCCAAGGAGGTTGAGTTGGAGTAGGATTAATTTTTCTAGAAGTATCCTACCAGGATTGTTGATTGTAGTCCAAAAGTACTCTTTGGTCGGTCTGCTCCTCTTGTACGGGTGCTATGGCAGCACAGCCGTATACAGGACGAGACTTGGGAGAAGGAGGCTGATATGCGATCACAGTGGCTAGAGTTGTTCAAGTTTTCTTCTTCTACGCCTTTCTAGGGAAATTCAACGATGGATTTCTTTAATTGGGTAAGTTTGTAAGAACCCAAAGCTTCAGTTTTAGGTACAGATCTCTTTTATGGGCTTTTTAAGGAAAAATAGAGAATCTAGAAATTTTCAGAGAACATGTCGTGTACTTTATGATCACACGTTGTGTACTTCTCAGCCACTAAAAGCTATGTGTTGGTTGAGACCGGGCCACACACACAGTGTGTAGGGGTGACGCGGAGGCCGATTTTGGCGGAGTACGGAAAAAACCACTACACGACGTGTAATTTAATAGAACACGCCGTGTACTTTTTTTATTTCATTAATCGACCCAGGGTTATGGCTAATGACCATAAACGTCTTCTTATCCACCTAATCCCTTCCAGAACATCCAAGAAGGATGATTATTCTCTGATCCACTGATCCGTCACCGGTTGTCCAAATCAAACTCCGTCGGTTGCAGAAGAATCACATCGGTGAGTTCTCGGTTCTTCTTTAGCCTCGTTTCCTGATTCTTCCTCTCGTGTAAGTTATCTGAGGTTGAACGTTTTAGATGATTTTACAGATCTACTCCATTCTAGGATTATTCAAGGTCCGAGGTTCAAGTATATATATCTCCGAGGATCGGGGTAGGTGGTTTGTTTCCCTACATTGAAGTTCTTTGTGTTTTGGATGCAAAAGTTCCAGATACCCTTGTGTCGGGTATCCCGGGTTTAGGATTTTGATCCTATTGTTTATCTTCCCTAGATTTCCTATTATATAATGATGAATTGCTGCTAATTTATGCTTGGTTTCCTGTTTGAGGATCACCCCATGTGTGTTTACCTCTCCCGTTCGGCTGTTTATCGTCGTTTGGCACTATTGCCATGAGGCAACCCTATTGCAATTGTTAGTTGCTTGTTATCACTAATTGCATGTGTTTCCTGCTGTTAGAATGATTTTTAAGTATGGTAGCTATTATCCAAGTTGATTTTTATCTTACTTAGGGATGTTAACAGACGATTACGCATGACTGGACTTCTCAGGGCTGTGAGAACCTGGTGCGGGAGATCAAAGAGGTAATAGATGATTAAGTGCTTCCCTAGAGGGTCTGTTGGTTTTAGTTTCGTATGCCAGACATGTGGGAATAAGACTTTGTGATTCCCTAGATTGTTTTTAGTTACCCACACATCGAGACCATAAGAGGAATTAGACGTAATTGCTTCCTCAGAGAGTCTGTAGTTATCGTTGCATGACCATAGGGGAATTGATGTGAGAGCTTCCTATAGTGTATGTGCCATGTTTGATTACTCAACTATATGGGTCTGTAAGTTTAAGCCACCCAAAGAGTTAGTGTGAATTTAATGTTTGGTTGTGACGAGTCCACCAAGCCGAAGAACAAGCTTGGGTTTTGTACTGCTTGTGTTTAGGTAGTCTTTTTACATATCTTCTTTGTAACTTTCTTATCATGGAAGAGAAAACTTGCTGGTTTTCCCTGTTTGTGTAATTAAATGAATGTGAATGGTATTTTGTAGAATTGTTTACTGAATTTTTTACCTTTACTTTTTCTAAATCACTCACTAACAGTAGGGAACAAATCTTGTGGTGGTTGCCTACTAGAATTAGTCTCACACCCTATTTGGGTCCTACTTTTCTGCCCAAACAGATTATATGGTTGTAGGTATAGGTAGGGATTATGGTCCTTCTACCTCAGGTACTTGATAGCTAGTCGGAGCTAGGGAGCATGGGATCGGGCCTTGGCCCGTGATGCTGGTGGAGTTGTTGTTTACATTTAGTACTTGGTTTAAATTGTATTTTATCATTTTGTTTTGCTTATTGCTTTCCATAGATACATGTACCATTCTGCATCATTATTATATCAGAAATTGCTTTTACTTTTAGTTCAGTTGCTTCATGTTATTCACTGCATCCTCTATTGTTTAGTCTTATTCTTCCGCTGCACACTTTACCAAATGAGGGCATAGTTTCCCCACTGACTCACCAAGACCCTCGCTACAAGTTGGCAGCCTCTAGAATTTGGGGAAATGCGCTTGAGGTCATGTGGAAAACTGGGTACGGGGAACCATTTATGTGGCTCCGGTCTCGGGTCGTTACAATATTGGAGTTTATTTTAGTATCTTGCTCCTATTATTTCACTTTGGAAATTTCTTTAAAATATTTTGGAGAAAAGAGGGATTCATATACATGTGTCTTGGCCACATTGTACTAAAAGTTTGGGATATACTCCCAGTATTCAGTAAAATATCTTGCAAATACTTCAATCACTTGGTGTTCAAATATCTCTTAAAGAAATTAGATGATTTAATTCAAGTCCTATTTTATGATTATTTGTATACATGATCACATGATATATCTAAAAAAAGTACAATTCCATCTTTTTTAGACTAATTTGGTTACTCCGCCTATGAGTAATTAGCCCATGAAGAATTATAGTAGTTTGGGTACATCATCGAAAAACATTTGTGATTTTTTTTAAAAAATAAAAGTCATATACTATGTAAAAATAGAAAAACCAAATAAAATGATTAGTCTATCCCCAATAATTGAACCATTTTTTATGTCACAACTATCATGGGGTGTGGTAAAATAAATATTTTAAATGTTTTCCTAGTGCAACATGATGGTTGATCGGGCCATCTAACTTGAAGAGATTCACTATTTTCACCTACATAATCAAATTCCCCTAATATATAATTATTTTTTTCATTATATTATTTTATGAAATAAATTAAAAACATTTGGGGTTTTTATGAAAATAAAACTATAATGGAAGTTTAAACTTATAATAAAATGAAATTATAAACAGAATGTTGTTAAAATAAAATAACATGGCCTTAGGTGTAGTTACAAGTGAAATTTTCATTCTCCATTATTTTTTAAATTTTAGTATGATAATTAAGCTATGATATATCATGAATGAATCACTATCCTTTTATTTATTGTTGTAAAATATCAAATTCCTTATGCAATCTAAATCTAACCTCTTCTAGTAATCATTGTTGATGGAACTTACCCCAGTCAAAGGTGTGACATATTCCAGGAAAAGACTCCATGATATATCGTTTCATACTTTTATTGACTCAAAATAATCATGTAAAGAGTTAATCAATGGAATAGAGGAAAAATAAATTAATCAAAATAATAGTATCAGATTTTTGTTTCTTGTCCTGGGGGAAAGTTGCCACACCAATGCATGCCACTCACACCTATCATGAACATTAAACAAACCATAAAAAAATTAAAGAACACCTGGGCCTCCCCTGTGACAAGCCTCAAGTGATAACTTCATTGTTGAGCGTTATAGGTCATAATGGTGGATAAAAAAGATAATAAGAATTAGAATAAAATAAAAAAGATAGAATAAAAAATCAAATGATTAAAATAAAAGAAAACAAAAATAAAAATAATTAGGGTGAGGGAAGAAGAAAAAACACACATGAAATAACATAAATAAATAGGGAATAAAAATATTATAGAGAAGGAAGTTATAAAATAAAGTAAAATTGAATAATAAAAATATTAAAATTAAAATTAAAATGTTAATATTATAAGATTAAGAAGAAGTATTAGAACTAGATGACAAATAATTGGTGGAATAAAATACTAATTTATTGATCATGAATGAATTATGTTTAAGAAAAAAAATAAAACTAAATTTAAAATAAAAATAAAAAAATATAAAGAAAAATAAAAAACAAGGAAATAGGATCTTTGGTCGAGCCTCCATTTAGAGCCCCCCATGAGTATGAAATCTCGTGGAAGTGGGATACTCCTCTACTATTTGTATAGGATGATTGTATTGGATTTCCCTTTAGTATTTCATGGGATGCATGGGATTTTTTTTGGCTTTGAGGTGAATGATAGTATCTTGGTAGATATGGAAGTTGTATTAGAGGCTACCTTGATTCATCTAACCTTCACACGGTTGAATGAAGCCCCAAAATGGAATCATATAAATCATATGTGTCACAATAGGTGGTCCATGGTAGTCTCAGTTAGTTAAAGTTGTTGGTGTGCTTGATCTAGAGATCTTCTGACATGGATATAGTGACTCCAACAATGTTATAGATAGAAGAAGTGGTATCGAAGGGTGGCTAGAAGTGGAGAGTGGTGGCTGAGTCTGTTTAAGGGAGAGCAGATGTGATGCAGAACCGAAATGGTGTTGTGTCATTAAGTGATGAACATTGAACCTAATATTCTTATCCAACATCAATTTTGAGGCTAGGGTGCACAATTCTTCCTTATACAAAGCATGAAGATACCCTACAAAATAGAAGAAGTGGGGACAGGCCCCCATAAAACACATGTGATCACAAACATACGGGTCATACCACATGAATCCCATGTTGAATTCAGCCCAAATTATGCTCCCCATGGGCCAAAATACCAACAGACCACCACATATGGGCTTGATATCCCCTTTTTATGCCAGATAGTTATTGGTTTCCCCACTGTTCTATGGTTAGAGAGACTTATAAGGGATGACTATGAGTCTTGGTCTTGCTTGGTTTAGGGTTGGCCATGCTTAGCCATATTTTTTAGTTAACACATAAAAAATAACAATTTTCTAATAAAAAATATAAAATTAAACATATTGCATAATTAAAATAAAAAATTTAAAATATCATTTTTTTACATAATTAAATCCATTTCCATTCCATATTCATAATCTCCCATAATTTAGTAAAACAATGTTATATAAGGTTTTTTAGATAAAAAATCCTTTTCAAACCATTGATTCTTTTCAAAAAATATTCCTTTAAATTGAGTGTGTCTTTTTGGAAGCTCATTTATTTTCCATGGGTTATTCTTTGATGATATAATGAAATGATTATAAAACCTTTTTATTTTAAATTGGTTATGCTGTAATGAAATTTTTATGAAATTCATTTCTTATCATGGGTACCAATATGATGAATGTTTTATGATATTATGGTGGACGTATATATGATTTCTATTATGTGATGGGTGGGGCCCACATCTCCCTCTAATTATTTGGGTAAATATTGATATCACATGATATAAAATTTTCTATAATGGGGAGTTAAACTAGTTTAGTATGGGACATTTTCCACTCCAATTGTCTTGGGAGTGAACCTTGACTTCAATTATGGTTTTTAGAGTGAACCAACTCCATTATGATAGCCTTAGTAATGAGAGATGACTCTCATGGAAATGATATTCAACTCTTATGTGAAAGCCAAAATTTCATTTTTTTTATGTGAATTTTATTCTTTTATAACATGTGTTCTTTGATTCCCTAATGTCTCATGATTTGTGAACTACAAATATTGTTTTTCATTTCTCAGTATTATGATATTTGATTAGAAGGGTATGGTTTTCAAATGGTATGTTCGTTTTCTTATTCCCTTATGCAAACATTATGATTATGTATCTCCCTTTTTTACCCTTGCAAAGAATATGAGCTCAACCATTCTAATGTTTCCTTTCCTGATGTTATAGAGAAACATATTATCTATGATATGTCTAATAAGGGTTTTTGTTATGATGAACGTAGTGGGAGATTGAATAAATCACATATGGACAATTTTTTTAAGTGTCCAAGTTTCCAAATGAAATATACCTAAACAATTATGGCATGTATCATTATGTTATGTAATGAATATTCATATATCAAAGTGTAATACTTATGTATGAGTAGTTTGAGTCTTTCAAATTAGTATTAGGGTAAGTTTTAGTTAAACCATAGGAACTATGATTAGAAAACATTAATGAGAACCCATAGGATGGTTCCAAACTATAGTATAACATCCAATTTTATAGTTAAGAAAAGAGTGTTGTTTTCCTAGAAATATATCAATGTATAGATTTTGAAATTGCACTTGCCTCCTAAACAGATGTATATTTGGGTAATAAATCTGAAAAGGGTGTGTCAGTCATGGATCGACTGCTACCTGGTACATGATAAAAGGTCTTTCTGCACACCTAGCTTGACACTCCTATGGGATATTTTTTGGTTAACTCACATTCTCGTAATGATCCATCTTGAAGTATTTAAATAATGACCATTAATGAACTAATTTAAGCTTATTTTTTCATATATTGAAAATAATTTTCTTCATTTATACATCCTATAAGTGATTTATCATGATTATTCAGTCCCTCTTTGTGATTATGGTCGCATATAAAATGAATTTTGGTTTTATTCAATGGATAGATTCAAAATAAACCATATTGATGTTGAGTGTGATATAAAATAAAATCTTTATACTCTTTTGATATAAAATATTATGGGATCTAAAATGAAAAACTCATTAAAATATTCATAAAAATCTCTAATGTTATGAATAATGTTGAAATTACAAATGAGAAAATGAGGGAACAACATTCTGTTGAGTCCTTCATTAGGAAAAATCCACCATTTTTTAGTAATTATATTGATCCACTAGTTTTAGAACAATGGATCAATACCATTGAGAAGATATTTTTTATACTCTGGTGTCTGGTGGATGTAAAATTCCTTTTGGTTGTTTATCATTTAGAACATTAAGTAGATAAATGATAGGCTCACATTAGGAATAAAATTCAACAAGATAAAATTGAATCCACATAATGGGAAGAGTTTAAGAACTTTTTATTCAATAATTACATTCCCAATTATTTTCATAAAAAAATAGAATTAATTCCTTGAGTTAAATAAAAAGGATGATGAATATATTATCACTTACGATGTGAATTTTAATAGACTTTTGGGGGATAGTTCATGTCTAATCATCCAACCTAAAGGTAAGGTATATTGATCTTTAGTGTATTAAAACTAATTCTCCATAGGGATTTATCCATAGGGGACATTGGTAGATATGAGGAAATATTTTTTTGTGCTGTAAAGGTAGAAATAGAGATTAGTTTTATCAATCAATCACTTGTTTTTTATAAGAAATCAAATATCAAATTAAAAGAAAACTCTAAAACCCATAGAGAAAATAATACAAGCTTTCCTTCATGCTCTAAGTGTGGAAGGATGTGTAGAGGAAATTAAATTAAGGGGAATGGTAATGTTTTTAAGTGTGGGAAAGAAGGTCATTGAGAAATATATTATTGATTTTATGGGAAGAAGTTTGATAATGATGAGAATAAAGATAAATCTCCACGAACTACACCACCCACACTCAATTTTTTCATGTGTAAGGAGTATAAAAATTATGCCAACTAGTCCCCAAATTCAAAGAATAATGATGATGATTGATGTGAGTAACTTCTTAAGATGAGGGAAAACAGAAAATATCACGTGATAACTATTTTTGAAGAGGGTGGTGAGAAATAAATGGTGAAATGTACACTTACCATTCACTATTGAATTTATAATTTATTATTTGAATCTACATCTACCCATTAGTTCATATAAAAAGAATATTTTGAAGGTATCATGATACCACCTAAATGATTGGATATATAATTATCTGAGAAAACCCATAATAGTATGATGATCACATCTAATGAATATAATTCCACTATAATTTATTTTTGTGGGAATTTTCTTCCTAGAAATATTTTCACTATTACTCTAGTTAAATATTAGGTTTTCTTAGGAATGGATTGGATTTATCTATATAAATCCCACATTAATTACTAAGGAATAGAATTCAAATTTGATATTCTAAACCAATCAATGATAGTATATAAGTGTGATGATATATAAGAACTTATAATGGAAATGACATACATCTTATGGTCTTTAATTTATATTAATAAGGGGGTTTTATCATAAATGGTTGGGTAGAAATTCAACATTGATGATATCCTTTTTGTACATGAGTTTTTTAATGTATTTCTAGAAGTGTTTCATAGTCTTACACTAAATTGAAAAGGTTGAGTTTTCAATAAACTCATACCATGTGTCACACTAATTTTAAAGACTCAATGTAGAGTGGACCTGATTGAGTTATAGTAATCAAAGAAGAAACTCTACGATAACCTTGATAAGGGATTCATCTGGACACGTGTGTCTTCTTGGCATAAAGATGTTATATTTTTTGAAAAGAGAGGCAGATCCATGTCACTATGTATTAATTATAGGGAGGTGAACATTATCAAAACCAATAACAAGTATCATCTACCATGTATTAATGATATATTTTATTAACTTATCAATTCTCAATAATTTTACAAGATTGAACTTAATTTAATATACAACAAATTGAGGGTCAAAAAAGTGGATATAACCTTGATATAATTTAATACAAGGCATAGACATTATCTATATATAGTGATTTCATTTGATCTTCCTAATTCCCCCTCTATCTACATGGATTTAATAAATAGATTCTTTGGAGATAACCTCGATCAGTTTGGGGTAGTCTTAATAATTGATATCATAATTTATTCAAATAGTAATGAATAACATAATGATATCATGATAATTATACTAAGGACCATATGGAAAAATAAAATGCATTAAAAAATTAAAAAGTGTGAATTTTTTATACAAACATCGTCATATTTGGGTCATACAATCTCATGATATGGTGTGTATATAGATCCATCTATGTGTGAGGCTATTGAATAATGTCCTAGACTAACCAAAGGGATTAAAATTTGTAGTTTTATTGGTTTATCTTAATATTATCGATGATTTGTGGATAAATTATTCTAACTGTATAATCTACTCAACAAGTTAGATCATAATAGAGACAAGTTCGTATGGACATAGGAATATGAGGGAAATTTCATGGAAAAGAAGGGATGACTAGTTAGAACACCTTTTCTTCCATTAAACTTTATTGTATAAGGGTTTTTAATCTAGATTGATGCATCCAAGAATATATTAGGATACATCATTATGCAAAATGAAATTGTTATAGCTTTTGTCATATGAAAATTTAATTTTAATGAGCATAATTTCCCAAACAATGATTTTTTGTTAGTTATAGTAATTTATGGTTTAAATATATGGTGTAAATACATCTACATAGAAAGATATGATATATATTAATGAAAATTATTAAAGTATATATTCTCATAGAAAGAGATGAATATTCCCCAAATAAGATAGTTGGAGATCATAAAAGATTGTGATTTCTTAATAAATTACTACCTTATAAAAGTAAATAAGGTGGATGATTCTTTGAGAGGAAAGGATTGTGATAGATTATCTATATGAGGATCACAAAAGAAGAAATATTTTTTCATTTAAAATAGATGGATCTATGAATCTTGAAGAAGGGGATAAATCTTATCTTCCATAATTGAATGTTCAACCATATATCCAAGGTAATATTAAAGAGGCACAATAGTAAGATGTAGCACTACAAAATTAATAAATGTTATTATGTTTACTGTTGATCATAATCGGATTTTATGGTTCAGGGGCCTTATATGTGTTCAATTGATAACATATTTGAAGAAGGAGTTGTTAAAAAAGCTCATAGTTCTTCCCTTTATATCAATCCTATAAGTATGATAGATTATATAGATTTTAAGAATGATTTTAGTGTGATGGAATGAATAGATCTATCTAAGAGTTTATATCTCATTGATTTTTATTTTATAATATTAATACTGAGAGCCACAATTCGAAAGGGAAATTACATCCACATATACTGTAATTGAAATGGGAAAACCCCAAGGATTTTTTCATTTGACTCCCCAAAAAAACTGGAGGGAAAATATAATATGGGATGTATTCTTTCACCTTAAACATTCAAAACAATTTATTTCTATCAAATAATATTTACCTAAAAGTGATAATTTCTTGATATAAATTAATTAATCGGTAAGGTGTCCTGGAGAAACCACATTCCATTGTTTCTAATTGGGATATAAGATTTTCATCAGTGTTTTATCAAAGTACTCAATAATATCTTGATATATTGTTTATTTTTAGCACTATAAATCATCCTCGGATAGATGGTTTGTATAAGAGAAAAATAAAAACTCTAGAGGATATATTTAGATCTTTTTATATGTAATTAAACTGGGGTTAAAATCAACACCTTTCTTATGTTTATATTTTACTAAACATTATCATTCATTCGAGTATTCATATGGCTTTTTATGAATCCCTATATAGAAAGAAGCGTGCATATAAATATTTTTGGAATGAAGTTAGAGAAATAAATTTATTGGGACAAAATATAATTGTAGATATGGTTTTTATGGTTATATCCATTAAACAACACATAAGGGTTGAACAATTTTGATAGAAACATTATACTAATAATCATTTTTGTGAACTAGAATTTGATGTCAATGGAAAGGTGTTTCTATGAATTTACTTATGTAATAAGGTAATTAGATTTGGAAATAAGGGAAATACAATCCATATTTATATTATTCCCTTTAAAAGTTTGGATCATATTTGGAGAGTATTCTATTAGTTCATGCTTCCACCAAACCTCTCTCAAGTTCAAAATGTGTTCCATGTATCTCTTCTGAAGATGTATATACCATAAAATTCACTTGTAATGAACTTAGAGATCATACTTATAGAGGGATATTTTTATTATGATGAAAAAACTAGTGGAGAATCTTGATCAAATATAGGTATTTATAAAATAATACCACTCACCCAGTTAATGATTTGTGGAAAATCGACTCATTTAAGAATTCTATGTGCGAACCTCTGGATATGATGAGTCAGAAGTATCCTCATATGTTTGTATAAAAGAGATGAATTTAAATAGTTAATTTAATTTTAAAGGGGTAAAATGTAATACCATAAGAAATGAAGAAATATTTTTTAAAAAAATATATAATTTATTCGACAACTTGTGTTGCACATAATGTCGAGTTTTAACAAAACTTAAGAAACTCTGATAGTTTTATTTATACAAGATAATTATTACATAGTCATTAAACATGAAAATTTGAATATTAATAAACAATATTAATATTTATTATAATGGGTTTATAAAAAAATATACTAACAAAATATTGCTTAATTTTTAGTAAAGTCTTTATATGTTTAGAAAATATTGTTATCTCTAAAAAAATGATTTTACTGCATTTTGTAAAGAAATAATAAAATTAATTTTCTAAAAATTCTGAAATTTATTTATTTTTAGAAATAATTCTTTAAATCACAACATCAAAATTTTCGTAGAGTAAAACTTTGTTATTTTTTGGAAAATATTGTTTTTTTGGAAATAGCAAAAAATACTGATTGTTTTGGTAAAAATAATTTCATTACATTTCCATAAATTATGTAGATATAAAGTCCCATTATGTTTTGAATTTTATTTCAAGATAAATTAATGTTATTTATCTATATTTAACCCAATTAATTACATTTTAATCAAAATTATATTGTATTTTAATATAAGTTTGTTTTCAGGTTCGAAAATAAGATGTTTCTGAAAACTAATTTAAAGTGTATAATGCTTCTCCTTTTCAATTAAATATAAAAACCATAATGTGAAATTATTTAAATGAAATTTATTGACTATGAATAAATATATTTAAATTTAAATTAATATAATTTTTACCACTAGTCATAGAGTTAATATAAAATCATTATTTTCTTGAAAAAATCCACTTATTGAATAAAATATTTTTTTTTTCACTTCTACATGATTAATTTTAAATTAAATTATTCAAACAATATAAATTGATTTTTATGAAATTAATTCAATATTTTGAATATGAATAATTTATATTAAATGATACGACCAAATTAATTTTTGGCCATAATGAATAGTGAAAACAGAAAAAATATTTCTTTGCGGTTAATGTTAAAATGGATTTACATAGGGGTTAAACTAAAACTATATGGGTTAAAATGATCTAAAAAATATTATAATAAAATATTCAATTGTTATATGTCGACATTATGATATCTAATTCTTTAAAATGGTACATTTTGGATCCTTTTAGCGTGTGAAAATTTTGGTCGCACCTTTTTTTCGAAATTTACGAGTGTGTCACTCATCTCACTTATAAAAGACCACCCCCAATAATCTATTATTCACACAGTTAAAACCATTTGAATCAGAAAATAAGGACCTAAATATCATAATTAATTCACTACCAATTTCTTATATCCCTAATTTTAATCATAAATACATCTTAATAATCCTTTTGGTGCTTACCTATGGAGGTTATCCGAAGAAGAGGTATTGTGCCAAACTGAGAATATTTATTTTATTTCTTCATCAAAATCATTATAATATTATTCAATTATTATGATATAATAACAAAATTATATACCATATACCAAAAATTTATTATGTTAATGTCATACCTTAATTAATATCACCTTCCATAAAATAGTAAACAAAATAATCCTTCATGTGTTCATCAGACTACCACCTCACTGACCGATGTTATTCATTTTCCATCACCACCATACACAGCTAGATATAATGATGAATATATATGTGTTTGTGTTTGTGTGTGTGAAATGTTTTATAGTATTATACTTATTAAATTATTATATCACATATACCTTCTTTATTTCTATATTGTGGGGGATACGATGACGTCGTTCATGTGTACGGTAGACTATTGCCACATGAAGTGATGTGATTTGTTTTTCACTACAGCTTTTCATGGAATGAAATTAAGGTAAATGTAATGAATAAATGTGATATATATGGCATAAAAATATTATCTAAAATTAATATATGGTTTACCTTTATTTTTCCATCCTTTGAGAAAATGGAAACGTTGTTCATGAATAAGCACGAACAACCATTTCCATGATTGGTTTTTTGCATTATCTATCACAAAATTTATAGATTACTCTAAATAAATATAAAATACATTTATATTCTATTTACAATAAAATTATATTTTTTATATAAGTGTTTATAAAGTGTATGAATGAATCCAAGACATCATTCAATGGATTTTTGTCCTAAATTGACCTCTTTTAGGATGTAAGTTATGATGTGAAACTATCTTTATCTATGAGGTGTATATACTGACCATTTGACATTTCATACAATGAATCTAATTTTTTCATGAAATTAAATGTTTTATTTTATTTTATACTATAATGATGCCAGTTATTCAAAGGATAATAATTTAGTAAATGTTTCATCTTATAATCTCATTGTTTATCGAGATTTTTTATGATTATGATTTCAATGATAAAATACTATAATCTATTTCACAATATACTCATCAATTTGTTTTTCCTATGGATATTCAATTAAAATAAATGTTTTCCTTTAATTTTCCACTCATTATGTTCTTAAGAGACCAGGATAATCTTTTTCATTAAAATCATCTTTATTTCTCTCTTTCCTCAAAAACCATTTTCTTTCAAACACATGTTTTCTAAAAATGTATTACAAAGTGTTTAAAATTTCTAAAAATGAGTTATTGAATAATTTTTTCCATTTTTTACTTTTTATATTGTTTATTAAGAGTAATATTCGTATTTTTTCCAATTAATTCCCATTTGTATTTTATCAAAAATGTAAAAGGAATATTTATTTTAAAGTCTACTACATGCACGAATTTTCCCACCCTAAATAATGATGAATATTCCATGGAATAACAGAATTTTTTGTGTCGAGATGACCGAATGTTTTATGGTTGGAAAGACTACAATTAAACTACTCAATACCATGGGATAATTCATTTATGGTTGAATATTCTATTATCCTCTAAATCTATCTCATGATATCTAGTGATTCCATTACCTTTGATCCCTCCAAAACATTATAGAACTAGTGCCTCCATCAAAATAATGATAATGAGACCTTGTTTGTTGCAAATCTAGTATAGCCCTCGTGGATTTCATGCCCCCTATGTTGGGATCAAATTACAATGTCATTAAATCATTGGAGTAATCCACCAAAAATTATTAGTAGTAATCCGTTTTTTAATTCCATTAGATTATTATATTGATATATAGAATTTAGAGATAAAGGATGTCGTCCAACTCCTCCTAGACCCACATATCAAGGCTCTTAAGATAGAGGAATATTTATATTATGTTAGAATAATTTATGAGGTTTTTACAATAATAAATTGTTTATGATGTTGATATGAGATAGAAATAATTTATATAAGTTTAATAAGATAAATAAATTATAGTAATATCCTTCAGTTCACCATCATTATTCATTTCATTGGTTAAATTCCTAGATGAGTCATGTAGTAGCCCTGGTATAAGGTATGTTGGATTTATTTAGTACTTTTTATGTATTTAATTTTTTTTATGTGTTTGGTAGATTTTGGGAGAGTTATGAATGGTTTTGGAATTTTTTTGGGACCTTTTTAGGGCTGTACAGTTTCAGCACTGTTAGGGGAAACCGTGCAGAATTCTCAAGTAACCAAGAAAATAGACGTAGTGGGGTTTAACATGGTTTTTGAAAGGTTTCTACAACCATGTGAGGAGTCCATGTGAGATGCCTTCGAGGTAGTACCATCCTCATGGTTAGCACATGGTATGCGTAACCATGTAGCCAATTAAAAATGGGTTCTTTTAAAATGGGGTAAGTCAGGATTTTCTCTAAACCTCTCCATTCTTATCCCATACAATCCCTAACTGGGATTTATTATTCTCAAGGGGTATAGGTTCCCTCCTAATTGATTTGGAAGGCTTTTTAAGGTATTTCAAGGTGGTTTAATGTGGTTTCTCTCGAGTAATTATCTCTTCTTGATGCACCCAACATACCCTACCTCTTCATTAATAACATGTCACTTGTGATGCACCCAACATACCCTATTCTCACAATCATATGGTGTGATGGATTTTGTTAGTAAAAAAAATTTCATGTCATGACACATATTAATGATAATATTAATGTCTAAGGTCCATTACAAACGCTTCTATATATGAATATCTGATGACACCAGACATGAAGAATTCCAACTGGTCGGTCTATTTTCAAAATATCCTGTCATTGAGATTACTAGGTGCAAACCTCAAGAGTGAATGTTTGATCTACTTTTGAGTGCTCGCACCAGATAGTCTGTATACTTCGTGTCCCATCATAGGATGTTAACCAATCCCAGAACTATTTTTAAGAATATGTTTATAGAATTTCATGGTTCTCATCATAGCGGGGATCTTCTATGACCATATCAGTGCAATAAATACTCCAATAAATTATTACATAATAGTCATAAAGAACAAATAACAATATATAATAATATGTTTAATATTTAAATAAATTAAATATCATTGTAATTAAAGTACAAACAATTGGTTCAAAAGAACCAACTCTTACAAAATCCCACTTGGACAAGAGACAACCACCTATGACATTCAGTCTGCTAGACCTCAAATGATGATCATGTTTCTACTGAGTCAAGGATTAATTCAAGATTCTACAACATTACCTTTCATGGAAATACCCCTCCCTCAAACATTACCTTTCTGGGAAAAATCTCTAAAGAGATAATACTTCCAAAGCATTTGCATTTTCCGCTAATGTGACCTTGTCTCATCTGCGAGAGCCACCACTACAATATTATCACAATAGAGTGTTATGGGATCTTTACTACTAGGTACCACATCTAGATCTTGGGAAAATATTCTCATCCAAATAGCTTCTTTATCTACCTTAGAATCTGAAATATACTTAAACTCTATTACAGAATATGCGACCACACACTGCTTTGAGGTCTTCCTACTCACAACACCTCCATTCAATGTGAATATGTATCCCATTTGTAACTTTATGTCATCCTGATTATTATGGAAACTAGAATCTATATATCCTTTGACGACTAGTTCATCATCTCCTCCATATAATAGAAACATATCCTTAGTACACCATAGATACCTATGGATAGTCCTGACTGCCATCATATAGAAGACACCTGGGTCATCTTAATATCTTCCTACTACACTCAATTCTTATGAAACATCAATCCTAAAATATATCATTTTATACAAGACTGACCAAATCACTGAATCGTATATAGTCCTTGAAATTATCTCTCTTTCTTCATGTTTTTGATGACACATTGTCTTGGAATGATGAATGCCATGTGACATTGGGAACAATCCCCTCTTATATTTTTCATTGCTAAATCACTTCAGTATCTTATCAATATATGTACTTTTTCATAGTCCCAAAAATCCCTTGGGTCAATAAAGATGGATCTTGATCCCAACAATATATTCTTTCTTTCCCAAGTACTTCATGTAGAAGCATTGATTCAACCATTCCTTAACAGACTCTAAGACTAGTATCTCGTTTCCAATAAGTAATATTTCATCATCAAAAACTATAAAGAAAACGAATGCACTCCCACTAAACCATTTTTAGACACCATGATTACATTCATTATTGATAAAACAAATTTTTTTATGGATTCATCAAAACAAATGTTTCATGACCTTGATGATGGTTTAATCCATAAATGTATTTCTGCAACTTGCATACAATATTGGCATCCTTTGGAGTTATAAACCCTTCAGGTTGTGTCATGTAGACATATTCCTGAAGGTTCCCGTTAATGAGGGATATTTTTACATCCTTTTTCAAAATCTCATAGTCATGGTAAGTGGAAATGGAAAATATAATTTTGATGGATTTCTGAATTGAAACTTGTGAAAAGGTTTCATCATAGTCAATGACTTGATGCTGCTGGAACCCTTTTGCAACCAGTTGTTTCTTATAGGTGATGACATGTCCTTCTATTTCCTATTTCGTCTTGAATATCCATTTTTAACCAAAAGGCTTTACAAAAACTAGAGGATCTACCAAAATTGAGACACGGTTTTGGTACATGGAATCCATTTCATAATTCATGTCTTCATGCCACTTGGCAATATCTGTGACACTTACTGCTTCCTTGTATGTTAGAGCATCGTTATTATCAACTAATAACAAGTCACCTTCTTTGGTAACCAGAAAACTATGCCTTTCCAATTCTATAACATCTCTTGTACTCCTACACAGTTCTTGTGTCTCTAGAATAGTACATTCATCCATATGGATTTATAGATTATTTTCGTATACCATCTCGTGTGTACCTTGAGTCTCGCATTCATCTAAGTATATCTCTCTTCCACCATCTCTTTTTGAGATGTACTCCCTCTCATGGAATATGGCGTGTATTTTCACTATATACATTTTTAGGGGTTGTATAGGTAATATCCACTTATTTCTTGAGGATATCATATAAAGGTACACTTTGTACCTTGGGTGAAAGTTTTTTACCTAAAAAGGCCTTAAAAAATGCATCACTTCCCCACACATGTAAAGTTGATAACCTGGCTTTCTCTCCAATCCAAAAATCATATGGAATACAATTTATCGATTTAGTTGGTACTTTTTTAGTATTTGTGTCATTTTTTTAATGAATACCCCAAACGGATAATGGAAGACCCAGATGAATCATCATTGATCTCACCATGTCCAACAAGGTGTGATTCCTCCTTTCACTAACATTATTCCACAGTGGTGTGTAAGGTGGAGTGAGTTGGGATAAGATACAAAACTGCCGTAATTAATCAATGAAATCTTGATAATGATATTATCCACCTCAATACAAATAGAGTTTCTTAAATTTCATACCAAACTGGTTCCCAACTTCATTCTTCTATTCTTTGATCTTATCAAAAGAATCTAACTTATACTTCATTAAGTAGATACATCTATATCTACTAAAATCATCAGTAAAAGTTAGGAATTATCAGCACCCTACCCTTGAATCAACTAGAAATGGTCCACAAACATCATTATGAAACAATTCAATAATCTCCCTATCCCTTTCACCCTTCCAACTAAATAGGGGTTTAGTCATTTTTCCTTGTAAACATGTATAACATACGCCAAGTGGTTTTAGTTCAAAAGAATCTAAATATCCATCTTGATGTAACTTTGTCAATCATTTCCTGTTTACAGGACCAGGAAAGTGATTCCAAATTTGGGTGTGGTATTAGTCATGTGAAGTATAATTTTTATCAATTTCTATTACTTGGTTCGTGTAATCCAACACGTAAAGACAGTTGTATAAATTTTCCTCACCAAAAAAAATTCTATCTTTGTAAATGAAGCAACATTCAATTCCAAACTTGAAAAAATCTATTTTTATATAATCTGGATACATAAATAATGTTTTTAGTAACATAAAGAACATAATAACAACCCTTTAACACCAAAATCGTACATATTGACAACGTGAGGTGGTAGTCCCCAATAGCTACACCAGCAAGTCTGGCTCCATTGGAGGCTCGTAGATCTAACTCTCCTTGATCAATCATCCTGAATCTACATGGATTCCGTATTTGGATACATAGGTCAGTGCAAAATATTTTATCTAATATCCAATTTGTTGAAACAGATAGATTGCATTCAATAACAAACACACCATAAGATTCTCCATACTTCTTAGGCTTGGTGTAGTTTTTCTTCCAGTGGGTCTTCTTTCCAAATTAGAAACAAACATCCTCATGTTAACTTTTCTCTGATTTGATCTTCTGTTTCTTGGAGATTCTGGAACAAGCCCTTGGATTAAAGTTCTTCGCCTTCCCTTTCTAATTATTCACCATAAGAACAGAATCCTTTTGTGATTCATATCTTTTTCTACTTCGAGAATGAGGATAATAAGATCAGATAAATATTTCTCAGTGTTGCTAATATTGAAATTAACAACGAAGCCGGGGAAGCTCTAAGGGAGTGATACGAGAATGAGTTCAGTGCCCAGTTCTTCTGTGTGTTTGAACCCTAGAACATTCAGGCTCCCAATGTATCCAATGATCTTGACTACATGAGGCCCAAATGGGGAACCCTCTCTATGATTACTCTGAAAGGATTCCTTGGGGATCTCAAACCGTTCCTGTCTTGATCTCTCTTAGTAAATACCACAATGGTTCTCAAGCATGATATAGGCATCCATATTTTCATGAGTCTTCATGAGCTCACTATACATAGACGATAGCATCAAACATTGAACATCTACCACATCTTTCATATGTTGATCATAGATAAGGAAATGTTGATCACTTTCATCTTTGGCAGGTGGATCAGGTAATGCTGACTCTTGTATGTAAAACTTTTATTCATGGCGTAGAATAAACTAAATGTATCTAAACCATTCCATGAAGTTATTGCAAATTAAGATGTTGTGTTTATAAAAAATTGATAATAGGGATAGTGTGGTTGATGAGCTTGTCAGTTTATTCTATAATTAAAAGAGAAGATCATTAGTACTTTCTTGATTAGATTTTATGAGAAATAAAAAATTAATTTTTCTCAGTCTCCGACTATTTTATGAAGTCCCAATGTCCCTCAAAATTGAACTCAGAAGTTCCAGTCTCCATGACATTCTAGTGGCAAGGATCCATATTCCCCTTCTCAAAACCCCCAAAAGGGTTGGTCAAGCTATTTTAAGGTATTTAGTTATGTAGGCCTTTTCCAACTATGGGCTTGTAGCTCTTTGATATATTGAGTGGACTCCCCAATCCAAAAATCCTAACAAAACATTCCTCAACTCTTGCCTCCAGTATTACACCAAGTCTAACAAGTTATATTCCTCTTGATGAAATATGGTTAATTCATCCTGAAACCTTTCACAAGGTCTTTATATATAAAATTAAGTGTCTTAACAAGGGTTGGTCAAACACATAGTTTTATTGAGTCATCCCCTAATCAAGTAACGGAAGGCTTGGTCTAACATAATATTTTATTTGATGGATTTTTTGTCTCTTATGCATAAATTTCTTATTATCTTTATCACATGATTGTTAATATAGACTAGAACTCGCATATTTGATTGACCATGTCATGAGAATATTTACGCATAAGACTATTTTATTTTAGTTTCATATTGCATGCTTGTTTAATAAATTAATTTTGTGATCAAGACAACACATCCATAATCATAAACCAAGAAACTGACAGAAATAATATAATTTAAATGGAATGATCATGACATTTTCTAATGGTATGTTTATCTAGTGGTTGATAAAGTAACCCTGACCTAGGGGAGAAACACCCTGAACCTTTTGGGTTTATTTTTACAGCTTTCCACCTATCCACCTTTGTATCTCCTAGGATTGGTCTCATCTTGGCTCCATCTTGAACTGCATCCACTAGCGTGGGAACTCCATCCATTACATATTCTTTTAACACAAATGCAGGTGAGGATAAATGTGGGTTTACAAAAAAGAAACCATGGGAATGAAGGCCCTACATATTAATGAGGAGCTATCGAACGTAGGCCAATAGTTAATTTAACAAATAAATTAAAAGGGAAAACAATCACATACAATGTATGGTCTACCTCCTAATCATCCACATACATACAACGAGTTAATCATTTAATAAAACTAGCATTGAATTTATTTAATCATTATTATTAAGATAAATCATGCTTGAATCGATTAATTATTATCTTTAATTAATCAATACTTTTATCTAAATCCTTTTCTAAATTTCCTTGAGATTCTCCTCCTTGTACATAAATACTCCATGGAGGTAACTAGGTGAATACCCTTTCAAATTCACCCAACATATATTATATTCACATACAGTTTTACTCTTACGATGCATGGAATACAAGATGATTCAATTCCTAGAGTAACAACCTATATAAGTAATTATACATGATATGTAGATCGAACATTATGCATAAATTAACATGTTAATTCTTCAGAATTTGGTAATGTACACGGCGTGTAGTTCCAACTACATGGCGTATACTAGCATCACTATTTTTCTCAGTGTACATGCCTAGGGACTTGGAGTGTGAGGCATACTTTGGAAACATTGGATTACACGACGTGTATAGTGGGATACATGGCATGCTGTCTCCATGTTACAAGGTTATCGGTCCGCTCAATCCATGTATGGGATACATAGCTTTTCCCCTGACCCAAAGGGACTATTCACTGTTTCCATTTGTTTCAAAATCATGACCCCATGATAGAAGAATAACTATATAATATTTCCTATATTTATTATTATTTTCATTATATCTTAAGATTTCAAGATTTATGGTGAACATATTTTTTACAATAAACATATTTCATTATAATTATTGTAATCATAGTCTTTTTGAATCAATACTACAGAAAAGACCATTAGAAAGTGGAAAAAGAAGTGGTAATGGTCTTTATCGGTCATTGTCAGTCTTTCATTGAAGTCTATAGTGATCTCCATTTGGCCGTCTCCAAATACTATAATATTTTTTAAAAAAATAATACATGATTAAACTATATATAATTTCTTTATTAATATAAAAACTAACCTCATCGGTTTATTCCTCGAAATCTACACCCATTATCTCATTAATGAAATTAAAATAAAAATAAAATAAAATTTATTATAGTAAAAAACATAGAAAAAACTAAAAAATAGATTCATATAGATTATTTAATGTAATATTTATTATAATAAAAAATAATATGTGGTCATTTATTTTTAAACATATTAATTGTTTTTAATTATTTTTTTACTCTAACATATTTTTTATTTATTCTGTAAACACATCATGTTGTATTGATGTTTAGTATATTTGTATACATCAAACAATAAATAAAAAATCATTGTTCTATGATTTCAAATCAATTTGTGGTCATTTTATTGGTTTTAACCCATACAATCATTTTTTAGAATATTAAAACAAAAAAAATGGGTTTTGGTTATTTTAAAAAAATCACAACTACAATTGATGTGAAGATTGTTATTAAATTTACAAAATTAATTTTTATTCATTTTTATAATATTACATGGTACTCTTAGGCCGTTACCATATTTTAGACCCTCGGATGCATAATTTTTAGGAAAATAAAATCTTTACAACTGTTCTCTCACTCATTCTGTGTGTTCCACACATAGGATTGATGTGTCATATTCTTTTTCACATAACAAATAATTTTTTAATCATTGTACTTTGATTTCATGTCAATTAATGGCCACACACTACGTTTTTAACATTTCAAGCATGTTTTAGAGTATTAAAAAACTACAAATGAATTTTAGAAATCCCTAGAAAACCAAAATTAATATTGATGTGATGTCAGTTCGTATGTCTCAAAAATTAATTTATATTCATTCTATAATAATTTTACACCATTATGAGACTTATTTTTTCCCTTTTGACCCTCAGATTTATGTTTTCTAAGAGTTTATTGGACTTAAAAACATCATTATTACTCATTACAAGTACAACACATGTTGGAATATTGTACCATTTTCTTAGTCATTTCATTAAAAATTCATAAATCATAACTCAATGATTTCACATCAATTCATAATCATTTGATTGGTTTTAATCACCACATTTATGTTTTATAGTTTTAAAATATGAAAAAAGTGTCTCCTATCATTCTAAAAAATAGTAACTCAGATTGACAAGGAATTCGTACCTACATTTCAAAAATAATATTTGATTATTTTATTAATATTTCACACCAATTAGAATTATTTTTTCAAATTTAGATTCTTAGGTTCACTTTCTAAATAGATTAATATCATTAGAAACAGATTTCTCTCATAGTTTGAACACACAGCATGTTCGGTTAATATTTTATCTTCTCGTCTAGATAAAAAAATTAATGATCATTTTTATATAATTTAATATTACTTCACAATATTTTAGAAGTTTTGGACTAGTTCATACACATTTTGGAGTCTTAAGACAATAAAAACACTTTTTCAATCATCCTTATCATACTAAAACATGGATTTATGTGAGGTAGCCTCTATATCTCAAAAATATGTCTATGGATATGTGCCAATATTTCAAGCCAATATGAGTTTATTTTCATGGTTTAAACCCTTGAACTCAGGTTTTTTAAGGCATTAATATCTTTAAAATTCATTTTTCAATCATTCCAAACCTAGAAGATTCCATGTTTTTATGTTATATACTCATGCACATAAAAACTAATTCATTAGAAATTTTATTATGACTACATTTCAATACATGGAACTTTTATTTTATTATATTTTTTGACAATTAAACATATTTTATAGAGTAAAAGAGCCTCAGCCTTGTTTGTGAGGACTCGCTAGGTGCATCCAAGAGACCCGAGATCAAATTCAGGTGGAGCCATAATTCTGGGTTACTGTAGCAGTACTATAACAGGCATTGTAGCAGTATTGTAGTAGGCACTGTTCGATACTATAGCATCCAGAACTATTCATCCATCTGGGCCTTCAGGCAACCCGTTTGGCCCTTCTGTCCTGCAAGGCTTTCGGGCCACCCAAGGCCTTCAGGAAAGTTTATTCTCAAGGCCTTCGGGCCACCTTAAAGCCTTCAGGTCCCATGAATGCAGGCCCTAGACACACTACAAAAAAGAACCAACACCATATGAAGGTTTAGAGTATGTGCACTTACCAGAGCAGAACCAAATGGATTTTCAGAATGAGAGGGCATGGCTATGCCATCGGTACCAGCCTGTGCTTGCACGGGAAGCCTAGACAGACGGTCATGCAAAAGTGGAGAGCTACTATCAAGATGCAGATGTTGGGGAGGTGCAATTCCTTGTTGATAGTCTGGTTGAATTCCCAAAGACCTTCTGGTCATGTAATCTCCTAAGCCTACAAGCCATGTAATCTCTGAGCCTACGGGCCTTGTAAGGGTTCCCCCTCATCCATTGAAATAGGGGTTATCAAAAATCAATAAAAATTAAGGCCTTTGGGCCATTCAGAAAAAACACATGTTATAGAGTTTTAAGAAACTAAAAATAAATTTTTGGAAATTTTGTGAAAAATACAAATCAAATTGATATGGAGTGAATTCCTATAATATATAAATGAATATGGGGACATTTTTGTAAGATATCACTCCAATATGGGGCCATTGGTTCAATTTATACCCTCAAACACATGTTCCAATAGACTTTAATATATTTAAAACTTCTCCTTCACTCATTTGGATCACACTACATAATGGATTAACATGGTCACCATGTATTCATAAAAAATAGTTCAAAACCATTTTCTTATGATTTCATATCATTTTATCATCATTCTCAAGGTTTTGATTATTACACAAAAATTTTAGAGTTTAAAAATACTTTACTGAATGTTTGGTTATCCTAAGAAAATCAAAATATGGGTTGATATGGTGTAAGTTCTGAAATTATAAAAATTAATTTATGGTCATTATCTAAATATTTCACACCAATTTGAGGTCATTTTCTCAGTTTGGACCCTAAAACACACATTTTGGAGGACTCTAATATCTTTAAAACTATGTTTTCACTAGTTTTCATAAACCACACATCATGATAAATTTTCATATTATAAAAAACATAAAATAATTAAACAATATTTTTAATATTATTAAAAGTTATTTCCTATAAATTTTAGAGGTTTTGACTATTACACTCACATTTTAGAGTTTTAATAAAATAGAAATGCATTTTTAGTTATACTAAGAAAATCACAACTCAGATTCCCATGGAATCAATTCTGATATTCCAAAAATTAATCCTTGTTTGTCACATTATGATTCTACACCAATGTTAACTCTTTTTCTCATCATAGAACCTCATGTGCATGTTTTTTAAGATATAATTCCTTTATAAACAATTATTCACCCATTCTGAGAACAACACATAATATATTGATGTTTCATATACTCATACATTTTATAAATTATAAAATTATTATTATCTAATAATTTCACATAAATTCATAGTCATTATATTGATATTGATCATAACATCCATATTTTAGTGTTTAGTGGCAATATAATTATGTTTTTCGTCATCCTGAGAAAACCACAACTCGTATTGATGTGAAATTAGTCTCTAAATATTAAATAATAATCCTTGGCCACTGTCCTTGATTTCACAGCCTTCTATGGTTATTTTTTTAGTTTAAACCCTCATCCACACATTTTCAACGACATTCATATCCATAAAACTGCTTATTATTTTATTATGAGCACTAGGCTAACGTGCCAAATTTTCATGCTAGGGAAAATAATTCAATGATAATTTTCTTATTATTTAACATCAATTCATGGTTATGTTATATGTTTTTATTATTTAAAACATGTTTTATAATTTTAAAACTATAAAAGTGAATTTTCAAGAATCACAAGAAAATTGTAGCTTGGTTTTTTGTAGGTTAAATTATTATATTTCCAAAATTAATATTTTTTTATAATAATAAGAGTTCATTCAAATATGTGATTTTTTTCTTGGTCTGGACCTCAAAACACGCATTTTTAAAGAATATTATATTTATATTTATAAAATTTTTACTCATTCTGAGTGAATAACATTTCAAATTAACAATCAATATCCTCATACACCTCAAAAATAATGGAATGGTCATTTTCCAATGATTTCATATCAATTTTTGGTGGAATTTTAGGTTTTGACTGTTACACACATGTTAATGAGTTCTAAAACACTAAAAATGCATTTTTACTCATCCAAAGAAAATCACAACTACAATTAATTAGAATTTAGTTTAAAATTTTCATAAATTAACATATAGCCATTGTCTTAATTTTCATACTAATTTGAGTTTGTCTACTCTATTTAGACCCTCAAACATGTGTTTTTTAAGACATTAATTATTTATAACCATGTTTTCACTCATTTTTCGCTCATATATCATAAAATTGAAGCGTATTATACTTGATCATGTAAAAAATAATTTAATGATCATTATCTATATGACGTCACATCAATTCGTGGTCATTAAATGGGTTTTGAATGTTACATGCCTGTTTTAGAGTTTTAAGACTCTAAAAATGTGTTTCATTTATTCTTAAAAAATTATAACTTGGATTAAAATGGATTCAATTCCTCTTTGTAAAAAACTAATATTATGGAAATTTATTAATATTTTACACAAATATGAGTTTTTTTATCAGTTAGAATCCATGAACACAAATTTTTTAGACTTTCATATATTTAAATCTGTCTTTCACACATTCTAATAACACAGAACATTAGTTTGAGGTATTGTATAGTCATGAAAAAATAATAATTCAATGATCCATGTCCTATGATTTCAAATGAATTTATATTTGATTGGTTAGTGTTTACCCCTAAATGCATGTTTTAGATTTTTAAAACCCTAAAAATAAATTTTTAGTCATCCCGAGGAAACCACAACTTAAATTGATTTTTCATTAGGTCCTATATTTCAAAAATAACATTAGTAAATTCTCAAATAGTTAATACAAATATATGGCTGTTTTCCTAGTTTGAACCATGGGACACACATTTTTAATGAATTTGATATAATTATCACATATTTTTTCACTTATTTCAACCACACTAAATGTCATATTGATCAAATATCTACTAGTAAATGTATAAAATTATTTAACTATTGTTTTCCTATGATATCATGTTAATTATTTGTCATTTTCTAGGTTTTTTACATTACACGAACATTTTAGAGTTTTAAAACACAAAATATGTGTGCTAAATTATTTTAAGAAATCGACAAATCAGATTTATGGGGAGTCATATCGTATATTTGAAAAAATAAAATGTGTTCATTTTCTTAAGATTTTAAGATAATCAGATATTGTTTTCACAATTTGGACCCTCAAATGCATATTTTTGAAGATGTTAATATATTTAGAAATTTCCTTTTCACTCATTCTAAGAACACAACATTCTATATTGAATTTTCATCTAATCATACACATCGAAAATAATTTAATGGTCATTTTACTATGAGTTTGCATTAATTAATGGTTATTTACTATGTTTTTACTATTAGATGAACATTAAGAGTTTTTAAAAACTGAATGTTCATTTCAAATTATCTCTAGAAAACTGTAACTCAACTAAACCTACTGTTAGTTTCTGCATTTTAAAAAGTAATCTATAGTAACTGTCATAAGATTTCAATCCAATCTAATGTCATTTTCTTTTTTTGGAACCTCAGAATTAAATTTTTAAATACTTTGATATGTTTATAAATTTCAATTCCACTCATTATAAGCACACCACATGTCAGATAGACATGTAATATTCTCATACATGTCAAAAATCATTTAATGATCATTTTTCGATGACTTCACACCAATTATTTTCCTTATACTAGGTTTTCACTATTATACCCATGTTTTAGAGTTTTAAAACACTAAAAAATATGTTTTCAGTAACCCCAAAATAATGATATCTTTGATTAATATGATATATATTCTAGTGTTTTAAAAATTAATATATAATAAATTTTTGAATATTGTACACAAGTCAGGGGAATCATTGTTAGTTTTGACACAAGGGTGAATTTTTTTGAATAATTTAGATTCATTAAAACTAAATTTCAACTAATTATGATCACACAACACATACGATTACAGTATTGTTTTATCATGCCCATCAAATATAATTAAATGATATTTTTACTTTTATTTTACATCAATTCAATGCTATTTTATTTCCTTTTACCATTACATAAATTATTCAGATTTTTAATGTACTGAAAATATATTTATGGTCATATCGATTAAACTAAAAGTCTAATTGATGTAGTTTCAATTTTAATATATGAAAAATTAATCTATAACCATTTCCTTGATATCAAACACTAATACAATCCCATTTTCTCAATTCATACCCCCATACGCATATTTTTTAAGAGTTTAATATCTTTCAAAACTAATTTTTCATGCATTCTAAGGAAAATACATGTTTGATTGAAATTATATACACTTGTTATAGTAAGAAGAAACTCATTGATTTTTTTCTACTGATTTTATGTTAATCCATTATCAATTAATAGGTTTTTATAGTCACATGTATGTTTTAGAGATTAAAAATTCTTAAAAAATATTTTTGATCATCCTGAGAAAACACAAACACTAATTGACATGCTGTCAGCCCATAATTTTTATAAATTAATCTATGGTCATTTCACAAAAATTTAAATCTAATTAGATATTTTTTTTATCAATTTGGAGCCTCTAACATGTTCTTTTTAGAAGCATAGAATCTTTGGAAGCTGCTTTTTTATGCATTCTGAGCAGACTACACATCACATTAACGTGTCATCTACTCTTCCACATTATAAATAATTCTATGATAATTGTTCTATGATTTCATGTAAATTCAGGTCTGTCCACTAGTTTTTAACCATTGCATGGATGTTTTACTATTGTTAATCACTAAATATATTTGTTTCGGTAATTCTGGGAAAATTGTAACTAATATTCACATTGAATCAATTATTTCATTTTAAAAAATAATATTAAGACATTTCTCTAATATTATACACTAAAATAACATAGTTTTCCTTATTTATACCCTCTAATGCATGTTTCTTAAGACTTTAATATCTCTAAAATAGAATATTCAGTCATTCTAAGAACACCGCACATTAGATTAATTTCATTCCTACTCTTGCACATCAACAATAATTCAACGACCATTTTCGTATGACATCACATCAATTCATTATCTTTTTCTATATTTTGAGTGTTAAACACTTGTTCTGGAGTTTTAAAACATTAGAAATACGTTTTAAGGCATCCCAAGAAAACCACAACTCAGATTGACATAAACTTACTTTGTTAATTTGAAAAAATAATTTTCATTTATTATAATATTAATTAATTTAAATCTATCTTTTTTTCATTATTTGGAATCTATAAAACATGTTTTTGATGGCTTTGATATATTTAAAACAGATTATTCCCTCACTTCGAGTACACTTCATGTAATATTGACATGTAAAAAACTCATAAATGTTTAAAATTATTTAACATTCATATCTAACAATTTAAAAAAATCAGGTTCATTTACATATTTTGATCACTAAACAAAATTTTTAGAGCTTTAAACACTTATATATGGAAATTATCATAAAATTCCCTAAAATTATGATATTTTTTCTCATTTTAAACTCTCAAAAAAAATTTTAAGGACATAATATCTATATAATTTATTTTTCTCACATTTTGATAACAATGCATATGGTATTGAAATATTATCTACCCATAAAAAACCAAAGTTATTAATTTTTTTCAAATTATTTCACATCAATTTATATAAATTTTCTATTTTGTCACCATTAATCACAAGTTTTAGAGTTTAAAAACACTAAATATATGTTTTTGGTTATTTTGAGAAAAATGGTACTCAGATTTTCATGGTTTCAATTCCTATATTTTAGTAACTAATATACATTAATTTCTTTAAGATTTAACACCAATATAAGTTCATTTTTTTGTGTGATCCTTCAAAAAAAAAATTTTAATAATTTAATATTATTAGAAAATACATTTCACCCATTTTGACAAAACCACATATTGAATTAATGTTTTAACTTTTAAAAAAATTCAAAACTAATTTAATGATCATTATCATATAATTTCACATCGTTTTTTGTTGTTCTCTCTATTTTGACCATTACACACATGTTTCAGAGTTTAAAAACACTAAATATATATTCGTTTTCATCTCATGAAAATAAAAAATTAGATATAATTTGAATTGGTTTCTATATATCAAAAACTATTCTATTATCATCTTACTAATATTTCATTCCTATATAAGATCATTTTTTCAGTATAAACCACCGTAAACATATTTTTAATGACATTAACAACTTCAAACCAGCATTTTCACACATTACGAGAAAACTAATAATCCAATTAACATGTCATATTCTCATCAACATATAAAATAATCCAAAAATATTACTATAATTCACTATAATTCATGATAAGTATCAAGAATTTTACCATCACATGCATGTTTTATAGTTTTAAAACACAAAAAATGGGTTTACTATAACCCCAAGAAAAATATAAATTGGAATAATTTGGGGGACAATTATTATAATCTAAAAATTAATCTTAACTCATTCAATAAAAATTTCATTCTAATATATGATTTTTTTTCTCAGTTTAGAACCTAAACCATGTATTTTTGAAAACAATACTATCGTTGAAACTATTTTTCACTCATTCTAAGAAAACTGCACATAAATTTTTTTTGGCTTCTCATTAAAGTAAAAAATAATTGATTTATAAATTTCCATTTATATCACACTTATTCATGGATATTTTCTTAGTTTTTACCAATAGACTAACATTCTAGAGTTTTAAAATATAAATAATCTTCATTAAGTTATATTGGAAAAACTAAAACTATAATAAATATAGTGTTGGTTTCTATATTTGGAAGATTGATATATGGTATTTTTATGTGATTTCACACCAATATAAATTCATTTTATCATTTTGGACACTCATATGCATGTTTTTTAAGACTTTAATGTATTTAGAAACTAAAGTTTTCACTCATTCTGGGAACCTCACTCGTCATAATGATGTGTCATCTACTTATACATGTCAAAAATAATTAAAAAATTATTTTATTATGATTTCAAATCATCTCATGGTCATTGTATTGGTTTTGAATGATACATACATGTTTCATTGTTCTAAAATACTAAAAATATGCTTTCAGAAATATTGAGAAAACAACAAATCATATTTACTTGGAATCAATTCTTGTATTTCAAAAAATATTATCTTGTAAATTTATATATATTTATTTCCAATATGAGTTTTTTTTCTGATTTTGACCATTGGGTGAATTTCATTAAATCATTTAATATATTTAGAACATTATTTTCAATCATTCGATCCACATTACATATTGGATTGACATGAAATATATTCAGGAATACAAAATTTTAATTTAATTATATTTTTTCTTTGAATTCTCAATAATTCATTGTGTTTGTTATGATTTTATCATTAAATGATTGTTCTATTGTTTTTAAAAACTATAAATTTATTATTATTTATTGTTAAACCCATGGATTTTACCACTATAAAGGGATTGTATATTGTGTTTGTGGTCATCCAAAAAGGGTTGATTAGGGAGGTTGTATAAAAATATTTCTTACCATGAAGGAATATTTAGTGTCTAAGGTGGAATCATTCCCCAGGGTTTTTAAAAATTTAAGAGCCCAAAATTTGGAAAAAGGAGTAAAAATTGTAAAACACATACTTCCAAAATATATTCTTCAAATAGATAGTAATGTCATGGCTTTCTAAAATATTGGTGTTACAAAATGATGAGGAACTTGGAAAAGTAATTTTATTTCATAATGGTTTATAGTTTTTTAAAAGAGCTTTGTGAAAAGGGCTATGTCGCAATGGGTTGATGGTAATATTCGATACTATGAGAATATTTGAGAGATGGGAAAATGTCACTAGGTCTTTATGAATACTATAAGATTCAATAAAATTAATGTTGAGGTTCTGAAAAAGTTTATGGTGAGCTCAAAATATTCATAAAAATTAAATTTTATAAATAGGCGGGCAGTCCCATCATTTCTTGATGAATAAAATTTAGAGAAAGGGTAAAATTCTCTATTTTTGTGAAGTTTCTATTGAAAGAAAATAATTTTAAAAATATAGAACTTCTTATGAAGTCAAGCATCATTAAAACGTATGGTTTATAGCCAAATGACATTATTGGATTTCAGAAAAAAAAAGGTTTTTTATGAACACTGGGTTCCTTGAGATTTTTTGGAGCCTCGTTGAGGTTTGGAGCTTCACAAAGGATGGGAATTTTAATAAAGGTTATTGGTTCATGAATACTGAAGGAACCTTGGTGTAGAAATTTACACAAAGTTGTGTTAAACATCTAGTCCTTTTGAATAGTTCATCTAAGTGAAACAATTCTAGGCTATGGTGAAAGGAGATCCTCATTCTAATCAATGAAAAAAACATATAATTACCCTTCAATTTAACTAACCTTCATGTTGATTAAATTAATAAGACTTCACCCTACATAGTGATCAAGGAGGAGTCAATTAGTGTTTCGAGATAAAGGTAGTGCACTATCCCTTAAATTTATATAATGTTTTTGGTCATAGAATAAGGTGACCATGTAAGAAATTTTATTCCACAATAACTGGTGAAGCTTAGTGGATTCAGGTAAGACTAATTCATTTTCATCATATTCTCTTTAGAATATCCCTTATTGATGAACCATATAAATTTTATTTATAGTGTTTCTATTTTTCGTATCTTGGATTTTGATAATTCTACAATTCCATTATAGATGTTACAGGTTCATATTAATGTTGGGAACAGATCCATCACATTTAAATAAAATTTGACACCCTGATTCACCCCACCCCTCTTGGGGTGTTCTAGGGTTCTTCATGTGGTATCCGAGTATATAGGTTATAGCGGTTAAATATTTTCACTACTATTTTCACATTGAGGTTAGTCAACATTAGGGTAGTTCCATTATCTGATGGAAGAAACTTCTAGATATGGAAGAATAGAATGTGATCTCATCTACGATCTGTTGGGAAGGAATTTATCTATGCCATAGCTTATGGTATTTAGTTCAATGAGTTAAAATGTCTTTCTATGACTGAAACAGATAAGAAAATGATTTATATATATTCAAAATCTCAAAATTTACTTACTGTAGAATGATAGAATCTTACATATTTGAAGGTTATGACTCTCACTTCATCGAAGTCCATGTGGGTGAAACTGTAATATGGATACCAGGGTGATAAAATAGTAAACGAGTCTAAACTTTAAGTCTTGTATAATCAGTTCATTGATCTGAAAATGCATCTAGATGAAAATGTAGATGTTTCTTTAATTTTATAACAAATGTTATTAGTTCTGTTTGGGTACTTAGGGATGAAATTAAGGAAATTTAAATTGTGAAGAAAATCATTAAAACTATACCACCACTGTATAATCCAAAAGATTCATCCCTTAAGTAAATATATCTTTCTAAAATTTCCCTTTCTTATCTTCTAAAAAATATTATGGCTTATAAAATGATACTGAAACAAGAAGATGCATAAAACTTAGGTAAGAAATAAAATTGAACTAAAATCTGTGTAAAAACATTATATTTATAAAGTTAGTTATGATGAGGAATTTGAAATTCTTTCTCTTTTTCAAAAAAAATTAAGAAGGGAGAAGGGATATTTGAAGTCAAGCTTCTATTGGATTTTTTTCAATGTGGTAAATTAGGCTACATTTTCACTCAGTACTCAAGCAGTTTTGATGATATAGATAGTGGAGTAGAATTCATTAAGAGGTCTTAGAGAAGGTACCCACAAAGGGTAAACTTTAAATAAACAAAAAAAACTATAATGAATGATATTTGTTTACAAAGGGGAACAAGATAATAATTACTATTTAGAGGATGAGGAACCAGAATAAAAATCCTAAGTTGAAGAATCCCTTATAGAGATGGTTGAAAATATATAACCTATTAAAGATTAAAAAAATAATTCAAATGGTTTGGTTAATATAAATGTTAGAATTCAGGTTGTTAATGATGAAATATCAATCAATGAAAGGAAAATAAAAAATTAGGGTCTTTTTTTAAAGATTCGTCAAAGTATTCATATCATCTTGAAGAAGATATTGATCAACTACAGGGAGAGAAAGAAGAACATGTGACAAATCTTTAATCCATGGAAGAGGTTATGCAGTTTAGACTCGGGATTTAAGAGAATGAAAATATCATCAATGGTCTTACATTTTGGTAGGATGAAAAGAATAACATATTTTAGGAAATCAATGATGAATTTGTTTCTTTAGGTGAAAATGAATTCAAAATAAAAGGAAATGAAGAAGAATATGTAGTTTGGAATGTTTTCATATTTAGAAAATTTGAAATGCGTTAAACATGGTTTAGAATAATTATAGAATGCATTGAATGATCAAATAAGTTTATTTATGTGAAAAAATTGAATAATTTGTGATACCAAAATATCAAAGGTTGGAAATGGTGTGAGCCAAAGTAAAGGTAAGTAGAAGGTTGGACATATGATAGTGGCACTTGATATCCTAACAGCCACAGTTTCAAGCCAAAAAAATAATATATTTGTAAATAATTTCATGTATCCAAAGATGATATTTGATCGAATTACATAAGGGTAAATTTGGTGTAATATAATTGAGAAGATATTACCTCTTATGAAATTTCTATTCTGTGGATTTCCGAGCCATATCGCGTCTTACTATGAAATGTAAATAAATTACCTAAACAGGGAATCACATGGAAGTTAACAAAGAAGTATGACATTGTGTCCTTTAAAATATTTATTTGAATATTAATTTATTTGTTTAAAAATTTTTTATAAAGACATTCATTATAAATATAGTAAAAGTGGGAATAATAAGAACATAACTATGAGAAAAGTCAATAACAGTAAACCAAGAATAAATACCCTTGAAAATAGGTATTTTCCAATGGAATAATTTTCTGATTATAATGAACCCATTAATTTTTAAAAGGTATTATAGAGGTCATCATTTTCCTCTAATCAATTTGGTATCTCATGGATGGAAAATAATAATATCTAAAAGAACAACCTTGTAGAAGTCTCTCTCAATAATACAAAGAAGAATAGCACCTGGATTCTTCATAGTTGATTCTCATTTGACTAGATATGAAATATATATTTTTTGAAACATTTTAAGAAAAGGGTTGATGTAACAGTGAGATTCGGCAATGATGGTTATTTAAATGTAAAAGGAGGTTATAATATATAATTATTAAATGATTATCTAATGATGATATAATTTCTCTATATGGATGGACTATATCACAATCTCTTGAGCATGATTCAACTATATGACTCGTGATGATAATGAAATTTAATCAGAAGGGGTGAAATATTAAATGGGAGATAGGTAATTCTATAATTAAAGGATACATAAAAAATGGAAACATATACCAGGTAGACAGTAAAAAAAATATGTGTTTCTCAATAATTGGATAATAAAACAACTTATGGAACCGAGGGATGGGTCATATTAATCAATGGTTCATATAAGACATATCCAAGATAAAGTTCTTTTTTGATATTCTTCATATAAAGCATGATTGAGAAAATACATTTGATGATCTCATGTGTGGAAATATAGTCCATAATTCCAATTCACCAAAGCCGAAAGGGTCATCAAACTTAATTGATTGCATCAACACCAATGTATGTGTTCTAATAAATGTATCTAGAACATATTGAGACCAGAAATAATTTTTTTATGACTATAGTAGAATGTATTGTGTGATGTTCATGCAGAATAAATGATAATTTCTTGACGAATGAAGAGATATATTCAAAGAGTTTAGAATGAAACTGGCCAAAAAATCAAGATATTATGACCTGAAAATGGAATAAAATACAGATCCCTTGAAATTTAAAATTACCTAAAAAAACAAGTGATAAATCAGGAGGTTTCATTAGTAAGCAAACCTCAACAAAATGGGTTTATTTAATTCATAAATTGATATGTGAATAATATGTATATAACTATGTAGATTGAGTGATGTTTTTCTCATCATTATTGGAAAGAGGTTGTTCAGGTTTTAGTGTACACTCAAAATCGAGTAGAGCAATTTATAAGAGAGTAATGGAAACAATATGAGATATGTTATAGAAGGAATCCATATCTGAATTATTTTTGTGTTTTTGTATATAAATTCTAATCAAAAAATAGAAGGAAATTGAGGAATGTATGGTGATGTTACTGCTGAAGTAATCTTCTCGAGATATTCAAAAAATATTTAATCTTAAAAATGCTACAGAAACCATCTTGAAAATATTTTTCTTGGAAACAATGTTATAATTATTGAGGGTAAAACCATAAATTACTTGGGGATATTATATTTTGATATTATTTATGATGAATAATAAAAAGGACAAGGAACATATTAAAATACATATATTTTGGATGGTTTTCCAAACATTCATAACTCTCAAAATGATGATGATTTAGAATATGAATAAGATTAGAAAAAAATTGGTAAATAAACTATAATATAACTTCAATATATAATTACAATATAATAATAGGTTCAATCCAACATCATTGGAGATTGGAACCCTCCTATATAGAAAAATAGAATGAGTATTTAAAAATATACTAACCTTTTACCAATTATGGAACCAGCCTGATTTTAAAGAGGCAATGAACGATGAATCATGGGTTAAGGTCATGAATGAAGAAATATATCTGATTGATAATAACTATACTTTGATCTTGTTAATATATAAGAAAATTTAAATGTGATTGGGAAAATGTATGTCTTCCAAAATAAATTCTTTGATAACTGGAATGTGATTATAAAAAAGGAATGATTGGTGTGTAAATCCTATTTACAGATTTAATTCATTAATGTTGAAGAATATTTTTCTAATATATCTTGACTAGATTCTATTAGGATATTTATTCCTCAAGAAATTAATACTGACAAAAAATTATATCCAATGGATTTTGAAACAGAATTCTTAAATGGTTTTCTTGATGAAGAATTATAAATTAAAATGTAATAGGATTTTTAATTGGAAATAATTAAATGATGGTTTATATGTTAAATATGGATCTCTATTGTCTAAATAAGGAACCATGAATTTCCTACTCCCAATTAGAATCTTAAATGAATAATCTTTAATTTAAATGAGGTGGTTTCGACTAAAATATTTATATAAAGAATTCTCAAAAAGATCAATTTATGGTGCTTGTGTATGTGGATGTCAATATGTTTTGTTGATTAATTCATGTTTTAGTGGAATAATTTTATAATGAAATTAAATTATCATTTGAAATGTCTATGATTAGTGAAATATAATAATTTTTTGGGTAGATTTGATTAAAAAGAAGGATAACACCTTCATTTATCAAATAAAGTATCCAAGAGAACTTCTGAATAAATTCAACAAATGTGACTCTAAAAAATGTAGACTCTAATTTGTTTTGGGAAACTACTTTGAAAACATAGGGATGTAAATTTTTTGTATCCCACCATGTTTATTTGGATCATTAGTATCCTATTATATTTGTCTGCAACATGAAAATATATCATCTTTGAAACATGTTTAGTAGATCACTTCTAAATGAATCTAAAGGAATTGTATGTTTCAGAAGTATAAATAATCATGAAGTGTATTCAAGGGACACTTAATTTTGGATTATAATTTTCATCAACAAAATATAATGAATTATCATTATTTTCTAATGGTGACTCAGTTGGAGACATGGTGGATTTGAAGTCCCCAAGTGGTAGTGCATTCATCATTGGAAACAAATGTGTGGGCGGGTTGACCAAGTAATAAGAAATAAATTATCTTATTAGTAATAAATTAGTGTATATATATATTAAAAATTCATAAACTCATCTATTTTTTATGAATAATTAAATTAAATATATTGGTGATGAAGTGAAACAACTAATGATGACACATTATAAAAACAAGAGTGTGATTAATCTTATAAAAAATCTAGATCAACACTCTTGTACAAAACATATTGAGATTTGATATCACATCGTCAGTAAAAAATTTGAACAAATTATGATTCAAATGGAACATGTTGGAACACATGATCATGTTTTTAACATTCTAACTAAGGCATTGGTTTCAAAAATGATTGAGAAACATTTTTTGAACCTTGGTGTTCATTCACCTCCCATAGCATGAGGACATTATAGTTTTTGCCCTCCCCCCATTTGTGTTAACTGTTTAAATATGTTTGTGGATGTGTTTTTGGTCTATGGGGGAGATAAAATTTTGGGAGAGTTAATTTTTTTATCATATATTAAAATGAATATTCTTCACGTTTATTTCTATACAGGGTGATAAATTAAATTCCATGATTTTTAGGTATGTAGGATTGGTTGTTTATCTATTGAGGGATGATATTTTCTTTTTTCCACACTTTTTCTTAAATCAATCTTTTCTCATGTAAACATAGAGGGATGGATGAGCTATTTCAGGGTTATTGGTTTTTTTAACATTTTTGGTTGTTTATTGAATGTTTCTACAAAATTCAAATAATCCCAAATAGTATATTGTTGGAACCAATGATTTTTGTAGCTAAAAATGGAGTGCATCTTGTTTTTGTTTTGAATCTACTATATATTGATCAGAGAGGTTTTAAGAAATGTTTTCGTATAGTGTACATATATTTAGTCTTAAAGGTTCTTTCATTTCCTATTATCTGTCATGTTTTTTGAGTTCAAAATCTAGAGGTAGGAGAAATCACCACGAAAAATGGATTTCTATAAAAATCATCAAATAGATGGTGAATGACTAGGTTTCATGAATAATGGAGTTTATCAAAGATCTAGATCTTCGAAAATGAATCGATTTTCTTGAAGGTTTGATTTTTTGAAAAACTGGCTTCATGAAAATGGTTGAGTTTTGATGGGGGGACAGTGATCTACACGACTATTAGAATATTCTCGAAACAACAAAATTTCATTGGGACTTAACAAAGAATATAATTTTTATGAACATGAATATACAGGTTCATGAAATGGCCTACATTAGATCCAAATATTTGAAAAATAATAATTCTATAAATAAGAATCCACACACATCAATTTTACACATTTTGGATTTAGAGAACAGGTGAAACACACTATTTTCACGAAGGTTCCCCACGAAGAAATTACTTTTAATAATATAAAACTCTTTTTTCAATCAAACTTCACAAAAGTAATGGTTTTAAACCAACAGACATCATGTAACTTTTGAAAAAAAAACTGTGAATATTGAGAGCTTCATGATGGTTCGGAGCTTTGTAAAGGATGGGATCTTTGTGAAGGCTTAGAGCATCGTGAAAGGTAGTAGATTCATTATTTCTGAACTATATTTAAAATAGAACATTGTAAATGTATGTGTTGAACATATGGTCTTTGTGAATAGTTCATTCAAGTGTATCAATTCAGGACTATTGTGGAAGTAGAGTCTCATGCTAATCAGGTACAAAGACTTAAATTCCCAATCTATTGAAGTGACATTCAAGTTAATAAACTGAGTAAAAATTTTACCAACAAAGTGATCAAGGGGTAGTTGATAGAAGTGGTATGAGGGATGTAAAAATATTTCCCTAAAATTCATATAAAGAGAGTTGGACTAGAATGGAGTGATCATGTCTAAAAACTTTTAATCTATAATTACTAGTTAATCATATTGGATTCAGGTACAATTGGTATACTTTTAGCGTATTTTCCTTGGACTAGCCCTTAGAGGAAAACCAGGTAAAATTGATGAGTTTTGTTTCTATATATTCATCAGGGTGTTTGAAATTTTCATGATTCCATTATAGTTTTAACAGGTTCCTACCAACATGGTGAAAAGATCCATCTCATTTAAAGAAACATTTCAGAACTAGATTCACCCCTCCCCTCTCAAGTTGTTCTAATGTTTTTCAGTTATAATGAGAAAACAATAAACCAAATTTATATGGAATTTTTCAATAAATTTTAATGATTAATATTTAGTAATTTATTTAATATTTAATTCTAATATAAGTTAATTTTTTGGTTTAGATCCTTAGACATACATTTTTAAGAATTTAATATCTCTGAAACTGCTTTTTTACATGATTCGAGCAAACTGCATGTTGAATTGAAATGTCATCAACTCTTATATATAACAAATAATTCATCAAATTTATCCATTATTTCAGATCAATTGATTGTTATTTTATGGGTTTTTACCATTATAAATGGGTTATAGAGATTGAAAATACTAAATTGGTGTCCTCTATCATCTTGATAAAATACAACTATGATTGATGTGGAATGAGATCCAATATTTCCAAAAAATTAATCCTCTATTATTTATTCACGATTTTACTCTAAATAAAGATTGATTCATTCATTTTAACATAGTTAAATATGTTTTCCAACACATTAATATCTTCAAAAACATATTTTCCACTCATTTCAATCACACCTCATGTTAGATTGATGTTTCATCAACTAGTAAACATGAAAAATTATTTAATGATAATTTTGTAATGGATTCATATTAATTTATGGTCCATTTATATGTATTGAATTTTTCATGCATGTTTTAGATTTTTAAAACACTAAAAATTATTTTTTAGTAATCCCGATTAAACTAAAATGGGATTGATGTGTAGTTCGTTCCTATATATCAATAGTTAATATATAATAATTTTCTAATATTTCACACAAATCTGCTGTTTTTCACATAAATTATACCCACATACTCTTGTTTTAAATGACTTTAATATCTGTATTAAGTACTTTATCACTCATTATAATAACACTACACATCGTATTGATGTGTATCCACTTAAATATTCCAAAAATAATTCAATAATCCATTTTCTATGATTTGACATAATTCCATGGCCATTATATTTTTTAGAATTAAAATCTTATTTTAGAGTGTTTAAACACTATAAATATCTTTTTGGTCATCCTAAGAAACCCAAAACTCTCATTGGCATGGAATGAGTACCTAAATATCAAAAATTAATATTTGTTGATTTTATTAATATTTCATGCAAATCTATGTTTTTTCCTCAATTTTAAACCGTAGGCACATGTTTCTTGAATACATTGTTTTCTTCAAAAAAAAATTCAAATCATTACAAGAACACTACATGTTGTATTGACATGTCATATGCTATTAAACACCACAAATTTTTGGTTGTTATCTAGTTTTTATCCATATAATTCACATTTTAAATTGTTAAAACAATACAAATTGACTTTCCATCATTATTATTAAACTACAACTCATATTGATGTGGTTTTAATTCTTACATTTCACAAAAAAAATTGTGACAAACCCTAATATCACATTTCATCTTGAGGTATGTTCAATTTTCCATATTTGGGATGGTTCCTTCAAGTTTCAAGATGTTTTATTTAGTTCTTGTGTCTTTTTAAAGGTAATATAGAATTTTATAGCTAAATAACTAGCTAGGCCACCCTATGGTCCAAGTCTTTTTATTGATGAATTGTACCAGTATTCCATGGGCATAGCCACCACACCAACTGAAACGTAACATCTTGTGTTTTTAGGAATTAATTTTCTCGAATGAATTTTAATTATTTAATATCTTTCTTTTCATGCTAAACTAATTTAAAATTTCATTGTATGATAAACCAAGAAAATATAGTTCTACATGAAACACTGAGTTTATGTTGAGGTACACACAAAACTGGGATTAAATGAAAACATGATATATTATTAAATAATTATTATATTTATCTATTAGTTGTTGGAATGACTGGTATGAAAACGGTTAAAAAATATATAAATAATTCATGTTTATAAAATTAATTCTTTGGTTACTAATTAATTATAAAATTAATATAAGAACTATTTTAAAATAAAGAAATTATTTTTCCAAATAAAATATTTTGCTATGAACAAACACATTCTATCTCAATAAATTAAACAAAAATCTATAAATGAATGATTATAATGAAATATATTAATAAAAGATTAAAATAAATATTTAGCATTTATTTTATGTGTTTTTAATGAAATATGTGAGAAGAAATATATTTTTTATACATAAACAGATGTATTTTTACAAAAGGTATTTTTACAACCTTTTAATGGTGCACTTATTTTAAAACAAATTATTTAAAATTTTATAAATTATATTCAAAAAAATAAAATGAATTTCTCAAATTGGAACATATACATTATCTTAGGTTGAAATTTTGTTATTTTTCTAAAAATATTCATTTTTTGTTGAATAGTGACAAATACTAAATTTTAATTAATTACTATACTTTCATTTAGTTTATTTTTAAAGTTAAATTATATTTTAAATAACTTTTATAGAATAATTGGTTAAATTTAACATCCATTAATCCAATTAAATCTAGTTTAATCAATTTAATATTAAAATTGAATATAAAAACTTTGTAATTTTTTTATCTTTTCCTCTTTAAAATCCATCTTTCTCGACATATTTATGAAATTAGTTTTAAATTAATTTCTACATATTTTATTATTTGAATTTATTAAAATGGATTCTATATTTGGAGTTAGAAAAATTTATAATTTATAATAAGTCCAAAATAATATTTTACCAAAATTATTAGTGATAAGAGTTAAAATTAATTACAAAAATTAAGGTAAAAATAAGATTACTTAGTGGTTAAACATTTAAAATAAGGTGTAAAAATGACTCAAAATTTTCCAAAACTCATTTTATGTTTATATTTAGACCTTACAATTTATAAGGTTTTAATTTGACCTTTATTCAGACACTTTTTACATATCAAAAATGATGGTGGAATTCCCTCTTTAAAAATTTTATAAGTTTTCCACACACCTACCTTATAAAAGGCCACCCATTCGACCCATATCTTGAAAACTCACAAGACCATTGCCTTGAGAACCCCCTATACCTATATTTTCCCAAACTCCATCCTCTAAACCAATAATCCTTATTTTGGGTATAAACCCAACTAATTAATTCCATTGTTGCAAACCAAAAAGTTATACCGGAATAAGTTACAACATTCATGAAAGAATGTTTTAGTTTTATTTATTTTTCAAAACCATTTAATTATTTTTTTTATAATGATTATATAAAAACATATATATCATTAATATACCTTTATTTTTTTTATTTCAATGTTACAACCTAAAATCACACAATCATTCATCAAATGAGCTATCAAATCATCATTAATGTGTACTTTAGACTACTACCATGCAAATTGATGTCATTAATTTTTCAATTAACGCCTCTTAAGGCTGGGAATAATGATTTAAATGTTATTATATATGATATATATGATATAAATTATTTATATATTATTATTAAATTATTATAATACACATACCTTCATGCTCTCTATTTTTTGGGAATGTGATAACGTTGTTTCGGTGTATGGTGGATTACCATCTCACAAAGCGATGTGATTCATTTATGCATTAAACGTAGTGTATTAAGGGTGGGTTTAATAAAAATATGTGATATATATAACATAAAATGATAATTTAATGATAATATATATATCATTTAATTTTCCTTCTTTTAAATGATAATAAAATGGAAACAACGTTCATGCATACGTACGTCCTACTATCTCCATGAACTATGTATTTCATCACTTCTTTATATCATTAATACATTATTATAAAATATATATATTGAATATATATATGATATTTAAATCGTTTTTATCATTATTAATATGATTAAAACATGATTTAATTAATAGTAACAAGAATAAAAGGTCAAAACATGTATGAAACACAAAGCATTTATTGCCAAAAACATTACATTAACATCGAATTATTGATAAACAAGTAATATAAATTCCGAATAAAATAATATATTCTATGATATATATGACTATGGTTATATTATAGATTTATTATGAACTTATATTTATTATAAAATAATCTTCAATGGGTACAATGGAAGTCAATACTTAAGTTAATGGATTTTCCTTTCCCATTTTACATTTGTTAGACACATGTTATAATCACTGCCTCTTTCTTCAATGTGGTGTATATACTAAACATTAGTGTAATTTATGATTATTATACTTCATATTTTTTTATTATGGTTTGTGAAAACACCTTGACATTCTACATGGAACAGATCCAGATAAGGATCTAGGGCAGTAAGCGTCACCATGTTTGGCCATTCTGATTTGGAAGTTCAAGAGGGTATGGATTTTACCATCGGTACCGATCCCATGCAATCCAATACAAGAGAGCTAGTCATGCTGTCATGATAAGGTTATGGATTTTTATAATGTTGTTACCGCTAAGGAGGGGTTGTTCCTGTAGTTTCTATCTGGGATGTCTGTCCTTTTATGTTTTAATTGGATGAAGTTGTTCTGGTTCACACTTAACCCTTTAAAGTGTCAATTGAAAATACCAAAAAATGGATTTTCAGTCATATCCATTTGTGGAAATATCTTAAATGGGGTTAAAGTTTCAATATTACTAAATTGGTAATGTCATTTTATCTCAAATTTCCTTCTTTGTGACACATGTTATGTTATACCCCTATATTATTTTAAGAAATATATATACCAACCATTTTACATTTTATATAAATAATATAGTTATTTAATTATGTTTTGATATTAATGAATTTATATTATTTTATGGTGATTATGATTCAATTTTACCAAATTGGTAATTGTTTATTGCAATAATATCATCATTTATTAGGCTTATTTATAATTATGCTTCCATTGATGAAAAAAAGACTTAAATTTTCTAATATTATACAATTATTTATCAAATAAATATTTACCCATATTTACCATTTATGATTTTTTTTAAAGGTAATATTCCTTCATTTTCTGATTAAGGGACTTCCGAATTCTTCTAACAGTATGAAATAAATCTTTATTTTCAGGTATAAATCATGTATAAAATTACTTTTCATCATTAACACCAAATTCATTAAATATTCCATTATACATTTCAAATTATTATTTCAAAAGGATAATGTTTCTCAAAATATTTTGGAAAGATTGGTATTTTATTTTTATTTTAAAATATGATCATTTCATAAATGTTTTATGTTTTTTATGATTTTCAAATATTCCTTCATAAGTTTTTGAGGTTATTTTTGAAGAAAATGATTTTCAATATTTTTACGTTTTAGAAGGTTATTTCAAAATAAAAAGTCTATTTTAAACAAAAATATTTTATATGTTATTTGAAATAAATATCCTTCTAATATTTCATCTATTTATGTTTCTTATGCTTAATTAGGGGATATAATACATGGATACAATTAATATTATTTTTCAAAATGGTTTATGCTTTGATTGAATGATGTTTTGAATGAAATTTCTCTTTCTATAGGTTATACCATGATATTATCCTTATGAAACCCATTTTTACCCTTCATTTTTCTTTTACGAAATGAATAAATGTTTATGAAACTTTTTTATTTTACATATCTTATGTTATGATTTAAAATTTATACTACCCATTTCATTTCATTTCATGGGTTATGATATGATAAATGTTTATGATCTTGAGTTAGAAATATGTATTATTTCATAATGTGATATTTGGGACCTATATCTCCCTCCAATTCATTGGTTTATGATTTATATATCTTGATATGGATAGGATAAGAAATAGGAGTGAACATGGTTTAGTAATATATCTTTATAATAGAAATTTAACATGGTTTGGTAATATAGGTCTAGAATGGGAAATGAACTTGGTTCAGCAATAGAGGGCTAGAACATGAAGTAATCCCAGTTTAGTAAAAACAATTGTCTTTTATATTTTTATTGGGAGTGAACTAAGACTATTATGTTGTTATACATCGACCTGATTACCTGTTCACAATGTTATGCAAGAACATGATTATATGTCCATAATGTTATGCATAAAACTGATCACATTCTCGCAATGTTATGCATCGAACTCTATTTCATGTCAATAATGTTATACATTGACCTGTATGCATGCCCATAAGTGTATGTGAGGGCCAAATTTCATTTTATTAGCATAATAAGTTAACATGTATCTAGTTATACTTGTTAACTCTATGATAATATAATATTTATTCAATATATATATGTTTTATGCGAAATTTGTACTCTCATATCTCATTATCTTTGATTTCCTTATGATTCTTGTCTTGTAAACTATAAATATTTATGCCATAATTCAGATTTATGATCTATGATAAGTTTGTTAAGAACTTCATGAGTTTTGTTCATTATCACATACCATTATGTTCATCTTATGGTTTCATATGATCATAGATTGATATATCTTATGTCTTCCCTTACTAAGAATCTGATGCCACCCTTACTTATGATTCCTTCAATATATAATGAATAGAAGTTTAGTTAAGGAATTCTTAAGAGTAGAACTATATGAGAATATCGTTATGGGAGATCTTCAATATATTTCCCAAAATTAAAAGACTATGTTCCATGATTTTGAATACACTAAACTATTACGGACATCGGTTGTGTAATTTTTTAATTTATTGAATATTCATATAAAATGACTCAATATCAATGTATTAAAATCCTAAGTCGTTATTGTTGGTATAAGAGGAAAGTTTTACATATCCTTAGAAACTAGGATTAGAAAACATAATTTATATCCCTAGGGATATTTTTAAAGATATTTATAGATATGTATATAAAGAAATGTTTAAGGATGATCCAAATATAATAAAATCTCCTGGAATTTCGGTAAAGTATATAGTGCACAATTTCTAATAAATACATCTTTTTATGGATACTACAAGTGTATATGGATTTGGAATTGATTTTCAAAAGGTTAACAACCCTGAAAACGACATATTAAGCTATACTTGATCGAAAACTCATGTAAAAAAATAAGCCTTATTACACACCTTGTCTGAATCTCCTGGGGTATACACTTTGGAAATTCAAAAAAACATTCTGAACAAACATGAATGGTTAAAATAGAATATTACCATGAATTATAAAGGATAAACTTAAAGTGTTGTTGAATTAAAAGAAGGTGTCATGATTTAGAAATCATGTAAGGTATTTATCATGATTATTATATTTTTAGCTATGATAAGTATTTATCACAATATGATTTCTGGTTTTAGTCAATGAGAGTAAGTATATGGATCTAGGTTAACATAGAATGTGATGAAAAATATTCAGATGATAAATAAAATGGGATGATCACTAGATTGAAGGACATTGTGTTCGTGCCTAATGAGTTTTAATGGAAAAAATTAACAAATTGTACCTTAATAAACTCTTAGACCCACCAAAGAATATAAAGAAATTGTTTTCTAAGAATTTGGGTAATAGAGACCATGGAGGAATGAATATTCAGTTTCCTTTATGTTAATAATGTGGAAAGAAACACCCAAGTGGATCCCTTAATGGAATAGGAAGATGTATTTACTGTATGAAAGAATTACATAAAGGAAGTAACTGAAAAAGGAAAATGAAAATTTCAATTAATGAAATGGATATGAATAATTACCTCCCTATGTTATCATCGACTATTGAATTCATTAAATTTATAAAGTATGGTCAATACGAAAATTTTTCTCATGAGTGGAAAGCTCGTAAAAAGAATATTCAAGGGGGTGCAAGTGTTGGTTATATCAAAAATGATGAATAGACTATGAATGAATTATGAGAGAAAATTAATATTAAGCAATAATATAATGAATACTAGTTAATGGGTTAAGTAAGAGATAGAATGATTTAATTATTAATGTATTTGAATTCAGTATTCATGCTATATTAATAATGGTATATATATATATATATTGTAGATGTTTTTCATTAAGTATTTACAAGAATATGATAAATGATACTTATGGAGAAGAAAATTAACATAATTGAAAGGTAATATTTTTTTGTAAAAACATGATTAAGGGATACAGACCCTTAATATTTTTTAGAAGCTGAAAAATGGTTCTTTGTTTAGATAAAGAGATTATTGATTTGGATTATGTAAATTGAATAATATCGATGACCTCGGAACTGAAAAATGATTTTTTGACATAGTAGTTTATGATATACCTGATAGAGTTTATAAAATTATTGGATATATTGAGTATATTGCATAATTTGTGGTTTTATTCAATGATTGAAGAAGAATACTAGTTTTCATTAATGGTATATGGTAATTATGGTTATTACCATGTTTGAATATGTTATATGGTAAAGGTATTCACCTATTGTCTATGTGAAAATATATATTTAATTTATGATATATAAGTGATAATTTTTAAGTTGATTTTGATAAATTTAGTCACATTATTTCTCAGGTTATGGATTTAAATATTTTGAAATAGGCGTAAGGATAACAATTTATGAAATATTTTACATTGAAATTTGACTTTTGGTTTGGATATTAAAGTATTATTTCTCCATTATAATATACATACATATTGGATAACTATTGATAAACATTTATTTATGATAAATAAATATAGAAGAGATGACTTCTCATTGTATCTATGGATCTTATGATATATTTGTGCTTCATGCATAACAAATCAACCTTTATATCATGGAGTAAGTGATTAATTATAAACTGATCAAGGCATAACCCAAGGGTGAGAATGTTCTTATGAAATAGAATGAAGTCAACTAATTATATCTTCTCATGGAAATTATTCAACATTAGGAAAATGATCTTGAAACAACAATTTTAACCTAGTACCTTCATTTTCAATTAATAAAATGGACCCTTAGATCATCCAATTTTTATAGTTTTGGAATTGTTAACTTTTTTTAGACCACCCAATTTATTTCGATCAATGTTCTCCATCACTCTCTATAATTATTTATGTTTTTCTTCCATTCCCAAATCTTTATTTTCTACTTGTGTTATCCTAAATGTAAAACTAGTTATTACTTACTTTGGGTAATAGTTATTTTTTCAAAAGTCCTTTTTAGGGGTTCTTTTTAATCATTTTCATAATGTGGGTCACAATTAAATTATCTTTCAAGTATTAAAACTTTAATGACGTATATGAATTTCATCAGTGAAATTCATTTTAAGGGGATAAAATGTAACACCCCAAGTGTTTATGAATTATTATTTTTGAATTAATTGAAATTATTCGATGGATTTAATTTCATTCTACACCACTTTAACAATTCATTATAATCAAAACTAAGATAAAAATATTCAATGTGGAACACTATGTTCAACTTGTAGTGCACAAAACACTGATTTAAAATGAAAATTTGATATAATATTAAAATATTATTATAGTTATCACCTAGGAATTGGAATAGTGGGTATAAACAGAATTAACCAAATTATGAAAATATGGTTTATTCAGGTTTATAAACTGAATTATTTTATATCCAATTAAATATAAATTAAATTAATAGGTATTTGAAAATAATGAAATTATTTTTCTGAAAAACTATTTCTCTATACACAAACACATGTTATCTCAATAAATTAAACAAAACACTTTTTATGAAGTATTTTAAAGAAATAATTATTATATATTTTATAAACTATGTAACATTCATCTTATGTGTTTTCTAGGTAATATATAAGAATAAACCCCACTTTTTCTCATAAAAAATTGTATTTTTCTCAAAAGTGGTTTTACCACCTTCAAATGGAACACTTATTCTAGTACTATTTTTTAAAAAATTTAAAAATTCAACATGAAAAAAAATAATTTGGAAATAATATAATCGAAATTTTATTAGGATTAATTTTTTCATTCTTTTTAAAATAATTATTTTTTAATGAATAGTGAAAATACTGTTTTTTAATTAAAAATATCATTTTTGTTTAATTTATTTATAACTTTAAATTTTATTTAAAATTAGTTTTAATGTACAATTTGTTCCATTATACATATATTAATCAAATTTATTTGATTTAAATAAATTTCATATTGATATTTAATATAACAATTTTGTAAACTTTTGACCGTATTCTCTTTAAAAACCCTATTTCTAGACACATCAATGGGATAAATTTTTAATTAATTTCTGTAATTTAGTGAATTAAATTTAGAAAAATGGATTCCATATTTATAATATGAAAACTTTATAATTTATAATAATTCCAAATTAATTTTTGACCAAAAATATTAGTGAAAATAGTAAATATTAATTACAATGATTAATCTAAAAACAAGATTACTTAGTGGTTAAACATAGAAAATCAGGTATAAAAATTATCCAATGCTTTCCCAAAACCCATTTTATGGACATTTTGGGAACTGTATTATTTAAGGATCGACATTTCACCATTTTTGACACTCGTTCCATATGGAAAACATAGGTTTAATTTCCTCTTTCAAAAAATTAAAAGTTTTCCACTCACTTTCCTTATAAGAGCCCAATCCCTCTCCCCCTATCTTTACACCTATAAATCCAATTGAATCATACAATAAATATCTAAATATATTTATAATATCCCTCCTATCAATATATAATCTTTATTTTCGAAATAAATACAATAAAAGAAGTTCTTTGGTTCAAACCAAAGGGAGATACCTAAAAAATATGTAACATTCATCAATGAATGTTTTTATTTTATTTCTTCCTCAAGCCCACTAGGTTATTTTTTTATCATGGTTGTATAATAAAATATGTATCTTACATATATTTAATAGTTTTGATGATATGTTTATGACCTAAAATCACAAAAACATCCATCCAATGGACTAGGAAGTCATACTTCATGTGTACGGAAGACTACCGTATCATGAACCATTACTGTTCATTTTTTCTTTTCCACCTCTTAAGGATGAGAATAATGATATTAACTCTATTTATATATAATATTTATGATATTTATCATGTATTTATGCTTCATGAATTATGATATAACTCTAAAATTTATGATTTTAATTTTTATGAATATTATATTGTTGTTCATTTTTACGGTGGACTACCGCCTCAAGAAGTGATGTGATTCATTCATGCTTTACATGGAATGTATTAAGAAATATATTAATATATATATATGTGATATTTATAACATAAAAAATCCATTTTAATATTAATATATATATATATAATTTAATTTTTTTTCCTTCAATACGATATGAAAATGGAAACATCATTCATGCATATGTAAGGCCTACCGTCTAGATTAATGGTCTATTTAATTTCTTATTTATATATTTCATATATTATAATAGATAAATATATTATGAAAATATCTGATATTTATATCATTTTAATCATTCTTTATAGGAATATATTATTATCTATGTAAGAGTACCAATAATAACAAGTCAAAACATGTTTAAAAAACCGAGCAGTTATTACCCCAAACATTACTTTAACCTTGAATTATTAATAAACGAGTAATATAAATTCATAATAAATTCATACACAGTATGATATAAGTATATTATTATGGTTATATTAAATTTTTATAATAAACATTTATTTATTATATAGGATGTTTTAATGAGTATAATGGAAGTAAAGATGCATGGTTAGTGATTTCCTTCTCACTTTTTAATTCTATGAGACACATTCTATATTCACTACCTATTTATTCTATATGGTATTTATGAAGACCATGAAAATACATTATGATTTTTCTTGTTAATATTTTTCTTATTTTCATCTCCATTTTTGTTTCACTGTTTTAGGGCGATATGGTTTCAACATTACCAAATTGGTAAGGGAATTTTTTCTCAATTTACCTTCTTTGAGAAAAATGTTATGCTATGCACCTATATTTTTTTATGTGGTGTATATACTAACCCTTTTACATTTTATGTCATGGGTATCATTATTTTGATGATATTTTAAGCTTCATTTAGTGTTATTACTTCATGGGGACTATGATTAAAAGTTACCAAAGTGATAAGAGTTTATTGTTATAATCTCCTCGTTTATGAGGAATGATTATGATTATGCTTCCATTGATGAAATGTTATGATCCATATCTTAATAATTATCATGAGTTATACTCTCAAATTTTTATTCATTATATATTCATATAAAGATACAATTTTTCTTGTATTTGGTACATATGATACTTCGTTTTTTTAGAAAATTCAATTTTATTTCTATCTTCGGTCAGAAATAGGTTTTCTCCAAAAGACCATGTTTTATAAAAATATTTTCAAAAATGTTATATTATTATCATATAATTTTTAGAATACATTTTTACCCATTTTTTTATCTTTTTTAAAAATAATCATATTATCATTGTATAATAAAGGATATTTTTACTTCTATGAATAATATGAAAGGAATATTTATTTTTATGTATAAGTCATTTATGGAATTCCCTGACATTATGACCACTCCAATAATTGAAGATTCAATTATTCATGTAAAATAATATTTTAAAAGGGAAAATTTTTTATTAAATATTTTTTAAATATATATTTTTAAATTGATTTCCAAAAAATAGTATTTTATAAATGTTTAGTGTTTTGTATTATTTTAAAATATTATTTTATAAGTTATCATGGTTATTTTCAAAGAAAATGATTTTTGAAATTTTTTATGTTTTAAAAATTGGTTTTAAAATGGAAAATATATTTTACCAAAGGAATGTTTTAAATGATATTTCAAAATTATTTTCTATCTAATATTTTATTTGTTGATGTAACATATACCTTAATGATTATATAATAAAAAGAAACCATTCATATTGATTTCATGAATGGTATATGTGTTGATTGAATGATGTTTATGAAACCTAATTCACATTCCATGGGATATACCATGAGATGATCCTTATGAAACCCACTTCATTTTCTATAGTTTATTATTTTATTAGATTATTAAATGTTTATGAATCCTATTTATTTTCCATAGGTTATGTAATGATGAAATGTTTATTATACCAATTTAATTTCATCGGTTAGGATATGATGAAAGTTTATGATCATGTAGAGAACATATGTATGATTTTTGTATGTGATGGGTGGGACCTATATCTCTCTCGAATGAATTGGTAAAATATTTATATATCATGCTATAGACAGTACTAGAATGGGGATTGAACTTAGTTTAGTAATATAAGGCTGGAGGAGGAAATAAACTTGGTTCAGTAATATAAGGTTAAAATAGGAAGTTAACCCAGTTTAATAAACGTCTTTATCCTCAATGATGATCTTAGGATTGAAATTTTGTTACTATGATGTTATATATAACACACAAAGATTTTATGTTATGTCACTTTTTAAATAAATTCAATTTCTTTTATAAGATACATTGTACACTTCACAAAGATTAATCAAACAATGATATACTATTATATTATTATTTAAAATGAAGTCTTCTCCAATGCATTAAATTAGTAGTTATGAATTAGATTAACTAAATTATTATAATATATTTTTGAATTCATTTTTTTTCTAATTAATTAGAAATAAATATATAAAACCAATTTAATATAAATAAAATGTCTTTAAAATGACTATTTAAATGCACAGAAGTGTATTTTTTCCAAATAAAATAATCAAATCAAACTTTCTAGATTATATTAATGATATATAAATTTATATATTTTAAATATTATTTTTATCATTAATCCTATATGTTTTCTATACATTATTTAATAACAAATCATGTTTTTGGTATAAAAGATGTATTTTATTAAAAACGTTATCTTATTGGATTTTAAGGGAGCACTAATTTTCAATATCATTTTGACACTTTTTTAAATTATATTTTAAAAAATAAATATCTTCTTTTAGATGGTAATATGAAAATTTATTTTGGTTGAATTTTTTTATTTTTCTAATAAGATTATTCTTTTTATAAATAGTGATAAAATGTTACATTTTAATTGAAAACAAATTTTTTTTATAAATAGTTTATAGTGTTAAATTATATTTTTAATTTCTTTCAAGAATAATAAGATAAATTTTAATAATTTAATATAATTTAGGTCAATAGGATCAATTTTATCATGATTAAGGATATAAAAACATTTCAATCTATTGAATGCTTTAACTTTAAAAACATGTTTGTTATTCCTTCAACAAGATTAATTATAAATTAATTTTTTCCTCTTATATGTTTTAAATTTTTAAAAATTAATTCCATATTTTGAGTCATAATTTCTAAAATTATTAATTAGGTCCCTTTTATTTTTGGACAAAATATGAATAATAAATGTTGGTAATTTCTATTACTATATTTATGGGTAAATCAAGTAATTAAGGGTAAAAATAAAATTATAAAATTACTATACAACTTGTACTAATTTTATTTTATGTGTTACTGGAAACCAAAATCATCTTTTTTGTCAGTTTTTTGTGCTTTTTAAGTGACTTTTATGACATTAATCTATTTAATGTGTTTTATTCAAAGAAAAGTCAATATTATTCATACTTTTGTTTTTGACAAGTTAAATATTTTTAATATGTGGTATATATTGGATCTGTTCGACTATAAATAATATTATTAAATATAAAATTTTTATCTTAAGGATGATAATTTATTTTTAATTTTTAGGTAATAAATAATTAAATTAATGTCTTGCACAATGATAATGCAATAATTGTTTAATCAATGGACATATCAAATAAATGTTATTAAATATATCCTAATGAATATAATATTCATAATTAATGTTACAAAAAATTATATATGGTCTCGATATATTAGGGATTTATTAAATTTTTTGTTGAAGTTATATTTTTAATTCATATTTTTTAGAAGTCATGTAATGAATAGTGGAAATAATTGACATTAATGGTATTTTTGATTAAATAATATCTTATTAAATGGAAAAAGATTCTTACAAATATAACATTCAGACAAATAATTTTTATAAGGTTTAAAATTAATCCATGACTCATTTATAGTTCATTTGGAAATTAGAGTAACTATATTAACCCTTAATGACTAAAAATGAGGTTTCCACAGAAAGAGTTCAAGTGTTTAACTAAGGGTTAAAACAAAAATGATAAGGATAATAAGATGTGATAAACTTGTATAAAAATTAATTTTCTAGAGTTTTTAGACATTTACACATATTATCTTTCATATTACTCACTTTGGATTCAATTTTAGTTAAAAAATAACATATATTAATATAATATTCTGAGAGTTTCCAAAATTTCCCCTTACGTCAATTATAAAAGGGAACCTCTTCCCTCACTTTCTCACACATCATTAATCCTTATATATCATCCAAAACCAACCCAAATTATATCACAAATTGATCCCATCATCATATAATCCACCATTTGGTCATAAATCCAACAAAATAAGTTCTTTTTTTTAAATCAAAAGAAGATAACCAAAGAAGAGGTTACTTTCATCGATGAACAATTTTATTTTATTTATTCCTTAAACCATTTAATAATTTTTTAAATTTACTGTTTATATAATAACATTAGTATTATAAATATTTTGATATTTTTTATATTATGGGTTATAACTTAACTCACACACACTTCAATCCAGTGGGATATGCAATCATTGTCAGTGTGTACGACGGACTACCGCCTCATGAACTGATATCATTTGTTCTTCCATTAAGACCTTTAAATATGGGAAATAATGATGAATTCATAGTTTTTGTATGATATATATTATATTTATAATGTATTTATACTGTTTTAATTCTTATATATCTCATACTTTCATGCATTCTATTTTTTAGTATTACGATAACTGCCTTTCTGGACAAGTGGACAAACGCCTCTTCAAAACAATGTGATTCATTCACACTATATATGGAATTTATTAAAGATAATTTTGATGAAAATAAGTTACATATATTCAATAAATATTATACTATAATTATAATATACATCATTTACTTTTTATTCTTTTAATATGGAAAATAAATGGATGTAATATTCATGTTTACGTACGACCTACCGTCTCCATGAACGATACATTTCATTTATTATGTCAAATATTTATGGGTTATTAGAAATATATATATATATATATATAATGAATATATTTGATATTTAAATATTTTTTTACATTCATTATAATATGAAATCTTGATCTAATTAATTTTAACAACATGCAACAAGTCAGATCATACACAAAAAACAAGGAAATTAACACCTAAGATAGTGAAAATAGTAAAAGGTTATTTACAAAAGGTTCATAAAATAATAAAATAATATCATATATGATATAATAAATATAAATAATTCACTGATATATATTAATAAATTTCTCTAAATCATTATACATGAGGTTAAATAATGTATAAAAAAGTAAGTGTGAGGTAAGGAAATTTTGTTCCACTTTTATTTCTAGGGGAAACATACCATATACACTAATTGTTTATTTTGTGTCGTGTATATACCGAACATGAATGTATTTTATGAGTATTAGTCCAAATATTATGGTGTTTTTATATCAATATAATTTTATTTCTTTCATGGGGTATATGATTCTACTGATTATAAAGTGGAAAAAGATTTTTGTCTTACATTAATTTCTATGAGACACATGCCATATAACCAACTTTTTTATGTTTTTTGGTTTATAAACTTCCCATGAATGTATTTTTTGAGTATTATTCTTAATATTATGGTATTTTCATATACATATAATTTATTTTATTTTATGGTGCATGCAATTCTACCAATAATAAAGTGGTAAGTAATTTTTGTCTCACTTTTATTTTTGTGGGACACATTCATTATACGCTACTTGTTTATTTTGTGTGGTGTATTTACTTCCCATGAATTAATTCTAAGAGTATTATTATGAATAATACATAATTTTTTATCCATATAATTCTATTTATTTCATAGTTCATATTATTATACTGATTATAAAGTGGTAAGGGTTGTTTCACAGTCTCACCATTATCTAGTATTTTTTTGTTTAAGTCTCCAATGGAGAATAATTATATTCCATAATAGTATTTTATACAAATGTTTGAAAATTGTTTCTACTATTAAAGAATTATTCGTTAATATCATTATTTCCATTATTTACTTTCTAAAAAATTCATTAAAATAAATATTCCTATCTTTTTCCCAAAAATGTACTTTATGTATTTTCTTAAAAAATTAAAAAGAATTACTTTCTAAATCATACGGCATGAAAAAAAATTCCTTCCATCATGACACCCTAATGCTTTGAAGAATCCTTTAATATTTTACAAGGTTCAATTCAAAGAAAATATTTTTTTTAAATCTATAACCTTCTAAATAAATGATTACAAAGTGGTAAGGATTATCTCTTATCACTTTTACTTCTATGATATATAAGACTAATGCACCAAATATTTATTATGCATGGTACATATATACTAACCTATAATATATATCATCATAAATATCATTTTCTTTATTGGGTAAAATGTTTAACTTTTTATGGGACACATTAATTTAATTTTTTTTAAAATTAACAATTCGATATATGAAGAATGATTTATACTTGTACAACATGATTTGAGGACCATTTAATGTTAGCCCTTAGATGAATTAGTAGTATCATGAGATGAATCTGTTGGCCAAATCAGATGGGTTTCTAGCCATCATGCTAAACCTTTTTATGAAAGGTCATGAGAGTAAAGGTACCATGTTCCTAAGAAGCACAACGTCCAAAAATTAAGAATTTTCTCAATAGATAATTCTATTATTATTATTATTAATGAGATAATTTACATGAATATATATATTTGGATTCATTTCATTATCAATATATTTATTAAATGGAATCTGTTTCAGTTAATTACTTTTCTATAATGGTTATTCTTTATCTTGTTTTTTAAATGTAATGTTTCCTAGTTATTTACCTTTCCATGTTTATTCATTCTCATTAACTCATTAGTACTTCCACATTAACTACCCTTACTGATCATTGAATATCACACTTATTGAATTTCATTCCTTGAAAATTGATAAAAGTATTAATAAATATATTAAAATATATTCTAGATGGAATAAATTTATCTTTAAAAGAAAAAATTATGTTGTAATTAGTGTATACATTTGTAACATAAGACATGTGTTTGTATTTTTGTTCCAATAAAATTAAATTAATAGGTCATTCAGAATTCATTTCCTTATAATCATGATAATTTAAATGTATTAGACACCAGTTCTGGGATTTCTAGGGTCGAATCACTACATTATTTTTGAACCTAAATACATATTCCCCGTGTTATATTTGAACCCGATTAAATGTTCAATATGTTTTGTGTGAGCCTGATCACATGGTCATAATGTTTTGCATGTACCTATCTTTCATTTCTATAATGTTATTTTTTTCCCTAGTTTCATGTCCATAATTTTATATGAGGGCCTATTTCTAGGTCCTTAACTTAATTTTTGAAACTGGTTCAATTTATACATGTTCACAATGTCATAAGCTGATATGTATGCCACCAATATATATTCTATGCAAATTTTATGATATCATTTTTCATGATATTTGATTCCATTATGATTCATGTCTTATAGACTTCAAATATTCATGTCAAGACTTATATTTATGATCTATTAAAGGTTAGGTATGAACTTTTTAAGCTTCTTGAATTATCTCATACCATTACGCATTATTATGCTTTCATATGATCATAGATTTATATCACTTATGTGTACATTTAATGAGTATCTAATATCACCCTTTATTATGTATACATCACCAAGTTATGAATAAAAGGTTTATGTATGGTATACCTAAGAGGTGTACAATGTGATAAAATCCTTATAGGGGATATTAAAGATATTTCACCCAATTAGAATATTATGTTCCAAGTTTACTAAGGTATTAAACTATTATAGTCCTTAGGAATGTAATTTTTTAATGTATTTAATATTCATATAAAAATATTCAATATCTATGTATGAAATTCCTAGGTCACTATATTCATGGTGTGGTCCCAATCGAGGTATGTTGGTGTACTTCTTATATATCACAACTAACAATGTCGCATGACAGTGACCAAGGTTTAAAAGCTATATAGTGTTTGTAGGCATGCCAAGCCATTTAGTGTGGTGTAATAGAGACCACCAAGGGAATTTTTAACATCCACCAAATTGTGGTTCCATCTATTTCAGAAATTCCAATGGCTAAAAGTCCACATATTTTTGAGTAACCCAACGTTTTAGGAAACTCATAGGATATTAACGAGGAGTATTTTAATGGTTATTTTAGATCGTAATATTCACTATTAATCCTTTCTTATTCATTATAATTATATGTTTCTAAATTATATTATTTTTGGGATGTCATTTAGGCTTCCATTTTTCATTTAAGAGACTACCTTGGGTGATTTGATTCTTATTTACATTAACAACCCATATACTCTTGATCCAATATGTGTTTGGTTCATGGATTCTAAATATTAATAGGTTGGTTGAAAATCTCAGGTTGTATAAGGTATGTTATCTTTTATCTTTTCTACTAAGCTTATGCTTATGGAAACAAGATTCTATGATCGAAAAATTGATTTTAGGCACCCTCAATCTTTTGTTTGTATTCCCTTTCCTTTTGTTGTATGGATCTTTTTGTTGTTGTGTGAACCCAAGTATGAGTTATGTGGTTATTTCCCTTTTCTTTATTTGATTAATCACACATCATTTGGTTCTATAACTTTTTTTTAAATGAATATTGGCATGATCTTTGGTTTTTTTCCTTTTTCTAGTAATACAAATGTGTTTTAAAAACACTATTTAATGGTTTATGATATTTTTTTAAATAATTATATTTAATGGAAATGTGTTATTTGGAAATAGTTTAATGAAATGTTATAATCCCTTTGAGACATTTTTAACTACACAGTTTATAGGAGCCTTGGGTGCCTACGAGGTGGTTTCATTATTGATACTTCTTTCAGTTTCCATAGGGGTTTCACTCATGCAGTGTTCCTCTATTCCAAAGGCTCTATTTTTATAGAGTCTTATTTGTATGAAACAATTGGATGTTATTCTATTGGGTGTTCCTCTATTCTCTAGGCCCTATTTTTATATGGACTTGTTCATTGTCCACTAGGTCTTGACTAGACTATAGATATATAAGAGACCAATCTATCTCAGACATATGTTATTCTAGGGTTGATCTCCATTGTGATTTCATCAATTTGGATTTTCTTTTCTTGGCCTTGATATTAAAAATTATAAATTATTTGATAAAAGGTTTATATGAAAATGTAATTTAACTTATGTTATATGACATCTTCTTTAGAAATGTATAAATAGGATCCATTTATATAAATTTGAACACTATTTTATAATTCCATGTATTCATATATTAAGAATATTTGTAGTTTTTGATAGAAAAATTCCATGTAACACTTGTTTTAGTTCTGGGACACGTACCTTGGTTTTTGATAGTTTCTTTAGATGTATCCCTATAGTTATTGGTTTATAGTTATAGAATATTTCCTCCATCATTGTATTTATCCTCTATATATTCCATGTTATTCCTTTTTGGGTTGGTAAAGTCATTATTTCTAGATGTTTATGGATGCAGGAGTACTAGTTGTAAGCTTATGGGGATTGATAATTCCCTTTAATATTTGTTGTGGATCAATTCATGGTATAGTTAATGGGTTGTCTAGGCCGAGTCATAAAAATTTGGTATCATAGTGTGGTTTATCCTCGGTTACTCTTATCTTGGGAAGTTGGTAGATATAAGATAGTATTTTCTAGGACTTAATGGGTATGTTAAAAGTTTTTTTATGTCTAGATATCATCTTAACGATCCTCAATCCACAAAGATGTATTGTATTGTGTGTCCCCTATATTAGGTTTTTGACCTAGATATTAGTTCTCTATTATGTTATATTGAGTCTAAACTTATATGGTTTCATTGTATGATTTAATAATTATATATTTGGTATATAGATTCATTCCCTAAGATATCTTCCAAATATTCCATAGGATAGTGTTGTAAGAAAAGACCCGGGAATCCACTAATTTATCTAAATATAATTGAGAATATCATGTAATGTCATGGATCTGAATGTTCTTCCTATTGGGAACCAAGAAAAAGAGTTGAATCCAAGATATTGAAGAGAAATTTATATATCTTAATACTTTCTTCACTAGAATCCCATATCTTTTAAGGATACAATTGTACCTGAGGAGGCGGATGACTATCTGGAACAAATAATCGGGTCATTGACTTCTTGGAGACACATAAATCATTCAAGGTGATGTTTGTGATATTTAATCTCTTTGTTCCTATAAATAGATTTACGGACTCTATGGTTTTGTAAAATTAAATCTTATTTGTGTTTCTCCTTACACCTAGTGGAAATTTTAATAGTGCACATGGGATAAAGAGGAAGTGGATTGAGGTGGTAGAGGTGAATTTTAGAAAAGAGAACTTTCTACTCAATTTTAGTGGATATCATTTTACAATTAAACTACTACTAGTGTTGTAAGGTTTTGACACACCTTATGATAATTCCATATACTCCAAATACCTCCAATGTATCTGATCACCGAGGAAATCTATATATATTCTTTAAAGATCTATTTATTCCACAATATGATCATGGATTGTCATCTCTAATGGGAATTGTAGTAGAGAAAAAATGTTTTAAGTCAATAGTTCTCATTCCATATGACTATAGAGTGAAAAATTATCACATAGTGGGGGGGTTGTCTATGGAAGTTGATACATGTCAAGCAGTTATGAGAGGAATTATTTTTGTTACATCTTTTATAGAAACATCATTATCTGATAATAGTTCCCTACATTATTTTATATCTACATATTTTGTAGATATTTTAAAATCCAAATGAAGATTATATATAATGTTTTATAGATTGAAGATTCCTCTTAGAAAGAAGAAGGATAAAGGGTATCATTATTCATCATCTTCTATTTTGATAGTCATTGTACTACAAGTTTTTTTTATTATATCGTTTCATCGTAGGTGGCTCCAGTGCTCTTTTCTAAGAAGAGTAATGTTTATATTCATCTCTATATATATTATGAGAATCTGAATTGGGTAACATTTTAGAAAAAATATTATTTACCCCATTTATATTACCTAATTGATTAGTTTTAGTGAGAAATTTTGGTTTTGAAAATCTCATCAGATCAGAGTTAAGGAGTTGGATGTCCCGAAGATTGCATTCAAGCGACGTTATGGACACTATAAATATCTTTTGATTTAATTTGGTCTAAATAATACTCATTTAATATTTATGTATTTTATGAACTAGTTATTAAATTAGTATCTCGATACCTTTTTTTTGTATTTGTGGATGGAATCCTGTTAAAATCTAGAATTGAGTAGGAGCTTCAGTACCATATTAATAATATATTTGGAATCTTTATATGTCATAGTATTTATAAGAAATTTTAAAATATAATTTCTATAAATGAGGGTAAAATTTATGAGGTTTTGTGTTTTTAGACCATGGCACATCAGTCAACCCCTAAAAGGTGAACGTTGTTTTATCATGGGAAGAACTATAGAACATATTTATAATACCTCCCTTCATAGTCCTAGTGGGGAATTATCAATGGTTCATAAAATACTTCTCAAAGATAACATAAAAATAAATTTCTCTTACAAATAATGGAGTTATATTTTTATAGTATTATAAGTGTAAATCTTAATTTTATGAGTTCAAATAGTGTCAAAAAATAGTTCATATTTTGATCTCTTATAAACCTCGTAACGGATATGTGGTTTATTATGATACTACTTGTGATAGCCTAGGATGTCTTCTTATGTTGGATGATCATGTTGTGCAATAGTGTTCTAGTTAGATTCCACCACATGATAAGAACTATACCACTCCTAACTTATATCTTCTCTTTGATATGAATATGGTCAAGAAATCTTGGAAATGAAAAAGGAGTTGAATATTATGTGGGTTTTTACACAATTACATCTGGGTGTGTAGGAGTAGGATTTAGATATTATTATGACCTATGTTGAATTTTTCATCATTTATCCTTAAGCAAATTCTATGGGAACGGTAGTAGGATGATGACTTTAATGTAACCATGGAATCCTTATATATTGGAGGGACCAATCCGGACAAGTCTCTCACCTATAAGGTAATTCCTCTCTTTGAGAATAGGCTCATCATCCTAGTATATTTCAAAAAAAATAGTGATGCATGATTTTCAATGTTCATTATAGATCATTCATCTTATAAATAAGATGAAATATTATGAAGGGAGATGAAATTTTTGGTGGATGAGTATGAAACATGATATCACTGATTATGTTTCTTGCTGGTAGAGAAACCTATAGATTAATTTATAATACCTAAAGCCTTTTGGTTTTCTTCTACTTATTATTCTGATGATTTGGATATTGGATGAGGTATTTATGGACTTCATTGTTTGATTTCCATAGACTCCCTAAATAGATATTTTTATCTTGTTTGTGATTGATTCGTTGAAAAAATCCTTTCATTTTATTCTAATTAGGGACACCACCAAGGTTGAAGATTTAGGTAATCTATAAATGCAGGAAATTATGAGGTTTCATGGGATTACTTCTACCATTTTCTCTCAAAGGGTTTATAGGTTTACTTAATGGTTCATGAAATGACATTAAGACGAAATAGATACTCATGTCAAGTTGAGTAGAACTCATCATCCAAAAATATATGTTCGTATAGATCATGGTTTTCAGATTATTGAGGGTGTTATTTATACATGGGTATTAGATTTTAGAAGATTTTCGGATAACCATCTGTAACTAGTTTAGTTTTTTTATAAAAATAACCACTATTCTTTTATCAAAATGGATCCTTTTGAATATTTTCATGGTTTTTTATACAAGTCGCCTATTTTTTGGTCAAATTTTGATGGATTCTCTCTAATGGGATTCAATATCATTTATGAGACATCAATGAGTATTCGGGATATAAATTGGTGACTGGTTATAGCACAGATTTGGTTGAAATATTATACGGATTTTTAATGAAATATTTGGATTTCTCTATTCATCGCTTGGTCTTCTTGAAGGTTTCCCCTCAATTTGGCCACTAATGGGTAGGGAGTCAGGGGAAGTCACCACCAAGATATTTTGGGGCATTCAAGATCACTTATAATATTGGATAGGTGGCTTATCATTTGGTTTCACTAGATTAATTGACATGTATTTATGACTTTTTCCATATATCTAATCTCAAGAAGTATATTCTTGAGCCCTCAAATGTTTTGAATTTTGAGGTTTTGGTTCCATATCCTAATCCATTAGTGGTTAGAGAGATATTAAACATTGTTATATCTTAGTTGAAATTTCTATATGGGAGTTTAATTTCATTTTTTAATGTATTATGGTATCATATATCCTATTTTTAGGAAACTCTTGAGTAAGAATCATCGATAAAGGATCAATGTCCTTATCTCTTTTTGGATTTTCCTTCTTCCGCGTGACATTATTAGGATAGAAAGTGCTATGTGGGGGAGGTTTTAACATCCCATATTGAGGTATGTCATATTTTTTATCTTTGATATGGTTCTTTCTGGGTTTGAGTTATATTGGTTAGAGTTGGTGGGTTTAAAAAGGGTGTTTGAAATTTCTCAGTTCAAAATGTGTTTGACCAAAATATGGTGAAATTTGTTTTTATCCTAGGTAGTGTCTTTATTTCATAGGTAGAACGACCAAAACTATTGTAAGGCATCATCAATGGCATGGAATATCAATGGTATTGTTATAGACCCCAGCAAATAAGGCCTCACCACCCCATTGGGATGGTCATTGATATATACAAAACATTCATAGTTTTACATCTACATTGTGTTGGTGGGAATTTTTGGACCTGGGGTGTAGTGAAATTGAGACGACCTTAGATGTGGTGAATATCCACCCCACTAGGGTGTCACCTATTTTGGGAATTCAAATAGATGAATGTGAAACCCATTTTTGTGGAATCGATTCATATTTTTCATAGAAACAAGGAGTAAATTTATGAGTGTTTCAAAGTATCTTGGACATATATTTATCTTCTATTAAGTGATTCCTTATTCCTTTCCATTATAGTGTTTGCAATTTGATGATTTATGGAAAGTCATTGGAATATGTTCTATATTTACGGTACTACCTTAGTTGATTATTTTTCTCTTAAATTTAAGGATTCCAACTTGGTTGATCCATTTTTTTGGTTCCTAGGGAATTGATCATGTTTTCTTGGGGAATGATCTCATGTTATATGAAGTATGCGATATTTTATATTCTTTATCAACCTTGTACTTAGGGAAACATTATTCAAAAATTTTAGATTTGATGTCTATGTATTCCATTAACAACCTTGTGTCTTATCTTTTTTCAGAGGTGTAGATGTCATTTTTATTGCCATGAAAATCCAAGTTTGAGGTAAGTGGTTCAATATCTATCATTTTTTTATGGTGAACCACACATGATATGGTTTTCAACCATGTTTTGTAAATAATTATTAGTATGTTTTTTAATATTCTTGATATGTGATCGTTATTAGTTATTTATAAGATATGGTTGTTGCCATTATTTTAGTAAAAAAATATGTTTTTCAAGAACCATGAAATTTTGTATAGAATTGGGTTTCAAATAATGATTTTGATGAAAATGGGTTGTTTGGAAACATTTTTATAAAAAAGCTATGATTCTCTTGAAATTATTTTGCATACACTGTACATGGGATCCTTGGGTACCTAGGTGGGTTTTTTAGTATTAATACTTATCCATATTTCCATAATGAGTTCACTCCTAGGGATTTCTTCTATTCTGTAAGCCTTTTGTCCAAATTAATTTTTTCTATGACACCATAGGGGTTCATCCATGGGTTTATTCCATTATTCACTAGGCCCTATTATTTTAGGGCATTTTTAGTGTGTGAGAATTCTTGGTTTAATTATTGTGATAAAATATAGATAATTATTTATAACTATTTTATCCTTAGGGTGATCTCCATTGTGCATTTCTCTATTAATATGTTCTTTTGTTGTGCACTAGATAATAAAAATGATGAATGATTTGAGAAATGGTTTATCAAAAAATTTGATTTATCATGTTCTATGTGGAATCTTACATATAACACTAAAAGGGGGAAATTTTTCTAAGATTCGTTTGATATAAATTTGAACTAAATTCATTCCATGTTTTTCTTATATTGATCAGATTGTGATTATTTGATAGTGACTTATTTTGGAACAAATGGGAAATATCTGACTGAGTATGTTTTTATCACACTCTACACACTCCCTTAGGGGTGTAGACATTATTTTTTCTAATGTAGGAAATGAAATGGTTGTACAGTGAGGCAGTGAGGTTTCTTATCAACTGGGCCTTGGTAGATGGTGGCGAGATAGTGGGATGTTGCCAAAATATCACAAAGAGTAGTTATCGACGGTTTTGGTTTACATTGGGTTTTTTATTAGAATTGTACCTTGGTTTTTTATTTTGGATTTAGTATTACTACTACCATCATTGGTCTATAGTTATGGCATATTTCAATTTCCTCTACTTTTCTCGCCATATATGTTTTGTTATGCATTTAATGGTTGGGTGAGTCATTCCATATTGTTGTTGTTGGATGCATGGGTGTTAGTCGTCAACCTGGGGTGATTATAAAGGCCCTTTACATTTTCTCATAGACAAGTTGTTAGCCTATTTGTTGGTTTGTCTTGGACGGGTCATGGCACTAAATATTTTATTCCAATTTCAGGTTGTTGGCTCTATTTGGACCCCTAAATTAATATTTTTAAAGTGTTTAATATATTTAGAAAAATATTTTTCAATCATTATGAGAACAATGCCTGAAATATTGATATATCATCTACTAATATATATCACAATTAATTCAATAATTATTTTATAATGATTTCATGTAAATTTGTGGTCATTTTCAAGATTTTGACTGTTATATGAGCATTCTTTATTCTTTATAAGTAACTTATTTTTGTTATCCCTAAAAAAACTATAACTCATATTGATGTGATGTTGGTTCGTCCATTTCGTAAATTAATCTTTAGTCATTGTACTAATGTTTCAAACTAATATAAGGTCATCTATTCAATTTGGAACCTTATGTGCATACTTTTTAAGACATTAATAAATTTAAAATTTATTTTTCACTATATTTTGAGTAAAAAAGTTTTCCTATGGACATACCATTTACTCTTACTTGTCAAAAATAATTTTCTAGTCATTTTCCTATAATTTTACATCAATTTGTAGTAATTTTCTATGTATTGACAACTACACACATGTTTTAGAGTTTTAAAACACCAAAAATGTGTTTTAAGCCATCCTACGAAACACACACATACAAATGACCTAGAGCCTATTATGACATTTAAAAATTTATAATGTGGTGTTTTCTTTAATATATCATTATAATCATGGATCGTTTACTTGGATTATACTCTTAGACAACTACTTTAGAAGACTTTAATACCCTTATAAAAATATTTTCACTAATTCATAGCACATTTTAAGTTAGATTGATGTTTCTTCAACTAATACATATCACAAAATAATTTAAATATTGTTTTCCTATGATTCAACAACAGTTTATTGTTATTCTATGGGGTTTTACCATTACATTCATGTTTTAGAGTTTTAAAAAACTAAAAATATGTTCTCAATCATTCAAAAAAAATCATAAATTGAATTGACTTGTAGTCAATACCTAAATTTAAAAAATTAATATTTTGTTATTTTCTTAAGACTTCACACAAATATGAGTTATTTTTCATGGTTTAAACCATTAGAATCAAGTTTTGTAAAACATTAATATCCTTAAAACTACTTTTTCACACATTTTGAGCGCACTGTAAATCGTATTTATGTTTTTTCTAATCGTGCACATCACAAAAATCTAAATGATTTTTCCTATGATTTCACATAATTTCATGGTTTTGTTATTGTTTTTTACTATTAAATTCATTTTTTATAGATTTAAAACACTAAAATTAAAATTTTCAGTTATCTTAAGTAAACCACAACTCTGATTGATGTGGTGTCCACTCCTTCATTTTAAAAATAACATTTTAGCCATTTTACAGGTATTTCATTACAATTAGAAATTGTTTTTAGTTTTAAACCGTAGAAAAACTTTTTAAAATACTTTAATATCATTAGAACTTATCATTATCTTATTCCTAGTGCACAACACATCAGATTGGTTTTTTTTCTACTCATACACACAAAAAACACTTCAGCGATCATTTTCTTATAATATCATATTAATTCATGTCCATTTTATAAATTTTTACCATTAAACATGTATTTTAAAAATTTAAAAAACTAAAAATATATTTTTGTTCATCCCAAGTAAATCATAACATATTGTTACATGACAACTATTTATATATTTTACAAATTAATCTATAGTCATTTTCCTAGTATTTTATAGTAATTTGAGATCATATGTTTAGTTATAACTATGACATTATAGTGAGAGATGCGTTTTTTATATTACCACTTTTGAAATAGAAAATGAATTTTAATTTTGAATTAATATGAAATTTAAAATAATAAAATGTTTTTTAATGTACCTCATGTATAGAGTGTAACCCCATACTGATCAACGATTGACTCAAGAAAAAGACACCTAACTAATCCAGATCCAACAACATATATGTATATTATATATTACCATAATATTAAAAAAAATATTGGAGTAAGTATAATTTATTTTAATTTTTAACTATGAATCTGGGATATATACACCATCAATTAGATGTTATGTTTTATCCTCATCTATACATTCTGTTGTTAATAATAAGCTCTCCTCATACCTTTCCTGAAGCTTCTAAATCTGATTATCTATATTGTGCTTCATAATATTCACTATATCATCTTCCTCAACATGTGTGCACACCCCCACATCTCTTTATTCACTCTTGAACTTTTCTCTAAAAATCACACATTATGGGAAACATGTGCCATATGTAAGTAAGAAACGATGACAATCACACCCTATGACACAATGGAATATCCCATATCGGCATTAATTGATATATATTTGCTCCCCTAGAAGTTGTGATACCTAATCATCAAAATGATTTTGTTAATATTGATAATGAGTTAATGGAAAAAATTAAATTTTACATATAATATAAAAAAATGTAAAAAATAATTTTCATACTACAATATCAGAAACATTGGAATCAATAGCCTAATGGTTCCTCATCCATACTAACATATAATTGATGGTATCACCTCACTGGTGTAACTACATAAATGGTGACCACCAAAAACACATATATATTCATGTTTTATTATTATTTTTAAATATATGAATAATACATGAATTCTAAACATATATTATATCTAATTTGTGATATAGGTTTAGTGCCAAGTTTGGAAGGCATGCCATGCAGTGCATGATCATGTGAATGATAACCATAGCAGGTTTACATTAAATATAATTATTTATTAAAAAAATTAAAAATTAAATTTATTTATATATTCAAAGAAATAAATATTAGCATCTCTACATCATTTGTAACACCCTAATATTTTAAAAACACTTTCCCTTAAATAAATAAAATTTTTCAAAAGCTTTTAAATCATGAAACCCAAATATTATGTGAATAATTATTATATATTATAAAATTAATTACATTATATTTTATTTAAACTAAATATAATTGTAGAAATTAATTTCATATTTACTTAGGAAATATTATTGATTTTAATGAACTAATATAATTTATATTTTAATGAGCATTTTTTTTCTCATATATGTTTAATTTAAAAATTAATTATAATTAATAGAATAATGAAAAATTAATTTTTCACAAATTTTTAAAATTAGTTCATTTTTAATCAATTTTTCATCAATGAAAATGAAATCATTTTAAGGTAAGTAGAAATCTATTTCTGATAAACTTAGTTTTTGTGAGAAATGTTTTTTTATAAAAAAAATTAAATTAGTCACTATTGATAAATGATTTTAATTAAATGTATAGATAAAAACTTCAATAAAAATTTTTATTATAAATATTATAGATTCTACTAGGAAATAAATTATAATAAATTCAGTTTTATACTTAGTAATTCCATTTGGAAAAATAGTTATTGTTTTACATTATACAATTATTTTAAAATTCAATTATGAAACTTATAGTAACTAAATTTGATTAAATTATTATCAAATATGGAGTCATAATTCCAAAATTTTGTAATGATCCCATATTTATTTTTTTGCAATGAAAAGTAACTATGGTAAATATTTTTTACCATGGTGAATGTTAAAAATGGTTTGCGATGGGATTAAACTAAAAGATAAGGTTTAAAATGTCACTTATAAATTTATAATTTTGATTGGATAAACATATTTAGTTGTTATTGTATCTTTTATCTGAAAATTGTTTATTTTTGGTTCCAATTTCTCTTGAATATGGATTTATTAAATTTTAATATTTTTAATACTTACAAGTTTTCCACCCATCTCAGTTATAAAATTTCACCTCCTCTCTTCTATTATTTACACCTCTTTAATCAAACATAAAATGAGAAAAACTCTAATAAATATCTTATAAAGTTCCTTATAAATGTTTTATAGAAGCTTTTATTCTTCAAATACCATCCAAGGGTTCTTAAGAAGAGATCTAAAGGTGGTTTCTCAAAGAAGGGGTAATCATTTTCACTAAATATTTTTATGTTTATTTATTCTTATATCTCATAAAAATTGTATATAACCATATTAAAAAGATATAGTCTTTATCATTAATATTCATAGTTATCTATTGATAAATCCAATTCTACAACCTTTATATACTATGATAAATGATATCTTTGTTCATGTATACATGTGCAGAACCACCTCCACGAAGTAATGTGATTCATTTTTCATGTCTTCTATACATGGATGGTAACATGGATGGATTTAATAAATATAAATTATAATTACTATATTATTATTATTAAATAAATACAAACTATTATTTACCATTCTTTCTTTTCATTCATTAGAAATTTAAATGATTAATCATGTTTACATACAAACTATTGTATCCATGAAGTGATGATATTATTTTTTCATCACCATATTTTATAAATTATTATAAAATTGTATAAAATTAATAAATATAATATTTATTACATGATTAATATTATGGTGATGATTAAATCATGATTGATATTGGTTTAATATAATCTTGAAACAAAAAAAGCATGGGAAACATACCATTTTTCAAATGATTATTGATTTTAATAAAGAATCGTTAATGGATGGATAATTAGGAATTATAATGGATTTATATATTATATTTTAAGTATTAAAATGGTAATTTAATATATTTATAATGAATAAATCTTTACTAAACATAGTATAATATTTATTATAAAGAAATTATGGTCTTTTGAAAGGGTTTATATTTAAATCAAATTTTTAATAAATATTGTTTTTGCTTGAATCTATATTGGGAGAATTATAAGATATTTATCTTTTAAAACCAATATATTTTATTATAAACTTTTATTTTTTAAATTTTTATTTTTTTATTTAATTATTGTTTATTTTGAACCTAAAATTATTGAGGAATCGTTTTTAATAAAAGTCATCCTTATTTTTATTTGGTCTACAGAAATTTTATTCCATATTCATCTTTATTAAAATATTATAAAGAATATTATTTCATTTATTACACGGATTTTTTTAATAAATTTTAAAGCATATTTTAATTTATTTTCAAAATAATAAAGTGTAATTTTTATAATTTTTTCAAAATATATTATTTTTGAAATTTTATAAAAAGTGTAAAAGGAATATTTCTTTTAATGTTTAACACATCGCCAGTTTTTCCAAACTTCAAGAACATTATTTTCTTGGAAGGTTTATTTATAATTTTACATGGTTATTTATAATGAAAATAATATTATCAATATTCTTGGAAATTCTATTTAGTACATCCTCAAAATAAAATAATCTGTTTCTCATGATTTCAAAGATAGGTTCAAATACTCATTTATAGGTATTTTTCATTTATTACAACATCCTTTAATGTTTCTTATAATTTATAAGTGAAATTATGTAATGATTCAATCAATTTACTTTCTCTAGATAAATTATAAATATGTGCTGATGTAATATTTATGAAAAACGTCTCATTACTATGGGATACGATATTATGGAACGATGAATATTCTAATGATCTTATTGAACACATATGTATGGTTTTCATTATATAAAGGGTGGTTATATTAAATCCATCTAATTAATTGGGTAATTATTGATATCTAATTATATAATATTTAATATTATAGTGAGTGAACCAATTCTAGGAATGAAAATATTAAGGACAATAAACCCATGCTAAGAATTAAAAGAGGTTGGAGAGTGAAACCAACCCATTGTAGGACTTTATCCACTATGGGAAGATGCTCGTGGAAGTGACCCTTGACTATTGAAATAATTATATATTATTATAATTATGAGATAGATTCAATTATATATTATTATTCTTATGATATCCATTATGTATTTTGATGAATTAATGATTTTTTTTCATATTATGACTCATGTATTTTATAATTTTAAATCATTATTCCACAACTCAGGATTTAGGATCTATGACTGATTAGGTATGAACATCATAAGTTATGAAACCACACTTATACCCTTATTCTATTAGTATGATTATCTATGATCATCAATTGATATCTCATATGTTTACGTTTTGAGCATCTAAGCTCACCCTTTCTTATTTTTCAATTTTCCAAATCTTATGAATAAAGTATTTAAGTAGGGCGTGTCTTATAAGGGTATAATAAGAGGATAAATTTATGGGAGATATTAAATGTATTTAATAAAATAATTTTATAATTTATCTAGACACCAAAGTCACTAAATCATTGTGATTCTTGGTTATGAATTATTATGTTATACATCATATTTTCAACTAAAATTATAAAAAAATTATATATGTTTTTATAAAGTCATATTTTTTTGTTTGAGAGAAGGTTTTATATATTTTTTTAAATTAGGTTATTAATAATATAGGAATATAACTTAGTAAAACCTATAATGAAATAAAATAAATATATAGTACAAACCAAATGTGTCATAGGTTTATATGAGGTGTCATAATTTAGTATATCCTTGGAATGATTTTCATTATTATATGATTTATCACTATGATTATTATAGCTTTATGCTAATATAATTACTTTTGGTTTTAATTAAATTAAGAAACCAATATGTATCATGATAAAAGTTAATATTGTGGAAAATGAGCTAATTTTCATCATGAGAAACCAAATGCATGGGATATAGAATTAAAAATCTTGTTTCTATGATCATAAACCTCTATAAATCCAAGAATCATTATAAACATCAGAATGATCAATTGAGGTACAATGAATTATTGGGTATTTTATGATGAAATGTCAACCTTCATTCAGTGGGTCCTCTAATCCAATAGTGTCTGAGAAATGGATAAGTAAAATTGAAATGATATTTTTTATTCCTTGGTGATTGGATCATGAAAAATTTATCTTAGTGGTGTATGATTTATAAAGATAAGTATGAAAATTGTAGAATATTATAAATAGTGTGAGGAAAGTGTAAGAAATTTACCCCATGTAATACGATGAGTTTAAAAGGTCATTTTTCTATAAGTACTTTATTTGAAATCTTTACATAAAAATGGAATAGTAATTAATCGAGATTATATAGAAGGATGATGAATCTATTTTCACCTATAACGAAAATTTTACAAGAAATTTTTTTTTTGATATTGGTTTTATCATCAAAACTAAAAGTAAAATTGATCGGTTATTTATTGGAACAAACCCAACTCTATAAATGCAATTGTCCATAAGATACTTTAGTAACTATAAAAATATCATTCAATGTTGTAAAAAGATAGAAATAGAGAGTATATATTATCATCATTCTCATGTTTCTGATAAAAATATAAAGATGTATTTTTACAAAATTTTAATAATTGAACCCATAGAGGAAATAAAATGAATCTTACTTGTTTCCAGATGTTTGTAAAGAAATATGGTTGAAGCTTCCTTAAGGGGACTAGTAAATGTTTCATATGTGTAAATAAAGTATATAAAGGAATTGAATTGCTAATAATTATAAATATACTATAAAATGAAATGAATATACAAATTTCTCAACAATTTTCGCCACCCTTGACCCAATTCTAAAAATATAAGAAGTAAGTTCATTATTCCAAAAAGTGAAAAAAAATCCAATGGTTAAAGCAAGAGTAATTGTCAATAACTTATTAATCCAATAGATAAATTGAAAGGTCTTATGATCACATTTGTGAAAGTAGTTCATGAGAATGAATTGGTGAAAATTATACATTCATCTACTAGAACAACAGATTTTCTTATTTTATTATGTTTTTACCCACTCTTATATATATATAAATAATTTTTTAATGGTATTATGTCACCACCTCATTGATTAGTTATTGAATTATCTCTGAAAACTTTTAATAATATGATGATTGTATTTAAATTTTGTAGCTTCTCTCTGAGAGAAGTTTATAGGAATGGGTTTCCTAAAAATGTTTTGAGTGTCCCTCTAGTTAAATTTTCTATGATTTTGGGTGTGTATTAGAGTTCTTAATAGAGATTCCATACTAGTTTTTATGGAAGGAAGTCACATCACATATTCTAAATGAAAAATGATTGCCTAATAGTGTAAGGATAAATATTAAATTCCAATCTAAAAACATCCATTATTTGGGTTTTTTTAACTATTTAATAGGCATGTTTATATAAAATCCTTTGGGAGAAACTCAATAATGAATATATACCTATTTTGTAAGAATATGTTGATGTATTTCCTAAAGAGTTTTCTAGTCTTCCTCATAATTGTAAAGATGATATTTCAATATAATTTATACTTAGTGTTACATTTATTTCAAATAATATTTACATAATTACCTAATTGAGATATAGGAATTGAATAAGTAACTTCAATAGAATCTTGATAATGGATTCATTTGGGAAAGTGAATCACCATAGGGTGAACCTATTCCATTGAACAAGAATAAACATTATTCAATTTATATTTGCATTGATTTTTTATCACATAATAGGATTACTATCAAGAACCAGTGCATGGAACCTTGTATTGATTATTTGTTCCATCATATTTCAGGAGCTCAATATTTTTCAATGATTGATACCTAATCCTGATATCATCAATTTAGGGTCACCAGGAGGATATATCCAAGACATCCTTTCATATGAGGTATAGACACTATGAATTTATAGTGATTCTATTTTTATATACCTATACACCTAACATCATTATGGATATAATGACTAAAGTATTTAGATATTACATAGATCATTTTTTGGTAGTATTTAAAAAATGAAATTCTTATATATTCCAATATAATGGAGGATCATGAAGATCATTTTTTGGAATGTATTGAAGACATTTAGAAAGGATAATTTTTTTTCAATTTTTTTGAAGGTTAATCATGGATATAGAAAGTATCAGTCTTGGGTCATGTGATCACATATGAGGGGATATTAGTGGATTGTTAAAATATATATATTTTTACCATTGGACCAGAATAACCATGGTGACCAAAATATTTATCTTTATTAAGTTTTCTTAATACTATAAATGATATGTGAGAAATTTTTCATTGTTATCAAATCCACTAACTAGGTTACTGTGGAAGGGAGACAAGTTCCTATAGATAGATGGATATTAATAGAATTTAATTGAACTAAATAGAAGTTTTGTAAGTTCACCAATTATCAAAATACCCTATAGTGGATAGGGGCTTCTAAACTCTAATGATGGATTAAATAAAAGACCATGATGTGTTCAATGAAATTATTTTACTGTATGCATGTCACCAATTTGAGCTTCATGATTAAAATTACTCAAATCATGATTTGGAACTTGAAGTGGTAAAAGTTTAATATATGGATAAATTATATTTTGTGTAAATGCGTGTCACATATATCAATCATAAAATATTGAAGTATATTTTCACATAGAAACAGTTGAATATAGACCAAAAGATATAGTTGGAGTTGATTAAAGATTATGACTACTCAATACCTTTCCACCCTAGGAAGGTGAACAAGGTGGATGATGCTCTGAATTATAACCACACATGTTTTTTCATGATGGGGATTGAATGATATACAATACTTACATATTTATTGATTATGGACATCGAAAACACAAATAAATAAGAATGATATAATCATTCATAATTAATAGTGAAACCATATATTCATTTTAAGAATAAAAGGTACATTTGGAATATATGGAGCTTCAAATAAAGGTAAGTAATAATGCATGAGTCTAGCCATTATGGTGACAGAATGAAAATTTTCAGGAACAGAATATGTTTCATTTCAATACCAGAATTGATGGAGTTAGTGGATGAATCTCATAGTTTATCACGCTTTATTCATGTTAGAAGTATGAAGATGAATAAATATTTTAATTGTGATTTCTATTGGGGAAACATGAAGAGAGATATAGAAGATTATACATATATATGCTTTTTATGCGAGAAAGAAATGGCTTGGAGTCATATGTTTAAAGGGATGTTTCAATCATTTCCCATAATGTAGTGGAAATGGAAAAATATAACCATAAATTTCAAATTGGGTTTCCATAAACCATATAAAAGGAAAAATGTTATTTGGTTGGTAGTAAATCAACTTAAAAATCATCACATTTTATTATTATCAGAAAACATTTCTCTCTTTTTCATCTCACTAGGATATAAGTTAAGTAAGTTGTAAGGTTTCAGGGAGTACCACCCATAGTCACATCTAACCTAGATTTTAGATTTACCTAAAAATTATAGAAAAGTATTTTACATGATTTTAATCTAGAGTTATTATTTAGCATTATATATCATTCCAAAAAAATCTTCAGTCTGAGAGGACCATTAAAAAACTAAGAGATATGTGGGATGATTTATCAATGGATTTCAAAGGAGGTAGAGATCAACTCCTTCATCTGTTTGAAATTTCTAACAACAATATGTTTAACTTGAGAATTAAAATAAATTAATATGAAAACCACTATGGAAATAATTTAAGGACTCCAACATGATGGGATAAATTTAGGGAATGAAATCTATTGGGACCTATGATAGGTGATGAAATGGAAGAAATTGTTAGATTAATTTAGTCAGACATAATTGTAGCAAAAAGTAAATATAAAGTTTATTATAACAATATTTATCATGTCTCATAGTTCAAATTTATTGATAAAGAGATTCCTTAAATATCTCCATAGAATAATGTTATGTTATTTGGAATGAAGGGTAATTGAATCCTTAAATATATTAGTCCCTATGATATAATTCATCTTATCATGATAGTGTGTTGTCATTTTTCATTTTCTCTAAACCTATCCTATAATCATGATGTGTTCCATTTATATCTTTTTAGGAAGTACAAACCCAATCCATCACACATAATGAACTCATAGGTCATTCCATTAGAGTATGTCCATTTTTATGAGGAGCCACTAGTAGAAATCATGGATTGTAAATAAAAGGTGTTAAGAAATAAGACAAATCAATTGGAAAAAGTTCTATAGAGGAATAAAAATTTTATGGATGTAATTTGGAATTCTAAGTATGTTATGAGATAGAGGTATCCTTGTTTTTTCGAATATGGGAAATAAAATTTTGGTTGTAAAACTTATATAAGGTGTAGAATGATAAACCTCATGATTTTAAAATATATACATTTTTAATAAATAAATTTATTAAATAGTTTTTTAATCATAAAAAACTAAAATGAGAGGAATATTACTTTTAAATTATAAAATAAATCAAATAATAAGGTTTATAAATGAAAAATAAATATTGAAAATAATTTCTAATTCGCATAGTAATTTCTATTGATCATAATGAACTATTTTGAAAAAATTCGTTAATGGGAATATTTTATGTAATATATATTTTATTTAAAAAAAATTAATTATATTAATATTTTGATAAAATATTATATATTAATTTCAAAAAATATTTCATTGGTTATAAATGGGTTATAAATGAAAATAAAAAACATTTGAATGTAAAAAGTGGGTTTTCTTAAAAAGACCTTTTTATAATGGTAAAGTGTTTTTGACATAATAAATTAAATTATACACTATTAAATATTTAATTTAATTATATATATAGATAATTTATTCAATAAAAGTTTTTAATATTCATTTACTACTTTCTAATAGTAATGGTTAGAGAATGATTTTAACTTTATACTTCAAAAAACAATTTTCTAGATACATTTTTTCATTATGTTTTGAATTATTTTTTTTAAATTAATTTCTAACACTTACAGAAATTGAATATGATAAAATTATTCACATATTTATAATCACATTTTAAATATTTTTAAATTTTTTACCTTTATTTTTTCATAATTACTAGTAACAATTATAAAATTTGTTACCATGATTAAGGTAAAAAATGGTTAATATGAGGGTAGAAATAAATTATAACGTATATAATATCACTAAAAATTATATAAATTTGATGTTTGGATGATATTTAGACCATAAATTATCTTATATTCAATCCTTTTTCCACATGGTTACACTTTAAATTGAATGTGAATTTATTATATTTTCATGTTCTTCCAATTTAAATGTTTTCCACCCACCTCACTTTTAAAAGTGAACCTATTATAATATATTATTTACACCTTCATGAGATACATAAATTGAAAAAAAAATCTAAGTCTCTTATCAAATTCCCTATCCACATTTTTTTCATTCTTTTTTTATTGAATGTGTAACTCAAAGGGCCTTAAGAATAGATCGAAATGAGGTTTCTCAAATAAGGGGTAATCATATTAACCGAATCAATTTATGTATATTTCTTCTTATAACTCCTACAAATATTATATAACCACATTAACATGATTACACTTGTATCTTTGATATACTAAAATATTTTGATGTTAGTAGTAAAACAATTTTTTACCTCCTTTCTATCCTATGAGAAATGATAACATCGTTCGTGCATACATGAGGACTACCGCCTCCCTGAAGCGTTGTGATTCATTTTTCATGTCCTCAAATCATTGATTGTAATATGGATGGCTTTCATAAATATATATGATATTTATTATATTATTACTATTTTAAAGTGATATATTATTATTTATCTTTCTTTCTTTCCATTCATTGGAAAATGAAAATATTACTCATGTGCATATAAAAACCACCATCTCCAAGAAGTGATGTAATTTATTTTTCATCACCACCTTATATAAACGGCGATAAATGATTATATAATTAATTAATAATTTAATTATATGATTATTAAGATTATGTAAATGATTAATCTACGAAAAATGATGAAGGAATAGAACAATCAAATAAAACAGACCAGCTTTCACCCGAATGATGATTTCAATAAAGAAATATCTATCGATGGGTAGTTGGAAATTATAATGGAAGGAAATATAGAAAGATAAGTATGGAAATGGTTATAGTATAGTTTTATAATAACTATAAATTTATTAAATAGTGGCCTTTGATTATTTATGAATAATTTTAGGACCTAAAGTAATGGTTTATGTTGTAATGTCATTTTTTATCCAAATTGTTTATGATTGAATATCTATTCAGAAAACCATATGTTATTTGTCTCTTAAACACCATATAATTTATTATCCAATGGTTTTTATGGGTTTTTCATGTTTTCCATTCTTTATCCACTCTTTGAAACTTAAAAATATTGAGAAAATGTTTTTCAGAAAAGTCAACCTTATTCCATCTTTGGTCAACGAACTTTTTCTCCCATGTACATTGTAATATAGAGATCTGAATCACCCAGTCTGAGCTGAAGTTACACATAACCTCATGTGTGCCTCATAATTTGAAAAATCTTCTTAACCAGTAGTGAGGATCTATATGTCATCATTATAGAGAATATACCTCTGGTATCAAATTTCATTAACATGAATACATCATGAAAAGAATTATATCATAAAATACACAATGAGAGTGAATAATAATAGTGTTATAACATATAGAATGGAATTTATATTAATTCCTAAAATTAATTAACCAAGAACCTCCAATTTGTAAAGTAAAACCAGAATATAATAAACAATGGTAATGTACATAAAGACACAATGGAAACACAACATACTCTATCTATGTACTTCCTTTAATCCCTAAGATCCATTTTCTCATCTCCCTATATCTAAGCCATTAACCTTAACTAGGTTATTGATCACGAATCCTATAGGTTCATCAAGATTTCTAATCATCATATTAGTATAAATCTAGTACGACACTGCCAATTGGTCCTTAACATAAGTTCACATATATGAGAGGTGCCTTCCATGATTATAAATGAATGCGCAAGAAAATAACAATCATGCGTTGAGTGGTTATGAACTAACCATACCTCCTTAAACTAAAGACATACCTACCTTGAATCCATGAGAAATTAATAATAATAAATGAATTTTGGGTCATGGTTCAACCATAAATCCTCAAATATCTTTCATCATTCACAAGGATTGTAAGTTTTAGGTCAGACCACAATTCCATCATGCTCTATCTATATCACGGGTCAGGCCACAGAGTCATTATCCCGTTAATCTACCATGGGTTTGGCCACAACGTTATCATATCCTGACACTGCCTCAGGTTAGAAAACAAGTCTATTATACCCCTAACTTGTGTCTATGTTCAACATCATCATCATCTCATATCGATCATACTCACCTTCAAAGAGATGTCCATTCCACAATAGTCCACCAGTTATTTTCCACATAAAGTAAATCCTAAAAAACCATGAATCCATATACAATAGGGAATCACACATATAAGAACAATATATAATATCAATCAAGAGTATCAATAGTCACATAGACACACTCACATTATCAACACCATGTTTCGCTCTCACGAGCTACATAAACACATTCAATCAATCATAAAAATGGTTATGAAAGAAGAAAAGAATATAAAATAATATCATTCCAAAAATCATGTATAAGGGATTTATATTATAAAAAACATCATAACTTGAGTACGTTTAAATCAACATTAATATTTAAAAATACATGATTCTGAAATCTCACATGTGTACTAACCAAGTCAAACATGCTTTCCTAGGATCCCTAAAGCTAATTAGCAACAAATATAAAAAGCTTTTTTCAATACGAATCAAGATGAAGAAAAATAAATTAGTTGTAACCATATCAATTACCTAATGATAGGCACATTCATCATTGGATCTAGGTCTTATAATGATGAAAACCTGCCACTCCTAGAACTATGACTAGAGAAGAGATCCTAATATCTCAATGATCCAAAGTCAATATGAAAAAAAACCCATCAAAGGATAAAACACCCAATACCATAAGTTATAGAGGTTATATCATCCAAATTTTCACCCAAATTTTATCTAGGAAACCCAACATTGGAACCCACCAGGGCATGGTTTCAAGTCCATTTCTGCTTTAGAATCACCCTACAATCTACCAATGTATGGTTAGTTAAATCTATATGTGTTATATCAGTGGAATCATATTAATAAATTCATAATGTAATTCTCTATCATGGTAATTCAAATCAACCCACTTCTAACTACTAGTACTTAATTAAAAACAGACTACACTACATCATGGTCCTACCTGTGGTATACCGTAAAATACCCAAAAACCGTATTTTCTATACACAAAAAACCTCCAAAACATCTTAGATACAAGTTGAACCATAAAAAGTCTCAAAATTACATTCCATTAAAACTAATGATGTTACAAATATCCCCCTCTAAGGAAATATAATCCTCAAGAAGTTCTTTTAGTGGCCATTATAGAAAAACTCATACCATTGAGATTGAACATATGACTCCCACTCCAATGTATTCCCTATAATATATCCATGTTTTTGTGATACTCGAACAAGGGGTACTATCTTCCACCTAATAAATTTACATCACAGGTCTATAATTCAAATCCGGATCTCTATAAATGATACATTTGGTTTCAACTCAATGTCTGTATTGTTGAACAGATGTATAGGATTATTCACATACATATGAACCTATATATACATATAACATGTTATGTATACCTCGATATCATAATGGAAGTTAAATTTGAAAATACACTACTCTAGTATACTCGATGATCTCAAAAGTTTTTAAAAACCATAGTTACTTCTTATTTTTTGTCAATATATGATTATTCTTGAATTGAAGTGATACCCATAAGAAATCATGGTCTCCCATAGTGAACACTAAGGGTGGTCTCCTCTGGTCAAAATATGATCATTGTCTACATAGAGTGGTAAGCAACCACTTCATGATCAAATACACTCTCTCAATGTTATCTTATAAAATAATTGGACCAATTACTGTTGCCTGACCATCCAAATGACAACATAGTGGAATGAGAAATATATGACCATCAGGGACCTAAAATTGAGCCATTTAAATAAAATCCTAGATAATGATATTTTATATGAACTCTACCAAAAAAATAGTATCATCCCATAACCCACTAAAGTAAAGTATTGATTCCCAAAACATATCATTTAAGATCTGGATCATGCTCTCCAATTTTCCATCAGTCATGCTCATTTTTAGTTGAGTCCCCAAAACCTTCTGTAATAATTTCCAAAACCACTTTGTAAAATGTGAATCTCTATAAGATATGATACTGGATGATACTTCATGTAGTTAATATAACCATCTAAAAATAAATCTTTCTTAACTCATATATAGAGTGAGTCTCCTGAATCTGCAAGAAGTGGGCCACTTCTTTCAAACAATTAGCTATTAACTAAATAAAATCTTGACCTCTTAGTGTCCTGGGAAACTCCATCAAAAATTCTATAATCCCTTAATCACAATTAAACAATATACTAGGAAGTGGATAAAGTAAACCTCTTAGTTTCAGAATCTCCACCTTGATCTGATGACATGTTTTTCAATAAGATACAAATACCAGGATGTCTCATTTAAATCCAATCCAATAGAAGGGTCATGTGATATCCTGATACATCATAATCAAACTCTAGTACACTACCCACTAAGGGTATTGTTATTTCCTTATCAACACTTTCCTCATGGAAGTAGGACACTGTAATCTTCCATAAAAAATATGACATAATTATTGTCCATCAATAATCATAGAATGAGGAAACTTCCTATTGACCATTCCTCCATCTCTAAGCATTCCAGATCTAATTAATGGATAATATTTACTTGGTCCACCAATGTTGATTTGATAACCAAGGGATCAAATTTTACCAACCCTTGGTTCTCAGATACATCAACAAACAATTCATTCAATAGTATCATCAAATTTAATTCTTCCTTTAATGTTTAGCCACTAGATGTCATGTTTTCCTGTTGAGAGAATTTGCAACAATATTAAATTACCCTATAGTATATTCTAACAAAAATTAAAACATAAATTGATACAACACCTAAATACCCTATTTAATATTTTTGTATCCCTGATATAAGATGTGACATAGGATCTTCGGGTTCATGTATGTAAAAAATATCTCATTAAAGTGATAATGGAATAAAAACCCAAAGAATGGACCACAACTTCCAACTCAGAGTTATTCATTGGGTGGTTTATATTTTATGGTCAAAGATATAAATACCAATAAGATTCAATTTTTTCATTTTTCATCATTATATCTCCTAAAGTAACACCTACATCATTGCTGTAAACTATATACCCAATCCCAAGTTCTGGAAATGTCAATATCTAAGTTTTCGTCAACCTTATCTTCAGATCTAGGAAGGACTGTTCACAATGATCATTCCATTAGAACATCACACCATTATTTAAAATCCTTGTTATAGGTGCTTCCAAATTAGATAATTATTGTATTTACTATCTATAAAACCCAACTAGACCAAAGAATCTATATATCTCAAACACATTTATAAAGCATTCCAAAGACAAAACATTCTATACCTTATATTGGTCAATATAAATTCTCTCAATAAATAAAAAATTATTAAAGAAATGTACCTCTTAGAAGATAAAGTGATACATTGAGATATGTTCATATATTATAAGTGATCAGATTGTACTCAATTTATTTTTCAGGTTTCAATCTTGTATCACAAGGGTCTGTGAGTATATGAGGATATCCTTGACAAATACACTAACGGAGGAGTTGAGATATGGATAAATGATCATGTACCTTACATCAATGAACATCATTGGAGAATTTGTTAGACTAAATTTCATGATAGGATACTCATATAATCTATATCTACTCCTAATTTTTTTCTTAAGAATATCCTCCACTCCAAACTAGAACTAGTGGTATCCTAATCATAGGTCAATCATAGAGAACTATCAATATCCTCATAACTCATCAAATAATACTTTGATCCTAAGAAGTTGGTAAGATTATTTATAGAAACTTTTTTATCTACTTGTAGTTTACATTTATAATAAGACTATTATCCACCATATTTTTTAACAACATCATATCACCCCATGTAGATGTTCTCATTTGGATAAAACTCTTCTCCTGAAATTCCTTATACTGTACCTTGATTTCCTTAAACTCTGTAAGAACCATAAAATATAGAGGTGTCAATATAAGTTTCTCCCCTAGTATGAGTTTTATTGAAAATTAAATTCATCCATAATGAGGGATTCATAAGAAATAATTTGGGTATACGTTCTATTATAGGCCCACTAAATGAGGAAAAAAGAATAGTGTTACTCCTAGATCTACATCACGATCCAACACACCTACTTATGGAATAATATCAATATTAAAACTCATGTTTTTTCATATTCTACCTACTCTAAAATATAATTAAAAATTCTGAAAAATATTATCCTCATTTGGTATATTAATGTATACATGTCTTGTAATTCCCCGACCCCAGTTAAACGGAGTCGATGCATTATTACATAACATTGGATTGATTGCAAAATATCAAGTCTCAAAATACTGATTAGTTTCGTATCCTTGGAAACACTAGACACATTCATATGTCTTATATTACATGAAAAAGATAAAAACTAAAACAAAATAGTCTCCAACTTCCACACTCATATCCCCTTAGACTATCCCTAATGTTCAGTCATAAAATACTACTTCACATCCTGGGAAAAATAAAACATAGAAAGGGGTGATCTCAGATTCTCAATAAGGATAACAATATAGTGAAAACATTCTCAAATAAGCATAAACATTTAAGGCAATGTATAACTATAACAAAAGCCTTTTAATCGTGAACATTAGAATAATATGGAAAAAATAAAATTAAATAATTCCATTTACTTATTCACGTGGATATTTTACAAGTCTAATAATCACATGAAATATCAATAACCACTTTCATAATGATGGAATTCATAATGCCAGACTATCATAACCACATAGTCAAGGCCTTCTGCCAAGACTACAAATAAGATTTTGTGAAGCCCTTATGCCAAGACACTAGTTTATCTCATGAGACATACCGATGCATCGAGGAGCTATAGCAGCCTCCATGCGTCACTTACTTTGTCCAGTGAATTCCTCATATCAATAGGTATAAACATAACATAAACATTCATATTAAAATTATCATAAGAAATGCCAATACTTTCTCCATAAACCATGAATGGTATAAAAATAACACATAAATAGTCAAAAAAATCACAAAACCATCAATATAGTATGGTAGTTTTGTATCATGATAAATCAACTTAAAATAAGCTTAAAATCCATCAAAGTATGTTGACATAGAATAAATAAAAAAAACATTGAGAGAAATATCTCTTTTTTGAAATCATTTAAAAGTCACATAATTGTAAAAAAACATTTACTTTGAAATATTCTTATAAACATGTAAGGGAAGCTTCAATGATTTTAAAACGGCAAAAAATAGCTGCACCCGCCGTATAAGTTAAAAAAATATATTCTTACATTAATTTTGTCGAAAGGTTAAAGAGGACCTTGTTTGTAATATGATGAAATGATTCCTTTCCAACCATTTTATAAAAAGAAAAACAAGGGTATAAATTACTTAAACCCATAGTCTATTAAATAGTAAATATGTTTTGGAATACATTTTTATGAAACATGGATGTGGATAATAAAGAGATCCCAGTAGATAATTATGTATAAAAAACCTCTGACAATGAAGAGATTGTGAAATTAACCCTTACTAAGTACTTTTCCTTGGTCCAGGGTAGGTTAACCTCCTTCATAATGGTGAAATAATTTTTATTAAATTATACAAGAATCATATACATTAATATGATATCATATACGATCTTTTAACATTTCTTTGTAAATAATATCTTAGCATTATCGTTATTTCGGGTGTTAACTGATTCTTTTTCCTTTATATTATTTGTTATTTGATTCATATTTTTTATGTATGAGATGTATCTTATTAATATCCAGAATTATATCAAGTCTTTAAACATAATTTTTAATCATATAATGAAAATTAGTCTTAAATGGATATGATGGGGAATGAATCTCATCACGTTCATGGAGACGGTAATCCGTACGTACGCACGAGCGACAATATCATTTTTTGATATTAAAATAATATATAATTGGATGGTATATAATATATAATGAATCATTATCATGTTATATTTGTTATTTACATCAATTACACATCATTATTATACCTATACAAATAATAATGTATTGGATAACAATTACACCACGATGTGGAGATGGAAAGCCGTACGTATGCACGTATGGTGGAATGTCTTCAATGGATGGATAGAATAATGATTTTTTTGTACCATGTTTATAATAACATCATATTATATAGAATATACAAGAGTTATTATTTTATAATGGAAACAACAAAGAAAAAGGAAGTGGAAGAAGAAAGGAACATGAAAAAGGTGGTGAGATATTTACCTCTTCTTCATTTTCTTTCTTTTAATTTGATCAAAAGGACTCCTTTGGTTGGATTTATATTTAAATGATGTCCTCTAGGATGAAGTGAGTGAATTTTATAGGGTATTTTGGCAGGGTTTTGTCGATACAAATGGCTTTTAAGGTGTGAATTATAGAGAAGGGGGAGTTCCCTTTTATAAGAGGGGTGAAAGGCACCTTAGAAAAAACATAAAATATTATTTTATAATAAATTCATATTCGTTTTATAATGGATAAAAATTGAATTATTTTAATTATAGGGTGGTTAGGGGTCAAATTACTCTCAACCAATAAGTTTTAGACAAGTTTAGGTTACCATTTTAACCTTATCATTTATATTTACCTCTAAGTTAAATAATTTAACTTTTACCATGTCTTCTTTTATTCTGACAATATATGGTTAATAAACTTACTATTAACTGCAAATAGAACCCCAATTGGTTCAGTAATGACATATATATTATTATATAAGTCTTTTTTCAATACCATAGATTTTTAGGACCATTTAATCAATTAAAAATATAATATTTTAAAAAAACTATTTTATGTCAATTTTGACACTATTTGGTATTTGTATTTTGTTAAAATCATAAAATCATCGTCACTACAAAAAAATCATATAAATAACCCTAAAATGTCATATTAATCTATAAAATTAGTGGAATTCATAAAAAGTCTCAAATTATAATTATTTGGGTATTTATAATATCAAATATTTTAATATTCCATTAATTAGGTAATTACTGCATCATCATTGTGTCATAAATAAATTAAAATATTTAATGTCTAAAAATTATAAATAAAATTCAATTATGTAGGAAATGTATTTATATTTCTAATTAATATTTAAAGTCGAATTTATCTTATGTATAACCCTATATTAAAATTTTTGTAGTTATTAAACAATGATTTTAGCTCTTTTAACTCTTCTTTAAATAAAATAATAATAAGTGTCCTAATCTAATCCAATTGGACCAAATAGGTTCAATGTTTTTTACTAATGTTGTTTTTGGGTGAACTATAATTATCCAACAGAATTAGGACATGTGTTAGGGTAATAATAATATCATTTTTACCCTTAATTACCCTATATACTTTTAACCGTGGTAAATAAAAGCAAAAAGTTACTATTTGCCAAAAATTATTTTTATCTTATTGAACCACATTTTACTCCTTGATATTATTTGTGTCTCTATAATTTTTGAAATTCAAATCATAATAGTGGTAAAATTGTTTTTTATGTAAATTTGCAAATACTATAAGGAGGTGGGTAAAAGACAGTGAAAAGTTCAATAAAATTTTTATATATCTACAATTATTATAAACTGAATACAATGAATTATATTGAACTTATATAGGTATTATTTATCTATTTTGACCTAAAATAAATTTAAATAAAACAACTAATTATTTGAATAAAATTTTGATTTTAACCAATAACTCAGTGTTTTTCACAATTCATCAAAAATTGAAATTTTTCAGAAAAATACCAAAAAATCACCCTAAACTAATTTCAATATTATGAATCCAAAAATGAAGTCCATTTTGAATGATAAAATTTATAAAATTTCAAAAAGTTGGTATTACTATTCATAACGGCTAGTTTGAGTGGTTTTGGTGAGTTAGAACTCGAAGTTGCGTACAACACACGCTATTACATTATTCAAAGAGAAGCATATTGTGGAAGATTGGGGTGTTACATTATCCCATCCTTTAAATAATTCCCTCCTTGAAATTTCTAGAATATTACTGTATAAAAATATTTGGGTGGTTCTTCATCATAAGTTACTCGATTTCCCACATTGCCTCTTCCATTTTATTATTTGTCCATAGAACTTTTACTAGATGAGTCATTCGGTTCCTCAAAACATGTTCTCTGGTATCAAGAATTCTGATGGGCTCTTCACAATAAGACACATCGGGTTCCAGTTCTACTTCATCATAGGTGAGTACATGCATTGGGTCAGGCATGTAGTTTTTCAATAGTGATACGTGGAACACATCATGAACATTGGAGAGACATGGCGATATTGCCAAGCAGTAAGCTAGAGCCCCAATTCGTTCTAGAATTTCGAAAGGACCGATGTACCTGGGACTCAATTTTACCTTCTTACTGAAACGTATAACACCCTTCCATGGAGATACCTTCAAGAAAATATGATCTCTTACCAGAAATACCAAATCATTCCTTTGGTTGTCAGCATAGCTCTTCTGCATACTTTGAGCTACTTTGATGTGGTTTTGGATTACCTTCGCCTTTTCCATCGTTTCATCCACAAGTTCTAGGCCTACGAGTTTTCATTCACCAACATCATCCCAATAGGTTGGTTTGAGACATCTCTTTCCATATAACACTTCATATGGTGCCATCTGAATACTTGAATGTAAAATATAGTTATAGGAAAATTATACCAATGAAAAATAATGATACCACATACCCCGAAAGTCAAGTGAGCCGGATCTCAACATGTCTTCTTGGGTTTTAATAGTTCATTCTAATTGTCCATCTGTTTGAGGGTGGTAGGCAGTACTCAAACGAAGTTTTGTATCAAGGGATTTCTGAATGTTTTTCCAGAATCTTGATGTAAAACGGGGATCACTGTCTGAAAAAATCGACAGTTGTACTCCATGAAGTCTTAAAAATTTATTAATATATAGTCATTTTAAACGTCAAAGTGGTAAATCTTCTATTATAGCAAGAAAATATGATGACTTGGTATGACGAAAAATAATGAATCATTTTGCATCGTTCCTTATAGTATTTATTGGTAGTCCCATGACAAATTCCATCATAATATTATCCTATTTCCACTCAGGTATGGGAAGAGGTTTCATGACTTCTCCTGGTTGTTTCCTTCTAGCTTTCACTTATTGAAAAAACGTACATCTGGACACAAAATCAGTAATCTCCCTCTTCTTGTTGTCCCACCAAAAAAGTTCCTTCAAATCTCTATAAATTTTTGTGCTCCTAGGGTGTATAGAGAAATTGGAACTATGAGCATCATCCAACAATTCCATTTTTAGATCTCGTATATCAGGAACAGAAAGTCTCTTCCCAAATTTCAAAATTCCATCTTCATACACAAAGTCACTCAATCTCCCATCATTTACAGCTTTAATCATCTTTTTAAACTATTCTTCAGTGATCTAAGAACTCTTTATCCTTTCTCGTAAATATGGTTTGGAAAACATTTGAAAAATTATTGATGGTTCGCCTTTAATGGTGATTCCCATGTCTATCTTTATTGGATCCATGTATATAGGATCCTTTTCAACTCTCATCTTGTTCAAAACTCCATGATCCTTTCTACTCAAAGCATCTTCCACCTTATTTGCCTTCCCCAGGTAGTGGGGTATAGTGAAATCATAATCCTTGAGTAGTTCAAGCCATAGCATTTGCCTCATGTTGAGTTCTTTCTGTGAGAAAATATACTTCAAACTCTTGGGATTAGTATAAATCTCACATTTTTTACCATATAGATAGTGTCTCCATATCTTCAAATCTAAGATTAAAGCTGATAACTCAAGATCATGAGTAGGATAGTTCTTCTCATGAATTTTTATCTGTCGTGATGCATAGGCAATAACCCTATCATTCTGTACAAGGACACACCCATGTCCTTTCTTTGAATCATCACTATAAAACACAAACCCATCATTCCCTGATGGTAGAGTCAATATAAGAGAATTGACTAATATTCTCTCTATTTCATCAAAACATTATTCACACTCTTTTTTCCAAACAAATTTAACCCATTTTCATGTGAACTTCATGAATGGGATAGCCAACCGGGAAAAAATCTGGACGAAATGTCGATAATAACCTGCTAAACCAATAAGACTGTGTACCTCAGTTATACTCATCGGTGTTGGATATTCAGGGAAGTCCTTGGTCTTTGAAGGATCAATGGAGATTCCATCCTTAGAGACAATGTGGAAAATAAAAGAAATCTCTTGATTCCAGAATTCACACTTGCTAAACTTCCAATATAATACAAGTTTGATTAGTGTCTTCAAGATAATGCGCAAGTGATTTTCATGATCTTCATAGATTTTTGAGTATACCAAAATATCATCAATAAATTCCACTATAAATTCATTAAGATATTCCTTGAAAACTCTATTCTTTAGATCCATGAAGACATAGGGTGAATTAGTCAATCCAAAAGGCATTACTACAAACTCGTAATGACCATACCTTGTTTGAAATGTTGTCTTTAGAATGTCTTCCTTCTTCACGCACAACTGATGGTATCTAGATTGAAGGCCAATTTTTGAAAAGTATTGATCTCCATTAAGTCGGTCAAATAAATCATCAATGTGAGGTAGGGGATACTTGTTCTTTATTGTTATATCATTGATCTCCCTGTAGTCGATGTACAACCTCATAGATCGATATTTCTTCTAAACAAAAAGGACAGGGGCTCCCCATGGAGAAACACTAATGAGAATAAATATCTTATTACTCAATTCCTCTTGTTTTTTATTTAGTTCCACTAATTCCAGAGTGGTCATTCTATAAGGGTTATTTCATATGGGCCTTGATCTAGTAATTAATCATGGAAAACTCATTTATCATTCTAGAAGATGTCCAGGTAAATATTCTGGAAACACATCAACATATTTTTTCACAATAGGTACATCCTCTGTTTGAACATTATTTTCCTCACCCGTATTTATTTCATTATCTTCCTCCCCAATAATTGAATTTAGTTGAGCTACTAGGGGTGGATCTAGATAATATTTAGGTGGTTACGATTATTCCCTAATGATAAGGTGTTCTTTATCATTATTATCAAAAATCATAACCTCCTTCTTCTTACAATAAATCTTCATATCATGGTATGAAAGCCAATCCATACTGATGATTATATCAAATTCAATCATAGGTATGATGATGAGATCACCAGAAAAAGAACATTTATATGCTCTAATGGGAATAGATTCACAAATCATTTTTGCGATGATACTTCCCTTAGGAGTTTTTACTAGCAACTACCTTGTTATGTCAAATTGGAAATATCTAATTCTCTTAGCATACTGGGAAGATATGAAATAATAAGATGATCTAGAATCCAATAAAGCATTTTCTAAACTTGAGGAAACCATTAAATTACCTACCACCACATCTTTCAGAGCTTCGACCTCAGCAGTACTGATAACATAATCTTTCCATCGATCCCTTGTCCTTTTATGAGGTATATTCCCATGATTCTTAGAAAATTCATTCGTATAATTCCCCATCTCCCTGAAATTGTAGCATTGAACATTGGTAGCTTCTTTCTTCCCCTTGCAATCACGAGCATGGTGGCATTTTTCACCACACTTGTAATAGACTCTCATTCCCTTCAATCAAGTACCAGGATGTTTCTTCCCACATTTACTACGGGATGGATATTCAACTTTTCCCTTCTTCCCCTTATTTACATTTCAATAGTGTTCAAAAGATCTCTTATTCTCTAGATTTTCTTTAAAGTCATAAGACATAGAGAATTATTTTTTTGTCTTAATAGAACATAAGACAATGTCTTCGTATGATGAGAAGGATTGTGAGACTAATGCTCGATGAAGAAATGGTTTTAACCCATCAAAGAAATGATCAAACTTACTTCTTTGGTTACGTATATAATATACAACATTCCTCAAAATCTTTTTAAATTTATCCTCCTACATTGTGACATTCTCATACTCCATTTTCCTCAGACTCAGAAATTGTCTTTCCATATCTGCTCGATGGTCATGATGAAAGTATTTTTATAATAAAATCTCTTTAAACTCCATCCATTCTATATTTGATACTTCATCATTGTCTTTTGTGTTTTTAATCAATGAAAACAATTTATAATCATCTCCAGTGAGGTGGTAAACTTCCATGATAACTTTTTCACTTTCACTACTCCCTAAGACATGGAATATTTTCTCTAAAAAACATATTCATTACTCAGCCACTAATGGATTTGTACTCCCATTTAATGTTCGTGGTTGTTTCCTCATGAAGTGGTCTAACATTGATCCTACACATTGTGGATCTAGGTGCTCCATACAAGTAAGGTTATTATTCATAACCGGTGTGATTTGTCCTAGTATAGTGATATGATGATAAGCACCAGTTGTATAATCGGCTCCACTATAATTATCTTGATCAGGAGGGAAATCCATACATTGAGTACATGCATTGATACAGTTTTCATTCTTTCCACTAGGCGCCATTTCTAAATAATTTCATAAACAAGATTAGTTTTTGAATCAAAATACATAATTCCAAACTTGTAAAACACTTAACATAAATTGAACGGTTTGTGGATATAATCGATAATCATAAAAAAAATGTTTTCTTTGAGTAATTATATACTCATAAACCCATCATAATGGTTTGTAAAGAAAATAAGAATTATCCTAAGCATATCACCCGGGAGTGTCGTAACCAAGAGAGTAGCAAGTCCAATTGTCGGGCACTAGTTCCCGTTCAAGTTTAGCTCAAAGCGGTGATTTTGGGTTTTACCCCAAGGTACATCTGTGCTAGATCCACCACTACCTACTCATATCCATAGAGGGATGTATTGCTTTAAAACCCACAAAATCTCTACAACATCAAAATTCTAAGAATTTCTTCTGTACTAATCCATAAATTCTATCTTAGAGATATGTTCTCTAATCAGAGTTTATCTAAATCTAGCTTCCAAGGTTTGTACTAAACATCCTCTGATACCAACTGTAACGCCCCACCCAAGTTACCCAGAGTCAGTGCATTATTACATAACATTGGCATGATCACAAAAGATCATGTCTCAAACGACCGATTAGTTTAGTAGCCTTGGAAACACAAGATACATTCATAAGTATTACATTACACGATAAAGTAAAAAACTAAAACAAAATAGTCTCCATAGTCTATAGTCATATCCCCCTAGACTATATCGGTAGGTCGGTCATAAAATACTTCTTCACATCTTAGAAAAAAAACATAGAAAGGGATGAGCATAGGTGCTCAATAAGAATAACAATATAGCGGAAACTTTCATAAATAAGCATAAACATTTAAGGCAATGTATAACTAAAAAAAAGACTTTTAAACATGAACTTCAACATAATATGGCAGAAAGAAAATAAAATAATTCCATTTACTTATTCACATGGATATTCTACTAGTAGAATAATAACATGCAATATCAATAACCACCTTTATAATGATTGAATGCATAATGCTAGACTATCATAACCACATAGTCAAGGCCGTGTGCCAAGACTACAAATAATATTTTTTCAAGGCCTTGTGTCAAGACACTAGTTTGACTCATGAGACCTACTGATGCATCGAGGAGCTATAGCGGGATCTACCCATAACTTACTATGTCCAATGCATTCCTCATATGAACTCGTTTAAGCATAAAATAAACATTCGTATTAAAACTAGCATAAAAAATATCAATACTTTCTCTATAAACCATGAATGATATAAAAATAACACATCCATAGTCAAACATATAACAAAACCTTCAATTCAATATGGAAGTTTTTTATCATAATAAATCAACTTCAAATAAACTTAAAATCCATCAAAAGATGTTGACATAGATGAAATCAAAACTATTTGAGAGAAATATCTCTTTTTTAAAATCATTTAAAAGTCACATAATTGTAAAAGTAAAAAATTACTTTGAAAATATTTTTATAAGATTGTAAGGGAAGCTTCGAAGATTTTATAATGGCACAAAATAGTCTCACCCACCGTATAAGTTAAAAAAAGACATTCTTACCTTAATTTTGTCGAAAGGTTAAAAAGGGTCTAGTTTAGAAAATGATGGAAAGATTCCATTCAATGTATTTTTAAAAAGTAAAACAAGGGTATAAATGACTTTAACCCATAGTCTTGTAAATAGTAAAAATGTTTTGGAATACATTTTTAAGAAACATGGATGTGGATAATAAAGAGGTCTCAGTAGATAATTATGTATAAACAACCTTGGATAATGAATAGATTGTGAAATTAACCCTTACTTTGTACTTTTCCTTGGTCGAGGGTAGTTTAACCTCCAATATAATGGTGAAATAATTTTTATTAAATTATACAAGAATCATATATATTAATATGATATCATATATGATATTTTAATATTTCTTTGTTAATAATATCTTAGTACTATAGTTGTTTCGGGTGTTAACAGCTTCATTTTCCTTTATATTCTTTGTTATGTGAGTCATATTTTTTATGGATGGGATGTATCTGTTAGGGTCAATAAGGGCCTATATACCCTGAGAGGGGGGGTGAATCAGGGTATGGATATTCTTTTTCAAATTTATTTCTGCCCCACTGGATCTTGACCTCTTTGTTACAAGGGTCACTTTGTTTGCATTTGTGTGGTTACTGTGATCACTTGTCTCCTTTACCTGATGATGATGCTTTGAATGCGTTGCAGGGAAGTAAGCAGGCAGACATAGAGATTTTTACTTGGTTCACCGCTAAGGGCTACATCCATGGAGCATACACCGACAAGTTGCCGGTTCGTTCCAAATTCCACTAGACTTCACTAGCTGTGGATTACAATGTTCGGGCTAGATCACATCTATGCCCAGGCTCACTGCCTTTACAATATTTATGGTCAGCTCACTGCTTTCCCAAGGGTCACTCCCTGTTTCTTTCTCTCTGGCTCACTGCTGGTGGAGAGGATCACCTTCTTCCTCTTCCTAAGCTCACTGCTCTTGGAAGGAATCCACTCACATTTTATAGACTTGTAGGTCTCTTCATTTTCATGAATAAATGCATCTTCCTATGTGTGTAGATGCTCTGTTGAAGTTCAACTTTCATCCGTAGATGAATCTCTCTTTTCACCGAATGTATCGGGCAAACCTCCAACTTCCACGTAGTCCGAAAATCACTACGGGAACAAAACATTACTTGGCGCGCAAGTCAAACTCGGCGCGCAAGTATCGGCGTGCAAGTCACAAAGGGCACGCATGTCCTTCTCAAACACTTGCGCGACTCAAGCTTCCTCAACTCCAAACTTGCACGACTCTCTTCCTTTTACGCCCAAACCAATAATGGTGCGCAACTGCCAACCGGCGCGCAACTTCTAACACTGGCGCACAACTTCAACCACTGGCACGCAACTTCACCTGCGCGACCATACACACCACCAGTGCGACCACCACACCTGCACGACGGGAGCTCTGATTTCTCAAAGTGTTGACCTCCGTTGAGAATGAGGAGGGTTGGTCTAGTATTTATAGGCAATCTGACCACCCTGCGCGACGGCGCACAAGTCACCTGCACGACCCAGTTTCAGCGTGCAAGTCCCCTGTCATTTTAGACACTTGCGCGACCAACTCCTAAACTTGCGTGATCCTTTTCCTTAGCCATATTTTGATCTTCTGAACTTGAAAAACATATGGCGCGCAAATTCCCTATACTCCAAGTCCACGGCGCGCAAGTCCCTTTGCCAAAAATACTTTTCTTCATTTGCCGATTTTCAGGCCCTAAAATTTGGCAGACACTGGAGAACGGCGCCACCTTGTATCTATTCTTTTGTACCGCCTCCAGATCATCCATTCCTTTTATCGACGTTCTTGAATCAAACATGGATCGTTGACCTCAGCTCTTGAACTTGACATTCCACCATGAACTCCTCTTTGTCTACAGACTTGTATGTCATTGTTTTGCTTTGTCAACAATCACTATGCAGATGTCCACTTTTTCAACAAACACAATCACCTCAAAAATTCATCAATAATACCTTGAGAGATTTTTTCCCAACAATCTCCCCCTTTGGGTTTGTTGACAACTCTTCCAAAACAAAGATATGTCGTTTATTCTTCAGCCTCCATTTGCCTCATTGCGATTCTGATAGCAATCAAGGATTTACTCAACACATACTCTAAGCCCACATGAGCAATTCACGGCGTGAGAAACAAGAGTAAATGAAAAGTTCATCAATGAATCACTTTATCTCTAACATCCACTGTTGACACCACACTGATACCAATCTGTACTAAACTGATACCAATTGTCGATGGACATGTTGGAAGACCAATGCTTGGTTTGGAAATATTCGTACCACTTTCCAACACCTCTCTTATTCTTTTATCATGATCCTCAGCTATCGTGATATCTATTCTTTGATCGATCACTTCTAGCATCGTCAGATTTAATACACTCCCCCTTTTTCATTGCTCCCCCTTTCTGGCTGCTCCACCTGTCAGATTCTCCCCGTATCTTTCATGATTTCTCAAATAGCCACACTATCTCCCAATCACTATTTTCTCCTCTTTTAACAAACACTTTTCTCCCCCTTTGTCAATGAACCCAAAGGACACTCCTTTGTAGTATCCACAGTTTTTCAATTGTGGGGAATTGACTAAACTCTCAGAGCCAGCCGATGCCTTTCAAATGCTTCCTTGGGTAAGGCCTTTGTCAGAATGTCTGCAACCTGTAGTTCTATAGGCACATACTCCAATTTCACGATTCCCTGCTCAACTTTCTCCTTGATAAAATGATACTTTATCTCAATGTGCTTTGTCCTTGAGTGATGGATGGGATTTCTGCTCAGATTTATAGCACTTGAGTTATCACACTAGATTCTGATTGGAGACTTCACTTCAACTCCCATATCTTCAAGTTGTTGTTTCTTCCACAATAACTGTGTGCATGCTTGAGTGGCCACAATATACTCAGCTTTTGCGGTGCTCAATTAAATGTAATCTTGCTTCTTGCTTAGCCAAGAAATACACAATCCACCAAGATATAAAGCACCACCTGACGTTGATTTCCTATCATCCGCTGAACCGGCCAGGTCTGCATCAGTATATCCCAATAACTCTGTCTGAGATTTATCAGTATATGTCAAGCCGAAAGTCACTGTGCCATGGATATACCGAAGTATTCTTTTCACTGTAAGCATGTGGCATTCCTTAGGATTGCTCTGATATCTCGTTGCTTGGCATGTGGAGAAAATAATATCATGCCTTATTGCGGTCAAGTACAACAGACATCCAATGATTTTGCCGGTATTCTATGATATTAACTGCCTTTCCATCGTCATCTTTTGATGATTTCATCTGGGTAGAAACCAGAGACTTCTTATCCTAGGAATCTTCAATTCCAAATCTCATTTCGAAACCTCCTTGGCATATTTGGATTGAGAAATTAATGTGTCATTCCTACCTTGTGTAACGCTGAAAACCAAGATTCTTCAAATACTGATATAGCCTTCAGTACAATGCTCATGGTGCTTGTTTCAGCCCATATAATGCCTTATTTAGCCTACAAACTTTGTTCTCATCCTCATGAATGAGAAACCCATCTGGCTGCTCAATATACACCTATTCTTCCAGAAACCCATTTAGAAATGCAGTCTTTACATCCATCTGGAACTCTTTAAAGTTTCTTTGCCCTGCAATGGCTAGGAATAACCTGATTGTCTCTGGCCTTGCAATCGGTGCAAATGTCTCATCACCATCTATTCCCTCTATCTGGGAGTCTCCTTTCCACATCAGTCGTGCTTTGTTTCGAATCACTGTGCCATATTTATTCATCTTATCTTAATAGACCCATTTAGTCCTGATGACATTATTGTCTGATGGCCTCGAAACAATCTCCAACATCTGGTTCTTCTCAATCTGATCAAGCATTTTATTCATAGCCTGAACCCAGTTTTCATTTCCAGCTACATCAGAAAAGGATTTCAGCTCAACTTGGGATATAAAAGATTTTTTCTGCAGTGATTCTATTCTCCTTGTATGAGCTAGAGCTGACAAATCACCAATGATATTATGCATGTCAATTTCAGCTCATCTATTTGACTATTATGCAGATGAGGATTTTTCTTTTCTAAATCAGCATTAGTCACTTATTCTCCCCCTTTGTTGCTTTCCTCCTCATCACGTTTATCAGAAAATTTCTCACTATTTCATTGTTCAGTGGAATCATTCCTTTCAACTACTTCTCGCAGCTTCTTGGTATCCGAAAAACAGTCAGCTGATTCCATAATTTTAGATCAAAATAAATAATCATGAAATGCTTGATCATTGCTGATTCTCCAACAGTACGTCTTATCTCAATAGACAATACCTGAGCTGGGTCATCCAATTATTTCCTTGACGGATCTGGCATCTGATTCTGTTATTAAATTCTCCCCCTATGTTACCCAACACTTCTATATGGTAGGCCCAACGGTAGAGACCCATAACCATTCTTCTCCACGTGCACCATTTATACTAATCTGGCACTCAACATCGAGCCATTAACCAAATCTCTAAGCCTACTAAGTTGCAACTCGGTGTAGGAAACAAGAGACAAATTTAACGACACAATCACATTCTATTGTTCTATGTTTCTCCCTTTCTTCTTCAACTCTGGTACCTGATTTGAATCAATTGAAATTGTAGAGCATATCACATATCCACTTCGCATCCCTAGATGCCACTTCCCCTTGGATCGTATCTCCCTAGAGCCTGAAACACATGAATCATCAGTTAATAGCGTTTTTATACATAGGGAGTGGGGATTTTCTTCTAGACTCCTCAAGATGAGGATTTCGGTTGATCCTGATGGCTCAACCCTTTGATTATTTCTTGGAGGTCATCACACTCCTTTCTTGCTTCCTCCAACTGCCTAGCCAACTTCAACTGTTCAGGCCATATGACTAGGCATTCATTGCCTACATTCTAAGCCTTTTTCTGATATGTAGATTTGTTAGGCTCGGCCTTTCTCACCGCTTGGGGTATAAACCCGATAGTACACATTTCCTTCTTTGAGGTTCTTCCAAAATTCCATTTTCCTTGATTATTTCTATGAGTAGGAACCTCTCTATTTGGCATCTTCCCTTTCTTGTTCTCCCATCTTAGGGGTCTTCCTCTTTCCTTCACTTCTCCCTGAGAAACACGACATGTGGATTTCTCGATGCATTCTTCATTCATATTTCTTTTATCAGATGTCTGAGTCACCACACTCTTTTTCACTGGTGGTGAGTCCTCTATTGAACATTCATTATTCTTCATCACAACTAGAGTAGATCTACCCTTAATCTTCCAGGTTTGTTCACATTCTCTCTTTGAGATAGGTTGTGAGTACGACAGAGGAGGTGACTGATACACCTTTCGTTCAGCTCCATGTGATTCCCCTGAGGCTCTAAGCCTATTTTTCACCTTACCACTTTCTCTCCCAGTGTTTAATTTATCATTATGTACCACTAGAGATGGTAATATCTTTCTCGGGTCTTTCTCCTTCCTCGTTTTCTTCTTGCTGCAATGTCTTGCCAAATGCACAAAATCAGAACATATGAAACATCTTCCATCAAAGACATAACTCATTTCGTCACTTCTCTGCTGAGATGTTGATGCAACTTGAGATCTTATTTTGATATTGGGCTTCTGATCTTCCTGACACATACTCATTGTGTGTCCCTTTCTTCCACAGAAATAGCATCTGATGAATGTTTTCCTTAGAGAGACTCTCCTCTCTGATTTCTCCTGATGCTTCCTCTTCTTCTTGGATTTATTACAGTTTCTATTTCCACATCCCAAAATGTATTCCAGAGCCTCTGAACAGAATATTGATGTGTGTCCATGAATCCCACAAAAATAGCACATGTCATCACTAATTTTTGTAATTGTCCTCTTAGGCCTACCTCCAGCACCTATAGGATTTCTTTCACATATGGAACTGTTCGCAGCTCTCCTTTTATCATGAATGGAAGGGGATTCATCAAACCCAATACCAGTTTTTCCCAAACTGTATGGTCTTTGTGCTGAGAAAATTTGTCCCTTCCTCTTTTCAGAAATAGAAAATTTGTTTTTCATTTCATCATCATCAGTAGAAGGATGATAAAATAGCAAGTGCAGTGCATCCTTCAACTTGGGCTTATCTTTAGATTTAGAATTCTTTATTTTCTGCTTGACTAATTCTAGCTCTTCTACCAACTTTTGAATCTTCATCTCCCTTGATTCAAGTTGGAAATCAAGTTATTCCTTGAGAAGCTTCCCTCTACTCACCTCATCTTCCAGTTCATGCTTCAGCTTATCAACCATGTCATTTTGCTCCTTTACCTTCAATTTTTCTTGAGTGACAGAGTCAGAGCAACATGCATTCTCTTGTTGTTGTCTTTGATTCTTCTGATCTTCTGTAGACAACTGTGCTGCTAGATTATTATTTCTGGCTTTAAGATTCTGTGCTTCATCTGACTTTTGAATCTCTTCATAATCAGTAGCCTTTTGTTTTCCTTTCATTCTAGCCATCTTCTGCAGCTCTTCAGCATGTGAATCATTCTTCTCTGTTAGGTCAGTAACTATATCAATAAGCCTTTGATTTAAGCCTTTTAGCTTGTTGACATCAATCTCCAATGCCTTGATCTGGATATCTTTAGATTTGGCTTCTTCAGTGTTTCCAACGTCACTTGGAATATTAGTTTCTTAGATGCTTTTGAATTGATCTTTCACTTTTCTATTCAAGCTATCGATCTCCCTTTTTTGTTCTTCAATCTTAATCTTATACCCGCTAACCGATTTTGAGTTCTATCGTGTTGATAACTTGAGTTTCTCAATTTCCTCCATCAACTCAGACTTCTCTTCTTCCTGCTACTGCATATAGTGTTTGGCATCGTGAACAACTTTGTTGGATTTCTTTGTTTTTGCTCTCCAAACATCTATCTCCTCAAGAGCAGCCTCCAACTCAGCTCGCATATCTATTCTTCCATCAATTTCTTCTTCTGTTTCTGCATCACTCTGACGCTCATGTACTTCACTCATTCCAACATCATGATTGAGTGAATAAATCCTTTCCCTGTCAGATTCGTCTAGACCTTCCTTTAGTAAACTGTTTCATTCTTTTAAGTGAATCACACTTTTTCCATACAAACTTCCACACTGAGGAGTACCACATGACTTCTGCTTCTTCTTGGATGTTTTTCCCTTTGCCATGGCTCACCGAGATAAGAGCAGACTAATTCTTTAAACACACAGATCGACTACACCAAGTCGAAGCAAACAAATATGATAAAAGCAACCTTCGCTCTGATAACAATTTTTAGGGCCAATAGGGGCCTATATACCCTGAGAGGGGGGGTGAATCAGGGTATGGATATTCTTTTTCAAATTTCTTTCTGCCCCACTAGATCTTGACCTCTTTGTTACAAGGCTCACTTTGTTTGCATTTGTGTGGTTACTGTGATCACTTGTCTCCTTTACCAGATGATGATGCTTTGAATGCGGTGCGGGGAAGTAAGCAGGCAGACACAGATATTTTTACTTGGTTCACCGCTAAGGGCTACATCCAAGGAGCATACGCCGACAAGTTGCCGGTTCATACAAAATTCCACTAGACTTCACTAGTTGTGGATTACAATGTTCGGGATAGATCACATCTATGCCCAGGATCACTGACTTTACAATGTTTAGGGTTATCTCACTGCTTTCCCAAGGGTCACTCCCTGTATCTCTCTCTCTCTGGCTCACTGCCGGTGGAGAGGATCACATTCTTCCTCTTCCTAAGCTCACTGCTCTTGGAAGGAATCCACTCACAGTTTATAGACTTGTAGGTCTCTTCATTTGCATGAATGAATGCATCTTCCTCTATGTGTAGATGCTCTGTTGAAGTTCAACTTTCATCCGTAGATGAATCTCTCTTTGCACCGAATGTATCGGGCAAACCTCCAACTTCCACGCAGTCCGAAAATCACTGCAGGAACAAAACCTTACTTGACGCGCAAGTCAAACTCGGCGCGCAAGTATCGGCGCACAAGTCACAAAGGGCGCGCAAGTCCTTCTCAAACACTTGCGCGACTCAAGCTTCCTCAACTCCAAACTTGCGCGACTCTTCCTTTTACGCCCAAACCAATAATGGCGTGCAACTGCCAACCGGCGCGCAACTTCTAACACTGGCGCACAACTTCAACCACTGGCGCGCAACTTCACATGCGCGACCATACACACCACCTGCGCGACCACCGCACTTGCGTGACGGGATCTCTGATTTGTCAAAGTGTTGAACTCCATTGAGAATGAGGAGGGGTGGTTCAGTATTTATAGGCAATCTGACCACCCTGCGTGATGGCACGCAAGTCACCTGCGCGACCAAGTTTCGGCGCACAAGTCCCTGTCATTTTAGACACTTGCGCGACCAACTCCCAAACTTGCACGATCCTTTTCCTTAGACATATTTTGATCTTCTAAACTTGAAAAACATATGGCGCGAATGTTCCCTATACTCCAAGTCCACGGCGTGCAAGTCCCTTTGCCAAAAACAATTTTCTTCATTTGCCGATTTTCAGGCCCTAAAATTTGGCAAACACTGGAGAACGGCGCGACCTTGTATATGTTCTTTTGTACCACCTCCAGATCATCCATTACTTTTATCGATGTTCTTGAATCAAACATGGATCGTTGACCTCAGCTCTTGAACTCGACATTCCACCATGAACTCCTCTTTGTCAACAGATTTGTATGTCATTGTTTTGCTTTGTCAACAATCACTACTCAGATGTCCACTTTGTCAACAAACACAATCACCTCAAAGATGCTTCAATAATACCTTGAGGGATTTTTTCCCAACAGTATCTTATTCATATACAGAATTATATGAAGTCTTTAAACATTATTTTTAATCATCTAATGAAAATTTGTCTTAAATGGATACGATGGGGAATGAAACTCATCACATTCGTGGAGACGGTAATCTGTACGTACGCACGAGCGAGAATATCATTCTTGTGATATTAAAATAATATATAATTGGATGTTATATCATATATACAGAATAAATATCTTGTTATATTTATTATTTACATCAATTACATATAATTATTATACCCATCCAAATAATAATGTATTGGATAACAATTACACCACGAGGTGGAGACGGTAAGCCGTACGTACGCACGTATGGTGACATGTTATTCAAATGATGGGTAGAATAATGAATTTGGTTGTACCATGTTTATAATAACATCACAGTATATATAATATACTAGATTTATTATTTTAGAATGTAAACAACAAATAAAAATTAAGTGGAAGAAGAAAAGAACTTGAAAGAGGTAGTGAGATATTTACCTCTTCTTCAGGTTTTTTTTATATTTGATCACAAGGACTCCTTAGGTTGGATTTATGTGTAAAGGATGGCCTATAGGATTAATTAAGGGATGTTTAGAGGGTATTTGGGCAGAGGATGTCGAAGCCAAATGGCTTTGAAGGTGTGAATTAGATAGAAGGGGGAGTGCCCCTTTATAAGAGTGGTGAGGGACACCTTAGGAAAAAAAATAAAATATTATTTTATAATAAATTTATAATCACTTTATAATGGCTCTAAAGTGACTTATTTATAGTATAGTTTGGGGATGGGTCTAATTCCTCTCAACCAATAGGTTTTAGACAAGTTTAGGATACCATTTTAACTTTATCATTTAAATTTAACTCTAAGTTAACTAATTTAACTTTTACTGTGTCTTCTTGTATTCTTAAACTATATAGTTAATAAACATACTATAAACTATCAATATAACACCAATTGGCTCATTAATGTCATATATATTATTATAGAAGTATTTTGGCCTAACCATAGATGTTTAAGACCATTATATCAATTAATAATACAATATTTGTTTTAAAAACTATTTTATCTCAATTTTGACACTATTTGGTATTTGTTTTTTATTAAATTCATAACAGCATTATTACTTCGAAAAAAAATCATATAACCACCATTAACATGTATTATTAATCTAGAAAACTATTTTAATGCATAAAAAGTCTCAAATTACATTTATTGGGGTATTTATAATATCAATTATGATAATATTCCACTAATTAGGTAATTATGGCATCATCATTGTGTCATAAATAAATTAAATTATTTATTGTCTAAAAAATAGAAATAAAATAAAATTATGTATTATAGATTTGTATCTTTATAATGAATATTTATAGTCGAATTTATCTTATGTATAACTCTATATTAAAAATGTTTTATTTATTAAACTTTGATTTTACCTCTTTTAACACTTCTTTAAATAAAATAAAAATAAGTGTCCTAATCTAATCCAAGTGGAACAAAGCGGTTCATATTTTATTCTTAAAGATATTTTTGGACGAACTATACTTATCTAATAGAATTTGGACATGTTTTATGGTACTAATAATATCATTTTATCCCTTAATTACCCTATATACTTTTAACCGTGGTAAATAAACGTAAAAAATTACAATTCACCGAAAATTATTTTTATCTTATTGAACCCCATTTTACTCATTGACATTAACCATATCTCTCATATTTTTAAAATTCTACTCATAGAAGCAATAAAATTAAGTTTTATGTAAATTTGAAAATACTCATAGGATGTGGGTAAAAGACGGTGAAAAGTTCAATAAAATTTTTATATATCAATAATTATTATAAACTGGCCCCAATGAATTAAACTGAACTTATATAGGTATTATGTATCTATTTTGACCAAAAATAAATTTAAATAAAATAACTAATTATTTAAATAAAAATTTGGTTATAACCAATAACTCAATGTTTTTCACTATTCATCAAAAATTGAATGTTTTTAAAAAAATTCCAAAAATTCACCCTAAGAAAATTTCAATATTCCGAATCAAAAAATTGAAGTCCATTTTGAAAGATAAATTTTATAAAATTTCAAAAATTGTTTATTTCTATTCATAATGGCTAGTTTGAGTGGTTGTGTTGTGTTAGAATTTGATGATGCGTACAACACGTGCTATTGCATTATTCAAAGAGAAGCGTACCATGGAATCTTAGGGTGTTACACGTCTTTTGAAGTAGTCAATTAATGCATGAAAACTTCTTATTAAATCCATGATGAATTTCAAATAAAAGCTAATAATCTCTAATATTATAAACTCCAATATATTACCACATCAAGAAAATACTATTGGAACTTATCTGCATATATGGGGAAGATACACTTTTCACCAAGGGCATATCAATAGAAAGAAAATAAAAATACAAATTAAATAGAAAATCAAATCCAATAACAACTTGATTACATATATAAATGAAATAGAACACCATGTATCAAAAAAAACCTAAATAAATCATAGATGTGATCAATATTTTACCTCAAACAGTCAATTTTCCCTCTTCCTTACTAGGAAGAATCTAATAAAAAACACTTTTCTTGAATCTTCTGCATAGGACTTACCCTGATGAACATAACTCACTTGTGTCACCAAATTTCATAGTCTCAAATTCAATTATTGAGAAACCTCGCAAGATTTCTTGTTCATAGTCTATGTCTATCCTACACCCTTATCAGATAATATCCACAACTCCCTCAAATAGAACTATTGAATATTTTCTCAATTTTAACATCCATGACACTAAATATGAGATCTTAGTAAAACATTGTGATAATTTAAACCCTTTTTATGGTTGAAACATTGGGGACTATAACCTTATATAGAGGGGCCTAATTAAAAACTACTTTTCATTGATCTCTTACCACTATCTCATTATAACTCATCAAATTTCCTCTAAATATTTCTATAAGGGAATCCCACTATACCACCATAAAACTAAATCATCGGCCTAATCAATGATAATGTAAAACCTATATATTTATCCTCCTTCAAACCCTTCTCAATTATCATGGCCTTGAGAAGCACCATTGATTATGATGTCCAATCAATGTTCCTTACCTAACAAATCAACTCTCGTTGTAGGATGATTTTTTACTATTAGGATTTCTATACCTCATCTCTATTTGTAAGTGGAGATAAAATAAGATCTCTATAAAACATGAGAAGTAATATTATAACGAAATAGGTCCTTGAAGATTTTCTATAAACTCTTGATCATGTTCTAACTTCATCGTACTCAGAAATTACCCTCAAAGAAATTATCACTGAATCCTTACCATGTAAGACCTTCATATCTTCCCACTTATTTTATTTCACCCCTCCACGTCCTGGTGGTTCCCTAAAGTAATAAAGAATCCAAATTTACTCGTTGATCTTATAGGGTCTCCACCAGATTAAATATACCCTTGATGAACTCCGAAAAACCCATGCCATAATGAGGGCCTCCAATGTCAAGGAAGGATAGAGGATATCAAAGATAAAAGTACTAAAGATAATTAATCATTATTATTTCAACCCATCTTTATTGAACATAAAATATGATAAAGACTCCAATTTTCATGGGGAGCACTGCCTTAGCCACCAGAGAAACTACATGGGCCATCATAGCTATATTTCATAATCCATATGCTAGAACAGGTGTGTCTTCTCTAGAAAGTGCATTCTGACCAGCTTCTATCAGCTTTCACTCCATACATCTTCTTAATGGAATTGTATATAATGACTCACATATGTTTAAAATACTTATAGAAATATACTAAATTTAAAAAACAAATAATTTTAGCAGAATAGACGAGTAATTTATATTGAAAACCTATCCTATGAGGCTACCCATAACAAGAAGGCACAACCCTCATAGTACAACCAATGTGTTGACACTGGAAAATGCATCCACAAGGCATTCCAAATTGTTCCATAAATGATCCAAGAGTGTAGCCCATTTTGAAATCTTAGATTTGACTATTTGTAGAGCCCTAATGTAGTTATGGATTAAGAGTTATGGACATTTGAAGTTGGGATGAAAAACTGGTTTGCAGAGCTCATTTGCAAAGCTCCCTCTGCAATCATGGAGTAGAGAAACTTGACTGAATCCTCCATGAGTGTCGCGAAGGCTGTAATAGTGGAATCCACAACTATGAGAAACTTGAGTGAACTTTAGTGCATCCTCCACGAGTGTCGCGAAAGTCATGACTATAGCATCCATGACTGTGAGAAACCTATGGGAACTTCATCCAATTGTGGAGCGCGACTTCCTTTGCAACGTCATTTTCTCTTCGCAGTGCACATTAGTTCTCTGTGGCGAGCTCTGTTGATATCTATTGCCTATAAATAACTGGCTCACCCAATTCACATGGATGGTTATGCTTCCCTTTCGGCAATCTATCTCTCATTTTGCAGTGCTCTTGAGTACCGCAGATTTATACCCTTCGCAAAGGCATTCACCCTTCTCGAAGGATGGAGCTCCTCTGGGTTTCTCGAGGCTCTGTGAAGCCCCTTTTCTATGTGAGGATCTTTTCTCCACAAAACCCAAAGCTCTGTGGAGACCCATTGATTCTAGATACACAAAGCATCGCAAATCCCATTTCTATACAAATCCCCTTCACTACCATCAATGACCCCAATGAAAAATGGAGAGTCGCATGAAAAACTTTTTGGCCCCAGTCACATAAAATTTCCATTGAGTCCTTATGCAGATCCACCTTCCACCTATGGAATACTCTGATTTAAGAAACTCCTCTACACTCCCTAACACACCTTGAGTTGAGATATTCCTCTTATTTTGTTTTCCATGTCATGAGTTGATATTATCATGATCAATTACCCATGTACCTTGAGTTGAACCATTCCTTAAGCAACTCATCCAAACCCATCACCTAACTCATATTCCAGGTTGAACAAAAAAGGGACGCTTTTGTGTATATCCCAACACCAGCCATTTCTAAGACCTTTATGCCTACAGTTCTATCTATGTGACATTAAACTGTATAACATCCAATTTTTCTATCAAATTAAGCCTCTTGTTCCAAAAAAATATTCCTTATGATCCAATCATAAGATTCCAATAGTCCTTTCTACATGACAATAAATTAAAGCACACCCTATATGAAAAACAAAGGATGCCTCTTGCTCTAAACAAGAGTTTCCTTATGCTCCAATCATAAGATTCCAATAGTATTCACTAAATGACTTTAAACTGTATCATTCCATTTAATTAAATAATAGGATTCCTCATCTTCCAAATAATAAATGCCTTGTGTGACAATCATAAGATGTCTTATTCCATTATTACAGTGGAATAATTTCTAGAGTGTCGGAATCCATTTGAGCATTCCATCACTCCACCTCATGCTTTTTGTGTCCTTCATTTAGATCATCATCCTCTTCAATATCTAAAGGGATCGCCAAATGGATTGGTCCCATGCAGCTTCAGCTCACCTATCATTCTAGGGAAAATCCCCAGAAGGCATTGGATGACACTTTGAGTATGGTCATGTGTTTCAAACATAGTCAACAATCAAGCCTTATTGGTTTTTCCCAATACTTGGCTAACACGATATGAATGATGTGTTTCAAACACTGTCAATAGTTATCCCCCTTCTTTATGTTTCCCCCATTGCATTCTAAATTGTGGGCATGTGATTCACACTTTTCATCTCCCATTCTTCAGAGTGATTCCAATTCCCTTGTAATTATCCATCTTGTGCACTAGTGCATAGGTATATGATTTAATTATATGCCTCAACCCACCTGCGATTTGGGATTCCCTCATGGCCATACATGAGGAACACACTCTGGTAGCTTTTATGCATATGCCCCATCCACCATTTCCACTTCTTAGTGGAAATCAGGTGGTGATTTATTTTGCATTGCTTTGACTCATGCTTCTTCACATAGGCACACTAATGGATACTTCTTCGTTGCATATCCATGCTAATGTGATCCCCTAAATGGATCACCCCACAACCCCATATCTCCATGGAATTTTTGAATCCTTCCCTTCCACAAGCGAGGGAAGGTATCAGTTATGTTTTTCCTGGGGTTTTGGAGTGAAGTCTCCTTGTCTGAGCTATAGGATGTTAAACTGACAAGCACCATCATCCCTCGAAAACGACATTATATTGTAGTCTCTCCACATGGGATGCCCCATCTCAGACATCCTCTGTGCCCTTTCATCTCCACAAGAGTGAGATCTTCCTCACATGGAATTAGATACTCTTTGGTGGAGTGACATCAATCCACTGGGAATGGAAACCATCTTGGTGTAGGACCCTAGCCTTTCTTGTGGGAGGCAAAATCCCTCATCCTCCTCTCTTATTTTGTGGAAAAGAATAGAGGATAGATGGGCACTTAGACCTTTATTACCCTCTCTCTCTCCATCCCTCCCTATGGTCTTTGTCATCATCGGACCACCATCCTAAAGTAAGTCTCGATATCAATCTCCCTAGGCTACTAATCGTACATAAGCCCCTATTTACTATTTGGGTCACCAACCATGCATAAGACCCACTCCAGATCTCGTGTACGCACCTTTCATGATGTGATCGTCTGGTCTCTACTACCTCTTGTTTCTCACACTGAGAATGACTCACGTGGGATAGGATTGTGAATTGACCATGGAATCATTCCCAGGCCACCCAAGCATAAGTGCCAATCTCCCCATCCTAAACTACATGGACTTTGATACATGACCCTATCCTAGAAAGGTATGTAGGAAGCCTCCCCAAGGATCAATCCCAACACAAACTTGTCCCGAACCCTTCACGTCAGTTCAATTTCATCCCTGGTGACGTTACAAAATATTTCCCATCCGGGACTGTGTGGACATTGATCCTTTCCCCTTTCCAAGAAAGGTACGTAGGAAGCCTCCGATAGGTTTAATCCCAACAACCATCGGTCCCAACCACATCACATCCATCCACCCTCATCATACATGATGTTAAACTGTACACCCCTTTTCATCTATCAAGACATTAAACTTTATACATTCGAACTATATAGGATTTGATTCTTATCTCTTAGGAAGGGTACATAGAAAGCATCTATGAGGTTCAACCACAACCAGCGGAATGTCGTTGTAGACCCCAAATAGTGGTAAGTTTTGGTAACCCCCAACCATTGGTAATACATTATAGACCTCAACCAGAAGTAATCCAATGTAACCCCCAACCAGCGATATTCCATTGTAACCCCATCCAATGGTAAGCCATTGTATACCCCAATCTACTGTAAGCCAATGTATTACCCTTTGATGGGATCCAACTCTCTGGTCCACCCCCCAAGAATCAGACTAACTCGTGGGCTTTTTCCCACATGTAAGCCCCCCAGCAGGTCACAAGGTCTCCCTCCTCTACTCACACACTGATTTATGCCCCATTCTGAACTACGTAGAATTTGATTCCCTTCCACGAGGACAAGTAGGAATCCTCCCTGAGGTTCAATCTGATCACCCATGTTCCATCATGGTTTCTCCCTTGAGCCTTTACTTATCAGAACGTTCAAGCCCCAACCAAAAGCATCAACTTCCTCTAGGTCTCAACCTTTCATCCATTCTCATGGTCCACCTCCTTAGGTTCCCTATCACCTCACCTCCTAAACTACATGTACATTGACTCCCCACTATGGGGATATGTAGGAAGCCTCTCTGATGTTCAACCCCAATGGTTTTTTCACTTTCATGATGGTTCAATATCATTCCTTATCCACATCACTCAACACTCCAAAATCCATCCTGAATCCTACCTGGGCCTCCACATCCTGGTAGGATCACGTCATTTTCATTCAGGTAGTTAATCATGCATAAGCCCCACACTATCCATAACCATCCACTTAAGATCATCCCTCTTGTGATTCGCTGATGTCCATGCGTTACCCGCAACATGTCTCTGAGTCATTGTCCTTTGTGTACACCCAGATTCATCACCCCTTTAAACTACATGGGTTTTGATCCCCATCTTCTAGAAATGGTAGCTAAGAAACCTCCCTGAGGTTTAATCCCAGCCAATGGTAAACCTTGGTGTCCCCCTTTTTGGTGTGCAGTCTCCCTGATCTTCCCTCACTAGTTTCCAGATCAATGTTCACGGTGTGACATCTTCCCTTTTTGGGACACACCACCTAGGGTCCACTCTCATTGGAATTATGACCTATCCATATGGTGTTACCCATCCTGGGGTGGAATCTTTCTGATTCACCCTCAATTTTTTCCAGATCATCATTCAGTGTGTGATATCTTCCCTCTATGGGACACACCACCTTGGAACCACCCTCCTTGGGAATTATGATCCCTTAAACTGGTAAACCATCTAGTTGATCACTCCTAGGGATGTTCCAATATGATCCATATCTACAAAATATTCTAATCACACCCATTTCATCTCTTTAAAACATTAAACTCATGTCTTACCTCGTGTTAAACAAGAGGTGCCTCAGGAAAATCTTGGAAGATATGCCATTTGCGTAACTGTCTCTGCAAGACGTTAAACTCATAGCCTACCTCGTTTTAAACATTATACGCCTAAGGAAAACCTCATAAGACACGCATGTGGCATAACAATCTCCTCAAGATGTTAAATATTTTATATTTCTCTTGATGAACTTGGGAAGCTAAGTAAAACCTCAGAGAAATGCCTCTAGCATAAGATACCCCATGACCGACGTTGCATGTGTTGGGTTCTATGCCCTTAAGATTCCCTAATTAGAGGAATAATATAGGTACATTAATGTCTACACATCCAAAGACGCCTTGGCCTGTCTAATGTTGTCATCTACTCCGACCAAATGTTGCTACCCTATCAATAGCCCTTGGAATGTCTTTATAAAAGCACCTTGATTAACTGGCATCCACAAAGATATGGAACTGGGAATGAGGTTCACGAACAACATCTTAATCTTTTAATGAGACCCAAACTATGTAACGAGTACTGAGGGGGAATCCATAGAGGGAAGAACTAAAATCCAATCATTCCATTTTGATCAAGGAGAAAACATCCCTAAATAAGAAATGGATGATACCTGCCTTTGGAAAGTGTGAATGTGAGGCCACAGACCAGGGTTTCTTCCACATACAGATGCACGCCCCGACAAAAGCATCAGAAACACAAAATCTAAAGCCTATTTCCCCATACTTATAATTTATTCATTGTAGTTTACATTTTCATGCTTGAGTTCAAATAATCGAAATATGAGCATAGTATATCATAGAAAAACAAAGCATAAATCATGAAATTTAGTCAAATTAACTACAATATATATAAAATAATGGTTATATATATATATGAAATATGATCCTACATGCCTAGTCATGATTCATGAAAACACACAAATCCCATTAACATTAATAGAATAACATATATGAGATTATTAAAAAATCATAAAACCACAACTGTAAATGTTGTCCCATCACCAGTAACTCAAAGGCCTATCACAAAAGAGTTTTAAAAGCACTTACATGACTCCCCTAACCATGTTCCAAAAAACCTAACATCCTTATACCTTGATCCAAACATATTCAAGGACAAAATAAAAGAAAAACCTTCTATGAATCCACTTTTTAATGCCTCTCTTTGAATCACCAGGTATAGGATAGGGTGTTGCAGGACCTCGTCCATACATCCATGTACACAATAGGTTTTCGATCAATAATGGGTGTATGAACATCATTTGTGGGGAGAATATACCCTTAGTATCAAGTTTTGTGAACCTGAATATATAATGAAAATAATTATTACATAATAGACATAGAGTAAGTAAAAAATAACAATGATACAAAAGGTGACATGGAAAGTATCTCAAGTGATGAATTAAATAAACCAAGGACCCCCATAGTGGTAGGTCAAAGCAGATTATAATAAACAATAGAAAAGTAAATAAAGGCATTGTGGAAACACTCCGTAATCCATCTTGGTATAGCCTTTAATCCCCATGATCTATATTCTCAGTCCTTATTTATTGACACTTAACCTTTCATGTATCCCTGACCATGAATTCTATATGAAAATAAAGATACCTATATAGGGTGAGAGTATAAAACATGTTTTAAACAACTAATAAGTCCTTAACATAATTGGACATATATGATAGATGTATTTTATGAAAATAGATAAATGATCAAGAAAAAAATCAATCATGTGTCGATTGGTTTTGTATTAACCATGCTAACATGAACCCTAGCCATACCTAATTCCCCTCCACACCAGAAGAACAATCATAACAGAGTTCAGTATCATGGGTTAATAACAAGGATTCCTCACATATATTAAAGAATCCACAAGGGTAATGAGTATCGGTTCGGACCTCACAGATTTCAATCATTGTCTATATTAGGGGTAAAGCCATATATTCTTCATACACTGCCTCAACCTTAGGTCAGGCCACAAGGCCATCACATCCCAGCACCACCTCATGTAAGGCCACAAGGTTTCCATACCACTACCCTATTTCTAGATCCATTATCATCATCATAACATGTCGCACATGCTCCCCCTATAAGAGAAACACAATCCATGATATTCCACTTATCATTTGTACCATAATCAAATCCTATAAAGGATATATATCTATACACAATTGGTAAAAATACATATAAGAACAACATAAAATATAATAATAAGTATCATTATCCACACACACACACAAATGTGATCAAAATAAATCATGGGTTTCCCAGTCTACGTATGTACAGACATAAAATCAAAATAAATAGTGGGTCTTAAATCAAACAAGAACATAACATCATATCATGCTAGAAACATATATAAAAGGGATATTTTTGGTAATGTTATTCCTACCGTAACAACATCAACGTTAACATCATGATTTTCCATTATTATATTAAAAATATCACTCATTTTCCAACTTGATCAAACCCACATAATAAGGGTTTTTATAACTAATTCCAAACTGATATAAAAAGGGTTTTAGAATGATATTAAATAAGGTAAATAATCCAAAAGGGTAGAACCATTTCACTTACCCAATGAAAACCAATGTCAATGATTGATCTAGGTATAGTTAAAGAAGAGAACATGTGGCTCTTAGAAAAACAACTAGAGAAGAGAGATAGAGATTCCCATGATCCTATATCAAATTGAACAAGCCACTAAAGATTAAATTTCACTAGGCTTCTGGTAATATAAGGAGTATAATCCAAATCTTCACCATATATTATTATTCAAATCATTATGATCTCAAGAACTCACAATAGGATGAGGATAAATCAATTAATAGATGTATGAAAGAGTCCAATGATCATTAATTAAACTTCATTAAAGATCATATGTGTTTATATTAAGAATCCTAACACCCCCCCCATGAGATCAGTGTTTTTGGGTTGGCCATTTTAAAACAAAAAAAGTTATCAATATAGTCTGGTGATTCCCACCATGGTCATGGTGGCCTCATACATTCCCAGCCAAGGTAACCCAGAAAGTCCACCTACTATGGTGTACTATTAATACATTTACCATTTTTGACTCACCACACCTCCCACTATGTCATGGTAAGACCAATATGGTCACTCTTCATATGGGTAATTTTAGCACTACACACTTGATACCACACCCTACCATGGATGTTATCGCTATCTCATTTCTCAATGGTGGACCCTAAGAATTAAACCTGAAATGTCAAGGCATGGTTCCACCTATGGTGTACCCTAAAACCAACAAAACCCATATTTTTGGAACTAAAGTCATTTAACTCTTCAAAAATCCAAGTTAAACTATAAAAAGTATCAAAATGACAATCTTTTAAAAATGAGGATGTTATATCCATGTTCTTTAAAATGTTTTCAAGATTGTTCTTTTCTATGATCCAATGATTATTTATATTCATTCTAAACCATTTTTTAATTTTATTAAAAATAATAAAAAAGAATTATTATAATTTTTTATGAATAGGATATTTATTAATTTTTACAATAAAGCTTGAAATCAAATTTTTTTAACATTTCCCACTTGAAAGGATTTTTCCATCATCAGGAATGCAATTTTAAATAATGATTCCATTAAAAGTTTCTATGGTTATTTTCAATTATAATAATTTTCTAAATAATATTTTTCTTTTTATTTAACACATCATTAAAATAAAATGATATTTTCTTGATTTTTTAAAAGTATGTCTCAAATAATATTTTAATGCCGATTTTATCTATATCAACATCCTTTGATGTCTCTTATTCTTCAAAACGAATGTTATCTAATGGTATAATCCATGTCCTTTATCTAAATGTTTTATCATTATGTGATGATGAAATGATTTTAAAATGAATTTATTTTCTCATGTGCTATGCAATGATTGAATGATTATCGTTGTTATGATAATGTCATAAACATATGTATGGTTCTCATAATGTTAGTGGTGGGTCTGTTAAATCCTTCCATTTCATTGTGTAATTATTGATGTCCTATGAGAAAATATAAAATATAATGGGGTGTAATCGAATTATAAAGATGAAAATAGGATGGGGAGTGAAACCAATCCATTATGGTAATTTTTCAAATTTTGTGAATATGGTCTTGGTTGTGAGACAAGACTAATGGGTTGATTTTAAATGATTATAATTTCTCCAAATTTACTATGAAATGTTATTATTATTATGATATACTTTCATGATATATTGTTTATGAATGATGATTTCTCACTATTTTAACTCATGCATTTTTAAATGCTAAATCATTTTTCCAGGACACATGATTTATGATCTATAATTGATTGGGTATAAACAACATAAGTGGTGATCAGGATCAAATACCATTATCTATATCTTATTCAATCATATTATCATTATTTTATATCTAATGTTTACACATACCTTGCATCGGATCTCACCCTTTATTATAATTTCATTTTCTCTTTGTAATGAAGAATTTTTTTCAGTATTCTATTTATAATAAGGGTAAAATGATAGAATAACTTTATTAGAGATATTAAAAAACCCTCATGAAATAAGTTGATTTTTTATTTATTCTCTAGACTCACAAATATTTTATGGTTATAGGGTAAGATTTTTTACGTTTTATATAATTTTTTCATATAAAATGATGAAATATGTATGTATGTTTTTCTTAGTTTACCTCATGAGTCAACCAAAACACCACCAAATACTATCACTAGGTGTGAAGAACACTAGATGAAACTCAGTGTATGATATTTTCCTTTCCCCCAAATAATTCCATGTGATCTATCATCACCCTTCATGTATAATATTTCGATAACCTTAAGAATTTTAAAATAGACACAAACCAAAAATCATCTATATAGGATGGAAAAGTATACAATTTCAAAAAAAAACAATTGCCTTTAATAATAATAATAAAATTCCATGAAAACTTAAATTGTGATTTTACCTAAACTTAAATTCATAATCAAAAAATCATATACTATGTGAACAAAGTACAATAGTTGGTCGTAAAAACAAATATTTTGGGATATCACTGTTATATATGCACTAAATATAAGGATATATCATATATGAGGATATACGTAGGTTGTATACATAAATATGCCTATAATAAATTTCATTCTTTACGATATTCCGATTTCAAATTAAAAAATGTGTTTCTTCTATTATCTTAAAGTGTATCATATGATTGGAATATGGAATGAGGTTCTAAATTCATGCATGAATCCACATCATCCTCATGGTTTTCATCAATTATGAATCATTCATGTATTAGATCTTTTTCATTCATTGAAATTTTAAATTAACATTAATCCTACGATCAATAATGTCTAGGTTCCATGAGATAGCCCATAATACAACCAAATCTCCCCATTCCATATAGAGAATTAGGGATATCATACATAAGGTAGTGGTTACAATCATTGGATACAATTTTTTTCCTGAAATAAATTTCCAAATCATTATTTCTCTAATCTAAATAAGACATTGGTTATCAATTCTTGAAGGCTCTAACACCCCATAAATGTTTAAGATCCTCATGATATATTCGTGGATCCAAAGAATGATGTAATCACATCGGAGGTAGCATTAATTTTTTTCATCTTCGATTATATTCATCATCAATTCATCATTGGGAATGTGGAAATAGAAGCCATTGTGTTTCAGGTAGATTGTTTTTCTATTCACATGATATATTATATTGATACATTGAAGTAATATTATTTATTTTACATTGGATTATTTCATTTTCTAATGTTATTATATGATCTCCCTAAACCCATTAGCGGTATCAAATAAAGTATCTTCAATGGATTAGTATTCTTATCAAGTATTTTTTTCAATGAACATAGATTTCACAATGCATCCTTATCCATACTATAAAATATGATATGGCATGGCTGAATGAAAACATCAATTTTCTATTTTTAATAGATGTATTATGTGATAGAAAAATATTGTAAAGTATGATATAGGTCAAACTTAAGGTTATTTTTAGTATTATAAGTTTTGATATATGATATTTTAATCTATGGTATAACAAGGTTTGGTGAAAAAATAGAGTATTTTAACACAATTAGGATATATAGATGTCATAAAATATGATTGATTCAATACAATCTGGTCATATTCATCGATAAAAATCATAGTTTATGGTTTAAGTCTATTTCATAGATTATTCTAGATATGTGTTCCAATTTTCTCTAATATGAGTTATATTTTATGACTGATAACATGATCATAAATCATAAAATATGACATAGCTAAAAAGATTTAAAAAATTATTTTTTGATAAATTTACTTGTGGGTTATATGTTTTAATAAATTAAAAGTAAAAAAAAATAATAAAATGATAATTTCAATGATTAAAAAAATTGAACAGTTCATATTGGTATCTCATGTTTTGGAAACAACATAAATTTTTTATTTATATGATAAATTCCTTTATAATATTTATGTTTATAAATTGTTTATAAAATATGAATATTCTATATGATTGATTTATATGGTAAGTTACACCAAGGTTATAGTTACCAAAAATACATTCTAGGTAAGATATCATAATATTAAGTTTCAATCTAACCTGACCTAGGGTTTTTAGTTATGTGTTGGAAAATAGTTTTTGAATATAGTTTGGGTATATTAGGTTTTAATATTATTATGTGTTGAATTATCTCTTGAGTAAATCCTCCTTAGGTAGAGAGACATGGGGCTAAATTTACCATTGTAAAGAGTCTTTTATTTATTCTTGATATCTTAGGGGTTGTTTATCAATCTCTATGGTCTTATTCATGTAGAGTTTTTTTATATAACATTATTTATTTATATGAAGAGTTATTATACTAAATTTATGATATGCATTTAGATGTACATGAATGTATTTGGATTATATATTTGGATGAGTAACATAAACTTGTGTGTTTTATAAATATTTATACATTAATTTAATGAGAAAATAATAATTTTTTCAGATAGAATTAGAATTTTACAACTAAATTAAGAGAAACTAGAACATTAAAAAAATAAAACCATGGGATAATAAATATTTTATGAGAAGAAATTGTTTTAATATGCATGTGATTTATAATCAACTAGTGATACAAAAAAAATAAAAATCCTTAAAATACTATGTGTGGTATTCTTCCATATTAAGCACATGTCAAGACCGCATCATCCAATTGGGTAGTTTCATGTCGATGTGGGTTCACCAAGGATTACGTTTTGTAAGGGAAGGTGGGTTTCATTAATCCTAAGGGTTAGGTTACCACATCCCATTATGATATTGGAGTGACACTTATCTATGAAACCATAATAGTTATGATACCATACGAAAAAAAAATTATATTATTTATATGATGGATATGGACAAATATTTTCCCACTCAATTATCCAAGAATAACTAGTGATGTGATTGGTATAATTGCCTATATAAATAACTTAATTTGATGGGTTTCATGATAAGGTGAGTATATTTCTCAATAAAATATGTATTTTGGCCCACTAAATAGATATAATGTACAAGATCGTCATTTTTAGTGGTCAAGCCTTCATTAAAAGTCCTTGACGAAGAGGTGTAAAACATGATACTAACCTATAAATGTATTTTTGTTATATATTATTGTTTATTTAATTATTATTATTTTGATATCCCTTATAGGTATGACCTATAATCAATTCATATATTTTTATCTAAGGTAGAGATGCGTTATCAAAGAAAACCATTCTAGGTATCTTAATATTAATGTTATAGTGGTCAATTTAACCAACTTTGACTCATGGGTATTGATTTTAGATGTCAATAACAAATTTTTACTAAAACAATATACTTAGAAATAGTATAGAATTGAAAAAGGTTGAATCAAATATTTACATCTATGATTTGTAAAGAGTTACTACATTATCATTTAAAACTTATGATCTGAGAGTACCAAGTATAATAGTTATGGAACTGGAGAAATTTTGTTACATTACCATGATAAAAAAATTGGTTTATGTATCTTTTATTACAACAAAGGATTGTCATTCACTATTAAGAAAAAGATTTTTTCTAAATATATGAATGATATGTTTAATGGGATTAGGAATATGATAAAAAATTAAACATTCCAGATATGGATAATCATGTCAATATTATTCAAAATAAAGAATTCAGTGTTGATTTTAATCTCATATACCTTAGGAATTTTCGTGTAGGATATAAAAACAAAAAACACAATTATAGAATCCATAGAGTTGGATTATTGGAACTATAAAATTATGAATCAATTGAAAATTGTAAATCTATTTTGTTGAGGAAAATGATCAAAGAACCTTATGGTGGAAAACGTTATAGGGATATTAGGATCTAAGATATCATATATAGTTATTTATGTAGACTATTTAGTACTAAAGAAAGTTTTGGTTTTGGGTAATTCATTACAATTACTGATAAATTTAGTAAGTATGGACATCTATTTCTGATTATATTTAAAATATAAAATGTTGGGGATTTTAATGAGTTTTATAAAGAAGAAAATAATCCACTGAGAAAGAGTACTAATATTATTTGATACATTCAGGTGGTAAATATTTGACATATGAATTCATTGATTATCTAAGGGATTGTGAAATTTTTATACAATTTACTGCTCATAGAACACTATAGTGGAATGGTGTATCTTAGAGGATGAATCATACCTTGTTTAATGTGGTTTGATTAATGATATTTTAGTGTGGCCTATTTCATTCTAGTACTATTCTCATGACAGTGTGGCATTCCTATTAAACTACATTTCATATAAAGCATTCAAAAAGACACCATGGGGATCTAAAGGTTTTGAAACATCCCATTATGTATTTTATAAGGATTTGGGATTTTGAAAAAAATTTATGAAACTTATATTCTTATAAGTCAGACCTTGAGTTGGATAAATGATTATTTATTATTTATCCTACAGAATAAAAGGGATACTATTTCTAAAACCATATTTATCAAAAAGTTTTTATGGATCAATATAGTGTTTTCCTTGTGAGAAAACCAGTGGATCAAGTAGTTAGTGGGATAAAAGTCATACATGGGGAAGTTGAAGACAAAAAACATGATTTTGTTTTATATGGAGGTTGATAAGATCCTATTAAGTGTTAAAGAATAATAACCAACTCAAACTACTCAAGGGAATCGATGTTATTTCAGATTGGAGAGGCACATGAGAGATATGTATTTCTAATGGAAAATGATGATAAACTAATGTTCATAAGTGATAAACCTATTAGATACAAATAATAAATTAATAGTTATAATTATGAGTGATTTTTAAAATCTAAGGATTTGAAATAGACATTGTTTACACTAAAACATTAGGATTTTTTTCACACACCTAAAGGGGTAAGAACAATATTGTATAAGTTGATTTTCCATTAGAAAACTGACATGGATGGTAGATTTTATGCCTATTAACCACATAAAATGGAAAATGGTTACAAATACATTCTTATTATTGAAAATGTATAAACATTTTCCCTTATAGAGATGATAAATTACATTTGAATATTGTTTTCTATATTAGCTCATTTTAATTATGATACATATCAAATGGACGTCAAAACCACTTTCCTTAATGGAAATTTAGTCAGGCGTGTGAATATGATATATCCAAGAGGTTTTGATATTATAAATGACTTTTTAAAGGTATATATGTTATAAAATATTATATATGGATTGAAGAAAGTCTCTCAGAGTTGTAATATTCAATTTGATAATGAAATTAAAGAGTTCAGTTTGAGTATGAATAGAGTGTTAGGACTAAGTAATACAAAGACAAATAGGAGGTACATAACATAGTATAAAATTATGAATTATTTACTCCATTAAATAAGATTATTTAAGCCAATCATAATGAGACTTTTGAATAGGTCATAAAATATCCTAAAAAAGATCTTTATTACTGTTAAGACCATTGAAAAAATCATGGATAAAATAAAGAATTTAAAACTCTATCATTGAATAGAAAAACATATCGTTCTTTCTTAAACTGAAAAAACACCAAAAATAGGGTTTACAATGTAGATTTGAAAACAAAATTTAGGTTGATGTACCATACATTTTTTTACTCACAAGAATAGTTTCTACTGAACGTAGGGTCACTGAACCATACTTTTCCTTTTCTAAAACGTAAGATTACATCCTAATGTAGTGTTCCTGAACCACAATTTCCAGATGAGATATGGTATAAATTTCATATGAATTGCCTCATACATATGGTTTGCAAAATTTGATATGCTTATAAATATAGGGTATGAACAATGTTTCTAGAATACATTTGAGATGAATTTCGGAAACTTATCAAATATTTCTCATAGATCAATGACATGAATATAATTCTCTAATAAATGTTTCAAAAAATATTAAATTCATGAAATTCACATAAATTAATTTCGTTATAAAAATAAACATTGGTATTTTTTAGAATAAAAATTATTAAGATTTATATAGTATTGTTGAGACAATACGTAACCAATAATCTCGGCCATTTTAATGATAAAAAACCAATAATATTTTATTGAAAATATATGTATTTAAAGAAAAATGAAATAATATATTAAATAATTAATGTTTAATAATGGTATTTCAATTTCATATAATTATTTCAATGGAATAGAAATAGTGGTTAATGAATGTTGTGTTTACCCAATATTCTCCCCCTTTTTTAATATCAAAAAAAATAAAGTATTTGAAAAAAAGGTTTAAAACACATTCAATGTTGCATATAACTATAAATAAATATTATATTTCACTTTAAAGAAAAATGAAATATTTTTTAGGGTAGTAGAATTGAATAGAAATAATAATAAACATATAGATTAATAAATAGAAATATTAATAATAAATAGAATTATTTTCATTTAAAATGTTGTATAATTATTACAAGAGTAATTTTGGCTAACAAATCAACTAAAAAGAAAGGCTTGTTGATTGTGATAGGGCTGGTTCAAAAGAGGTTTCTAGTTCAAGTAAATCTGGAGAACCCTAAAAAATTTCCTTTAACTCTTGAATCTATCCTTGTAATCTTTCAAAAATATTTTCATCTAGTTGATATATCAAAATTATTTATTCATTTAAACTTTTATACTTTCAACCAAATTTACTTTTAAATGGTCATGTAGATTTTCCTCTATCTATAAAAACATTGAATGCTTATCACATAACTGATTGAGAAGAATCTAGATTTCTAGTTCACTATAGGTCATTTTTTATGAGATCTATTTGATAATCAAGTAGAACATTCAAAGGTACACTATTTCACTGAATATATTTAGTTTTCATTCATATCATCCATCACTCAAGTAATTTATTGGATTCTTTTAACTAAATATGGAGAATTTGGTGGTGTAAAAGTAGAAACTCTGGATTGACTGACACTTCATTTTATATATTCACACTATCTTCCTAAATACCATTTTAAATTAGTGAAATTATTCATCAAAATAGAATCTTGATATTAGTTTTCCAAACTGATATAACATTTCTCTTTGAAAAGAATAGAACTATTTTCCTCAAACTAAATTTTAACTTGTATTTTGAAGGTGAGTATGGATAGATTCAAACTCAACTATGGGAATAGTTGAACGTCTCCAATATTATAAAAATTTTCTTGTAGCCTCTAACTCTACTTGAAAAGCTGAATTTTATTATCTTATCTTGTTGAAAGCAACACCAAATCCTTCAATTTAATTATTTAATGAATTAAAAGATTTTATTATATGAACTTGAGATGGTTGGCTTCTTTCAACCAAGTAAAAATATTTTTCTTTACTGGTCTAACTATTGGTTTAAAATTCAACTTCAATAAATTCTATTAACTCACAATTATCATGGGTTTCCTTGTTTGGGGATTTAGATATAAATGAAATGTATTGATTATGGAGTCACCTTGTCGTTTCATCCACTACTTCTTGTGTTTTCTCATCGCTTTGCTCATTTTCTTGTATGTTTTCATCAATAGGAGTTTCTTGAATCTAATTTTCATTTTTATTTAGAGCCTATTTATCTTCTTTGTTTATTGGAAGAGTTTTTAGTGGGATAACATTACCAGTTTAATCATCCTATACATCAGGTTCATCAATTTCACTTTCTTAAACTACAGGTTCATCTCTTTTTCTAGTCCAGATGACAATGGAATCATTGAATGGTTCTTACAAATTTTCTTAATGATATGGAGGGTAATATCACAGAGCTTCTTGATTAGAAATATTGTTAATGATGTTCATTATATTTGGTTAAACTTCGTCACCTATTATTGATTCGGAAATTTCATCATTTTGAATTTGGGTCACAGCATCAAATCCCAAAACTCGTTGCTCCCCCTGAGCAGCAAAACTAATTCTATGTTTATTTTTAGACTAATAGGTGACATGATTCCTTATACTATGCTCCAAAAAGAACATACTTCTTATAGGGTTCTAGTATTGAAAATATTGAGGTGGTAACATTTTTAGATGATCGTGACATCCTTTATTAGGACTTTTTCAAGAATAAGCTCTGAAATTATCCTTCTATAAGGATAAAAAGACATCCTCACCTCCTCTTGACAACAATGGTGTATGTAACATAACATGTACCTTCTAAATTAAAACTTTATATCACATATCATCAAAAATAATATATACTTTTTTGGATAAAGAAACTTCTCCAATTTAGCAGCCCATATAATTATAGATAACTAAATAAACATGACCAGTACATTTAGGTCGATGTCAAGATCCTTAGTTGACATTTGTTTATCTGGGTGGATTTGAAAAGAAAATACAAAATATCCTCTGATTTATGTTATTGGTTCCTTATTCATTGAAGATCAAAATGAAAAACCCCTTCATGGGGACATTTAAAAATTTTGGTTATTTCCATCAAAGTGAATGAAATATTTCTATGAAAGATATTAGAAACGGTGGAATCCTCTATAACACTGAAATTATATTGCAAATTTATGAAGAAATATTTTAATTATAAATCTAAAATAGGATATATTTATTCATCATTAAAAAGAGTTCCTAGACCGTAAGAGGTAACAGAATACTTCAGAAAACGATTTTTCTGATTTACCCATTCGAAATCTATTACCTTTCCTCGAAGAACCTTTCTATATGAAATATTCCTCTTTTATCTTATTTTTTTATTTTTTCTTCTATCATCATTTTTGAGAATCAAATGATTGAGGTTTTTAGATTCTATGGTTTTTAAAGAGACGTAAGATCTATGGAAGTTGAAAGGGTCCAAAATATTATATTTAGAAGAGAACAGTTAGAGGAAGGGTTTTTTTGATGGTTTTCAGTATCATTGTTTGATTCCACAAGCTCATTACATAGTGTAATCATTAATTATTTATTTTAAAAAGGTATGATTTTTCAAAAAATGAAATAATTTTTTGTTTTTTTTAAATTAATAAATATACAATTGAATAAAAACAATAAATACAAAATATTAATAAATAAATAAATAAATATTTATTTAAAGTTAAATAATTTTAACTCACCCTTAATAAAAAAACAATCAGTGGGAAGTGGTTTAGTAAAAATATCAGCCAGTTGATATTAAATATTTAAAAAATGTAAAGGCATATTCTTTTTAAGAAGATGTTCAATTAGAAAATTATGTCTTGTATCGATATGTTTGGTTCTAGAATGATTTATTGAATTTTTTGAAATATTTATAACCCTAGTATTATCAGATAAAATAGTTATATTATTAAAATTAATTCCAAAATTCTAGTAAGGTGTGTTTCATCCACATAACATGTTCACAACAACAACCAGAAAATATATATTCCTCTTAAGGAGTTGATAGAGGAACTGAATGTTGTTTCTTAATTGACCCTGATACAAAATATTTCTTTAAAAAGTGGTTGGTTTCTGTGGTGATTTTTCTATCTAATATACATCCTCTAAAATCAGTATCCAAATATGTAGTTAAATTAATATCAATAGTTTTTTAGTATGGTTGAATGAAAAAAATAGTACCCTTTAAATATCTATTTTTTATAATAGTAATATGGGATTCTTTTGGTTTTGACTGAAATCCAGGACAACGACACCAAAAAAACATTATTTCTGGTCTTTTAGTAGTAAGATATTATAAAATTTCAATCAAACCACTATATAAATTATTATATACTATTATTACAACTTTATCCAAATCATGTTTTATATTTGTACATATGAGAGTTGTATAACTATTATTATTTTCTAGTCTAAATTTTTAAATAAATCCATAAAATATTTAATTTGATTTAAAACATTTCAATAATATTTTTGGAAAATTTAAAATCCTGAAAAGAAATTCAATTTTCCCATCATACTCATTTCAAATTCTTTTCGCATATGATTTGAAAAATCATTATAGAACTTTTTATTTGATGATCCAAAAATAACATCATCAACAAAAATTTAATCAACTAATATATTTCATCAAACTTTTTTCTTAGAAATTTTAGGATATAAAAATCCCACTTAACCCCCATTCTTTAATAAAAATGATCTTAATCTATCATAACAAACTCTATGTGCCCTTTTATGCCCATAAAGTAAGTTGGTAAGTTTAAAAACATAATTTGGTTTATGTGGGTTTTGAAAACCTAGAGGTTTCTAAATATAAACATCATCCATTAAATATCCATATAATAAAGAATATTTTACATCCATCTAATATAATTTAAAATTTATATGAGATACATAAGCTAAAAGTATTCTATTGGCCACTAATCAAGCAACAAGTGTAAAGGTTTCATCGTAATGTAGTCCTTCTTTCTAGTTATAACCTTTTGAAACTAATCTAAATTTATTTCTAGTAATGATCCATTTATCATACTATTTATTTCTAAAAACCCATTTGGTTCTTATCACTAGATAATCAGTTGGTCTATCTACTAATTGAAAAATAGTGTTTCAACTGAATTTATTTATCTTTTCATTCATATTTAATTACAAACGTTCATCATATAATGGTTCTTTAATAGACTTTAGTTCTAGTTGTGATTGAATGTTATAAAATTCCTCTAATTTTACTATATTTCCCCTATTTATTACTCATATGTCTAGATTTCCTATAATAGTTTCTAAAGGATGATTCTTGAAGGTTATGGATTGTCTAGGTAATACACTTTCAGGTTCTCCTATCTCATGTTCTTCTAGAGAAGACTGAATTTCATATAATTATTTTCAAATTTTGTCTTAGGTCAGTAATGTCACATATTGTCTAAAGAGACATTAATTTAACCTACATTATTTTTTAATTTATTGAAATGGTCACTTTCATACAACTTTACATGAACTAATTTATTGAGAATACTCAAATTCTTGTTATAGATTAAATGATATTTATAATTAGTATAATATCTTATAAACATTCCTTCGTCATCCTTTATATTAAATTTTCCATGTTTTTCTTAGTATTCAAGATATATATCTTGTATCAAAAAACATTAAAGAACATTACTTTATGTTTTTTGTTATACCAAATTTCACAGTGTGTCTTTTTAATAATTTTTATTATAAAAACTCTATTTGTGATATAGCAAGTGCTTCTTAAAGATTATACATAGAAATAGGTAGGACGGTTATATTCATTTAACCTAGTCCTTTTCATTTCATTAATAGTTTTATCTCTTCTTTCAATAATCCCATTTTGTTGAGGTTTTCTGAGTACAAGGAATGTTTTTTTATACATAAATTTTATCAAAAAGAATTAAATTCTTGATTCTTAAATTCTCCCACATGGTCACTAATTAATGAAATTATTTTAAAATATTTTTCATTCTGAAAAATTTTACAAAATAATTTAAAAATAGTTAATACACTACTTTAATGTTTTATAAAATAAACCAACGTAATTCTTAAAGAAACATAAACTAATAGATAAAAATATAATTTTATAACGAAACATTATTCCCCATATGGTCCAAATAGATCCATAAAGATATGTTATAATAGTTTAGATATAGTAACTTTGTTAATTTTCTTAATAGACTATTTGTGTTGTTTTCCAATTTGGTATGCATCACAAAATCTATCATTATCAAATTCAAGACTGCGAAAATAAAAAACTAATTATTTATTAGATAAATTATATAAAGAAAACATATTTCAATGTCCATGTATTATATGCCTAAACCATGATTAATTTATCTAAGCAGATAAACAATTAACTTTTTGTTCACATAAGGAATTGCGATCCAAAGTATAAATATTTTTAGTTTTAGGTGCTCTACATTTAAGCAGTTGTTAATTTAAAACTAAAAAATAATTTTTAGAGAAATAAACATAAAATCCATCATCAAAAAGTTGCTAAATACTTATCATTTGGTACATTAACCCCTGTACATACAGTACATTGTTGATTTAGATTGTCTTTGGATCTCCAACTGACCCCACTCCAACTATATTTTCTTTTTCATTGTCTCTAATGTTGACTAGTCCCCCTTAAATTTTTGTGAGTGTGTAGAAGTTAGATGAGTCTCCACTCATATTTCTAGAGCAAACAATTTCCATATACCATATCAAATTTTTTTTCCCATGAGGTATTTTACCAAGAAAATTATTTAATCACATGTTTATTTTGGTGCATATATTTTATTAGGTCAATGTGTGTCAACAAGCAAAGATATAAGAATTCATTTTTTCCACATTTTAACAAAATTTATATTTCTAGATTCATTCAAATTTTTAAAAATGAAATATTTTTTATTCCCCTTATCAAATTATTTATTATGTAACTATTATTGGAATAATTTCCACTTATTCTATAGTATATGTAGGTATCATTTTTTGTAATGAGTACAAAATAATTTTTGTATAATTTTTTATTTTTCATACTTTCTTCCTATTTCATGTTTTTATTTTTTTTAATAAGATTTTTTCAAATTATTTCATTTACATATTTCTCTCCATTAGTTAAAATAATTGAATCAATTTTAAAATATTATACTTTCTCCTATAGTGATTTTATTCTATTCTCATGAATAATACATTTTGATATAGTCATATTAAATTATTCAATTAATTATTGATATTTATTTAGAATTTTGACTCTATTTCATATAATATAATTGTGGATATTTTTTAATGATTTATGTTTTTTATAAGAGAATAAACTTTTCTTCAAGTATTGATAAATAAGAAGCCATTTTTCTATTTAAGTAGCAATCAGAATCTGATATAGAAGAGTAATAGGTATCTACCTCATTTTTCTCCTTAGATATAAAGTATATTTGGGATTTAATATTTCTTGTCTCTTTTCAGAATTAGATTTGGAAAATATGTTAGAGTATTTATACACACTCCACATGGATATCAAGGATCCTTTTCCTTTATGATCATAATCAATTTTCCTCTAATTTTTCATTTACAACATTCTTATTTCTTTTTTAGCTAGAGGGAAATTAGGTCTAATATGACCCATTTTCCTATACTCAAAGAATATTACATCGTTACTTCCTTTATCATATTTTTTGTGGTTTTATGAATCTTCTTTTCTTATAATATAACTTGAAAAAAATTCTAGCTAACTGAGCCTGTTTTATGTCAAAATTTGAGAAATCTAAATCCTCTGAAGTTTTGACATATTCTTTTGTTTTTCTTTCAAACTCCTTTAATGTAACCTTAAGAGAAATTTTTTCTTTTTTATAATTATCTTATGATCCTTGACTTCATATTGAATCAATATTTCATACGTAATTAGGGTTCCAATCAATTCATTCATTTTTATACTTTGAACAGGTCATAATTATCGAAAATCAGTAGATATCCCATTCTATTTTGATGGAAGTACTCAGAGTACTTTTAGTGCTTGAGAATATTATGTAATTGGATATCCTCAATAGAAAACATCATTTTCCATTTCATGAAATCATACATTCATTTAGGTAAATATTTCACCATCATACATTATGAAGGAGTCAAACATTAGTTTAGAAGTAGTATGCCTTATCTATCTGACATTATCAATTAATTCATACACAACAAAACATTTCTGCAACATTTCATAAGATATGGCTCATTGGGATAATAGATTAAATATTTCATGAATAATTACACATATTAAAGTATTCACTTCCTTTGATATGATGTCATACTCAGATTACTTTTTATCATCCCATGTATCTAGTTTCTCAAGAATTACATAGTGATTGATGATCTTTATATAAATAATAAATCCCAGATTCTTCATATAGATGATCATCTGTGATTTCCAGCATCCATAGTTATCACCATTTAAATATGGATAATGAATCATAGACATACCTTCTTTAGTACCATATATTGACATTTGATCTTTGTATAGACCATATACATTTGAACTATTTAGAGATTTATCACAAAATCTTTCCTCTAATATTAATTATTATGTATGAATAATACAATGATACACAAGAGGGTAGTAACTTCCCCTAGAAGTAGGAATGGTTTATTCCATTGAGTAATAATCTCTAAGTCAATCATAAAAATCCTTTTTAATTGATCATAAAAAAAATTTGAATATATTTTTACTTTCATCAAGTCTATTGCCCAAATTTTAGATAAAATCCACAATTCAAAACTCAATTTTGAAATAGAAAAATGTTGGGTTCCTGCATAAAATGAAAAAACACCAAAGGTAGGGGTTACAACATTGGGTTTAAAACAAAAGTAGGTTTTATGTATCATATGTTTGTTTCCTCAAATATAGGGTTCTTCCAAATATTGGGTTTATGAACAATAATTTTCCTTTAATCAAATGTAATGTTCTATCCAAACATAGAGTTCCTGAACCATAATTTCTTGATGATTGGATGTAAAAAATTTATACATGGTGTTTTAAATTTAATTTTATTTCCTTACGATATATTTAAAACATAGGGTATGAACACTGTTTCTAGAATAAGTTTAAAATGCATTCTGACACATTATCAAATATTTCATGTGGATTAATGAATTGTATAAAATTCTATAATAAATATTTTATAAAATATTAATTTACATTAATTCACTTAAAGTAATTTCATTAGTAAAACAAACAAGGTTATTTGTGAGCATAAAAATAAAAAATATTTATAGAGTATTGTTGAGACAATAAATTCCCAAAACATAAATGATTCTATTATTTATATAAGAGGATTAGGGGGTGTAGTGGTATTTATGATATTGTATTTGGATGAAATGCCTCCTATCAAAAATGATATCTGAATTTTATATTTTTTTTATTATTCATCTATATAAATTCTTCTTGATGAATGATTTTTATCTTAAAAGACTTTAAAAATGGGACTTTACCAGTGTTTCATCAAAAAATCATAGGATTATTTGGAATCCATCTAATGAGTTAAAAAGTATGGATAGAATTTATTATATGTAAACTATAGGCTCTCCCTTGTATGTCATTATTTTTAATGGACCCCGTGTTTCCTATATTCTTATCATAACAAGTTGATACATATCAAAACTTGGTGACATTCAATGGATTTTTGTGAATAACAACATTAATATCCATAGAACAATTAAGGATATTTTGGCGGTATTTGGAGGAGGGGTGAACTAATGGTTACATTTATGAAAGTTACTAATATGATAAATTTTATATGAAATATTAATCCAATTTCAATTTTTGACTATAAAATGGATCAATAATTTAGAGGAGTTACAAACAAGATTCCATGGTGGACTCAACAAAAAAATTATAGTTCATTTTTATAATATATTTTATGAGGGATTTTGTTTGTATAGTGAAGTGCAATTCTGAACTTGAGTTGGTTTGTAGCATCAAGGGACTGATCGAGAATTACTTTGAAAACAATGGATCCATTTCATAAGACAAGGAATATCTATCTCACCAAATTACCAAAAACATCCTTTGAAAATAGCATAGCATACAAGAGTTCATTGATAGGGGAATTTATAGGAACTTTTGGGTGGTTATAAATAATTCTATTATAGATTTGTTGAAAAACAATTTATCAAAATTTAAGAATGAGGTTCATATAGAGTTTATGTATATATGGTGCATAAGAGAGAATTGTAATAGTTGATAAATGTAAAATTTATTTATAAAAAATGAAATCTCCATTTATCATGTATTAATGTGTAGTGTAATTTAATTTACATGAATAGCGGGATGATAATATCACCTCAAATTATGACATTGATTTTTCCCCAATAAAATATCATCATTGAGTATTATGGGTTCTGATGATTTGTTAATATTATATTGAGTACGGTACTCATGAGATATCATTTTGAGACTTATTATTTTGAATAACCTTACAAAAATATCACATGGAATCTCAAGTAATAATTGATTTATTTAGAAGTGTATTCTTACTATTGATCATTTTTACCTAATCTTGGAATGGTAACCAGAATAGAAAACTTCATACTTTGATTCCTTTCATACACCAGTGAATGAGGCTTAGATAATTATAGGTTGATTTTGTATGTAATTAATCTAGTCTCTGGTAATACGAAAATACATTTATACCTTTATTCAATCAAAATGAGGAAATGAATATCTATGATTTGTAGAGTCTCATGTGTTTTGTTCATCCACTTGGATGAGAAGAATGTGATGTGATCAACCTATACATGAATGACATGTTATGTATTCATTGACCAAGTAAGTGTTTTTCTAAGAATCAAGAAAACATGGGATGGGCTATACTCAATTGACATTGTTCTAGGTTTTGTTATCACTATATTCTATAAAAAAAGGGATTATATAGGTATTCATATGATATATATGATAAATCTTATGGTGTGTAATTTTCATCGATTCATGGACACTAATCAGTGCCTAACTAAATATTACTACATGTCCTCAAGTGAACCTCCCCATATACCAAAAGATTTCAACTAATATCATCGGTCTATGATGTATTATGGAGACACTATACCTTTATATTACACTAAAATAACTGTAGAAATAAATTCAATCATATAATCACACACAATGACCAATAGAAAGACATCCCAAAAAGTGTTATCAAATAAATATATCTCAATAATAACCAATGATGCGTCCTTATAAATATAAAATAAGAATATTAAAACCCCATAAATATCCCAAAGAACAAAATAGAAAAACTAGAAATCCCATAATAAATTGTCACGAGCAAGATGTTATCTCGTAACCTAAGAATATATGGTGTTATTTATCTAGTCTGGAAATCATGATGTTTGTATGGGTACCAACTATGTCTTCGGAAGGGTTTGAGAACAACCCAATGACCCACCACTAATGGTGTATATAAATATATCCACAAAAAGTAAGTTTTATAAAAATTGATAAATAATATATGTATGAGAATAACTATGGTGAAATTTTAATAATTAACACCAGTGGTCCTCATGTTCCATGATAACACCTAATAGCGACTATACATGCTTTGATCAATGATGGATATATTTGAAAAATAGGTACAGGGGAAATATAATCAATCCATATAATGAATCACACCTAGGGAAATATAACCATAACAAAATAATGGTCCCACCCAAGAAAATATACTTATTGTAACGACCCAAAGTTTCATTAATGGAAAATCCCTCTTGATCCAGTTAAATGTTTCATTATGGAAAAAATGTTTTTATAAGATGTCAACTTCTTTAGTTTTATGTTAATATTTGTGACCGTTACTTTTATAGTCGTTGAACAGTGATCATCTGAGTATTATAAATATAAGGCTTTAACGAAACCATTTCTACTCAGACAAAGGAAGCGATGGCCTCATCCAGTAGAATTGCCCCTTACGAAGCCCATTTGTCAGAGCTCGGAAAAGAGGTGGCGTCTTTGGGCATTGCCCTTGACCAAGCCCAAGCTGAGCTTCATCAAGTCAAGCTCGAACATGATCGTCTATGGGAAAAATGGAAGTTGATAGAGATTACCACTCGAGCGATGTTATCCGAGCAACCCCAAGAGTCTGTCACCATCGCACACCTTACCCTTAGGTCTTATGCGGCTATTTTAAGGGGTTATGTAACAAATAAGTATCACCATGTTCATGTACATTATTTTTTGTATATAATAATGAATATAATTCTTTTGATACATTGTAATTAGTTTTTAAAGTACAAATGGTGTTTTTAGTTATTATTTAATTAATAATTATTTTTTATTAAATTAAAGGATTTTTGAATTAAATAATATTTTAATAAAATATTATTATTAATATTAAATTAATTTTTATTAAATATAAATGATCTTATAATTTTATGAATTCAATTAAAATTTTTTATTATGGTTTGAAGGCCATTTCTGTCAAAACCCGTGAATTTTTTATAAATGTCGGTTTTTATTTTAAAAGTGAAAATTCACATATTTAGAAAACTATTTAGATAAAATAACTATTATTTTTTGAATCAGGACGTCGAAATTATCCAACGGTGAATTTTTCATAATTTTCTGAGACAGTCAAATTTTTGGGTAAAAATTAAATACCATTTAAATATATAATGTGTTTTATGACATCATAATGACCCGATGGTGATGTAATAAAGTACCATAATCCTTATGTTCGGCCAATATGAGTTTTATAATTTAAATAATGAGGTTTTGGGTTTGTTTGACTTACTTTTCAAAGCATTAATGGAGCCCTCAAGACTTATTGAACACTTTGCTTTTTTAAATTAATTTCCATGGGAGTGTGACTCACCCCCACATAATCAACCCTAATTTTTTAATAAGTTCGGACCTTGGACTTGTAAAATATTGTTTTCCTCTTTTCTTTTCCAGAAACCATGGTCAAATACCATGGTATGGTTTGTGGTTTGGATTATTTTAATATAAGGGGTCCCAAACCTAAATAATGAATAATTCTCTCACCATTCCTATATAAACCCACCCAAGATCCCACTTCCTCCTCACTCAAAGCCCTTGAAGTTCGTCCAAACTCTGCCCTACTCTCTCTATAATCCTCTCAAGGTGCCCCAAGCTCCCAAGAAGCCTCTCACAAGCCTCTATCTAGCCTTTGGAAGTACACTTCCAAGTAAGGGTTTTTTCTTCCTTTCTCATTTTTGTCAATTTTCTTTAAGTTGTATTGCCCTTTTTATTTCAATTATGAATGTTGGGGTATGGTTTTGCACCTCCCCCATACTGCCCTCTTATTGTTTGAATGATGGTAGAACCCTTTATCTCTCATTAAATGCCTCCCATGTACACCCGTTACTATGCCAAAATTCCGAAAGGAACTTCTCTCTCTTCTTTTACATTCAAGTAATACTTTTGTATCATGAATCTAAATTCCATTTCGATTGTTGGGACATGTATATGACCTCCTTACTGTCCATTACATGTAAATATGATGAGGAACCCCTTTCTCTCTCATCAACTTTTTTTATGAATTCTTATGTCACGCCGTTATGCTGCCGAAATCGCACCGATTATCTAAGCCAATGTCTTTGTGTAGTGAATACCATGCCCATTTCTCCATCAAGGGTATTCACCTTTATGCACATTTACATATTGATTGTAAAGTTTCATGTATGAATTCCACATTCCTTTATCGTGGAAGAAATGATTATGTTTTATGAATCCATGTTTTATGATCCATGTGGCACACTTATGCATGAAATGAAATGTTTAAGAAGGGTGTGCCCCTTTATAGCGCTCCAATGCATTGGGTAAAGTATAGTATCATGATACGTCATGTGCAATGAGTGTTTACTCATGCTAATTCAAGTGCAATGAGGTTTTACTCGTGCTTCAAGTGCAATGAGGGTTTACTCATGCTCCATGAGAAATGAGCCTTGGCTCATGCTAATTCAATGTTAAGTGTTGTTGCCACATTTCCATGTTATGATTATCATTCTTTATCATGCCTTTATGTTCATGTTTCTATTATGATCTATTGATATGCCTATTTCCTAACATGTATTTCACTCCTCATGTTATTCATTGTTTACTCCCTTACTGGGCTCTATAGCTCACCCTTTTCTTATGCATGTCCTCAGGTTATCCCATGCAATGCTAAGTACGACGGAATGTAGTGGTCATGTAAAGGAAGTTTTCAATAATGATGTTGTATTTCAAGTTTAATGTTTTTATGTAATGATCCTAAGCCCCAAAGACACTAAACCTCTCGATCTTCTTTGTTGGATCAAGTGAAGTTTTATGTAATAAATCATGTTTAAGTTGTAATAAAAAGCAGGGTTGTCATAGTTGGTATCAGAGCATAGGTTTAGTTATTTTTGGGATTAGGAAACCCTAGTAAAGCCTTAGATACAAGACTAAGAATAATAAAAACATCCATAAGTTTTGGTAAATACTAAGTAAGTGGTTTATCAAACAAATACATCCCTGTCTGGATACGAGCAGGAAGAGGCGGCTCTGGCACAGATGTATCCTAGGGGTAAAACCCGAAAACACCGCTTTGAGCTAGACTCGAATGGGAACTGGTGCACGACAACGGGCCTTGATGCACTCTTGGTTACGACACTCCCGGGGGATATGTTTTGATAAATTCACAATCTTAGTATGAACCCTTATTAAGGGAAAAAATGCCCCTAAGAATATATGTTAGAAGGAAGATCATGAAAAGCCTGGATTGAATCCTATAGACTCATGAGTTAAAGAGATTAAAGTTTATTTATAAGTCATCAAACTTTTTCTTTGGATTACCCTTTATGTGTTACCCCTAACTTTCCTTTTATTCTAGCCAATGGCAGGTAATAGGAGAACTCGGGCTAACAACCGTTGTGAAGATCATTGTGATGATTGTACTTATGAGATGCCCAATCCAATGGGAGCGGGAATCGCGAACTTTGTCATGCTTCTCTCTCAGCTAACTCAAGTTTTGAATAGAAACACTGGTCAAGAGGAACGTTCAACCCCCCCTAAGAAAGAACAAGTCTCTATTGAAAGCTTCATGAGACAAAGGCCTCCTACTTTTAGTGGATCATCCGATCCCACGATTGCTGAACAATGGATCAACTCCATTGAAAAGATATTCTCCATCCTCCAATGCTCTGAAAAAGAGAAGGTTCTCCTGGCGGCTTATCGTATCGAGGGTGAAGCTGATCAATGGTGGACATTGATCAAAAATACGAAGCCTGAGGAGGAGATCGAGGCCTTGGAATGGAAGGTATTCCGGAAGATGTTTTTCGATAAATATTTTCCACGCACCCTCCGTCTTAAGATGGAAAGGGACTTCCTTTCCCTCAAACAGAAAGATGAGGAATCTGCGGGAGCGTATGAGGCAAACTTTACAAGGCTTGCGAGATACGCTTCTGGATATGTCGTTACCCCCGAATGCAAGGCTGACCGCTTCTTTGGTGGGATGAAGCCTAGCTTGCGGAAAGCATTAGCGATACGTGACTTCGACAGCTATGAGGAAATTGTCCGATGTGCCATCAAGGTTGAAATGGAGATCGGAGAATCACAGGGGTATCATGGGGACAAGAAGCGGAAGGTGGACATCAATGTTGGTGGTCCGATGGATAAATCCAACGGCGCTAAGAAATTCCAGCACCCCACTTTCCAAAAGTGTGGAAAGAAGCACCCTGGAAATTGCCTTAGGGGGACAAGAAAATGCTTCAAGTGTGGAAGAGAAGGGCACATAGCTGTTAACTGTCAGCAAGAAGGACCCGCGGATGCGACAGAGGAGAGGAACGCACCGTTTGAACCTCAACGCGTTGTTCAATTCTTCAAATGCAAAGAACCGGTTCATTTTGCGAATCAGTGCCCTAATCCAAGGGTTATCGGAGGCAATCAACAACCTCCAAGAGAGCAAGGAAGAGCTTTTGCCATCACTTCTGCCGAAGTGAACCCCGACAACGAAGTGGTGACAGGTATGCTAGTTATTCATTCAGGAATAGCGAACATACTTTTTGATTCAGGTTCTACGCATTCTTTTATATCTCAAAAGTTTAGTAGAACAATCCCTGCACCACCACAAATCATGGAAGTAATGATGTCGGTGAGTACGGCAAATGGGGCAATCATTGCATCCCATGAGTATAAGTCCTCCCCTTTTATAATATGTGGATTGAATTTCCCAGCGAACCTCATCATACTCCCTTTGGTGGAATTCGATGCAATTCTTGGCATGGATTGGATTTCCTTATATAGAGCCAACATAAATTGTCGGGAGAGGGAAATCACACTCCATATGGAGAATCGACCCCCGATTCTTTACAAGTGTCAGGAGAAAGATGAATCTCCTTTAGCTCCATCATCTCAAGCATGGATATTACTGCCTTATGAGCACCCATATCTGGCTCAGATGATTGAGTCCAAGGAAGAAACCACCCTTGAAGAAATGCATATTGTGAGGGAATTCGCTGAAGTATTTCCCGAGGAACTTCCTGGTCTTCCCCCAAGAAGAGATATTGAGTTCTCAATTGAACTTATACCTGGGGTGCTACCAATATCCAAGACTCCATATAGAATGGATGTGGTTGAGCTTGAAGAACTGAAGAAACAACTACAAAAGAATCTGGATAAAGGGTTTATACGCCCAAGTGCATCACTATGGGGTGCACCGGTCCTCTTCGTCAAGAAGAAGGATGGGTCAATGCGGCTTTGCATCGATTATCGTGAACTTAACAAAATCACGATAAAGAACAAGTATCCTCTCCCAAGAATCGATGACTTGTTAGATCAGCTGCGTGGAGCACAATACTTCTCCAAGGTCGACTTGTGGTCGGGATATTATCAAGTAAGGGTGAATAAGGAAGATATCTCCAAGACTGCTTTTCGTACAAGGTACGGGCACTATGAATTCATATTAATGCCTTTTGGACTCACCAATTCTCTAGCAATATTCATGGACTTGATGAATAGAGTCTTTAGAGATTACCTAGATAAATTTGTGGTAGTCTTTAAAGATGATATTCTAATATACTCCAAAACCGAGGAGGACCATGAGGAGCATTTAAGAACTGTACTGGCGACTTTGCGCAAGGAGAAGCTCTATGCCAAGTACAGCAAGTGTGAGTTCTGGTTGAAGGAGGTCTCATTCTTGGCCCATATCATCACAAGCAATGGGATATCTGTGGACCCCTCCAAAACAGATGCAATTGAGGGATGGCTGAGGCCAACATCAGTAACTGATATCCGTAGCTTCTTGGGGTTAGCTGGATATTATCGACGATTTGTGAGAAACTTCTCACGATTGTCCAACCCTCTTACCAAGCTAACTCGAAAGGGAGTAAAGTTTGCTTGGAGTGATGAATGTGAAGAAAGCTTCAAGGAGTTGAAAAGGAGGCTTATCACTACACCTGTGCTCACTTTACCCACAAGTGGGGTGCTTTTGTGGTATTCAGTGATGCTTCGAAGAAGGGCTTAGGATGTGTGCTGATGCAGAATGATAAAGTGATATCCTATGCCTCAAGGCAGTTGAAAATCCATGAGCGAAACTATCCAACGCATGATCTGGAGTTGGCGGTGGTGATCTTTGCCTTGAAAATCTGGCGGCATTATCTCTATGGAGAGAAATGTGAGATATATACTGACCACAAGAGTCTTAAATATATATTCACACAGAAAGAACTTAATATGCGCCAGAGAAGAAGGATAGAGCTCATCAAGGATTATGATTGTTCAATACATTACCACCCTGGGAAGGTGAACAAGGTGGCGGATGCCCTAAGTAGAAAGGATCCAGCAATTCTATCAATGATGAGAATTGAGAAGGATCCAATCTTCTTAGACTTGATGAAGATGGACGTGGGAATCATAAAGAAGGGAACATCATCAATCCTTTCACAAATGATTGCTCAACCATCTCTTTTGGAAAGGTTAATGGATGCTCAAAAGGATGATGCGGGAATCCAAGAAAAAGTGGAAGCTATCAAAAAGGGAAAATCCTCAGAGTTTAATGTTAATGAAGAAGGAATTGTGTGGTTTGGGAAAAGACTATGTGTTCCATAAAATTCGGAGCTGAAGAAGGAACTTTTGGATGATGCACATAGTTCAAATTTCTCTATTCACCCAGGGAGAACAAAGATGTATCGGGATCTCCGAGAAAACTTTTGTGGGGTAATATGAAGAAGGAGATCACTGAATATACATCAAAGTGCCTGGTGTGTCAGCAAGTGAAGGCAGAGAGGCAGAATTCTAAGGGGATGATGCAACCATTGCCCATACCTGAATGGAAATGGGAGAACATCACCATGGACTTCGTCACTGGACTTTTAAGGACATCCAAAGTCAACAATGCAATCTGGGTTGTTGTGGATTGTCTTACAAAGACTGCACACTTCATTTCTATTCAAAAGGATTTCTCTTTGGATCAACTGGCACGGATATATATCAGGGAAGTGGTACGGTTGCATGGAGTACCACTATCTATTGTGTCTAACCGAGATCCAAGATTTACCTCTAAGTTTTGGAAGAGTCTTCAACATGCTCTGAATACTGAACTGAACTTCAGTACGGCCTATCATCCTCAAACTGGTGGACAATCCGAGCGGACTATCCAAACACTTGAGGATATGTTGAGAGCGTGCTCAATGGACTTTAAAGGAGGATGGGATCAACATCTTCCTCTAGTTGAGTTCTCTTATAATAATAGTTTCCACTCGAGCATCCAAATGTCACCATATGAAGCCCTGTATGGGAAAACGTGTAGAACACCGGCATGTTGGGATGATTTTGGTGAACGTAAGCTGCTTGGACTAGAAATGGTCGAAGAAATGGTGGAGAAGGTGAAAACCATTCAGCAACATATCAAGGCATCCCAAAGTCGACAGAAGAGTTATGCAGATAATCGTCGACGAGACCTTGAGTTTAAAGTCGGAGATATGGTGTTTTTACGCATATCTCCGTGGAAGAAGGTCAGGAGGTTTGGAAAGAAAGGGAAGTTAAGTCCAAGGTACATCGGCCCATTCGAGATTCTTGATCGTGTTAGGGATGTGGCCTATCGACTATCACTTCCACCTACTATGGCCAAGGTGCATGATGTCTTCCATGTATCCCTCTTAAGGAAGTACATACCAGACCCTTCACATGTACTCTCTTCCGAGGTGGTACAATTAGAAGATGATCTTTCGTATGAGGAGAAACCAGTGAAGATCTTAGATCGTAGAGAAAAAGTTCTACGAAATAAGACAATGCCCCTCATCAAGGTGTTGTGGAGAAACCACAAGTTTGAAGAAGCAACATGGGAGTCGGAGGATATGATGAAGCTAAGTTACCCACATTTGTTTTAGTGTGGGAAAAGGAAAATTTCGAGAGCGAAATTTCTTAAGGGGGGAATGTTGTAACGACCCAAAGTTTCATTAATGGAAAATCCCTCTTGATCCAGTTAAATGTTTCTTTATGAAAAAAATGTTTTTATAAGATGTCAACTTCTTTAGTTTTATGTTAAGATTTGTCACCGTTACTTTTATAGCCGTTGAATAGTGATCATCTGAGTATTATAAATATAAGGCTTTAACGAAACCATTTCTACTCAGACAAAGGAAGCGATGGCCTCATCCAGTAGAATTGCCCCTTACGAAGCCCATTTGTCGGAGCTCGGAAAAGAGGCGGCGTCTTTGGGCTTTGCCCTTGACCAAGCCCAAGCTGAGCTTCATCAAGTCAAGCTCAAACAGGATCGTCTACAGGAAAAATGGAAGTTGATAGAGATTACCACTCGAGCGATGTTATCCGAGCAACCCCAAGAGTCTGTCACCATCGCACACCTTTCCCTTAGGTCTTATGCGTCTATTTTAAGGGGTTATGTAACAAATAAGTAGCACCATGTTCATTAACATTATTTTTTGTATATAATAATTAATATAATTTTTTTGATACATTGTAATTAGTTTTTAAAGTACAAATGGTGTTTTTAGTTATTATTTAATTAATAATTATATTTTATTAAATTAAAGGATTTTTGAATTAAATAATATTTTAATAAAATATTATTATTAATATTAAATTAATTTTTATTAAATATAAATGATCTTATAATTTTATGAATGCAATTAAAATTTTTTATTAAGGTTTGAAGGCCATTTCTGTAAAAACCCGTGAATTTTTTATAAATGTCGGTTTTTATTTTAAAAGTGAAAATTCACATATTTAGAAAATTATTTAGATAAAATAAATATTATTTTTGGAATTAGGACGTCGAAATTATCCAACAGTGAATTTTTCATAATTTTCTGAGACAGTCAAATTTTTTTGTAAAAATTAAATACCATTTAAATATATAATGTGTTTTATGACATCATAATGACCCAATGGTGATGTAATAAAGTACCATAATCCTTATGTTCGGCCAATATGCGTTTTATCATTAAAATAATATGGTTTTGGGTTTGTTTGACTTACTTTTCAAAGCATTAATGGAGCCCTCAAGACATATTCAACACTTTGCCTTTTTAAATTAATTTCCATGGGAGTGTGACTCACCTCCACATAAGCAACCCTAATTTTTTAATAAGTTCGGACCTTGGACTTGTAAAATATTGTTTTCCTCTTTCATTTTCCAGAAACCATGGGCAAATACCATGGGATGGTTTGTGGTTTGGATTATTTTAATATAAGGGGTCCCAAACCTAAATAATAATGAATTCTCTCACCTTTCCTATATAAACCCACCCAAGCTCCCACTTCCTCCTCACTCAAAGCCCTTGAAGTTCGTCCAAACTCTTCCCTACTCTCTCTATAATCCTCTCAAGGTGCCCCAAGCTCCCAAGAATCCTCTCACAAGCCTCTCTCTAGCCTTTGGAAGCACACTTCCAAGTAATGGTTTTTTCTTCCTTTCTCATTTTTGTCAATTTTCTTTAAGTTGTATTGCCCTTTTTATTTCAATTATGAATGTTGGGGTATGGTTTCACACCTCCCCCATACTTCCATCTTATTGTTTGAATGATGGGAGAACCCTTTCTATCACATTAAATGCCTCCCATGTACACCCGTTACTATGCCGAAATTCCGAAAGGAACTTCTCTCTCTTCTTTTACATTCAAGCAATACTTTTGTATCATGAATCTAAATTCCATTTCGATTGTTGGGACATGTATATGACCTCCTTACTATCCATTACATGTAAATATTATGAGTAACCCCTTTCTCTCTCATCAACGTTTTTTATGAATTCTTATGTCACGCCGTTATGCTGCCGAAATCGCACCGATTTTCTAAGCCAATGTCTTTGTGTAGTGAATACCATGCCCATTTCTCCATCAAGGGTATTCACCTTTATGCACATTTACATATTGATTGTAAAGTTTCATGTATGAATTCCACATTCCTTTATCGTGGAAGAAATGATTATGTTTTATGAATCCATGTTTTATGATCCATGTGGCACACTTATGCATGAAATGAAATGTTTAAGAAGGGTGCGCCCCTTTATAGTGCTCCAATGCATTGGGTAAAGTATAGTATCATGATACATCATGTGAAATGATTGTTTACTCATGCTAATTCAAGTGCAACGAGGGTTTACTCGTGCTTCAAGTGCAATGAGGGTTTACCCATTCTCCATGTGCAATGAGCCTTGGCTCATGCTAATTCAATGTTAAGTGTTGTTGCCACATTTCCATGTTATGATTATCATGCTTTATCATGCCTTTATGTTCATGTTTCTATTATGCTCTATTGATATGCCTATTGCCTAACATGTATTTCACTCCTCATGTTAATCATTGTTTACTCCCTTACTGGGCTTTATAGCTCACCCTTTTCTTATGCATGTCCTCAGGTTATCCCATGCAATGCTAAGTACGAAGGAATGTAGTGGTCATGTAAAGGAAGTTTTCAATAAAGATGTTGTATTTCAAGTTTAAAGTTTTTATGTAATGATCCTAAGCCCCAAAGACACTAAACCTCTTGATCTTGTTTGTTGGATCAAGTGAAGTTTAATGTAATAAATCATGTTTAAGTTGTAATAAAAAGCAGGGTTGTCATACTTATCTCATTAAATTATTTAACCTTGGGGAAATATACCCATCCCAGAAGAACAATCACCCCTTGGAAAATATACCCACCTGAGCATAATAGTCTCAATTGGGGAAATATACACATCGATGAACAATAGTCATACCTAGTGAAATATACTCATCCTAGAGACAATAGTCGCCCCGAATAATGATATATGTCCTGGAACCTTAAGATTCCACAATGGGGAATCCACATCCCTGGAACTATGGTAGAACCACCAAGGATACACCACCCCTAGAATCATGCATACAAGATTCTCATAATTTTTCATCATCATTTGAAATAAAATCAAATACTATTTATTAAATCTAATTTAAAATTTAATCTAACCAATTGTGGTTCATAACTTTATTTATATCATTTTAGGGCCAAGAAAAATCCATATAATTTTAATAAATTCCATGAAATGTTTTTACTTTTAAATTCATGAATTAGAATGTATAATTTATTTTTAAGTAGAATTAATAGTAGCTAGTATGAATACACAATTCATTCACTAATAAAATGATAAGACTTGGGGATATATTATAGACAACCTTCTTTGAATTTAATGGAAATAAAATAACTAGATGAAATCACACCATGATCTCATAGATCCATGATTTCCCTTACATTGAATAGAATACTCTCAATTAAAAATTGCCAAAATATAACTTAAAACATATATACGAGAATTAAGGATTTATCTAGTGTTTCTCTCAAAACAAGATGAGAAGATGAAGTTAGAATTGAAATAAATAGAATCTTACATTTGATACCTAGAGTATAACACACTATGATGGGATGAGATCAACCTTCAGTGGGTAAGGAATTACCAAAATCACTTAGATAAGGGATAGGGTTCGAGAGACTAAGATGGGGGAATACAATAGGTGTTTTCATAGGATGTTTTTATTTAAAATATAATTTTTGGTTTCATTAAACCCATCACATGGTTTGAAAAACCATGTAAACCTCAATGTATGAGATACAAAACTTTATATTATTTGAACACATAGTATGGAAAATAATATTCCAACCATGTGCAATTATATAATAATAGATTGAAGGTTTTTCATAGTTTCTAGGAGAAACATTCATGTTTTTATAAATTGTTCAACTCCATGCCTCTCTCTCTCCCACGAGTTTAGCCGCACAGTTAGCAGTAACCATGAGCTAACTATGCTCCCCCTAATCTAAACCCAAAAATTAAAAAAAAATTAGCCATTGAATCCAAAAAACACTCTCAAATCCTACCTAACATATGAAGCCACGTCCATTATATTTAAATAATAATAAAAACAATCTTAGACTAAATTTTAAAAAAGCACATACCACCACAAAAATGGGGGGTTTATAACCTCCCAACATTAGAGAAGACTAACCACAAGACGCACTCCATAATGAAGACATTGGTTTTACAACCTTCCCACCATAGAACAGTTTATACCAAATCTACACTCTAGAATTTCAATAAGACTCATTGACAATTGACTTTGTCCACTGAGTCTGCACATTTGAATATCATTGAAAAATTTCTGCCCAGTTTCAATTGTGATATTGTCGCACTTGTACTAGTGAAATATTTCTTCCATAAAAGATATTCTTATTCTAATTCACTATAAATACTAGATATTTTTTTAAAGACACATCAGCATCATGCTCAGTATCATAGGAATCAATTATGTGAGATATATTAATATATAATCTCTTTTACTACGATACATGAAAAATTTCGTTCATACCACTGAAGCATTGTGAAAGAACCAATTTGTATAATACTAGACTGATCTGGACGAAAATGTTGATTGGACCAACATTCCATGGTGAAAAATTCAAATACCTCTAAATCCAATGATGTCCTATCCTCAGTGAAACACAGAACAATGAATTCTCACAAAACTCAATCTCAAGAGGTCAATGTCACTTGTCTGAATAAGATCTTTTTCTTCTTTGAGAGGTGGAGAACCACTTTCACAATAGTATCACCTTATCTGATGTATCCTTCACAAGACTCATCCCAAATAAGGTTGACTCACTAGTCTCCAAATAATATAGAGTTGAGTGGAATGGGATGAAAATATTTTGATTTGATCCCATATTTCTCTACCCCTCAACTTGATAGGTCAGTATTATTTATCCCTTGGTCTTGGTAGTGATCATGAAACCCATCCCACATAATTTTTATTTGTGGGAACCTTTTTTTTCATCCATAGTATCTAAGAAATTCACCCCCCACATTTTTAGAGTTAGAACCTATTGATGAGTTTGAGGATAAGAGATAGTTTTTTACATAAAAACGTTACAAATACACCCCTGAGTCTAATTAATAAATGATTACTATTTTGAAGTTATATTTTAGAGAAAGATTCATATTATTTGAGAGATTGAAAAATGAAATTTATCTCTTTGAGAGTATTTTGAGAACATTAGAAATTCAGTGTATATTTAACTGGAGAGTGTTGTTGGGAACTGTTTTTTTTTTCTTTAAGATGAAAAAAACTCATTTTATAAACTCCAATAGGTTCATGGAAAATCTAAAATTTACATTGGTAATTGAAGTTTAATAAGTCTATAATTATGGAGCCTTTCACCATAATAAATTCTCCCCAGGACTACCAGTACCAACACCACAAGATACCAGGTATCCTCTACTAAGAAGTCAGTGGACTACCAGGAGTTGGGGGATTCTAGGATACCAAAACCAGCTAGATGCTACAAGCCAAAGGATGTCCAATAGACTTTTAAAATGAATGTTTCACCTATATATAGCTCATCATTTATCAAGTTCTCCTCAACCAACTTGCCAATGGTACTTCTATATATCTTAGGTTCTTCTATCACAACATCTTCTAGACAGTTCCCAACCCTGGTTGGACATTACTATCATTACTTCTCTATATATAAATGGTATCTCTTTAATAATATTTGAAGACCTCTGAATGAACTTATGAATTGATTCAGTGATCATTATACCTGAATTAAGATTTGTCAAGGCCTTTAATAAGATTAGTAATACACCTTTGAATTAACTTTAAGATCAGTATTTTTCTCATTAAATACATAAATTGGAGTTTAAATGATATAATTAAAATTTAATAAAAATTTAGAAAAATAAATGAGTGTTTGTATTCATAAAAACCCCAATAGAGAGAAAGGTACAATAATCTCCCCTTTATTGTAATAAAAACACTTAACCTCAAATGATAAATTAAGTTTAAATCAAGAGTGAAATAGATAACAATGTAATTAAAGATGTTGAAAATACATAAAATGAACACCAAAACAAAATATGTTAAAAAATATTTTAATTAGAAAAAATTTAATAAAAATAACAAAAAACTCCCCCTTTGTAAAAAAATTATGCCATAACACAAATTTTAAGTTACAATATAGTAATCCCCCTTAATGATAATACTAAAATAAACTTTTAGGAAAATTCTCCTATTTTGGGAATAAATAAATTTTCTCCCCCTTTATGGTTACCAAGAAGAATAGAAGGAGAGTAAATAAAATATTTTAAATACTAAAGAAATATAAAAAAATATATTTGAAAAAATATGTCCAAAGGGAAATGGGGGAAATGATTTTCAAACTATTGCTTAAAAATTCCAGCCTATTCCTTAATAGGATGACAGATGGAGGTAATAAGAATAATATTTCTTAATAGAGAAACAAAACATGTAGATTTAGAATATACGATGAAAAAATAAAAGGAAAAATGAAGAAAGAAAAATATGTGAAATAAAATAGAAAATAATTAAAAAAAGAAGAAAATAAAATTGGTACATACCTTCACCGTAACAATACTTTCCTTGAATAATGTTTTTACTACCATTGATTTATTCCTTTGTAGAAATATATTTGAAATTGGTCTTTTGAAAGTGTAAGCAAACCACAAAATCACCCTATGAATTTTATTCCATAAATGAAATCTCAATAACATTGGTTATAGAGAAAATTATATATATAAATGTTTTTAATCATCAATAATATTCCTTTAATAGACATAAAAACAAATCATTTTTAGAAAAATAAATACAATATAAAAAAAATTCGTATAATTTTTGAATTTTTTTTTACAATTTTAAATTAAGAATAAAATTTAGTTTCATATTGTAAAAATATGATAAATAATAAATGTTTTAGAAAGTAGATTTTGAAATTTAAAAATAATACATATCATTTTATGTAAGAATATATAAATTGAGAATTAAATATCTATATTAAAAAAATCATAATTAAATAGATATGTCCCAACTGAAAATATAGTGAATGTCAAATAGAGGGATCAAAACCAAGATAAAAGATAAAGATAAAATATAATATTCAAGATTTATAATGATTTAAAACATGATCTAACAATTTAAAAAGATAACTCAAGATAGAAATACAAAAAATAAAGTTTCATAATAACATTATTCATAGTCCTCCATTAATAAATTTTAAATGATGAAGAGTTAGGGTTTTATTGAAAATAAAAGTTATATGATATTCTACCCCAGTAAATTCCAATAAGATATCACCATTTTGGAATAGATATCTTAATAAATATAGCCTATGGTCAATGTGTCTGATACAAGAGTTTAGGATAGTATTTTTGGAGATATTAATGGAACTAGTGTTTTTGTGCTTAATGATATAGTAAATTTAATCCTCAAGACAAACAGAGTGTGTTGAATAAATATTATTTAGGGGCAAAAAAATTCCAGTGGCTATGAATTTCACTTTAACTATAAATATAGAACCTATTTTTATCTTCATACTAGTCCATTAGATAGTATATTATTCATTTTGGTGGAAACTCCAAAATGTTCTTTTCTTATCAAGTTGGAATCCTATAAAATTAAAATTATTAAATCTAGTTAATTTAATAGTAGCTTTTTCGGTAAAATAAACCAAGACTTTTAGTTCCTTTAAAATAATAATAAAAACATTTTGATATATTTAATATGAGATTAATTTTTATTTGACAAGAAATTATCAAAAACTTGAACATTAAACATGATATCAGTTTATATCATAATAAGGTAAACGAGACTACCAATCATACTTTTATAAATCTTATTATCAATTGGGTTACCAAGTTAATCCAACATTATCTTACGTATTGTACTCATGGGATTATTATTTACCTTAAATATATCTATGTTGAATCATTTCAAGAGTTAATTATTGTACTTTCCTTGGTTTAGTAAAATACCACAATATATTGGAGAAATTTTAAAACTGAGAAAGAATTGCAATTCAAACCTAAAGATCATTTCAAATTTATTTTTCTTTAAATTTAAAAATTCAAAAGATATAGATTCATTTGTAGAGCCAAAAAGCATATGATTTTCATGAATTTAAATGATTGGCTAATCATTTCAGATGTGTTTTATAATAATATTTGAAATGCATTTTCACATTATAAAACTACCTGATAAAATATAATTTAAAATAAGTTCATACAAATCCAGAGGTGTTTTTTTAAGCATAAATATCTTTAGTTAATTTTAAAACATTATTTTAAAAATAGAAAGTTGCAAAACCAAATGGTCATTCCACAAAAAATTCATTAATAAAACCACTTATAAAGACTCTTTTGACATGAATTTGAACTATTTTGAAATTTTGATGAGATATTTATTCCCAGTAGGTTATATTAGATTCTAAGTGGGTTGTTGGTGGAAAAGTTTCACCATAGTTTATTACTTTTTATTAATTATAATATTTGGAATCTTAATGGGTTTTATTTATAATTATATAACCATGATAATCAAACTTATTTACAAAAATCCCATTTATATCCCATGATAGGATAATCATTAGGTCTTTCCATGAGAGTCCATAAATAATTTTGAGTAAATTTATTTAGTTCCACATACATGGAAAGAAACCAAATTTTATTATTAAGTCCATCATTATGGTTTTTTAGATTTAAGGGAGAAACAAAGGAATGATGTTCAACCACATTTAAGACTGATCTTCCAATATGTGTGATCACATGTAAAAATATAATGTCATTTTAAAGGGGATGTAATTTAGATTTTTAAACCCTTTAGGAAAATAATTTGAAGAAGTTTATTTTTCAAATTATTCTTATTTAGTTTGAAATGTTTCATTTAAAACATCATTTTAAAAAAACATTTTGAGAAATATATTTTGTTAATTTTCCAATTAAAAACAACATGGATTGATTCTTCTAATATTTTTGTACTTTTTTTGAAGACTTTGTATTAATTTATTGACTTTTTTACCCAACAAAGATACATTCATATCATTCTTAATCATAATGCTCAATATTATATTTCGGTTCTAAAATAAAATATTTGAAATAAAGAACATGGAAAAATCCCACTTTGGGTTTTATTATTTTATAAATATTATAAGGGTTATTTTATATAAAAGGAATTATGAGAATTTAATTTATGATAATATGTAAAATATTCATGGACTCAACCCAAAAAAAATAGTAAATTAAATTCATTTAAAATAGTTCGAGAATTGTTTTTATATATTTTGATTTTTCTTCTATAATACACCACTTTATTTAGGGGTTTAAGGAGCTGAAAAATTGATTATATCATTCAGAAGAACATAGATCATTGAATTTATTTTTATCGAATTCTCCATCATGATTACATTAAATTGAAAAAAATAAAACCTTTTTTTACTTTCAACTATTTTAAAATCCCAGATGAATTATTTTCAAGATTCATTTTTTTGAGATAATAAATAATCCTAATTGAATGTTTTAATTTAATGAAAAATAAAAAAATTAAATTTTCTTCCAAGATATTCAATTTCAGAAGGAAAAAATAAATCAAGATGAATAATTCAAAGATATTTTGAAAAAGAAATTCATTTTTGATTTAAAATATTATTATTGTTTCTTAACATATTTTCATGGTTCTCAAACCATAAAATATTTGAAATAAAATATGGTTCAATATTTTACTAGTTGATTGTGTTTGATTTAGAAAAATGAGTATGTTCTATAGTGACCACTAAGTATATGCCAAATCCATGACATTCTAACTTGGGTACTTAAATATTTGACATTTTGGCTAGTCAAAGATTTTAAATTCTTTGTATAAACCTCTTGAAAATGATATGAAATAAATAAAATTATTTATTTTGATTTTAAAATATTAAAAAAGTCTGTATTGAAAAAAAAATTAAAAATTATATCACAAAATTAACTAATTCTTAAAAACTTTTGTTCAATACTTTTAAAAAATATATTATATTTAACAATATTTGAGTTGGAAAAAAATTATCATGCCTTTATTGAATATAATAACCTTATAGTTATCACTGAAAGTGATGATTCCACATTCTATTTTAACTATTTAATTGAATTTAGAGAGGTTTAAACACATATCTCTTGGGGAAACACTATGTACCATAGTGATTCTTGGGTTTTTCTTGGAAGACGCATGTAACAGCCCGAGATTTTATAAAAAATATTCTTTTTAATTTTATTAATGTCTTGCGTTGTACACTACACCAAAAGGAGCTTGCTCAACACGCATCCTTGACTTGCCTTGTATTACACGCAATCGCGACCTTCCTCGATAACGTGTGTAGTACGCAATACCGAGTTTCACTAAACAATGATATGCTATTAAAATATTATTAAAACTAGCTGTTATGAATAGTAATAACCACTTTTTGAAATTTTTTCAATTTTATTTTTCAAAACGGACTTCATTTTTGGATTCGTAATATCGAAATTAGCTTAGGGTGAAATTTTGGTGATTTTCGGATAACTTTCATATTCTGATGAATAGTGAAAATTACTAAATTATAATTAAAAAAATTTAATCAAAATAATTAATAGTGATAAATTATTAATTTGAGTGGTTTTAAAGTATATTTAGAATATATTTTTACAATTTAATACAATGTTGGTCATTGGATGTAATTTCACATTTAAACCAGACATAAACAAGTGTCAAACTTTTGATAGTTATTATCTCTTAAGAACACGCTATTTGTTTTGACGGCGGGAATTAATTTTTAAATTAATTAATGCAACTAATATGTTTTTAATTTGGTAAAATAGAAATCATTTTTGAGTTCATAATATCAAATATAGCTTAGGCCTAATTTTTGGTATTTTTCTGAAAACTATCAATTTTTGATGAATAGTGAAACCACTAAGTGGTAGTTAAAAAAAACTAAATTTTTCATAAAACATAATTTTACCGCTTCTGTGAGTGGAATTTCAAAATTCCGAGAGACACGGTTGATGTCAGTATGTAAAATGTGGTTCAATGAGATGAAAATAATTTTTGGCGAATAGTAACTTTTTACTTTTATTTACCACGGTTAAAAGTAAATAGGGTAATTAAGGGTAAAAATGATATTATTATTACCCTAAAACATGTCAAAATTCTATTGGAAAAGTGTAATTCGACCAAAAACAAGCTTAGTAATAAAATATGACCATTTAGGCCCACTTGGATTAGATTAGGACATTTATTATTATTTAATTCAAAGAAGAGTTAAAAGAGTTAAAATAAATGTTTATTTACTAAAACATATTTAATATAGGGTTATACATAAGATAAATTCTATTGTACATATTCATTAGAAAGCTAAAAATATTTCCTACATAATGGTATTTTATTTTTAATTTTTAGACATTATATATGTTAATTTATTTATGACACAAAGATGATGCAGTAATTATCTTATTAATGAAATATTGACATAATTGATATTATAAATACCAAAATAAATGTAATTTAAGACTTTTTATGAATTCCACTAATTTTATAGGTACTATGATATATTATTGTTGATTTAATCAACTTGGTTATAACATATAATTCTGTTATGACTTTCACATAAATCATATAGCAAATAGTGTCAAAATTGACACAAATTTTTTTTTAAATCAAATATTATATTATTAATTGTTATTTTATTCCTAAAAATCTAAGGTTCGGCCAAATGACTTAGATAAGGATATATATATTAATAATAAACAATTTGGGGTTCGTTTGGCATGTTATAGTTAGTGTATTAACCATATAGTGTAAGAAAACAAAAAGACACGGTAAAAGTTAAATTATTTAACTTAAAGTTAAATCTAATTGATAAGGTTAAAATAATAACCTAAACTTGTCTAAATCCTATTGGATGATAGGATTTAGACCCATCCCCACTTTATCTTCGAAATAAGACCCTTTGGAACCATTATAAACCGATTTTGACTTTAATATAAAATAATATTTTGAAATATTCCTAAGGTGCCCCTCTCCTCCCTTATAAAAGGGCACCTCCTCCCTCTCTTCCTCACACAACTTTGAGCCTTCAAGCTCGGCCAACCCCAGAAAAAATCCCTTCTCCACTTCCCTAGTATCATCCTAGAGGTCCTGGTCTTCTTCAAAGACCATCCTTAGTTCTTTAAGTGGAGGCTAAGAAAAGGCGCGTCAAAAAGAGGTAATATCCATTACCGATCCTTTTCAATTTCTTTCTTCTTCAACTTATTCTTCTTTAGTTGTTTCATGATAAAGTAATAACATCAGTATTTCTTATTATAAATATGAAACAACTCTACTTAACCTTCTATCCATCCTATGGAAAAAGGAAATCACCGCGCGTGTGTATGTACGGAATACCGTCTCCACACCGTGGTGTAATCTATTTTCCGCCACCACCTTAATTGGATGGGTATAAAGGTGTAATGAGTAACTATATATGATTATTATAAAGTGATATTGATACTGAAATAGTATACATACACTTCAACACAATTCCACGACCATGGTAACGATATCATCGCTCGTGCGTACGTACGGACTACCGTCTCCACGACGCGATGAGATTCATTTTCAATGACTAACCATTCATGAATGATTATAAAGTATATATAATAAGTACTAATGAAATATATGACCTAATAATGATACTGGAATTATTTTTATTTATATTTATGTCATCTACTTAATTCCATTCAATTCAATAAGGAAACGAAAACAGCGTTCATGCGTACGTATGGACTACGGTCTCCAAGAACGGTGTATTTCTTTCCATTTACTGATTTATTATATATGTATATTCTTAATATATATATATATATATATAAATCATTTTTTATATTCTGGAATTAAGTAATCATGATCTAAGTAATCATATGAATAATTTCAAGTTAAAAAGACGAACGACAAATGAGACGATTTTACCCAAAACGCTACTTTAACATGAATTTACAAAAGAACGAGTAATATAAAGTCATAAGTGGACCATATATGATATAATAAAAATGAATATGATTCTGGAATAAGTCAATAACATGATTTAAATCATTATAAAGGAGGTTCCGACACCTACAAAGCAAGTCGGACCTAAGGTAAGGGAAATATCACAATCACATTTTTATCCGAGATTGTTTATACTTTGGTATTTTCTGGGGTGTATTTTATCATCCACATCCATGTTTACTCAATATGTAATATTATTTCCATCCACCTAAAATTGATTAATTCCAATTTTACCCTTCGGTGAGTTTTTAGTAAAGGATATTAAAGGAATCTTTTGTCGTTTTTCGTACGAGGTACTTTTTGACTTTTCTGACAAAAGTACGAAGAATGTTTTTTTAACTTATATGGCATGAATGGATTTTTAAAACATTATTTTCAAGAAGCTTCCTTTACAAGTTTTCATGTTTATTTTTAATCAACTTCTGTATGTTTAAAATTGTATGTCATGTTAAGAAAGGAAAATGTTTTTGAAGTAAAAAGGATATTTTCCTCAAGAATGGAGTTCAAGTGTTTTATCAAAATAATTTTCCATCTCAGATAATATAGGGTTCTGTTTTTATCCCTGTTATTACATTTATTTGATTATGTTGTGAGGGAATTATTTTTATGAAGTCATTTACCTTATATGATTTGTTTTATGATGTCATGATGTTTCAAGAATCCCATTTTTGTTACATGTGTTATGCGATGATGTATGATTTATGATTATGTGGCACACATAAGAAAGGATTCATTATAAGATGGGTGGGACCTATATCTCCCTCCAATGCATTGGGTAAAGATTTCATATCTCATGAGATAGACATGGCTAGAATGGTAGGTTATACGGGTTCAGTGAAACAGGACTGAAACGAGGGTGACTCGATTCAGAAATGGACTTTGTCCACTAAGATAGTCTTGGCAATGAGTCATGACTAACAAGAAATGATTCTATATGATTATGTGTGTATGCCACAAAGTTTCATGTTTTAAGTTATGATTATTGGGATTTCATTTCACTACTATGATTTATCCCATGTTATGAAATTATGCTCTTTTTTGCAGGTTAAGATTTCCAAAAGTTATGTTCTTATGAATATGATGTGATTGATTTTTCTTTTGTTTACACTTACTGAGCATTTGAGCTCACTCTTTTATGTTTTCTTTTCCCCAGGATATAAAGAAAGGTTTTAGGTAAAAAAAGGGAAGATCTTTATGGGAGATATTGAAGATCTTTCACCACGATTAGAAGATTACGTTCCGAGTTTCCAAAGACACTAAACTATTACGATCCTTGTGTGTGTGTTTTTGTTATGTACTAAGTATTCTGCAAAAGTAATGTAATGTCCATGTACGTCTAGCTTCGGGTCTCTACAGTTGGTATCAGAGGAAAGGTTTAGTCAACCTTTGGAAACTAGGATGCGATAACGTTAGTGAGATCCCTATAGATATTTCTAAGGTATGTCTAGGGATGTCCCTAAGGTTAAGTATACGTATAGGTTATAGTACTAGAATTACGCTAACGATCATAGAATTAAACCTAGGATGTTAGATATTGAAGGTACTCCCCCTTTATTATTTTTTTTCCCTAGCATGATTTTTGCCTCTCACACTATTCTTTTTGGGTTTTAGAAAATGGCTGGAAACAAGATGATTCACGATAATGGAGGATATGATTGACAATGGAATGATATTCTTCATGAGCAACCAAATGAAATGGGATTTGGAAGTCCAAACATCATTATTATGCCGAATCAGCAATCTCATAATATGATCAATAAAGTAAAATTTGGTAAGTTTCCTGACTCGGCTAATAAGAGAAATATGGAGTTTCATGATGATCATAGAGGAAAAAAAGTTCAATTTCCCCTATGTAAATCATGTGGGAAGAGGCATCAAGGAGAATGTTTCAAAGGAACTGGAAGATGCTTTGGGTGTGGAAAAGAAGGACACAAAGCCAGTAAGTGCAAAGGAAAAGGTTCAGTTAACACCAGGGATGAAGATAATGGTATTGCTATGACATCAACAATGGTTAAATGTTTTAAATGTGGAATGTACGGGCATTATGAAAACCAATGCCCTAAGGGAAAGTCTCATGAAGAGAATCAGTATGGTCATATGGGTAGTATTTATATTGATGATGATGAAGAGACTACAAATGATATGTGAGATGAAATAATTGTTGAAGCTCGGTCAATGGTTTAAGAATGTAGTGGAATGATGACATGTTTATCATGTGTAATGTTGTATAAGTAATCTCATGGTACTATGGAATAAGGAGACATCTAAGGATTGTTACACTATTTTCCTTCCTTGAGTTTTGAAAGTGTATGATTAATGGTACCAGTATCCATGAAATGTTATTCAGATATTTTTGGAATGTAGATGATATGCGCATAATGAAGGGATAAGGAGAAAATGAAATGTTTGACAGTATTCATGAGCTCATGATTGATATAAGGACTAAGTGATATCATGGTTTGAGTATATAGAATTTTGAGGATTTTGGTATGTGAAAAGTGTTAACTTTAAACTGCATTCAAGTTTTCACTATGGTTCAATGGGTATTCAAGAGAATACATTATTAAGGCCTTTGAATGTTTGGAATGTGACCAACAAGACATATCTTATGATATATGGGGACCAATGATGGTATTAAATCTCTGGTAATGGTTTTCACTATATTATGAGAGTGGACTGAAGTATTATGGATAAGCCTAAAGATTGTAATGGATTATGTTGTACATAAGTTAGGATAAAACGTTTTTCGATATTATTGATGAGATGTTATAGTAATATAGCTTTAGAAAAAGGAAAACCTGCAGAACGGGCGACAGCCCGTCGCGTCGGACAAGGCTGTGGGAATCGAACCCACAACAGAAGTGTGTCTGGCCTTTATCACCTACCACTGGCCTACAGGAAGTCCCTATTTAGTAGAAACTAGTATTATTATATGATATATGAAGTATAAGTCCATTTTAGGAACCATATATGATTAATCTCACTATAGATCGACTTATGTATATAATTTTTGCTAACCTTTTGTTTGAGACAGATGGAATGACCCATCATTCTATCACATGATCTGCTAACAATTCACGAATAACAAATTCAACTTCATTTATTTAAGAGATGAAGTGGAAATTGTTCAAGGCACGAACAACAGTGAGATTGTACCAAAATAAAGTAAGTATTTATTCTAATTCAAATTTTCAACTTTAGGGAAAAGATCTTGAAAACCAAAACTGTTGTCCTAGTGATCTTATACCTGATGAATTAGATGGTACCTTATATCATCACAAATCTATGGATTTGTGATTACTGGATTTTCCATAGCCATTTTCTCTACCACTCTCCATCAGAACATGATGGTTATATTTCTCTTCCATATCCATATTTTCACCTATGTGGAAACCCAGTGATTAGTTTATTTGGGTAATCGTTACATTTCATACTTTAGTTTTTAAAGCCAGGTTTTGGTATTTTTTTTACGATGTGGGTTTCTATTAAAGAAACTTTCGAATAGTAAACCATTTATAACCCCGACGAATTTCGAGGGTGAAATTCATTTTAAGGGGGGTAGAATATAACAGCCCGAGATTTTATGAAAAATATTATTTTTAATTTTATTAATGTCTTGTGTTGTACGCTACACCAAAAGGAGCTTTCTCAACATGCATCCTTGACTTGCCTTGTATTACACGCAATCGCGACCTTCCTCGATAGCGTGTGTAGTACGCAATACCGAGTTTCACTAAACAATGATATGCTATTAAAATATTATTAAAACTAGCCGTTATGAATAGTAATAACCACTTTTTGAAATTTTGTAAATTTTATTTTTCAAAACGGACTTCATTTTTGGATTCGTAATATCGAAATTAGCTTAGGGTGAAATTTTGGTGATTTTCGGATAACTTTCATATTCTGATGAATAGTGAAAATGACTAAATTATAATTAAAAACAACTTTTTTTAATCAAAATAATTAATAGTGATAAATTATTAATTTGAGTGGTTTTAAAGTATATTTAGAATATATTTTTATAATTTAATACAATGTTGGTCATTGGATGTAATTTCACTTTTAAACCAGACATAAACAAGTGTCAATCTTTTGATAGTTATTATCTCTTAAGAACACGCTATTTGTTTTGACGGCGGGAATTAATTTTTAAATTAATTAATGCAACTAATATGTTTTGAATTTGGTAAAATAGAAATCATTTTTGAGTTCATAATACCAAATATATCTTAGGCCTCATTTTTGGTATTTTTCTGAAAACTTTCAATTTTTGATGAATAGTGAAACCACTAAGTGGTAGTTAAAAAACTAAATTTTTCATAAAACTTAATTTTACCGCTTCTGTGAGTGGAATTTCAAAAATCCGAGAGACACGGTTGATGTCAGAATGTAAAATGTGGTTCAATAAGATGAAAATAATTTTTGGTGAATAGTAACTTTTTACTTTTATTTACCACGGTAAAAAGTAGATAAGGTAATTAAGGGTAAAAATGATATTATTATTACCCTAACACATGTCCAAATTCTATGGGATAAGTGTAATTCGACCTAAAACAATCTTAGGAATAAAATATGACCATTTATGCCCACTTGGATTAGATTAGAACATTTATTATTATTTAATTCAAAGAAGAGTTAAAAGAGTTAAAATAAAAGTTTATTTACTAAAACATTTTTAATATAGGGTTATACATAAGTTAAATTCGATTGTAAATATTCATTAGTAAGCTAAAACGATTTCCTACATAATGGAATTTTATTTGTAATTTTTAGACATCAAATAAGTTAATTTATTTATGACACAAAGATGATGCAGTAATTATCTTATTAATGAAATATTGACATAATTGATATTATAAATACCAAAATAAATGTAATTTAAGACTTTTTATGAATTCCACTAATTTTCTAGGTTACTATGATATATTATTGTTGATTTGATCAGCTTGGTTATAACATATAATTCTTTTATGACTTTCACATAAATCATATATCAAATAGTGTCAAAATTGACACAAAAATATTTTTAAATCAAATATTATATTATTAATTGTTATTGTATTCCTAAAAATATAAGGTTCGGCCAAATGACTTATATGAGGATATATATATTAATAATAAACAATTTGGAGTTCGTTTGGCATGTTATAGTAAGTGTATTAACCATATAGTGTAAGAAAACAAAAAGACACGGTAAAAGTTAAATTATTTAACTTAAAGTTAAATCTAATTGATAAGGTTAAAATAATAACCTAAACTTTTCTAAAACCTATTGGTTGATAGTATTTCGACCCATCCCCACTTTAGCTTCGAAATAAGACCCTTTGGAACCATTATAAACCGATTTTGACTTTAATATAAAATAATATTTTGAGATATTCCTAAGGTCCCCTCTCCTCCCTTATAAAAGGGCACCTCCTCCCTCTCTTCCTCACACAACTTTGAGCCTTCAAGCTCGGCCAACCCCTGCCAAAATCCCTTATCCACTTCCCTAGTATCATCCTAGAGTTCCTGGTCTTCTTCAAAGACCATCCTTAGTTCTTTAAGTGGAGGCTAAGAAAAGGAGCGTCAAAAAGAGGTAATATCCATTGCCGATCCTTTTCAATTTCTTTTTTCTTCAACTTCTTCTTCTTTATTTGTTTCATGATAAAGTAATAACATCATTATTTCATATTTTAAATATGAAACAACTCTAATTAACCTTCTATCCATCCTACGGAAAAAGTAAATCACCGCACGTGCGTACGTACGGAATACCGTCTCCACGCCGTGGTGTAATCTATTTTCCGCCACCACCTTAATTGGATGGGTATAAAGGTGTAATGAGTAACTATATATGATTATTATAAAGAGATATTGATACTGAAACAGTATACATACACTTCAACACAATTCCGCGACCATGGGAACGATATCATCGCTCGTGCGTACGTATGGACTACCGTCTCCACGACGCGATGAGATTCATTCTCAATGATTAACCATTCATGAATGATTATAAAGTATATATAATAAGTACTAATGAAATATATGACCTAATAATGATACTAGAATTATCTATATTTATATGTATTTCATCAACTTAATTCCATTCAATTCAATAAGGAAACGAAAACAGCGTTCTTGCGTACGTACGGACTACCGTCTCCATGAACGGTGTATTTCGTTCCATTTACTGATTTATTATATATGTATATTCTGAATATATATATATATCATGTTTTATATTCTGTAATTATGTAATCATGATCTAAGTAATCATATTAATAATTACAAGTTAAAAACACGAACGACAAATGAGATGATTTTACCCAAAACGCTACTTTAACATGAATTTACAAAAGAACGAGTAATATAAAGTCATAAGTGGACCATATATGATATAATAACAATGAATATGATTCTGGAATAAGTCAATAACATGATTTAAATCATTATACAGGTGGTTCAGACACTTACAAAGCAAGTCGGACCTAAGGTAAGGGAAATATCACAATCTCATTTTTATCCGAGATTGTTTATACTTTGGTATTTACTGGGGTGTAATTTATCATCCACATCCATGTTTACTCAATATGTAATATTATTTCCATCCACCTACAATTGATTAATTCCAATTTTACCCTTCGGTGAGTTTTTAGTAAAAGATATGAAAGAAATCTTTTGTCGTTTTTCGTACGAGGTACTTTTTGACTTTTCCGACAAAAGTTCGAAGAATGTTTTTTTTACTTATACGGCATGAATGAAGTTTTAAAACATTATTTTCAAGATGATTCCTTTACAAGTTTTCACGTTTATTTTTAATCAACTTCTTTATGTTTAAAATTGTATGACATGTTATGAAAGGAAAATGTTTTTTAAGTAGAAAGGATATTTTCCTCAAGAATGGAGTTCAAGTGTTTTATCAAAATTATTTTCCATCTAAGATAATATAGGGTTCTGTTTTTATCCCTATTATTACATTTATTTGATTATGTTGTGAGGGAATTATTTTTATGAAGTCATTTACCTTATATTATTTGTTTTATGATGTCATGATGTTTCACGATTCCCATTTTTGTTACATGTGTTATGCGATGATGTATGATTTGTGATTATGTGGCACACATAAGAAAGGATTCATTATAAGATGGGTGGGACCTATATCTCCCTCCAATGCATTGGGTAAAGATTTCATATCTCATGAGATAGACATGGATGGAATGGTAGGTTATACCGGTTCAGTGAAACAGGACTGAAACGAGGGTGACTCGATTCAGAAAGGGACTTTGTCCACTAACATAGTCTTCACAATGAGTCATGACTAACAAGAAATGATTCTCTATGATTATTTGTGTATGCCACAAAGTTTCATGTTTTAAGTTATGATTATTGGGATTTCATTTCACTACTATGATTTATCCCATGTTATGAAATTATGCTCTCTTTTGCAGGTTAAGATTTCCAAAAGTTATGTTCTTATGAATATGATGTGATTGATTTTTCTTTTATTTACCCTTACTAAGCATTTGAGCTCACCCTTTTATGTTTTCTTTTCCCCAGGATATAAAGAAAGGTTTTAGGTAAAAAAGAGGGAAGATATTTATGGGAGATATTGAAGATCTTTCACCACGATTAGAAGATTATGTTCCGAGTTTCCAAAGACACTAAACTATTACGATCCTTGTGTGTGTGTTTTTGTTATGTACTAAGTATTCCGCAAAAGTAATGTAATGTCCATGTACGTCTAGCTTCAGGTCTCTACAACGCATTTCTTATAAAATCAAACAACTAAAGGTTTTGGTACCCATGCTATCTTGGGTATGTTAATATTAGCTAATAAATATTTTGTGTTTATATTTCCTTAGATACATATTTTCATTCAGAAACGTTGGAGAAAATATTATTTCATTTTTCTCTCCTATATCATGAATTCTTGAAATCACATTCATAAATTAAATGAAAAATTATATTATAGTAATTAAAAAAATATCTTACAAGCTACCTTTTATAAAATTAGTTTTTTATGGATTCCAATAGTTTTTTTTAGTATTGAATAGACTAAACCAAGTCATTCTTATCAATGTTTTTGAGATAAAAAAATTAATTTAGATTATTTTCTCCTTAATTTATTTTGGAAAGATACAATTTGATGTCTTTAATGGTATATTCAAGTTTATTAAGATCTAGTTCATTTTTAACATTAATGGATCATTCTTATACTTCATTTAAGGTAATATTATAATAAATTTTAAGATGATATTTTTTATTGAAAACATGCTTATACTTCTTATCAAGGTCATTATATAAAAATGAAAGTTGATGATAATAATTTTAAAGTTAATAAAAAACATAATTTATGTATTCATAATTAAGGTTAATTGAGGAGAAATAATAATAATAGGAGTGAGAATAATACGAATAATAAGAAATAGGAAGAGGGGTACAAACTCATATGTCCTCATCAACCTATTCCTTAAGGAACTTAGGACTTATGACAATTGAAGAAGTTGGGGGTGTTGAGTACTTGGAGTCATCACATTCACTCCACATTGAAACATTGAAATCATTATTATCTTGTTTATTTTCATGTATCCTTTTTTTTGTAGATGGGGAATTCTAATGTGACCGTTTTTATTACATTAAAATTATATCACTTATATTTCTAACTTTTGATTTACTTTCTTGGATTGGTTAAAAATTTAATTCTTCTTAAATAAAATTTTCTTGTTTTTGCTAAGTTGATATAAGTATTAGACTTAATCTATAGACGAATCATAATTTTTTTTCTTCGAAATAGATAGTTTTCTAGGCATATATAGATTTATTTTACTCTTTAATAAATTGTTGCTTAATATTTATTTCATGTGCCAATATTGATCTAATGATTTATTAAATCACCATTTTATTCATATCCTTGTATTCTATTATGGTTGTGAATTTTGGCTCCCAATTTCTTATAATTACTATGAGTATATTTTTCACTAGGGATTTTATAGGAAAATTATTATTGGGATAATTTCTACCATTACAAATGATAGTAAAGTGTATTAACATGTTATTAATAGATTTTTTGGATGTATTAAGAAACTCTCAAAATCAGGATGACAAATATCCAATCTAGTTTATTTTACTTTATTGGTTCCTTGATATGCGACTTTAAGTAATTTCCATATTTCATAAGAATTTCCTCATCTATAAACATTATTAGTCTCATTATGATCAATAACATAATTTAGGGCATTCCATGAATTTATATTATGTTAAAAGTTTTTATAATCATTAGGATTAAATTTATCATTATATTCTTTACATTTAATATATTCATGCATTAACATTTTCAAAATAGGTTAATTAATACGACCAAGAAAGGTTGACATATTATTTTTTCCAATTGGTATAATTTAGGCCATAAAAACAGAAGCATAAAAATAATAATTATATGCTGTGATAAATATATGATACTCTAAAATTGGTAATATTTGAAAACCAAAATTGAAAAAAATCATCTTTGAAACACAAAAAATATTTTGATAAAAAAAAATCACTCATTTAATACAAATTGTTTGTTGGCGTAGAATGGTAAATGTTGGTTGAATTTAATTTTAAAAAATTTAATATTAAAAGTTAAAGGATTAATTTAAAATTAACAAAGTCAAATGGATAATGTGATAATGTGGTAAAATATTTTGATTAATAATAGATAAAAATGATACATATTAATAAATCGAGTTGGCATAACATAAATGATCATATCATTTTTATGAAATTGTGTGTAGTGATGTTGATTGGTGATTTTTAATGAAGTAAATAGTGAGAAAATACAACTGATATAGAGTTATGTAATGGATTGATGTAACCCCTATGTCTCCTCCCATGAAATTAATAGTTAAATATTATTAGTACCTTGATCTTAGAAGTGATCAAGAAACTCATCCCTCGCAATTCTGTTTTTTGGGAACCCTCTTGAGACTCTACTATATCCAAGGAACATTCGCCATAGAATTATGGAGTGAAAATCCCTTAGATAATGTGATTAAAATAGAGATGTTTGTTTGGTGAAAACCCATTACAAATCCTAACACTAATCCCTTGAACAGATGATTACAATTTGGGATGTGGTATTTGAGATAAAATTTGTGAGAATTTGTAAGATCGATAAATAAAATTTATACCATAGATATTATTTTTATAGTGATAGTAATTGATGGTCAATTCAATTGGAGGGAATTTTTGGGAATCTATGTGTTTCTCCAAGATTCCAAGGACCTCCTTTGATATGATCTAAGAGGTATGGTAGATTTCTATAATTTACTAGGGTAATTGAAACATAAAGAACCACAATTATAGAAATTTTTACCATAATGTATTCTCCCTTGGACTAGTATTACTAATCTAGATGATACCCAATAGCCTACACTAGGTAGTCAATAAACTACCTAGGGTTTAGAGTTTCTGTAAAACCACCATTGGTAATCCGCTACTAGCCAATAGCTGGTAAGTGTCCATCAACTAGAATATTATACCTCGATATGGGTAACTATCTAGTCGGTCATCCTCCATCGATGGGCCAATGGGAATTCATAACATGTGAGGATCTTCCATCACGAAATGAGTAGGAAATTTCTATACATTTTTTAGTCAGTGTTCAATACACTTCTCCATCTTCAAGATTTTCCTATTTAATATTATTCTAATACATTTGGATGAATATATAAATTGATTCCATGGTCTTGATACCTAAAATATGATATTTATAAACCTTAAAAAATATCAAGTAGAATTCTTTGATTTAATTTTAATAACTCCATTATGATAAATAAATACATTACTTGGAGTTTAAAAGATATAACTAAAAATCATTTAATTAAATTTGTTGACAAAAAAAATGAGTCTTTTGATCTTTAAAACACCGTTAGAGAGAGTTGTAAAATAACACACTATTATTATTTGATCTATAATCTATATATTCTATTATGAATTCCCATTTGTCTCTGGCTGGTATATAGTGCTCAAATACACTTGTGTAAATGACACATTATATAATCCCTTCTAGAAATTAGATGTGAAATGAGCATATAGATCTGATAAAATTGTTTGATGAACCCCATAAACCCACACAATTTATTGGACATAGAGATTACCCAGCTTATCTAGATAAAAGGAAACTTTAATTGGAAAAAATTGATCCACTAGATTGTAGCCTTCACTTGATGATAGGAGGAGAACTACAGAGAAAAACTCATGAAATTATTTTTCATTCCCAAGAACCAATACTTCTAGTTCATTTCTTGATAAATATTTGGAAAACTCCGTCAAACTAATCATTTCAAGTAATGAAACTCATGTATTAGCTATTCATGCATGTTTGGGGGGATTAGGACATGATCACGGATATAGAAAATCTCATCCTCGTCCTTTTTGAAATCTTATGGTGGCTCCCTACTATATATGTTTTCCCTCAAGGTTAAACATCTTTAATCAAAAAAATTTCTATACTTTATCATATAGACTAATAATAAATAAACATATAAATATGTAATGATGGTTAGTCATTGGTTCTACCTAACATCAAAATTCATCTCAGTGAAAATATCCATAAACTACCATTCACAACTACAATAAAAAACTACATGATCTAGTGTCTTTTGGATCATAGTGTTTGCACCAACCATTCCATTTCTAGATTTATAGTCCATATCAATACAAAAAGAGTATATATACATGAATCTCCATCATAGAAAAAGTTTTGGGTTTCATATAGGGGAGATTTATATCAGGATTTTTCAATCTATATACACACAAAAAACTTATCCCCCAATAAGTAGTGCCTCCAACACCTCAGGGCATCCACTACCACTTCCATTTGAAGGACATGAGTTGGGTAGTTCTACTCAGAAGGTCGCAACTCCATGAATGGTAGGTGAACAAAATATCTCCCAACATCAAAAATGCTCTGACCTAATTTTTGACACATCATAATACAAAAAGTCTTCCTTAACTAATTCAGAAAGGTTCAACATTAGTGTTATAGTCATTCTTTCCCTTATCTTTAAAAAGCCTCCTCACATGCATTATACCACTCAAACATCATTACATTTTGGGAAAATCCTCATTTTCATTACTAACTAAAAAATTCCAGCAAAAACCATTGGTAATACCTCAATAAATCCAAAAAACTATGTATGTTAAATAAATAGTTTGGCCACACCTAAGAAATAACTTCTTAGAGATTCTCAAGGTATTTGGATATTCCAACCTCTGAAATAACATGGCCAAAAAGTGCACCTCATCAACCCAAACTATTTAATTAGAGACCTCGATATATAAGAAATGTTCCCAATGTTTACACAACACTATCTCCAAGTGTTTCTCATGCCCCTCCTTTATATTAAAGTATACTAGAATATCATTTCAGAGGAAAATAAAAAAAAAGTGTCTAAATAATAGTGAAAATTCTTTTTCATTAAAGATATAAATAATAATATAAAATCAATTAATCCAAATTACAAACACTAAATACTCATATAGACAAAATCTACTATAAAATTGGTATGTGGAATCTCTGAAGGCCTCACTCTCAACTGGTGATACCGTGATCTTAGATCAGTCTTCAAAAATACTCAGGCGCATATTAACTAATTGAAGAGGTCATAAATACATGAATAGGATACCTTTTTATAACCTTCTTCAGGTTAAATTTATAGTAATCAAAGGATAACTTCAATGATCCATAAACATTCTTAGTGAATAGGACCATATAACTCCAAGTTGATATGCTCTTCCAAATAAACACATTGGCCTCTAAGTCCTCTAACTGAGCTTTAAGCTTATGAAGTTTCACCAGATCCATCAGATAATATGTAATATAATTGGTTTAATCTTCTAGTAAGATCTCAATAGTGATATCAAAATATATAAAGAAGAAATACCTAGGTGATGATAAATAAATTATCAGAAAATAGATAAACCATGAGATAAAAAATTTATCATGTTGTGTTCCCTTAATCCATCACAAAACTAGAAACATGGGTTGTAATTATGAATAGTTTTTTTATGATTATATTATGTTCGGACAACCTCCAATATTTATTCCCCATCTTGAACATACTCATCTTATTTTAAAAATTTGAAAGGCATTAATAAATGATAAAAAAGGATGTGATTTCGTTATTGAACTAATTAATCCATCATAATGATTCAGTCAAAAATGAATAGGTATAACACATATAATTGTCATGAAAATTTATAACATCCAATATTCAAGGAATATTCTCTATAATAGAGAAATCTCACTAATCATACCCCCAATATAATTTCAATAAATATCATGTAAAACATATATTTCATAGACAACTCTAGTCTATCCACGAAATAATAAGATCTAAAGTAATGGGAAGCACCGGTATCAGATGATGTGCATTCTATGTTAGAGTCTACTAATATCATACCTCAAACCATATAGGGGTCCACAACAAGGTGTATATACAACCCTACACTCTCATATGGATCTCCAGAGTAGTACAACCCTATTATTTTGGATATTCATGTATCTAAGTCTCATATCCTCCACCCAGGCCTGAATGGTCAGTCACGCTCCAACTACCCACATGTCATGGTGTAGTTGATCCTACTTCTTAATCCTTACATGTTCTAGGATGATCCACCATTATAATACCCTATATATATCATGTAAAACCTTCATAGGTGCCATATTATGAAACAAAACAGACACAAGATAGGTGATCAAGGGATGTTGGGTAGGGTATGGCCTCTTCTACCACACAGTTAGCACTCAATAAGTTATTCTTTCTATGGTGAGGGATGTAACCTGCTACCTAGACAACTCAAACTACCACCCTAGAATGATTCTTGGTAATACTGCTTCCTGTTTCTTAGAAATCCATCTCTTAATCCCCTAGTATAAATTTGTTACACTGATCCTTTGACCTCATTTATCTATTTTCAATATGATTATTTGATTCAAAACATTATAAAAAGAGATAAGATGAAATTTGTTCACTATAAATTGAATGTCATACCATATACCATTATCAAAACATCTCACCCTAGATAACTCATCATCTTCCAATATAGAAGCAAAGCGTTGAATCTCTATACAATGATCTTTCATAGTCTATGAGTGACATATTTCACTCTCTATCGTAAATAAACTCTTTGGCCTTATTATCACTTAGGGTCTTTAGAAATGTGTAGCCAAAGGAACAAGTATAAAAATCTATCAATGTCATTCTTACATTTTCATCTCCCGGAATTAAAAATTCATACTATCACTTCATTAGTCCTCGAAGTGTATAGATGACAAACTTCACCCTCCCATCATGAGGTGACTCTAAGTGATTAAAAATAGTCCTAAAGGACTCATTTCAATATATTTCTTCCTCAGTACTATACTACCCAAAAAAATCAATGGGTGTTATAGATAAAACTCCCTAGTCAGCTTAGACATCATCAATGTAAGTCAATGACCCTCTCTCTCCCTCTATGGCCTAAACCAATCCCTCCAAGATCACTCAAATATGATCATCTGTCACCATTATTTGTGCTATAAGAGGTTCTAGATCAACAACTATAGGGGCGTGATCATCTTCTCCCTCCTAGTGATCAATGGAAAGTCATTTAAGATGAATTATTCTACAACAACATGCCCAAAAACATGTCATTATAATAGTTCGGGATATTATAGTATATGGGTAAGAAATAATGGGTATACATGCTTTCTATTTTTTATGTCTCATTTCGTAGGATTATTATAATTTTGACACTCTCACTACCCCCAACCACCTGAACAGTAGGATATTATACCATATAAAAGTCCCCATTTCACATTCATGATCAATATCACAAATTATTATCTTCCATAGTTTAACCTAAATTCCATAATAATCATTAAGTGAAATAGTATTTCAGTTACATGTTTCAAAAAAAAAATTCTAAATTTTATTTGAAATTTATTTTAGTAATGTGGTAATTTTAAAAAATAAATCTAGTAATATCATTTTGGGTGACTAAAAATATTATTTAGAAAAACCGACAACATGAAATAATACAGATGACATGTGAATCAAGTGTTCATGTTATGATGCAAGAAAACATTCCCCCTTTCCAATCAAGATAAAAAAACTAGACTTTTTCAATCTTAAAATTCAAAAACTCATATGAATATATCTTGGTGAAAATATTCGAATAGTAAAAGAAAAAAGAATAAAAATAAATCCCATCCTAGGAAACATGGACTTTCCTCAAAAAACAATTAGTTACACTCAAGAACAAGAATCATACCATGTACCAAATAAACTCTATATCCTATCTACCTTTCCAAAATATGGTTAGAAAAAATAAAGATATTTGTAACCAATTTATAATGTACCCCAGTTTTTACCTACTAATTAGAACCCAATCAGATACCTCTATATGACCTCAGATGTACCACCCAATGATTCAGAGGATACCTAATATCAATGTGACTATAGGATGGTGTGATGGGGAGACTATACATATATATGAGATTAATGTAATTGCATAAATAAAGGAAATCATACAAGAGTTCACAATGATTAGTAAAAATATATCTAGGATTGTTCTACTAAATAAATATATCTCAACGATATCAAATGATTATCTAATTCAGAAAACAAAAATAATAGTAAAAACCAATAAATATCCCAAATAAAAAAATAGAAAGAACTAGAAAACTCAAAATAAAAGGTCCCAAAATACCTTCTTAACATAAGTATCCCAAATCACGCATTTAATATAAGATGTTTACCCATATCAAATCATATATTCATGAATTATTATTTGGTACCAATGGTTTCTAGTGCAGAATGTCTCTGAACAAAATATTAACTATGGAAATATACCTATCCTAGATTATAAGTCACACATGATGAAATATACCTCTCCTAGAACAATATTTACACCTGAGAAAATATACCCATATTAGAACAATTTTCACACCTATAGAAATATACTCATCCTGGAATATTGGTTGCACTCAGGGTAATAAAATCATCTCTGAATAATAGTCACACCCTAGTAAATATACCTATCCTAGAAAAATTGTCACACCTACTGAAATATACTTATCCCCAAAACAATAGTCAAACTAGGAGAAATATATCCATCCTATAAACTTGAGAGTCCAAAAAAGGAAATAATATCCCTAGAACCATAAAATAAACACCCTGGAAATACCACCCCAAGAATCATGCAAACAATATTCTCAAATTTGTCATCAACGTTCCATAAAATATCAATACCCATTTATTAATTCAAATTTCGAATTCAGTCTAACCAATTAAATTTTATATCTTACTTTGTCACATTTTAGGCCTAACCCATGTCAATATAATGCTATTAATATCAATGGAAATTTATTAATTTAAATTCCATAAATTGAAAGGTACAATTTATTTCTATATTAAATACATTTTTGGGAACTTCACCACACAAAACACACATTATTAAAACAATAAGACATTCAAAAAAATTGGACCACCTACTTAAAATTTAATTAAACTCAACACCAAAACGGAATCACACAGTGATCTCACATGTCCAAGATTTTCTTTCCATTCAATGGATGAATAATAAATAAATAATTTCAACATATGAATAAGCCATCAATCTAGGAATTATATTCACGTTCTATGGTTCCTCTTATAATTTGACATTAATATCAAGATAGAATAAGAGAAATAAAATTCAAACCCGTGATCCCTAGAGTTCAATACACTTTGATTCAATGAGATCAACATCCATAAGGTGAGGAATCACCATGAATATATAGAGGAGGGAAAGGGTTTGATTGGTTAAGATATTGGGATAGAAATGAATATTTTTGAGTTTTTTTTAGTTTAATATATAATTTTTGGATTTCAATAATCTTGTTATGAAATTTGGATGAAGCATTAAAAAATTGTGAGCCAACCGTGTAAACCCCACATTCCGAGATACACCACATTCCATGGTTTGATCACATTATTTAAAAAATTGTGCACTATCCATGAAAAATGTCTCAATAACACTTTTTCATGGTTTTTTTGGTTACATATAGAAGCCTTCATGGTTTCAAAAACCCTGTTCCTAACTCCCCCACCCACCCTCCCCACTTTCCCACCCGGTTATCCCCAGAGTTAGAACTCTTAATTCTCTAACGATGCACCCCTTTTGTAACCACTTACATTTTATTTAAATGATATAAATAAAATGTTTATTGAAGTTTTTAAATATGAACATACCTCAATAATTCCATTGGTTTATCATGGTGGGAATTATCAAATAAGCTATGAGTATGTTTGATGGAGATCACCCAAGACTCTTTAGTAACTTGAGTTGGACTGATTCTTTTATAGAGTCCATTATTTTCTTATATTTGTGAGATAAGTATTTTATTTTTATCATCAATGTTACTAAGGGCCATTGGGTAACGTGGTTGGGATATTTGATAATAATTATATTTTGAATAATTTATTTATTCCGTAATAAATAGAGTTTCATAAACCATGTCAATAAGAGTTTTGGATGGACTCACAAGGGTGTGAATTTCGCAATAATTAATTTTAGGAATTTAATAGAAGTGGTAGATTTTTAGATAGGAGAGTATTATATGGTTATATATACTATGATTCATTGGGTACTATTAATACTTAATGGATACAATAAAAGCGATTGAAATCATGATCCCAAGATCACTATGAATATAAACAAGAAACATGTGTAAATTAAATTGAATAACATTATAAACTATGAATACAAAACATAATAGTAGCCAATATTTACACATTATTTCCCTTTAATGCTATAGATGATGATTAGTAAATTAGAAATAAAAGGGCCCCCACCACTAGAGGTATCCATAGGCCAACTGGAATAAACGTCATATGTGTAGGACTCTCCATCCTCTGAGATGTGATAACATCTCATAGTGTGAAGGAGTTTGGAGAAAGAGAGATTCAAGGGATATGTAGTGTTAGTAAATAATATATATAACATCAATTTCACATCCATCTTATGGTATTGGGGTCTATAATTCCCCATTAGGACACACCTTAGTTGATTCATGCAACTCAAGTGTTATAACAGGTGGGTTATTACCTTATCAAGTTCATACATCACATGAATAAACGAAACAAGCTCTCATGTGTTACAAATCCTGTAGTGGTTCTTTGAGGATAGCAACATGGATAATCTATGTGAATGTAAACTCATAACATTTGAATGGAAAAAATCATATCCTTGAAAAATGAATCAAAGTATATGATTCATGGAAATGAAATTACATGTAATAACTTTATATGATCCTTATAAAACACCTAGACATAGGCTATGATTTCATAGAAAGAAATGTTTATTACATTCTCAATGATTTCCATATCATAACTTACAATATAATGGTTTGTTTCTGGTAGGGGAATGGTTTCTCAAACCATGAAATATGATACCAACCAATTATATAATACGATACATATAAGACAAAGATGTGAAATCTCATTTCGTAATTTATGACTTACCCAAATGTAACATATGATATACATATAATGAATCATATTTATATGGGTTTTAGGGTATATATCCTTCAATATAACACTTTTACTACATCCTCAAACACTTTATTCCATTTCACCTTATATAATTTCATATATTATCACTTTTAGGAAAATACCCAAAAAATCATTTAGATATCTTCCAAAAAAAATTGGAAAGTTGTCACTAACATCACCGTGTATCACATCATATGATATATCTTGTAAAAAACTATCCAAAACTCTTTTTTATTAACATTAAAATATTTTTTCGAGAGTCTCACTATGTCCAACTGAATCCTCATTCATTAAACCAAAAAGTGTGACCCCGTGGGACATTATTGTATTTCCCACATATATGAATCACTTGATCCATAAATATAATTAATGAAAACCCTCTAAAAAATAATCAATTATATTCAAGATAAAAAGAATATATAATGATTCCTATCACACAAATATACCTCTATACATGTGCCCACCATCCATATATCATAAATGTGTGTATTCTCATATGTTCCCTTTATCCATGACATAATGTGACCATGGGACAAATAGTGTGTCAATATCATATAGCCAACTCAAACATTCCTTGATATATATGTATAGAATGACCAAGTCGGTAAATACATCAAATTTCATTTAACATTATGGATGATCACAACACATTCCCCACACCTAAATAGAAAAGAACTTAATATTTACTATCTAGGTGCGGATGCACACTCCCCAGTCTCCCTCAATCAAGGAAACAGATATCATAATTATTATATGAGGAGAAAAAACCCATCTTGGTTGACCTCTAATGGATAACATGACCAGAAACATAACAAATCACCTCATAATTAACAATGTTATAATGGATTTTGTAAGATTGGTATCAAATAATAAAGGATATGATGCTAGTTATCTTTATAACCTTAGGTAATGGGGACACGTATTTGATCCATATACCCCTAGTATACTAGAGACATGGTGTGTGGCACTCCATGAGGTATACTTAGTGGTTCATCCAGCACACAAAAATACTTTTTGTTCCTCATGATATTTTTTTTATCTCATGTATGAATCCTATAAATTTTAACCTTAACATTTCATCATAAACTATAATACTCCATAAAAACATTAGTTAGGGATAACCTAATGTTGTACTTTGATAGGTAAATTATCATACCACTTTATGATATATATATATATATATTCATATAATTATCCAGCATGAAATAATGATAAATTGGATACTGACATTAATATGATACATTTAATGTTCTTAAACTATTTTTAGAACACTTAACAAAACCCTATATAATCACCTATCTATTATTTCATACATGATATATTTCTTGATTATACTTATTTTTATTAAACATTATGAGGTTTTATTAAATCAATAAATATATATTTAATTCCTACCACACATCTATGTGACTATATGATAAATCCCTCCCACAAAACTTTTTATTGTGTAACATCTATGAAGAAATAAATTTTAAATAATAGTGGGATTTAGAAATAATATTTCTAATGTTCAACTCATTAAACATATTCAAACTTATTAACTTGTCAACATTTAATATTACATTGTTAAATTATGTTTTAAAGGTATAAACTTTCCTAGTTTAATATAATCATCCTTGAAAACCATTCCATTAAAATATTTTCTTCAAAAAAGTAACTATTTACTTTGTTACCCACATGCATATCCTAATATTCTTTAAGATAAAGTGAAATTTACTTTTTATTTTAATTAGAATAATTTTTTTAGGAGATAAGTATATTTACATTCTCACAAAAACTATGTGTAACCACTGAATTTTTATTTACATTTATGTCTTATAATCATTAGGATATTTAAGTAAAAACTGTTGAAATTTAGACTAGTATAATCATTTATCTATGAACATTGAACTTATCTATGTTCAAAAATACTCCAAATATCTTCTTATGAATTATATTCTATTTATAATATTACATTAAGATACACAAACTCATTTATATTTATGAATTAACTCTTATTAACTTTTTGAAGGAATATTTAACAAATTAATTACCATCTATATCATATATTGTATTCTAAGTGTATTAAATCATTTTAAATTAAAAAGAAAACTATTTATTAAACAAATATGTCGTTGATGGTGGGTGGAACATCATAACGCATATTTTAACAAACATCATGATAAACACTTCATCCTAAATAAAAAAAATTATCTTTGTCTCTTTTTCAAACATGATATAGAATCTGATAAATCATAAACAATGTGTATAAAATTATTCATCTCATTTAGTTAACAACTATATTTTAATAATAAAAATCTAATCTTATCGTATAAGATAAATGAGATGATGATACACATCAATTTTCTTAGATTCATCCAGGTTTGAAAAATTGTTTTACATTCAAGTCTCTAATGAAACAACTATTTTATTCATCCCTTGAATGAATACTCTGAGATCTATCAACTCATTCCAATATTTTTAAAACTTGTATATTTAAAAAAAATTAACTAAATATGTGGTATCACATACCTTTCAGAATTAAAGAATTTTTTTTATAATACTAATCTCATACATGGGTATTACATAGAGTTTCAAAATATCCTTCTGGTATTTTGAAAAATTCCATCCTATGGAATCATTTCTACTTCCTTCCTAACATAACCATTATGTTTCAATGACCATGACTGGACACTTGAAGAATATTCTTTTGAATCTACAAATAACATTACACCTTCTATTTTTAGTTTTTTTCACTTATATAGTTTCTAAAACCCCAAAACCATGAAATAAATGTTTATATCATATATTTTAACCCTTGAGAATATTTCCTATACTTTTCTGAAAATTTATTCATCTTTTAAAAATAGTTCCTTATATGAAAACAGAATGAATTCATTAACTATAACAATATTTAATGAAGTCACTAGTCTTACCAACATACTCAATCTTAGTGATTATATATGACTAAAGTTCCATAGTTAATTTTTAATTTCATTCTATTGAAACCACGATTGAATCATTTTATGATTCATTTAAGGATGAAAAATTCTCCTATTGAACAATTTCAACTCATGGTTACTCAAGAATTGTTTCTTTTACACCTAAAATTTTCATTTTTAAGAAATTTTCTTAAGATACCGGAGTAAATATTCTCTTTCATTGAACTTTTCTTTTATAAAGTATTTACTTTAAAACTAATTTTTTTGATAATTATGTTTATTAATTATAAATAATGTTTTTAATAAATTATTATCATGTATTATTATAATGTGAAACAATTTACCAAATGGGGTCCTACTAAAATGAAACCCCCTTTAATAATCATCATATATCTTAGTGGGATAAAATCCATATATCACTAAGTAATAATTAGGCCAGGGAATTAAACTCGCCACTTATTTATATAGGTAGAGAATTATCTCAAACATATTATATCTAATTCTTGGATAGTTGAGCTGAAAAAATATTTGTATAATTTAACATATGGACAAACTCAAATTTGTTCCTCTAGTATCCTAAATCTTAATCATTCCATGCTAAATTTGGCCTAAATAAATTATAAGGATTTAGTTACCTAACTTTCAGGGATATCCATCCCCCCCATGACTTACACAAGATAATATATGGGCACACTTTTGTGTCAAAACCTACATAGTTGAAAGATCTAGGTCTTGAAATTTTACAATTTCAATGGAATATAAAATATAAAATTTTGAATGGATTTAATATTACTGTTTTATATCATGTTATTTAATTTATGTATGCATTCTAATGATTTAATTTTGGAATCATATTCTATCCACCAAACTAATATGTTCAAACCATATTGATGTGTAACTATTTACAGAACCCATAGTATGTGTTACTCTTCCAAAAATTGATTGAAAACATATTTCCACATATCCCAATTCATCTCATGCATAATTAACATGAACTCTTCATTTAAATATTTAAATTTATCTGAGATTTTAAATATTCACTTGATTTATCCTAGAGCCAAATATGTCCAACATTCATCTTTTAATAATAAGGAATAATCCTCTAAGATAGTGGAAGTTCGACCCAGTGTCCCTCTACCTTGAGGGACGTTACTCAAGAGATAATCCAATTCGTTGTAAATCTCATACCTAATATGTATAAACTAAATTCAAAAACATTGATGTGCCCCAAGAATGGTTGCACCACTAAGAAGGGGTACGAATCACTGATTCATGATCCTTTTCAATTTATTATAATTAATATTCACTTTATATATAACATAAGACAAGATCTACTCAAATATTTATCTCAACCACTTCTGAATAAAATTAAATAAAAATCAGCAAATGAATGATAATTATTAAAATGTATTTCCCACAAGGTGGGTGACTATATAATTTCTATGATTGGTATCATCTAATTCGTATATATTATACAATAATATTTTAATACATTGTAATGGAGTAGTTAAAGTATCATCCCGTATCCATTTTCTTCCCAACACATACATGTATCCCAATTATAATAAAATCTCTAAAAAGCTAAAAATAAGTTCAAATAGAGTTGAGGAAGATCAAAATATAGATTTGTTCTTATTCAATAACTATTGATATAGATATTACCATTCTTTCCAATAAGATGATTAAATTAGAGCATACTCATTTATTTCAATAAATTTGACATCAAATAACACTATTGATGAAAATTTATTGAGTTGGTTATTTCTCTCTCTATGAAAAATTAATTTTATAATCTTCTTCTTCATAAATAAATACTCAGGTTGTTCAAACTTGATCTCAGTAGAATTTTACCAACCCATTCTTTATTTCTCCTAATATTCTCAGTCTTGGAGGTATTCAGTCTCTCTCTCAATCACACATTGTGCTTCCTCTACTACTTCCCTTTTATTGATTAATCGCAATTTTCTATAATTAATTTATTTCTAGAAATAAATAACATATCACTTTTAAAAACCCATTATAATAATTTTACAAAACAAATCCTTCAGAAATTTGTACAATTCACTTTTCATATTGTAATGTTTCCAAGATCATTGAATATTCCCTTATATATTTAATTATTACCTCAAATATAATTACTAAAATACCCTTCTTCTAATTTTAGCTAAAAATTAATGTCTCAGGTAATTCCTTTATTGTGGTCCGCATTTTAATTAATTTAAAAAAAATGCACTTCTGAATTCCAGATGATTCTTATAGTGATAAATTCTTTTCACTTTAATGGATCATATCTGGTTGGGTTTACAATCTTCTAATGATTTTTATAATCTCACCATAATGAAACACACATGATAACTCATATTGAATAATAATATTTAATCACTAAATTATAGATTTCATTTGATTTATGAAATAAAAAATATCACAACATTTACCCAATTAAAATTTATAATCATCTTCTAAATATTCCTATTTAACAAAATCTTCTTCATTAGTTTCTTTCTAATTTATTTTTTCTCTCAATTTGATCTTGTTATATATAAAATTAATATCAAAATATCATCATTTTAACTTAATTTAAATGTTATTTATAGTTTTAAATTCATTTAATATTAGTTCAAGCATCACCTAGTTTAATTTCTCATAATATGTTATTTTGGAATATCATAAAATTTTGGTGTTAAACCATTCAAAGATATAAATCGTATGTTTTTTGGACCTATGAATATATATTCCTTACAAATTTTATTATCCTTATGATTCATTTTATCTATTCCAATAAACCATATGAATTTATCAACCCTATGAATATGAGACTTATGAATATAAATTTTATGATGTAATATAGTTGAACCATATAAAGTTCCTCAGCATTATGATTTCTTATAAATGAACCATACAAAGTTATTAAGTTCATCCTTATAAATTTTAACAAATGTGTTATGTTCTCACCAGGAACCTTGATAATTTTCTCTAATAAAATAACAATGATAGTTTTTTCAGAGTGTTGAACCTTATGAACTTGAATAACATTATAATGTTTTAAAACATAAACCTTAAGAAATTCAAGGAACCTTACAAAGTCTGGCTAAAACTTATGATGATCATACTTAAGAAAAATTACCATAAAACTAAAATTATAGAATAAATTCCATTATTCTCAAAACTTATTAGTACTTCCTCAACCACATAAATTTTTCTCAAAAACATTTCAAAGACTTTAAAAGAATTCCGTTTTTTTCAATGATTCTTAAAAAAATTGACAATAAAGACAGACCCAATCAAAATTATTCAAAAAATCTAGTAGGTTATTTAATATCCCCATTTTTATTTGTTATAGACTTCATTTACCTTTTTTTAGCTTCACTATATTAGAGATTTTTTTCAAATGAGAATTTTATTGACACCACACTATCAAAAAAATTATGTTCTCTGAGAGAATTAAATATGTTGATGATAAGTAAATAACTTATATGATTACATCATAAAATATCATCTAAATTATAAATTATATTTATCTCACCCTTTTATAACTAAACATAGATTCGTATTAATAAAATAATAAATATATTTACCTCTCTTCATTGATAAGTAACTCTCCCCCTTTGACTTTCTTTTTACATAGAAAGGCATATAGTTGTATCTCTCCCCCTTTGACAATATAGTCCTAAGAATGGTTGGAATTATTTCTATATTTATTCAAGTGAGAGGGGAGTCTGAAAATTAAGTTTGATACATAACTCATTAACCTTATAAATTGTAATAGACATAAAAAAATATCTACAATTTCAACTTTAGTGAAAATTTATTCAAGTTTCACATCACTATTTGGTAATATAACTTTCATAATATTAAATTTGATATAAATTTTCGTCTATATAGAGTGTTAAAAGAGATTATATGATATATAAATGACATTATGATTTTAATAATAAGTTTTGAGTGTTCTCTATGAATCTACTTTCTTATCTTCCAATTGTACCTATATCCATATCATATGTATGCAGGCATGTGTTTCTAAAATATACTCTACCTCATATGTAGTCAAATAATATGATTTCTTTTTATTATTATACCATCTCACATATATCTAATTTAGAATGAATTATCTACTAGATATATAAATTATATCATAAAAAATGCCCAGTCAGTATCTACATAACCTAGTAATTTCAATTTAGATCTATTTTTTACAACTTACCATTTTTTAATGTACCCTTGATATATTTTAAAATTATATTAGATTCTGGTATATTATTCACTTTTTTATAATTATAAAATATTAAATAAATAGTTATAAAAAAATTTATATCAATCCTTGAATAAGTGAGATAAAGGGGACACCCAATGATTTTTCTAAAGTCTCTTTGGTTAATATAATTTTTATATTCATATTTACCCAAATGTTTTCTAACCACCATGGAATTAGAGACTTGTTTAGAATTATTTTGGACAAAAAATAAATAATTATTTGGCATAATTCACCTTAAAATGAAAAAAGTCATCTTTTTCAGTAATCTATAAAAACAAAACATAGTTCATCTCTCCTGGAATTGATATCTTAAAATTAATTTTCATCTACAAAAAAAATTCACAAAGATTATTTCTTCATACTTATAAAATCCTTATTTTCATTTATTATTTTGAGTCTTGTAAGAGATGAACCTATGATTAAATGTTTATATAAATCCTCTAATATTCAATTCTATTTTTCTATCCAAAAATAATCTTGAATTTTGAAATTATAGAGAATCCAATCTGAGGTGTGTTCATCTATAATGCCTATTGCTAGAATATCAAAGTGGTATATACAACATAAAGAGGGTGTGAATTGTTTTTTATACTTTTAAATCCATTTTAACCTTTATCCCTATTTTATATTTTTACTTATTTATTGAATGTATCTTACTTATTTCCTTATCATATTTATTGTTAGGTTAAATGCATGAATGATATGAATGGAGGAACACAGTAAGATACTAGAGTATGTAAAATAGTTTTGTATCCTTTGTAGGTTGTCTATATCCCCACTATTTCATGGTTTTTATCTCACATACATTGATTCCAATTTATTATCACAAGAATATTAGGAAAGGGTATGGACTTATATCCAAAATAAACTTGCACAAACTATTATGAAGAACTTCAATAAAAGATGTCCCTTTTAGCTCCATAATGTATACCAATAATGAGGAACTATGTCCTACTTTGACAATGTGGTCAACATCCTTCCTCAGTTGTAGAAATTAGAACTGTCTACATTTATTCTCTATACTTATACAATATATTTTTTAGGTCAGATCAATCAACTTCCTTATCCGAAATATCCTAAAAATAGATAATATTAATAACAGATTACTTATAGTACTTTAGTATATAAATAGGTGTTCTACTCTACATGTAGAACTTGATACTTTTATTATCGAGTCACAAAATAATCAAATTAGTGTAGAGTTATAATTCTTTATTCTTATTCAACATAATGTATTACTTTTGATCACTATAACATTGGACTTACTCTCTTTTCATTTGATACTTAGGTTCTATAATTAAAAACTATATTCAGACACCCTTTATCATCTATATTAATCCGACCATACTTATATATATATAATAAAATTTTAAAAACTTCTCCATAATAATATCACATTCAAACTTCATCAAACAAGATACTTTCCAAACTCCAAAGATCTATAGTCTTCCACATCACTCATGTTTCCTTTTATCATTCCAAGGGACTCAAAATTTAAACTCCTAGAAATATAACACCTTGAATAAACCTTAAATATTTCTTCAACATATTCAATATTCCATTTTCTTATTGTTTTCTTATTTTATTTCCAAAATAAATGAGACTTGATTCTCATAAATTGAATTTCCATAACTCTCATTCCTAAATATTCATGGAATATTGTTATTCAAAACTATTGTAATATTCAATATTAAACTCCTTAATACTAATTTCATTATGTCATTAATCTCATGGATATTCATATTTAATCATTAATCATTGATATAATCATGAAACAAGGCTTCATGGTGTTTTAGTCTTTGCATCCTTGGAATCAACATAATTATGATCCATAAATCTTTTAATCTCATATAATAAATCTCTACATATAATATGAGAAATAATAAACATTTAAAATATAATTTTATAGAAAATTTAAACCATGATAAATGAATTTAACATAATATAATTTATTATAGACTCAAAATGTCTTACATGTAAGATAAATTTTCTTACAGAAAATCATATTTGCATAATATTCTTACACATGTTATACTTTTATCAAAATCCTATTTAGATTTTCTTATGCACAAAGTTCTTATATGTATGATATTTTTCTTTAAAAATATCTTATACATTGGATTTTCACTATGCAGTATGGAACTCACGATTTTTCATGAACCAAATAGTTAAGCATCATTATATTCAAATCTATAAATTCTATATATATTCCAATGGACATTATCTATAACATCATCATCCTATCATTGCCCAAAGTATTCTATTTTTCGTAAAATTGTACTCTTTTTTTAGTAAATTTGATGATATCATTTTGATTAAGTCATATAAGTATAACCTTTTGACAACTTTTAAAAATGCATCACGAAGATCCTTCATTATGAAAATAATTTTTATTATTAATGAGATTATTAATTCAGTATGAAACATAGATTTTGTATGATTTTTGTGATCACTTATGGAGATTTATTGAGCTGTTGAAGGCTTGGATCATTCAAGATGAATCATAGATGATAGTATAGTATAATTAAGATGAAGGGTAGTGGTTTCATTTTGACTGTGCTTTCACATGTGTCCATATTTTAAATGGATAAATATTGGTCACTCATAAATGATCTCACATCTATGTTTCCTTCATGATCGTGCTTCTTAATAAGGTTTTAGGTTCCCTTATTCACTCAATGAAATATTGTAGATTCAAAACCATCCACCAGTACACTATTCCAACACACACAGTATTTCAATCAAACCCTCCTACCCTTCACACATTTTGCATTCCATACATATGTTACGCTTCTTCACACATGATAGTATTATCTAGAGCCTATCCCTTGAGTTGTTTCAGTGTCTCCATGATGTATGGATTCTTGGGTGAGGTGTTTTCTTAGAGACCTAGCTATTTTTTTCATATGTACATATATGAATATATGTAGAATAAAATAAAGGCTCATGTGGTATGTAAGTCTTCAGAACCCATTTTATTTAAAATATCCCTATATAAGTATTGGGTATTTTAACAAAAAAAATAAAACCATGATGATAGAACTATTGATTTTCATATCTTATCATTTCAATTCTTATTATCTTTACACAAGTGATACATACAAACATTGTATTTTTAAGAACCCACTATTCACTTAAATAAAATTATATATAAGAGATTGGATATTATTAAAATTATTATAAATGTTCTTGGGAACTTCAATCAACATTAAATACTATCCATAAACATATTTAAATAGTCTATACACTTCATGTATATTGGAAAATTTACAACACAATACAAAAAGTGGGCTCAACAGTCTCCACCTTTTATTTATAATCAATATCTCATAGAAAATGATATATCATTATCTTATTTAAATAATCTTTTCTTATCTCCCCTTTTCTCATTAGATCATTTAATTTTATTATCTCCCCCTTATTGATAATGAATAAATAATATCTGTTGAGAGGATAGTATCATTTTCTTTCTTAAGAAACGTGTCATAAATAATTTCATGCAAATGAAACTTGATCCTTTATTAGTTTAGAAAACAAGATAGTTTGATTTAGAAATAAAATTTTCCCTTATTCTGTGAATCTCATACTAACTCTTACAAATTATCATAACTCATTCAGGGGATACCCAAAAGTCAACAAGGTAAAAATAGAAGACTCAAATTAATGAATTTGTTTAAACTGGAATTATAGCATGAAATATTACACTCATCTCAATACACAAGTTAAAAACATTTAAGTATTTATATTAGGTTTTAGAAATATTCCCAAAAATCTTCTCCAATTTTTTATCTTTTTCAAAAAAATTATTATAATAATATCTCCCCATTAATATCATAATTTTATTTTTAAAAATAATTTATGATAGATTAAGAATAAATAAATTTATAATGGATATATTTTCATGAAAAATCTAGAAATTCTTTATTTTAAAAGAATAAATAAGTCTGAAATGTCATCTAGAAACACCCCCTCGAGGAATATTCCCAAAATTCACTTAATTAATGGTATATTATTTTATTAGATATTATTTATCCCTTAAATATTTTTATTTTTTCATCATAATGAAATGTTATTTATAATTTTTTCTAGTTTTTATTTCTTATATTTTTTATATAGTTCACCTCCAGTGAACATACTTCAACTTCAATTCCATACATGACTAGTACAAAAATACAAAAAATATTATAGGTAATAAGATGTAACTCTGTCTTCATCAAAATAATATACGGGGTTGATAATCCATTCTAAATATATTTTATCATTCTAATTTAGTTTTGATTCTAAATGAACTCTTCATGCATTCTCTCTTATATTTCCACGACGTATTAGGTAGAATCACTACTTTTTGATCTTTATCCTTTTATTTGTATAGTTTGTTTCTTTTAATATAATAAATCACGAAACACGTATCACATGATGAAACTATTATAGGCTTCCATATTTATTCTTATTTAAGATTAATTGTTCAAAAATTCATTGAATTTTGGCCTGCCATACTATACCTTCCAAACACCACACCATGAGATTCTAGGTTATCATCCTTTAAAAACCTATTGGTAAATTATTCTTCTTCTTCATTTGGAATATTCTCCATTTCATTTTCACTTTCCTTATCTTGTTACTCTCCCATTTTCTTTTCCTCATCCAAATCAACTGTCCATGTGATTATGCACTCCATAGATGTCTTCATGGCTTTATTAGTTGTTATTAGAGTTGCATTCCATTTTTTTGTGCTTTTTTTCTAGAACTTCTTGATAGTATTTTTTTTGGAAATTTATTTTTACCCAAAGATGTTTCTCCTTACTTTATTCGCTTATCTGGACTTTTATTTCCATTGATTTTTAAACATTCTTTGATAAACATGAATAACTCATGTCACCACTACCATGGAAGATCCCACTAATATTTTCAAGTTCTTAAAATCTATCTTGAGTATATCCTATTTCAATCATGGTTTTCCTTCAATTTTGGATTGATTTACCTTGATATAGGCTCTCTATTTCTTCCATAGGCTAACACATTGTGAAATAAGTCTAAATACATATTCCGTAATTTGTTATAATAAAAAAATAGCTAGTAAGACATGGTTTCCTTATTTGGACTACATGTATTAATAAAATCAAAACAAATAGCTTGGTGTTATTCAGAATTTTCATTCACTAAATAAAATTATTTAAAAAACATCTCATTCTAGTAATGTTTCAAACCACCCAAGATGTATTGGTCAAATTTTCATGATATTTCCATTTCCATTTTGGTGTATCTTTTTATTTTATATCTATAAGAAAAAACTATATTTATTTAAACTAGTATTTATTTAGATGGACGATACCTTCTCCTTTAATGAAGAAAAATAATAATCATATGATTTTTTTGATATTCTTTCTATAAAATGGTGTTATTTTAGAATAATAATAATTCATGAAGCTATGTGTGGTATAATATCTCTTTTACCAGTTATTATTACATAAAATAAATTGATTCTATATTTATCATATTAATTTAAAGTTCAAAAAAAATTTGTTTAAGAATGTTTTTTCATCATATAATCTCGTTATTTTTTTCATAAGTAATTATTATTTCTTTTACTTAGTATTAATACATTTTATCATTTTCTTACGTAAATTATCAAGCTCTCAAATCATATTATCTTTAACTTCCAATTGTGGTTTTTTAATATTAATGTGTGACTTTTTTTCTTCTAATGGATGTATTTTTCATTATACGCCTTTGTGTTTTTTTATTTCTTATAAATTAAATTAATCCACTCATTCACAAAGATATATCACATTTATTACAAACATATATTAATTAATTATTTTACACCAACATTATTGGATAATTTTACGAAGGTTTATACTGTATTTAAAGGATGTTTCCAAGTGAAGCAAATCTTATTCAAGCTCATTGATGTTTTACTATATAATTTTAAAAATACCATAAATACAAATGTTTTTTTATTTTTAAAAAACATGTAGAATAATTTTAAATTAAGTAGATTATTAATCTTATAAGATTTTGATGAATGATCACTCCCACCGTTTCTTGGTTCTTCTTAAATATTTTCCTGAAAATAATACCCCTTGATAATCGGAATCATTTGAAACTTTTGAGGTAGAAAAATGTCACATATCCTTGGTAGTAGATCAAGGTATCAAATATTATTCCACAATTTCATATTTATATTTAATATATCCACAACATGAGGAAACTACTTTAGATTCCTCTTTATATAAGAGGGGTTTTCCCTCCATCTTTATCAACACCTTAGTCCTTTAATTTTTTCAAGTCTTTAAAGATATAATCATATAATAATTAGTTTATATGACTCGTCCTACTTTTTATTTCATTTTTCCATTATAAGAGAATCTATAAAAACCAAAATTTTGAAATTATAGTAAATCCAATAAGAGGTGTTTCATGGATCTAATACCAATGATTAGAATCTCAAAGGGATCTTTCAAGACTAAGGGTACGGTGAATTTTTGTTGGTACTTTTAAATCTATTTAAACCTTTATCCCTTATCAGCTATTCACTTATTTAGTGAATGGATCTGAATTTTTTCCCATCATATTTCATCTCTATTTGGAAGGTATGAATGATTTGAAAGGAATAAATTAAGAAGACACCAGAGTTTGTTAATGAAGTTCACCTCCTTTAGAGGATGGCCACAACTCTATTGTGTCTTGGTTATTATTTAACACACACATATTTATATTTATTATCAAAAAAAAATATTGGACAAGGTTTTCCCATGATCCATAGATATTTTCACCAACTGGTTACAATCAATAATGTAAAATATGTTCCTTGTAACTCCTTAAAGTAGACTAGCAATGAGAATTCATGTCCCTACTGGACAATGTGGTCAATCTCCTTCAACAACTAAAGTAATATAAACTATATTACTTAATTATTATTCATACTCATAAATTATATATTTTAGGGTATATCACTCAGCTTAACTGGCATATGTTTCATTAATATAAGAAAATTACAAAAACTCTTTACTTATTTTAACAAATCAATCTATTATGATAAAAACTCTTCTATTTTTATTTTAATCAAATGTATTATTATGTTATATTGTCATAGAAGAGACAAGAGTTCCTTTTTATTATATCCAATTGTATTTAATTACCCAGAAAGAATCATTACCATTTATAATATAAACATTGAGTAGTGATAACATGATTAGTATGAATATGTGGTTTTAACAAATCCAACTGTCAGAGACAAAGGAAGTGATGACCCTAAATAGTAGGATCATACTTTATGATTCCCCTTTAACTGAGATTTAGAGGTAGATATCATTTCTTTTATTTTCACTTTATCATGTCCAAGATGATATCCAACAACATAAGCATGATGGAAATTGTTTACATGAGAAATTCAAGCTCATCGAGAACAAGGCCCAAACCATGTTCGCTAAACGGCGCTATGAAAGTCTGACCATCGTTCGCCTTAACCTTATAGAATTTTCTAGTGTATTAAAGGGATATATAACAGGACCCTATAAATAATATTAAGTAAATAATTTTTTATAGAATAATGAATATATTTCCATCCAATTATTGTTGCTTTATAAATGATTTTTATTTTTATTCAATAAAACAAAAATAAAATTTTTGGTTAATATTAAAATTCAATTAAGAAATATATTTTAATTAACTAATGATATTTTAATAAAATATTATTATTAAATAATATTTGTTAAAAATAAATTATCATATATGTTTAATGAAGTGAAATGTAATTTTTATACGGGTTCAAAAAAAGGTTATTGTAAAAAACTCATCATTTTCAATAAATTTAGTTATTATTTTAAAAGTAAAAATTCACGTATTTAGAAAATTATTTAGATAAAATATAAATTATTTTTTAGTCATAATGTTGAAATTATCCAACAGTGTATTTTACATAATTTTCTGAGAGAGTTGAATTTTCAGGTAAAAATTAAACACCGTATGAATATACTTTGTGTTTTATGACATCAAAATGACCCAAAAGTGATGTAATAAGTCATATAAATGGGATACATGGGAAAATATATGTTTATCCTTTAAAATAATGTGATTTTATGTTTCTTTTATTAATTTTTATAGCCATATGAATCCTTCAAGACTTATAATATATTTTAATATTTTAAAATCAATTCTTTAAGAGTGTGACTCAGCACCACATCACCAAAGGTAATATGTTAATATATTAGGCCTTTAACAACCAAAAATAATAAAAATAACTCCCATTTTTCATAAACCATGTTTAAAAACCATTTTATGGTTTGGGTTTTTGGTTATTTTATTATGTAGAGTCCAAAACCAAAATAATAAATAAATCACCCTCATTTCTTATATAAACCCACCTAGGCTACAATTTATCTTCACTAAGACTCTATAGATCACTCACACACAATTTCATCCACTTCTTAGATATATCCAAAGGTTCCCCTTGCTTTAAAAAATACCCTCCCATGTCTTTGGAGTCACACACTCAAGTAAGGGATCGTTCACTCCCCTCTTCTAACAAGAACTCATTTTATGTTATGTCTTTTACTTTTCATTTTCATATGATGGTATATGATATTCTATATTACATGTACTACCATTTTGATGTGTGTATTATTAGAGGTTCCTTCCACTCTCACTAATCCTCCTATTATTCTTTATGTACACCCATTACCATGCTGAAATATTTTAAGGATTCTTTTCACTATTCATGTTTCTTCATTACATTATGCCTTATATTTCCAAATTTATAATATTGTGATATGTGTTTCCATGCCCCAATTACATTATATTTGATTTAGAAATAATTATAGGACACTTTATCTCCCATTAATCATTTTTACTAATTTATAAGTAATGTCGTTATGCATCCAAAATTCCTGCATGGTTTTCCTTGCGAAAACAATTTTGTAGTGAATACCATAACCATTATTCTATAAAGGGTATTAAACATTATAAATATATAATTATTTATTGAGGACTTACATGTATGTATTATAAATTCCTTTATCATGAAATAAATTACGATGATTAATGAATCCATGTTGTATGATCTATGTGGAACACTTAAGAACAATAATGAAATAACTATGATGGGTGCACCCAGATATAACTCCAATGAATTGGGTAATGTTTATAATCATGACACATCATGTTGGGATAGGGGTGTACTAGTTTCTTTTATGGGACTTTGTCCACTATGAATTATTGGTATTTTATCCTTGACCCATGTTTATGATTCAGTGTTTTAAGTTGTTTTCACATTTCCCATGTTATAATTATTTTACAATATCATTCATTATTATTCATGTTCCATTTATTTTTCATTGATATGCCTATTGTCTAAAATGTATCATTTATGACATATTTATTCGCTTTCAGGTATTTATAGATCACCCCTTTTTTATTTATTTCTATAGGTTATCCAATGAATTTTCATGTTTGAAGGAGTATTTTGAGCAGGTTAAAGAAGTTCTCAATAAAGCATGTTAAGGATGTTTTTAATAATGTTGTTGTATCACATGTTCTATATGTTATGTTTTTTACCTAATTCCCAAATACACTAGCCTTATCAGTCTTTTGGGTTGTTTATGTGAAATTTTATGTAACAAATAAAGTATTAATGTGTAATAAAGAGAAAGGTTGTTATAGTTTGTATCAGAAGAAATGGTTACGTATTTTTGGGATTATGATTTGACAAATCTACCGAAATACTTAGGGATAAGACTAGGTATTATAAAGCATCCCTAAATTTTGGGAAGTATGGAGTAAGTGTTTTATCAAGAAAATACTTCCGCTCTCAATACAACAAGTGTACATGGTTCTGGGAAATATGTACCTTGGAGTAACAACTCTGAAAACTTGTTCTGGAACTGACTCAAGGTAACCTAGTACATGAAAACGGAACTTAATGTGCACCTAGTTTCAAACTCATGGGGGATAGTGTCACGACCCATCCCCCAGGGCCCGTGTCATAACTACCCCAAGCCCGCCTTCCATTGGCCAGGGGCTGGCGACTAGCACCAAAGGCATAAATCCCTACAACTGGGAAGGCATTGCCTTTATGAAATGTAAAGGCACACACAACCAGAGTACAAGTGGAAGCAAACTCTAAGTAAAGCAATATAACAAGTGTGCTGAAAGTACAAAGGGGGCTGGAAATACAACCCCAATAGTAATGTATAATAAAAAGACAAAACATCAAGAAGGTGTCAAGCTGCTCTTGGATTGTCTTCCAGAGTCCCTGTCTAAAGGGTAGGTACATATGGCTACCTCAGATCTCCACATCTGTCTGTCACCTCCAGGTACCATCTCATTGTGAAGTCCACCTCCGGGTACCCTCTCATCGTCTAGTCCACCTCCAGAAACTGTCTCGTCATGAAGTCCACCTCTAGGTACCCTCTCTTCGTCCAGTCCACATCTGGGTACCCTCTCGTCATGAAGTCCACCTCCGGGTACCGTCTCGTCCTCACGTCCACCTCCGGGTACCGTCTAGCTCTAAGAACCTCAACCACGATCAGTGATGTCTATCGTCTGTAAGCAACACAACATATTGTGGGCGAAGACCGTGCAGGGGTAAATATATGATACTCAGTAGGGACCCTAAGACCCTAGAAGGACTCCCTGAATACACAAAGGAAAAACCACAAAGAAAAGATACAATCACAATGTTTCATCCAACACTACTTAGGTATATTCCCATACATATACCTAAGTCATAAAATCTAGTTCATCTCCAACTCACGAGCTCAAGTACAATCCAGTCCACTCAGGAAAGTGAAACTTAATCCACATAGGAAATTACGACCCAATCCACACAAGAAATCATAATCCAATCCACACAGGATATCAAGTCAATCACATCGAAGATAATGATCGAAAGTCAAGACTCAGCTCACATAGGTATCCATTTACGAAGAGGTGTGGAGATGATTAGATGTAGCCTCTAAATCATCTCCTCTGCCGAGCCCATGTAGGATCTAAGTTTATTAGTCATCGCAGCCGAACCCACAGAGGATCCAAGTATATTAGTCATCGTCATCGAACCAACGGAGGATCCCGGCATGGTAGTCGAACCCACGGAGGATCCCAGTATAGTATTCATCCTCGTCGAACCCACAGAGGATCCCAGTACGGTAGTCATCCTCATCAAACCCACAGAGGATCTCGGTACGACAGTCATCCTGGTCGAACCCACAGAGGATCCCAGTACGGTAGTCGTTCTCATCGAACCCACAGAGGATCCCGGTACGGTAGTCGTCATCACAGTCACAGGCAGCTCTAGGGTTCCCCCACACAGCACGCTCATTCCAGTAGGATCCGATCCATGAGCCAAGATGGTCAATAGATCAATTTTCACATATACCTGAGTTTATGTATCACAAAGTTCCATCTTGACAATAGGAACTCAACATGATAGACGGCACGTCAATCAGACGCCCGGTCTGAGAGTTATTGGCATTTTTGTTCCGGGGGACCGGTTGGTTTTTAAGGCAAACCAACCCGACAGTACTTCAACTGCATCTAAACCTCAAGAAGAGTAAGACAAAAGGTTCGTCTCACTAAGAGGAATCCAACAAAGTCGACGAAACGTCAATCAGAAGTCTGGAGCTCATGTTATAAGCGTTTCTGCTCTGAAGGCTAGGTTGGTTTCGTGTTCAAACCAAAACGGCCATACAAAAAGTTCTCTAAAACATTTATTGTACTATCCCAAAACTACTGTCTTGATCCAAGTATCCCATCGCAACTGACGGTGCGTCAATCGGAGGTCTGTAGCCCATGTTATGGGCATTTGAACGAACTTGTCCGATTTTAGGCGGGCTTGGGCCCGGACCGTCCCGACCCAAAACCCCCTGGGTCAGCCTGAGCTGGGTAGACCTGACACAGGTCCGGGTCTAGCCCATTTGTTCGTGGCCTGACCCCGCGCGGGCTGCCCGGCCCGGCGTGGGCTGCCCTGCCCGGCGTGGGTGGCCCGACCCGGTGCGGTGGGTCTGGCCTGGGCGGCTCGGCGCTGGCCGAGCAGACACGAAAAGGGGGAGGGGGTGCACTACCCCCCTTTGATTGAGAAATATCCCCCGCATGGGGGGACTACCTCTTTGCCATCCGGGGGTTATGACCGCCGGATTTCCAAAATGGCAGACCAAGTTGGTTGGCAGTTGTGCCGCCGTGGGACCCCCGTAGGTCCCGCCTTCCATGCGCCAGCGGCCGGCGGTTCTGGCTACAGCTCCCAGCACCACCGTGGATTTAAGCCACTGCCATGTCCGACCGGCGTGGCGCGACGGCGTCGCGCCCCTCCGCCGCAGCCCTGCTCTGGCAGCGACCTCTTTGTGGTTCTCGGGCGCGGTACGACGGCACCGCACCGCTCTGCCGCGACATGACTCCTGTCGTGGCTTCTTTTCACCTCAACAATGTGGTGCGATGGCGCCGCGCTCCTTCACCGCGTTCCTCCTCGTTCTCGCATAGTGACATTGCACCATTCCACCTTCGTTCAAACAGCAACAAGTACAACAACAAAGGGGGAGGAGGTTCAGCCGTGTTCGTGCGGTCTGGACCCCTTCCGTTAATTCGATATCAAGCGGATAAATAATTTAACATTGGATGGAAAAAAAATATTCACGAACACAAAACCAAACCCCTACTTTGAAGAAGCCGTTTGTCAGTGTTGCGGTACACGGCGTCGTGGTAGACGGGCGTCGTTCCGTCAACATCAGAAAGGATGAAGCCGAGGGTGGCATCGGCGTTCTTCTTTCTTCATTGGAGGAAGAGGAAAACTCCCCAAGTGTTGGGCGTCGTACTTCGCTGCTAGCGTTCCACTTCTTTAAGAAGCCATCCAAAACTCCTCCCCCTGGCATCCTTTAAATATTAGTGGTGGGTTCATTGTTGGTACGCAAGTCATAAAAGGGGGATTTATGACATAGGTCCCCACTCAATTAATCCGCTGCGGTGGAACATTAAAAAGAGAGTAAGGATCCTCATTAATTAAACATGTTGGCATTTAATTAAAGATAGGGAGGAAGGTTCCTCATAAAATTGAGGGGTTGACATTTATTAAAGAGGGAGAGGGTGTTTCATGGTGTGTTAGGAAATTTAAGGAGGTGGGGGATCATGTGGGCCCCACCCCACTTTCTCACAACATCCTTTCCAATATCCAATAACTCATAAACCACTAGCGGTATAATAAAAATATAATTGTAAAGCAACTATATTTTTATTCTTCACATTTTTTTAACAATTCTTCCCGAGAAAACACACCATCGGAAAAGGTGTTCCTAACCAATTACCGGCGCTGCGGTTTCCTCGGTGCCCTCAGATTTCAATTCCGAGAACCGAATCAAAAGTTAGAAAAAACCCGCTCGTTCGTTCGCTGAACGTACATGAGCTAAACATTGGAAAATTAATCCGGGAACACCGGGCCTTAGAATCAGGCACCGTCAGAAACATCTTACTTTTAGATTTCCAAAGAAAATTAAGAAAAAATTTCCCTTGAAATTTCTGCATCTTTACATCACTCCCACCTCAGGGCTTTACGTCCCTGTAAAGATACATCTCAAACTAGGGAAACAAAAGAGGGTACAGAGCACGCACCTGAGCCTCCTACCCCCAAGTGCTCTTCTGGAGGTTCTCGTGATGCCACCTAAGGCGCATTAGAGGAATCGACCATCCACGTAGGACCCACTCCTGTCGATCCTCAATCTCCATCGGGACCTCCGCAAAAAGTCACCCCATAGCCAAAGATATGAGTCGGGTCTTGCACATATCTCCTCAGCTGAGATACATGGAAGTCATCATGCACCTCATGCAACTGAGGTGGATGGGTCAAGCTGTAAACCACCTCACCTACCCTGTTGAGGACATTGAAGGGTCCGATGAAGCACGGAGATAACTTGCCGCCTCGGCCAAATCTCCGTAATCCACGTCGAGGTGAGACCTGTAAGAAAACGTGGTCACCATCCTCGAACTCTAGTGGTCTCCACCTCCTGTCGGCATAAGACTTATGTCGGCACTGAGCTGTCCTCATCTACTTCTAGATGACCTGAACCTTCTCTGGTCCTACAAGAGCTGCAAGGATTTCTTCTTTGCCGATAAGAGAAATCTGGTCTCGTCCCCTAGATGAACCATGTTCTTTGCCTAATACAGCCAATCCTGACATGAATGATACTAATCCATGACATGCATGACGTCGTAAGTCCTCGATGCTAGTACTAAGAGATCCAACCGTTACTCTCGCCTCCATGGGTCAAGTCACACTATTGGCAGCAGTGTGTGGTCACTAGGTCTCCTTTAGTAGGAATCTCGAATGTGAGGGTCAAGTCAACAGTTTTAAACCAGAACCTCTAAGTATCAACTTTATAAAAAGGACAGTGAAGAAAACGTTACAAGAACAAGTGTCTTTTTTTACTAAAGCTCAATGTACAAAGACACAAAACATCCATAAACACAACATCAACAAGGACAGAAGCCACATGAACAAATGTCTCCATGACCGGAGCTAGTACCGCTCCTATCCATCAGCTCTCGGAGCTCCATGGTCATAAGCCTCAGCTGCCTGAAGCTGAGATCTCCCCTGTCCACCCATTCCCTATGGTCGGGGTGGTCTTCCTGGTGGTGGTGGTGTTAGGGCATCAAAGCGTTGCCCACCATCAACTGCTCGGCTAGCTCCTCTGCACCGTCCGCCTACTCCCTACAGACCTCCATGGTCGAACCTCTTCCTGGGAGGTCCCTCTACCGCCTGTTGCTCATCTGTTGGGCGGGTTGGTCCGTCTCGAGCCATGTGACCCTGCCCACCGCATGCATAGAACTGCCTGCTTCTCATGTGGCTGGCTCTCCTTCGTGTTCCCTACACAACCGAATCTGCATCCCGATATTACTCATCTGATGGTCGGGCCTGCTTGGACCTCTGCGTCATCTGTCTACTACCAGCTGCAGAATACTCCGCTATGGGTCGTCCTGTGGAGGGTCCTACCCCTGGTGACTGCTCGATGAGAAAACTCTCCACTAGAAGGGCTCTCTCCAACACCCCCCACCTGTGTCGGAATGTTGAGGGAGATCATCGAAGCCCTGATCACATGCCTCAGTCCCTGCTCGAAGGTCAGTGCCCTAAATAACGGGTCCCGTACCATATCTGTGGAGTAACACGAGAGATCAGTAAACCTCACCGAGTACTGGTCCACAGTCATGCTACCCTGCAGCAGCTGTAGTAACTATTGAATGCACACTGCACGGAGGGTGGCTAGGATGAACTCCGAGTGGAAGAGTCTCTCAAAGTCCATCAAAATAAGTGATGCCTTGTCGTGCACCTGGAGCATCAGACTCCACCATCTGCCCGCTGCCACGTCTAGGAGAATCGCTGCAAGGATCACCATGAGGTCAGCTGGTGTCCCCACTAACCTAAAAACACGAACAGCAGCCTCCAGCCAGTCCTCGGCTAATTGAGGGTCCGTCTCCCGACGGAACCTGGGTGGTCTCTGACGCTGAAACTCGTGTATTTCACTAAGGCGACGTGCACTCTCAGCGGCTGGGGCTGGTGGCATCAGTGGCTCAGCGGGTAGAGGTATCGTCAGTGCCTTCGCTGTAATAGGGCCCCGCACCGAGGCCTCATCGCTCGGTGGGCTATCGTCTCACACAAATTTCGGAACCCTAGCTGGCTACCATCATGGGGCCATCCTGAAATGAAACAGGTGTGCCATGATCAAAATAGTATACCTGGTGATCTAACGCAAAGTAATCACAAAGAAAACTTTTGAATCACACATGCAATCAATGTTTTCGTGCACTGGGTCGGAAATCAGAAGTCAGGGTCCTAGTGTATGGATACATTGGTCGCCGCAACAACACTAGACTTCCTAGACTGATAAACACACTCATTACACTTAACACTATTGCTTCACATAGAAGAAAGATTAGAGGCCTGAGTTCTGTGGTAGAACTGAACTCCTCTGATACCAATTTGTCACGACCCATCCCCCGGAGCCCATGTCCTAACTACCCCAAGCCCGCCTACCATAGGCCTGGGGCTGGCGACTAGCACCAAAGGCGTAAATACCTACAATTGGGAAGGAATTGCCTTTATGAAACATAAAGTCACACACAACCAGAGTACAAGTGGAATAAAACACTAAGTAAAGCAATATAACAAGTGTACTGAAAGTACAAAGGGGGCCGGAAATACAAGCCCAACAGTAAAGTATAAGAAAAATAAAAAATATAAGGAAGGTGTCAAGTTTCTCCTGGATCGTCCTCCAGAGTCCCTACCTTAAGGGTAGGTACAGATGGCCACCTCAGCTCTCCACGTCCATATGTCACCTCTGGGTACCCACTAATCGTGAAGTGCACCTCCGGGTACCCTCTCGTCATCCAGTCCACCTCCGGGTATCGTCTCATCATGAATTCCACCTCTGAGTACCCTCTTGTTGTCCAGTCCACCTCCGGGTACCGTCTCATACTGAAGTCCACCTCCGTGTACTGTCTCGTCATCACATCCACCTCTGGGTACCATCTAGCTCTACAATCCTCAACCACGATCAGTGATATCCGTTTTCTGCAACCAACACAACGTAGTGCGGGCCAAGCCCATGAAGGGGTGAGTATATGATGCTCAGTAGGGACCCCGAGACCCCTTAAGGTCTCCCTGAATCCACAAAGGATAAACCCAAAAAAGAAATATACAATCATGAAGTTTTATCCAACACTACTTAGGTATATGCCCATACATATACAAAAGTCATCAAATCCAGTTCAGCTCCAACTCATGAGTTCAAGTACAATCTAGTCCACTCGGGAAAGTAAAATTTAATCCACACAGAAAAGTACGACCCAATACACACAAGAAAGCATAATCCAATCTACAATGGATATCAAGTCAATCACATCGAAGATAATGATTGAAAGTCAAGACTCAGCTCACACAGGTATCCATTTACGAAGAGGGATGGATATGATTAGATGTAGCCTCTGAATCATCTCCTCTACCAAACCCATGTAGGATCCAAGTTTAGTAGTCATCGCTACTGAACCCATGGAGGATCCAAGTGTAGTAGTCGTCATTTTCGAACCCACCGAGGATCCCACCACGGTAGTCGAACCCACGGAGGATCCCAGTATAGTAGTCATCCTCATCGAACCCATGGAGGATCCCAGTATAGTAGTCGTCCTCATCGAACCCACAAAGGATCCCAGTACAGCAGTTATCCTTGTCGAACCCATGGAGGATCTCAGTACGGTAGTCATCCTTGTTGAACCCACAGAGGATCCCGGTACGGTAGTTGTCCTCACAGTCGCAGCCAGCTCTAGGGTTCCCGCACACAGAACGCTCGTTCCGGGAGGATCCGCTCCACGATCCAAAGGGGTCGATACATCAACTGTCACATAGACCTGATTTGACGTATCTCAAAGTTCCATCCCGACAATAGGAACTCAACGTGAAGAATGGCTCTTCAATCAGATTCATGGTCTAAGAGTTATTGGCTTTTTCGTTACAGGGGCCTGGTTGGTTTCTAAGTCAAAACCAACCCGACTGTACTCCAACTGCATCCAAACCTCGAACGGATTAAGCTAAAATGACCGTCTCCCTATGAGGAATCCAACAAAGTCAACGACACGTCAATCAGACGTCCGAATCTCAAGTTATAAGCGTTTCCGCTCCGAAGGCCCGGTTGGTTTCGTGTTCGAACCAACCCGGATGTACACAATGTTCTCTGAAACCTTTAGTTTAATATACCTATATGACCTTCTCGATCCAAGGATCACATCGCAACTGACATTCTGTCAATCGGAGGTCTGTATCCCATCTTATGGGCATTTGAACAAACTTTTCAGATTTTAGGGGGGTTAGGGCCCGGACCGACCCGTCCGAGAACCACCTGGGTCGGCCCGAACCCAGTCGACCCGACCCGTGCTGGGCGTCGTGCTTTTCTCCCCAAGTTCTAGGCTCCATGCTTCAATGCTAGCGTTCTGCTGCTTAAAGAAGCCGTCCAGAACACCTCCCCCTGGTCTCCTTTAAATAGGAGTGGTGGGTTCATCGTTGGCACGCAAGTCACAAATGGGGGATTTATGACATAGGGCCCCGCTCAATTAATCCGCTGCAGTGGAACATTTAAAAGAGAGGAAGGATCCTTGTTAATTAAACATGTTGTCATTTAATTAAAGAGAGGGAGGAAGGATCCTTATAAACTTGAGGGGTTGACATGTATTAAAGAGGGAGAGGGTGTTTAATGGGGTGTTATGAAATTTAAGGAGGTGGGGACTCATGTGGGCCCCACCCCACTTTCTCACAACTTCCTTTCCCATAACTCATAAACCACTAGCGGTATAATAAAAATATAATTGTAAATCAACTATATTTTTATTATTCACATTTTTTTAACAATTCCTCCCAAGAAAACGCACCTTCGGGAGAGGTGTTCCTAAGCAATTATCGGTGTTGCGGTTTCATCGGCGCCCTCGGATTTCAATACCGAGCACCGGATCAAAATTTAGAAAAACCCGCTCGTTCGTTCACTGAATGTACCTGAGCTAAACTTTGGAAAATTATTCTGGGCACACCGGGCCTCAGAATCAGGCGCCGTCAGAAACTGCATACTCGTAGATTTCCAATGAAAATTAAGAAAAAATTTCCCTTGAAATTTACAGGTCTTTACAGATATGATTCTATAAATTCAAAATATCATAATGAACCATTATTAGGGGAACAAAAAATCCTTATAATAATATATGTAAGTAAATAGATCATGGATGACATAGATTGAATCATAAAAACTCATAACATAAGGAGATAAAGGTAATTAATAATTTATCCCATAAATTTCATTGGATTCCCCTTTATGTGTTTAATTATTAAAAATAATCATCCCTAAATTTCAATTTATTCTGGCCAATAGTCGTAAATAGGAGAAATCGGGTAAAAAATCAATGTGACGATCAATTTGATGATTGCCCTAATGAGATCCCCAATCTGATGGGAGCAAGAATCGAAAACATTTTCACGATACTCTCTCTACTGAATTGGGTTTTTTAATAGAAACTTAGATTTGGAGGAGTGACCAAACACCCTATAAAAGAACAATCCTCAATAGATATATTCATGTGACAAAGGCCCCATACATTAAATGGATCATCTGATCCTTTAATCATAGAACAATGGATAAACTCCATTGAGAATATATTCTCCATTCTTCAAAGTTCGAAGAACGGGAAGGTTCTATGCTTTTTTTATCATATGGATGGAGAAGCTGGTCAGTGGTGGACATTGATCAATAATATGATGACTATGGAAGAGATCGAACCAATGGAGTGAAGGAATTCCAATAAATGTTTTTCGATAAATATTTTCCTCAACCTTTCCAACTTAAAATGGAAAGGGATTTCCTCACCCTTAAGGAAAAAGATGAAGAATATATCGAGGCATATGAGGAAAATTTCACATTACTTTCACGATATTACTTCAGATTTGTCTTTACCCCTAAATTCAAGGTTGACTACATCTTTGGTGGGATAAATCCTAGTCTATGAAAAATCTTGGGTGATCTATAATGAGGAAATTGTTTGATGTTCCCTCAAAGTAAAAATGTATTCCAATGAATCCTAAGGATATTATGAGTATAAAAAAGAAATTTGGATTTTATTTATGGCTATCTAATGGGGAAATCTAATGGTGCTATACAATTTGAGCATCCGATGTGTCAAAGGTGAGGAAAGAAACTCCCTATAAATTACCCAAGGGGGGCCCAGAAATGATTGAGGTGTAGGAAGGAAGGACACCTAGCTAATAATTACTGACCTGATAAACCCACTAATTTGATAAAGGAAAGGAATGATTCAGTCAAACCTTAATGCATTGTTCATTTCCACAACTATAAGGAAACATGTCACTTTCCAAACCAACACCATAAGCCAAGGGTTTTCTATGGTATCCAAAAACCTATAAGGCGGGAATGGATATCTTTTTCCATCATAACCTTTGAAATGAATCCCAAAAATAAAGTGGTGACAGGTATACTGGTTATTCATTAAAGAATATCCAAATGGTTGGGGGGAAATACCCTTTATTAAGAGAAAGGAAAATACAATAGAAACCCTTTTGAATTGGGTAAGATAAAACCCATTAAAAACCTGTAAATCTAGAGGGATCAAACCCAATACATGACCCAATACATAAAACCTTACAATGGACCCAAATCCCAGAAGGATTTTTTTTCTCGGAGGCCCAAAGGCACTCAACCTTAATTAAAAAGACCCAATTTCCAATGGAATAAAGGCCATTAAAACCCCCAAATTGACCACAGGCCCAAATTACCTGAGAGATACTACCACCGCAGTACCCAACGACCACCTACCATAAAGAGATGATTCCATTCACCACTGTTCGTCACTACAAACAGACCAGCACCGCCGTGCATACCCACCATAGTTCCCACCACTTGAACAAACCTACGCCAACATTTCTTCACTGTCTCCTTGAAAAAATGACCATCTTCACTCGCAGATGCTCACCACCATTCGAACATAACCCATATAGAAGGGTTTATACCATCCACGTCCCACAACCCATTCATCAAACTCCAACCGTAGTTCAAAGAAACATGATGACCAAATCTCGTAATCATAGCCATCTCCAACCAAGGATCTGAATGAGATTGAAACACCATCACCATACTTCTCCCATTGTTGGATGTGTCATATTTGAAACAGATCAAAGTAAGATTGAACACCCCTTCCACAAAACCTCATCACCACCTACCTGTGACCCACCAAAACCTCAGATGCCACAAATTCTCACCCTAGATCTATAAATCCTTGTCTTCCATTCCCATGACACCACATATTTGTGCCACCTCAGACTCTTCGCCACCTATTCATTACTCCACCAGACAACATATCCACAGAACCTCCATAGATCCATGCCTCTCCTGAGTATCCCTTCGCATCGCAACTGCTGAGGGTCGAACCCCAGAGATCCAGAGGTCTCTCTACTAAAGTAGAGATCCCCCTCATCAAGGTTTTATGTTATTTTTTAAAAAACAGTGAGCATAATTTATTATTCTAGTTCTACACATTCTTTAGTTTCATGAAATTCCAATAGAACTATTCAAAAACCACCAAAAAGTAAGGAAGTTGAGATTCCGGTGAAAATGGAAAATAGGGAAATTATTTCATTCCATTTATATAACAACTCCCCTATCACAATTTGTGGTATAAACTTCCCAATGAACTTTTTCATAATTTGGCGTAATTTGATACAATTTTGGGGATGGTTTGGATTTCCCTATATAGAGACAAGATAAATTGTCATGAGAAAGAAATCATTGTCTTTATGGTGAATCAACCCCTGATTCTACATAAGTGAAAGGAGGAGTATGAATCTTCTTAAACATCATAATCACAAGAAAGTATATTATTACCCTATGATAATTCTTATCTAAATAAAATGATTGAATTTAAGGAATGTATTATCCATGAATACTTTCCTACTATGAGGGAGTACACTAATGTGTTTCCTAAATAATTTTCTTATCTTCCACCTTGTAGTGAGGTTTAATTTTCAGTCATTATTAAAAATTGGATAGTTCCAATATCCAAGACTCTGTATAAAACTGTTTCTTGAAACATAAGGCTCTAAATAATCAACTATATTAGAATATGAATAAAGGGTTTATACGCCCATGTTCTTCACCATGGGGTGCACCAGTTCTCTTCATCAAGATGAAGGATGGGTCAATGCAACTTTGCATTGATTATTATGAGCTCAACAGGATCATGATAAAGAAAAATTATGATATTCCATGGACTGATGACTTGTTCAATTAGTTACGTGGTAAAAAATACATCTCCAAGGTGAATCTTTAGTCGAGATATTATCAAGTAAGAGTGAAGAAGGATGATATCCCCAAGGCCGCATTTTGTACCTGGTATGGGTACTATGAGTTCATAGTGATAACATTCAGGCTCACTAATTCTCCAATAATATTCATGTATTTTTTGAATCAGGTCTTTTGGGATTACCTCAAAAAAATTGAGGTAGTCTTTATCGATGATATCCTAATATACTCCAAAATAAATGAGGTGTTTGAGGAGAATTTGAAACTATGAAAAGACATTACAAAATGATAATCTTTATTTAAAGTAAAATATGTGTGATTTCCTTTTAAGGTAATTCTCATTCTTAGGTAATACCATCACAATCAATGGGTTATCTATGGATACTTCAAAGAAAAAAGAAATTGATCGATGTTTAAGACCAACATTTGTGATAGATATTTTCAGTTTCCTTGGGTTAGCTGGTAATTGTTGCCAATTTATGAAAAATTTATCTTGAACATCAAACTCTCTTAATAATCTTACTCAAAATGGAATCATGTCTTCTTAGAATAATGAATTTGAAGAAAGCTTCAAGGAGTTAAGAAGAATTATTATTGCTTTCCTTGTCCTCAAAATACCCACAAGTGGATAACTTTTCATTGTATTTAGTGATAATTTGAAGAAGGAATTGGGTTGTGTGTTAAGCAATAAGAACAAAGTCATTTCCTACACCAGAATCCAATTGAAAATTCATGACAAAAAATATCACACACATGATCTTGAGTGGGAATCTTTGATATTTGAATTGAAAATATAGTGACATTGTCTCTTAGGGGAGAAGTTTGAGATATATACTAATCACAAGAGAAAAAACATATATATATTCACACATAAATAGATTAATATGCACCAATGAAGATGGTTAGATCTGATCAAGCAAAATGACTTATCAAGTCACTACCATCCCGATAAAGCCAATAAAGTGGTGGATTCTTTAATTAGAAAGGGCCCAATAATTTTATAATTGATGATAATTGATATTGATCCAATATTCATTGAATTTAAGTGGATGTCAATGGGAATAATAATGTATGTAATATCATCAATACTTTCCAAAATTATTTCTCAACTGTCACTTTTTGCAAGGTTAATGGATGATCAAAAAGATGATGTGGGAATTTATAAGAAAGTAAAAACTATAAGAAAATGTAAATCCTTATAGATAAATGTTATGGAAGAATGAATTGAGAAATTTGTTTCAAAAACTTGTTTTCCATCGAATCATATAATAAAGAAGGAACTATTAGATGATGCACATAGTTCCACTTTCTCCATTCACCAAGGAAACACATAGATCTATCGAGATCTTTGAGAGAACTACTGGTGGGACAAAATGAAGAAGGATATCACTGAATATAGATCAATGTGCCTGGTATGTTTGAATGTGATGACTGAAAGGACTGATTCTAAAGGTATGATGAAACCATTTACCATACCACTATGGAAATGGTAGAACATCACCATGGACTTTTTCACCGGACTTCTGAATACATTCAAAGGAAAATATTCTATCGGGGTTGTTGTGGATTGTCATATAAAGACAACACACTCGATTCCAATTCAAGATAATTTCTCACTAGAACAACTTGCACGGATATACATCAGCGAAGTGGTGAGGCTTCATGGATTAACATTATCAGTTGTGTTTGATCAAGATCCAACATTCACCACTATGTTTTAGAAAAGTCTTTAGCATGCTCTAAACACTGAGCGTGAGATTAGTACAGATTATCACCCTAAAACTGATGGAAAATCTGATCAGACTATCCAAACACTGGAGTAAATGTTGAGATCATGATCAATTCATTTAAAATTAGTATGGGACTAACATCTTCTTCTGGTCGAGTCCTCTTACAACAATAGTTTCCACTTAGGCATCCAAATTTCTCCCTATGAATCCCTTTTAGAAACTTGTATAAAACACCTTCGTGTTATATTGATATTGGGGAATGAAAACTAATAGGTCTAGAAATAGTGGAGGAAATGGTGTAGAAGGATAAAACCATTCAGTATCACATTAAAGCTTCTCAGTGTTGACAAAAAAACTATACTTACAATCATCAATAAGACCTTGAGTTTAATTTTAGAGACATGGTAAACCTATCCATATCTCCATGGAATACTGTGAGGAGATTTGGGAAGAAGGTAAAGCTTTGTCTAAAGTAGTTCAGTCCTTTTCATGTACAGGATCACATTAGAGCGGTAGATTATCGGCTAAAACTCATGCCAAACCTCTCTCAGTAACATGATGTATTCCATGTATACCACATGAGGAGGTACATACTTGTCTCATAACATGTACTCAATCCATTGGTGGTACCATTGGAGAATTACTTTTCCTATGAGGAGTAACTAGTGAATATCTTAGATCATAGAGAAAAAATTCTACAAAATAAGAAAATGTCCTAAGTCAAAGTGTTTTAGAGAACCACAATTTTGAAGAATCGATGTATGTACCATAGGAAGTGATGAAGTAGAGTTACCCTCAGTTGTTTTACTGTAAGAAAAAAAATATAGGGTGAAATTTATTAAGGGGTAAGATTGTAACAACCTAAACTGTTATAAACAAAATTCCACTTTTTTTTAATAAAATGTCTTATTAAGTAATATGGTTATAGAAAACACATGAATTTATTTTGTATTATTATGTACAATTTGACTTAATTGACTAACAGTAATCATCATCATTGATAATAAAAACATTGTGTAGTGATAATACGATTAGTATAAATATAGGGTTTTAACAAATCCAATTGTTATAGACAAAGGAAGTGATGGCCTACACCAGTAGGATCATACACTATTAATCCCATTTATCAGATCTTCTGATGGAGATACCATTTCTAGGATTTTCCATTGACTAAGCCCAAGATGAAATCCCATAACTTAAGCTATAGTGAAACTGTTTACAGGAGAAGTTCAAGATCATCCAGATCACGACTGAAACCATGTTCACCAAACGGCCCATTGAAAGAATCATCATTGCACACCTTACCCTTAGGTCATTTTCTTGTGTATTTAATGGATATTTAACAAGACCCTATCAATATTATTATGTATATTATTTTTTATAAAATAATTAGTATATTTCTATCCCATTATTGTTACATTATAAATGATTTTCATTTTGATTCAATAAAACACAAATAGTATTTTTTGGTAATATTCATATTCAACTAAGATATCTATTTCTATTAATTAATAACATTTTGATAAAATATTATTACTAAATAAATTTTATTAAATATAAAATATCATATAATATTTTGAAGTCAAATGTAATTTTTATAATGGTTCAAAAAAATGTTATTGTCAAAAAACCCGTCATTTTGAATAAAAGATGTTTTCATTTTAATGTGAAGATTCACATATTTTGAAAATTAATTAGATAAAATTAATATTATTTTTTGAATCAGTTCGTTGAAATTTAAAATGGTTAATTTTTAAAAATATTCTAATATAGTCAAATTTTCGTGTATAAATTAAACACCGCATAAATATACTTTGAGTTTTATGACATCATAATGACCCAAAAGTAATGTAACAAGTAATATAAGTGGGATCCAAGACTAAATATATTTTTCCCATTTAAAAAATGTGATTTTAAGTTTTTTGATTTATTTTTGATAGCCATTATAAATCCTTCAAGACTTGTGATATATTTTAAAATTTAAAGTCATTTCTTTAATAGTTTGAATCACCTCCATTTCACCAAGGGTAATATTTTATTCAATACAGCCATTGGAATACCAAAATAATAAAAACCACTTCCATTTTATAGAAACCATGGTAAAAACAATGACATATTTTTCATTTTGGAAATTTTATTTTGTTGGTTCCAAAACCAAAATAATAAATAAATCCCCCTCAATTTGTATATAATCCCACCCAAGATCCAATTTCTGTTCACTAAAACTCAATTTATCACGTCCAAACTCTTACCTCTACTCCCTAGAGTAATAATATGGTTTCCCATGCTTTCAAGAAGCCCTTATCAAAATTTTGGAGCCACACACTCATTTAAAGGATCTTCCACTCTCCTCTTTTATCAAGAACCCCCTTTATGCTATCCCATTTACTTTATATTTTATTATAACGAGATATGATATAACATATTCCCCTTACTTTAAATTTTATGTATAAATTATGAAATCTTTATTTCACTCTCATTAACCCCCCCCCCATGGACCTTTATGGACAACCATTACAATGCCAAAATTTCAAAAGGATTATTTTCTCTATTCAGGTTTCATCATTACATTATTCCTTATATTTTCAAATTTATAATATTGGGATATAATTTTAGATTTATCTACTAATGCCTATTTGATTTCTAAATAAAAATATATCCCTTCCTATATCATAAACCATTTTTATAAATTTTATTTCTAATTTTTTTATGCAGTTGAAATTTCCTCGTGATTTTCCATGTCAAAACAGTTATGTAGTGAGTATCATACCCATTATTCTATCAAGGGTATTGACCTTAATGAACATATAATTATTGTTTTCGGACATAAATATTTGTATTTCACATTCCTTGACTATGGAATAGAATAATATTATGAATGAATCCATGTCGTATGATCTATACAGAACACTTAAGAATGAAAATGAAATGATTATAATGGTTGTGACCAAATATAACTCTAATGAATTGGGTAATGTTTAGTATCATGATATGTGATGTTGGGATGTTGGTGTACCTAATTAATTTATGGGACTTTTTCCACAATCAAGTATTGGTGGTTCATCCTTGATTTATGTTTATGATTTAGTGTTTTAAGTTTTTTCCATATTTCCCATGTTATAATTATCATGTTATATAATTAATTGTTATTCATGTTAATTTTATTCCTCATTTATATACCTATTGTCTAACATGTAACACTCATTCCATTTTTATTCCCATACTGGGATTTATATAACACCTCATTATTATGTATGTCCCCAGGTTATACCATGATGTTTTATGTTCAAATTAGTATTTTGATCATGTTAAATAAGTGTTAAACAAAACTTATTAATGATGTTTTTAATAATTTTGTTGTATCCCATGTTCATGATGTAATTTTCTGTACCTATTTCGCAAATAAACTATACTTAAAGATTTTTTTGCTTGTATTAAGTGAAATTTTATGTAAAAAATAAATTATTAATATGTAATAAATTGTAGGGCTATTATTATTTTACTTTTTCAATGAAAAAAGAGGTTTTCTCTTCAGCATGAAGCATTATATATTTTCAGTCTCAAATCATAGAATAATCAAATGATTATAGATTTAGATTTTATTTTTTATCCTTCAACTTCAAAGATTACTTATTGTTCCTATAACATTGAACCTACTCTCTTTTCTTTAGATACACATGGGTTGTACTTAAATACAATATCAGATCACCCTCTCTTATATATCTTTGACGGGTTGTCCTTATATATATAATGCAGTATCCAATTCTTCACAATAATTCATGCATATACAAACATATTAAAATATCATACTTTTAAAACATAAAAGATCTTTAATCATGCACATCACTCATGTTTCGCATCATTATTCTAAAAGACATAACATTTATTCACTATAAAATATTTCACTTTGTGTCTTCCCTAAATATTTCAACATCATATTTGGAATACCACTTTTTCATATATTTATTATTTTCATTTCTAAAAACTTGGTACTTAGTTCTTATTCTTTAAATTTCTATAACACATAGCCTTAATGATTCGTATAATATAACTCATTAAAAACTCATAAAATATTGATTCTTCATCTCATGACTACTAATATATTTGTGGATTGAATCTTTTGGATATTCTTTCTTTATAGTTGATTATATATAGAATCACTATCGAAAGTTTCATGATATTTTAGGATTTGAAACCTTAGCATCAACATAAATAGAATCAAAAAAGTCTAGGTAACTCATCTTACAAATATCTTAATATCATATAATAAATTAACTATGTGGATAAAATTATTTTATAGAAAATAACATCCATGAGATATGAATTACGCATAAAATAATTTTCCTACAGACAAAAAAAATTATACATAAGATAAATTTTCTTATTCCTAATCATATATGTGAAATATTCTTACATTTGTAATATTTCTCCTCAAAATATATTATGTGTATTATCTTACACAGAAACATATTATGTGTATGATATTTTTCCTCAAAATATCTTACAAGGTTCTTTTTTACTTTGTGATGTGGAACTCCTATTTGGATTATAGGCTTTAGACAATGTAATGTCATTGTATGAACCAAATAGTAAAGCATCACCACAATATATTCTAAAAGGTCGCTCTATATTCTAATAGATTTTAATTATCACCTGATGATCTTCTCACAATCTAATGTATTTTATTTGTAGTAAACTCATGCTCTTTTCTAGTGATTTTGATAATATTATTTCGATGAACTCATTTATTCATGAAAATTGGATGACTTCAACAAACAACTTGTAATAATATTTCAATATTTAAACACTTATTAGTGTTAAAACATAGATTGCCTATAATGAAACTCAGATTTATCATGAGATTTATGATATCACATGGTGATGAATCGATCTGTTTTAAGCTCAACTCATTTAGGATGAATTATAGTTAATAGTACCTGAGGATGAATACAATGTGAATTCGCACCATTTTGATTAAAATTACATATGTGTTCATATTTTAAATGGATGAAGAATGGATGCATATAAGTGATCCCATATTTAATAATCCTTCAATATGGTTCTTCTTAATAAGGAATATTACATTATTATCCACTTGAGTAAATTATTTTAGATCCAATTCTCTCAAGTGGAATGTTATGCTGACCCACATAGTTGTTTCAGCACCACCCCATTCCCTTCACACCTATGGAGATCAATGTAGATGCTATAATTATTCACACATGTCGATCTCGACTAGTGAATATCCTTTTAGCTTAGTTAGGGTCTCATTTATGCATGGTTGGTCAAGTGTGGTGTTGGCTTAAAGACCTGGCCATATTTTTTTTCTAAGTGAATATATCCAATCTAAATAATAAAATCATATCAAGTACATTATGTATGTCTTCAACACACATTTTCAATAAAATATTTCCATCTATTTGTTGAATATTTCAATGTTCAATTAAAAACACAAGGATTTAACTCTAAATCTTAAATTATTCTTATTTAAATTATTCTTAACTATAGACAAGTGAGAAATACAATCATTTTTTTATAGAACCCCCTTTTCACATCACTCAACATGTATATAATATAATAGATCTCTTTAAACATACTTTAAACATGGTTGGTAACTCAAATCAAATTTTAATACTTTCCATTAATATATAATCATATTATGTAAAGTTCATGTGCATTGAAAAAAATAAAACAAAAACCACAAAGTAGACTCAACACTTTCATATATAGGTTTATATCTACCATTTCCCATTGAAAATTATATATGTCTTACGAATCTATATAAATTTGAGTACCAAAAAATATGAACATATTTTAAACCATGAAAATACTTTTTAAGATTAAACCCATGATTTTATCTTTATATTGAACAAATTCATATGGTTTTTAAATTAACACATCTTTTTTTAGATCTCTATTTAGAAAAAACTCACTTCATGTCCATCTGATATAATTTTTAATTTCAATGAGAATATAATATAAGAGATATTTTAATAGTTTCAATAATTTCCACTGGTTCTATAGTATATTCACAATAAATGGACCCCATATATGAGTAGCCATTTCAAACTAGTCTATATTTATTTTATATAATCACGTCATTTTTATTTAGTTTATGTTTAAAAACCCACTTGTTACAATCATATTTTTATTTCTAGTTCCTCTTACAAACCCCAAGGTAGATATATTCTCAATATAATCATGTTATTTTTCCATGGATTCAATACATTCCTCATGTTCAAAAACATATTCTACTAAATGTGAAACAACCTATGAAATGAGATATGTTTTGTTTTCAATCCTAAATATTCTTCTTATTTGAAAAAAAATACTCTTGATTAAAAATGATATTTTCTAATTGAACATACCTTTTTATAATCATAAGAATTTTATTTTCCTACCTAGAAACATTATATTCATCACTTATGTATTCTAAATTAACATCAATAAAATTTTTATTGATTCAATATTCTCCATAACACACCTTTCCCGAAATCTCCATGTCAATTTATTCAAAAATTTCAAAAATTTCTTCATATGACTTACCAAATCAGTTAGGATTCTCAATCACTGTACTATAAAAATATTTAAAGATTTTATAAAATATTTTGTTCTTGTATGTATAAACTCTACTATTTTTAACTATTTTATGAAAATACCTTATTTATATATTTATTTATAAATTTTAAAAGGTTTCTATTCTTGGTTATCAAATATCAAGGACTTTATAAAGTATTTCACCATTGATTTTTTTTGACACCACATCTCATGAGGTGTCAATTTTTTATCATGTCATTAAAAACACTAGTTTTTTATGTGAATAGAAGTAAAAAAAATTGTTTCTAAGAAATTATATATTTTATTCTCCTCCAACATTGTTCCCCCAATCTCTATATGTCTTATTTTTTTCTTCTCAGTAATCTCGTTCTACTGGAGAGTGTAGGTTTCACTATATTGATACTTGATTCCATATTTTTCATGAAATTTTATAAAATAATTTCAAGGATTCCCATTCTCATTTTCTAATATTATATTTTTAATATATATACACAAATATATTTCATCCATAATTTTCTATATTTTGAACATATCAATTGAATCATATTTTTGTCTAATGAAAATGGCATTAGTCCACTAGGTTAAGTCATAAATGAATGAAATGAGATAAAAATCACAACTAATAGAATTATTTTCTCATATTCCCACACAAATTAGCATTAATTATCTTAATTGGTATTATATATTAAGCCTCCACACTTCTATGACTATCATGGAACATCTTAACGTTTGGGAATGTTTCACATATAGATTCACTTTTTGAAATCATTTCCCATTTTCACTATAGGAGATCTATCTATTAAGTATATATTTTCATGAATTCCTCGACACTATGGACTTATTGGTCACACCTAATACATATTTCCCTTAATAAATGATACCATTTTGTGTAGAAATATTAGATTTAGTTTTTGACACAACTTTCTCTTTTGATAAATTATTATTTATTTCTCAATGTTGCACCCCCAGAATTATTTATTTTTCTATAATATGTATATTTTTTAATATAATGAATAATCATTATGGAAATAAATTCCATAGAAATAAAAATAATGTTTTAATCTATATATTTCATCTTTATAAAAAATATTCTTTGAGGAATGCAACCATTGATCAACCATTCTATGATATTTATTTACTATATAGGAGGATAATGCTTTTGAAATACTATTCTATCTCTTTGATGTGTATGTGAGTTTATCATATCCATTATTAGACTTAAAATTATTAGATTTAGAATTTGAATCTACATTGTTTTTAAAAATAGATTCCTTTATGTATTTAGCATGTGAATATTTAACATACTATTTTGAAATCACTAATTTGACATCTATTAATAATTCATCTTTGATTTTAATAACCATGTTAAAATCTTCTTTCAATTTTTTTAATTAATTTTTAAATGCAAGAAATTATTATTTTTTCTTAAAAATATCTTCTTCTTTCAATATAATTTTAACTTCAATATATTTAATGATATTCACCCACTCATCCACTTTCAATTTGGATTTATTGATAACTTCAAGGAGTTTAGTTCTAAATTTAGAAACACATTTATTCCACCATTTTTATTTCCAAATTATTTTTTAGAAATTCAGATCTCCTTAACGAGTTTGGAAATATTCTTACAGCATGATTCCATTTATGACTTAATCATGTTCTCCATATGGTTTTCTTACCATTATTACTCACTTCATGTGAATTATTCAAGCTTCTATCCATAATCCATTAAGTTTATAAACATCTCATAAGTTTTATACTATGATTGGTTACAAGATATAGAGCCGCATTCTACTTAATTACTCATTAGACTTATCCTCTTTATTTTATAAAGTTCATTCTAACTTCAATAGATTTGTTATCGAATATTTCTTTTTTACACCAATAATTATTTTAAGGTTTGTCACTTTGTTCATCTACCTTATATTTTCTAATATTTCTCTTTATATATTAAATGGAAAAGTTTCTAATGTCACCACATTTCTAGAATTTAATTGGAATATTTTCTTTTGTATTTTCCCTTTCCTACTTAGAAATTATTAGAGATAAGAGACAAGATTCTCTTATAAGACCCATCCTTCTCATCCTCTTCATCAAAATTATTGGAATCTTAAACAAATTTTCCCTTCATTTTTAGTATTCAAGTGGATTTAAAATCCATTTATTATTTATATTTCTTCATAAATTTTATATCCTTTATCATTTCATATTCAATGATAATGTTTTGCAGCTCATCAATTTTAACATCTTATCTATACTCTAGAGAGGATATCATAGGATCAAATCATTCTAAAAATTTATTAATTAAAATCTTGAGAATTATTGAATTTTTAATCTTTAAACTATAACCATTAATATTTATATATACCTTATTTATTGGTATAAAATATTCATCAGTTATAATCTATTCACCCATTTAAATTCCATTAAATATACTTCACCAAGACTAAATATTTTCCACTTTGAATTTGACATTCCTTTCATTGTTTCATCCTATCATATACTAGATATATTTTTTATATAAATTTCCATCACATAATATAGTCCTTATCTAAAAATTCATTGATAATTTCATTTTTTGTATTTACTATAATTTTGAATATTCTTTTATTTAGAAAAGGAAATTTTGTAACTTCTTTCAATTGGTAGGAATTCTATAGTCATTGCATCAATGACCTCTATTATTAGAGATAAAATATAGGCTTGCACCCTATTATTTCATAAATGGTAGTTTTTTCCATAAGATGTGTGAAAACCTATAAAATTAACAATTTTTAGGTATTCCATACTCATAAGATGTGGATCTAACAAAGGGAACTTGGATTCTCTAATACTAATTTACATACCCTAGGAATTGTTTCACCACTGAGAAGTTTGGTGAATAAATGGTTCTTGATATTTTAAAATTTCATCTATAAACAATTATCCTATAATTATAGTCATTACATGATCCCCATTGGTATTTATCTCATCATTACACCAATGAAACGAAATAAAAATAAATGAAATAAAATAATTTTGGTGATCCCCCCCCCACCCAATGTTGGCGACTATATCCTTGTTGTGATTGGTATCACCAGAGTCAAATATTTTTCTCTATAATAATATAATAAATTATAAAGGATTGGTTGATGTATCATATTATATATTAGTTATTTCTAACACATACAAGAATCATATTAATAATTTTGTCTTTTGATAGTTACAAATAAGTTTGAAAAGATTTGTGAAATATCACCAGATGGATCTTTTCTACTTCAACAACTACTGATATAGATCATCCTCTTATAACCTCCAATATGACCATATCATAACATGATCTTCCATTTCTATAACTTTATCTTCATATAATGTATCTTATGAAAATATATTTATTAATTTATTACTCCCTTCATCCAGAATGAGTTTGATGATCTTCTTCTTGATCGCTGAATAATTAGGTTATTCAGATTTGATCTCAATAGAATTTTCCAAGCCTCAGACTCTATTTATTTCAATATTCTTATACTAAATATTCATTAGTCTCTTTCTCAGTAACATTTTTTTCTTCTACAACTAATTCCATTTTGTTAGGAAATATATATATTATAAAATTAATTAAATTTTAGTAATCAATAAAAACTCGCTTTTAAAAACCCATTAACTGAATTGTATAAAAAAACTACTCTATGAATGTACTTAATGAAATTTCTATGTGGGAACATTCCCATGATCACCAAATATTACATTCAATATTTAATTATTTTCTTCAGTATAGTTCCAAAAAATCATTTATTCTAATTTTATATAATAAAATAAATCCTCATGTAATTCATCATTTGTGATCACCATTTAAATTAATTCAAAATAAAGTGATTTTTGAATTATAAAATATTACTAATGTGATCTCCTCTTCACATTTCACTGGATCATATTTTGTGTAATTTTTCAATCTTCTCACGGTGTGAATACTCTCATCATGAAATATCACACTTGATAACTCATCATGATGGGAATTTTAATGTGATTTATGAAATAAAAAATTTAACCAAATAATACTATATAAAATTCATAATCATATTTTGGAGTTTTACATTTAATAGAATAAGCTTTGATGGTTTCTTCATAATTAAATTTTTATGTCAATTTGATATTCTTCTCCATGAAATGTATATCACAATATCTACATTTTCTTGAATCATAATTTCAATTATGACTTTTGAATCACTAAAGATAAGTTTGAGCGTAATGAGGTTAAATTTTTCAGAATATATAATTATGCAAGTTCACAGGATTTTGAAAAGTTTTGATCATAGAAAAGAGATCAACCTTGTGAAGTTTAACATTATGAAGATATTAACCTTATTAATTTTCTCCACATTATGATGAACTATAGCTCAAACAATGAACCTTATGAAGTTATCAATGATATAAATTGACTCTTATGAAGATGAAACATACAATTTTCTATAGTTCAACCTTATAAAGTCCATAAAACTTATGATTTCTTATATATAAACAATAAAAAGTTATAAATTTGAGCTTGATGATGTTCTCAACATAAGCCTTACAAAGTCCAATAAAACATACAATGTTATGAAAATAACCTTTTGAATTTGGTTTTTTAGAACAAATTGAACCCTATAAACTTAGAAAACCTTATGAATTTATTTAATATAAACCTTATGAATTATAAGTAACCTTACAAATTCTTCTTTAACCTTATGATGATCATTCTTAAGAAAAAACACTATAAACCTCAAAACCCATAATTGATTACATTCTTCTAAAATTATTCTAGGGAATCCTCAATCACTTAATTCAACTCAAAAACATTTTAAACACTTTAAAAATAGTCTTAAAAAATAAAATCTTCTTTTAAAAGTTGACCACAAAGACAACCTTCATCAAACATCATCAATAATTCCAACAGGTTCTTAAACTAAATTCAAGATAATAAATTTAATTACAAAATAAGGTCTAGGTATATAGAAACTAACTAATTTATATATATTTATAGGTAATAATAAAAGGAATTATAATTTATAATAAATGTTTTAACAATTTAAACTTAAACATACACATAATCATAATATAAAAAAAAAGAACATTGAATAGAGCTAGTAATAACCGCAAAATAAATAAACACTTCATTAGTATAAACATGAGATAATAATTTATCAAAAATTCATACAAATATATAATTATAAAAAATTAATAATTTTGGTTCTTCAGTTATGGATATTCAATAATTTTGAATATAAAAACCTAATATTCATTTCATATTATTCATTATATGGAATCTTACATTAAGTATATGATATTTCCTGAAATATAAAAATTATATATTTTAATTTTTCTATCATGAAACATTTTACATAATCCAAATATAAAATATTAATATTATTCAAATAATTTATCATATCAATTTATCAAAAGTCTTTTGATATTGTTCAAATAATTTCTAAATAATGCTCCTTTAATTTGAACATTTCAAATTAATTTTGATAAACTTTTCATATTTTTTCTAAATGTATGCACTTATTATTATACCTTATACTCCAATTTATAAACAAATAATAAATTTACCTTATGATTTCTTAAGTAAACACTTTTTTTAATTCTTAAAGAATTATACATAATTTTGAAAAAAGGTATTGAGTATAAAATTTTAATATCAAGAAATATTTGATGATAAATGTTTCATAAATATTAAATAATTAATTATAATCTTTAGAGCCATTTATATTATAAAATATTTATAAATTAATAAATATTTACAATATATTTATAATCATTATTTATAAAATATTAATTAAATTCATAAATAAAAATAAAGAACAATAAATGTTTCTTCTTAAATTGTATTATGTTATTTAATATAAGTTATATACTATAACTGATAGTGTGAATCTCTAAATATTATCAATCATAATCTATTACTGATAACTGTTTCGTTGAATACAATAAACGTATGATGTATCATCAATTCCATTTGTATTTTATGAATGAAAATTTTTTATTATTAACAATATTATGTATCATATTTAATGATATTCATTGTATCATTATTACGATGTGATAATAATTTTTAAGATATAAAACAGATGAAGTCATTTTTTATAACATAAATACATCTTATGATTTGAGCATAACAAAACTATGGATTCATTATGAAGCACTTATCAGGATATCTCGATATCATATGTCACTAATCGAACATGCGAGACAAAACCAAAAATCATATTCTATGATTGGCTAGCTATATGGAATATGATTTGGAATTCGTCATTATAAGAATTATTTAATCAATATAAAGGAAAATTATGACATAATAAACCTATTATGAATATTAAGGGTTTATTAACACTTAATAACTGCAACAGAAGTTACTATAATCCCACAACCAAGATCACCATGCATAGAAATATGAAAAATGCATCACTATAAATGAATAACATTATAAATTTTGTGTACCTTACACAATAGGATCCACTATATCATATCCATTACCTTTGAATGAGGTTGATGTTGATCAAAAAAGTGGTTTTAAAAAAATTCTCACCTATAGAGGTATTCGCAGACCAACTGTATCACACATCATATGTGTGAGAATCTCCATCCCCAATGATATTATTATATCTCATTGAGTAAATAAGGTAAGGTAAAGAGATATAAAAGTGATGTAGAGTCTTTTAAAATATTCAATATAAAATCTATACTACTTCCACCATCATATATTATTGGGTTTATAAATCCCCCCAAGGATGCTCCTTGGATGATGCATTAGTTAAATAGTACATAACAACGCATGAGTTAATATCATAGCTAATTCAGGCATCACATTCATAAATGAAACAATCTCCCTTGTATTACATGTCATGTAATAGTTTTTTTAATGATAGAATCATATAAAATTAGTTTTAATGTTAACTATTAAGGATTATATTCCAAAAAAATATTGCAACTTATGTAAATGAATTATATATATAATTTATAGATAAGTAGTAGCATGTAATCACATTGAATGATCCTTATGAAACTTCTAATAGTAGGTTACAATAACATGGGATTTAATGGGATGAATCGTGTCATACTTCTATAAGGGTTTCAAAATGTAACTTATGACACCATGGTTTTTTTAATGGTAGTGGCATGGTTTCTCAAACCATGTAACATAATACCCTTTAATTGTATAGTTTGGTACAAATAAGAAAAAGACATGAAATATTAGTTCATTCTTTTTGACTTGCCCAATTACATCATAAAATATACCCATAATAAATCATATGTATAAGGTGTTTAATGGAATATCTCCTTCAAAATAAAATTTTATGATATACCCAAGTAAACTACTATGATATTCATATGATACATACAGTATTATATGATATTGTTATGTCTTAAGAAGAAATGGGATTCCTTTGTTAGCCTAAAATGTATCATATGATTGGTATATGATGTGGGGATATGAATTCATTCATGATTCTGAATCTTCCAAATGAGAGGAATACACATTTATAGATGACATGTGTATTCCTCTTATAGATGACATATGTACTCCTCTCATTTGGAAGGATTTTTTCATGAATTATGTGATCGAGTGTAGATGACATGTGTTTTACTCGATTTTCAAAATAATTTCAAGAAGGTGATATCTTAAAGAAAGGATCTATTCTATGATTCCTTCCTCTTGTTCTTCTTCATTCTGTATTTTTAGTTTCTTGTAATAAAATTATTTTCTTCCATTAAATTTACCTTATTTAATTAAATTTTTATTATTATTGTTGGATCGAATAGTAGATATATATGTCTATTAAATGGAACAATACAAGAGGGGGGTGAATTGTAGGTTTAAAAACCATTGAGTTTTTGAAACAAAGAGATTAGTTTAAATGATCTTAAACAAATACAAATATAAACACCGACAATTGTATTGAATATAAAATGTATGATGTAATGTAATACTAATGTAAAGAAAAACAATTGTATTCAAGGTGAACACAATAATCAGAGCAATAAAAAGATGAATGATTCTATCTTACAGCGTATATAATCAATCAATACAAAAAGTAATAGAATGATTATAATTGAAACAATTACAATTGAAAATGTAAAGAAGAAAGGAAACAATACAAATCCCTTTCTAATACAAGTAACAACGGAAATGTAAAAGTATTACAATTATTTTGACCCAAAGAGAAGGGTTATCCTTTCACCTAGGATAAAAGGTCTGTCTCACCAATACCTTGGTGAGCCCTCGATACGATGATCGGCACGTCTGTATGCCTATCCCTGGCAGCCCTCGATACGATGATCGGCACGTCTGTCTGCCTATCCCTGGAATCCCTCGATATGATGATCGGCACGTCTGTCTGCCTATCCCCGGAAGCCCTCGATTTTGTAGGTAATCGGCACCTCTGTCTTTCAATTACTTGAAAGCCCTCGATACGATGATCGGACGCACAAGGCTGATGAGAGAAGTCACAGTGTCTCTCTCTAGAATCTTGGTAGTTCACAGAGTCTCTTCGTTCGTTCTCTTCATTCATCATTGTTCTCTCAGCTTCAAATGACCTCCTATTTATAGGCCTTGGGTTCCAACGGTCATATTGCCTCCAACGGTCATATTGAAACAGAAAGCACGACATCGTTTTTATTAGTTTGTAACTAACTCAACGACATCGTTTTGTTAGGACAAGAGATATATAGAAATGAAAAACATGAGTACGATTCATATGCAGAGAGAGTTTTTGACAAAGTACCAAATCAAATAATGATCATCTGAATAGCAGAGTCAGTACGATACGATTGACAGAGTCAGTACGATACGATTGACAGAGTCAATAAGATACGATTGACAAAGTCAGTACGATATGATTGACAGAGTCAGTACGATACGATTTGATCGGTACGATCAACATCGTACGATACGATAAACATGATAAAAGACAATTGTAATTTATAAACATATGATAGAATACATTTTTGATTTCCAAAACATGATATAGAAGTCAAAAGAAGACTTTTGACTTAACAATATCCCCCTTTTTGGAAAGCACAACACACAAAGTAAATGTAACAAGAAATACTTATCTCCCCCTGAGTTATTGAAAACTCTTCTAAATAAGAAATTGAATACAACTAACTCCCCCTTAGGTATGGACTTTCCTAAGGATTGTATTCGTAGATTTTCCTTAAGAGCATTGTAAAGCATTCTCCCCCTTTGTAAAACAATCTTTGCTTTGTAAATATTCTCCCCCTTTGTGATTTACAAAAAGAAAGGAGTAATCTTGAATTGTCTGAAAGAGTTAGTGAAGCAATAAAAGACAATGGATAAAAAAAAGAACATAAGAGTTATTACAAAACAAAGACAAGTTTCAAAAGAAACAAGTACAACAATCATTTGCTTTCTCTTTCCTTCTCCTTCTTTATAAGCTCATGAAGAACATCTTTCATCTTCTTGATCTCCTCCTTGTCTTCAGAAATTGATTCACCCTGAGTTTTGAGAAGCTCTTGTTGATCCGCAAAAATCTGATCTTGATTTCTGATGGTCTCCTCCTGGACTCTGATTACTTCTTCAAGGGTATCAATCCTGTTTTGCAAATTCTTGTTGTCTTTGGATAACACAGAATTTTGATTCTTCAGTAAAACCATTTCATCTTTGAAAGATGAAACCTTCGAGAATTCAGATTAGAAAACTTTCATTCTTTCTTGCAAGTCTTTCACTGAAGGAACATCGGCTCTTTGAGAAGACAAAAGATTCCGCCTTTCAACCGTTTCTCTATCAAGCTTGTTGAAAGCAATTGCAAGCTCATTTGATAACATCCTTATATCTTCAATAGCTATTTCATGATCATTGATTGAGCTCTCTATTTTGTACGACCACTTGGTCATCTTATTGCAAGCCTTATTATGAGCAACCGAGCTTTCTGAAAGAACTTTCAAATCGACTTCTACTGACAAAACATTCTTCCTCAATTCTTTTACAGAGCCAAACTTCTTCCTTTGATTTTCAGTAATAAAATCAATCTTCCCTTCCAGCCTCGGGAAATAAGGAATGGTTTTCTCCACCCTTCTCAAAACATGAACAATGTAATCACCCTTCTTGAGAGAGATTGTATGCTCTGAATCAGTATCCTCATCATACGATGGTAGTTCATACGATTTTCTTGAGTCAACAACTGGCTGTTTCCCTTTCGCTTTTTCTTTCTGTTTTCTTTCTTCTTCCACTTTGTCACTAATGACAACAACTTTATCAGAATGAGAAGATTGATTACATTGCCTTTCTTGAAAAGACATTCTGTAAGGAGATTGTGCTTGATCGGCACGAAGGATTTGTTGAACACCTTCACTCGGCTTTTGAACCGATTCCTCTCAACTCTTCTTTGAGTTTTGAAGAAATTCTAAAAGAAAGTCTCGTTCTTCTTCTTCTATTTCTTTCATCACTTGTTTTCCTTTTTCTTTCTCAGGAAGACTCTATACAATGGGCTCTTGGTGCACTTCTTCAGTTAGTTGAGCACTAGCATCTTCAACTGCTTTCAAGACATTAGAGACATCAAAGTCCTGAGCCTTCCTTTTCAAAAGAACCTTCTTTTTCTTTTCAGCCTGAAGGGTTTCTTCTACCCTTATTCTTTCTGCAAAAGCCTCAGCAGGGTCAAGACCAAACTTCGGATCACCTTCTTTTCTATGTTCCTTATCTTTTCTCCATTTTGCTACAACCTCCTTACTATACCTTGGCTTCTTCTTCGGCTTCGAACTGGTTTGTGGATCAGACTTTTGAGTAACACCGGTGGATTGAATGTCCTTGGCTGGCATAGGTGCTGATTGATTCTGAGCCAATTCAGCTTCTACATCTCTGACAAAAAGTTTTGAATTTGAATCAAAACAAACATTCAGCTTTTTTATCGTACTCTTACTAATCCAATATGGCCTCAAATCCATGGGTTTTCCTTTCAAAGGAATGTTACAAAACTTCATACTTTCAAAAATGAACTTCGTAAGGATGGCTGGATACATAATCATTTGGGACTTAATCCCTCATGTCTTGACATTCTTGATGGTTTCAAAAATATACCCTATGAGATTTACTTTTCTCATATTTACAAGATAGTCGAGCATGAATATATCAGAAACTTTAAAAGTTTCTCTATCCCCTTTCCTTGGGATAAGAAAACCTTGCATCCATAAAGTGACAAAACGATTGTCCGGTGAAAGATGAGACACTTTCCTCTTTTCCTCATTAATAAGAAACAAAGATTTTTCAGCATTTTCTCTATTAAACGTACCAACTTCCTCTGGTAGTTTGTGAAATGGACAAAAAAGAATCTCCTTCTACAGAAACATTCAGAAAATGTGCCGCTTGTTTCATAGACATAGATAATTTTCTATCGTACACAGCGAAGTTTATAGTCATATATTTGTTGAAAGACACAGTTTTGTAAAACTGACAAACTTCATCAAAAAGAACTGGATCTTGAATATCAGGCTTTTCAACACACAGATGTTCCCATCCTTGAAACAAAATGATCCTCCTGATTGTAGAATTGTACGTATCGAAAAAGTCTCGGGATACTAACCTTTATCTGTTAAAGTATTTCTCTGTAAAAGTCTTTGAAGACATTTCTGCGGGAGTGTTAGCAGAGGATTGAGACATAAAGGTGATGCCAATTGAGAAGATCGTACGATGATATATAGCTAGTGGAGCAGATCTGCGCCTCAAATCCTGAAAAAACCAATGTGGGTTTGGGGAGGGGAGGGGGGTATTTATAGGCGATAAAGAGATGATCGTTGATCTTCTACGGTCGAAAAAGGGTGACCGTTGATATTCTACAGTCAGGATTAGAGAAAACCAGATCAATGGTTAGGATTAAAACAAAGAAAGAAAAAAAATTTAAAAAAATGAAAAAGATACATGTCGGAGAACATAAGGTGATTGTTGGTTTTGGTAAGAATCAAAAGAAAATACAATCGTAAGGAGAAAAATATGATGCCGATGGAAAAAAAAGTTATTACTATGATCGGACCGTACGATGGAAAATAATATTGTTACCATGAACTGACAGTACGATGGAAAACAGTCTCAATACCATCATCGGTCGATACAAAACTATTGAATGATACGATGGAAAAGAATTTCAATACTATCATCGGTCGATTCAAAACTATTGAATGATACGATGGAAAAGAATTTCAATACTAACATCGGTCGATTCAAAACTATTGAATGATACGATGGAAAAGAATTTCAATACTATCATCGGTCGATTCAAAACTATTGAATGATACGATGGAAAAGAATTTCAATACTATCATCGGTCGATACAATACCAAGATTGATTGGTATTATGGAAAAGAAATTCAATACCATCATCGGTCGATACAATACCAAGATTGATTGGTACGATGGAAAATAAATTCAATACTATCATCGGTCGATACAATACCAAGATTGATTGGTATGATGGAAAAGAAATTCAATACCATCATCGGTTGATAGTAAATGATACTATAAAACTGTCAATACGATAAACAGAAAAAAAATGAATGAAACGATAAAACTGTCAATACGATAAACAGAAAAACTGAAATTGTCAATAAAATAAACAGAAAAACTGAAATATACATATTAAGAGAGTAAATAGTTAAAGATCATACAATAAACATAAAAACATAGATAGAAATATCCTCCCCCTTTCTACGAGGAGTTCCTTACTATTAGGAGAGATTTAAAACAGGAAGTAGATATGAATGATTATTTTAATGTAATCATTCCTAGCTTCTGTTTTATAAATTCAAATCTATCGGAAGGTAAAGGTTTTGTAAAAATGTCAGCAAGTTGTTCTTAAATTCCGATGAATTGTAAAATAATATCTCCTTTCTGTGTGTGATCCCTAAGAATGTGATGCCTAACATCTATGTGTTTTGCACGAGAGTGATGTGCTGGGTTTTTACTAAGAGCTATGGCACTTGTATTATCACAAAGAATTTGAGTTTTGGAGAAACTCAAACCATAGTCAGTGAGTGTGTGCTACATCCACAATACTTGAGCACAGCAACTTCCAGCTGCTACATATTCAGCTTCGGCAGTGGAGATTGCTACTGAGTGTTGTTTCTTGCAGGACCAAGAAACCAAAGAGTCTCCTAAGAAATGACATGTTCCAGATGTACTTTTTCTATCCATTCTACAACCACAAAAGTTAGCATCTCAAAAGCTTTTTAAAACAAAATCATTTCCAGAAGAGTAGAAAAGGCCTAAATCCATAGTGTCTTTTAAATACTGAAAGATTCTCTTTACGGATTTTAAGTGAGACTCTTTTGGATTAGATTGATATCTTGCACATAAGAATACAAAAAACATCATGTCGGTTCGACTAGCTGTCAAGTATAAAAAACTCCCTATCATACCTCTAAAAATTGTTTGATCTACTGGTTTCCCAGTTTCATCAAGATCAAGAGTATTTGAGGTACCAATTGGGGTGCTAATACTTTTTGTTTTGTCAAATCCATACTTTTTGAGTAAGTCTTTAATATACTTATGTTGAGATATATAAGTTTCTTCTGGTTTTTGAGAAATTTGAAAACCTAGAAAGAATGTTAACTCACCCATCATACTCATTTCAAACTCAGATTTCATTAAGTTAGCAAAAGAACCGGTTAAAGATTTCTGAGTTGATCCAAATATGATGTCATCAACATAGATTTGGACAACCAAAACATTTTTGTTTTCCATTTTGATAAAAAGAGTTGGATCTATTGTACCTTTTGTATAATTGTTTTGTAAAAGAAATCATGTGAGTCTATCATACCATGATCTAGGGGCTTGTTTAAGACTATATAGAGCCTTGGTAAGTTTAAAAACATGATCAGGATGTTTTGGGTCTTGAAAACCAGGAGGTTGTTCGACAAAAACTTCTTCTTGAACAAAACCATTTAGAAAAGCACATTTGACATCCATTTGAAATAGTTTGAAATTGAAATATGCTGCGAAGGCTAATAGAATACGAATAGATTCAAGTCTAGCTATAGGAGCATATGTTTCTTCATAGTCTATTCCCTCTTGTTGATTATAGCCTTTAGCAACAAGTCTTGCTTTATTTCTTACAATGATTCCATTTTCATCACACTTGATTCTGAAAACCCATTTTACACCAATCACAGTTGTTTCTTTAGGTCTTTCAACTAAAGTCCAGACTTGATTCCTTTCAAATTCATTTAGTTCATCCTGCATTGCTTTGATCCAATCATCATCACCTAAGGCCTCACTTGGACATTTAGGTTCAAATTGGGAAAGAAAAGCAAGATGTTCTATTTCATTTCTTAAGGAATTTCTGGTCCTTACAGGTTGATTTATATCACCAATGATGTTATCACTGGGATGATTCTTAAGAAACAATTGATTTGGGTTTTGTAAAACCTGTTCATCAACATATGGTAGAAAATCTTCTGCAGTAAATGTTTCAGGAATACTTTCTTGAACATTTTCCTTATCAGAATGTTCTTCTAATAAAGGTTGATAAACATTTTTGGAAAACACATCTGAGGATATAGGATTGGGTTGGTTGAAAACAAAAGGGTTAGTTTCATCGAATTTTACATGTACTGTTTCTTCAACAGTACAAGTGTTTTTATTGAAAACTCTATAAGCCTTAGAGGTTGTAGAATAGCCTAGAAAGATTCCTTCATCATATTTTGGTGCAAATTTGTGTAGATTGTCTTTTGTATTCAGAATGAATACTTTGCATCCAAAAACTTTGAAGTATGAAACTTTAGGTTTTCGGCCAGTCCATAATTCGTAAGGGGTTTTATTAAGAAATGGTCTAGTTAAAACACGATTTATAGTATAACAGGCAGTACTAACAGCTTCAGCCCAAAAGTGCTTAGCAATTGAGTATTCACTCAACATGGTTCGAGTCATTTCCTGAAGAATACGATTTCTTCTTTCAACAACCCCATTTTGCTGAGGAGTTATTGGAGCTGAAAAATTGTGAGTAATACCTTTCTTACTACAAAAAGTTTCAAAATCTGAGTTTTGAAATTCACCACCATGATCACTATGAATAGTTATCAATGGTATGTTTTTCTCATTTTTTAACTTGGGCTCTAAAAGTTTTGAAATAGGAAAAGGCTTCAGATTTCTTTGTGAGAAAGTAAACCCATGTAAATCTAGTAAAGTCATCAACTAAAACAAATACATAGTATTTTCCTCCAATGCTTCCAGATTGTGAAGGACCAAATAGATCCATATGCACAAGCTGTAATGCATTAGAAGTTGAAACTTCATTAATTGGTTTAAAGCTAGTTTTATGTTGCTTGCCAAATTGACAAGGATCACAGACTTTTGAAGAATCATATCTAAGGTCTGGTAGCCCTTTTACAAATCCTTTCTTTGAGAGTTTTCTTAGGTTTCTCAAATTATAGTGTCCTAGTCTCCTATTCCATAGCCACAATTGGTCTTCTATTACACTTAAACAAGGTAAGTTTTGGTTCCTAAGGTCTTCTAAGTTAATAGTGTAAACATTCTCTTGCCTATGGGCAGATAGAATGAATTCATCCTTGGAATTGTGAACTAGACACTTATCATATCTAAAATTCACAAGGTAACCTTCATCACATAATTGACTTATGTTGATGAGATTGTGCCTAAGACCTTTAACAAACAAAACATTTGAAAAAAGATCTTTTCCAAGAAAAACGATATTACCTATACCAACAATCTTTCCTTGAGCATTATCTCCGAAGGTAACTTTTCCACCTTTTGTTTTGATAACCTTTTCAAAGAAATATTTGTTTCCAGTCATATGTCGAGAACAACCACTATCCATGTACCAAATGTTCTTATTGATACACTTCTCGTTTTCCTGAAAAAGAAACAATTAGATTTTCAGAATCCAAACTTGTTTGGATCCAGAAGTGTTAGATAAAAGAATTTTAGGAATCCACATTTGTTTTGCAAAATGAGCTTTATGAAATCCTAAGGATTGAGTTTTGTTAAGAGAACAATCTCTTCTCCAATGTCCACCACATTGACACTTGGAACAGAAAATGGTTTTTTGAGGAACAAAATAGTTATTACTAAAAACATGTTTGGAATAAGTATAACCAAGACCAGAACGATTTCTCAAAGGTCTAATTTGAGAATACATCTTATCAAAGTTTTCTTTTCCATGAGTATAGTTTGACAAGCACTTTTTCAAGGATAAAATCTCTGACTTTAGTTTTAAAACCAAATTCTTGTTTTCTAAAACATTTGAATTTGAACTAGAGTTAGACTCTAAAATATTTTTCTTTGAAATTACAGTTTCAAGATCCTTAGAAAGTTTATCCTTATCAGATTTGACTTTCTCAAGGGTTTTTAAAATACTTTCAAAATCAGAAGTTTTCTCATCAAGATCTTTTGAAAGATCTGATACTTCTTTAGTCAAAATAGAAATTCTAGAATTTTCTTTTTCAAATCTCTTTTTGAGTTTAGAATTTTCATTTTCAAGTAACTTAGCAAATTTAGAGACTTCTTCAAAAGAAGGTAAAGTATCATCTTCTGATGATGAGGGTTCATCTTTTGAAGATTCATAATATCTATTATCAACATAATTTGCATTTAAAGAGAAATTTGTAACAGCTTCAGCATTATGTACCTTAGCCATGAGACAATGATCTTCGATTGGTAGCCTGGCTAGAAGTCCAATATTTCTTTGTCCTGATGTCTCTTATTCTGAAGAATCATTTGAGGAATCACTACCACTTGCACTCCACGTATCATTTGCTTTCAAGCCTTTCTTTGTCTTATAAAACCTTTTCTTGTTTCTTTCAGAGTGTTTCTCTTTTCTATCTTTCCTCTTCAGTAAAGGACAATCAGGCCTTATATGTCCTGCTTTCTGGCATTCATAACAAGTTACCTCTGAATCTTTCCTATCATTCCTGTCTTTCTTTTTGAATCTATATTGAAAATCTTTCTTTCCCACAATCTTGTTCATCCTTCGAGAAAGATTGGCTAACTCATTATCTGAAAGATTACAATCACTTGAATCAGATATAAAAACTTTCTTGGATTTAGACCTTGTAATCCTTTCAGGTGTTTTAGCTTTAGATGAAAAAGCTACACTTCCATTCCCATTCTTCTTCTTATTAAAATCAGCATCTCTCTTCATTCTTGTCTCATGATGTAGAATAGTTCCAAAGAGTTCATCAAGAGTAATCTGGGAAACTTTTCTATTTTCACCAATAGCTGTCCTTTTCGACTCCCATTAATTTGGCATAATATCTATAATCTTATCAACAAGAGCTTCATCATCAAGTCCTTTTTCTCCCATAGATTGTAAGCTGTTGACAATTGTCATAAACCTTTGGTGCACTTTACATACAGGTTCTCCATAAGGAAAAACAAATCCATGATACTCTACTCGAAGCATTGCTCTCCTTGTTTCTATAACTTTGGATGTACCAAAATGAGTGACTTCTAATGTCTTCCAAATACAGTTGGCTGCTTCACATGAAGATATCTGACTATATATATTCCTGGTCATAGAGCATAATAAAGTATTGCGTACCATGTAATTCAGTTGATATTCTTGCTTCTCTTGGTTGGTGAAAGTGCTAACTTCTTTGTCAGGAATTTTGTAACCCCCAGTAAGCATAATAAAATTGTCTACACCAGTATTGATGACGAAAGTCTTCATACGATCTCTCCAATACTCATAATCATTCCCATCAAAGATTGGTGGTCTAGAAGGATTCAGATTATCTATTGATCCGATATTCATTCCTGCCATCTAATATAACAAAAACAACTTTTCCACTCCACACGTTAGTGTAGTAAGTATTCAAGACAGTAATAAGAAGTAAAGCTAGTAAAAGAAATCAGTGGAAAACCTCCTCTGATACAAATTGTTGGATTGAATAGTACATATATATGTCTATTAAATGGTACAATACAAGAGGGGGGTGAATTGTAGGTTTAAAAACCTTTGAGTTTTTGCAACAAAGAGATTAGTTTAAATGATCTTAAACTAATAAAAATATAAACACCCACATTTTTATTGAATATAAAAGGTATGATGTAATGTAATACTAATGTAAAGTAAAACAATTGTATTCAAGGTGAACAAAATAATCAGAGCAATACAAAGATGAATGATTCTACCTTACAGCGTATAGAATCAATCAATACAAAAAGTAATAGAATGATTGTAATTTAAACAATTACAATTGAAAATGTAAAGAAGAAAGGAAACAATACAAATCCCTTTCTAATACAAGTAACAGCAGAAGTGTAAAAGTATTACAATTCTGTTGACCCAAAGAGAAGGGTTATCCTTTCACCTAGGATAAAAGGTCTGTCTCACCAATACCTTGGTGAGCCCTCAATACGATGATCAGCACGTCTGTCTGCCTATCCCTGCCAGCCCTCGATACGATGATCGGCACGTCTGTCTGCCTATCCCTGGCAGCCCTCGATACGATGATCGCACCTCTGTCTGCCTATCGCTGGCAGCCCTCGATACGATGATCGGCACGTCTGTCTGCCTATCCCCGGCAGCCCTCAATTTTGTAGCTAATCGGCACCTCTGTCTTTCAATTACTTGAAAGCCCTCGATACGATGATTGGACGCACAAGGCTGATGAGAGAAGTCAAAGTGTCTCTCTCTAGAATCTTGGTAGTTCACAGAGTCTCTTCATTCGTTCTCTTCGTTCATCGTTGTTCTCTCAGCTTCAAATGACCTCCTATTTATAGGCCTCAGGTTCCAACGGTCATATTGCATCCAACAGTCATATTGAAACATAAAGCACGACATCGTTTTGATTAGTTTGTAACTAACTCAACGACATCGTTTTGTTAGGACAAGAGATATATAGAAATGAAAAACATGAGTACAATTCATATGCAGAGAGAGTTTTTGACAAAGTACCAAAACAAATAATGATCATCTGAATAGCAGAGTCAGTATGATACGATTGACAGAGTCAGTACGATACGATTGACAGAGTCAATACGATACGATTGACAGAGTCAGTACGATACGATTGACAGAGTCAGTATGATACGATTTGATCGGTACGATCAACATCGTACGATACGATAAACATGATAAAAGACAATTGTAAATTATAAACATATGATAGAATACATTTCTGATTTCCAAAACATGATATAGAAGTCAAAAGAAGACTTTTGACTTAACAATTATAATATTATATTATTATGTATTTGAATGAAGAGTAATAATTGTATACAGTTATACCCTTTCCATACTATTTCATATGCACGTTGTTTCGGTGATGACTACTCATACCAAGGAAGAGTAGATTTTATTAATAATTAGTCTAATTATGATCATATTAAATTAGGTTTTTTTAATTAATTTCATTAATGTAACTCATATTAATTTTAACCATGAACTATGATTTTAATTTAAAAATAAACACTCAAGGTATAAGCATTTCACACGTAAGGTTGAGTATGTGGGAATCGTAAGAGCATGAACTTAATCATCAAATCCAAAAGAAGTGTGATAATTTTTTAAAGATAAAATATAATCCATAAACCCAATTCATCCATATTTATAATATGGACATTATCCCAGATTTTCTAATGAAAATTAGATAGCATTGTAATTATAAACAAATTAGGGTGTTATGACTACATGTTCTTGATTTAGCTGACGGAAAAATTCATTTCATATTTTTGTATAAATTTAATTATCATAGAGTTTCAAGGTTAGAAGATAATTATTAATTGGATTCTTGTTATAATGATAATGATTAATAACTATGTTAATATGTAGAGTTAGACCAATTACAAGTTCTAAATATATTTATTAAAATTTATATTCTTTTTTGTTTTATAAATCAAATTTCACAATGAAAAAAAACAAAATATAATCTTCTTTCAACATAAATATTCCTGATATGTTAAATATATACAACCCCCCTCCTCAAATTTTTAATATTTTTTTTTATTTATTTTTTAAAATACCTTTATGATGTTTTTCCAAGTACTAATTCCTTAAATAACGACCATGGTCATCCACCATACTCCACCTAAGCAATTAAAATTACACGTCATTTCAAAGAACCAATGATAAATTCTATCAGGATCCCTTAGTTGGAGACTATATTTTTCATTTAATACATTTATTAATATCAATTTCTCACTTATTCTCAAAACCCTTTTCATCATTTGGTGATTGTTCTAGCACCCATTTGGTGTTTAGGATCCTCACAATATGATCTTGGATCCATAGTCCAGTTTAAACCCCCCATATGAATGTAGCCTTTGTTTTCTTCTTCAATGATCTTCATCAAACCTATTTCATTGAGATAGTAAAAATTTAAGCTTTTTTATTTTAGGTACATCATTTTTTTCTTCAAAAAAATATATCATGATAGTCTGCTCAAGTTATATCAATCCTTGTTCATGGATTTCTTCTGATAACTATGATTATTAAATGATCTCTCTAAACCCATCACTCAATTTCTATTTCCTAACTAATTAATCAGTGCACTCAACCCCTCTCTAACTAGATGAAAGGTGTCATTAAATAACATATACAGTCGGGTATCATAGTTCCATGATCATACCCCTCTACCAAGATCCATGTATCTTCTTGATGATGTAGCATGTCTTGGTAAACATAAATTCATAATGTGGTAATATATATATATATATATTTGTTAGTTAAAAAAATAAAATATATATGATAATATACTTACAAGAAATTGTAGTAATTTTAAAAAAAAACATAAAATCAAAAATTCAAGATGAATCACCATGAGCTTTATATGAAATATCTATATTTATAAAAATCAAATGAATTTAAAATAAGTTTTTTTACACATAATTCATAAATATTTTTAAAAATTATAATAATTTTTATATGATACTAGAAAATTAAATTACTTAAAATTTTCACTAAATATTCAATTCTATCATATCTCTTTCAACTTTATCCCAGGAAAATTGAATATATTCCTCTCATATAGATATAGTTGTTTGGAAAAAAATTTCTTCAGGAGAATAAGTAATATCTTGTTCCACACATTAAATCAATCAACCCCCTTATAAACATTGTCACCATAACATTCCAAATTGAATTAGTACTAAAAGGTTAATACTACATTACGTGTGATACCAGTATAAAGGGATCATTTCTGTCTTGATATACATTATAAAACTTATTGTTAAATTTTACCAATATAAAATTGGAAATTTACAACTTTTGTTTTAGTAAACGTATCATTCCAATCACACCTCAATTATATATATTTAAATTCATGACCATAAATATCATCAATAATATCCCTTAGTAGTCTATAATAAAAACCTACATTTATATAGAGAAAACTAATACCACTATTTTTTAATTCTCTATTTACATTAACATAATAAATTTGAAATTGAAATATTTTAGCATTAAAATAATTTTAATGACTAACCATAACAAATGGACCACTAGCTAGCTGGTTGATTTCATTAGTCACTATATAAATACCTTATACATGAATATTATGAATATATAAATGTCATATAAGTAAATGTAAAGAGGGTTTCAAAAATAAACCCTATATAAATTATAAAACCAAAAAATCAATTATAAACATCTGAGTATATCTTGAACCACACTTAAAATGTGTTGAAATAAAGTTTTTGGATCTAATAATCATTATCATAGGGCCTTTCAAATTTCAACATTATGATATGAATTCTAAATTAAAACATCATAAAGGATAATTATGAAATTAAATATATAAATGTAATACATAGTAAACCATCTCTATAATGAATTATATCAATGGCATAACTGATGGAGTGTGGAACAATATATATCGATGAGTTTGAATCAACTCGTTGTTTTCTATATAAATAATGGTCCCCACTCATTTTTGAACTTTTATAATCAAAGAGGTTTTATGAAAAAATCAAATTAATCAATATATGTAGCATAGAAATTGGAATTCATCCATAAAACAACCCTAGAAAATCAAATCATTCAAAAAAGATCTAATTTACACATATATTTTAATTTTATTCAAGTATCGCTCTATTGGATACATACAAATGAATTACAAATGACCCCATTTAATGAATTATCTAGTAAAACTTTTGGTTAATTGGACCATAACAACCAAAAAATATGGTGAAATTAGCTTCTCTGTGTGAAATTGTGTAAGGAAAATCATGACCCATATAACTTTTAAATCACTCATGTAATGACTTGTTGAACATATATATCTAAAAATAATAGAATCCTTAATCAGTGTATTAACAACATAGGTACTGAAACAATCAAAAATATAAATTTGGATTGACCATTGTAGCAGAATATGATTATCCAAAAATTTGATCTAATGTAAGTCCATGGTCACCATAATGATAAACATGAAAATATTATAACAATAACTATCAGGAACCTTGACTATAATGAAATTTTATATAAATTACACTTTTTATTTTTTACTCAATTTATTCTATATAGAATGAATGTATACCCTATTTCCCTAACCCAAATATAAATGTAAAGGTTTTTTTAATCCCACTTCTTTAAAATCATATCGACCATTGGCATTTTAATTTTCATTCTTGTTAACTCACAAAATTAAATATATTATCCTATAGAACACATTTTTTCCATATACATTATATAAAAACTCTACTTTAAAATATTATCTTTATAATAAGAATATTCAAGGAAAATACATTAAATATTTCAATTATGATTATGATGTCAATTTTCAATAGGAATGGATGGTGATGTAGGATCTAATAAACCTTAAAATTCGCACATGGTGTGAAGGTTTTTTTTTAAATGTTGTGTGTGAATTTAAGACCCAAACATTATTTGTGGGGTTATTTAATTTTCTTTAATCCCGTAAAATGACACAATACCCTTTATGAACTTTTATATTGGAGGAATAAATATTCTATAGAAAAGGAATGGCCACTATATATAAATCTTAATCAATTTTTGTTTCTTACTTTTATTGTAACAAGGTAATGTTATTTATTCTTTTATAATCCAAGCTAATAAGTTACTATACACTATTAAATTTTTAATTATATAAAAAAAGAAAATCAAATTTTAAAAATTTCTTTGGATTCTAACTCAAATATTATTTCACTATCTTCCAAAAATTCTTAAATCTATCAAAACAATAGTTTAATATAAACATCGATTTTATTAGAATCCCCCCCCCCATTCTTTTAATAATAGTTAAAATTAATAAACATGGTTGCTTCATATATAACCATGGGGAAAATTTTTATGAAACCATAACCATTGGATATGTATTATGTGTCTCACTAACTATATACATGAATGGGTTAAATCAATATAATTCCATAGCCAGTCAAACATTATGAAAAATCTAAGAAAATTATGAGTGTCTATGATCAAACTCCTTTCACGCCAAAGAATTTTCCAGATGAGTTAAGTTATCATCCACTTTTTTTCTTTCTAAATTAAAATCCATTAGTTTAGTAATTTTAACTAACATGAATAATATCTTATAATTTACTTTCAGTGTAAATTAACACATCTACTTATCATCAATTATTTTCCCACAGTTCAAGACCTTGTCAAGAAGAATGTGTCAACCATAATTAATCTCATTATTTTCCACCTAGATGAGTAAAAAAATAAAATAATTGAATTTTTTATTATATTTTTTAACAGTATACTGTTATTGTAGCACACATCAATGGTATTATTTGTGAAACCAAGGATGTTGGTTAACTTGAGAGCTCAGTTGTTGGAATTTTAAATTCATACCCTAATAAAAAAACATTCTAAAATAGTACATATGAAATATCAATGGAGGAGTTTTCCCCTTTTTGAAGGTTTGTAAATCAAAAAATTTAATAAGAAATAAAAATTTAAAAAATATAGTACATCATAGATATAATTTTGTACATCCATAATCAATAATTTCCAGAAAAAATTAATTAAATTCCATCTATTAAAAAACAAGGATTCCCCGCCTCCAATTTCATTATTCATGAGGTTACTCTCTTTATGTTAAAACTATCATATCATTTCACTAATAATTTTTTCATTAGATCAACTATTATCATATGAAATTCCATCTGAATACTTTATGATTAGTGAAAAAGAAAAAATAATTACCCATAATATATTCATATCATAAAGTTTCTCAAACACTTGATCAAAAATAGATGTGAACTAATGATATATCATATAAAGATATATTTTATTGAACATTTTAGCTATAAAAAAAATTTCTTTTAAATACATTGTTTAAAATAATAAATTGTCCAACCCCCTAAAAATATTAAATATAAAATATATTTGATAGATCAATCCATCACTTATCCATATCTTTATCTATTGAAAATATAATAATTGAAATATAAAAAATATATTTTAATAAAAACTAGAAAATTCATACATATATAAATAAACACGTTAATATGAAATCAAAATATGATAATTTTTAAATATATTAATAACTTAATTGATGAATTTTAGAAAAATTTAATGCATTGTGTAATTAAAATCAAAATAATAAGGATGAAATATTATAAAATTATAAAACAATATTTTTTTCAAAAATCAAATAATTTATAAAAAAACATAAACTATATTAAGATCAATCTAATTAAAAAATAAAAAATAACCTATAGATTTAAAAAATCCTACTACAAATGTGTTGATAAATATTTCATATATATAAATTAAATTTAAATGGAATATAAATAAAAATTCCTTTATTAGAAAATACATATTACAGATTTTAGAATAAAATAATCTTCAAAAACAAATAATATAAATTAGTATATTTTATTTAAAGAAAAACTTTCAAAGAAAATTTACTTCACTTGAAATTTAAAATTTTACAACTCTAATATTTGACATTTAAATCAATAAAAAGGGAAATAGTTCCATATTAATCAGAAATATAATCAAAAAAACAAAATCCAAAACATAGACATTGAAATATTTTGAAATATTTTCTAAAAATAAAATTATAACTTCACCGATACATATACACACTTAATTTATAAAAAAATAATGCCACTAGAATATGTGATTAGTAATTTACAATTCAATTTACATTTAAGAATAATTAATATTTATGAAATAATACAAATATAACACTTGGTACCATTCAATAATCATGTATACATATACATTAATTTTTAAATTCTAATTATATATTAAAATAATATGTTAAATATTACAAACCCTCTTAGTATACAAAATATAGGCAAAAAAACATCTTTTGGAATCTAGGGTGGGGATTCATAGATAGAATAATCCAATAATATAATTAAAAATAGTAACAGTAATAAATATTTAAAACATTTATTAAATAATTAGTTTAAATAATAAAACACACAAGTAATGAGTATTTAATAAAATTTAATGATAAAATTTCTTTATGTAAAAATTTCATCAAAATCCCTATTTCCCTAAATCATCCACCATACATAATTTATTCCCCATTTAATTTAAAATACCTTATTTCCAAAAAAAATCTTCAATCTAAAAAAAATATTTGAGAAAAAATAAAGAAGATAATGCCTTGATTTCATCAAAAAATTAACCAATAAAGCGTGTTAGAATGAAAATATACTTCAAAAGGTGGAAGGGAGACGCATTCGATCTAGGGGAAGGGATTTATCAACAATTCATGTATTACCTCAGACCCACACTCCTATATATAGTGATAAAAACATATTCTTCACATAAAAACTCTGAAAAAAACTTATGAGACCCAATTTTAACCACCTATAATTATAATATAAATGAAATTATTAAGTCACTTATATAAACAAGACTTTTTCGGTTTAGATATTTAGAGAATTATGAAAACCATTTAAATAAAAAACTATATTTTTACATCTAATGGACATTTTTCCCATTATTACTGTATTTTATTATACCATAATATACCTTCAACATCTCTCACAAAATTTTATACACATATTACCCTTTATGAAATATAATTACCATTACTCTTCTTCATAACTTCTAGAAATGAAATAATTAGAATGGTGAGATCAAACACTCGGTAAGGGTAGCACAAATCAGAAGCTATCATAGATACACAAAAAATGAATAAAGGGTCTGATTAAATAATCAATAAATGTGTTATATAATCAATAAATTGAGTACGAAATATATCCATGGATAATGTAACAATGTAAATAATTACATGGGCATCAATAACTATCTTTATGGTGATGAAATGAATAATTTTGGACATCTTAACTTCAAGTCCTTGGCCGAGAACATTATCAATCTTCTGGTCCATATCAATAAATCCATAACCAAGAAGTTATCAATAATATTATCCAAAAAACATGTATTTGGAATTGAATGGGTAGGAATAGACTAAATAATACCCACTCTAGTTTTCCTCATTAGGATTACGTAATTAATTGAGGATTCATATTATACCAGGACCTACCCATCACATAAAAATGTCCAATGTATTCATCATATGGAAGATAATAATGAATTGTACAATAAAAAATAAATTATCATATATATTGAGATTATAGATTTTCAATTTTTCCAGTACAAAATCAATCTACCTTTAGAAATCAATAATCATCCAAATTTAATTAATATGTATCCGGGTTATCAATATTTTCTTGGTCAATAACTGAACTATCATTCTGTAAAAACACTATCCAATATGATTTAAGTATGATAGGGTGCTTTACACTATATAGATCAATGATTTTATAAAAACCTCAATTATATAAATTATTTATAATATATTGATTTTAATAGAAAGCATGTACATGAAGGAGGAAAATAGGGTCAAATTGGTGATAGATGGGGATAATAAAAATAACCATAAGGAAGTGAGTGGACTGATTAAAATTCATATACACCAATTAAGGTATAAAACATAAATCGGTAAGGAATGAAAGGAGAGAATCAATTAATCATAAGTAAAGGTTTTATAGTAAAAGGAATATATTTTGGAAAATATTGTGAGAAATGGATTTGAAACTTTAAATAAATCCTTTAATATTATATATCATTATTGAAAAAAAAGAAATTATAAATCATAAAAAAACTAATTTCAAGATATTTCAAGAAGGATTTAGAAAAATTATTTCTATAATAATTTACAATAATTTAATCATAAAGATAAATATAATTAATTATTCGAATTCATAGTGTAAGAAAAAAATATTCATAAGTGAAATGAAGTCCCAGTTCAAAAATTTAAGAAAATAATTTCTTTTTATTTGATATAAAAATAAATAAAAATAGAATTATGGGACTAGATATTACTTGGTAAAACCATAAAACATTTAAAATAATTTAAATAATGAATACTTTTTATTACGGTTGGAAAATTATTTTATGGTGATAACATTAAAAACATATTATTTTTACACTTTTGGAAAGAGTCAAAATTTTATAGTATAGAACACATAAACAATTTTCTGCTTAAAATTTTGAAAAAAAATAATAAATTGATAGAAATTGATATTAAGGAATTATTAAATTATAAAAAATAAAATTCTTGAATAAAAATAAATAATATTGTTATATAAGTGAAAAATTATGAGTCAAAAATGATAAATAAGGTCATTTTTTTCTTACAAACATTTCTTCAGTTGATTTGAGTATTAAAGTGTGGTATATGGAAGGGATACTAAAAAATCCAATAAGTAACCAAATTATAAGGAAATATGTTGGTTTTAAGAGATAAAAAGTATAAACGTTTCCCAATTTAATGTGAAATATAAACAATCCAAATAAAATTTAAGATTGTTAAATAAACACTTATGGATTTGGTAACTTTTCAATAAAGATCCATCAAAATATAGAAAATTATGTTGTTCTATAAATCACAGTAATTATAATAAAGAGTATTTTATAAAAAAAACATGTGTAAATAAGAAAACCATATAAAGGAGATCATGGTTCACAACATGAAATATGCCCCAGCAAATGGAAATTGAGACAAAGAAACCCTTCCATCTTTAATAACATTTGAATCAAACCACCTTAAACTGTTAAATAAGAAATCAAACATTAAATTTAATTAATAATGAGATATCCATTATATAAAATTTTAAAAAAGGAATTATATACAACATATAAAATAACCAAGATTCATAATACAAAGCATGTTTGAAGGAAGAAAATTTTGAGATGAGGAGCCCTTATAAATTTGGTAACAATTGAATCAAAAGAACATAAAGGATGGATTAAAGAAAATAATTATAAATCCCATGAACAAAAAATTAATAATAATAATAATAATATAATTCAATGGGGACATAATTACACCATATTAAATAAGATTATGTTCATAATATGAAAATGTGCCTTAATGAATTGGAATTGAGATGAAAACACTTTCCTTTCATCCAAAATTTCATGAAAGATGTTTAAAATCATGTATAATGAACAGAAACATATCAATAACATATTATATAACCTTATTCATATTTAACTTATTTTAAATTGTTTAATTAAAATAATTCCCTACATATATATTAGATGGTTAATGTTGATTTTCATCATGAGATATTAGAAATTTTGATTGTTTAGTACATGTTTTGTAGTAGCGAGGTCGGAACCCATTATTAAATATAAATTTAATTTTTAAAAGATTATTAAAGTTTATTAAAAAAAATTATAATTATTTATGAACCCCCATGTTCATTTGATGAAAATTATTTGTATGATTCTTGAGAATAGAATCCATGATGATCTTATTTTGTGTTATTTACCAATATCGATGAATTATTTTTAATGATCATTAATAATTTTTTTTATTCTTTAAGAATTATAATCTATAAATATATTACTCATTAATATGATATAAAGTCATCAAATAAATTTTTATATCCTTTGAAGGAAGTCAATAATGAAAAATGAAATATTTCATTCATGAAGTTGATATTTCAAAAATATCATGGGTGATCTTTTTAATTTTTGAATAGTTGAGAGGAAGATATAATATTAATATTCCATAGAAATGATAACATTTAAATATAATAATGATACTCATATAATTATATTATTATATTTTTAATATATTTGGGGGATATAGAAGAAGAAAGAAAAGAAAAGAGAGGAAAAAATCAGTGATTAAGATTTTTCACCTTACTCCTCGGGACAACTCCTTGAGTCTTATTAGATTAGTATTTTTGGTGAAACCAAAACCTCAAGAATGTGGATATTATTATTTAGTATGTATTAATATATATTTTGTTCACAATAATTTTATTTTTATTTTAGGATAAGTGGAGTTGTGAAGGGATCCATTAATAAGTGAGAAGGGTGGCATTTTTATAAATACACATTACTTTATAGTAATGGCATGTCACTTTCAAAGGAAAGTCTAACCAATGGTGGAAATAATTTATAAGTTTTAATTTTTTAATAAATCTATCGTAAACACAAATAATTGATAGTTTTTTGAAAAAATTTGGGCCCTTCCCCCTTAATTCCACTTTTTACCATAATTTACTTTTACTCCAACAACTCATTTTCTTCATTCATAAATTATTTCTTTGATCGAAAAATACATGGAAATTGTTAATTTATTTGAATATGATGATTTAAAAAATTACAATAAATTTTAAATGATTAAAATTATATATTTTGTCAAATATAGTTTTAATAATTCTGTCCTTAAGCAATAAAAACAGTATTAAAAAAACTTTTTATGTATAAAAATGAATTTACACCAAAATAATTTGTGTTATTTATTCCCATGAAATTTACTGGTATATGTATAAGAAAGTAATATTTAATTTACATTAAAATAAATGAATAATTAAATAGATCATTTAGCATTTGTAATTAAAGGAAGAGGGCCAAAATAGTTTTTTATTAGAATAAAATATAACTTGAGTTCCCAAAAGACATGTATGGGTTTAAATTTTAAAAATTATATAATTGAATGATTTATTTTACTCTTTAAGTATATATTTTTTGTATACAAAGTATTTATAATTTTATAATTCATAATTATATCATAATAATTTTACAAAATTTATAGTATTTGTAAATATGCTATTTTTATTATTCACCTAAAAATCAACCATTTCGGATTAATCCCAAAAAATAACCCTAATATAATTTTAACGTGATGAATTAATAAAGAAGTTTATTATCTCAAACTCATATTATAAGTTTTATAAAAATGTATTTTTCAGTAAAATATATATAATATAAAAAACAATGTTTTAAAAAAAAACCAAATTTTTTATAACCATGAAGAATTAAATTAGAATCCTTATTGTTTATTAATTATTTATTGTATGTTATTAATTTAATTTACTAATAATTACTAGAATTTTATCCATATATTTTCTTTATACCATTTTCTCAGTGTCATTAAATTTATCAATAACACGTAATTCACCAAGATAGTTTCTATAGAATAAATGGTATTTTCCTATGTAAAATAGAACCCTTTTAATTTTTCAAATCATTTATTTTGTAAACTATGGTTTTTAGACTATATTTTAATGAGTTTCATTTTATATAGTAAAACAATAACTACTCAATTAAGTTTGGTGTTCCGTATATCACAATATATCATACATATGAGTTTTATTTAAAGGAGAATACAAAAAAAATCATGGGGATTTACACCCCCCCACCCCCTAATAAGTTTCACCTTTACGATTTTAATTCTTTCTTACCAAAATTAACGTATCCTGAAATAGTTAAAATCAAAAATATAGATTTTATCATGATAATTTATTTTTATGCTATACATGGAAACTTAGTATTTATTAATTAAATATTTCTAAAACCACATATATACCATTATAAGACTCATACTTTAGAATATGTTTCCAAAATTGTACCTTGATAGTTGAGTGATATTATTTACATAAGAATAAATATATTTATCTATATATTTATTTAGTTTGAGGAATTATTTCACCATCAAGATAGAGAATATGAGAAAATATACTTTATTTCTTTCTATGTAATCATAATTTCATCATTATATTGCGTTTTGATCAGTTTTCCACCTATACTTCATCTCATATTCTAAATGACAAATAACCAAGATGGATTTTTCATGCATGAAGCATAAAAATAAACGTTTAATGGATCATAAGATCCACAAAAGAATAAAAAATTATTCCTCCTATATCTAGCCATTTATTAAAACCAAAAATAGTTATCATAAGTTGAGATAATACTCAATATCAATCAAACATCATGTAAATAAGTCGTACATGAATCTCTATAGAAGTCAAAAAATATTCAAAAATATTCTTTTCTATTTTATATACTCAAATAAATCAAAGTGTTTTGGTCACATTTTATTCCAAAATCAATTTAACATTCATATCAAAAATCATAGAATCTATACTCATAAAAATATATTAATCTACCCCAATGTAATTCGAATCACCTTGACATAAAATTAAACTTTAATCCTCATGTCTATCCATACTTCTCAACTTATAAACCCAAAAATCAGTTAACCCATTTTCCAAATTAACCATACTTACTCAATATAAAATCACATATCAAAAAAATGGGTTATTTGTACCTAAAACATGTATTATTCTTAAAACCCAATAAACATCCCCCAAAATATTATTAATCACATTAAAATCCCATCATAAAATACCAGGAATAGTGTATCTATGGCTTTGAAATTTTGATCAAACATAAACTTATCAACCCATAATGGTATCCAAAACACATAAATTTCTTTAGCAAATAACATCCTAACCTATAAAATTATATAAAACCTTATATGATATCAATTATAGTACCTCACATCCACACTCTTGAATCTTTTGCTAAAACATATTTTTTAATACAAGCTTTCAAACAAACTGATGGGGCCCAATTTTAAACATCCATAGTTACAAAATCAAAAAAAAAATGAGTCATCTGCTAAACTAAGACATTTCAATGTTTACATATTTAGTTAATTTATAAAACCCATTACATAATAAAACCCATGTCTTTCTAATCTAATGGATAATTTTTTCACTATACCCAAATTTTATTATTCCATAATACGACTCCACAACATCTCCCGTAAATTTTTCTGCACAAAATACCCTTAAAAAATATCACTATATTATACTACATCACATAAAGAAATGATAAAATAATAAGGGTGAGCTCCAATTATTAGTAAGGGTATTGTACAATGAAATCTATCATAGAGAAATAAAACATAAATAATATAGAATATTAAAGAATAAATAAATGTTACATATAACCCATAACATCAGAAATAAATATGTCTATGTATAACATAACAACATAAATTAACCCATGGGAATCAATAAGTGACTTTATATTGATGAAGTGAACAATTCATAACATTTTACCATCATGACCGTGACCAATAAAATTATCAATAATCTGATCCAAATAACCAGGACCTCTACCACGATATCATCAATAATCTAATCAATAATGTCATGAAAAAACAAGGAAATTATTATTTTATAGATAAGAATAAACCAAATAATACTCATTTTATTTTCTCTCATGAGCCATGCCTGATGAATCAATGGTCTATATTATATCGATACCCAACTTCCATTTGGACATGTCAAATGCATTCATCATATGAAAATGAATGAATAAAATTTACAATACATATTCAATGATCATATATATTGAGATAACATAGTTTCAATGTTCCCAATATATAATTTATTTATTTTTAGATATCAATAATCTTCAGTATAGAATTAAAATAAATATATAAATTATTAACATTCTTCTAATCAATAAATGAACTATCTTTCTTAAGGAACACCCTCCAATTTCCTTTATATATTATAGGGTATTTCACTCCAAATAGATAAATGAGTATACATATGTTTAAATACTACAATTATGTATACTAAATTCATGATAACAAAGAATATGGATACAAAGAAGAAAAATATATTCAAATGGGATAAAGAGAGTGATGAAGAACATAATCATAAAGAAGTGAGTAAAATGAGAATAATATGTGTACACTAATTAAGGTAAAAAAAATTATTAGGTTCTGAAAGGGAACCATAAATTCATTATAAATTTTGTTTATATAGTGAATTATTGTCTTTTATAAAATAAATAGGAAAATAAAAGTAAAACATTAAAATGAAATTCCATAAATCTTCTATAACTTTTTTGAAAAAACAACATTATAAATCCAATCCCAAACTATTTTAATGATATGTCAAGATTTATTTTGAAACATAATTTTGAAAATAATTTCAAATAATGAAATCCTAAAAATAATTATACATAAGAAAATATCATGTGTATGATAGAAATATATATAAGTGAAATGAAATCCCTTTACAAAAATTTTAATAATATAATATCATTTAATTTTATATAATTTAATGACCTATTTTTTGATCAGAAAAAATTTAACATAATCCAACAAATATCTCTAGGGCTGGGTACTAATTTGGTGTGGGAAGATGGGGCTCGGGGAGCCTCAGTGCGGTGATATTAAAAATATTAAATAAATTTTTTTCTCACAAAGGTAGTTTCACATGAAATATAAATAACTCCTGTTCAGAGTCTCAGATAAAATTTCTTATACTATGGTTGAGTCTGGAATGTCATGTTTACCTGAGACCTGATAGAAAATTGTCCAAGCCATATGGTTTGGTTAGAGATGAGTTGGTGGGTTATTGTGTGGTGAAATAATTAATTAAATGGAAATTTATTTAATTAATTTAACATAAACCTAATAACTCGCCCCCTACCTCATGTTAGAGTGACGCAAGGGGAGATCATATTTCCCCTTCTCAGTCTCTCCTCCCCCCCTTGGTGATGAAGAAAACCAATGCCAAACCAAATCCATGAGGTGTCACCAATCTTTGTTTCTAAAGAATATCATCATCATGTCGAGAACCTGGGTGATTCAGGGATAGTTATTTAACCAAATATTCGGCGTCTCTTCGTTGAGGTAGGTGGATTAGAGCTTTGGTCTCGCTCCACTTTTATGCATTTTTTCATGGTTCTAGAGCCACCATATGTTTGTTCTTCATCACTACTAGGTAGATCTAGGGATTGTTTGGGAATATTTGGATGAATCAAGTGATTTTTCGGTAATTCCCAACTAGAATTATCATCAACATGGTGTGTTGTTCTGTGAACACGCCATCTAGTTCTTCCTATTCGGGGAAGTCATTCCATTAGGACTACACACTATATATAGTGGTTAAACGTTGTGAAGAACATGAAACTGTGTGACCACGGGACGTGTCTTGGGTTATCCATGCTAAAACCCATGAACATGCACAAACACACGACCAAAGAACATGAAAATGGGGTCTGGTACACAGACACATGCAAACCTACACAGGCAGGTGGTAGTTTTTTCTAAACATGTTGTGAAGTATGGGATTCATGACGTGTTGTGGACCTGATCAGTTGGTTCATGTAAAAGGGGAACATGACCCGGGGTCAGCTGATGATGGACATGGCGTGTACTGTATTTACACATTGTGTACCCTTACACAGGTTGGAACCCATGTAGACCAGATACAGGGTCATGTGCTCGGTCGGGCTCACACATCGTGTCTTCCCCAGTGGACACCTTATACTTCTAGTTGATCCTCCATAGATCATCCACCTTCGAATATTCTTCTCTAGGACTCGGATTTAGGCTTTCGAGTAGTCAATCCTAAGTGGTTTTCCACGTAGAATTTTTTGGTGGCCTCCTTTATGGATTTTGGGATACATGGTGGCATGGACTATACAAGATGCTTGTAGAGAGGTATCGAGCCAATGTTGGTGATCGATGTGGTTTGTGAAGAGAGATGATATGACTATTACTCCCCTAATATATTGGGGCATGATTTTTTCTTACATATCATCATAGGTAGATACAGGACTCCACATGATTTGGGTGAGGGTTTGTTACCTTTGTGTTGTGTCCTCCAAGGGTTTTACTCCCCAGAAAGACTTGGGTTCAGGTTTCCCTGAGATGTTGATAAGGATAGACAGTGCTCCACCACCATGTTAGGATGTGGGGCCTCCATACTCGTTGAAATATATATTAGGTAATCTTTTTTAATACCAGGCAGTGGCTGCTCTATCCTAGGAGTCAGTACACCCATTTTTTTTCTAGGGTGCAGGTCCTCTATATTTGTTGTTCCGGCATAGTTGGTACTCCCCGATCGTGCCAGGGAGTGGTTCCTCTAGCTTGGGGTCGGTACTCCCCAAAATACTAGTATGGGGTCTCCCATAGTGAATGAATTGGCTGAGTTAGTACTCCCCTATCATACCAGGGTGTGGGTCCTCTAGTCACTTAGTGGTACTCCCATATGGGGTTAGGGTGCAGGTCTTTGATTTACAAAGTACTACTCCCATGTCATACCAATGTGTGGGTCCTTCATTGGAGTAGGAGCTCCCTCAATTATAAGACACAATTATGATGAGTTTTCTACTCCACCTAATGAGAAGGATACCTATATTGAATTTAATGCTCCCTCGATTGAGTGAGGTTTGTGCCACTCCGTAGAGGAGCGATACAAGTTTCACATGTTAGATAGGAGCAGTAATCCCTCGACTGTGGGTAAGTGACGAGGCATGGGTCTCATTTTTCTATCTAGTTAGATAGGATTCATGTGGTGCATATTCTATAGTAGTTCTCCCTCCACTATGTGTAGTGGTGAGGGTTGGGCCTCTACACTTGGGTTTCGTTTTCTTGCATTGGGAACAACGTGAGGATGATAGGACCTCTAGTGTTGGGCACCATAGCAGGACATCGTACGATGTTTCTAATGGAGAGTGTTCTCTTGGATGTCCCATTAGAAATTGTAGGGTTTTTTTGGATGGAGTGTATCTCTAGGACAGGTGTTATCTAGAATGGATGAGCTCATAGAGAGTGTTATCCCAATTTTATGTGTCACCATTAGAGCCTCTATTATGAATCATGTTTCTTGCTATGAGGACAGAACCTCATGAGACATTGGATCTATGAAAAGTATATCTGTGGGTTTTCTTAGAGTCCTTGTGGTGTTGTCACATATCGGATTTGAAAACCCTTATAGACCAAGCTAAATTTTCATGTACAGCTGAGGATGGTTCAATATGGAGTTTCTATCTTGATTGGGTTTCCCTTTACCTAGGTCGAGAATACTATTTCCTTTCAATTTCTTCCTTTATTCCTTTGGGTTTTTTGGGAAACCTTCTTATTATTTTCACACTCACCCCTGCACGATATTCTCCCCCCCCCATGTTTTGTGTCTTGTGCAGACCACAGGCCTCTCGACGGAGTCCACAGATGACCCGAGACAACCAGGTCTTAGGGATATAGATAGACTAAGGTTTTTATCGAATCAGGTCTAAGTATATTTTTGGTAGTTTTAGTTGACAGTGATTCCATCCTTCTGAGAAGGTCATATGCTTTTATAGTTTTCTTTGGTGGGAATTTTTGTTCCCTTCTTTTTATTTCAGTACATTTGTTGTACTTTGGTTGTGGGATATAGTTGTATGCATGCATTGGTTTCATTTGGTTTTTAAATTTCATTATTTTGTGAGTTTGGATACATGTGGGTGAATACATGTACATAAATAATTCCTCCTATGTTAGTTATATGCCTGCACAATACTAGTCACAAACCCCTGGTCTATTGGATATAGGATTTGCGGGTTGCGGTCTGCGCTCCATTAGATTGGGTCGTGAGAGTGTGGAATCATAGTTGGTCGATTCCCCATTGAGACCATAGTGTTTTTATCTTGGTTTGTGTTGCATAAAAAAGAATTATGATGATTTGATTTCAGATCTAAGGAGATAGGTTCAATTTTTTTGTGTGGATACTGATAGATCCACTCACCAAGACTTTGATAACTATATTTTAGACTCGGTACATTAGGCTACTAGTCGATGGGATGGTACATGCATCATATAGTATTGGGTTCTGGTTTTTTCTGTCCTTCTTGAGTCAACTCCCCATATATACACTTTGACTATGGTATGTCTTGATTCTATTTTAGGATTCCTCTGAAAATATATCTATAAAGGGTTCAATGGTGTGATCAGGATGATGATACTCCTTGTGATGATGCTTTAGTATAGGGCATTGATTCAGAGGCATTACCTTTGGGTGGTCTGCTAGTGCTTCCGCCGCCCCTAGAGCATCAGGATTTGTTAGTATTTCAGGCTCAAGATGCACATAGTCTAAGTATGCTACACAAGTTTTATAGGTAGTGACCTATGATGTGCCGGGGAGTTCTAAACCTTTAGGAAGCATATCGATGGCTCGAGGCAATCACATTAGTCTTCTTCTTAGTTATGACACCTCTCGATCAGATGGTCGTCATAGTGGTGAGCCTTCTTATAGGGTTCAGATGGAAGATGGTGGATTTTAGTGATGTAGTATCATGATAAGGTGATGATCACTTGGGAAGAGTTAAAACAACCTTTTAGGGTAGAGTTTTACTCAAACACTTTGAAATCATTGTGTATCTAGGAGCTCCTACAACTTTGATAGGGAAACATGATAGTGGGAGATTTATTTGTGATGTTTATAAAATTATCCCTATGCTCTTCAGATATGGTTCTAGATCTATTCTTCAAAGCATAGACCATAGAACAAGTCCTGAAGAGGAATATTAAGGTTTTTGTGGTAACTTTGTGAATTTCTACATATGATAAATTACTGGAGAGAGCACTAGTGGTGGATAGTTTCTTGGATAGGGGACAGGTGGATGTGATCCACCATAGAGGTCATGAGGCTGAGGCATCTGTTGTATCTAGAATGCGACAGATGACAGGGTCACATTATAGGAGGCATACCCATTCCCTGATATAGAAACATGGATCTGTGGAACAAGAGCAGCACTGAGGATTAGATCATACACCGGAGAGGAAATGATATGCTTGAGACGTCTGAGGGAATCCTATAAGAGATTGTCTGACCCACCGTGCTATTTAGAGGGAGTCGGCTAACGATCCTCCTTAGAAGAGACATCACTTAGAGAAAGGAGTTATATAAGGTGGCGAATGAGGAAGAGGAGCAAGAATAGCAGCTATACATGGGCAAGGATAGAAGCATGTGGTTGGAGCTTATGACCCTAAGGCTCTAGGAGAGATTTGAGGTATGATATATGTCTTTTCTTTTAAGATGTCATATTGAAAGACAAGGGATCTAGATATTCACTTTATTCCACAAGTATTTGTATTGGACATAGAGATTCTGGTTAAACTATGGATTTGACACTCACACTTAGATATTATAATTATAGGATACCTGATAATCACACAATACTACTAATTGTGTGACTAGACTCTTAGAGGAAATAGTTTCGGCTCTGATATAGTGTTCGTAGCGTTAAGGCATTACGATGTTATTCTTGGTATTAATTTCAATAGTTCATGCCCATATTTACTCTTTTAGGAAAATGGTGTGGTGAGTCCATAGTAATGGATCGAGGATGGAATTTTTCAATGAAAAAGAAACTCTAGAAACATGAGATGGACTCATGCATAGGAGGGTGTGGCTATGTACTCACGAATTGTCTATCCTGAACCTTGGTGCAGCAGATGTTGTGAGCTCCAATTCCCACCATTAGTGGTATAATTATGAGGAAATATTTCGTAAAGATGTCGTAGTATTACCACCTCACTAGGAGATTGACTTCTACTTCATTTTACACACCAAGAAAGCATCCATATCTACATAGAATATCAGATGGCTCCTACAGAGCTTATTGAGATGAGGGTATAGTTGGAGGACTTTTAGAGTAACGGATTAGTAAGACCTAGTTTTTCTCCCTGGGTACCCCTAATTTTGTTTTCCAAAAATATATATGGGAGCTTCAGGTGGTGGATGAATTCCTTAGACTTGTGTGTTTAGGGTGAATTTATGTGACTAAGTGTCGAAGCTGGTCCTAGGCTTTCCAGTGTAGTATCTCTTATCGACTCCTTTTTTCTTGGATATCCTGGAAGAGGGTGAGTCATTCTTAGAATCATTAATTAATTTTAAAGTTAAAACCTACGATGTTTCCGTAGTGTGGATTTGTTTCCTACAATCTATAATCATATGGGATTCCACTAGTGGGTGTGGTAGTGTCTCTATTTTTGTGAGTTGTGTTACAGTTGGAGGTTGTAAATGGAGTGCCTAGTAAGACAAAGCATTCGATTTTGGGAATCCTTGTTTCATTTATGAATACCCTTACATGTTCAGCATCATCTTTTTATGTGAAACTCTTGAAGAGGCTATTGTATATATCATCTAGGAATGGATGTGAATAGTGGTGTTCTGTAATATCTATATAATTTTAGCAAGGTGGTGTGCCTCTAGAACACATGATTGCATATGGACCATGGTGTTTGGTGTTTTCCCACTTGTCGCAGTTGTGGAAATATGTATCCATTATTTCATGATGTTCTCCTAGTAGAATATGGACATGATAGTGGTTTAATCTTGATGATTCCTCTATGTACATGCTTGTAAGAAGCACTGGAACCATTGGTGGGCTCTCTGGCATGGGTTCACAGTGGGGAGATCTGTTTCTTCCCTTATGCTTAGGATTTTTCTTTTTGGGGATGCAAATCCACATGGTGGAAATATTTTAATGACCTGGGTTTTTAGATGAATGAATTTATAGTATTCTAATGAATATCTCTGGGTCGATTTCTAAGTCAGTGTGGGAACCCAGGGCCTGGGGAGCCTCGGTGCGGTGATATTAAAAATATTAAATACATTTTTCCGCACGCACATGGTTTCATGTGAAACATAAATAAATCATGTTTGAAGTCTCAGATCAGATTTCTGAGACTGTAGTTGAGACTAAAACGTTTTTTTAACCCTAGGCACGACAAAAAATTGTCCGCAGGAGATGTTTTGGTTGGAGGTGAGTTAGAAAGTTATTGTGTGTTGAAATAATTAATAAAATAGAAATTAAATTAATTAATTTAACCTAAATCTAATAACTCGCCACCTCCCTCACATTGGGGTAACATAAGGGGAGTCTACATCTCTTCATCTCGTTCTACCTTCTCCCCCTCGGTGATAAAGGAATACAATGCCAAACTGAAGTCTTGTGGTTCTGCTGATCTATATTTCTAAAGAATATCATCATTAAATCAATAACCAGAGTGATATGGGAACTGTTCTTAAACCATATATTTTGTGTTTCTCTATCGAGGTAGGTGGATTAGAGATTTGGTCTCAATACCCTTGTTTATGCATTTGATTTAGGTTCCAGAGCCCTTATATGTTTGTTCTTAATCCCTATTAGGTAGATCTATGGATTTCTGGGGATAACCAGTATGAATCGGGTGATTTTTAGGTAATTACCGACTGTAATTACCATTTACATGATATGTTGTCATATGAACACGTCATGTAGTTCTTCCTATTTGAGGAAGATGATCCTTTAGGACTACACGCCGTGTATAGGGGTTACATGTCGTGTTGTGTATGAGATCATGTGACCATGGGACATGGATTGGGTTATCCGTGTCTAAGCACATGGTCATGCACTAACACATGGACAAATAAAATTGACATGGGGTCTGGTACCTAGAATCTAGAAAACCTACATTGGTAGGTGGCCGTTTGTTCTGAACACGTTTTGTAGTATGGGATACACAGTGTGTAATGGATAGGGTTGGTCTGTCCATGTAGAAGGGGAACATGTCTAGGGGCCTGGTGATGAGTGAAATAGTCTGTACTATATTTATAGGTTGTGTACATCAACATGGGTTGGAACCCATGTAGACCAAATACACTAGTAGTTGCTTGGGTGGGATCACATGTCGTGTGTGTCCTAGTGCACACTATATACTTGTAGTTGATTCTCCAAGGATCTTCTTCCTTCTGTATCATCTTTTCTAGGACTCAAATTCAAGATTCTGAGTAGTGTGTCCTGATTAGTTTTCCACATAGAACATGATGGGGGCCTCTTTTATGTCTTTTAAGATATGAGGTGGTATAGACTAAGCAAGACGCTTATGGATAGGTACCAATCTTATGTTTGTTATTAGTGTGGTTTGTGAAGAAGAAGGTTGGGACAATCAATCCCCTGATAAACTAGAGAAATACTTTTCCTTACCGATCTTATTAGGTGTGGATGGGACTCCCCGAAACATGGGCATGGTTTCATTAAATTTTGGTAGTTTCCTCTGAGGGTGATGCTCCCTGACGGACTAGGGTGATGGTTTCCCCAAGACAATCATAAGGATGGAAAGTACTCCCCAAATGTGTTAGGGCACATTCCCTCTATACTCATTGAAAGGTAGATTAGGTACTCACCTACCATATCAGGGATTTGTTCCTCTGTCCTTCGATTCGGTACTCCCCTTTCATTCTCGGGCACGAATCCTCCATACATGTTGTTCTGGCAGAGTTGGTACTCCCCTGTCATACAAGGGATTGGGTCCTCTAGTGTTGGTTAATTACTCCCCCAATGTACTAGGATGAGGGTCCCCCATAGTTAATGAACTGGCAGAGTCAGTACTCCCCTTTTGTACAAGGGTGTGGGTCCTCTAGCCCCTGAGTTGTACTCCCCTGCCAGGTTAGGGTGCATGTCTTTTATTTACAATGTAGTACCCCTATCATACCAGGGTGTGGTCCTTCATTGGTGTTAGATATCCCTTGGCTGTAGGATATAGTTATGGGGATAGACCCCCTATACCTGATGATAGAAATACCTAGATAGGATTTAAATCTCCCTCAACAAACTGAGGTGTGGGCCACTCTTAATAGGAGTGACAGAGGTTTTGTGAGTCAATTAAGAGCAGTGCACCCTTGACTATGGGGTAGTATCAAGGTGTTTTTCCCTTAGTTCTCTCTTGTTAGTGACAATGCAAGTGGTGCGTACTCTAGAGTAGTTCTCCAATAATTATGTTCAGTGGTGAGGAAGGGGCCTCTTCACTTGGGTTTCTTTAGATTGCGCTTGTCGCAAGGTGATGACGACATGACCTCTGGTGTTGGGAACTAGAGATTGACCTATTATGATGTTTCTAATGGATAATTTTCCCTTTATACATACCATTATGAATGGTTGGTTTGTTCCATATGGATTTTATCTCTTATAAGGGTGTTATCTTGGATGGATGAGCTCATGGAGTGTGTTCTCCCGGTTTTATCTTCCACCTTTAGAGCCTCTAATATGAGTCATGTTGTTGTATATGAGTTCAGAACATCATGAGACTTTAGGTATTCAATGAGTATATATGAATATTTTCTAGGAGTCCTTGTGGTGTTGTCACATGTCGGAGTTGACACCCCTTGTAGACCAAGATGAATTAGTGTGTAAAGTTGAGGGTGGTTCAATATAGATTTCCTCTCTCAATTGGGTTTACCTCTAGATAGGTTGAGTGGAATATTGCCTTTCAGTTGATCCCTTCTTTATTTTGGGGTTTGTGGGGCACCTACTGTGTATTTTTTTACTCACCCCAGCATGGGATTTTCCCACACATGTTTTTTGTCTTATGTAGACCACAACCCTTTTCATGGAGTCCATAGAGGACTTGAGACAAATGAACATTAGTGAGCTAGATAGACTGAGGTGTTTACTAAATTTTTATCTAGGATCTTTCGAATAGTTAGAGTTGATAGTGATTCCCTCTATTTGAGCAGGTCAGAAGATTTTAAAGTTTTCTTTGGGGGCATTATTTTTCACTTCTTTCACTTTCAGTACTTTTTTTATACTCTGGTTGTGGAATATTGTTGTATGCATGCATTGGTTTCATTTAGTTTTCACATTTCAACATTTTGTGAGCTTGGAGATGTGTGTGTGCATACAGGTACATAGGAAATTCTTCCCATGATAGTGATATTCCTACTCATCACTGGTCACCAACCCCTGGCCTATTGGATGCGGGCTTGGAGAGTTGCAGCTCGGGCCTCGTTGGGTCGGGTTGTGACATATAAAAACAAAAAAAAATATTCAAATAAATGTAATATATATTACTTTGGAAAAAAAATAAAAAACATATAAATGAATCTAAATAGTAAATAATGTTAATTATAGTAGCGAAATCTTTTCATGTGGAAATCATTAATAATATTTTCTTTTCAAACTTTTGTAAATAAATTCAAAATTGACTTGTATGTAAAAAGTTAAAAATATTCATTTTTAAATTATTGAATATAATGTTAAAATTTAGATAAATTTATCATATAAAATAATTTATTTGTAGAAAATAACATTTTTGGTGGAAAATAAAGAATATGGATATTCCTTTCCCAAATTCATCATGAAACATAAAAAATTTGGATAATATGATAGATTGAAAAAAACCTTTAGGGTTTTGATAAAATTCTAATCAAAAGTCATTAAAAGTAAGAAAATTATATGTTTTTATAAATCCCATGAATTATATAAATTAATATGTAAACATATATTTATGGGGAAATAAGTATACAATATAAAATAAATCATGTCGAAAAATATGATATCTATAACAAGAAATTGAATTTCGATAATGAAACCCTTAAAACTATTGTAACATTTGGGTAAATACCCCTTCAAATGTAAAAAATAAATAGAATATAAAATGAAATGAATAAATATATATATAAATGATAAAAAAATCAATGAGGAAGTATAAACACCATATAAGTAAAATAAGTGCATGATACAAACTTGTCTGCAAGAGTGGAATTTTGAGATGAGGAATCCTTGTAAATTTGGTAGCAATTGAATCAAAATAATATAAAAGATGGATTCATGATAATAATCTTAAATTAAATTAAATTAAATTAAATTAATATAATATAATTCAATGGTATGTAAGTAAACCATCTATAATAATAGTTGTTTCTTTATAAGAAAATATTCATCAATGAAGGGGAATTGAGGTGGAAGCCCCTTGTTTTTACTCCAAAAATTCACAATATCTATTTAACCTCCAACATAATAAACATAAATATATTAGTAATTTAATTAATAACCATATTAATATATATTTAATTTTATATTTCTCAATTATAATCTTTAACTACAAATATATTTTTTACTTAATGCTTATTTTCATCATCAGATCATAGATATTTTGATTATTTCATACATTTTTAATAATGGAGATGTTAGACCCAATTATTGGAAATAATTTTAATCATTAAAATATTATAAAAGGTGTTTACATTTTTTTTCAATTATTTTTGTGTCCCCATGTTAATTTCTTGGAAATTATGGGTATGGTTAGCGTGAATGGAATCCATGAGAATCTTTCTTCGAGTAATTTACCGACATTAAGGGATTACATTATAATAAATTTTAATTATTTTGTTATCCTTAAAAAGTAATATTAAAGAAATATATTAGATATTAATATCATATATATTCATTAAATACAATTTTGAAAACATTCCATATAAGGAGGTGAAAAAACAAAACATTTCATTCATGGAGGTGGTAGTCCTCAAATTGAACGAGCGAAGTTTTAATTTTTAGAATAGATGGAAGGAAGGTTGAAAATTTTCATTACATAAACATAATAAAATTTTATTATTATAATGATACTGGAATAATTATTTTAATATCGGTATAATAGATTTGGAGAAGGTATGAGATGAATAAAAATTATATAAAGTAAAAAAGAATTGATTAAGAGTCTCACCATACTCCCTAGGACAACTCCTTGAGTTTTACTATATTGGTTTTTTTTGTTTGACCATATCTTCTAGAATATGAATAGAATGTTTGGGGTGTATTTGGTTATATTTTTTGCCAAACTAATAGGCTTTATATGTGAGGAGAAGAGGGTGGTGTAGGAATCCTTCTATATGTGACGGGGTGGAAATTTTGTAAATACTCATTATATTATATTAAATTCGTCTCTATTTCAAAGGAAAGTAAGTATAATAATAGAAAATAATGAATATAGTTTTTTTTAAATACCCCTCTCATACACAATAATAAGGGATAATGTTTGAGATATTTTGGGTCTTTTCACCGTAATTTATCCTTTTACATAATTTATTTATACCGTTGTAACTCATTTTTCAATCTTAAAACTTATGATGATTTAAAATATGAAAAACATATTTAAATATTCAACTTATAGAGGTGGAAAATTTCAATTTTAACTAAAGTGATCTTAACACTATAAAAAGAGTTTTTAGAAAAAATGGGTTTTAATCCTAAAACTAAATGTGTACCGAATTCTTATGTAGTATTGATTCTCATGATATTTGTTATTATATTTGTAAAATAATGACATTTGTATGACTTTCAAAGTATGAAATAATTGAATTGATCATTTTGGATACTTAATTTGAAACGAACTGGGTTTTTTAAAATGATATTTTTTTCTTAATAAATTGTGTGTTATATTATATTAAACACAATGAAAACATATCTCTTTAGTAATGACCAACACGTTATTCAGCTCAACAACTAATTAAAATGATAAAAATTATATCTAGAATAAAAAATATATCATATAAAATCTAAAATGGGAAAATATGGATCACTCCAATCCATTAGAATCATCACCCCCATAGCCAGCATTACAGAAATGAAGCAAAATATTATTAAACCAATGAAAATATTAGAAAATGATTACAGTAAATATTAAATGAAATAATAAAGTGGTTTTTATAGTGTATGAAGGAAAATGTGACCATTGATATTTCTTCCATTGATAACTATACCCATTTTTAATAATTTTAAAATTATAATTTGTGTTTATATGTATAATGAAAAATGATAATTAATGCTGAAATGAGAAGTGATGGTCTCAACCAGTAGATTCATTTCATATGATTCCCATTTTTAAGAACATGTATGGGAGGTAGGTTCACTGGAGTTTTCCATTTACCAATCCCAATTATAGCTTCAACAAGTGATGTTAGAACTAAATCACCTACAAGTGAAGTTCAATTTTGTGTAAATTACTACTCATTCGATGTTAGTTTATCCACCCCATAAATTTATCAACATCACACAACTTACCCTTATTTCATATATTGTTTTTATAAGGGGTTAAATTTACATAAATTAGTTACTTGAAGTTTAATTCATTTTTATAAATAAAATTTTTATTCCATCAATTCCATCTCAAGAATAGTTTTTCGTAATGAAATATATGTTTAATTGAGACAAATTTGATAAATTGATTTTTCAGAAACAAATTATACTTTTAAGAAATGATATAAGCTTTTATAATAAACTAATGGATTTTAAGTAATATGAAATATAATTAAATAGTATTTAAAAAACACTCTTATTTAAATATAATGGATAAAATAATTTTATTATGTCTCAAAAACAATTTACTGTCATAAATTTGATTGTGCATACAACCTTCTATTTATTTAATGAATAAAAAATTTATATTTAAAAGCTAAAATTATAATATTTAGGGATATATTTTGATATAATAATAAAAAATTTAAATGAACAATTAGAAATTATGTTAGGTTTAATTTATGAGAATTTTCAAAATTACTTTACTTTTCCTTGAGTAGTAAAAATACAGTTTAGGGTTTTCAAAATGTTTAATGACTTAAAAATTATATACTAATGATTTAATAATAAATTAACTACAATTAAAAACCTAAAATATTTTATTTTATTAATATTAATTATTTTAATATATTTTAATAAATTTTCATGCCTATAAGTGAATTTATGATGTCAAAAATGGAAACTTTGACTTCAGAAACATTTCTTTGTGAAAAATTTACTTTTTCATGCCATAATAAGTAATAAAAATAGTTCTTGTGGATGATAATAAAATCAAGTGTGTCCCAAATTACTAAAATCATTGAAAAAATGATGGTTAATCTGATGGTTTTTCATTTTCCACAACCTAGATTTCGAAGGCCTATATTTGGAATTTATCAAACAAATACTCCAGTTTTATTATAAATACCCATTCATTAATACATTTAAATTCACTACCAATAAATCCTGCACGAATTTTTAGTGTTTTATGCTCCCAATTATTATCCCCAAATTATCCTTAGTCCCCTAAGGTTCTATTCCCCACGATTTAGGAGTAACTCTCCAATGTAAATAAATTATCCTTCTTTTCTCTTCAATTCCAGAGAAACATTTTGTATATGTCTTATAATTGTTATGATTACCCTTTTTATTAACATTTTTATAATACCCTTACTTCTAAATTATGTTTTATCATTTTTATACCCCCCCCCCCATTTTACAGTTTTCTATAACAATGTTTCATTCCCGCCATACTACTAAATTTACTTCTCAAAATTTTTCTCTTCTCCTTAAGAAATTATCTTTTATTTTCCTTGAGTGGATACACAAACCATTTTATTTTCTATTGGTATTTACCTATATGTAAGAATTATTTAATTTATTCTAATATATACAAATATGGAACCCATATTCACTTATATTGTCAATAAATGATGTAATCATCTTGTCATTAAAAAATTTTGTACGCCATGATTTTGATAAGAAACTCGTTCTTTATTATCAAGGGGTTATTAATTAAATGATTCACTTTGATATATTTGGATCAAATAAATTAATAAATATTAATGGTGTGACCTTATATCACTTCAATGCATTGGTTAGGGAATTTAATCTCTATATATTATATGTTTTATAATACCTTGGTAAATAACCTTCGTAATTTTCATTTATGACACCTTGGTGACAAACCTTGGTGATATGCTTATGGGTGACTCATTATAATGTTTTAGACACATTTCCATTTTATGATTCATGTTTATTCTATTATTATATACCTTTTCTTCTCATTCTTATTCCATTATTATATTCCTCATGTTCTTATTGATATTATTAATGATCACATGTAAATTAATTCCCTTACTGGGCATCATGATCACCCCTTTCCTTTGATTTATGTCCCCAGGTTATGAGATATAGTAATTTTATCTTATGATGAACCCATGAAGAATAATTTCAGGTGGATTAGATTTTTTTTGTTTTTATGTATTATGTTTCTAATTTCCACGAAACTAATATTTAAAATATCCTCTATTTTATTCCATGTAATGAAAATTTTATGTAATAAAAAGGCGGGATGCCATAGTTGATGGAGAATCCTTTCTAGTGGATTATAAGAATGTTTTGTATTTTAATGTATTATTTTCTTGATTTCCATGAAACTAAACTTTAAAATATCATCTCCTATGTTCCATGTAATTAAAATTTTTTGTAATAAAAAGGTGGGATGGCATATAATTAAAGGAAAAGGATGAAAATATTTTTTTTATTATAATAAAATATATCTTAGGTTTCCTAATTCAATAAATTATTTGAAATGTTTTATTTTACTAATTAAATGTATATTTTCTTAGTCCAAAATTTTAATGAATTTTTAATTAATAATAATATCTTAATTATTTTGTAAAAGTAACAGTATTTGTGAAAATAGTTTTTTTACTACTCAACTAAAAATACATCATTTAAGAAAAATACACAAAATTCACCTTAATATAATTTTGATATGTAGAATTAAAAATAAGGCCTATTTCAAAAAACTCAAATTATAAAATTTAGATATTTATCTTTTTAAATAAATCATATATAATATACTATAAAAATAATGTTTTTATATGAAACATTTTTGTTTATCAATGATTAATTAAATTACTTTCACTTATAAATGAATAATTATGTTTTTACTGTCAAACTTTTATTTTAATAATAATTACATTAATTTTATCAATACATTTTATTATTATAAACTCCTTAAACATATTAAATTTATCAAAAAATGTAATTCATGAAAATAATTTCTCTAGAATTAATGGTATTTTCCTATGTAAAATACTAACTTTTTAATTTTTTAAAATCATTTATTTTTTCAATTAGGTTTCATTTAACTATATTGTAATTTATATACTTTTATATAGTAAAAAATAATTATTCTCTTTTGTTTAATGTTGTCTATATCACAAGTTATCGTAGAAACTGGTTTTATTTAAAGGATAATACATAATAGAATCTTGATATTTTACAACGTCAACTAGGAGGGGACTCATTGTAATGATCAACCACCGGGGTGTCACATAGGAAGATAGATTTATATAGAGGGTAGGGTTATTTTTGGTAATTAATATAGGAATGTTCATCGTTAAAGGGGAGGAGCATCAATGGGGAGGATTCGGGGGAGGATTCATAGGGTTCCTGGGGGGTTGGTGGTACTCAGGGAGGATCATGGGTGTGGGGGGATTTCCTGATTTTTTGTTAACGGCATTGAATCTTCTATTTCAATATCTCTATTAGTATCTATAAAAACCTCCAAATTATGGTCACTCATTTCCCCAAGACATGAAATAAAACTTTTCAAGAAGTGAAAACATCATATAATTTACATAGTTAAATTTATTTTTTTATTCATTTGATTTACTAAATGTTTATTTCATAAAATGGAATCTTCATAGATTTAGTAAATATCTTGTGTATATTTTTCAAAAATTATAACAACTCAATACTTATATTATGATTCCTTATATTATTTTAATGATTTTTTATAACACGTGATATTTTTAATCAAAAATATACAAAAAACACAATATCAACCACATTATAATCATTTAATATATTTAATTTTCCCCATCAAACATCTTATCCCTTTGGACCAGAATCATCTCCATTTATAATTTTCAATCGATATTCTAGAAAAAATATGGGATAGGGACACATGTATAAAGTTATTTCCAATATTTTTATTCATGTGATAGGCTATTGGGAGGTATGGTAAATATTTGAATTCATGGATTATTTTCCCCTTTCTGAATTGCCTCCCTAACATTACACCTGATTCCTCTCCATATCAATTTTGTTGATTCTGATGATTCTTCCTCTGCTAGTGTTTTGGGCCTGGTTCTTGATATTCTAGATTGATGAGCTATTTTGATTCCCCCAAATTCATAACATGATGGCAGAATTTCACTTTTAGATGATTCAATATATTCTCGATCTATTACTTCTCAAAAAATTCATTGCACCATTTCCCTCAAAAATAGGTTTTTATTTTTGATTGAGTACTAGTAAAATATTAATTTTCACACTGATTTTTTTCACCCATGAAACCATGTATCATCATTGAAAATATATATTTATGTACCAATAATGTGGGTTATCTATTTAGAGTGAAATTTTTAGTGACAATAAAATAGTAATTAGTACTTTAATTAGTAGAAGAAGTTATAGTGTCTTTGGAAATTATTACCAATATTTACTTCTTGTATATTCATTGATGAATTTAGAAAAAAATTCACTCAAAAATCCATTAATTTTCTCAATTCTTGGAAGTACCATTGGAAATCCATATTTATTAATCATTGAAACCTAGACTGTGATTTTCAGAATCCCCATGAACATGTTTTCAATACATTCCACTAAAAATTTTCAATCTTGAGAGGCTAAATTGATAGGTTTCTTCCCTATTGGAAAATATATGAAATTCCATGAGAACATCAAGTATAGATTCCAGCTCTTTTATTCTTGGATGTTACAGTGTGAAGATATTTGAAGGGATGATTGAAATTTCCATTGAAATTTTTGAAATCCCCACAAATATATTCCACTTAAATTTTATAGGATTGATTTGGGTAATTGAGATGTTTCTTCCCCACTGATACTTCTATTAAATTCCACCGGAACATCTTATGGATCTTTCTATCCTCATATTCTTGAATGTTCCTATAAAGACCCGTAAATTTCAAGGAAAGTTTTTTCTTAATTTCTTTGAGATTTTACGAGTACGCAGTTTCTGACGGCACCTGATTTTGAGGCCTAGTGTGCCCGGAATCAATTTCTGAAGTTTAGCTCAGGTACATTCAGTGAACGAGCGAGCGGTTTTTTCTATCTTTTGAACTGGTTCTCAGAATAGAAATCTGAGGGCACCGATGAAACCACAGTGCTGGTAATTGATTAAGAGTTCCTTTTCTGGAGTTGAGTTTGCTCGGGTGGTGTTGTTAAAAAAATGGGTTAACTAAAGAGTGAAATAAAAATTTTGCGCTACAATTTTTAATTCTATTCTAAGTAGTTATAACCTATGCATGGTGGTTGGGGTGCGACCCACTACATCCTAAATCCACTTGGTATGATATTAGTGAGGTGGGGCTCACACGAGCCCCACCCCTTCAATTCTTCTAAACCCCCCCTCTAAATTTTGGTAACCCCCCTTAATTATGTAACTCACCTGCTCCCCCTCTTTATTGCATGTCAACTCTCATATTAAATTGATTGATTAATGATATTCAATTAATTTAATTTTGAGTTTGAGTTTTTGAAGATTTGAAAATGCCTGGAATGTGTTAATAAAATAAGCCTTATTTTATTTGGGGTTGTTATGTTGTGTGAGGATTTTGGGATAGGATACTCGAATCTTTGAGGATCTTCATCTTATTCATTGGAGAATGCGAGGAATGCCAAGTCTTCGATGAAGAACGTCATCGCCACAAGGAGTGATCGACGAGTCATTCCTATCCTCTCTGCCGCCGGTGTGAGATGTCAACCCTTCTTTGGACGTACACCAATGATGTTTACGGAGCCTCACCCTAAGACGTCGTCTTCCGCGACACAAGTTTCTGCGATTCACTTTGAGGTAGGGGTTTATTTTACATTCGTGATTAATTTGACGCTCATTGTTCAATAATTGGCCACATGTTATCAATTTAACGGGAGGAGTTCGGATCGTACAAACACGACCGATCACCCCCCCCCCTTGTTGATGTTCACCGTCGTGGTTTGGAACGAAGGCGGTACGGTGCAACGACACCGCGTGGGAATGAGGAAATAACAGGGAGAAAGAACGCAGTGTTGTCGCACCACGCCATTGAAACCGAAAGAAGTTGTGGCCGGAGTCGGGCCGTGGTGGAGGGGCGTGGCACCGTCGCGCCTCATCAGTCGGATAAGGCCGCAGACTTTGGTCGTGGCGGTGCAGGGAAGGGCGGCCGGATCCGCTAGTCGCCGGTGCTACAGGAAGGCGGGACCGTAGGGGTCCCGTGGAGGCACCGGCCAGCCAAAAGGGCCGGTTGTTTGGGAATTCCCAGGGTCGTAACCCCCGGAAGTAGACAAGGTGCGCCCCTCCACGTGGGGGGCGACGTTTCAAAGCGAGGGGGCAGAACCCCCCCCCCCCCCCTCCGCACCGCTCGGTCATGGACCGAGAGCCCAGCCGGACCGGGCCGGCCTCGCTGGGCCAGGCCGCCCACACTGGGTCGGGCCACGCCCAAGTGGGCCGGACCTGGGTCGGGTTGACCCGGTTCGGGCCGACCCATGGGGTCTTGGGCCGGGTCGGTCCGGGCCCAAAACCCCCTAAAATCATACAGCTACATTCAAAGGCCTATTACTTGGGCTACAGACCTCTGATTGATGCACCGTCAGTTGTGATGTGATCCTTAGATCCAGGTGGTCATTTCAGTATATTACACTCAATGTTTTGGAGAACTTTGGGTTTGGCTGGGTGGATTTGAACAAGAAACCAATCGGGTCCTCGGAGCAGAAACGCATATAACTTGAGCTTCGGACGTCCGATTGACGTGCCATCAACTTTTTTGGATTCCTCTTAGTGAGGAAGTTCTTTTGGATGACTCCACTCAAGGTTTGGACGAAGTTGGAGTAAGGTTAGGTTGGTTTTGACATAAAAACCAACCAGGCCCCTGAGACGAAAAAACCAATAACTCTCAGACCGGGCGTCCAATTGATGCGTTGTCTGTCGTGTTGATTTACTTTTGACAAGACGGAACTTTGAGATACATCAACTCTGGACTTCATGTCAGTTGATGTATCGGCCCCCTTGGATCATGGGGAGGACCCTCCCGGAATCGAGCATGATGTGTGCGGGAACCCTAGAGCTGGCTACGACTGTGACGATGATGTCGACTGTACTGGGATCCCCTGTGGGTCAGGTAGCGACGACGACCATACTGGAATCCTCTGTGGGTTCGACGGCAATGACTACTATTCTTGTAACCTTTGTGGGTTCGGCAGTACTAATCTTCTTGTATCCTATGTGGGTCCGGTAGTATTTTACTCTGAACTTGTATCCTACGTGGGTCTGGCAGAGTTGCTGGTCTTGTATCCTTTATGGGTCGGACAGCATAGCTGGTCTTGTATCCTATGTGGGTCCGACAGCTTAGATGAATCAGTGGCTACATCTGATCATCTCTATCATCCTGTGAAGAAGTATACATGTGTGATCTGAGTCTTGACTTTCAATCATTATCTTTGATATGATTATTTTGCTCTCCTCTGTGGATTGGATTGTGGTATCCTGTGTGGAGTAGATCGAACTTGGGCTCAGATGTTGGAGTCGAACTGGAATTGATGACTTAGGTATATGTATGGGCATATACCTAAGTAGATTTAGTTGTTAATTCGTGATTGTCACTTTCCATTATGGTTTATCCTTTGTGGATTCTAGGAGACCTACGGGGGTCTTGGGGTCCCTAGTGAGTAGTGTATACTCACCCCTGCACGGGCTATTCCCACACTTCGTTCTTTTGGATGTAGACGACGGACAGTGCTGATCGAGGTTGGAGCTCGTGGAGCTGGACGGTACCTGGAGGTGGATCACTGGATGGGACGTACTCAGAGAAGATGGCTGGAGCTGAGGAGCAGAGGGGACTATCTGTACCCACCCTTGAGGTGGGATTACCAGAGGATGGCTCAGATTTGCTGCTTTACATTTCTGTTGTTGTACTTTCTTTTCAGTTATACTTTACTTCAGTTGGGTTTGTATTCTGGCCCATTTACTTTTCCAGTACATGTATTCGTACACTGTTTTCTTAGTGTTTACTTAAGCTTGCGTACTATGTGGTGTTTGTTTTATTACTTAAAGGCAATGTATTACCTTTTTATTGGGTTTTATGCCTTTGGTACTAGTCAAAATCCCCTGGCCTATGGGAGGCGGGCTTGGGGTAGTCAAAGCATGGGTCCCGATTACGGGTCGTGACAAATTGGTAGCAGAGGAGTTCAGTTCTACCGCAGAACTCAGGACTCTAATCTTTCTTCTTTTTGAAGCAATAATGTTAATGGGTATTAAGTGTGGTTATCAGTCCAGGTAGTTCAGTGTTGGGGCGGCGGCCGACGTATCCATACATCAGGACCCTTACTTTTGATTTCCGACTTAGTGCACGAAAACATTGATTGCAAGTTTGTTTCAAAAATTTTATTTGTGATTACTTTGTATCAGCTCACCAAGTATACTGTATTGATCGTGGCGCACCTGTCTCTTTTTAGGATGGCCCCACGACGGCAGCTATCTTGGGTTCCGAGCTTTGTGCGAGACGATAGCCCACCAAGCGATGAGGCCTCGGTGCAGGGTCCTATTACAGCGGAGGCACCGGCGGTACCTCTACCTGCCGAGCCACCGATACCACCAGCCCCAGCCGCTGAGAGTGAACGTAACCTTAGTACACTGCACAAGTTTTAGTGTCGGAGTCCGCCCGGGTTCTGCGGGGAGACGGACCCTCAGGAAGCTGAGGATTTGCTGGAGGTTGTTGTACGAGTTTTCAGGTTAGTAGGGACAGCAGCCGACCTCATGGTGATCTTTTCAGCGAGTCTCCTGCATGCGGCAGGAGGCAGATCGAGGAGCCTAATTCTCCAGGTGCCCAACGAGGCATCTCCCCTTTGGTCAGACTTCGAGAGCCTCTTTCACCCTGATTTAATCCCAGTCACCCTCCGTGCGGTGCGCATTCAGGAGCTACTATAGCTGCAGATGGGTAGCCTGAAGGTAGCCCAGTACTCTATGAGATATACCGATCTCTCGCGCTATTCAACGGACATGGTATGGGACCCATTCTTCCGGGCATGGACCTTCGAGCAGGGACTAAGGCACGAGATCAGGGCATCGATGATCTCCCTCGACATTCCGACGCAGGAAAGAGTATCGGAGCGAGCCCTTCTCGTAGAGAGATTTCTTTTTGAGCCTACACCAGCAGTGAGACCTACCGTAGGGCGGCATGTATCTGAGTCTTCTGCAGCTGGTAGTCGACGGATGTCACAGGGGTCCAGGCAGACTAGACCATTAGGCGGATGACCTCAGGATACTGGCTCGGAGGTGCGGGGTGCACGCAGTAGAGCCAGCCTTTCGAGGAGAAGACAGTGCTATGCATGCAGCGGGCAGGGCCACATGGCTCGTGACTGCCCAACCTGCCATACAAAGAAGTAGCAGACAGTTGAGGGTCCACCCAGGCAGAGGCAGAGGTTAGACCTTGGCAGTCCACAGGGAGTAGGCCGACGAGGCAGAGGGGCTGGCTAAGCAGCAGGTGATTGGCGACACTTTGAGGCTCTACCACCACCACCAAGAGGTCCACCCCGAACACAAGGAACTGGAGAGCCGAGGTAGGCTCAGCTTCAGGCAGTAGAGGCCTACGACCACGGCACACCAGAGATGATTTGAGGTCTTATCTGTGTCTACTCCACCCTTGTTGTAGTTCTTATAGACACAGGAACGAGTCATTCTTTCATTTCTGCTGCACTTGTTCGGAGCTCGGAGATTCTGACGGACATGTTGCCTCAATCCTTATGGCTAGAGACTCCTACGGGAGAAGGATCGACGATTACGCACTAGTTCGGATAGTGTGAGCTTACTCTAGGAGGCGAGAGCTTTGACTGGTATCTTTTTGTAGTGGCGTCGAGGCCTTACGATGTCATCTTAGGCATAGATTGGTTATCTACGATCCATGCTCTAATCGACTATATTAGGCATAAGGTGTTGTGTGTTCGCACCGATGGGAGCATATTCACCTTCACTGGTGATAAGGGAGCCTTTGTAGCACAGGATGGACTCACGCAGAGGAGAGTACAGTCAATCACTCATCAGTTGTCTAGCATCATCCTAGGAGCAGTTGACGTGCGAAGTCTGAGTTTTCCTGTAGTGGTGGATCAGTATACTGACTTTTTTCCTAACGAAGTTCCAGGACTACCTCCTCGCAGAGAGGTAGACTTCTACATTAACCTGTACTCCGGGACATCTCTGGTATCTACTCAGCATATTGAATGGCTCCTGCTGTGCTTTGAGAGATACGGGTACAGCTGGAGGACTTGCAGGGCAAGGGATTCAATCGACCTAGTGTTTCACCCTGGGTTTCCCTGATATTGTTCGCCAAGAAGGCGGACGGGAGCTTGTGACTCTGTGTCAATTACCGTCATCTGAACTAGGTTACCGTAAGGAACAAGTATCCACTACCAAGGATTAATGACCTCTTCGATTAGCTCAAGGGATCACAGTGGTTCTCGAAGATATACCTTTGGTCGGGCTATCATTAGCTCAGAGTTCGAGACGAGGATGTGTAGAAGACGGCCTTCAGATGTTGGTTTGGCCACTATGAGTTCTTAGTTATGCCTTTCAGTGTAACCAATACTCTAGAAGTGTTCATGAGTCTCATGAATAGGATCTTCCAGCCTTACCTCGATCGATTTTTCATAGTCATCATCAACGACATATTGATATACTCGACTACTGAGGAGGAGCATGCCTACCACTTGCGGGTAGTATTGGATACACTCTGAGAGCACTATGTTTTTGGTAAGCTCTCGAAGCGTCAGTTCTGGATACATGAGGTCCACTTCGTGGGGAACGTCATCTCTGAGGCGGGATTTGTGGTGGATCCTACGAATATCGAGGCAGTTCTAGCTTGGGAGCCACACAGGAGTGTGACAGACGTGTGGAGTTTCCTAGGTTTGGCTGGGTACTACCGGAGATTTGTGTCAAACTTCTCTAGAGTTACGTCACCACTTTCAGTTTTGACAAAGAAGGGGAAACCCTACGCGTGGTCTGATAGATGCACTAGTGGAAATACGGGCTTTAACGTCGTCGTAATAACGTCGGTTTTTTAAAAACCGACGCGAATAGTATATGCGGGGAATTTTTGGCGTCGGTTTTACACAAAACCGACGCCAAAAATAATTATGTTTTTATTTTTCGCGTCGGTTTTTCTCAGAACCGACGCGGAAAATCCTGTTATAATCGGTTTTCCGCGTCGGTTTTTAGAAAAACCGACGCGGAATATCCGGTCGAAGAGGTTTTCCGCGTCGGTTTTTCTAAAAACCGACGCGGAAAATCCTGTTTTAATAGGTTTTCCGCGTCGGTTTTCATGAAAACCGACGCCGAAACTCATCAAAAAAATAAATTTCGCGTCGGTTTTAATGAAAACCGACGCGAAAAGTCTTTTAAAAATATTCACGGTCAGAAACCCTCATTTTGTTCGTCCGTCGAAATCGAGTTCCGCTGTGGCGCTTCGGACTCCCGACGACCTTCGAACTTGATTTGCGATCTTGAACGGCCATTGTTGAAGGTTTTTTGTCGTCTGCACGATTTTGGGTATGTGTTCTTCCTATTTATCTCTTGTTTCATATCCCATTGTTTATTTCTTTATCAATAACCCTATTTTGCGTGATTTGGATTATTGGTTAGATTTTAGTTGTAATTTATCATTATTTTTTGTTTGTATTATCATTGTTGGTGTAGATTTGATATTGTTTGTTTTTGGAAGTAATTATACCGGTCGCAGTTTGGATTTAACATCTCAATTCGGGTTGAATAATTATGTAAGATTTTATATTATGTTGGATTTTAAATAATTATGTAAGATTTTATTTTATTTTATTTCAAACTAGATTAAAAGGGGATTTAATTAAAAGTTAGAAATTTTGTAAGGTGAGTAGTGGCCTAATTAGTATTTGTATACTCATGTTTATCTACATTTCAGTTTTAGGAGCTTATCCAGTTCTTTTTCCCTCTTAGGATGCATTCTGTTTCAGTTTGGGTTAGTGATTAGTGGGGACTTGAGCTCAGTTATTGTTTTACTTATCAAATTATCCCAAGTGTGCCTATTATAGGTTTTTTACGGATTTATTTAAATAGAATATGTGTAAATTTTTTCCATTTAAATGATGTTTTTACTACTTAAAATTATGGTTAAAAGTGTATTGAATTACTTTTGTGAGGACTAGGTGATTTAGGAGATGAAGTGTATTGAGAGAATTTGTGGGTGAGTAGAGGGAGTTGGCTAGGTGAGGGGGTTTAGAAGGTGAAATAAGGGATTAGTTTATATCTATTTATAGTTATTCTTTATATTATTTCTACTGATTCAAATTTTGTGTTGATGTATAACCTATGGATAGGTCATTTCAGATTTCTGATAGAAATATGATGTTAATTACACTATGATTAATGGGTGAAATCATACCTAGTGATTTTTTTAGATGCCTATAAAGCTTATTGTTAGTCTATGAGGATTAGGTACTCCCCTCAAGTATGTCATGGTCTAGTTTAGGTGTTTAATGGATAGATATCTTGGGTTGGTTCATGAAAATGGTATCAAAACCAAGATTTTTCAGAGGGTTTGGGTTTCCAAGTTCCCTTTGTTATTTGGCATTATAATGTTATTATGGATATAGGTTATAAAAAATCTAGTGCTACACATTGGGAAAAGTGTCATAATATCTTTTCCATTTGAATCCTTGAGTGTTTATGTAATTCTAGGATTTATTGTTGGATTTTGATATTGATTTTGATTGGTTTTATGTGTTTGATATAAAAATGATGATTGAATTACCAATGATGTGTAATCTATTTGGGGGTTCACTTAATATTGGGGTGATGGTGGATGAAGATTTGTAGCTATAGGTCTATCCCCCATAGTTAGGCCAACCATATGGAGCCCTTTTGAATAGTTTTAATGACTCTTCAAATCCCACAAGTAGTTTTGTTAATCGAGTTCCACATGTGTGTTTTAATACACATTTTTTTAAATAAGGATAGTTATTGCACTATTTTTCACATTAATTTTTCCATGATTCATTCATGTTACATCAAATGAATAAAAAAATAAATATAGTGTGATCAATAGTAGTCATAGTGAGAAATCATATTATCTTGTATGTCATTCATATAATATTTATATCATGAAACTTTATTTTCAAAAAATTAAACCTTTGATTTAACCATTTTGTCCTTGTATTTCAATATAACACACATGTATATAATATTAAAATTAACTGTTTACTATATTTGTAAATGTGTTTCATATCTGATGTCTTTTATCTGATTATCAATAGTTTTTATGGAATATGTTTTTGTTTACAATTTATCTGATAGATATTTAAATGTTTTTATGTTTTAATATATTCATCAATTATATTGTGATATCAGGTATTAATATGGATCATAATTGGATTTATCTACGAAGAACTACTAGTGAATATGAAAGAGGAGTTGACAATTTTTTGGAATTTGCTAAACGGCATAATCAAAATATTGATTTGATTTTCTGTCCATGTGTGAAGTGTGTAAATATGAGAAAGTTAAACTTCAGAGAAATCAAAGATCATCTCATTTGTTATGGTTTTAGCCTTAATTATACACGTTGGATCTTGCATGGTGAAAGAACTGAAAATTCAACATCCAATGTTGATGACGATATTCATAATGAGGCAGAGGATCGTATTGAAGAATTAATTCATGATTTAGGTGTTGAAACCATCGAAAAAACACCAACTGTTGAACGATTGTATGGAGATTCTGAGAAACCATTATTCCCAGGTTGCAGTAAATATACAGTGTTATCAGCAGTTTTGAGATTAGTTAACTTAAAAGCAAAAAATGGGTGGAGTGATAAAAGTTTCTCCAGTTTACTTGAGCTTTTAAAAGAGCTTCTTCTAGAAGGCAATGGGCTTCCAGATTCCAATTATGAGGCGAAGATAATATTATGCCCAATGGGATTGGGGTATAAAAAGATACATGCTTGCCCCAATGATTGTGTACTGTATAGGAAAGAAAATGAACATTTATCAAGTTGTCCTACATGTGGAACATCGCGCTATAAGATGGATGAGAAAGTCAACTCAGATTCATTTTCAGGTGATGTCATGTAACTTTATGAAAAATCAATTTTTTTACTTTCCAATGATATCATCCAATATTTTTTTCAAACAATTCTGATAATTCAATTCTGGTTTATTTTTAGGTACCAAAATCAAAACTCCATCTAAAGCATTTTGGTACCTTCCAATTATTCCTCATTTGAAGCGTCTATTTGCAAATTCAAATGATGCAAAAAGGTTAAGATGGCATTCAGATGAGCGCATTTCTGATGGTAACTTACGTCACCCTGCCGATTCACCACAGTGGAAGAGTTTTGATAAAAAATTTCATGATTTTGGAAGTGAAGTTAGAAATCTCAGAATGGGATTGTGTACTGATGGAATGAATCCATATCGGAGCCTCAGTAGCCAACATAGTTCATGGCCTGTTTTGCTGGTACTTTACGACTTGTCCCCACATCTATGTATGAAGAAAAAATATGTTATGATGAGCTTGATGATTTCTGGACCAAAACAACCAGGAAATGATATTGATGTGTATCTTACACCATTGATTGAGGATTTAAAACTGCTATGGGAGAAAGGTGTTACAGTTTTCGATGCATACAAGAAAGAGTATTTTCTTTTGCGTGCTATGATAATGTTCACTATAAACGACTTTCCTGCGTATGGAAACTTATCTGGATATAGTGTTAAGGGACATAAAGCATGTCCAATTTGTGAAGAACAAACTTCATATTATCAATTGCAGAATGGAAGAAAGACAGTGTACATGGGACATCGAAGATTTTTGCGAATTGATCATCCTTATCGTAGATTGAGAAAAGCATTTAACGGTTTACAAGAATTCAACCTCCCCCCTCAACCATTGTCAGCTGAAGAATATTATGACAGAGTGAAAGATATTGATTCAACATTTGGAAAGAGAAAAAGTTCTGGTTTACAAAAACATATCTGGAAGAAGCAGTCTATTTTTTTCAAACTACCTTATTGGAGATTTTTAGAGATAAAACATAACATTGATGTTATGCATGTTGAGAAAAACATATGTGATAGTTTGATTGGAACTTTGTTAGACATAAAAGGAAAGACAAAAGATGGATTACATGCTAGATTGGACTTGATGTTAATGCGAATACGTTTGGAGTTAGCTCCCGCTGTGAAAGGAAAAAGAACATATTTACCTCCGGCTTGTCACACATTAAGCAAGATTGAAAAGATGAATTTTTGTCAGTGTCTTCATGGTATTAAAGTACCCAGCGGTTTTTCTTCAAATGTGAATAATTTTGTGTCATTGAAGGATTGTAAATTAATAGGTATGAAATCACATGATTTCCATGTGTTAATGCAACAAATTCTACCAGTAGCAGTGCGTGGTATATTACCGAAAGCTGTCAGGAAGACAATCATCAGGTTATGTAATTTCTTTAAATCCATTTGTAGCAAAGTCGTTGATCCAAATTTGTTAGATTTGTTGGAGAATGAAGCAACTCTTATTCTTTGTCAACTAGAAATGTATTTCCCACCCACATTTTTTGATATAATGGTTCATCTATTGGTTCATTTGGTGCGTGAGATAAGAATGTGTGGGCCTGTTTATTTAAGATGGATGTATCCTTTTGAAAGATATATGAAAATTTTGAAAGGATATGTTAAAAATCCTTATCGACCAGAGGCCTCTATTGTTCAAAAATATGTATCAGAAGAGGTGATTGAGTTCTGTACTGATTATTTGAATGAAGTGGAGCATATTGGTCTCCCTCTATCTCGACATATGACAGTTGACAGAGAAGGTAGAGGGGTTCGAGGCTTAAAGGTAAAGTTCATTCCACGTGATGAAGTGATGCAAGCACATTTATACATTTTGAACAACACAGATGAGGTTCAACCATATATATCCTCACATATTGCTGAATTAAAGTTACGATATCAGAAAAGAAATGAAAAGTGGTTGATGATTGAGCATAAGAAGACATTTGTTTCATGGTTTAAAGAGAAAGTCACCTCAGATATATCTGTATCAGAAACATTGAAGTGGTTATCAGGGGGACCATCTTTTAATGTGATCACTTGGTCTGGTTTTGATATCAATGGCTACACATTTTACACAAAAAACCTGGATGACAAGAGTACCGTTCAGAATAGTGGTGTGATGGTATTCGCTGAAGCAGTGCATTTTTCGAGTGCCAAAGATAAAAACCCAATTTCTGCATCAACATCATATTTTGGAGTTATTGAAGACATATGGGAAATTGATTATATTAAATTTCGAGTCACTATTTTTAAGTGCAATTGGGTTGATAGTAATAGTGGCGTGAAACATGATGAATATGGGTTTAAACTGGTTGATTTGAAAAGATTTAATCACAATGAGGAACCATTTATCTTGGCGACACATGCAAAACAAGTATTTTATGTCATTGATCCGTCGAATGATCAGTGGTCAGTTGTTTTGCAAGGGAAAAGATATCATTTGGGTGATGATGATGATTCTGATGATGCTGGTTATTTACATGAGCGTTATTCATCTATTATGCAATTTTCAGATGATTACAATGAATATAAGACAGACATAGTGCATGCAGTACGTACCGATCATGATGAAGGGACGTGGGAAAACACTAAATTAGTCTCCTAATTTTTCTGGTAAATATTTAAATTTTGTGTCTATTTTTAAAACTTACAAATGCATGCCTCTATTTTTACATATTTATTTTTCATTTCCTTGTTTCTAATTATTCAGTTTTCTAATGATATGCAGGTACCCAAAATTTCATTACACTTTCTAGTAGCAATGTCAAATACAGATAGAGATGAGCAGTTACCGAGGTATATCTATTTTGACATATTATTAAATATTCAGTAATATACATATTTAATGAAATAAAACTGTTAATTTATTAAAAAAAATTGCAGGACTACTGATGCGTCCTCGGCGGAGGAGACTTCTCCAGTTACTACTGAAAAATCAAGTTCTCTAGTTGGTAAACGTGGTATTACACGTTTACCAAAACTATCACTCGCTCGTGATGATAACAAATTACACATCCGTTTTGATGATAATAATAATGCAGTTGGCCCAAATGCAGTTCAGTTTGTCAGTTATATAGCGATGCAGAGCCGTTGCAGGATTAGTATTTTATATCCTGATTGGAAGTCAGTGGACAGGACGGCGAAGCAACAGCTTTGGGAGGCCGTGACGGTAAAATATCTTTATTTATTTATTTTATCTCATTTTTTTAATATTATATAGTTTAAATGACATATTTTATTTTTTCAATTACAGATGACATTCAATTTTGAGGAAACCAAAGAAATTAGGAAAAGACATCTCTCTTTAGCGGCGGTTCGATGGAGATATTTTAAAAACAAACTGACGAAAGATTATGTTTTTGGAAAGAGAAGGTTTGAAAGCCCATGTCTTAAGTATCCATATATAGATGAAGAAACATGGAAGCGATTTGTTGACAGTCGTCAGGAAGAGAAATTTCAGGTATTGTAATTGTTTTATATTTTAAAATTTATGCTATATTTTCCTTATTACTTATGTGTTTATTTTTATGTAACAGGCCTCCAGAAGATCTCATCAGGAGATCCAGTTGAAAAACGTATACCCTCATACTTTATCACGTGGAGGATACTCGTATTTGGAGCAGAAAATTATTGAAGAAAAATTTGAAGCATTAAGAGCTCGATCAAGTAGTGGTTCAGAAGAGGTCCAGTATGGTCCTCCATCTCCTCCCACTCGCCATGAGAAATGGAAACGAGCAAGAAGAAAAAAAAATGAACAATATCTTACAGACGAAGCTCATCAAGTGGCTGATAGAATTGTAAGTAAATATTAATTCTTTGTTAACAATTTTCCTTTTTTATAATTTATAAACACTAATATAAATTTTTTATTTTTCATTTCAGGATGAACTTCAGGAGAAAGAGACACAGGGCTCTTTTATCCCTGAGGGTAGGATGGATATCCTAGCCACTGCTTTGGGAAAGACTGAACACCCCGGCCGTGTTAGAGGATACCAGGCGGGTGTTAGTATTCGGAAGGTTTTTGGTAAGAGTAAGCAACCAAGAGACCCGGAAATTGAATCCTTAAAAGAAGAGCTGCAGGATATGAAACGGTCTATGGGTGATCAAATTCAAGCAGCAGTACAAAAGGCTTTATTAGAACACTTGGCAAGACAGTCACAGTCTGCTCATCCTTCCGAGGTATATTATTTACTGTTAACAATTTTTCTTTTCTATAAATTATAAACACTGATATAACTTTTTCATTTTTCAACATTCTCAGCCTACTCACTCAGACTATCATGCCTCATATGCTTACCCAACACCGTCTGGGCAGCCTTCCGAGGTATATTATTTAATGTCATCAATTTGTCTATTTTATAAATTATAAACACTGATATAACTTTTCCATTTTTCAACATTCTCAGCCAACTCACCCGGACTACCCTGCCTCATCTGCTTACCCTGCCCCGTCTGCGCAACCATTTGAGGTATATTATTTAATTTAATTTTTAATCAATTTTTCTATGTTAAAAATTTTAAACACTATTATACCCTTTTCATTTTTCTGACTTCTCAGCCTGCTCACCCTGACTACCCTGCCCCACCTGCTAACTTTGAGCCTCCACCTCCTCCATCGGATCAAACCTTATATTGTGAGTTGTTTGCGGGAGATCCTCATGTACATATTGTTGCGTTAGGACAAGTGTATTTTTTGGGGGACTCGGTACATCATCAGCCTATGCAGATGGGTCAGGTTAGAGTATCAGTACTTTTTATTATAGATCCTACTGCTCTACTACCATTTCCTACTGCGGAGATCACCAGTGTTGGGGAATGCATGGGCCATTTTTTACTTTGGCCAACTGCACTTCTTCGTTATATTTCACATGAGGTATGAGTTTTTTTAACTAGTAATTAGAAATGATTCCAAATTACTTATAATGTTTTCTGACATTTAACTTATATAGGAATATCTGAAAGCAAAAGAAACTGTACAAATGCAGCAAAATGTTCAAAAACAGTCGGCTGTAGATACTTCTGATATTTCTTCTGGGTTGAAAAGATTATCTCAGTGCTCTTCTTCCTTGAATTTTATCTATGAGTTTCGGATGACGCCCGATATATGTGGAAGAAATTATAAATTGAGAATATTGAAAGAAGATATCATGAATTTAGTTAATTTTGAAGAGATCGGGCTGAATGTGGTGCAGTTGTTTTCCATGTAAGTAAATTGACGTCTGAATTGCTATTTCTTTACTAAAATATTGTTATGTCATTGACTAACTATGTTTTCTTTTTAAATTAGGTATCTATACAGGATTCTTTTACAAAATGAAACTACAAGCATTTATAGCTTTATAGATCCAGAGTACATTTCCTCGGAAGTCAAACATGTGAAAAATGATGAAAAAGTTAAATATATATCCGAGAGATTATCACAAACAGAGATTCAGTGCTGGTTTTTGCCATTTGTTGATAAGTAAGAATATCAACATAATTTTGAACTCATGATCATTATAATGTCATTAATTATGAACTTTTTGTATTATAGGGGGCATTGGATGTTAGGTGTATTTTGCCCAAATGAATGCACCTTATATTGGTTTTGCTCTTTATTAGGAAAAGTGCGTAAAACGTTTTCCAACTTATTAAACAGGTAAGTTGTTTTTTTATTTTTAGAAATTTTATATGTTTAATTTTAATTGTTTACACAAGTTTTATTAGTTCTTATATAAAACAATGCAGTTCATGGAAACATTTTACAAATGAAAAGAAACCAACGAAAATCAAATATGTGGAAGTACAGGTAATTAGTTTTTATATTTTTGTTATATATTGGGTTTCATTATTAGTTAAATGTTTTATAACTGTAGTGTCATCGTCAAAATGGAAGCGTTGAATGTGGTTATTATATTCTACGATTTATGTACGAGATAATCACAACTGGGGAAACTACTGATTTTCATAAGGTTAGTTGTATTAACTTTTTTATATATTTTCATCCACTTTCTTCTATTTATTAATTTCATATCATTCAATATTATTGTAGGTATTCAATGATTCACAGTCATATTCTCAATCTGATATGATTCATATTCAATCTACTTTTGCGGACTATTTGTTAAGTCTGATTAAGATTTGAGGTATGTATACTAATATTTATAAATAATATTATATATGGGTTTAAAAAACTAACTCTTATGATATATTAGGTGTTTGAACCTACTAATAATCAAATGAATGCTTCAACAATAACAAACAATGAGCATGTCATATATTTCAGGTACGTGTATTTTAATTCTGATTTACTGAGTTTTCTCAAGTGCCTCTGCAAAAACTGTTTTATTGAATCTACTAATAATCAAATGAATCCTTCAACAATAACCAACAATAAGCATGTCGTATATTTCAGGTACGTGTATTTTAATTCAGAATTAGTTATTATATTTCTTTTCATTGTTATTTCTTAAAATCATTTGTCTGTACAGTGACAAATCTGTAGGGTGGTACTTGGATCATGAACATAGAGATTCGTATAGCGAAATAACATTCACAAACACTAAAAATTGTCTCCCTTGAATGCACAGCAATATCTTCTAGGCCTTTTTATTTTTTATGCAAATAAATATCGAAAAATGATTGCCGAGAAGTATATCACATAATACCTGAAACAGCGCTTAGTGGGTTTGCACAAAGATAAAATAGAAGGCGTCAATTTTTAAGGTATGTTTCTTTATGTATCTTCAATCTGCATTTGATTTCAATTTTCTAACCTATTTTTTGCACTCAAATTTATTTCTCTGTTATTCCATAACTTAAACAAATAACAATAGAGAATGGGTAATGCACGTCTATACAGAGCAAATATAAAAACCTGAGGTTGGGGGTGGTGGGGATTCTATGGTGAAAAGACACCCCCAACATCTTCAGTGGGGGAGGTGAGGAAGAGGTTGCATCGGCTGAGTGTTCCTGGAATTTTGATCAGGAGTCGTAACATTTCATTTTGGTAATTTACTTTGTGAAAAAATGAATGATTCAAATAAATTACACATTTTCATTTAATGTTTATTCATTGCACTAATAACTTGGATTGATTTTTTCACTCACATATCCTTAGTTTCATTACTGTTTTGACAGGATTGGTGCTATCTATGGGAGGAAACTTACAATGATTGATACTGAGTATGGTTAGATTAAGAAAATGCACCATGTAGGTACGTGTATTTTAATTCTGCTTTACTTTGAGTTTTCTGAAGTACTTCTGTTAAAGCTGTTTAATTTCATTTGTATACTTCGTTATTTTTTTTCAGGGTTCCGATTTGTTTGGAGGAGAAAATATATGTATTTTATTTAAAAAAAAAAAAATTACGGCGTCGGTTTTTTTAAAAACCGACGTCGAAAGGGTTTTCCGCATCGGTTTTTAGAAAAACCGACGCGGAAAATCCGGTTGAAAGCGGTTTTCCGCGTCGGTTTTTCTAAAAACCGACGCGGAAAATCCTGTTCTAATCGGTTTTCCGCGTCGGTTTTTAGAAAAACCGACGCGGAAAACCTCTTCGACTATATTTTCCGCGTCGGTTTTTTAATGAACCGACGCGGAAAATAATGTCTAAATGTAGCTTCGGCGTCGGTTTTATAAAAAACCGACGCCGAAGCTCATAAGCGAATTAATTTTCGCGTCGGTTTCTATGAACCGACGCGAAAACTCTATTTTTAACGTCGCCTATAAAGACGTCGGTTTATAACCGACGTTAAAAATTAAAAAAAACCGACGCGAAAAAGTGTTTTTGCACTAGTGATGTCAGTATAGCTTCCAGGAGTTGAGATAGAGATTGACCAGTGCTTCCATCTCAAGGCTACCTGAGGAGGGAGTAGGGTACATAGTCTACTGCTATGCATCAGGGACCGGACTCAGGTGTGTCCTGATGTAGGAGCGGGTAGTGATCGCCTATGGATCACAAAAATTGAGGCAGCACAAGTAGAACTACGCTACCTAAGACCGGAAGTTAGTAGTAGTGGTCTTGGCTCTGAAGATGTGGTGGCACTATCTGATGGGAGAGCGCTTTACAGTCCATTCTGACCACCAGAGTCTCAGTTACATCTTCTCGTAGAAGGACCTGAACCTGAGACAGCGATGATTTCTTGAGTTCCTCCAAGACTTTGACTTTGATATAGTCTATACTCCGGAAAATGGTAATGTAGTAGCTGGCTCTCTCAATGGGAGAATGGGCATTTAGCTACTTGGAGAGGCAACCGAGCAGCTAGACGCTTTGCAGATATCCTTCAGGGATAGATATGGGGCATCCTTCCTTCAGTTGCTCATATTCACACCTTCACTTCTTTATCGGGTCAGAGATGCACAACATGGGGATGTTGACTATGAGACGCGACGTGCACATATTTCCACGGGATAGGTACCTGATGGTTTCTCTATTGGAGGAGAGCACGTCGTCCTTTTCATAGGACGTACCATGGTACCAGCTACTTTATAGGAGGAGGTTCTGAGAGAGTTTCACACTTCCCCTTTAGCGGTACATCCAAGGGTAGTGAAGATTTACCAGGATCTCATACGATAGCACTGGTAGCCGGGGATGAAGAAGGTTGTGACAGAGTTCGTTTCTCGATGCCTCACCTGTCAGCAGGTGAAGGCGGAGCACCAGGTACCAGGAGGCTTGGTACAACCCTTAGAGGTCCATTAGTGGAAGTGGGATGGGATATCTATGGATTTCATGACTAGACTTCTACGTACTTCCAGAGGCCACGACTCCATTTGGGTGACTATAGACCGACTCACCAAGCCGGCTCACTTCTTACCTATCAGAGATTAGGGCTCAATGGAGAGCTTGGGACACATCGACATTCAGGAGATCGTACGACTTCATGGTGTTCCATCATCTATCGTCTTCGATCGTGATGGTCGCTTTACTTCCCAGCTTTGGAAGGTGTTTCGGGAGGCATTTGGGACACAGCTACGTCTGAGCACTGCCTTTCACCCTCAGACAGATGGTCAGACGGAGAGGACCATTCAGAATCTTGAGGATATGCTCCATGCATGTGTCCTCGACTTTGGTCTCAGCTGGGAGGATCACCTACCCTTGGTGGAGTTTTTGTACAACAATAGATACCACTCCACTATCGGGATGGCACCATAAGTGGCATTGTATGGCCGAACTTGCATATCACCTCTGTGCTGGACAGACCCTGGGGAGTCAGCACTTGTGGGACCAGAGATGGTCCAGGTCATGACAGAGAAGGTCCATGTAATCCAGGAGCGGATGAGGATAGCTCAGAGCCAACAGAAGTCTTATGCTGACAGGAGGCGAAGACCACTAGAGTTCGAGGATGGTGACCATGTTTTCTTACGGGTCTCACCTCGACGTGGATTATGGAGATTTGTCCAGGGTGGCAAGTTATCTCCATGTTTCATCGGACCATTCCAGGTTCTCATCAGGATAGGCGAGGTGGCTTATCGCCTAGCTCTACCACCTCAGTTACACCGGGTGCACGACGTCTTCCATGTATCCTAGCTGAGGAGATGTGTGCACGACCCGACGCATATCATCGACCATGGGGAGCTGTACATTGAGGACGGGTCGACATTTGCGGAGGTCCTGGTAGAGATCCAGGATCGATAGAAGCAGGTCCTACGTGGGTGGTCGATTCCTCTACTGCGCATCAGGTGGTAGCACAGGAACATCCAGGAGAGCACTTGGGAGCGGGAGGCTCAGATGTGTGCTCAGTACCCTGATTTGTTCCTCTAGTTTGTGATGTATCTTTACGGGGACGTATATCCCTGAGGGGGGGTAATGTAAAGACCCGTAAATTTCAAAGAAATTTTTTTCTTAATTTCTTTGGGATTTTACGAGTACGCAATTTTTGACGGCACCTGATTCCGAGGCCTGGTGTGCCCAGAATCAATTTCCGAAGTTTAGCTCGGGTACGTTCAGTGAACGAGTGAGCGGGTTTTTCAAACTTTTGAACAGGTGCTTGGAATCGAAATCTGAGGGCACCGATGAAATCGTAGCGTCGATGATTGCTTAAGAGCACCTTTTTTGGAGTTGCGTTTTCTCGGTTGGTGTTGTTGAATGAAATGGGTTAACTGAAGAGTGAAATAAAAATTTCACGCTAAAATTGTTATTTATAATATAAGTAGTTATAACATATGCATGGAGGTTGGGGTGGTACCCACTACATCCTAACTCCACTTGGTAGGATATTAGTGGGGTGGGGCCCACACGATCCCCACACCTTCAATTCTCCTAAACCCCCTCTTAATTTTCACAACCCCCTTAATTATGTAACTCACCTGCTCCCCCTCTTTATTGCATGTTAACTCTCACAATAAATTGATTGATTAATGATATTCAATTAATTTAATTTTTAGTTTGAGTTTTTGAATATTTGAAAATGCCTGGCATGTGTTAATAAAATAAGCCTTCCTTATTTTATTTGGTGTTGTTAAGTTGTGTGAGGATTTTGGGAGAGGATACACGAAGCTTTGAGGATCTTCATCTTCTTCGTTGGAGAACGCGAGGAACGCCAAGACTTCGACGAAGAACGTTGTCGCCATATGGAGTGATGGATGAGCCATTCATCTCCTCTCTTTAGCTGGTGTGAGACATCAACCCTTCTTCGGACGTACACTGACGACATTTACAGAACCTCACCCTGTGACGTCATCTTCTGTGATGCAAGTTTCCGCGAATCACAATGATGTGGAGGTCTATTTTACGTTCTGGATTAATTTGACGTTCATCATTCAATAGTTCTCCATCTGTTATCAATTTAAAGGGAGGAGGTCGGACAGCATAAACACAACCAATCCTCTCCACCCCTTAGTTGATTTTCACCATCGTGGTTGGGAATGAAGGAGGCACAGTGCAACGACACCGCGTGGGAACAAGAAAATAATGCGGCGAAGGAGCGCGGCATCATCGAGTCATGCCGTTGAAGCTGAAAGAAGCCGCAGCAGAGGGTCACGGCGCCATCGTGCCGCGTCAGGAACCATGGAGGGCCGCGGCCGGAGCAATCCATGGCGGAGGGGCGCGATTTTGTCGTGCTGCGCCGTTCGGATAGGGCCGCAGCCTTAGGTCGCGGCGGTGCAGGGAAAGGCGGTCGGATCCGCCGGCTGCCGACACTCGAGGAAGGCGGGACCGCAGGGGTCCCGCGGCGGCACTGGCCGGCCAACAGGGCCTGTCGTTTGAGAAGTCCAGGGGTTGTAACCCCTAGGGGTAGACAAGGAAGGCCCCTCCACATGGGAGGCTGTCGTTTCAAAGTGAGGGGGCAGCACCCCCCCCCCCCACTTCCGTGGTGCTCGGTCACGGACCGAGCAGCCAGCCGAGCCGGGACGGCCTCTCTGGGTTGGGCCGCCCGCGCTAGGCCAGGCCAGGACCGCTAGGCTTGGATGTGCCTAAGTGGTCCATCCCCGGACCCGGGTCGGGTCGACCTGGTTCGGGCCGACCCAGGGGTCTTGGGCCGGGTCGGTCCAGGCCTAAAACCCCCTAAAATCAGAAAGCTACATTCAAAGGCACATAACATAGGCTACAGACCTCTGATCGATGCATCGTAAGTTAAAATGTGATCCTTGAATCGGGATGGTTGTTTTGGTATATTAAACTCAAGGTTTCAGAGAACTTTGGGTATGGCCGGGTTGGTTCGAACACGAAACCAACCGGGCCCTCCGAGCAGAAATGCGTATAACTTGAGCTCCGGACGTCTGATTGACGTGCCGTCGACTTTTTTGGATTCCTATTAGTGAGACGGTTCTTTTGGCTTAATCCGCTCTAGGTTTGGACGTAGTTGGAGTACGGTCGGGTTGGTTTTGACTTAAAAACCAACCGGGCCCTGGGACTAAAAATCCAATGACTCTTAGACCGGGCGTCTGATTGACGTGCCGTCTGTCGCGTTGAGTTCCTATTAACGAGACAGAACTTTGGGATACATCAACTCCTAACTTCATGTCAGTTGATATATCGGCCCCCTTGGCTCGTGGAGTGGACCCTCCCGGAATCGAGCATGCTATGTGCGGGAACCCTAGAGCTGGCTGTGACAGCGGCGACGATGACGACTGTACTGGGGTCCTCCATGGGTTCGGCAGCGACGATGGCTGTACTGGAGTCCTCCGTGGGTTCGATGGTGATGAATACTGTTCTGGTATCCTGTGTGGGTCCAGTAGTACTATTGTTCTTTTATCCTATGTGGGTACGGTGTTATTCGACTCTGTACTTGTATCCTACGTGGGTCCAGCAGAGTAGCTGGTCTTGTATCATTTGTGGGTCTGACAGCTTAGCTGGTCTTGTATCCTGTGTGGGTCTAACAGCTTAGATGAATCAGTGGCTACATCTGATCATCTCTATCAGCCTGTGAAGAAGTATACCTATGTGAGCTGAATCTTGACTTTCAATCATTATCTTCGATATGATTGTTTTGCTTTCCTATGTGGATTGGATTGTTCTATCCTGTGTGGACTAGATCGAATTTGGGCTCGGATATTGGAGATGAACTGGAATTGTTGACTTAGGTATATGTATGGACATATACCTAAGTAGATTTGGTTGTTACTTGGTGATTGTAACATTGCTTTGTGGCTTATCCTTTGTGGATTCTGGGAGACCTACGGGGGGTCTCGGGGTCCCTATTGAGTAGTGTATACTCACCCCTGCACGGGCTACGCCTGCACTTTGTTGTGTTGGATGCAGACGATGGACAACGCTGATCGAGGTGGGAGCTCGTGGAGATGGACAGTACCTGGAGGAGGATCATTGGACGGGACGTACTCAGAGCGGATGGCTGGAGCCGAGGAGCAGAGGGGACTATATGTACCCACCCTTCAGGTGGTATTACTAGAGGATGACTCAGAGTTGCTTCTATACTTTTCTACTACTATACATTTTTTTCCGTTGTACTTTACTTTAGTTGGGTTTGTATTCTGGCCCATTTACTTTTCCAGCACTTGTATTTGTACACTGTTTACTTAGTTTTTACTTTAGCTTGTGTACTCTGTGGTGTTTGTTTTCTTACTTAAAGGCAATGCCTTCCCTTTTTATCGGGTTTTACGCCTTTTGTGCTAGTCGCCAACCCCTGGCCTATGGGAGGCAGGCTTGCGGTAGTTACGGCACGGGTCCTGAGGATGGGTCGTGACAAATCCAATGAAAATAGACCTCATGGGATGACTAAAATTCCACTTAAATTTTTGGAATCCTCACAAATACTTTCCACTATTATTTTTTTGTCTTGAAAGGGGTAATTAATAGGTTGATTCCTCATTTTAACATACATGTAATTCAACTGGAACTTTAAGTGGAGCTTTAATCCTCTAGTTCTTGGATGTTTTGGTAGGAACCCACCACAAGTGATGATTTAATGTTCCACTAAAATTTGTGGAATCCCCCAAAATATTCCACTGAAATATTAGTATATTGAGATGTGTAATGAAAGTTTTCATCCCCAATATAACATCCATAAAAATTCAATATAACATCCCATCCTCATAATCTTGTATATTCTAGTGGGAATCCACCTCAAGGGATGACCAAAAGTTCCACTAAAATTCTTAGAATCCCCATAAACACTTTCCACTATAAAAATTTCAGATTTAGTGAGGTAATAGATAGGTTTCTTATCCACTATAAATTCCATCCAATTACACTAGAACATAAAATAGAACATTTAGTCCTCCTATTGTTGGAATTTACAATAGGAAACCACCTCAAAGGATGACTGAATGTTCCATTGAAATTTATTGAATCCCCCTAAACACATTCCACTCAATGTTTATAGGTTTGAAAGGGGTAATTAAGAGGTTACTTCCCAATTAAAACATTGATTAAATTCAACTGTAACATATTGTAAAAATTATAATCCTATAACTCTTGTATGCTTTATTGGTAATCCAACTCTATAGATAACTAAAATTTTCACAAAATTTTTTGGAATATATATAAACAATTTATAGTAAAAAAATAAACCATGACTAGGGTAATTGAAATATTTCATTCCCTCAAGATCATATATTCATTTCCACTGTAACTCCTAGTGGAAGATATATTACTCTTATCTTTAGAAGTTCATGTGGGAATCCACCTCAAGCGATGACTGAATCTTTTCCTGAAATTTATGTAATCTTCACAAAACTATTCCACGTAAGTATTTCAGTCTCGAGTGGGTTAATCGATAGGTCTCTTACCCATTTAAACATATATTCATTTACATTAGAATTTTTATTGGAACTTTCGTCCCTCATATCCTAGGAAGTTATATTGGGGAGAATCCTCAAGGTATGACTGAAATTTCTAATGAAATTTATAGAATTCCCACCAACACTTTCCACTAAAATTTTGTAGGCTTGAGAGGGGTAATTTATAATATTATTCCCCACTCTATCTTTCATTAATTTACATTAGAACTCTTATCCACACTATTCTAGGATCCATGAATTTCCTCTAACATTTTCCAAATTCAGTTTTCAAGTGTAATGTTTAGATCAAATATGATAGCTTTATAGTGACTTATACAAAAAATTCAACAAAATTTGAAAGAGGGTCATACAAATTCTTTGTGATACACTGATTTTTGGGATACGTTTAATGATTTTATATCTAAACATTTATCCACATTAAATTGTAAGAAATATAACAGCTCAGTTTTATATTTTCTTTATAGATATAATGTATCAACAAATACATTTTCAATTAGTAGGGTGGGAGAAAAGTTTTTTGAGGTGATGATAGAAGGATGTTCAAGACAACTAATGTGGAAACTTAAATCACTAAATGATATACATTAAAACCAATTTAGTCACATTTATATATATATAAATTTAAATGGTGTAATATTTATTATAAAAAAAAGTAATATAAAAATAAATTATGGAATATGTTATGGGGGACATACTAGAGGACCATGTTGACACAACATCACACCTCTATTTTTACATATGTGATATTGTTTTCTTTCCAGCTATATAGGTTTATTTATGTGGGGTTTGATCATGTTTTTTGATAGTTTGTAATGTATAATAACACTCATGAAATATCTTGGATACTCCAAAACCCTAATACCTATGTTGACACCAACATGGTTTGAATGGTGTTCTAGATCCCCATGGGTTGATGGATAGCACCTGGCATCATACATGAATAAATAATTGTTGACAAGTTCCACGTCCCCATCTCTCCAAAAATACCCCTCTTGGGTTAGAAATAAAGAATGGGAGATAATGACCTTTGTGTGTCACCTCTAGTAGGCCCTGGGTTGGCGACTAGCAACAAAGGTGAAAAAATCTCACAATATGGGAGGCCTAACCCTTTATAAGAAAACAATATCCAGATATAGAATTAATCGTCCACAAACAACTCCAAGACATAATAGAAAATAGAAACCCAACCCATCCCACGTGGATGTATAAATAGAACTGATACAAATAAAAGTCTCAAAAGTAAATAAAAAAATGTATAGTTAATGAAACTTCATAGAAACTGTTAAGGGTCAGAACTAGTAATGTCTATCTTGGTCTATGTAATCATACAATAAACCTAAAAAGCATTTTATATACATAGGGTGAGAATAAAAGTATACTCAATAAAAAATACAAATTATACCATGTATATGTGAAAGAAGAATACAAATGCACTTGTGAGAAAATATAAGAACCAAACAACACCTAAATAGGCATAATAACCTTCTCAATATCACCAAGACACACTCACAAAATAATGTAAGATAATTAATATAATATAAGGTAAAGTACATATATGATAGCGTAACCCGTACTACTATCCCATTGATTAGATGCTCTTACAACCTAACAGGAAACATTGTACTGCTCCCACCTCTTTTGAATATACCAAATCACATCCCACATCACAACACATCCTGAAGACACCTGGGATATCACATCACAACTCATCCTGAAGACACTTGGGACACAACAACACTACTCATCCCAAAGACACCATGGATAAAAAAATGATCATCTAGTGCACGAACAAACTATCAGAAATCATAGCCTATGCAATATCAACCTCACCTGGAAGTGGGTGCAGGGAAGGGCAGGTGGCCATCTATACATCCTCCCACCAAGATGTTGGGAAAGACATCCCTTGTGTGACTATACAGGTGTTCTACACATAGTTCTCAATGTGGGTGGGGTGTGTATAGAAATCACAAGAGTATAAAAGGTATATATATAATATCGAGCACACAATCCCAACAAATGGGTTCAAAAAATCAACCAACTAACTCACAACACTGTCACTTTTGTTGCCACCTCTAAATGAGTTTATTAGTATCTAAAATAGTCATTTCACGTGTCAAAGAGAGCTTTATTTCATTATTTACCATCAGCCACATTTTGTCACACAACCTATTAATTAATTTTAAATTAAAAAAATCATCCCAATAACCAAAACAAACTCATGTCATTCCAAACATTATTAATTAATTTTTCATTTATTTATTCCATCACTACTCGGGCATCTAGAACAAAGAAACCATATTCTATAAATATCTCAACAAACTGTTACCTTGCCACCCTAAAATCACGGTCAAACAAACAACCTCCTCACAACCCAAAAATCATGGACATAAAAACCAAATATCACCCAATACTCCCCAACCACAAATTTCCATCCCAAAATCACAGCCACACGTCACAACACTTCAAGAACCATTAACATCTTTACAAAGGGATTTTATCACATTCCACTTTTTTTAGGGGTGTTATCACACAAACCAAAATCCTCGGGAACCCATTTCACAATCCAAGTATAAGTAATTAACCAATTTCAATTCAAGTGGATTTCACAATAAGAAAAACAAAAAAAGGATCCATAAATGTTGTCAAACAATGAAGACAAAACAAAAAATGACCATAATTTTCAACAGGGCATCAAGCATGAACAATCAAAATATCACAAATAATATTGAAGCTTTAAAAGCATGCAAAAAACATCATTTTCCCCTAAATTTAAATTTAAAAAATTATTTATCTTTAATTAATCCGAAACTACCATAATCCATAGAAAAAATTGAACCCCTCCTTCATGATACACGATAAAAATAATCGAGGGAATCCTTACCTCAATATAGTTTTCTAACTTTCTTTGCATCGCAAGGCGAAGAAGGAACTACTCAGAAAGGACAGCTGCACAAGAAAATTGTGGATCAATGTACACTGCACCAAAGGGTTGTAAAACATGAAACCCAAATTCACACCAAACCAAATAATCACCACCGATGGGGAATCTTGGGAGGTTAATATAAGAAAATCGATGATAACGAGAAGATAACTCACCACGAATCTACCACAGATCGTTAATGAGCAACCACCAGGATCAATAGATCAAAGAGATAGGAAAAGGGTTTTAAGAGTGCCTCAAGGTGTCTAGGGTTCTCCCAAAATGAGAGTAAAAATGAATAAATGTTCAAATGAATAAAAATATATCTAGAAGAGAATTTTAAAACTACACTGGATTGGGGGTTTACATGACGTGTAATCCCCATTCATGTCACGTAATCCTTGATGTTCAGTTTCACTAAAAAATACATCACCTGTTCATTTTATTACTTATTTTTAAACCCCGATATTATTCAGGTCGTGAAAACCTATATCACATCATGTAAAATTTTTACACATCAAAAAATCTCCCTACTTACCGAACTTCTACATGATTCCTGAGAGCCTCCTCTAAAAACCTCCTATAACCAAAACAAGAAAAGTAAAAAACTGGGAAGGTATGGACCACTACATTATATACCTCTCAAATTATTCTCACCCTCGAGAATATAAAACTATAACCATAAGAAAAATGGGTACAAACAAACACCCCATGTGATACCTCTCAAGGATCTCATCATACCTCAAATGCTACAACCATACAAGCATGCCAAACCAAATGACCATAAACATCCTTCACAACCTCATCACCAAAAAACCAAAACAAAAAATGGTCACCTCTCACATAACCACACTGCCACAAAAACTACTCCATAACAAACAAACTACACAATCCCGAGCACATGAATTAGGGAATTCCTTCCTCCATGTCATGATATTGTACACTCTAAGTGGAACTAACTTGTCCACATGGGTTTAATCGCATCGCAGTTAATTCTTATCAATGAAGAGTCAAGTTCTCTTCTTTTCATATGTCATTAATTTATCACATATCGCACCACACACATCAAAAAACCAAGGAAAATAGCTCCACTCTTAAAAAAAGGATTCAAAAATCACATCAGAAATAAAAATAGAGAAAATAAAAACTAAAAACAATGTTGGGTACTGGGAACGTGTTTTCTTCTCTCGCTCTCAAGTACTCTCCTCTAGGCCACCAGGCCTCCACAACACACAAAAAAAATAAATTGTTCATCCACATAGCTCCTTCTCCTAATGATCCTAGATCTCTACTAGCCACTCTACAAACATCACATCATCCTTGATATCTATATCTCCCAAATCAATGATATGGGAGTCATTGTGAATATAATGAATAAGCTGAGAGACATGAAAGATGTTGTGGACCCTCTCCAACTGCGGTGTCAATGGAAACTGGTACACCACCTTTCAAACTTGTCTCAAAACCACAAAGGGTCCAACAAACCTGGGAGAAAATTACCCCCTCGGCCAAACCTCCCCTTCCCATGTCAAGGGAAAACCATCAAGAACATGTGGTCCCAAAACTCAAACTCTACGGGCCTCCTCTTTTGATCGGAATAAGACTTGTTCTAGTCTAATGTTTCTTTAATCCTCTCACAAACAAGCTGAAATTTATCTATCATGCTCAGCACCACATTGGGAATAAGAGTGCATATCTCTCCAACCACTGTCTAGCACAACAGTGAATGAAAAAATATTCCATACAAAGTATCAAATGATTTCATTCCAATGGAAGTGGGATAGCTATTATTATAATAAAACTCCACCAAGGTCTGGTTTCATACCCAAGATCCACTAAAGTCCAAGTCACTCGACCACAACATGTCCTCCAACATCTGGATAGTCTATTCTGTCTTCCCATCTGTCTGAGGGTGGAATGAAATGATGAGGTGTAACTGAGTGACCAAAGCATTCTGCAGTCCCCTCTAGACTCATGATGTAAAATGAGGGTCTCATTCCAAGATTATGGAACCTCATAACTCCATACAATCACACCACCTCGTCCACATACCTCTTAGACAAGACATCCACTAAGCTCGACTCCTTGATCACTAAGAAGTGGGATGATTTTTTCAATCAATCCACTATCACCCAAATAGAATCAAAATATCCTTCAGTTATAGGTAACCTTTTGAATAAATCCAATGTTATGTAAACCTATTTTCACTTGGGCCATCCAAGGGTTGCAACAAAATACCAAGAACATGATGTTCTGCCTTTACCTACTAGATAACTGAGCACCTTTCCACAAACTCTGCCACTACCTGTTACATCTTGAGTCACAAAACTTGAGTCCATAAGCCATGATACATCTTAGAAACTCTTAGTTATAACACCAAAGGTGAGTTATGAAACTCATGAAGGACTTCATCATGAATCACTACCAGAAAAAAAATCCTTCTACAAAACAATGTCTTGTTATGGCCATTATCTGACCATCCCTCTAGTGCATCACCATACACAACATGATCGTGCAACATATCTACCTCTGAGTCATCCCACTAAGACACTTCCATCGACTGTATCAAAGAATACTACACCTTCATTTTAAATAAAAACCACTACCACCATCCACCCTTTCATTTAAGTGATATTTATCCAAATCCTCCATCTCTCTCCAAGAATCCATAGACTCTTGAACGGTACCATTACATGATTTTATGATCAAAGAGTTATCCACAAAATTCCACTTTCATAAGGTGTAAAGGATATCAAAGTCATAGTCTTTATGAAACTCTATCCACCATAATTGTCATAAGTTTAAATCACACTAAGAAAAGATATACCTCAGACTCTTATGATTCATGAAGACCAAAAAGAATTCCCCAATGAGGTAATGTCACCAAAACATCAGTGAAAACATATCTTCCACAAGATCTAGATCATTTTTGGAAAAGTTACACTCATGAGGACGTAACTTACTAGACCCATGAGAGACCACTTCCCTCTACTACATCAATACGCACCCTAATCCAAGACAGGAAGCATCACATAACACCACAAAAATCACTCCTTCCAATGGAAACTGGAACAGTGGAGTGTTGAACAACTTCCCCTTTAGGTAACTAAATTCTTTCTGGTACTGATCACACCACAAGAAGTCATGTTCTTTACTATTAAATGTTGTCAATGGGGCTTCAAATCAAGAGAAACTAAGTAAAAACCTCATATAATAGCCTATGAGACCAAGGAAACTGTGAACCTATACAATGTTCTTGGGTTCTTTCCAAGAAATAACTACTTCAGCCTTTGACGATTATACTGCCACACCCTGCTGAGACACTACATTCCGAGGAAAATGAACCTACCATGTATAGAACATAAACCTGTACAACCTTCCATATATCTGGTTGGGTCAAAGAACATGAAAGATAGTTTTGAGATTCTTATCATGATCCTACTCTAACATCTATTATATCAAGATAACATCAATGAAAATAAAAAATAACCAGTCAAGTAACTCATGGAACATAGAATTCATTAGCACGATGAACACATATGGTGTGTTCGTAACACTGAATTGAATGACTATAAACCCAATGTTCCCATGCCTATATCTGGGGGATGCCTTTGGGATATCTCCCTCCTTCACCCTAAATTGGTGATATCCAGACTGTATGTCAATCTTACATAACCTACTCACCCCTCTTAGCTAGTTGAAAAGATCAACTACCCTTGGAGGATGGTACTGGTTTTTTGACCGTCACCTGATTCAACCTCTCATAGTCTATACATAACTTTCAAAAACCATATTATTTCATTGAAAACAAAATTAGAGAACCCCAAGCAACACACTGGGCTTGATAAAACTATTTTTCATCATATCAATTATATGAATCCTCAAATCCTGTAACTCAGAAGTTTCCATACGATAATGATCCATTATAAATAGAGAAGCACTGGGTTGCAAGTCGATCCCAAAGACAACATCATGATGAGGTGGTAGCATTGCAAACTCCATGAGAAAAACGCATAGGAACTCCTCAATGACCCTAGGAACCTTCACTATCCTAGCATCCACTGATTCTACTGACAACTCAAATAAAAAAGAAAGAAGGGCCTCCACACATCAACTACCAACTTGAAAACAATTATCCCCAACAAAAACTACACATTTTCTATCAATATATGAAAACATGAATCTCCTCTAGAAAATTTTTATAATATAATGTATGGAATAAAACCAAGGAATTTTATGTGTGAAATCTTATGGCTACATCTATAGCAATAAAATATCCCCATGGTATGGATGTGGTCCCATCATCAGTATATACCCTTTTCACACATCAAACAAGCCAGTATGGCCTCCGACTGGTGTACTCAACACTAGGGGAATGGGAATCCTCTCTACGTATATTCCTAAAGCATGGGAAAGAGTTTGTGCAATAAAATATTGTGAATCTTTTGAATCTAACAAGGCATAAGTAAGAGTACTAAACAAACTGATTGTACCTATGATGATCTCTGGACCCTATGGAACTACTTTCCCCACTACGTTCAATTGACCACACCCAACTCCTATACCTATTTTTTGACGACTAACACCGTAGACAAACTCAGTTCACGGTCCCTGAAGATGAGAAAAATCTATATGTCTTCCTTCACCTGCTCCATCTCCCCTTGGTGGAGCATAAGCCTGCTTCCCCTACTACTGAAACGGCCTCACAGGAAAATTTTGATAAGGCTGGTACTGAACTTGTCCACCTCCACCAAACTGGACTAGGGGAACCACTGGGTACTGGATCTGGTGATGTCCATGAACACCACAACTAAAACATAATGGAATAATTCCCCTAGAAAAATAATGGAATAAATTCGTACCATAAGGACTAAATTCTTCCTTAAGAAGTCTTGCACAAGACTCCTCATCTGGAAAAAGATATGGGGAAAAACTTAGACGACCCTTGAACATTCTTCTTTGATATTAAAATGAAATGCTCCCCTTCTAAAGGGAAAGAATCTCCTACCTCATTAAAACCATCATGGTTGATGAATGGAATTATTCCTAGAAATCCTTCTAAAAGTTAGCCCACAAAATGTCTTCTACCTTCTGCTCTCCTAGATACAGCATCCACCACTGACGCACAACTCCCCACATATGTCCTCCAACCAAAGGGACCCAATACTCTATCAAGGCATGGATCAAACTAAAATTGGTATTGAGATCCTACATTTTTTCACCACATCAAAAACAATAACCTCAAACTTACACAAATCCCACAGCTGGAAACCGCACAACATCCTCTTCCACTGATCATCCTCTTCAAGTGGATCAACCCTATGATGATCAATCAGATCATCCTAATGAACATAAGACGCCTTATCCACATGATGACGATGACCAGGATCCAAATATAATAGGAAAAAATGATTTCCTAATCCCGAATAGTATGGAATTTCATTTAATTTTTATTTTAACATTTTTAATCCATTCTGTTATCCATTCATACATTCCCAAAACAACCAAATTCAAAAAATAACACAAGTCATTACAATGCATGTACCTTTTCTATGTATCTACCCTATAGGTAGGTCCATATCACTTGTTTGTTCAATAAGATCAGAGTCCTAGCACTGTATCACGGGGGGTCATAAATTCTTGTTTCCTAGCTAGTATCCCTATCCTATGTCATGCACCAAGGTCAATTGGAATTATTTTTGTACCACCCCCATGAAATACTAACTGTGACTAACTCCAAACTCTATCATATCCTTCAACCATCTCCTTTGATACCACTATTTCATGACCCCCTCTCTCCAAATATACCCCTCATGGACTGTAAATGAAGAAACAGAGATAATGACCCATTTAGTCCCACCTCCAGTAGGTCCCATGTTCGACACTAGCAACATGGTTCTACAAATCACAAAATATGGGAGGGATTAACCTTTATAAGAAAACAATATCAAGAGATATAATGAGTCGTCCATAAACAACCCCATGAAATAATATAAAATAGAAACTCAAACCATCACACATGTATACATAAATAGAACTAACACAAATCATAGGCTCCAAAGTAAATATTGAAAAGTAAAGATAAAGTAGTGACATAATAAGAGTCAGTATTCTGAACTAGTAATATCCATCATAGACCACATAATAATTCTAGAAAAATAAAAAAAGTTATATATATATAGGTTGAGAAAACAAGTATACTCAATAGAAAATCCAAAGTTTATCATTCACATATAAATGAAGTATACTAATGCACCTGTTAGAAAACAACAGAACTAAACAACACCTATATAGGCAAACTTACCATCCAAATATCACCATGGCATGATCACCAAATAAAGAAAGACGAATAATATAATATAATGTAAATAAAATCAATTATAGGGTTCCCCTCACCACTTTCCCACTAATTATACACTCTTACACCATAATGAAAAACATCATGGAACTCCCACCTCTCCTTAATATACAACATCACATCCCACCCTCACACACCTGATCCTCATAACACATCCAACACACACACACCTAGGCCTCATAACACATCTCTCCCAAACACACCTGGGACTCATAACACATCACATCTCATCCCAAAGACACCTGGGATACCGTACCACAACTAATTCTAATGACACCTTGGACATCATGTCAAAATTCATCTTGAAGACACATGGGACGTCACATCATAACTCATCCTGAATAAACCTGAGATACAACATCTAATCATCTAATGCACTAAAAAACATTCAGCCATCACAGTCTATAGAATAACTACCTCTCCTGGAATAGAGACCAGGTAAGAGTGGGTGGTCATACATCCATCCTCCCATCAGGATGTTGGGGAAGGCACCCACAACTTGACTATGTGTGTTCAGAACATAGTTCTCAATGTGGGAAGGGTTCATATAGAAATAAAAATAATATACAAGGTATATATATAGTATCAGGAACTCAATCACTACCTATGGGTTCACAGACCAACCAACCAACCCACAACACCATCACTTTTGCTGCCACCTCTAAATTAATTCATTAGTATCTACAACAGCCATTTCAAATGGCGAAGAGACCTTCATTTCATTGTTTATCATAAACCACATTTAGTAACACAACCCATCATTTTATTTTCCATTAAAAAAATTCCATCCCATTAACCAAACAAAACTCACATCTTTCCAAACAATATAAAAAAATTATCATTTATTTATTTTATTAATACATGGGCATTTAGAACAAAGAAACCACATTCCATAAATAGCACAACATATCATCACCTCTCTATCCCAAAAGAATGAACAAACAAACTACCTACTTACTAACCAAAAATCATGACCACATAAATTTACAAAAGTATTTTATCACATTCCACTTTATTTTAGGGGAGCTACCACACAAACTGAAATCCCAGGGAAACCATTCTATAAGATAAGTATAAGTAATTAATCAATTTCGATTCAGGTTAATGTCACAACAAGCGAAAAAAACAAAGGTTCCACAAACTAATTTAAACAGGGAAAAAACCACCAACGACCACAACTTTTAGAAGGGAATCAAGCCCGAACAATCACAATATCACAAATAATATTATAGTTGTAAAATCATGTGAAAAACCCCATTTGACACTAAATTTTAATTTAACCAGTTATTTATCTTTAATTAGGATAGAAAAACCATAATTTATAGATAAAAAAATTAAAACCCTCTTGCATGACATACAATAAATATAGATAAGTGAATCCCTACCTCAAGGAAGTTTTCAAACTTGTTGTGCATGACATGGTGAAGAAGAAACTGCCTGAAAACCACCATTCAACAAGAAAACTACAGATCAACCTACACCACACCAAAGGGTGGTCAAACCAAAACCCAAACGCACCCCAAACCAATGAAACACTGCTCCTATGGAATGATGGATTAATAAAAAAATAAAATGGAGGAGAGAGAGAAGAGAACTCACCACATATTGACCACAGATCACCAACGAAAAACCATTGAGATCAATGGATCAAAGAGGGAGGAAAAGGGTCTTTAATAATGCCTCTTAGAACAAAGTGTTTCCCAAAATGAGAGTAAAAAATGATTCCATGGCCAAATGAATGAAAATGCTTCCATAAAAGAATTTTAAAATCATACGCGATCAGGGTTTTACACAACATGTAATCCCCTTTCACGACTTGTAATCCATGGGGTTCAGTTTCACTGAAAATTTTGTGGCCTCTTAGTTTTGTTAATTATTTTTAACCCCTATTATTTTACACATCATGAAACCACCTTGCACATCAGGTAAAATGTTTACACATCGTGAAATTTCCCTCTTCCATCTTTTAGCAATTGAACATCTGCAGACTTCCTCTGAGCCTCCTCTAAACACCTCCAACAACCAAAATTGGAAAAGTAACAGATTTCTAAGGAAAAAACGTTACACAATGTGTGAAAAAATAGTGTAATACAAATAATACAAGTCTTTATGGATAACACTTAAAAGGAATAAAGTACCAAAAATGGATAGGTAAAACAGTACTCAAATGATACATCATCAAAAGACACTTTTTATCCCAAGATAAAACTCAAAGATAAACCCATAAAACTAGTGGATCACATCATTATGGGTCACCTCCATCACTCTAAGTCCCAATGATAAAGAATATCTACCACCACCAAGTGTCTCTTTCCCATTTCATGGACCTGGCATAAGAAAATATAAAAAATCCTAAAGTAAAAGGTACGGTGTAATCTGTTAATTCTAGTAGACTCTCACCAAGTTCTCCATAGAGAATTTCATAACAATTAAACAAAGTATTCATACATTTTAAATAAAATAAGGAATGGAATGGAATTTAGATATCTCTAAAAAACATGATTTCAATTCCAATATATGGTGGATATATAAAAAACGGATTAAATGAACATTTTATATAAAACTTTTATATAAAATGACTAGAATGAATAGAACGGTTCTATAAATCAATGGCATTTAATCATCAAAACAATTATATCATAGAAACATGTATCAAGACCTATGGTACATTAGTTTCTAGAAATAGGATCCTCACGCAACATATCAGTGATGTATGCTCAATGTGTTCACACAACCAATGACACAATCCATCAGGACTCAACTCCCCATTTGTTTAAAAATCATACTGCATTATGTGTCTGTCGGTTTTTCCATAATCAATCCAGTGTTAGGGGTTATATACTATAATTATTTTCTAAATTACCGACTAAATACCCAATATCACATGTAATTAAATAAATAAATCAATCAATCATGAAAAAATAAATCTTTTCATATTAGTTCCAAATACATTTCCCCACTTTTAGTTTTCAATATGCCTTTAACATTTCAAAACCAAATCATAGGTTTCCATCAATTCATTAACTTTTAAATTATCATTAAATTTAATCCATTTATCTCAAGGTTCAAATTCAAATCATTATATAATATAATTTACCTATCGAGCCATCAATTTTCTCAAATCCACCCAACAATTTTAATTCCATTGAAATTGGTGGGTTTTTATAATTTCCATTCCTTTTTAAAATAAAACATCAATCATCTGAAATATGGGGTTTTAAATCATTTCAAAAAAATTCAAATCAATCAAGATATTCAAATGATTAAATTTTAGGTAAAAAGAATATATAAACACCAACCATTAATTAAGGATCAAATGATAAAACACCTGAAATAAGAATTCCAACAGAGAGTCAAAGTCATGGAAGACCAAGACAAAACCCCATAAACATCATCTATCAAAACACGGATATGATCCATCCTCAATATTATGATTCATGACTCTCAAGGGTGAGAAGAAAATAAAATAAGGGAAACCAAAATGGTTGGAGACCATTTTCCAAAGAGGAATCAAATGCTTCCACCATATTGGTGATCCATGAAGAAAAGAGTTTGAAGGACTTAAAACACATTTTATAAGCCATAAAGAGAAAAAATCAATAAATATTTGTGTGTGAAAAAGTATATATAAAATGGGAAATAGAGTATTTAAGTCTATAAAAACATAGAACATGTCTCAACCCCAATTCACACAGTGCAGAAACCTTGAAAAAATTCATAACATGACATGACCTCCTCAGACCATATTGTATCCACCCTTGGTCAAATAGCCTCTTAAAAACACACTGCATAACTCGCCCAGACCTGCTTCACCCTCGGTAAAGGTATGGTGTAGAAAAATCACCACACAACTATACCAAAATAGTTAGTAGCACTAAAATTCAAAAACCATGGCTCCATATAGCAATCATCCTTCCATAGTACTACTAAGATTAAATTAGAAGTAACTTTACAAAATGGCCTCAACCTCCCCTATTCCAAAACTTGATGGTCCATGATGAATCTTGTGCTCTCAACATCGTATACCATACACCAGAGTATAGATCCCATTTGATATATTTATTTCCAGACTCCATTAATTCCAAAAATACACACATCCAAGAATTTTAGGTCATTTTACACTGAATAAATATCTCCATCCTCAAATAGCGTGTGACACACCCAAATAAAAAATGGGAAACAAAACAAGATCCAATAAGTATCAAAAATAAAGTAATGGGATGTTATAATCTCCCCATTATAAACACTTTATATCCCTAGAAATCCTATCAAGATGATTCCATAACAATGAGATGGGGCCAATATTCTCTCACCAGTGCCTCATGCTCTCATGTATCACGTGTATTAGAACCATGATGTCATAACACATAGTCAAAAGTTATTTTCTTCCCATTAATAACCTTTTTCTTTAAATCAACTATAATTATTGGATACTCAGTCATGGATAAATCGGGATCAACATCATGATCTTCCTAAATTAGAACATAAGAAGGTTCTGAAAGATGGTTTCAAAGATGCGATACATGGAATGTGTTGTTGATCAAAGTCAAATTTAGTAGAAATTCAAAATGGTATACCTCCCTCCCAACTACATCAACAATAAAAAAAGTACCCATAAACCTCAGTGTATGATATCCTTACTTTCCAAGACATCATTGAACCAGCCAAAGTGAAAATCTCAAGAAAACTCAGTCACTAACAAAAAAAACTTCAACAGTTTTTGACGGTGAAAAGTATAGTATTTATTTCATCTCTATTCCATCAATAGTTTATGATGAATTAAATAAATCCTCACTGTCATTTCTTGGACAAAACTCAATCCAACTAAGGATATTTCACCAATCCCAGAACAATAAAGAGATATCTATAAGGCCAACCATAAAAGGCATCCAAGGAAGTCATTTAGATAGAGGACTGCTAATTGTTATTGTATGAAAACATAACCAATTGTAAATGGTAATCCAAAAATCCACCAAATTCAAGAACACATGCACGTATCAGAAGCTAAATAATATATATATATATATATATATATTATTCTATCTGAACATACCTTTATGGATGATATGTTGTTCTCAAATGTACCTAGGATCCCATGGCCTTATAGAGTCTTCTCTAGAAGCGATAAGTAAAATGGGGATCCCTATATAAGACTATAACAAATGAAACTCCATGAAATCTAACAATATTCTACCTATTGAGACATCCCAAGTTCTCAACATTGGTGGTATCTTGAGTCTGTATAAAGTGAGAGGATTTGGTTATCGTATCGACCAAAACCCATATCACCTAATTCCCTCAAGGGGTACATGGAAACCAGACTAAAAAATTCCATATAGATCTTTTACCACTTATATACCAACATTAGATGTGTCTGAAGAAAACCTGATGTTCTCTGGTGCTTGTCTTTAACCGTTAGGAACATATAACAATGATATAAAAATTCATTTATGCCTTAAATCATACCTGAAATCGTAATCGTCATCACATATCAGAGAACATATTTGTGGATCTAGGGTCCACAATCCACTAGTAAATATAGTAGACCCCCATCACCACATATCTCATAAGTTTTGTCACAAAAAATAGGTTTTGTAAACATAAAATACCTTATGAATAAAATGAACACTCACTGATGGTATCCCAACAATAAATAAATTCCACAATTACATTGAATTAATCATAAAACTACTACTCCTGAAGAATCATCTCAAGAAGAGAGGATTTCAAGAGCACTCTTTCCAAAACAACCTGAGACTCATTATCCTAAACTACCAAATAAAACTGAGTAAATAATTCCATCTAATTCCAATATTATGGAGATTCTTTCATGACCTAGGTTATAACATTCCTACTGAAAGCATCCACAATGACATTATCATGTATAGGGGTAGAGGTAATGATGAAATCAAAATACTATATGTACTACACCCAACATATCTATTTTAAATTCAAATATTTATAAGACAATATATATAAAAATATTTTGTGGTCAGAATAAATGCTAAACCATTCATATAAACGGTAATTTCACCAACACTTAAGAGAATTTATAACAACATTGAGTTCTATATCATGGTTCAGATAATTCATCTCACATATCCTATGTTTTTTGGAACCATATTCTACCACATAATCACCCTACATAAGGACCCAACCCAAACCCAAACTGGATGCATTATAGAAGAGAACACTACCCAACCTAGCCTTTAGAATAGTAAAAACTGGTCTAGAAGTCACAATATGTTCCAAACAAAATTATTCAAACATTTCTCATCCAACATGAAAATTACTCCTTTTTGAGTGAGAGAAGTAATTAGAGAAGAAAACATCAAGAAATCCCAAATGAATTTGTGGAAATATCTTACTAGAACCAAGAAGATATAAATCTAAAAAAAATCAGTTCCTCCTATGTCATAAAAGATTTCAAATTCTCATAATCAAATTACATAACATTTTCTAGGACCATGTGTTCCATGAATTTCACCTCTCGGATTCAAAAAAAATCATTTCAAAATCTTTGAATAGAGTTAGTGGTGTCTCATGGTCTCCAAAACTGCTCTCAAATGACACACATGGCCCTCCTCGGTCTAATAGTAAACTATGCTTTAATCAAAAAATACCACTACAAATGAGTCAATGTACTCATTAAATATACTATATATCAATTCCATAAAACTATGGTAACAATGGTTAGACTAAATTTCATAAAAACATACTCATAATGGTCATACCAAATCTTCATGGATGTCTTTTTAATGTCATATTCTTTTATTCTAAAACACTGTTAACCATATCAAAGGTAGGCCGTTCAAATCTACTTCACCCCTTTCAAATGATAAAAAAAATAAATCTATGGAAATGAATATTTTTTCTTTACCAATACTTGATCGAGTTTTTAGTAATTGACACAAAGGAGAAGTATCCCATAAAATTTCTTTATAAAGGGAATAGGCACCACTAATGTTTACATGCATGGGAATATAAATATTTTCTCTATTAGATAATCCAACTAAGTCTTCAACTATTTAAAATCCATTTTTTTATATGGTAAGAAGGAATAGAAACTGACTATATACTAGGTATTAAATCAATAGAAAACTTCACCTCTCTTACTGATGGTAAGCCATAAAAATCACAAGGAAACATGTCGGGAAACTTGATTAAAAATACAGGTAGAACATAACTCAAATATTAGCACTCTGTGTCGAATGAAAACACCAATATTACCCTACCCAACACTGAAAAATAAGGTATAGATCTACTCGACCTCATGTATCATTCTCCTTGAAAGACAGGACGCACCCCATAAGGTGCAGTAATAGAGACCCACAAAATGTAACAGTCAATGCAAATCTTATGAAAAATCATTCAATCCAATCTAAAAATGATGTCAAGAGTTTTCATGTTAACAACCAAATAACTCCATGTAAAATAAATCTTTGATAAAATGAAAACACATGTAAGGAAATGAATACCCTTCACTCTCTTTGTTTCGAGGGGCATTGTAATATTTATCACATAACACAAAATATTTATAGGAAGATTAAGTAAATTTACAAAATCAGACGATATAAACAAGTGAGATGGATTGGTATCAAATAAAGTATCAACTAAAGATGAAATTATAGTGATGGTGCCTCTTAGAGTCCCTAGACCCACATCATCTTCCTCTGGAGTCTCTTCCACTACATGAAGAAGCTTCGTCCTATATGTATATGGCTAGAATTCCATAGATATTTATTCTTGTGATTACACCACATTAATTTTTGGGGTTGATGTTCCCATTCAACTATGTAGAGATGAAAAGAAATGGAATAAATTTTGTAGGTGGCTTCAGATATCACATGAAATACTGATCTTGTGTGCCTCGGTGAATACTCATTTCTAATTCCCAAACTTCCCACACTAGAAGCTAGTCAAAGTGAATTTTTCAATAACTATAGGATGTATGGACAAAAATTACTATCTATAACTATCATGGGACTCATCACACTTCATGTTTCCTTTAAATTAACTCAAAGAAATATTGTTGTGAGAAAAAGGAACTCCCATCAACCCTAACTTACTATCTAGATTAAGATCAACCACCACTTCTCTATCCAGCACGTTAACATATATTGTTTTCTTCATAAAGAAAACCTATGATAAAATATATGGATGGAGACTCATATTAAACTATTGATTCCTCATCTTATCATTTTTTATAACCTTAGGAAAAAACTGAATAAGCCTAGTAAAATGGTTTGCATACTATGTCACGGTCCTTTAAACCTGTGGATGTTAATAAATTCCATGGAATTCACCTAGACCATTGACTCTATATATAAATAATTAGTGAAAAGAACTCTAAATCCTTTACACTCTAAAAACTCATGCATATTTTTCATCACCATAAAATCCCACCATCTTCTTCTAGGCCCCTTAGGTGTGAAGGTAACACACTTGAATTTAATCGAATCAGAAATTTCCATGAGCTCAAAAATTATCTAGATCTTTTTCAAATAATTTTCATCCTCTTGAGGATAATTTAATCCAAATAATTCTATTTATTTTTAGTAGATAAACTCTTGATAATGATCTCTTGATTAATCCCTTCAAGGTTCCACAACTAGATCCTTAATGAGAATATATGTCAGTGCCTGTCCTAAATCTTCTTTAAAACACACCACTATCTCAAAAATATTTTCATCAAATAAAGGATTTTCTTGATTTGGTTCAATAGAATCATACTCATATGGAATTTTAAAATTCCTTCCAAAAAGCTTGTTGCAACACAACATCAAGAGAAAGCATTGAAAGCATTAGTAAGAATACTGAGATTAACCAGTCAAATAATATTAATAGGAATATCAATTTTATAAATTAGAAATCAATATTGGTATTGAAGCATACTTAAATCAAAACCAGGGAGGAATCTAGAAAATATATCAAAACATTCCTCAAGTCACATTTCCACAAACACCCATGGTTACTTAAGGATAATTACAATGAGATCTATCCAGGAACTTGCTCTCAACTACTTCTTAAGTCCCATAAATCCTACATCCAGTCTACCAGGATAACCCAACCGAATACTTACATAAATAAAATATGCATAACATACAATGTTCATACCAATTTGTTATAAACTAGCCCAGAAACACTAGTACCCTTATACCTATGCCAATATTGACATGATATGAAGGGTATTCCTAATCCCCATGGGTTAACTAATAGTAAATGGAATCATAACTGAATAAAGAGGGGATGATTTGTGCCAAAAAATAAAAAAAAATATAAACAATACATGTTAGTATAGTAAACACTACAAAGAGAAAAATCACCATAAACCAATAGGTAAAACAATACCCAAACAATAAATCATCAAAAGATATCATGTATTCCAAGATAAAAATTATATATAAACCCATGAAATGATTAGATCACATCTCTATCAGTTATCTTCATCACTCTCGGTCACAAGGATTAAGAACATCCACCACCTCTAAGTAGAATATTCCACTTAATCAAACCTGGAATAGGAAAATATAAAAAACCTTGAAGGAAAAGGTAGGGTGTGAGCTATAATTCCATGTAGGGTCTCACCAAGTGATCCATATTCAATTACATAACAATTAAAATAAGTTTACATACTTTTTAAATCAAAATATTCATGGCATAGAATTTATGTATTTTCAAAAAAACATGATTTCAATTCAAAGAGATTGAAGATATATCAAAAGAAGCTAAACTGAATATTTATATAAAATATGTACATAAATTAGCTGGAATGAATAAAGTAGTTCTATAAAACACTAGCATGAAATCATCAAAACAAGAATATCATTGAAACATGTATCAAGAAATCCAGTATGTTAGTTTCTGGTAATAGGATCCTCACACGGCTCTTTAGGGATCTTATCTCAATTTGTACTCACACCCCATGACTCAGGTCATCGAGGATCAACTCCCCATCGAGGAAAAAAACATGCCATAGTTTGTCTATGTTAGATTTTTCTTCATCAATCAAGTGCTAGGGTTCAGATCCTAGCATTCTTATCCTAATTACCCATCAACTACATAGTCTCGCATGTGATTTAGTGAATCAATCATGGGAAAAACAATCATTTCAAATAATTTTAGAATATAATTTCCCAATCTCAGTTTTTAAATTTCCTTTATCATTTCAAAACAAAATCATAGTTTATTAATGATTTTTTCCCTTTCAAATCATCTATCAATTTCATATATTTGTCTTTGGGTTAAATATAAAATAATTTCATAAATCAATTTCCAAATAAATCCATCTATTTTCTAAAATCCACCCAAAAATTCCAATTCCACTAAAATTGGGGGGGGGGGGTTCAAAATTTCAATACGTTTTTAAAATCAAAAAATAATAATATTAGATAAATATTTTTAAATCATATAAAAACTCTTTTGAAATCAATAAATCAATAAATAAGTTTCATTTTTTAGGAAAACATATTTTATACCACCTACCTTTAATCAATGATAAAATGATCAAACACCTAAAATGGGAACTCAAATAGAGAGTCAATGTTGTGAAAACAAAGAGGAATCCTTATCAAAACCATCCATAAAACCATGTATCTAATCTATCATCAACATGAGGAGCCATGAATCTCAAGGGTGAGAAGAGAATAAATTAGATAATTCCAAAATGAGGGGAGATCACTTATCAGAATTGAATAAAACACTTTCGTCGGAGCATTGATTTGAGAAGAATGGAGTTAGAAGGAGTTAAAATGCCTCTAGGGATACTTCAAGAGACAAATGATTGAATGATAGTTTAATGAGAGAAAAGGAAATATATAATGGGGATTAGGGAATTTAATTCTATAAAAACATAGACCATGCTGCTACCCCCATGGTCATGGCATAAAAAGGTTGAAAATAGAAAAATTATGGAGCAACTTTCTTAGACAATGTCGTAGCCACCCCCGGTCAACTAGCCTCTGTAAAACAAACCCTATACCTCACCAAATTTTCTTTACCCCAGGTAAAGATACAACAAAGCACAAGAGGCACACTGTATTTATACCCAAATAGGTTGTAGAACTTAAATTCATCAACCAGGACTCCACAACATAGCCTGACCTCTATAGTGAAGCTACGATGAAATTATAAGTAACACTTAAAATAGCCCTAAGATCCCCTATTCCTTAACCTGATGGTCCATGGCATAACATCGACTCTCCACACCGCATACCATACACCACATCATAGCTCATAGCTGATACATTTATACTTTGACTCTATTAATACCAAACAAACATACATCTTCAAACATTAGGTTATTTTCCCTGACAAAATATCTTCATCCTTAAATTTTATGAAATGCACCTAAATAAAAAAATGGGAAACAAAATAAGAGTCAAGAAGTAACCGAAATAAGAAAATGGTATGATACATAAAAAATAAATTAGTCTCTTGATTTAAACCAAAAAATTATGAATAATATCAAAGAGTTCCAGAAACATTGTTCTAAGATTTTGGGGTCTTCTCTGTCATTTTTGTTATTTTTTGAAATTTAATTTATGTTATATCCATAACTTTTCTTAATACATATGTTACTCTTATAGTATTGGTATTTTGAAATTAGTAGACTCTAGAAAGGAAATGAGAAATGTGTAAACCCAAATTTTATAAAAAGGATCCCAGATGATTTGGATGCGACTATCAAAAAGCAACTCAAGATTTAAGAAGTTCAAACAAGTGAGATAAGTCTTCAGATTTAAATGTTATTTTAATAATTACCTTAAAAAATATGGTTATGTAAAACCACTTCACAAAGCTCATAAACATGAATAAAGTTCAAATAAAATAATATCCACCAAGGAATGTGGTGTTTCAATGCAAGTTTTTATGAAGGATGAAAAGGATATACTATAAATACATTAAGAAAAAATTATATTTTGGAAAGAAAACTTGTGAAAATGGAATCCAGGAATATAAAGAAAGATAAAAAAATTAAAAAAATGGAGTAGTTGATAATTGAAAATAGCAACAAATAGGAAATTGTAATGAACTATGATATGGAAGGGGTTAGTAACAAAGAACACAACCCGAATTTGAGAATCATTATAATGGAAGAATAATAAATAAGGGAAAATGAATCTCAAATTCCCAATGATGAAGGGAGAGTTAGTCTTTCTATAATGGAAAAAATATAGCAAATCATTAAAAGGAAATATATATTATGTAAAATATTTAGACATTGACTATAGAAAAATATCATCTAGCCAACTATAAAGCTAATGAAGTAGTAGAAAGTAAGGAAAATGTTGAAGAATAATTTAAACCTATCGCATCCATCATCATAGCTAAAAAACCAAGACCAGTAATTTTCAAAACAAGATAAATACTTTGAAGTATAAAATAAAGAACTAGAAAATATAAGAAGTTAGACTCAACATTGTTTATGAAACTAGAACAAGAAGAAGACCAGAAATAGTACCATGGTTATAAATAACAAAAGATCTAGTTGATCTGGAAAAATTATCAAGATACTGAGTATTTTATGGAAATGTTAACTATGTAGGGATATAACGAGGTAGTTTTTCAAACCAAAATGGGTGAGGAAAAGTCATAGGTACCAAAAATTAGACTATGAGAATATTTATGATAATATAGAGTTGGAGCATACCTAGCATATGATTATGACCAAAGGGAATAAAGAACCTTATTTAAACTTTTCAATTAAAGTACCCTTCATAGTAAATTCTTTAATGTACATAAATGTTATTTTTGTGTAGTGAATATGTCTTGATTTCTAAAAAATAATCTATTTATAATGGATCATATTTTATCTCTTTTGAACAATGTAATGACAAGTAGCAGAGAGATTATTTATTTTTACCAAGATTATTGTAAAATAATTTTTACTTAGTATCACATCGTCCAATAAATTTTAATTATATCAAGAAATATATGAATATGATCAAATAATAAAAATAAAGTGTCAAAAGGGAAAGATTAAGGAAATTATTTTATAAAATTCAACATTTATTACCAGTGTTTCTATGTTGGGTGTTTAATTGTTTGTATTATTTAGGTGAAAATTTTAATGGTGCATAGTTTTTCTAACATTATTAATATTTTTGGGAAAAAATTTTATGGGAAAATAAATATTTTATAGAGATTTTGATAGAGAAACAAGTTAAATATGTGCTTCAACTAAATATAAATTTTATCATCATTATTAACACTAAAAATGTAAAATTTACATTACTCGCTTTTAATGTGGAGAGAAAATATTTCAAACACTACAGCATATTGAAACCTTGGTTGGGTACTGATAGACATGATATTTACCAAAATAATTCATTAGTAATTGTATATTTTCTTCTCTTTAACATGAAATCAATTTTTAAATCAACCAAACGAGAAGTGGTAATTAAATTTCTACAACTATTCAAAATTACAAAAATCATTTATTAAAGAAATTATCTAGAAATTTAGCCAAGATTCCTTATAAAATACACCCAACACATTAATTGTGGATGATAACCCTCAAAAGGTGATACAATATTATACTACGCAATAATATTTTATTATCTTATGGATAATATAGCAAAATATTGATCATATTACAATAACATGTTCCAAGAATAAGTTGATGACTTTTGGATTTATGTGCTGCACCACTTCGTTGTCGACCATACTAAAAAATAGTGGGAATAATCTTTTAGAAGTAAGATTTTCCCATTGTATTTAGTTCCTCCAACGTCCATGTAAACAATCAAACAACCCAGGTTTATGGGTGTGAGATGAAATTGGAATAGAACATGTTTGTCCATATCTTAGCAGGGTTCAATATTTTGTTATTGTAGTAGTATTTTTTTACATCAAATGTGATGAAATAATATATTCAATATAAGTGGTCTCAAATACCTATCTGGTGGAATTATAATTCAAAATTGTTTCTCTAAGCTTTATAATTTTATAGAATAAAACATTTCTTCATGTTAAATCAATGGTGTTCAAACATCATTAAAACATTTTTTAGCATTGTTCAAATTTTTAGTACGGTATCAGTACTTTAGAACAAGAGGTCAGTATAAGTGGTCTGATATTCTAATCTGGTTTCTTTACAAATTATAATTTTTTGGATACATAAGAATTTCCACATAGTACTCATTCATTCAAACTGTATTTCATAAAATAGGTTTTTTTAAAAAGACTATTTTTTCTTAAAATAGTTTCTCATTTTATTACAATTTAAACCAACCTATAAGTGGTTCATTAAATTCATTAAAATTAAAAAAAAATATAAATGATTTAGATGTATTGAAATTTGACCTAAAAACAACTTTATCCAATGTCTATATTTCTCTACCTCTATTCCAATTATATGGAAATCTACCTCTGAAGAAGAAGTTTCAAATTGGTTAACCAGTATTCCTATAACAAATAAATAGAATAATTAAATAACATATAGAAAAGGATTATGTTTTTAAATAAATTAAATTTAATGGTTTTTTCATCTGCAATAAAAAAATTTGATCTTTATTGATCTTCAATTCCCTACGTTCAACGGAAAATGAAATCGGATACCCAATTAGAATAACAATACTATTCGTAATGATGAAATACATCATAAAATGAAAACATACCATCATTATAATACTAAAATGCTTCCCATTTTTATTTAATTCTGTCTTTTTTGACCTCTAATTTTGAAAAAATCTTTTGATTATATCATCCCCTTTTTGATTTTTTTCCTTTTAAAATATTCCTTTATTAATATTGTGTCATATGTGTCACAACCAACAACACTATCAATTAAAGTATTTATTCAATTTCATGACCCACATCTTTCTCATAAGAAAAGGTAATCAACTTCATTCCCATTCATGCTAATTCTTTGTAACATTTTTCTATAACCGACATTCTATCTTCATTTATATCAACACAATCTTGTTTGAACATTAGAATATTTCTATCCATTCATATCCACAACCCAAAAATATATTTTATAGGTATTAATATCACATAAATACAATCAAAAATTATTTAACATGATAATAAAAATACATAAATGACTCAAATTTTCAATAAGAACATTGAACAATTTCATTGGAATCTTTATATGATACGTGTAACTAATCTTCAGAGCTAACCATTCTAATGACATAACTAAATATAACATAACTTTATTACATCGCATCAAAACAAAATAACTAATAATATGATTTTAATATTGAAATAAATCAAATATCTTAGGTTTATACCTAGAAGAAACCAAACACATCAATGAATATTAATGGTGAAGATTATGTGGAATATTTTACCACATCTCAAATTCAACCTTTCTTTTCAATATCATTTTTTGGCCAATAATCGCACAAATTTATTGAATAAATCTAAAACACCTAACTTTTGATGAACATTATATTAAATTATTTCATAGAAACTTACACTTAATTGGGTGATGTGAATTCCCAATGTTAAAGAATCTTTCCAAAATCATTGTCCCACTTATCATGAAACATGAATACATCATCTAACCATTGGGATTATCATCCAAATATTATTCTCTGAGAGAATCCCAATACTAATCAAACTAATATCCATCATGGTATAAGAATATACACTTTTCAAATCTAGTTAGATCACTAGATAAATCTTTAATCCAGTTAACAAAATGTTTAATGTCATTTTGCATAAAATTACATGTACAAAGGAAGTGTTGAATTATCACTAATAATTCATAAATGAATTTTCCCATTGTTTCATCATGGTAATTAAATATATTTTGAGGTATATTAATGTGACGCACCCGTAAAATTTTATGTAACAACCAAAAAAAGGAACTTGTAGTTTTATTTTATAACAAAGATTACCTAAAAACTAAAATCTCAAAATGATGATTGAAGCCCACAAAGACACCAAAGGAATTATACTATTTATTAGTGGTGAAAATAGTGTCAAAATAAAATATCCAAATGACTGAAAATATGTATTATTTTTTATCTTCCCAGAAAGTATTGGTTATTTTCTCAATTAAGTAAAACTACATGGTATAGAAAATGATGGATTGTCCTAAATTTTTCTTTCCTAGTACTCTAGCATGAAACATACATCACCATAAATAAATTCCGTATACCATTTGAATCTCAAAAAATTAAAATAAACCACAGGTGTATACCCAATAATATATTTACCTCCTGAAATAGTTGTCTCTAAAGAGAAAAAATCATTTGGTTTAATAGAGTCTAAAGCATTCACATCTAAGTCAGTAGCTTGTGTTTCTATTATTTTTAATTAGGATCTCACCATATGACTTGATTTTGGATTATTTAAGGGATTATTATTCCCTTACACAAATAAATTTCATGCATATTTCCCATAATATAACAAACGAGCATCTTTTAGATCAAGGAAACCTTTATGTGTCTCTACATGATAATATTTCACAATGTTATCACATTTCCCAACCCTTATATTCCCTTCTTTGTTTCATGGGTAAAGGCATGATGTGAAAATTGATTTATCATTGCTCCTTTTATTTGAGTATTTTGATGTACACTCCATATGCTATATATAAACATTGTTCATCCTCGTGTGATTTAAACATCATCCCGACAGCTAGATTAATAGATGATGATGCGATATAAACATCATCATCATTGGAAAAACATGTGACATAAAAACCACAATTCAAGGAAAGTAAAATATGGGGTTTGTTGAAATTTTCCCTAAATTTTTTAAATACTTTAAGTAAAATTTTTAGTGTTAGAGGTAATGAAACATTCACTATAAGCTCCACCAAATGCTACACTAAACATTTCAATATAAACTTAAAAATACTATAAAAATCCTTCTTGTTAATAATTCAAAAAAATATATTTATAAAAAATAAAAAATATATATAAATTCATAATATATTTAAATTGTAAGATATATAAAAAATATAATATATTTTATAATAAAAAATTAAATACATTTATGGTGTAAACCTAATTTTATAATAAATAGAGTTATAGAATATATGCAATTTCTTTTCTAAATATTTATAAATAACATTTATAAATTGTTTCAATGAAAAAATTAGTGGAATTTCCAATGAAAGATCCATAGGAATTTCAAGTGAAAGTTCCACTACATGTTTTAGAATATAAAAAAAATAACAAATTATATATATAACTAAAGTTATAATTATGGTGTGAGATATATAAATGATATAATTCATACATTGTATATATTAATAAAAAATATATTTATAAAATTGGAATTAAATTTGATATATACTAAAAAATTTATTTAAAATAATTGAAATTGTATAAATATATATATTATACGAATAAAAATATAAAAAAATTAATTTATTTACTGAAATAAATATTAATAAATATAACAAAGAGAAATATATTTATAAAATTATAAATAAAACTAAATTTATAATAAATGAAACTATATAATATTTTTTGAATATTTTTTACAAAATATATATAAATAAAAAATTTAAATCATTTCACGATATGTTTTAGTGATAATTTCAATAAAAGTTTCAAGTAATGTTTTAGTGGAAGTTCTAGGGAAAGTTTCAGAAAAAGTTCCTGTTAAGGTTCCAATGAAAGTTTCAATGAAACTTCCACTAAAATATTAATTGTAAATTTCAGAATACAATAAAAAGAAATAATTATATATATATATATATAAAGTTATAACTATACTATAATATGTATAAAAAATACAATTCCACTAAGCCTATATTTATTAAAAATACAATTATATAAAATATATGTATTATAATTTTCTCATAATTTTTATAAACAGAATATGTAAATATTTTTTATAAATATAAAATAATGACAGTTTCTATTAAAGAAATATATATACTATATGAATAATAATATAAATAAAATTTATATAATTAGTAAAATAAATATTTATAAATATAGAAAATGGAAATATTTCCAAAAAATATAACTAAAAATAAGTTTCTAATAAATTAACTTATAAAATATATTTAGTATATTTTTTAGAAAGTATTTATAAATAACATTTATAAATATTTTTAGTGTACCTTTCAATAAAAGTTCAAGTAAAAGTTTCAATGGAAGTTCTAGTGAAAAATCATGTACAAGTTCTAATGAAACTTCCAATAAAAGTACTACTAAAGGATCCATTGAAATTTAGATAATGTTCTAGTGGAAGTTTCAGTGAATGTTTTAGAATACAAAAAAAATTTATATTTGTAAAATTTTATGACTGAAAAATTGTATTTATACTTACTATATATTAATAAAAATATGTTTTAAAAAATATTTTTATAATAAAAGAAGATTATATAGAATATATTTTATATTTGATACATAATTTTTATATATATAATATCAATATATTCTTCATAAATATAATATAATTATAATTACTATATTAAAATGAATATTTTATATGAATAAAAATGTAAATAAAATTTATATATTTAGGTAAACTAATATTTTTAAATATAATAAGAAGAAGTATTTTTATAAAATTATAAATAAATCTAAATTTATAATAAATGAAGTTATATAATATATTTAATATATTTTTCACTAAATATTTATAAACATAATTACATTTTCAAAGATAGTTTCTATTTATGTTCTAGTGAATGTTTCAGTATTAGTTTCAGTGAATGTTCACCCGAAATTTTCAATGAAACTTCTTGTGGAAATTTTCTAGAAAGTTTCAATGAAAAAATCAGAGTAAGTTTTTGTTTAAGTTTCCTTTATTTATTTAATTCCATGTTTCAATGAATGTCTCTAAAAGTTTCACTGAAACTTTTTGTAAAACTGCCACAAAAATTCACCATTTCACTAAAATTCATCATACTTTATTGAGAATAAAATATTTCATTTTTAACCATAAATATATCATGTGTAATACAAAACTCAATTTCAACATGAAAAACATCAAATAATGATCAATAATACCTTCATTCATGGCCATTTTATGCAAAATAAAATCCAATGGAAACACCAAGAATCTTTTGTACATATAACCCCAATGTACCGGCATGCCCAAGGAAAACTCCATAATTTTTCACAACCCAAATGAGAAATATTTTTCAATCAATAATCGCAGTACAATGAAAAATCAAAAATTCCCTCTAATAGATTATAGACTACTTCCTCCATAACGAGTAATCAAAAATTCCATCTAACAATCAAAAATACCCTTCGCAACCATAGTACGACCCTTTAACATAGAAGGAAAATAATTTCTCCACCAAAAAAAAGATCACCCATTCCACACAGTCAAAATCCTAACCATTTTGCCTTTTATTTTTTATAAGTCCAAAATGACTTTGAGATAAAAAATATATCCATATCCTACAAATTTAAATATTTGAAAACATCCAAGGTGTGGCCTGATATATATTACATTACTAAATTCATGTTCTCCCAATTACACTGATCCCCTTATTAATTCTTATTTTCCAACCAAATTCCCACTCTACATTTACTTACTCTTAGTTTCTATATACTTTATTTCTCTAGATTCCTTTTTGTTTAGTCCAAACACCCTCTTGTATCACTTGTCGATCACTTGCTTCAAATGCCTGATCAGATCCCTTCCTCAATGTATGCCTTCCTTCAATTATTTTATACTCTGACTATAATGCACATCCACACCTCGAATCCCAAATTTCATAGTGACTCTCCCAAGACTCAGATTTTCTTTAGTGTCAATCTATCTCTAATTTATGATACCCTATTATTATTCCCTTTTCATCGATTTTTTAAAAAATCACTCAATATCAAGCTTCCAGTTTTCTTTTGAATAGTCTTCTACAGTATCAAAACCCATTTTTTCTGAATCCTAATGATTATTTAACTTTACTTGAATGAATTATTGTAGTTGGACAGTGGGGTGTTTTTAAAAATTGGGTACAACCGTGAAAGAGGCACACACACAAGGAAGAAAATTACATTAAATCGCAAGCCCGAGGACTTGACCCCGCGACCTGCCCCTCACCCCCCCCCTAAACCCATACCACCCCACCACCGATTTTTGATTCAGAATAGGATGGAATAATTCTCTTAACTCATTCATACATAATAAATTAACAACAATGATCGGACAAAACTAGTATTGAGTTATAGGCCTTGATATTTTGGTGACACAGGACCCAAGAGGTGTAGATCGGTGGCTACATACTGGAATAGTGATTGTGGTTAGGGTCTTAGGTGGTGGGCATGCAGTTTGGAATCCCGGTGGGTATAAAGTCTGTTCTGACCAATGGGTAGAGAATAGTTTGAGTCGTCCCTCGGATCCAGGAATAGTAGGTTGGGAATAGGATGGTGCGGCTGGCGTTGAGCAGTGTTTCCAGGCGGTGACCAACATGTTGTGTGGATTAGGGTGCTTGATGATGGGATGTGAGATGGTCTCATCATAATGGGGGAAAACTAGTGTGGAGTTCCGGTGTGAAGGTAACCTCAAGAGAAGGTTCTTCTGGTGTTGCGCGTAGATGACTTTAGGTGGTGTGATGAGGGAGTGGGGCCTCATGTGGGAGGTGACTGATCATCGTTATGTAGACGGGTCTATTTCAGGTGTCGACAATAAGGGGCTACAAGATATCATAGACCAAAGTGATTGATTAGAATGCCTAGGGATTCGTGTGGCTGGTGCTTGGCTGGAGCAGGATTGGGGCATGGGCCGGATTTTCCAGGCCTACATGAGAGGGTGTTCTTTTCATTAATGTGTTGGTCTTTAGACAATTAGTTTTCATTTCTCTAGTTAGGTAGTGCTATTTGTGCCTCATGTATGCTATGTGTTGCTTTATTTATATTTTCTTAAATATACCTTTCAGACCGAGAACGCTTGAGTCCTAAACATTCTTATTATATTCACTTTCCATGATCAATTAAAATTTTCTTTTTTTCAGAAGCCCCGATTCTGACAGAAACCCTCACCCAGGGCCCCCTTTTATAAGAGGTCTTTCCCAAGAAATCATTCTACATTTCCAATATGGGATTCATGTTCTTATTTTCCTGCATAGATCATTCTGCATTTCCGATGTGGGATTCAGAAATGTTTCAAGTATGTGAATTTGAGAGACTATAAAATAAAAACTATAATATAAATATAAATGAAACATAAAACACTGATTTAACATATAATAAATATTTGAAAATAGAAACAATTTTTAAAAAAAATTGGTGAAAAATAATTTATAAGATATAAAAACCACCAACTTGAACTCATGAAGAATGGCTTATAAAGATGGCATGTGCACTTTGGGCATCTGTATTTCAGCGACCTTAAACTTTTATCCTTATCAATCATGGTGTGTGGCTTGATGGATATTGATGTTCCAAATCATTTATATGAGACATGTACACTCGGCAAGAAACAAAGGAACTTCTTTATCCAATGGAGTAACCAGAAGATCAAATGTACCACTTTAGTTGGTTGACACTAATATTTTCAGACCATTAGAAACACTGTCACCTGGAGGTAATATGTATTTTATTACCCTCATTGATTATTTTAGATGGATAATCTGGGTGTATTGCATCTAAGAAAAATCTTCTGCTTTCAATGTCATTAAATTTTTTGTAGATCATGTTAAATATGAAAGTGGTTAAAAAATAAAATTACTAAGATCTGACAGAGGTAGAGAGTATACAACAAATGCATTTCAAGATTTGTGCAGCAAACATGGTATTAAGAAGAAATACACTATATCCTACACACTACAGTAGAATGGCATTGGAGAAAGGAAAAACCGCACCATCCTCAACATTACAAGGACCATGCTGAAGGAGAAAGATCTTTTAAAGAGCTTCTAGGAATAGGCAGTGGGATGTACTGCCTACCTTCTCCATTGGTGTCCAACCAAGAGCTTCATAAACTGGACACCAAAAGATGCATTTAGTGGATATAAACCAACATTATCACACCTTAAAATCTTTGGTCTTGTCATATATTCTCATGTTCTAGAAACTAGATGAAGGAACCTTGATGATCATGGTGAAAAGTGCATCTTCATCGGCTACTATGGAGTATCCAAAGCCTAAAAATCTACAATCCTCTAACCAACATTTTAGTGGTGATTAAAGATGTGGTATTTTTTGAAGAAGAAACATGGAAATTGAATGATGAAAAATAAAAAAAGTAATTTCAGTTGAAACAGAAGCTTCTGAAGAAAGGCATGATCAATAAGAGAAAACTCCCACTACTCCTTCAACAAGAACATTATCAGAACACATAAATTTAGGAGTACATTCCATCACTCTTGATAGGTCACTATCAAGTAAAAATTTTGAGAGCTCATCCTCACCCATAGAGCCCATAAAAATTAAAATATTAAGAGAAATCAATGGGAAATTGAAGTGGTAAATATTGTTTTATTATATGAAAATCATGATCCTCTAGCATTTCAGGAAGCCGTAGGAGAAGAATTTTGAAGAATCTCTATGGAAGAATAAATTCATTCCATAGAGAAAAATGACACATGGGAGATGACTACACTTCTTAAAAGTCATAAGAACATTAGTGCCAAATGGGAGTCTAAGATCAATCCAAATATTGATGGTGAGATCGATCGATATAAGGCAAGGCTCATCACAAAGGGGTAAAAATAGAATTAAGGGGTGGACTACAAAGAAGTCTTTTCTCCTGTTTCTCGTCTTGACATTGTGAGGATGATTATCTCCCTTTTTTCATCACAATTCAATGATCTACCAACTGGATGTAAATTATGCATTCTTGAATTAAATTCTAGAGAAAGAGGTATATGTTGAAAATCATGAAGGCATTTTTATGCAAGGGGATGAAGACATGGTGTATCATCTGAGGAAATATATCTATGGGTTGAAGTAGACTCCACATGCTTGGAATGAACGTATTGACAACTATATTCAAGAGAATGGATTCTCCTACTGTCCATATTAGTATGCAGTTTACATTATGAATAATGATCATGATGATATACTTATTGCATGCTTCTATGTTGATGATTTTTTATTTAAAAGTTTAAGTTAACCTATGTTCAATGAATTCATGGGGTCCATGTTCAAGGAGTTTGAGATGACCGACAGAGGTCTCATGTCCTTTTTCCTGGGCATAGAAGTAATGCAACAACATGGATATATCTATATATCTTAGAATAGGAATGCCAAAGAGTTACTTGAAAAGTTAATTATGGCCAACTACAACACTGTAAAAACACCTATAGATATAAGCTTAAAACTGACAAAAGATAAGGAATGAAGAAGCATTGACTTAGCTTTGATCTAGAGTCTGATTGGATGACTGAGGTATCTCATAATTATAAGGACATTGATTTTCTACAGTGTTGGGATTCTAAGTTGATACATGGAAGCACCAAAAGAGTCACACTAGCTAGAAGAAAAAAAAATCCTTAGGTACATTAAAGGAATGATGGATTTTGGTCTCTATTTTACATACAATGAAGAATAAAATCTATGTGGTTACTCAAGTAGTGATTGGCGAGGTTACCAAGATGAAATAAAAAAGCACCACTGGGTATGTATTTTTTCTTGGATCGATTGCTTTCACGTGGAATTAAAGGAAGCAGAGTGTGGTCACCTTATCCACATGTGAAGTAGAGTACATGGTGGAATCATCCAACATTTATGAAGGAATATGGATGAGAAATATGTTGAAAGAGATGAATCATTTGTAGAAGTGATCCACAGTGATATATGTGGATAACAATTCAGCAATTGAACATTCTAAAAATTTGGTGCAGCATGGAAGAAACAAATATTGATACTTGATTCCATTTTATGAGAGATCATGTGAATAAAAAAACAATAAAGTTGGAATATATTCATACTACAAAACAAGTGGATGATATTTTCAAAATTTCATTAAAGAAAAATTCATTCAAAAAAATTAGAATGATGCTTGGGATAAAGCGAGTTTTGGAATGAACGAGAGTGTTAGAAATGCAAACAAAAAACACATGTGTTTTTTCATGCTTGTTTTTTTTCTTTCTCCCCGCGCGTCCATTTATTTTTAATGACATTAATATTTTGGTCTTTGTTTTGTTCCTTAATAAAAGATACGCATTGTTTTGGGTCAATATATTGATGCAATTATAGTCGGTGAAATATGTGAAATACAAATCTTGAAATCCTTTGTTTCATTGGGTCCCATTTTTTTCCTCCTATATTTCTTGGCTTGTATATCAAACGAGGTCTACTTTCACGTCTTCCATATTCTTAGCAACAGAGCAGGGTGCATCCCTGACGACATGCAGGAAATGTTGATGCTTGAGATTTGGTGGGTCTTGAAGGAGTCATAGATGAAGTATATGGTGTTGGGGAAGTTGGTTGTGTGGATATTGGTGGTCATCATCCCCGAGATGGTGTAGTTTGAGAGCAAAAAGTTGTCAGTGGTAGTCTGGACGACGTGCCCCATCAGGCACTCCACTAGCCCCCATGCCCCGACTTCTATCACGAAAGCTAAAAGTGGTCAAATCCAATATTGTAGAACCTCTTTATCCATGTGATGCTCATCTAGTCATAGACAACGACTACCAATCAGCACAGCTGCACCATGCACACCAGATTTATGTACCTCCAATCCATGGCCCTATGAAATCCACCCCATTATCAAACAACAAGAATATGAGGATTAAGACGATTCATAACCCTTTATTATGAGACAGATGAGAATAAATTACTCGACCTTATCCAGGTAGGACCAAATAGTGCCATTCAATGGCCCTAATATGTAGGTCAAACTGAGTACCTAGTCCTCATTAGTGTTCCTGTATCCCCCAAAGTCCTGTAAATAACTAATCACCACCCACATTGATTAATCAATGCTTTTTCAATTGGAAAACACTCGTCGAATTGAAATTCTTTTATCATTAAAGGAATTGGCCTTGTTTGCAAGCATCTATTGTAACCATTATTGTAGATATTCTATTTAACAGCATGAAAAAAGTCTTTTAACAATGCTAAAAAATTGATTTTAATATATGCACTATTAAATGGGTTTCCCTTTATCGTCACTAATTTTTGGTGATAATGATCCCACTTTATCATCTCTTTTAATAGCACTAATAAAGGACCCATTTGATTCATTGTGTTGTTTGTATAACATCACACTACAACAACCTATTATAAACAAAAATAGCACAATGAAACCTCATGTACACAAAATATATAACTTAATTGAAATAAATTTTACATCACAAATACAAAAGGATGCTACCATGGTGTCCATCATTGAAAAAATCACCTAAAATTGAGAAAAAGAATCCACCTATATAAGAAAACAAATCTAATGTTATTAATATTATAAAGAAATAAATTAAACATTAATATGAACGAATAAAAAAATGTAAACTTTAAATAAAAAGACACATATATTTATATCAGTCACACTAAGCATAGTATTAAGGTGTGGTTAATTCATACATGTCGCAAATTAGGTATGGATCACTATCTTAAATTATCAAACAATTTGAATGTGTTTTCTCAGTTTTGAGCATTCCACTTGTTCTTTTTAATGAAATAAATGTAAATTTTAAATAAAGACACATTTAGAGTTATACCAGTCACACTGTTTATGGGAATGGGGTGAGGTTGATTCTAATACATAAAAATTTACTTAAGGATCATTTTCCTAAAATATTAAAACAATATGAATGTGTTTTCTCAGTTTTTAGTATGTCACTTGTGTTTTCTTCTAAAATGCCATTTCAAACTAAAAACACACACTTTGAGCCATACAGGTCACATCATGTGTCAATTTTACATGAGACTACTACCTACATGTCAAAAATGAATTATGAATTTATGTCTTAAATTATAAAGACAATTAAACTACATTTTATTGGTTTTTAGTGAGTGACACACGTTTTTAACTAAAATGTTAATTTTAAACTGATTATGGGAACCTTGAGTCATATCGGTCACACCATGCATTAGATTGAGGTGCGAGTGATTCCTACATGAAAAAATGAATCTTGGAATGTTTAACTAAATTATATAAACTATACGAATGCATTTGGTCATTTTTCAAGATATCACTTGATCCTTTTCTTAAAATTAATGTCAATTTAATATAAGAAGATGCACTTAGATTCATACTGATCACACCATGCATCAGATTGAGAGGTGGGTTATTCTTACATGTCATAAATGACTTAAGAATCATTTTCATAAAATATGAAAACAATATTAATGCTTTTTCTTGGTTTTGGGTAGGTCAGTTGTCCTTTTTACTAAAATTGATGTCAACTTTAAATAAAAAGGACACAATTTGAGTCAAACCGATCACACCGTGCATCAGATTAAGGTGAGACTAATTCCTAAATGTCTAAAATGACCGATGGACCATTTTCTTAAATAATCAAAGCAATCTGAATGTGTTTTCTTATTTTTGAGTAGGTTAGTTTTCCTTTTTACTAAAATTGGTGTCAATTTTAAATAAAAACACACATGGAGTCATACCGATCACAACATGCATTGGACAGAGGTGAAGCTAATTCTCACAAATCCTATATGAATTATGGAACATTTTCCTAAATTATAAAAACAATATGAATGAATTTTATCAATTTTCATTATGATAGTTATTCCTTTTGGTAAAATTAATGTCAATTTTAAATAAAAAAGACACACTTTGAGTCATACCGGTCACACCGTGCATTGGATTATGGTGGGATTGATTCTTACACATAAAAAATGATTTAAGGATCACATTTCGAAAGTATAAAATCAACATGAATGTATTTTCTCAGATTTGAGTAGGTCAGTTGTCCTTTTTACTAAAATTGATGTCAACATTAAATAAAAAGTACACACATTGATTCATAATGGTCACATCGTGTCTCGAATTGAAGTGAGGTTGATTCATACAAATCCTAAATGACTCATGTATAGTTGAACTAAATTTTCAAAACAATATGAATGTGTTTTATCAGTTTTTAGTTGGTAATTTATTCCTTTTTCTAAAATTGGTGTCAATTTTAAATAAAAAGACACACATGGATTCATACCGATCATACTGTGCATTATATTGAGTTTAATCTGATTCATAAATGTCCAAAATTTCTAATGAATAAAAACAATTTGAATGCATTTTATAAGTTTTGAGTTGGTCAATTGTTATTTTTACTAAAACTGATGTTAATTTTAAATTAAAAGACGCACTTGGAGTTGTATTGGTCATATTGTGCCTCTGACTGAGGTGGGGATACTTCTTACACCTCCCAAATGAATCATAGATAATTTTTCTAATGTATCATAACAATACTAATTAATGTTCTAGTTTTTTTGTATATCATTTGTCTTTTTTACTAAAATTGATGTAAATTTTAAATAAAAAAGATGTACATAGAGTCATACCGATCACACCATGCATTAGATTGAGGTGTAGTTGATTCCAACATATCCAAAATAACTCATGGATCATTTCACTAAAGTATAAAAATAATATGAATGTGTTTTCTTGGTTCTCAGGACATCAATTTTTTCTTTTTACTAATATTGATGTCAATTTTAAATAAAAAGATGCACTTGGAGTCATATGAGTCACACCATGCATCGGATTAAGGTGAGGATGATTCCTACATGCCCAAAATGACTCGTGGATAATTTTACTAAACTATATAAATAGTATGAATGTTTCTTATCAGTATTCAGTACTTCACTTGTTCCTTTTTATTAAAATTGATGCCAATTTTAAATAAAAAGATGCACATTGAGTCATACCGGTCACACCCTACGTCTGATTGAGGTGAGACTAATTTCTATATGTGATAATGAATCATGGATAATTCTTCTAAATTATCAAAACAATATGAATATGTTTTATAGATTTTTAGTACATCGCATATCTTTTTTAATAAAATTTAATTTTTAACTAGATTCACGCACTTTGACTCATGTTGGTTACATCGTGTATCGATTTTGCATGAGACTGATTCATATATTTAAAAAACTATTTATGAAGAAATTTCCTAAATTATGAAGACAATTTGGGAATTTTTTCTCTATTTTCAATGAGTGATACATTTTGAAGTAAAATGTCAATTTTAAACAGATAATGGGAACTTTGAGTCATACCGGTCACACTATGCATTGGATTGTGGTGCAGTTGATTTCTATACATTTCAAATGACTAATTGATCATTTTCTTAGAGTATCAAAAAAATATTAAGGCATTTTTTTTTTTGATAATGTTAGTTGACTATTTTACTGATATTATTGTCAATTTTAAATAAAAAGATGCACTATAAGTCATACTGGTCACACCACATGTTGGATTGAGGTGTCTCTAATTCCTACATGCCCCAATGTAGAAAAAACAATTCTAACATCCAATGATACCACAATTACCATTATCTTTATTTGTATAAATTCCAACACTTGCAACACTACATATTGATTCGAGAAAGGTTTTTCTTCTACGAACATCTATTCAATATGTAACATTGGAAATTCGAAAAAGAAAAGCAATGGAAAGTGTGGTAACATTTTCAGAAAGAAACATGTTATCTCTTCACAGATGATCTATGAAAACAACTAAATATGTATTAAATAAAGATTATAGGTAAAATAATATACAAATAGTATATAAAATGATTATAAAATTAATTAAATAATTAGTATAAATACACCTTTTTATGATGGTTGTATACATTATTTATTCATAAATATGAAAGGAATCCACCGGTATGAGAAAAAAAATATTATGTCAGTAATATTAAAAATAATTAAATTAAACATAAATATGAAACAATCCACTACTTCTATGGATGTCACATCTTCTTGTTATCTAAGTATATTCATCCATTAGGTGTGATGTCCATTTATTTCCAAGAAAATATATATCATCTTACGAATATGACTCTTTTTACAGTCATAGAAGTACTAAAAAAATAAAAATATACAAAGGATTATTAAATATTTTAAATTAAATTGTAATTTACTTCAAAAATACCTCTTCGGGGATGTTAGTTTGTTGATGGAATATGATCTCAATCATTAATTTATAATCCTAATAACCAAAATCTTTTCCAATTGTTTATTTATAAAGTACATAAACATTGAGGAGACTAATTTGATTTGATATGTGTTTGGATAGTGGAATATTATTAAATATAACTTTATACTTTTCCATTTGTAGAACTTTTTAGTATCCTTGTGTGTATCCCCTATCCACGTTCCTTTTTTTCATGATATTGATACACCACCCTATCATAATAAAATACTCATTAAAACATAATCTAAATTATATAAATTGAATATTAGTTATTAAACATTGGATCTAGTGTATAACATATTCACAAGTTCCATCATGTGTGTTTAGTTTGTTGGTTATCCATGTAGTGAATCCATGAAATAAATATTTGGAGTGTCAAAATTGACTATAATGAGAAACCAATGTTTCTTAAAAACAAAAAAAATGAAAATTAATGAATGAAATGAAAATATATTTTATATGATTAAATTCTAGAGTTTAACTTCTGTAATGTTGGTAATAATATGTGTCTATCATTCATAAGTTTTATTTCAAATGATTTGAGTAGGCCTACAACTATTTTATCCATTTTTTTAGATTCAATTTTTGTTTGTTCTATAGAGTTTTTGTGAGGTCTAATGTGTCAAAAAAATCATGGGGAAATCCCTTTAATTAGTTTTTATATATACACATTCCAAAAATATGAAATGTATTTAGTCATAATTAACATAGTATATGATATTTTGGGAAAAAATCATGAAAACATAAATCTTGTATATATTTACAGGTGAGGTCCATATCAATTTATAGTTGAAAATTTAAGATTCATTATCAAAACCCAGGTAGTATTCACGTTCCTCTCTTTACATATTTTCTTCAAAATCAACTATGTGACTACTACGATTTTGTAACTTTGTATCCACATGAACCATCAATTTTAGTAGATGAGGATATAGAATTGGTGGGGTAAAGATGTTTTGAGAATATATTTTTGATCTGTTGGTCGATCCTTTATATGGTTTTGATTTAGTATTTTATTTCACCTCATTCCCTCTGTGCATCTATAATTTCATTCATCGGTTCAGACCATTTTTTATTAATTGTAAAAGGTTTATCATAAAAAAAATAAATTGGAAATGAATACCACCATATCGACATGTGTTTTTACAATATCATATGGCTATGTGATGAATGTTCTAACAGCTTGGTCAAATGTATAAATATTTTCTTCATCTAGTGGAATAGATAGCTCGATGCTCAACTCATGAGATACATTAATCGCCACCCTCAAATAACTTGTTGTAATTGGTATGTTGTGCACCCTATCATCATGGATATTGAACATCAAAGCCCTTACTAAAAGTCGATGGGTGGGTGATGATAGATTTAAATAAAATTCATTTTCACCCTATATAATATCAATATAGAAAAGGATTCAGTGTATGTCTGATTCATATTTCATAGAAAAAAATATTATAATATTGATTACCTCAAATGAGATAACTTGTTGAGGGGAATGGATCACCTCAAAGCTAGTGTGGGTAGGGGGATCTTCACTAAATGATTGTTCTTGAGTTGATTCTTCCCTTTGCTTATCCCCTTATAACATTTTCTAGAAACTCAAACTGCCAAACAATTTTTTTTCTTCAAGGGAAGCTATTCTTGGTTTCATCTCTTCCCTTTCTATATCTTGATCCTCATTTTTTATAAAAAATAACATCAAGGTGTCACCCAAAACTCGAACCTCTCACATGGAAATATTGTTCTGGCCTCTTCAAGGCCATAGATAGTTGGTGATCATCCAGCATAGGTGTGGATAATTCAAGTGACTATGTTAGATAAAAAACATAAGATAATAAGTAATAATTTTTATGTGATGGCGATTTAATGAAAAAAATAATTTATAATGCTATACTTACACATATTTCCCATACATTTTATATGTTTTCATATATTAGTATCCCATATTTATAGACACATGTCTCCTTCTGTATCACATGATGTGGAATGGAAGTGGATTTGGATTTGGAGTCATCAATCAGTATATAAATTGGGGAATAGATTTATGATTTTGTTTCATGTCACATAAAAATATTATGGTAGATTTAAATTACGTAACAATATTTTTCAATTTAATCATATCTCATCTTTTATTTACGGTAGGTGTGTGTTAGTTTTTCTTCCCATTCCTTATTTTAAAATCACATTTTTTGTTTAATAAGAAAAAATTCCCAATCAAGGTGATGAATACACATGTTTTCAAACAATGTATTATCAGCCACAATGTACCTAAATAAGATATATCCTTTTAACAACCAATAAATTCATCCCATACTTCTTGGGTTATGAGGTGTGCATACATAATCGGTGGGTGGGGGCTTATTTTCCCTTTAGAAACTTTAAGATTATGTCTTGTAAGAATTGTGCAAAACCCTTTGTGAATTCCTTTATAAATCATTAATATATATTTCTTGTGGGACTCATATACTATAAATTCACTCAATAATGGTTGATTATGAGTAATTGAGTGTTTCATTATTTTATTTTTTAGTAAAATAATGAAATGATATCATAATGTTACATTAATATCTTCTTGCATCAGTCTCTTAGTAATAGTCACAACATGGTTACACGAATCAACAAAAATGGGAATGTGTTTCCAAGTGATGATTCCAATTTATCTACTGAACATGGCCTTGATGGGGTTAACATTCTGGTTTCACGCATTCCATCCGACCTCATATTTGATGCCTTTGATTTTCACCTTAATTGTTTTATCTAACAATGTTAAACTATGACACTCTTTTTTTCTGCAACATTGGTCCTTCGTCACATAACATTTCCTAGGATTCGATAATTTCATTATTTTTTTCCTCTGGATGGGTAGTATCATCATGTGAAAATGGTCTTTATACATCTGCACTGGCAGCAGAAATAGGATGAGAAGCCTATTTTTCCTTAGGATTTGACGTGCCAGAACGTGCAGAAGGTCATTGTTCCTCTACACTGCAAGTAAGAGCAGATTGAGTGACACTACTACAAAATATTTCTTTAAAAGTTCTAAACTATGATTTTAGAAACATTATAAAATTGTGAATAATATTACATGCTTAAAAGACCCAAAGTTTTATCATCACTAAAAAAGAAATAATAAAGGGACCCTTTAAAAGATCTTTTTAGTGCTATTAAAGGGGGATGTCGACAACACATTTTTTGTGCTGATAAAGGCAGCATTAAAGGAGGTAAAATTATATTTTTTTCACATGCTTATGAGCCTAAACCCCTTTATCAGTGCTTCCAAAACCCCTTTAACAACCCCCCCCCCACCCCCCATTATCCACACTTTTCACCCTACCACCTTTTATCATTGCTTTTCAAATTTTATCCTTATGCGAGCCTGCCTGGATTTGAACCCTACACCTCTCTTTCAAAGATGGCGCACCTTTACCAATACACCATGTTCTTTTTCTATTTTTTAATTATATTTATTTCTTTTATATACGTACATTTACATATTTTTATATAATTATTTTAAAATGCATTTATACAATATGTGTGTGTGTGAGATATATATACTTATATTTATTTAATTATATATTATATTATATTAATTTATGCATATTAGAATATAATATAAATATATTTCTATTTATTAATAAACACTAATGTATATGTATATATAATGTAAGAAATGGTTAGATATTTTTTAAATAAATTTTGTAAATATTTATTTATTTACATATATTATAATATAAATTTTTACCTCAATATGTTGAGATATTTATTTATATTAGTGATTTATTATAAGTAAATATAAGAAAACATGCATATATTAATTCATAAATAAAATTTTATTGTGAAAAATTATAAAATTCCAAAACCATAATATCAATATAAACGTAATACCTAGTCATAAATTGAGTCTCCACCAAATAAGGGCAATAAAATACCCTTAAATGTGGTTTAAATCCAACAAATGTTAAAAAATCAGAGTAAATCAACTAAAAACTCAATTTTGAAGGCCTTTTGTGCCATTTTTTGGCAAAAAAAATGTGAAAATGGTTTACCTGTGTCATTAAGGTCATAGAGCTCATCACATTCTTGGATTTGATTTGTGGTTGAGCTTAAACGGACTCTTGGATCAAAAGTTATGGTCTTTTCATGTTTGAGTTTCCTTTTCAACTTATTTTAGATATTGTATTTATATTTTGATTTTATTATCTTTTAATTGATATTAAATGACTATTACTTGGTAATAATTATAAAATTATTAATTAAAATATTTTTTAAAATATTTTATAATCCATTTTCACTAAATACCTTGTATATTAAGTGTAAAAACCTATTTAACTTATCTAAAACATATTTTAAAAAATATATAATATATTTATATCAATATAAATATATTTATACATTATTATATTGTTAGTAATATATACTTTTTTGAAGTATACCATTATCATCACTACAAAAAAGCACTGATAAAGGGGGGGGCTTTATCAGTGCTTCTAAAAAGCTCGGATAAGGTCCCCCCTTTAATAGTTATTTTTTTCAAGCGCTATTAAAATAATCCATTTATTATTTATATTTTAAATGCTTGGATAAAAGGTGATCCTTTATCATCACTTGTGAAAAAAGCACTGATAAAGGTCCCCCTTTAATAGCGCTTTTCTGGCAATATTAAGGACTCCCTTTAACATCGCTTTTTTATATCTCACAAAGGGGGTCTTTAACATCATTTTTAGCTAGCTCTAGATAAACCCATTTTGGTAGTAGTGAGAACTATTATTCTTTAGGATTGGGAGCACCAGGATGTGTAGAATTCATTATCTGCATAAGTGGTTTAACCTTTAATTTAGATCACAAAAATGGAGCAGTGAAAAGATAATAACAAGAGGTGACACAATGTATATTAAAAAAATATAACATGATTATTGAACTCTTTTTTTAAGGGTCAAGGGATTTGAATCCTCTATGAACTATCCAAATCCATTCATTTTATCCACCTCTGACATAAAAAACACCATCAACATTGGGACCACTATGAAATAATTATGATGTCCCAATTAAAGGGTCATCCTTAGTTGAATTTTCATCTCTCGCTCCAGTGGTTTTGGTCGATAACAAAACAATTGACCACTTTCATCTTGTGGGATCTAGAAAAAAATACTTATACTATTAGTGATTCCATTATAAATGGTTCACCTTTGTACCATTCCTTAGTGGAATTGAATTTCACGAATCATAATTCATCAATTTTAACAAATCTATTATTATTAACCCACTTTCATTGAAAAATCGACCCTTAGAATGTTGTATTATCCAACTATCGTATTTGTTTGATGATTCCAAAGTATGAAATATTCAGGTAAATTGGATTTTTCCCTAAGTACTACAAACATGCATCACTTCAGCCACAAGTGTAACTCCACTATTTTTCATTGTATTGTCTATATCATGTTAAATTTTATATAATATATAACCATAAATTACATAAAATTGTAAGATAATACATACAAACATGGTCCTCAAAAAATCCATTAAATTTGTTCCGAAATTGAATCTATATTTTCATCTGACTTCTTAAAAATAAGGTTCTGAAACCATCCTATAAATGATTGACTGTGTGGATTTGATATCCATCTTTCATCCATTGATGGATTTAATTTCTTTAGAATTTCTTTATGGGTTTCAACATATGGGTAAACCTCTATACTGTTATGAAAAACATAAAGGTGGGTATGCTACCAATATGTAATTTTGATTGTGAAAAAATATCATCTAGAAATTCCTTCACCCGCAAGACACCCTGTGTGACGAGATTTCAGTAGACCAATGTTTTCCGTACTAGATAGGTATTCGGTGCATAATTCAATGGATTATTTAACAATATATCGATATGTAATACAACCCTCTGACTGACTTGAATTTGTGAAATACACATTCAAAATATTGATATATCATTCAATGGGGGGTGTCTATCTATAATGTACATGACCACATAGTCAAATATCTCTCACTAAGTGAACCGTCAAATGAACCATCATATTAAAGAATGTTGGTGAGAAGAACATTTCTAATTCATATAATATGATTCCAATTTATCTTTCCATTGTCGGTAATTTAATCAGGTCTATAACTTTGATGCATATAGAATTGAATAAAAAAACAAAGTGTGGTTAATGTATGATAACCATTATTGGGTAAAATGAAACTTAATTCTGTAGGAATTAGATCCCACATCAAAAAATGATAGTAATGTGATTTTGGAACCATTAAATTTAAATCAGTCATTGACATTATATTCTTGATATTCAATGAATACCCCTCTCGAACCTTTACATCATTCAAAAATTTGAAAAACTGGTATCTCTTCTGCATGGAAAGAGTGTAAATAGTTGGATGAAGAAAATATTGTTTTCACCCTTAACTGTCGCCAACTCTTCTAATATTCTCATGTCAACCATGTCCAACATAGCCTTAATTTCATCCTTTGTTTTCCTGAGTGCATTTAGCAACGTGTTGATTACACTATCAGCTACATTTTTTCAATATGCATAGAATTAAGAAAATGTCTGATGTACAGGAAATTCCAGCATAGTGATTCAAAAATAATAATCTCTTCTTCCAATGAGTTCTGGTAATTTTTTTCAAAAACAGTTTACCAAAATTGGTGTCCACATATTTTACTCTCTTAAACATTTGATCACCTATTAGTGGAGATGGTTTTGTGTGTTCTTCTGAGATTCCATCGAATAATGCCTTCCAGGATCGATACTTATGATGTCAGGGTAGAAATATACGATGTCCTAGAATAATGGTCTTTGATGAATGTTTCAACATAATTAACTTTGTACTTTATTTGCAAATGGGACACCCTTTATTTCCTTTAATGTTATATACTGAAAAAATCCATAAGTAGGAAATTCAATTATCATCCCATGCAACAAGGATCTCAATGTGAAATCTTCATTTCTGTAAGCATCATACAACATAACAATTTAATCCCACAATAATTTCAAATCCTTGATCAATGGATCCAAATAAACATAAATATCATTACCTCATTGTTTTGGTCCTAATATAACCATAGATAACATGATGTATTTTTGTTTCATGCATAACCATAGTGGGAAGTTATAATTTGCCAACATAATGGGTCATGTGTTGTGAGTGCTTCTATGAAAACCAAAGGATTCAATACATCTGTAGATAATGAAATATGAAGGTTTCTTGGATCATTTACAAATTCTTGATACTAATGATCAATTCTCTTCCACTAAGGAGAGTATGTCTGGTGACGTAGATTCTCATCTTCATTTCTTATATCTATGTTCCATGTCAATTTCCCTACAGTCTCCTCACCTCCAAATAGGTTACTAAACATTAGAATGATTAAAAATTATAATACTTCTTTCATAGGATCAAATTAATCTTTATTCTATTGAGAATCACCACACTTTGGTAATTTTGTAAGTGCCTTGTGGTCTTTGTTAAATAGTACACAGTCATTTGGGCAGGCATGTATTCTTTCAGAGATCATACCCATCAAGTATAGCATTAATTTGGATTAGTAAGTTTGTCTAGGAAGCTCATTGTCTTTTTAGACCATGTCATTTAAGAGAGAAATTAGTTTTGTAAAACTGCTGTCACTCCATCTATTACCTACTTTCAAATTATAGAACTTTAGTATAGCATATAATGTTTTATATTTTTTACAAGTAGCATACAATGAATTTTTTGCACAACTATTTAGCTTCTGAAACAATTTTGTGCAATCATGAAGTCTGTCTTCAACTGTCCTTGTCATTTTCTCAGTATGATCTTCATCTGCATTCACATATATAATCACGTCCTCAATACAGTCTTCTTCATTGTTCACACTTGTGATCATATCAGATGATCTATAAAACGTAGTGGTATCCCAGCCACTATCTACATTCTCTTTTTCAACATGTTTTTTCCAACATTTATAAATTTTATCTATTATGTGATAGATGATGTGTTCTTCCATCTCATATGGACTAATTATTCTTGAATAACAAGGGCATAAACATGGGAAAATGATTTGATAAGGTCCATATGCATGATATTTTACAATCGTGATGAACTCTTTCACTTCATATTTTTACTCTTTCGTCATAAGATTTACATCATTCCATTAGTTATTCATATCTATCATATACTATTAGGTAATATAAATATTTAACAAAATAAATACACAATATATATTCAACTAGGGTAACCATCCAACCATATAACCCTCTCAGAAGATCCAATGGAAGTGAAACAAGCCAGAACAGACTTGAAATACACATTACATAACTCAGAGATTTTTCTAAATATCATTAAATTTTCTAAAACATATTTGAAAACCAACCATTTATATAAAACTATGCATGGGGGCCTAAAACCCCATTTTCAAAACATAGAGATTCTTGGAGTATCAAATAAAAAACATTCTAATTTTTATCATTTGAGAACACTTTTCAAACTCATTATTAAAATTGTTTGAAAACACTTAAAAATCACACCTTCCTTTCTTCCTTCTTGAAAAACCTTACACAATCCCTTTTCAAAAAATCTTGAAAACAAAAAATACAAAGAAGGAAGAAAGAACACTAAACATATCAACACCCCCATAAATCACTAGGTTGTATTAATAAAAGAACTTTAACTGAAGATAAGTAAACTAGGTTGTCACTACTAAACCTATTCACACCCCCAGTAGTCCCATCAAACTAGGTCATTGATAATAAACATCCTATCATGGGATCCCAATCTACAATGGTCATAAAATAATCAAAGGGTCTTCAAGGGGTATTATACCTTTTATGAAAACTCAATTTTTATAAAATTTAAAATTGGCCTTCTATTTTTAAAATGTGCTTGGAATTTTATGCCATTTTTTATTTATGGAATTCATATCAATCTACTCTTAGAGGAATTTTTATCAAAACACATTTGAAACTCAAATAGGAATTCACACTACCCTTTAAATAGTCATTGAAAAAATTCAAAGACACAATAAGTTTCGAAATCCAATCCACATGGGAAAACAAACCCTTTTGGAATAATTGAACTCATTTGGAAATCATAAAATCTTTAAACACCCCATAACATTGATATAAAAATTAACCAAGGATAAAAAAAGTGGTTTTAAATATAGATCATGAGGGTTAACTCACCACTTTTAAAAAATCCAACATGTTTAACACTTTCCAATCAACCAAATTGTTGTTTTTTAATCCAATTAACACAAGATTAAGTTTCAAAACATCAAGTCGGTGATAAAAATTGTTTTGAAACCCAAAATCTTTCTTTAAAAAATCCATTTTGTTATTTTTTTCAAACAATTTTTATCGAATATCATTCCATAAAAAGGGATAAAACCACTTGGAAAACACCATTTATCCCTCACAGGCACTCAAATATTATAAAAGATACTTAATATATATAAGTATATAGTTTTACAAATTTATAAAAGTATGCATTCTTATAAATTAAAATATGGGAGTTCTATAAAAATGATATGAATTTTCTGCCAATTAATATAACTAAATTTTAGAGTGTAGAAATGGAAGAGAAAAAGAAGACAACATTGAAATTGTTGATGAACATTTTAAAAGTGATGAAGAATAGTTCAGCATAGTGTAGTGAAGAACATGAATTACATAACTATTTTGTAAAGGTTTCAAAGGTGGCTCCATGGCATCTCATGGAATGTAGGAACTATTCATGTAAACATATTTTTAACCACTGGAAGCTTCCACTGTATAAAGTACACATCCCCCAAATATCAACACCATCAGTACCATCAAGATAGACTGAATCCCTAAAGGCTACAGAGATACAGTTACACAACATAATCCATGTTGAGTTAGTCGGGTGACCACCCAAAAACATAGGCAAACAAAGGGAAGCCAAAAAAGAACCATTATCACTAGACCTAGGAACTCGGTCGTCATGAATAATTAAATAATGAAATAATACCAATGTATTCCTCTGTAATATTTACTTTCTAAATTTATCTCGAACAAATTCACCACCTCAAAAAAAACAAAACCCCAATAGTCATCAATGACATAATGATGTATATGAGGCTTCTAGGATTAGAGATATATAAACCACCTCAAGTCAATAAAGATAGTGGGTCGGGATATCTTAGAAAACAACTCCTTATACTGAAAAAGCACAACCAAATGAACAACGAAAAATGGAAATAAAAATAGGACGACTGTTGAAAACCCTCTAGCTACATTATACAACTTAGTAGGGCCATCGTCATTCATTGAAAAAAATCTAGCATAATTGTAAACATGGGGAAATGTTTTAGGGCGTGTTAGTATGCAAGGCTAAGTAACTTCAAGATCTCATTAGATATCCACTATAAATTGTTTAAAATACTTAAATTTTCATTAAAACCTCGTTTATTCACAAAAATGATGTTATAAATCAATTCTTGGTGAAATTCTGATTTTTTTCTAGAACTCACTACCCATTCATAATATATATTCAATGTGAAAGGGTAAACAGAAGATGTCATTAAATGTATTCATAAATAATGACCCATAAAAGAAAAATCATAGCATCTTGATAGTTTAATATACCCTTACAGATCTTCATCAACCCTTACGTTGGACTGAAATCTCGAATAGACCAAGATGTGAGGTACTAAACACTCAGAGATGAACATACCTTCATGAAAGTCCTATATAAAGTGCATGAATTTGATTATCACATAACACTGCCTTTATAAATGGTATGAATTAAAAAAAAAATGAGATCTAAACTACATGTTCATAGAAACCAAAATATGTATGAACACTTACGTGGGTTTAAAACCATGGAATCAATAACCTTATGTGATAAGTACAACTTACAATGTGGTTTGAAACAAAACTACTAGAGTGTGTGAATAAGTGTAGAGGATGAGGGTGAGAGTGAGAGATAAAGAAAGGGAAGGGGATACCTTATATTAGAGGGGGATAAGTGGTATTGGTATGGTCAGATGGTAGCATATGCATCGGTCAGCTACGGCGGCGGTGGCAGCGACTGCGGGGGTGGGGTTCGGCGGTGGCAGAGGTGGGGCTTCTCAAAAGATTGAAGATGTGAGGGAATAAGACTATGTTAGGGTTATTTTTATAACATCATAGAGGACTTCTATCAGCACTAAAATAGAAATATCTGATAAAACCTCCCTTTATCAGCATTTTATTCGCGTTGATAAACATACCCCTTTATCAGCGCTAAAAAGGCACTGTTAAAACTAGTCATTATGAGCGCTAAAATTATAGCGCAGATACAGAATAATATTCTCAGTGTTTTTAGCGCTAGTAAAGGGGTATCTTTATTAACGCTAAAAAAGCATTGATAAGGTTCAAATGTTAATAATTTACATATATTATTATATATATTTATAAAATTATATATATAATAATTCTAATTTTTTTATTTATAATTATCACCATAAATAAATATATATTAATTTATAATTAAATATGTAACAAAAATATTTATAAATATAATATATATTTTTGTAAAATTATAATTATTATAAATAACTATTTTTTATTTAAAATAATAAAATTATAACAAATATATGTATTATATTTATAACTATAATTATAGATAAATATAGATATATTTAATTAGTTTAAATTTTTTAATAAATATATCTATTTTATATGTTATTTATAATTATATAATTATATAAATTAATATATATTTATTTATAGTTATAATTTAAATAAATATATATTTATTTAAAAAATTAAAAAATTAAAATAAATATATGTATTATATTTATAATTTTATAATTATATATTTAACATATATGATTATAAAAATATAATTATAATAAATATATTTAATATAATTTTTTAAATATTTATATAAATATATATATATTTATAATTATAATTTTAAATAAATATTTATTTATTTATATTTATAAAATTATATTTATAATTTTATAATTATAATTATAAATATTTATATATATTTATATATATTTGTATATATTTATAAATAAATTTATATAATTATATATATTTATAATATTATAAATATAATAAATATATATTTTATGATAATTTTATAATTATATATATATAATTTTAATTTTAAAAAACTATATTTATAGATTTTTTATATAATTACTAACATATTTATATATATATATATATATATTAATAAATAAATATATATATTTATACAATTTTAATAAATGTATTTCTTGTATTTAAATATATATATATATAGTTATAATTATAATTATAAATAAATATATTTAAAAAATATTTATATGTAATTAAAATTTTAAAATTATAAGTATAATAAATATAATCATTATTTAAATATATTTATGAAAATTTTATAAGTATTTATGAGAACATAATATGTTCATGGGTATAACATGAATGAATCATACAGCTCTCAATATATAAATAAACATTCATAATGATGAATACATAACAGATGCATACACACGTCATCATAATATATAGTAATCTTAACATTAGGTTAACATAGCAAACATCAACAAATAAACTTATGATCATTGCATCAATTATACTCAGACATATAAATAACGACAATCATATCAATGAATATCATCATTATCTCATGAGATATTTATTTATTTATTTATTGACCAAATTCATCAGAGTCTTGTATTTATTAATTAAAATATATATTAATTTATTTATAATATTGTAAATACTTGTTTTAAAACAATATATATATATATATATTAGAATTATTAAAAAATATATATTAATATATCAATTTTATATTAATTATAAAATAGAGTTTTTTAATTAATGTATATAAATAAACATTATTTTTGAATCAAAATATCTTAATTTTATATATATAGTAATATTTCTATTAAAAAGTTTTATCATTGTGAATATTAACATTGATAAAGCTAAACCATTATCATCATTTTTTTATAATGGATGACGCCTAAAATCAAACGAATCAAAAGTGAGTTTTTATTAATACATTTTAAAAAAAATATTTTTTAAACAACGGTAAGGTCGATTTTTTTTTCAAATTGCGCCTCAAAGGAGACATCGCGGATGTCGCCTTTGCACTGCCGGCTTGGATCAGTGATGTGGAAAAGGCAGCACCCGGGGTGCCGCCTTTTTGTATCACGTCATCCGAAAGGCGGCATTGCGCGTACCACCTTTCGCCTGACGTCATTGCGGAAGGAGGCACATGCGGTGCCGCCTTAGCCTCTGCGCCCTATAAAAGGGTTTTTCCCCCTGCCCCTCCCCTTCTCCTCACTTCCAAGCATTCATCCTCTCTCAAATTCTCTCTTTTGTGGTGGCGTTATGTGGTTTGAAATTTTTGGAAAGCATTTAGAGGTCTGTTTTTTATTTTAATGTTTTTTATTTTGTAGAATTGTTTTTATTTAAATATTATTATAATTTTAAGGTTTTTTATTTAGTTGAATTTTTTATAGTTAAATATTTTAAATCTTTAATAGTTTAGTTAGTTTTAATTTTTTTTGTTTATTAGATTTTTTTATACATATTTAGTAATTATAATTGTCATTAGTATAAATTAATTTAGGTTTCTTTTAATGAAATTTTGGTAGCATAAAGAGTGTGTTATCTAAGCAATCAAATCCTTGTCTGGATACAAATAAGTGAATGTGGGTCTGGCATAGATGTACCTAGGGGTAAAACTTGAAAACACTGATTTGAGCTAGACTCAAACGGGAACTGGTGCACGACAACGGGTCTTGCTGCATTCTGGTTTGACACTCCCGGAGGATATGCTTAAGATATGCAAATATATTTATAAACTACTAAAATATCTAAGAAAAGAGATGATAAATTGATAATTTAGTAATGATGTTGATATTTATTATTAGGAATGATTAATTAAAAATTAATTAATAATTAGAGTTAAAAATAAATAAGATGGAGTTAAAAAATAAATAAGATGGAGTTAAAATATAAATAAGGAGTTAAAATATAAATAACATGGAGTTACAATATAAATAACATGGTGTTAAAATATAAATAACATGGAGTCAAAATATAAATAACATGGAGTTAAAATATAAATAACATGTATAAATAACATAGAGTTAAAACATAAATAACATATATAAATAATATAGAGTTAAAATATAAATAACATATATAAATAACATACAGTTAAAATATAAAAACATATATAAATACCATAGAGTTAAAATAGAAATAACATATATAAATAATATAGAGGTAAAATATAAATAACATATATAAATATAAATAACATATATAAATAACATAGAGTTAAAATATAAATAAAATATATAAATAACATTGAGTTAAAATATAAATAACATATATTAATAACATAGAGTTAAAATATAAATAACATATATAAATAAAATGAAGTTAAAAAATAAATAACATGAAGTTAAAAAATAAATAACATGAAGTTAAAATATGAATAACATGAAGTTAAAATATAAATAACATGGAGTTAAAATATGAATAAAAAAATGTTAAAATATAAATAACATAGAGTTAAAATATAAATAAGAGAATGTTTCGAGCTTCTTTCTTTTCTTGTAGTGAATTGAATATCAAAATATCAGAAATCACGAGTTTTCTGAAATTTTGATATCCAATTCACTTCAAGAAAAGCTAGAAGCTGAAAACATTCTCTTATTTATTTTTTAACTCGATGTTATTTATATTTTAACTCACTAATTAGAATGTGTACTAAGAAATATCCTAGTTTAGGATATTAGATATTTTAAAATTTAAGTATCATAAAGATTGTATAGTTTAGAAGTAATAGTTATTATTTGAACGTGAGGTAAAATCCAACTTATGTTTAATAAGTTGTTTAATTACAGCTTCAAAGTATAAAATCCAACTTATATTGGTAACCATTATTCTGAATGTCACTTACATTATCAAAATTTGATCAGAAAACTTTATTTACGTAGAGTGGAATTTTTGCCTATGTGTATTGCTATGGGGAGGTTATTCAAACTGAGCAAGGGGCTTCTTACAATACACAACCAATAACAGTGGTTAATACAACTGATTGTGTAACCCTAAGTGGCCTTCAAGAAAAAATTCATGGATCATTAAATTTAGGACCTGATCAGAAGATCATGTCAATGAGCTATAGACATTTACAGTTCCCGTCAATATTGTGGCATCTAGCTTGTCCATTGGTTGATGATGCACAATAGATCCAAACAATTAATTTGTTTTCTCAATGGTCGGATAGTACCATGACGGAGTTATATGTTGATGTTTCTACTGTATAACAACAACATCTAATTGTACATAGATGTAGACTTAGAAGAGTCATTAAATATAGTTCTCCCAATGAATTTCAAACTATTACAAATGACGCAGAGGACAACCTACTTGATCCTCCAGATATACATGTTAACCCAACATCTGATGAGAAGTTTCATAATAATGAAATAGATGGTGATAGTAGTGCTGATGAGGAAGGAAGAACAGAAGTTTCAAGAAATTCATTAGTTGTACAGCATGATCGACCTACAATATATCATCCACCTCTCTTTGCATCTTGGTCAGAAGCAATGACAGGTGTGCCTGAATTTGAAGATAATGTTCTCACAATGGCAACTGAGTTTCCTGGAGTTATACAAGATAGGTTTAGTGAGATGGAAAAAACTTTATATGTTGGAAGGAATTTTCCAAGTAAAGATGCATTAAAAATACTCTTAAGAGATTTCACATTGAGAGGCACTATAGCTACTTATTTTACGAATCAGATCGTAGAAAATATGGCATATTATGTGAGAAGTATGGGGATGATTGTAGATTTCGATTGAGGTTGATTCTGGATATTTCATTTGGAGGTTGGAGAATCTTGATAATTGAGGTAGCTCATACTAGTGTTCAACTGAGCCTGACACAACATCATACTTCATTGGATGCGGAATTTGTGTCATCCATTGTTGTTGAGATGATTAGAACATGTCAAGATGTTCCGACATCCCTTGTGCAAGAGAGGACACAACAAACATTCGGTCCTACCTGCGGAAATGTCACCTCTGCACGTCCAATTGATCAGATGAAAACACTAACGATTCCACATATCCCATTGAAATCTTCATCACCAAATCTTTATATTTTATCATCTTCAAAAGGCCACTATAGGACCTCCTTGATCTATCCATTCCAAACACTCACATACAAGTATACTATAAACATAAAAACCAACAAGTTTTCTAGTTTTTATGCTTATAGTATACTTGTATGTGAGTGTTTGGAATGGATAGATCAAGGAGGTCCTACATTGGCCTTTTGAAGATGATAAAATATAAAGATTTGGTGATGAAGAGTTCAATGGACTATGTGGAATTGCTGGTGTTTTCATCTGATCAACTGGACCTGCGGAAATGGGGTGACAATTGTAGAAAAATTATAATGGTTGGATGCATTGTGGTGTTGAAGGGGTTGATATTTGCAGGAATGCGAACGTATGATAATTTCATGTGGAATATCACAGAATATACCCTTATGCGGCCGGATGCTGGTATGGATATGGACATGGCGGGTGGAAGAATGGATTTCATTGTTCCATGAAAGGGGAGATAACAAGTTTTCATCCATTAAAGATTATATACGTATGTCATACTAGCGACAACGTGTATCCTATTGATGCGGGGTTGACTCATATATGTTTAATGAATGTTTAAGGTTTCGTTTAGATTGGTATTATGGTTTAAATTTTATAGTCTTTCAGAGTCACGTACTTGAAACATTTCTATGTTTCAAGCAGACAGTTTTGAAAGCTAATAAATTATTTTTCATGAACAGTTGTTATGAAATGATTTGTGTTTACAACAATTGGTTATATGTTTAATGAATTTTTAAGGTTCTGTTTTGATTGGTCTTATGGTTTATATTTTATAGTCTTTCAAAGTCACGTACTAGAAACATTTCTAAGTTTCAAGTAGGCGGTTTTGAAAGTTAATACATTATTTTTGATGAACAGTTGTTATGAAATGATTTGTATTTACAACAATTGGTTATATGTTTAATGAATTTTTAATGTTTTGTTTAGATTGGTCTTATGGTTTATATTGTATAGTCTTTCAATGTCACGTACTTTAAACATTTATGACTTTGCGATTTTGAAACAAAATTTTAAAAACTAATAATTTTTTTTGTTAGTTGAAAGGAGGAGTTATCCTAAACATTTTTTATGAATTATGTATATCAATAAATATATAAACAAAACAAAAACAAAACAAAAAATTAAAAAAAATTCTTAGGAGAATGGCAGCATCGCGGGTGCCACCTTTATGCCACAGTGCAAAGGCGGCATCTGCGATGCTGCCTTTCACCCGTAATACAAAGGCAGCATTGCGGATGCCGCTTTTGAGGTGCATTTTGAAAAAAAAATAAACCTAACCGTTTTTTGAATTTTTTTTTAAAAAAATGTCTTAAAAAAACTCATCAAAAGCTTTAGATATGTGCTGAAATATAGGAATTGTGTTGAGATCCCTATCATGCTCATAGATAGTGTCAAACTGTGAATGCCCAATGAATAAGTTCTCAAACGAAAATAATGTACCCCTTTCCCGATTCTAAAAATTCTATGTATCATTGTGATCAAAGTCCGATCATCACCAATTCCTTGAGATTCCGCCATTCTTGGATTGAAAATACAACTCAGTGTCTTGGAAATTTCAGAAGCTAGTGCTAAGCTGAACCAGAAAACCCCAAAGCGGGTATGGATCAAGGAAGAGACTGCCACCTCCTCCCACACCAGCACTGTATCCACCAACCGCTTCATTTCCAGTTTTCTTGTGGATTTTCCTGCAGGTATCCCGCCATTGATATCGTCACATTGATTTCTTTTCTCCTGTGAACATCTGGAGGCGAATGTTTTCTGGGGAAGGACCCTCCTCTACTCACGAATGGAAATGACTGGCCTGTGAAGGGGTGAAATTTTTGTGTGGGATGTAGGAAGCTCACGCCCTTTTATACTGTGATTACAGGCACCTCGGGGCCTCCTCAGGTCAAATTTCTGCTAAACACAACATGTAAAACAAATTTTTCCCTCGAAATCACAAAAAATATTATGAGCCCAAAATATTCAGTTAAGTTCCATATTTATTGGTCATACTGGTTGACGTTTACATTAATTTTATTAGTTTTTTTTCGTTGATTGTGATTTGAATTAAAAAACATTAATTTTTAGACATATTTAAAAAATTATCGTTCTTACTTGACATTATAATCATTATCGTTATCCATGATCATAAAATATATGTGGTTAGCCCAATTAATTTTTTCATATAATGGTATTCCAATTGAATGATAATCTTAATGTTGGCATTCATGACAAAATATACTTAATATTGTTATTCATGGCAATAATTGTAAACATTTTTTTCTAACCTATCCAATATAATATTTGTTCAGGGGGGGCCATGATCACGTAGAGAAAATAAATTATTTCTATCTTGAATAAATAAGACATTTTTGTTGTGATTTTATAATAATTAAGAAAGAAAATAAAAAATTAAACTCTATTTCAAACTACAAAGCCTAAAAAAATCTCAATTACAGTGTTCTTACAATGGTCTTTCACAAAAATATAAGAGATCACTAACTCGTTTTTTCTTCAAAAATGTTTGTCACAGGGAGGATGAAAAAAACCTCAATTTCAAAGAATATTCTCCACATAGTGAATAATTACCCAAAACAGTTAATAATCTTCAATGGTCAAAATGTTGTTATGCCAACAACCGATGTATCATTAATGTGACAGCTTGACATCATCAATTCTCTCACTCCATTTTCAATCCACTAACAAATATTCTAAAGGTATAACTACTCCTAAGCTACCACATTTATCAAAATATTTTATGAATTTTTTTTTGTGGGGATATTCAAAGGTCTCAATAGTTTTCAATCTATCACTTCACATATCCAATCTTAATGAGAATCAATGTGCTTCATTCGAGAATGAAACAGTGATTTGGAAGCATAAGACATATGATTTGGCTAAGGGTTGTAAAAAATGATATATAGAGTTAATTCTCAATTCCAAGGGGATCCATAGATTGGAGAACAACCCAAAGAAAATGTAGGATCCTCCTTTCAACCATGATATGCTAGTACCTCTCTATGGTAAAAGGAGGAGGAGAAGTGTGTTTTGGATAAGGAAAGACAACATGAATTCTACCACCATTCTCATGGATAAAATCTGCTTGTATAGGCCATCAGGATGCACCATAAGCCTTTATGGGATTTACTTGAACATTATGGAATGTTCGATCAATTCATTTAGTTAGAACCCATTTCTAATCCTCGACTGTGTAGGCATGTATTTAACACTTCAATGCATTTAACTAATTCTCTCTAAAAATTCATCAAATGAAAATTAATAATCAATGATAACCGTTTGTGGAAGATGATCAATCATTAAGATTTAATGTTCAACCACCAACGTTAATCATATAATATAATTAACACATATCATAACATTCGTGATATGGTTAAATACTATCATCTGATATGACTAAAGGCAATGGTTTGATATTACTATATCACACCATATGTTGTGCCTTACAATGGCATACATGTAACGACCAGAATTCGGAGCCCCTCCACTGGTGCCTCATACTCGGTTCGGCACATGACCTCAAGCGCGTTTCCCCAAATGGAAGAGGCTGCCGACTAGCAGCGGGGCCTTGGTATGATAGTGGGGAAACTATGCCCTCATTCGGTAAGGTAAACAAGGTAAGAAAAACAACAATAAACAGCAGAAGCAGTAAACAACATGCAACAACTGGAACCCAACAGCGGAAAAAATAACTATATAGAAAATGTTAATAACAATGCAGCATGTACATGTATCTAAGGGAAATAGCAAACACAACAATGTACTGAAGTACAACTAAAAAACAAAGTGCAAAGGAAAACAAGAAGAACTCCTCAGCATCGCGAGCCCTGGCTTGGTCCTATGCTCTCCATCTCTAGTGCAATCAATAACTTGAAGTAGAAGGGCGCTTTCCCTTATCTATACCTGCAGCAACATAGTCTGCTTGGGCCCAAAAGCATGGCCCAAACAGGGTGTGAGATACAATCCCAGTAGGCAATCACCCAAATATTTGGGCCTAATAGTCAATGAATACATGGCAGTAATCAAACAAGAAACAGTAAACAGGAAAGCACAAGCAGCTACAATCCACAGTTCTAACAAATATAGTACACAAGTAAACAGCCAGTAACAAGAAGGAAAAAGGTAACCCTCTTGGTAGCTCTCACAGTCAAACCCATATAGTTCAACCTATAAGTACCATCAACCCTCTAGAAGGCACACACAGTCTCACCCCTCTCGTTCCAATATAAAATTAATAGACTCTCTGGGGAAGCACTCACCGTCAATCACCTCTATAGTCTTGTATCGTTCTAAAGGCTCTCTGGGGAAGCACTCAATGTCTATTCCCCCCGTGGCCTGCGTCGAGGAACTATAGACTCTCTGGGGAAGCACTCATCTTCAATTCCCCCTATGGTCTTGCATTGTTTTAAAAGACACTCTGGAGAAGCCCTTTCATCAATTCTCCCTTTGGTCTACTACTCTAGGTTCTCATAGTCTTGAGTGAAAATAAACATGCATAGCATGCATGTATTATCCAAGTAAACCTCAAGAACTACATGGCTATCATTCTAAGTCTCAACAGCATAATAAAGTAGTAGTTCCACTATCCTAAGACTAGGCATGTTAACTGGAAAAACTCTAAACAGGAAAAACAAACATGGCAAAGCAACCTGAGCACAAAATAAATTTCTCTACTTACAAGAATAAACCTCTACTACAATAATCAAGCAAAGCCGGAAAATAGAAGGGGAAAAACAAGAAACCCACAATTCCCCACCCATGGGAATTTGAAAAATTTGCACAAAATACTCATCAAATTTCAACAGAAAGGCACAAACCGCCTACATCGATCCTAGGAGATTGATATACGTGAACCACGACGATTGATTCCCCTTAGAACGTCATAGATCTGAGAAAACGTACAAAATGCTCAACCGACGATAAATCGTAAATGAAGAGGAATCAGAAAATGAAACTCAAGAAGAAGGAAGGTCTTACCACTGCGATTCCAACCCAGTCGACCATGCGCAAATAGGAAGACGAACAAAGAGTCGGGAGCTCGTCGAAGATTCGGTCATACGGGTCGCTCTTGGACGAACGAGACATAGAAGGAGGTATTTCTGTGCGTCAAGCGCGACCCCTGTCCATTTAGTGAAAAAAAAGAGAAGTGAAAGGCGCTTATTTTTAAAGTGCACAGCGTGTAGTCGGTTTGTCCGTACTTCGCCAAAACTGGCCTCCACGTCAACCATAAAAACCGTGTGTGTGGCCTGAGCATGGCCAGCAGACGGCTTCGATTCGGGGAAGAGTACACGACATGTACACAGAAAGTACACTACGTGTACTTTGAAAAATTCCAGAAAGTTCATTTTTCTTAAAAACTACAGAAAAAGGAAAAACAAACCTGAAAAGAAGATCCGGTTTCTTACAAACTTCCCCCCTTAAAGAAATTCAACCTCGAATTTCCCTAACGTGGTGTAGAAGAAGACTCCCCGAACAATTCTGGCCACTGCGATCGTACATCGGTCTCCTTTTCCTAGGTCTCGTCCTATACTCGCCCGTGCTGCCATAGCACCTGTACCAGAGGGACAGACCTCCCGCGGAGAACCTTCATATTGTGATCAACGATCTGGATAGGATGCTCCTCGAACGACGCATCCCCTTCAAGTTCAACCTCCTCTAGATGAAAGGCATGTGATGGGTCCAAAATGTAACATCGGAGCTGAGAGACGTGGAAGACGTCGTGCGTGGCCCGGTACCTCTGAGGTAGCTGCAACCGATAGGCGACCGGACCCACTCTCTCCAAGACCTCAAACGGGCTGACGTACCACGGTGAAAGATTTCCTTGCCTCTGAATCGTCTTGTGCCCCAACTTTGGTGCGACACGTAGGAAAACCTGATCCCTGACCTCGAACTCCAAAGGTCATCTCTGCTGATCATCATAAGACTTATGTCAAGACTGTGATGTAGCCATACTATTCTAAATCAACTCCATCTCCTCTGAGGTCTCCTGAACGAGACGAGGTCCCAGCAAAGCTACCTCTCCTGCCTCCATCCAACATAAGGTTGATCGGCATGGCCTACCGTACAAGGCCTCATATGGTTCCATCTGAAGGGTCGCCTGGAAACTGTTGTTGTAGGCGAACTCCACTAGAGAAATATGCTTCTCCCAAGAACTACCAAATTCTAGAATGCAAGCTCGGAGCATATCCTTAAGCACCTGAATCGTGTGTTCAGACTGGCCATCATTCTGGAGACGGTATGTCGTACTTAGAAGTACCTAGGTACCCAAAGCCCTCTGAAGACCCTTCCAGAACCGGGAAGTAAAGCGCGCATCCCTGTCTGAAACAATAGAGTGTGGAACTCCATGCAGACGAATGATCTCTCAGATGTAATGTCATCCCAGATCATCGACACTAAAGGTCTCCTTGATCGGAAAGAAGTGAGCAACCTTCGTGAGTCTGTCGATGAAAACCCAAACAGCATCGTTTCCTCGAGGCGATCTCGGCAACCCGGTCACGAAGTCAATCACAACATCGTTCCACTTTCACTCCAGAATGGGTAATTGTTGTAAAAGGCCTGCTGGTCGCTGATGCTTTTCTTTCACTTGTTGACAAGAAGAACATCTCATGACAAAACCAGCAATATCCTTCTTCATACCTGGCCACCAGTACTGGCGATAAAGATCCCAATACATCTTGGTGACGCCAAGATGAACTTCCCAAATAGAGGAATGAAAATATTGTATTAGCTCCTTACGTATGTCTGCAGACGCCCATACTTATCCCTGGAAATGCAAGACCTCATCCTCAGCCACTGTCCATCCAGGAAGAGGGTCCTCTCCTGACACACTCTCCTCTAGGCTACAGAAGATAGGAAGGTATGTCCCTGTCTGTCGTGCACCTCCAGATGCATCTCAGAGAATAGATCCATAAGCTTCCACTCACTACTGGCCTCCTAAACTACCTGAATCTGAGTTCTTCAGCTCAACCCATCTTCCAATGCGTTGCCCTTCCCTGGCCTATAGGCATGCTCGAAATCAAAATACTAAAGATACTCTACCCACCTGCGCTGCCTCAGATTCATATCATGCTGAGTGAAGATGTACTTGAGATTCTTTTGGTCAGTGAAGACCACAGAGTGCTCTCCCAGCAGATAGTATCTCCAATAGCGTAAGGCATGAACAACAGCTGCCAACTCCAGATCGTGGGTAGGGTAATTCCTCTCAACTGGCCTCAACTGCCGAGACCCGTACGCAACAACTCCATCTCCCTGCATAAGCACAGCTCCTAGCCCGATACCTAAAGAATCACAATAAATAGTGTAGCTCTTGCCTGGCTCTGGAAAGACTAGTATCGGTGCTAACGTAAATCATCCCTTCATCTCCTGAAAGGCTAACTCACAAGAATCTGATCATAAGAACATCACCCCCTTCTTGGTCAGACCTGTCAAAGGTGATTCTAGGCGTGAAAAGTCCTGAATTAAGTGTCTGTAGTATCCAGCCGGCCCTAGGAAACTCCGCACCTCAAAAACGTTCTTTGGATACTCCCAGGAGACTACAAATATCACTTTCTCTGGTTCCATAGATACTCCTGCATCTGAGATGATGTGACCCAAAAAGTGAATCTGATCTATCCAGAAGTGGCACTTTGAGATTTCAGCATAAAGTCTTTGCTCACTTAGTGTACTCAGAACGATCTCAAGATGTGTGGCATGGTCTTGTCGAGTGTGAGAGTACACCAAGATAACATCCACAAAGACCACGAGGAAGGAATCCAAGTAAGGATAGAACACTCGGTTCATCAGTGCCATGAAAACTGCAAGAGCGTTCGTGAGACCGAACGACATGACAGTATACTGGTATAGACCATACCTTCTCCTAAAGGCTGTCAAAGGTATATCTGATGGTCTAACGTGCAACTCATGATAACCGGTCCTCAATTCGATCTTCTAGAACACCTGGGCTCCTCAAAACTGGTCAAAGAGGTCATCGATCCTCGGCAAGGGATATCGGTTCTTGACCGTCAACTGGTTCAGCGTTCGATAATCCACACAAAGCCGAAGGGTACCGTCTTCCTTATTCGCAAACAGGACAGGCGAACCCCAAGGAGAAGTACTGGGTTGGATGAAACTATTTGCCTGCAACTCCTCCAACTACTTCTTGAGCTCCTACAACTCATGTGTAGCCATCTTATTGGGATGAATGGACACCGGTGCCGCTCCGGGCACGAGCTCGATAGAAAAGTCTACCTCACACTCCGGAGGCAAACCCAAAAAGTCCTCTTGAAAGACATCCCTGAAACGATCCAACACTGGAGGAAAGTCCAACTGCGAAGTCCCCTGATCATCCAGATAAAGACTAGCAATCTGGGCTGTCACCCTTCCTACCCCATGATGCTCGAGTCCAGCTCGACTCGCCTGAACATCCCATTCACCTCTATGAAGAAAGGATTCACCATCTGGTGAAACGAAACTAACTCTGTGGCAATAATAGTAGATGGCTGCATCAAAGGGAACCAACCAGTCCCTCCCGAGGATGACATCATAGCCTGTCATCTCTAGGACATAGAGATTCCATAATAAATGATACCCTGTAACCTCGAGAGGGAACTCTCTACATTGGCACACACTAGATGTCCTCGTCCTCAAAGGTGTGTCTAGTGTCAATGAGTCGGCAGAAGAAAGGATACAGAGACCAAGACTCTCCACGACAACAACAGAGATAAAACTATGCGTAGAACCAGTATCGAAAAGAGTTGAAGATAAAACTGTGGCCACTAAAACCGTACCTCGAACTGTAGAAGGGCAGGGATCCTACTCCTAATAGACCTGCTCCACGACGAAATAATGGCCTGCACCGCGGCCCTGTGCCCCTGGCTGACCACTCTGAGCTAAACCTCCCTACTGGTGCTGAGGGACTGGTGGCTGACCACCATGGCCTCGACCTCCGCCTCGGCCCGAACAGCTGGAAGAACTCTAGTTCCCTGACTTGTGAGGAACTAGTGCGGCTCCTCCTGAATGAGGAGTCATGGTAGAACCCCAGTCACCAGCTGCTAGTGAGAAGACCTGGCAGAAATGCTAATGGTGACCCATCTTGCCGCAAGATTGGCACTCCACAGGGTCCGTCTGGCACTACGGCCTCGTGTGCCCTGACCGGTCCCACTGGTAGAATGTCACCTGGCTGCTTGAAGACGCATCATGCTTCCTCGGGTTACCACGTGTAGGATATCTACGATGCTTCATGTTGTTATCTAGAGGAAGAATAGCTCTGGAAATAGAACCTCCATGGTTGGCAGCTCCAGAGTCTCTCAGATTGCGCTCCGCAATCAGTGCCTATTTGACGATGGAAGTGATTCAAGTCAGCTGGAAGATGTTCACTTGCGAGCGAATCTCTCTATTGAGGCAATCCTCAAACTCCCTTGCTAAGAACACCCCACTTCCATCCTGTATGAGGGTGAAGTGTTGTAGTTTGGTGAAGCGAGAGGAATACTCCATGATAGAAGGAGTACCCTTCTCTAAACTCATGAACTCTCGGGCTTGATCGGCCCTCAGGGTCTTTGGGTAGAAGTAGTTGTAGAACACACTCTAGAACTCCTCAAAATCCATAGCCTATTGTTGAACAGCCTGTGAGATCATGTCCCACCACCTCTTGGCGGAGTCTCGGAGCATGTAGGTAGCGAGCTTGACCCGCCTCTCTGGAGGCATCTCCAGATGCTCGAAGATAGTCATCATGGATTCCAGCCATGACTCTACATCCTGTGGTCCTACTTCCCCCGAGAACGTGGGAGGATGTTGCTGCTGAAAAACTCACATCAAGTCTGCCATAGTCGTGGTAGGAGGTGGCGCTCCCTGGAAGGCCTACACCATCCCCATGAAACCTTCCCTGAACTGCGTATCAGCACCTACAACTGGTATAACAGTTGGTGCCAAGGCTGACTTGACTAGAGGATCAGCAGGAAGTCCCTGATCAGCCCTATCTGGTGTCTGATCACTACCTGACGACAGACGTATGACGGGAGGGTGTCTCAGAGGCATATCTCTGAAAGATCAATGTAACCATTAGATTAGAAAAACAAGGACAGATAACACAAGCGTACAAAATGGAAACAGGGGAAGAAAACACACATGTTTACAAAACTCGACTACATGACATGTATAAAAACTACACGGTGTGTCTTCTTAAACCACTGACATGGGAATGTACTCTTGCCCTACAAGTCATGTAACACCTCAAACCACACGACATGTTGACCCAACACACGGCGTGTACTTGAAAACTATTCCCCTTCCCGAGTCTCTTTACATGGCTAACCCACATGGTCCGACTCAACCTGAGACTACACGGCGTGTTCTTAATGCACACAGCATTTACTAGACAAGGCTTTGGTGGCCCATGTTTGGTAAACACACGGTCGTCTACACGGCTGAATCTTACATGGTGTTTTCCTAACAAACACGGCATGTATAGGTGAAGGTAACACCGTCCCATGTTGTTCGCGACACGACCGGGTACCTGAGCAAGACTACACGGCGTGTGCCCGAAAACACACGGCGTGTCAAAGAGAAGGTCACGCCGACCTGTGTTGTTTGTGACACGGCCGGGTGCCTATATGGGACTACACGACATGTTCCGTTACAACACAGCGTTTGCTACTCGAGCTTCCCCGACCCGTGTTGTTAGTGACACGACCGGGTACACGACTCACTTCTACACGACATGTACCTACCATACAGGTCATGTTCCTAAAGTTACGTTCACGACACCATGTTCTTCTCACACAGTCAGTAACACAGCCTGAAAACTACAAGGTGTGTATCCAAAAAGTACACACTGTGTATTCTGGGTTTTTCTGGGTAGTAGCTGAGAAACTGTACAGAACCCCAGAAACACTAAAAACAAAGCCAAGAGGTGCCAAATTTTGATTCGTGAGGGCCCATACTCCCCGCGAATCAAATCTTGGCATCTTCTATAGTCACATACAAGTGAAAAACAAATATCTCTCTAACATAACAACAGAGATTCTATTAAGCATCTATCACAACAGCATGCATAATCTACACGAAGTCTATCACAACAACATTCAATCACTAAATCACCCTAGAAGGCATGGCAAGAATGCATGAAATGTGATTTCTAGAAGTGCCTATATGATGCATGAGATGGAATACCCTCATCTCATCGGGTTGTGATAGAAATAGAACTGAAATATCCAAACAATAACCGCACAAGTCATGTGAATCACTCTAGGTGAAAACATATCAACCATAAATACTCAAAACCAGCAAACTGCAATTAACGAGGTAGTATGGAGTTTCCCTGTACATGGGTTAGCTACTCCTGAGCACAGCTTAATTTCAAGTACTGAGTTTTTCCTATCCCTGGCTAAAGTCTCCAAACAGTAAAGCAAGAGAAAAGAACTCCTCTGATACCACTTTGTAACGACCCGAATCCGGAGCCCCTCCACTGGTGCCTCGTACCCAGTTCACCACATGACCTCAAGAGCATTTACCAAAATTCCAGAGGCTACTGACTAGTAGCAAGGGCCTTGTTAAGATATTAGGGAAAAAATGCCCTCATTCGGTAAGGTATACAAGGTAAAAAAATAATAAAAATCAGAAGCAGTAAACAACATGCAACAACTGGAACCCAACAGTGGAAACAATAACTATATAGTAAATGATAATAATGATGCAGCAAGTAAAAGTATCTAAGGAAAACAACAAACACAACAACATGCTGAAGTACAACTGAAAAACAAAGTTCAAAGGAAAACAAGATAAACTCCTCAGCATCGCGAGCCCCGGCTCAGTCCCATGATCTCCAGCTCCGGTGCAATCAAGAACCTAAAGTAGAAGGGCACTTTCCCTTATCTATAATTGAAGCAACACAGTCTTCTTGGGCCCAAAAGCATGGCCCAAACATGGTGTGAGATACAATCCCAGTAGGCAATCACCCAAATATTTGTTCCTAACAATCAATGAATACATGGCAGAAATAAAACAAGAAATATTAACAGGAAAGAACAAGCAGCTACAATCCACAGTTCCAACAAACAGAGTACACAAGTAAACAGCCAGCAAAACGAACGAAAAAGGTAACCCTCTGGGTAGCTTTCATAGCCTAACCCCTATGGTTCAACCTATAAGTACTGTAAACCCTCTAGGAGGCTCAAATTGTCTCACCCCTCTGGTTCCCCTATGAAATTAATAGACTCTCTGGGGAAGAACTCAACATCAATTCCCCCTATAGTCTCGAATCGTGATAAATGCTCTCTGGGGAAGCACTCAACATCTATTACCCATGTCGCCCACGTCGAGGAACTATATAATCTTTGAGGAAGCACACATCGTCAATTCCCCTATGGTATCGCATCGTATTAAAAGACACTATGGAGAATCCCTTTCGTCAATTCTCCCTTTGGTCTACTACTCTAGGTTATCACAGTCCTGAGTGAAAATAAACATGCATAGTGTGTGTGTATTGTCCAAGTAAACCTCAAGAACTACTTGGCTATCATTCTAAGGCTCAACAGCATAATAAAATAGGAGTTCCACTATCCTACGACTAGGTATGGAAATTGGCAAAATGCCAAACAAGAAAAACAAACATGGCAAAGAAACCTGAGCACAAAATAAATTACTCTACTTACAAGAATAAACCTCTACTATAGAAATCAAGCAAAGCAAGAAAATAGCAGGGGCAGAATAGGAAACCCACAATTCCCCACCCAATGGAATTTGTGGAATTTGCATAAAATACTCATTGAATTTCAACAGAAAGGCACAAACCACCTACCTCGATCCTAGGAGATCGATATTCATGAACCACGATGATTGATTCCCCGTAGAATGTCGTAGATCTGAGAAAACGCACAAAATTATCAACCCATGATAACTCGGAAACGAAGAGGAATCAGAAAACGAAGCTTAAGAATAAGGAAGTTCTTACCGTTGTGATTCCAACACAACTGATCGTGCTCGAATCAGAGGACGAACGAAGAGGCGGGAGCTCGTCGAAGACTCGGCCGTACGGGTCGCTCTTGAACGTACGAGACCTAGAAGGAGGTATTTATGTGTGTCAGTCGTGACCCCGATTTGTTTAGTGAAAAAAATAAAAGTACACGACATGTATTTTTAAAGAACACAACATCTAGTGGGTTTTTTTCTGTACTCCACCAAAATCGGCATCCACATCACCCCTACACACCGTGTGTGTGGCCTAGGCACGGCCAATACATGGCTTCAATCTGGGGAAGAGTACATGGCGTGTACTTAGAAATTACATGGCGTGTACTTTGAAATTTTCCAGAAAGTTCATTTTTCTTAAAAACTCCAGAAAAAGGAAAAACACACCTGAAAAGAAGAACCGAGTTCTTACAATACAACATGCCTAGTTTCATGTATGTTTTACAATATGACATACCCTATATTATATCATATCTCACCTATAATAAATATAAATAAACATTATTCAATTTTTCCTTATATTGTATCATATACTGTAACTTGTGAAACCATATCCAAAACTCCTTTTGGACATCTCCAAAATCCATTTAAAAAGCTATCATAAATTTCATTGTGTATTATATAACATGAAATAAATTTTAAATATCCATCCAAAACTCCTTTTAGATAAACTGTAAAATTCTTTTCGAGAAGCTCTCTAGGTTTTTTAAAACATAATCCCCATTTATTTTACCATAAATTAGGACCTTATGGGCCTTTGTAGCATTAAAAATAAAAATAAATTCCTTAACTAATAAATGCAAGAAAACATTAGGCTCTAGAAAATTATAAATTCTACTCAAGGTATCACGGGATTTGGAATGATCTCTATTAAATACAAGTATCTATACATTTTTTCACCAACAAAATCATAAGTATTCATAGTCACACAATCCCTTCTTGTAAGGCATAAAGTGACTATGAGACACAAAAAATTTCAATCTTGTATAGCCACTCATACTTTCTTGATTATCCATGTATAGACTAACCAGATAGATAAACACATCACATGTTATTATCTCCAATGGATAAGCACATCATATACCCATCTCTTATAAATAAGTACATCACATTTCATTTATGCTGGTATGATTGTACACTCCTTTAGTTAATCTTAATTGAGGTTCCATCTTTCATACTCATCATATGAGAGGACAAGTCCCAAATTAGTTAAATATCAACCAAAAATATGATCAACAACATACCCAATCACCCCTTGGTTAGGTCTGTCTAGAGGAAAGAATAAGTAAGGAATAAAATTATGAAAGTTCATTTGTAATTTATCTTGTCCAAACTAAGGTATGATGATTCAATATAAAACATGAACCCCTATTATACAAAATACATAGTGTATGGACCCCCATGTGGAATTTTTGGAGGGTCATCAAGCATGAATAACTTATTTTGTATCTAATGAGAATATTTTGTATCTCTATTCAAATTTCTAGCCCTAATAACCTTAAATTTTTACAACAACCTATAATAATCCCTGAAAAAAAAATTGGTTATGGGAAACCCAAATTCATACGTTGAGATTCCAATTATCATTACACTTCATTTGTATATGTATCCAACAATAATGAATAATAAATCAAAGACCAAATTTTGTATAACATGACACATTTTATATTCTTAAACTCCTTTAATAAAATTAACAAAACTATACCCAAGTTCATATCTAATCGTATTTTATATGGTAAACCATTAGAAAAACCTAATGTTTGTTTATTTTTAAGCGTTTTAAGCTCATTAAATTCCCATATAATTACCACCACATCTATATGTGACCACTAGATAAATCCTCCCACTAAAATCCTTTAACGAGTAACATCTATAAAAAAATATCTGGAATAATTTTTTGATAATGAATCATATTCTTAATATTCAACTCATTAAAAAATATTTTTTACTTCACAACATCTGGTATTATAATGTTAATAACTTTTTTTGACTTATAACTATTTATAATTTGATAATCATAGTCTAAAAATTTTACACTCAAACATTTCTTTAAAATCTTTTTGGTAACAAATTATAAAACTATACATTAATGTTTTGGAAATTTTATTATAAACTCTATTTGGATAAAAAGTGACTTTAAGTTTGATTTTGATTGGTATAATATATTATTTTAATGATTTTAAATTCTATAAGTCCTAACATACTCTCGTTTTCTTGTTAGAAAATATATTTTATCCAAATTATCATGCTAAGAAAAATAAACTCTTTTATGTTAGAAATAACACGTATTTCCTTTAGTGGGAATATTTAACAAATAAACTATGAGAGACTATATCTAATATAGTATACTATGTGTTTAAAGAAATATTTTTTAAAGAATATTTTAATCTTTAAAATATTCCCCTATAATTTGGTGTAAATGCTTTATTTTATATTTTAAAAAATATATTATATAAAACAGTTTTATCCTGGATAAAACTACATTTTCCCATATATTATTTTAAAACATGTTATAAAATCTTATGAATAATGAACATTTTGTATCAACATGTGATCTCATTTTATTCATAACAACTCATTTTTATAAATAAATTCTCTTATTATATAACATAAATGAGATAAAAATACCCATTCTTGATTCCAAATTCATCAAAACATTGTAGTAGTCCATTACATCCAACCCATTGATATAGAATCTCGTGCTAAAATATTGTAATGAATAATTTAATCTCTAACGAATAATTATTAAATAATTTTTAACTATTATTCATATTTAAAAGTATTTTTAACGTATATTTGGTATAATATACCCTTCAAAATCTAAGAATTAAATTCTATAACATTAATACCTAACATGGATCCCCGATAATGTTTCTTTTACCCCTTTGAGTATTTTGTGTAGTTCAATAACTGGTGACAAGGATTTAGAAAATTTAATAACTACACCTTCCTTATTTATTCCTCCCTTAATTCTCAATAGCTTTAATGGGTTATTGAAAGATTTGTAGCACCCTGACCCATTTTTGACTCAACAATACTCTTTGTCGGTTGGGGACTGGCCCTTAGGCATGCCTCACCATACAAAAAAGTGTGATTAATAGTAGAGAGGGTTTCCTTAGGTGATAGTGCAGAGAAAATACCCTATAGTGATGACAATAATAATGGGACAAATGTATATATAATAGAACAAAAGAAATAATAAAATATAGTGGAAGCATAATATAAAAAGTAGTAATGAATCAAAATCTCAAGGGAAATATACCAATTACAAATAGTATGCATGTCATAAAAGGTCATACATGACAATAAGAAAGGTCGCATGTGGCCGACCATATGTGTACATATATAAAGTATTCAAAATATATAAAAGAAACTCCATCTCGATGCATTAACCACCATGGTACACTACCATACATCCCATGAAAAAAGGTACATCTATGGTTATTAAGATCTTGCTCCAAAACCTAATTCCTACCTCATCTCAAAACCATAAAGTCTACATGCATCCTGAGGGGTTTGTGTAGGGTGTGAGTATGAACTCCATAGGCCACCACCAACATGTGTCTATATTACATCCATAATTATGTATGTTTATGGAAAAATATGATAAAATATAAATGAAGGAACATATAAAAATTTAACCTGATTCCATTAGGCTCAACATCCACAAGGAATAATTTTACCAGCTTTGGCCAATGCCAAAGTATCAATGAACATATTCCCCCAAATATATATGTAGAATAAAACACATGTCTAGAAATATATAATATTAGTGGAGAGGACCCACATCTTAATTCCCAAGGTATCCCCTGATGAATAACATACAAGGTGAACACTCAGGTTCCACCCATAAATACACCATCGACACCTTGTACCATCAATCGTGTAACTGGTGTCCACAACACACACAACAAGAAGTCGTAGGTCCTTTAGACCTCAGCTCAGAAATTATTTTCCATCTCAATGACCCGACGTCCCATGGAACAATAATACATGTCCTCCAAAACATAAATAAGAACTATCAGTTAAATATCCTGGTGTCTCGAGGCATAGGGATATCCATCCCCCAATAGCCCTGGTGTAACGCCCCGACCCCAGTTTCCCAAAGTGGGTGCATTATTGCGTAACATTGGCATGATAAAAAAAGATCATGTCTCGAAAGACCGATTAGTTTAGTATCCTTATAAACACTAGATACATTCATAAATGTTACATTACATCATAAAGTGAAAATCAACAATAACAAAGTCTCCATAGTCCACACTCATATCCTCTTCTGACTATCCCTGCAGGTCATTCATAAAATAGTTCTTCACATCCTAGAAAATATTAAAACATTGAAAGGGGTGAGATCAGATGCTCAGTAAGGATAATAATATCGCGGAAGCTTTCGTAAATAAACATTAACATTTAAGGCAATGTATAACTAAAACAAAATCCTTTTTAAACTTTAACTTCAGTATACAATGGCAAAAATAAATTAAATAATGACATTTACTTACTCGCATGGATATTATACTAGTGGAATAATCACATGCAATATCAATAACCACTTTTATAATGATGGAATGCATAATGCCAGACTATCATACCCACGTAACCAAGGCCTCATGCAATGACCAAAAATAAGAATTTGTCAAGGCCTCGTGACAAGACACTAGTTTGTCTCATGAGACCTACCTATGCATCGAGGAGCTATAGTAGGCTCCACCCGTCACTTATTAAGTCCAATGCATTCCTCATATGAACAGGTTTAAACATATCATAAACCATAACATAATCGTATCACATAAAACATGAATAAAGGAAACAAAACATTTCCGAATTTCAATCACAAGATATCAATACAACACATTGATATAATAAAAACACTTTCAAATCCATTTTAAATACCAAAATAAAAGAAAGTTAAAACTTTGTATTTATTTTTCATTTAAAAAAAGTTATGGCTTGCAGAGGAAGCCGAAACTCAAATAATGGTTACAGCGGTGGAGAAGTCATTGTCACCGCATACGTATGACAAGAAAAACATTCCATTTTGTCATTTAGTAAAACGCTTTGTATAAAAAGATTCCTTTTGAATAAACGTAAAAGTCAAAGGGGTTTATACACTGTATTAAAGAAATGTGTGTATAAAACAAAATAAGCCTCAATGAATGGAGATTGAGGCAAAGTACCTTACAAAGATCATTTTTTTAAAATAAAATAGAACTATTATGTGTATTAACTATAAGTACACATAAAGAAAGTAAAATTACAAGATAAGACATAATAATATCATGACATAATTTGAAAGTAGGAGATTAAGCCAAAGAACAGAAATTGGGTTAAGAAGTTCCCTTACCTCGTGTCTGAATTCACTCGACCGTTCTTTGATCTCCTGAATAAAAAAATAGAGTTAATCTATACCTTATTAAGAACCTTTTTCAAGTTAATTATTCCTTTTATATCACTTATTACTATGTCATGAACATTATGTAATTATTTATGTTTATAATGGTCGTTTTGTCGATCTTAGGTACTTGAGTCAAAAATAAACTTCTTATAATTACAAGTTGTTCATGCGGTGAAGTATCCATTATATCCAAAATTATATTCATGAGTTAGATATCATATATATCATATATATCCAGTATATACATTCATTTATAATATTACATAACCTTTAGAGGTAAGAAATGAAATGCACCGTTCATGGAGACGGTAAGCCGTACGTATGCATGAACGCTACTTTCATTTCTATTTCGTATTTAATGGAATGAAATCATAATAGTATAAAGGTGTATTATAATTCTAGTATAATATCATATACAATATCATTTACTGCATCCTTTATACATCCCATATATGGCATTAATGATTCAAATCACTTTGAGGGGGCGGTAGTCCGCACTTCCTAAAATGAAATTATCGCGTTTACCCAAAATGGAAATCATAAAGTATGCCATAAATGATAAATAAATAAGCATAAGGAAAACATAAACATAATATATATATCATATATGAAAATAGTTTCAGCAAAATGGCCACCATTAGAGGTGTTAAAAGAATATTGAACAATCATCGTTTCGTGAGGCAGTATTTCGCCACCCACAGAAACAGTATGTTCTTTAACCATTAGATGAAGGTGTGTGTAAGTGTAAAACAAATCCTTATCATAACACCATACTAGTATATTTTAGATACTGGTTTTGTTACAAAAGAAAGTAATAAAAATAATTTAAGGGGTTGGAGAAGCAAAATAAAACAAAACAACATTAGAGAAGACATTACCTTAAAATCGGGTAACTCTTTTTGATTTGAGCCAAAGGCTTCCTTGGGAAGAATTATGCCCAAAGTGAGTCTTCTAGGAGTAATGGAGGGAAGTTGGGAGAGTATTTGGGAAGAGGTTGACTGAGCCACAGGGCTTTGAAAGTGTGAGTAAGGTGGTAGTGGTGGGGGCCTTTTATAAGTGGAGAGGAGAGGCACTCTTGGAAAGTAATAAAATGTTACTTTATTATACAATGATTTTCGGATTCTAAAGGTCCCACACTTATATAATTCGAGGGTAAGGTGATAAGGGTTTGAAATATTCTCATCCAATAGTCTTTGTACAAGTGTGATGCTTAGATTTTACGTTATCTTTTCATTTTATTTAAATCGTTAATTAATGAGGTAATCGCTGCATCATCATGGTGTCATAAATAATTTAATTTATTTAATATCTAAAAATTATAAAAAAAATATAATTATGTAGGAAATATTTTTATATTTCTAATTAATATTTATAGTCAAAAATATGACTTTTATAACCCCATTTAAAAATTGTTTTAGTAAAATAACTCTTGTTTGTGACCTTTTTATTTTAACTTTAAATAAAAGTTATTTAGGTCATTTTCCTACCAAAGTGGCTCCATGGGGTCCCCAAGTTGACCCATGGATTGTCTTGGTCGGCCATGACACATACAATAGGGGTAGGACAAGTGTAAAGGTATTTTCATATTTTTATAATATCATTTTTACCTTAAATTTCACTAATTACCTTTAATCACGATTAATTAAACTTAAAAGTTACTATTCACCAAAAAATTATTTTAATCCCATTGAACCAAATTTTACTTCCTAATGACAACCATGTATGTCGGATTTTTGAAAATCAAATCACAAAAGTGGTAATGTTTCATTTAAATGAAAAAATCAGTCTTTTAACTACCACTTAGTGGTTTCACTATTCATCAAAAATTGAAGTTTTTCAGAACAATGCCAAAATTTCACCCTAATCTATAATTGATATTCCGAATTCAAAAATGATATCTATTTTACAAAATTCCAAAAATATAAGTTGCATTAATTAATTTAATAATTAATTCCCGCTGTCACAACAAATAGTGTGTTTTTAAGAAACAATATATACCAAAAGATTGATAATTGTTTATGTCCAATTTCAATGTGAAATTAATTCTAATGACCACCATTGGATAAAATGGTAAAAATATATTATAATTATACTATAAAACCACTAAATTTTATAATTTTTTCCTATTAATTATTTTTATTAAAAAAGTTATTTTTAAGTAATTTTCACTATTCAAGGAAAATTGAAAGTTCTCAGAAAAATACCAAAAATTCAACATAGGCTAATTTCGATATTCCGAATCCAAAAACGAATTTCATTTGGCAAGATAAAATTTATAAAATTTCAAAAATTAGGTATTACTATTCATAACGGCTACTTTGATTGGTTGTGGCGTGTGTTAGAACTCGAAGCTGCGTACAACACAGGCTACTGTATTATTCAAAGAGATGTGTACTGTGGAAACATGGGGTGTTACATTCTCCCCTCCTTCTATAAATTGTGTCCTCACAATTTGAAAATGTTCTTCTAAAATAAAAGATTTAAAATAGAAAATACCTTTGTGGAAAACCCACATCGGAAATAGGGTTAATAAGAATATAACATTAAAAGAAAGAAAGAGAAGTACAGAGGTCACCTGAGATAGCCCATACTAGTATTCTATGAAAATATGGATATGGAGGAGAAACAAACCATCAAGGTCTGATGGAGAGTTGTAGGAAACAGGATTAGGAGAAAGTTAACTATAAGAAAATCACAAACTTGTTATTGGTTAAATGATCATTGATTCCCCAGTTGGAAAAGTTAACCGACAACATTTTTGTTTTAAGTTACCTTTTATAAAGTTGAGGAATTTATTTTGGAGATTTACTAAGAACGTAAGGGAATATACATACTTGTCATGTAGACTTTCATTCTTTAATAAATTTTTACAACAAACCAATCTTTCACTCTAAAAGGTAATAGAACTAAAAAATATTCTATTTATCCTAATTGTATAAGGTTCCAAATATTAACACATACCATTTAGATTAGTAAAACTATTTTTTACTAACCAGGGACTTCCTGTAGGCTAGTGGTAGGTAATAAAGGCATGTCGCACTATGGTTGTGGGTTCGATTCCTCCAGCTTTGTCCGACGCGGCGGGTTATGCCCCACCCTGTAGGTTATCCTTTTTCTAAAACTATAGTATTATAATATTCCAAAAATAATCTTCATAAATGTTTTAACCTTAAACAATACTATCCAAATTTATCCAAAATACCTCTGTCCAGACGTTTTCTAAAAGGTCTTTAAATTCCAAAATCAATTATAACATCAGATTCCCCAAACAAAGTAAATTTTATCTTATTGTCACATACTAAAAATATGATTACCTTCATCATATTAAATCCTTAATGAAAACAACAGGTACTGCAGTACAATCACATTATCCTTATCACCAGAATATAATCCTTGAGTCCAAAAGCACCAATACATTAATTATTCCGCTTCAACTGTAGTAACAGCATAAGATTGTCCTTGATCCCTTGTCCTTTTCTGAGGTAAGTTTCCCCAATGCTTAGGACATTAATTTTTATAATGCCCCATTTCCCTACAATTGTAGCATTCAACATTGATAGACTCTTTGTTTCCCTTTCAATCACGTGACTGGTGACCTTTTTCCCCACATTTATAACAAACTCCCATTCCTTTTAGGCAAGTACCAGGGTGATTCTTCCCACAATTATCACATAATAGAAAATCCTTCTTTCCCTTTTTCCATTTAGCTGTCTCTTGTTCCACTGTTCTCTTATTCTCTTGCTTTACTTTGTTGTCATAAGACTTAGAGAATTCCTTTTCCGTCTTGATAGCACACGAGACAATATCTTCGTATGAAGAGAAGGTTTGTGAGACTAATGCTCGATGGAGAAATTGTTTTAACCCATCAAAGAAACGATCAATCTTACATCTTGGGTTACGTAGATAATCTGCAACATGCCTCGCTAACCTTGTAAAGTTAGCCTCATACTTTGCGACATTCTCATCCTCCTTCTGCCTCAAACTCATAAATTTTCTTTCCATATCTACTCGATGGTCACGAGGATAGTATTTTTCTAGTAAAAGATCTTTGAACTCTCTCCATTCCATATTTGATACTTCTTCATCTTCCTTTGTGTTTTGAATCAGTGACCACCATTGATCAGCATCTCCAGTGAGGTGGTAGACAGCCATGACAACCTTCTCCCTTTCGCTACTCCCCAAGGCATGGAATATTTTTTCTAAAGAGTTTATCCATTGCTCAGCTACTAATGGATTTTTACCCCCATTAAATATTGGTGTTTGTTGCCTCATGAAGTGGTCTAACATTGATCCTCCACGTTGCGGATCAGGGTGCTCCATACGATTAAGGTTATTATTCATAACCTAAGTGAGTTGTCCCAACATGGTAATAAGTTGATCAGCACCAGTTGTATCTCCAGATCCACATTAATTATCTTGAGTAGGAGGGCAATCCCTACACGGAGTGCATGCATTGAAACAGTTTCCCTTCTTTCCACTAGGCACCATTTCTAAACAATGGCATAAACTAGATTAGTTTACGAATCAAAATACATAATTCCATACTTGTAAAATACTTAACATAAATTGAACTATTTATGGATATAATCCATAATCATAAAAATGTTTTCTTTGAGGAAGTATATACTCATAACCCTTCATAGTGGTTTGTAAAGAAAATGAGAATTATCCTAAGCATATCCCCCGGGAGTGTCGTAACCAAGAGTGCAGCAAGGACATTTGTCGTGCACTAGTTCCCATTCAAGTCTAGCTCAAAGTGGTGTTTTCAGATTTTACCCCTAGGTACATCTTTTCCAGAGCCGCCTCTACCTGCTCGTATCCAGACAGGGATGTATTTCTCGGAAAACTCACAATATCTCTATAATACCAAAATTCTAGGAAGTTATTCTATACTAATCCTCAAAGTCTATCTTTGGGCTATGTGCTCTAATCAGAGTTTATCTAAATCTAGCTTCCAAGGTTAGTACTAAACTGCCTCTGATACCAACTGTAACGCCCCGACCCCAGTTGCCCAGAGTGAGTGCATTATTGCGTAACATTGGCATGATCACAAAAGATCAAGTCTCGAAAGACTGATTAGTTTAGTAGCCTTGGAAACACTAGATACATTCATAAATGTTACATTACATCATAAAGTGAAAATCTATAACAACAAAGTCTCCATAGTCCACACTCATATCCTTTTCTGATTATCCCTGCAGGTCATTCATAAAATACTTCTTCACATCCTGGAAAATATTAAAACATTGAAAGGGGTGAGCTCCGATGCTCAGTAAGGATAACAATATCGCGGAAGCTTTCATAAATAAACATTAACATTTAAGACAATGTATAACTAAAACAAAAGCCTTTTTAAACTTTAACTTCAACATACTATGGAAAAATAAATTAAATAATTCCATTTACTTACTCGCATGGATATTCTACTAGTTGAATAATCACATGCAATATCAATAACCACTTTCATAATGATGGAATGCATAATGCTAGACTATCATACCCACGTAGCCAAGGCCTCGTGCCAAGACCACAAATAAGATTTTTTCAAAGCCTCATGCCAAGACACTAGTTTGTCTCATGAGACCTACCGATGCATCGAGGAGCTATATCAGGCTCCACCCGTCACTTATTAAGTCCAATGCATTCATCATATGAACATGTTTAAACATATCATAAACCATAACATAATCGTATCACATAAAACATGCATAAAGGAAACATAACATTTCCACATTTCAATCACAAGATATCAATACAACACAATGATATAATAAAAACACCTTCAAATCCATTTTAAATACCAAAATAAAATAAAGTTAAAACTTTGTATTTATTTTTCATTTAAAAAAAAGTTATGGCCTGTAGAGGAAGCCAAAACTCAAATAATGGTTACAACGGCGGAGAATTCATTGTTGCCGCATACGTACGACAAGAAAAACAATCCTTTTTTCATTTAGTAAAACACTTCGTATAAAAAGATTCCTTTTGAATAAACTTAAAATTCAATGGGGTTTAGACACCGTATAAAAGAAATTTCTATATAAAACAAAATATGCCTCAATGAATGGATATTGAGACAAAGTACCTTACATAGATCATTTTTTTAAAATAAAATAGATATATTATGTGTATTAACTATAATTACACATAAAGAAAGTACAATTACAAGATAGGACATAATAATATCATGACATAATTTGAAAGTAGGAGATTAACCCAAAGAACAGAAATTGGGTTAAGAAGTTCCCTTACCTCGTGTCCGAATTCACTCGACCATTATTTGATCTCCTGAATAATAAACTAGAGTTAATATCTACCTTCTTAAGAACCTTTTTCAAGTTCATTATTCATTTTATATCACTTATTACCATGTCATTAACATTATTTAATTATTTAAGTTTGTAATGGTCGTTTTGTCGATATTAGGTACTTGAGTCAAAAATAAACTTCTTATAATTACAAGTTGTTCACGTGGTGAAGTATCCATTATATAAAAAATTATATTCATGATGTAGATATCATATATATCATATATATCTAGTATATACATTCATTTTTGATATTACATAACATTTAGAGGTAAGAAATGAAATGCACCGTTCATGGAGACGGTAAGCCGTACGTACGCATGAACGCTACTTTAATTTCTATTTCACATTTAATGGAATGAAATCATAATAGTATAAAGGTGTATTATAATTCTAGTATAATATCATATACAATATCATTTACTCTATCCATTATGCATCCTACATATGGCATTAACGATTCAAATCACTTTGAGGGGGCGGTAGTCCGCACTTCCTAAAATGAAATTATCACGTTTACCCATAATGGAAATCATAAAGTATGCCATAAATGATAAATAAAGAAGCATAAGGAAAACATAAACATAATATATATATATATATATATCATATATGAAAATAGTTTCATCAAAATGGCCACCATTAGAGGTGTTAAAAGAATATTTAACAATCATCGTTTCATGAGGCAGTATTTCGCCACCCACAGAAACAGTATGTTCATTAAACATTAGACGAAGGTGTGTGTAAGTGTAAACCAAATCCTTATCTTAAAAACATCCTATTATATTTTAGATACTGTTTTTGTTACAAAATAAAGGAATAAAAAGAGTTTAAGGGGTTGGAGAAGCAAAATAAAACAAAACAACATTAGAGAAGACATTACCTTAAAATCGGGTAACTCTTTTTGATTTGAGCCAAAGGCTTCCTTGGGAAGAATTATTCCCAAAGTGAGGCTTCTAGGAGTAATGGAGGGAAGTTGGGAGAGTATTTGGGAAGATTTTGGACGAGCCAAAAGGCTTTTAACGTGTGAGTAAGGTGGTAGTGGTGGGGGCCTTTTATAAGTGGAGAGGAGGGGCACTCTTGGAAAGTAATAAAATGTTAATTTATTATACAATGATTTTTGGATTCTAAAGGTCCCAAACTTATATAATTCTAGGATAAGGTGATTAGGGTTTGAAATATTCTCATCCAATAGGATTTGGACAAGTTTTATGCTTAGATTTTACATTAATGTTTCATTTTATTTAAATCGTTAATTAATGAGGTAATCGTTGCATCATCATGGTGTCATAAATAATTTAATTTATTTAATGTCTAAAAATTATAAAAAATATCATTATGTAGGAAATTTGTTTAGATTTCTAATTAATATTTATAGTCAAAAATATGACTTGTATAACCCCATTTAAAAATTGTTTTAGTAAAACAACTCTTTTTTGTGACCTTTTTATTTTAACTTTAAATAAAAGTTATTTATGTCATTTTCCTACCAATGTGGCTCCATGGGGTCCCCAAGTTGACCCATGGATTTTCTTGGTCGGCCATGACACATCCAATAGGGGTAGGACAAGTGTAAAGGTATTTTCATATTTTTATAATATCATTTTTACCTTAAATTTCACTAATTACCTTTAATTGCGATTAATTAACCTTAAAAGTTACTATTCACCAAAAAATTATTTTAATCCTATTGAACCACATTTTAATTCCTAATGACAACCATTTATGTCGTATTTTTTAAAATAAAATCACAGAAGTGGTAATGTTTCATTTAAACGAAAAAATCAGTCTTTTAACTACCACTTAGGGGTTTCACTATTCATCAAAAATTGAAGTTTTTCAGAACAATGCCAAAATTTCACCCTAAGTTATAATTGATATTCTGAATTAAAAAATGATGTCTATTTTACAAAATTCCAAACATATAAGTTGCATTAATTAATTTCATAATTAATTCCCGCTGTCACAACAAATAGCGTGTTTTTAAGAAACAATATATACCAAAAGATTGACAATTGTTTATGTCCAATTTCAATGTGAAATTAATTATAATGACCACCATTGGATAAAATGGTAAAAATATATTATAATTATACTTTAAAACCACTCAATAGTATAATATGTCACTATTAATTATTTTGATTAAAAAAGTTGTTTTTATGTAATTTTCACTATTCAAGGCAAATTCGAAGTTCTCAGAAAAATACCAAAAATTCAACAAAGGATAATTTCGATATTCCGAATCCAAAAACAAAGTCCATTTGGAAAGATAAAATTTATAAAATTTCAAAAATTAGGTATTACTATTCATAACGGTTACTTTGATTGGTTGTGGCGTGTGTTAGAACTCGAAGCTGCGTACAACACACGCTACTGTATTATTTAAAGAGATTTGTACTGTGGAAACATGGGGTGTTACACCTAGATCATAAACCTCATGTTTAATAGTGAGCCTCATCCCCCAATAAATGGTATAAACACCATCTCTCGATGGTCTATCGCTATCCACATGGATTTCTACAATGATAACCTCAAACATATATGATGTTAAAAACCATCCCTTAAGTCTCAATATCTATAGAGGAATAAACCCACAATGAGTAGCCAACACCACCTCAAGTTAGTCATATCTGTGTTTACACGAATTCAATGGTGTGTCGGCCAACAATAGTGATATGTAACCACCAACAAGTACCTAAGACACATCATTCCTCAGTGAAAATACTACTAAATACTTATGGTCATCGCCATACCAAGTCCTCAGATCCATTCCCTCATCACAAAACCCTCATCACCTCAATTACCGATGACCAAATCTCCTCAACCTGTTGATTATCATAACCCCATTTATCTTGGTCCATGAACTAAACCTAAAGACCGTGTGGCCTTAGTTCAGGTAATCAACATCACCATAATCCTCTGGCCAGGATCTTCATGTTCCCACGAATCCAATGAAATCAATATATAAAATTTAATTAATTTGAAACACACAACTAGCCTAATTAGAACAGTTGGTAAAAAATATCCCTACCCATTTTAGTCTATTTATATATAGGTTAGGGCATTCAAAATGACATCCGATTTGACTAATTACACAAATAAAATACAAGTATGAATTAATTAGGGGTCTCCCTTTGACTACCCACATGGGCGTATATAGATCTCACCCCAAAACACCCATAAAATAATAGAGAAATGTAGGAACCACCTACCATATAATTTTAGGTCCTTGATCATCTGATATCATAATCTAAATCAATCTAAAATGAGATCAATCTTACTGTTAGACAAATAACCTAAAAATTAGAAAAAACAGATCACATGGATTTAGAAATTCAGTATGAAGAGATAAACTATTAATGAAAGAAACTAGATTAAAGGACTTAATGATACAATTCCAATGAGACCAATGATTCTCAATTTAGATCTCCAATGAGAAGAAGAGGCCAAATCCAAGGGAGGAAGGAAAATGTAGAGGATCCCCTATGTGTTTAGTAGAAATGAGGATAAATGGGAAGGAGAAGAAGATAAAGGGAGGAGGGGAGGTTTCATAATATCCCACATTTTATTAACCCACACTATTTGGGTACATTTTTGGCTAAACATGCACCAACTATGCAGTGCACACTACCCAAGAACCACATTGTTTATAGTTAGGTGAACGATTAGGTGCACAGTTAGGTGTATAGTTTTCCAAACCATGAACTGACCAGGCATTTCCCCCTACTAAAAACTACATAGATCATACATGGTCATGCACCCCCACCATAATATGTTTAAAAACTATTTCCAATATAGATTTGGGCTACTGGTTACTCGTGGGAGGCTACATTGTTTGATCAAATCTTTTTCCCCTATCTGCACTTTACCAAAACTATGTTTCTGGGGCCTGACATGCCAAAAAATCATTAAAAATCTTGAGGCACTTACAGGGAATTAAACGCCAGCTAAAAAAAAGTCGCTAGGTCCATAAAACTCTTATAATTTGGTTCTAAAGATCAAGAAAAGAGTTTCCCCAACTGCCAAACTCAAAATTTCAAAAGGGATGAGGAATTTAGACCCACTAAAAAACTCGGGAGGTTACAGTCTCCCTACCTTATAATAGCTCGTACCTGAGATATTATGTTTTACCGAGAGATGGTAAAAATCAAACCCAACTCATTTAAATTAAACTGATCTACCCCATTTATTAGTCACAATCAATTTCTCTGGTGGTGCTCCCCACCTTAGGAATTAACTACTTGGTCTCTTCTTGACTATAAATTTATACATATGATAGTTTCACTAACCATACATGGACAAAAAAGTCCGACCATGATGTACCAGCATTATTGTAACTCATCAGGTTCTCAATCATACACATTTCATACCTGAAACCCATCAAATCCTATATATTTTCAGATTCCAATCTCATATATGGGTCATAAACGACAGTCATGAGCCTCACATCTCATCAAACGCCAAATTTTATTCACCAAAATGAATGATCGATATAAACCTGAATCATATATATACAAATACATGCCCAATATAGTCCTGATGCCTACATACCTCATGAAAAACCCCACATCATAATGAGGCCCATAATGAATCATGACGCCTAAGCACCACAAATATGTATCATGCATCATAACTGATGAAAAAACATTATATAGAAACTAGTTAGTCTAAAAACATAACATTTTCACCTCGTACACTAAAATTTACCTTGCTAAAAAAGAAAAAAATCAGTAATGCCACCGGTGTACCTATAACTATATTCGGGTCAGTGGCCCTCTATGAACATGCCATCACAAAAACTTGAACAAGTCCTAAAGCCAAACTATCCAAGTCCTACCTCATTACGGAGATACTCTATCTACTGGCCACTAACCCCATTGATGGGTATCTCTATCCCTAAAAAACTTAGGCATGTTGCTGAATATCATCTAACATATCCTAGTACCACTCCCAGCCCTACCTCAGATCCTTGAGTCTAATATGGTCCCTAATTTCTGGCTATCCAAGAAAAATTCATGTACAACCTCTACAGATTCCCCATTTGACAACATGCTCAAAACTCTTTCGAAACCCAATTGTACCAAATCCAAAAAATCAATGGATTCCTACACTAGAATCACACAATTTATGATTCACTTCTTGGTGGACTACCTAAGTCTCTATCATGACTACCCTACTAATAATCCTCATGATCCCACTTCTTACTTCCCGAAGCATCACCACTATGCTCACATGACACCATCACTCAACTAAAATATGAATGGTCCATCAATTTTACATCGCCTATAAAATCTTGATTGACTAACTCTCAGAATGAGGACAGTCTGAATATGTTTAGAAGAACCCTAATGTTGTGTTGTAAACAATCCTTGAAATGCATTACTCTGGTGATGTCGTTCCCCACCATAGAATATTAATATCATAAATAGTATGTGAAATTTTCTACAGAATCCATGAAATATGTACCCACTGTTGTAGGTTCATGAACTCACAGGCTCAATCCATCCTCAACGTCTCCAAACAGAAGTGATCAAAGAACCAGGACTCAAAATTCTTCCAAGAGAGTCCCTCATATCTCCCTAAATGAACCTATGCATATCATTGGAACATTTTCAGTCTCATGAACATATAGGTTTACAACATAACCCTTCGACTAGGGGGTGTCTCCAACTGATTGAAGATAGTCTAGAATAAATTGATCAATTTATCTACTTATTATAGTCCACACTCACCCTATAATATAGTTGGTTGCTAAGAATGGAACTCATGAGTAAATTATTCCAAGTATGGTTTAGCTACCTAGGCTCCCCTTTCTATACCATGTGTGGCATAGACAAAAATCGCCCTGAGAAGATCATAAAACCATGAACCAAAACATGACATATGATATGACTGAACTAGTGACACGAGAGCTTGTACCTTCGACTCATTATTAACCCAACCCTAGGGGGCCTCATCCTGGCACTTAGGGGTCTCATCCCATACAAACTCTAGTGGCACCATATTACAGCCCTCCTGATGCTCTACTGAAATCCATAAAGTTTACATCACACTAAATATCAAATACCATTAAAACATCCATAATATTGTATATATACATATATCACAAATAGAGTAATTTATAATAGGTAGTGCATCTCAACACCCTTATGCTCCCCTACCGCACCAGGTCACATGACATCCAGACTCATAGACCCCTACCTACCCATATCAGAGTTAGGTATCATATATAATCCAACCTTTTGGCCCCTTTACTACCCACATTAGAGTCAGACATCATATAGTTCATACTCATGGACCATTTCCTACCCATAACAGAGTCAACAATCATATATCATGTATATTAATTTGGGATAGCTATGTAGAATGCTACCCAAAAGGCTATATAGGAAAATGTTGTTTAGCTTCTTTATTGATGCTTAAAATAAATCACCAATTTTATCATCCATGCCAACTCATATCAGATTCAGAACCATAAATAATAAATACACATTGCATCACATAATGATCTAATCAGGAACCACATATTAGAGATGGTTGAGTAGAATTCCACAAAAAGAGGCCAAGAAGGAAAATATTATTTAGCTTCTTTGTTGACACTTTAAACAACCCAACCCGTCTTAGTGAATTCTAGGTTCCCAATGAAGATTCCAAGAAAAAAAGTTCATATGAGATTAAGTGCCTATCATGATGCATGAACATACCCCTCTTTCCATATCAGTCTAAGAGTCAAAAGCCACATAACAAATATCCATCACATCCAAGTGTTCCAGACAAGGTGGAAAGGAATCAATTGTAAAATAGAAAATCATTACATAAATTTCCCACCCTTATAAACCTAGTATTTCCCCATGTATGGGGATATAGGAACCCAAACATGATCTCTTTACTCGGTTCCAAAACATCCTAGTCTCTAGTCTACTGTATCACGTATAGTAATACCAAAAGAAAATAAAGCATTGATACCATTTTTTATCATCTGAACATGGATACTATTTTATACCCAGGACTTGTGATGCTATATGGAACCACCAATAAAGATCCCAATCTAACACCATTTTTATGACCCCAACCCATTTCCCACTCAACAGTGCTCTGAGCTAGTTAGCCACTAGGACATAGGCATGCCTTCCCATACGCTAAAGGCTACCGACTAGCAGCAATAGTCTGATTAGGTGATAGTGGAGAGACTATAACCTCCAATGATGATGATTATAATAGTTCGTATATATATATAACACCACATAATAATAACCATGACATCGTGGAAGCACTAAAAAAACTCAGTGGAAGCATAATATAAACAGTAGCAGTAAATCATAATCCTAAAGGTAATAAACCAATTGTAGATGGTACACATGTCATAACAAGTCATACAGAGTAATAAGAATGGTTTCCCACGACCAACTGTCTAAGTACATATATAAAGTATAAAAAATCTCAAAATAATACTCCAGTTCGATGAACAAACCAACATAGTCCACTATCATCCATCCCATATAAAAGGTACATCTACGATCAATAAGGTCTGGCTCAAGAGTCTGATTCCTTACATAATATCAAAACCAAAATGTTTACATGAATCTCGAGGGGAAAATTTAGGGTGTGAGTATAAACTCAAAAGGACACCACTAACATGTACCTATATTACATTCATAATTTTGTAGGATTATACAAAATACAATAAAAAGTAAAATCATGAACATTTAAAAATTTAAATCACTTCATTTGTGCTCAACAACCACATGGAGGTGTTCTACCTATTTTAGCCAATGACAAAGTATATCTAAACACATTCCAATATATATATATATATATATATATCTGTGTGTGTGTGTGTGTGTGCGTGTGTGTGTGGAATACAACACATGTTTGAATATATGTGTTTTTAGTGGAAAGGACACATGGATTAATTCCCAAGGCATAGCCTAATGAATAACATGCTAGGTGAACCGTCATGTTCCACCCACAAATATACCATTGTTACCTTATCCCATCAGTTATGTAACAAAAAACCATATCATTCCCAATAAGAAGTCCTAGGTCCCTCAAACCTTTGCTCAGAATGTCTCAGTTGGCTCAAAGCCTTGACATTCTGAGGCACAATGATACCCAACCACCAATATATAAATAATAATCATCATCTCAATAGTCTAATATCCCGAGGAATGATGATATCCATCATCCAATAATCTTATCCATCGGTCTCAAGTATAACACTAAGAATCAACCCACAATTTATGGTCTCAACAAAATCTCATAATGGTCCATCACCATCCACATGGATTTCTAGGGCATGCAACTATAACAATTCTGATGGTCAACACCATCACCTAAGTCGTAATATCTATGGAGGCCTCCACCCAAAAGAGTGGTCAAAACAATTTCAGCTGAGTCATATCTATGTTCACATGACATCAATGGTGGTTTGTGAAACAAAGGTTACAAAAAATCACCAACATGTACCTAATACACATTATCTGACACCTCGTTCCCCTATTCCATGTCACTAAATCCCCATGGTCAACACCATCCAAAGTGTGGAGATCCATCCCCTTATCCTAATGACCTTGTCACATCAATTAATGATGCCTATGCCACCGCAGCATGGTGATCATCATCACCCCATGTATCTCAGGCGTTACACTTAACCTGATGTTCGTTTATCCTTAGTCCAGTTGATAAACATCACCTCAATCATCAGGCCAAGTTGGCATGTTCCTATGGGACCAATGAAATCAATATATAAAATTTAATTAATATGACACACAACACGAGACTAATTTTCTTAGTTGGCAAAAATCCCCCAACTCGGCTTAGTTTATTTAAATATAGGTGAGGTCATTCTTAATGGCATCCCATATCATCAATTACACAATTAAAAGAGAAGAATGAATTCTTTAGGGGTTTATATTAGAAAATCTATATGGGAATATATATAAATCACACAAAAATACCTTTAAAATTAAGGATAAATCAGTACACCACCTACCATATTCTCATAGGCACTCACTCCTCTGATATCATCCTCTAACTTGAGAAAAATGAGAGAAATTGATATTTTAGACAGACACCCTGTAAATAGAGAAAAAGTTCTCACACAAAATTTGTATTTCATATGGAGTGATTAATGATTAATGGAATCAAGTGAATTTAAATCCTTTATGATAATCCTCCAATGAGACTAACAATGCTCAATTCAAACCATGGATGAGAAGAAGAGGCCAAAGCCAAGGGAGGAAAGAAAACGGAGAGGACCCCCTGTGTGTATAGTGAAAAGGAGGAGAAATGAGGAGTAATATAAGATAAAGGTAGTATGGTTATTTCTGTAATTTCCCACATTTTGATAACCCACATAGTTTTGATAATCATGTACCAACCATGCGGTGCTCACTACCCAAGCACCACACTACGCACAGTTTTCCAAATCGTATGCAGACTGTGTGTTTCCGGTATTTTAAAAAATAAAGAGATAATGTAATTTCATGAACCCACACCTAAAAGATATGAAAAATCATTCCTTTTTCATAACTGGACTGCAAAATTACTCATGGGAGGCCTCATAATTTGATAATGCCACGCACCTCTATCTGCGCTTTCTAAAACTGGGTTTCTGGGTCCTGATGTGACCGAAAATCATATAAAATCCCGAGGCACTTGTTGGTCATTAAAATAAATCTAAAAAAATTACTTGGGTTAATAAAAACTTTATAATTAGGTTTCAGAGATCAAGAAAATATTTTTCTTGACCACAAAACTCAATAGTTTAAAAATGATGAGGAATTTCGACCTGCTCAGAAACTCAGGAGGTTATACACATTGTTTCACTTTCTAATAGTTTTTTTCATTTGTTTTGAAATTTTATTATATTATAATTTCAATACAATAATTGTACCAAGTCCCCTAATTCCTTGATCTGTTATACTCAATATATTATGGAGGGCATATAATTTTTTTTTGAATTCATTCACATTCTAATTAATAATAAACTTTAGAATGCTTTCTGATGAAAATTATAGAATGAATCCAAAATCTATATCAATCGATAAAGGAGACACTAGTATATCCATGTCATAAAAATACCTAATAATATTGAGTACATGATTATAGGATGATGTTTCTTTAGACACTTTATTATCTAGATAGTGTCATTGAAACCTCATATCTCTCATTACTAGCGTGTTCTTGATAAATACTTTTTATGTTTTCTATCTTCTTAAAAGTATCCAAATTATCATATTTATTTTTCAACTTAGGATCCATGGACATAAGGGTAAACAAGGATGATATGTGAACATAACGTGAACATAATGGTATGAGAGAACGAGCATAACATATTAAAACTGTTCCCTACATATCAAAGATAAAAATCTTGTATCATGGAATAAATATTGATAGTTCATAAGACATCAATCATCAAGGAACATGAGCCATGAGTGAACATCATTTTCATAACTCACAGAATTTTAGCATACACATAAGCATAGAAAATCATTTCCTTAGTTGTCATGGATCATTGTCAAGACTATCATAGTGGATTGGTTTCAATCCCTAAACCATCATAGAAGTCAAGGTTTAATCCCAAGACTATAATAGTGTGTAATTTCCCTTACTGAACTAGGTTCACCCCCCCTTAAAGCCTTGTTATCTCATGAGATATCAAAATTTACCCAATGAATTGGAGGGAGATATTTGTCCCTCTAGTCACATAGTTAAAATCATTCATATTTGTTTTATAAGATCATAAATCAGTCATCATATCATAACCCATGATAATAAATGGGTTTTATAAACATTTCATTATAACATAACCCATGGAAAAGAAATGGGTTTCATAAACATTTAATTTTTTCATCCTAAACATAAACCATACAAAGAAATAATATATATGGTATAATTGGATAATTTCATCAATAAAGAATAAGTCACATCAAATAATTTCATCTTAGATGAGAAATGATTTTGAAAGATCACTTGTAATAATTCTTTTGAAAAATGACCTTTCCATTTCAAAATCATTCCTTAAAAAAACCACATAACTATAAATGAAAAGAATTTATTTGAAAAAACCCTTGTAAACTTGTAAAATAATATTAAAATAAAAATTTATTAATTATAGTGGAAAAATTCACTAATGAAATATATGTTAAAAAACATTCCTTTAGTATTTTTTTCAGAAAAGTCACAAAGTTCATCATTTGGAAAATGAAAAAAAGATTCCTTTTAGAACATTTTGTTAAAAGTAAAACATGGGTAAAAATTATTTCGAAAAATTGTTGGAGAGAAGTAAACACTTTATTATATTTTTTTATAAAACATGGATATAGAAGATAAATATTCCCTAGTGTAGAGATAAACATAAATAATCCTGAATAATGATGATTTTGAAAAATAAACTCATACCTAAAGTCTCACCATTCTTTGTTCATATGATCATCCTTTTGATAGAGTCCTTGAGGGAATATGACCAAGCGAAGCATAGTGAGCCAGATTGAAAGAGGTGTATTCTGATAGTTACCGTTACAGCAGTCCCATTTTATAATTTTTGGTTGGAATGGTTTTTAGTTTCTTTATTGTGGGATTGTATTTGGACCTATTTTCCTTCTAGTACTTGTTTTCATACTCTGATGGGGGTATTTAGATGTATGCACACATGGTTTATCAACTTTTTTACATTTTAGCATTGAATGAACTTGGAAATGTGTGTGTATGTACAATTACCTTAGTCTAGTGCCTATAATGTGAGTTATATGCCTAATAAATGCTACTCACCAACCCCTCTGCTATTAGAGGGGGGATTGGGGTAGTTACAATTCCAGAACTATTGGGATGAGTCATGATAGAGTGGTATTAGAGAAGTTTGTTATGCCTTAGGACCAGAGTCTATGATATTGGTTTGGGGAAATAGCGTTAAGGGTTTTGAATTTGGATTTAAGGAAATAGATTCTAGTGTTAGTTTAATAGTTGATATATCCATATACTAGGAATTTGATCAGCAACCACTCGACTTGGTACATGTGGAAACTGGTTATAGGGAAAACATTTGTACATTCATCATATATGAATGGGTAGTGGTTTTCATGTCCTTTTTTAGCTATCTCTATATATATACTCATTCACCATGGTATATATAATCTATTTCAAGATGCCTCTACGATATATTCTAGATAGGATTCGGTTTTAGGATCATGAGGATGATCCCCTTAGTGATGAGACATCGATACATGGAGTTTTTCCATAGGTGTTGCGTCTAGGTGGTGCACCAGTTATAACACCACCAATTGAGTAGTAGATGGTACCTATAGTACTAGTAGATGAGGTGCACAGGATGACCACACTTCATGAGTTCCAATGATAGTGACCCCTTAGGATTTGAGCTAATCCAGACCCATTGGAAAATGTGCACAATATTTAGGTTACTATGTGTGTTTTGTATCTATTTGGGACACTAATAGAACAAATGGTGGCCCTAGAAGTGGGCCTTCTCCTTGGATCTACAAGACGATGGTGGGGTTTAGTGATCCATTCATATTATGAGGCGAATCTAGCATGGTTATACTTTGATCACCTTTTCATAGTGGATTTATCTCCAGTTATGTTGAGGGATATATTCATCCAAGAGATTCTATAACTTTAGAAGGGTAGTGGAACAATGGATAATTATTCATCAAGTTTTTCAAACCTCTCTAGGAACTCAATGGATATGGTTCATGATCAATACTTTTAGACTCAAACCTTCAAGCGAGGAATTCATAATGAAATATTATCTTGCATTATACCTCTATTCATTCCTACCTATGTTGTGGTGCTAGAGTGTTCCTTAGTGGTTGAGAGTATCTAAGATGAGTAGACATAGATAGTTTTTGCTGGCTGGAGGCACACAAAATTAGGGACATTGGCAACAGGGATATGATGCCAGACATAGGGACCTTGATGTGCGATACAATATAGGAGGTGATTCCAAGACAAAGGGCCAGTGATTCAGGGATAACAGGATAGGTCTAGTCATCCCAAGGAGATGCAGTGCTTCTATTATGACAATCTAGGACATCTTGCATGAGATTGTTTGACCCGTCATACAACCAATAGGGAGATAGTGTATAACATGCCTAAGAAAAGGCTAAAATAGGATAATATATGTTTTCAAGGTGGAAGACAAGGTAGAGGAACTAGGAGGGTAGTTGTAGGTGGTATACATTTTTACATTTAACCACCACCCCCAAGTAGTCTATGCTAGGCTCAAGGAGCTATTGGATAGACATAGGGGTAGCTAGAGGTGGTCGAGGCTTATGAAACTAAGGCTCTAAGTATGATATGAGGTATGATATATGTTTTTTATACCTTACCACAGTACAGATAAACACATGTGAAATTTATTCCTTTATTTCCACTTATCTAGTTCAGATGTAATGATTACAGTTGTGAACTTGGATAAAACTGTGTGCTTGGATACTCTTATCGGAAGTCACTCAACAACCACAAACTTATGTAAACTGTGTGGACAAAATCTTGGAGGTAGTAGTTTTTTTTGGATTTATTTTTATCGTTGATGAATCCTTACAATTTCGTCTTACGTATGGATTGGTTATCTATAGTTTACTCGTATATATACTATTTTATTCAGAGGATGTGGTGGGTCTGCAAAAATGGGATTAGGTTTTTTGTGTGTGGGTAAAATAGAAACCTAGATAGAATAGGATGTACTCATCCATAATAGTGGGTATAATATTACTCATTGATTGGGTAAATGATCTTTCATTCAGGGGATGTTATGATTTTTCATCTCCTTATTGTGGTGGAGGAGTATGATGACATCTTTCCTAAGGATATTCTAGTGTTACATACCTTCCAATAGATAAAATTATGTATTAATATAATCCCTGAGAAGTCCTTGATATTTGTACCAACATATTGGATGGTTCCCATAGAGCTTCCCAAGCTGAGGGTGCAGTTGGAGGAATTTTATAGGAAGGGATTTGTTAGACCTGGTGTTTCACCCTTGGCAACCCCAATATTGTGCTCCAAAAACTCATATGGGATCTTAAGGTTATAGGTGGAATACCACCTCCAAAACTAGGTGATCATATAGATAAATTATTCTCTAATAATAATTGATGACCACTTTAATCAATTGAGAGTTCCACGATGGTTATCAAAGGTTTACCGTAGATCAGGTTATCACCAGTTGTGAGTATGAGGTGTAGATATACTGAAGACAACATTAAGATTTCTCTATGGTCACTATGAGTACTTAGTGATACCCTTTGATGTGAAGAAAACCCCATCAGTGTTCATGAGACTCATGAACTGGGTCATTTATCCTTTATTATAGCGGTTCATGGTAGTCTTCCACGATGATATCTTAGTGTACTCAGTATTTAAGGATAATCACATGAGACACATAGAGCTAGTTATGGATATACTGTGAGAGAAATAGCTTTATGGAAATCTATGAATGTTCTAGTTCTGGATTCAAGAGGTTCACATTCTAGCAAATGTTATCTCAGTATAAGGTGTAGCAGTGGACTTAGCAAAGGGAAAGATAGTGCTAGCTTGGGGTCCACCTAATAGCATGACATAGGTACAAAGATTCCTTGGGTAAATAGGATACTATTAGAGATTCATACCTAACTTTTCTAGGATATCGAATCCCTTAAAATATTTTACCCTAAAGGGGAATCCATTTGTGTAGACAAAGAGGTTCTATAATTCTTTATGGAGGTTGCGACAGAAATTGATGATCACTCCCATATTGAGATTTCAAGAGGAGGGTGTTGAGTACGTAGTGTTCTGTGATGCATTAAGAACCAGGCCTGGTTTTATTCTAATGTAGATGTGGGTGGTTATTGCTTATGGTTCATGTCATTTTAAGATACATGATTAGAACTATGAGACCCATGATCTTGGGTTGGTAGTGGTTGTCTTCATTCTAAATATGTGGAGACACTAGATGATGGGTGAGTGGGGTTTCATCTATTCTAACCACAAGTGTCTCAAATATGTCTTATCTCAGAAGGATATTAACTTCAGATAGAGTCTATATATAGATTTATTCATGTATTATGACTTCACGATTTTCTATAACCCTGAGATGCAGAACATGGTAGCATATTCTCTTTGTAGAAGATCTTGTTCATAGTTTTTAGGCGAGGCATTAGAGAAGTTGGACTTGTTGCAGATATCCTTTGTGGATGGGGATATAAAATCTTACCATCCATCAATGGTTGTTACCCCTTCACTTTTATAGTTATCTAGGTTGGCACAAATTTGGTATTTAGATTGTGATACCTTATATACTCAGATATCCATTGTACATGCTCCTGATGGATTTTGTAAAGGTGGGAATCATGTCATTATTTTAAAAGGATGCATGATGGTACCATTGATCTTCTGGGATGATTTTTTAAGAGAGCTTCATACCTATCCTTTTTTGGTACATCTAGATGAGAAAAATATATACCAGGTCCTATGAAATCATTTTTTGTGGCCAGGAATGAGGAAAGGAGTTGCAGAGTTTGTCTCTTGAGGCTTTACTTTACAGTAAGTGAAGTCTAAGAACTAGGTTCTAGATAGTTTACTTCAACCGCTTGTGGTGGAAGAGTGTAATTGGGATGTTATATTCCTGTAATTAGTTGTGGGGTTACCAAGTATGTTCTAGGGACATGATTCCATTTGGGTAATCATAGACTGACTGACCAAGTTGGTCTATTTCTTAGCTATCTGAGAGTAGAGTTCAGTAGAGAGCATGGGACACCTCTACATATAAAAGATATTTCGACTCCACGATGTTCCCCCAATGATCATTTATGAATTTTATGCTTGTTTCAAATCTTGGTTGTGGGAAGGATTGTAGGAGGATTTTGGGATTCACTGCATTTGAGCATGTTTTTTCACACCTAGACTGATGACCAGACTAAGTGGACCATTTTGGTTCGGAAGGAAATGTTGCAGGCTTTCGTGTTAGACTTTGTCCATAGTTGGTAGGATCAACTGCCATTTTAAGATTTAATGTACAACAATATCTTTCATTCTACCATAGATATGGAACAATTCAAGACCTTGTTTAGATGACCATTCATGTCACCCCATTGCTAGACTGACCCCAAAGAGTCAACATTTATGGACCAGAATTGGTGAGAGACACTACAGAGAAGTTAAAGGCCATCCATGAGTATATGAGAACTACACAGTGTCATCAAAAGTCCTATGTGTACTGATGATGAATTCCATTGAAGTTTGAGGAGGAAGATCATGAATTCTTATGGGGTTCACTTCAACATGGATCATAGAGATTTGGCTGTGGAGTCAATATATAAATTAGATACAATATCCCTTTTCAAATTTTTTATTGAGTTGATGAGGCGGTGTACCACATAGCTCTACCATTGTAGTTAGACCAGGTACATGACATTTTTCATGTGTTGATGAAGAGGAGGTACATGAAAGATCCATCACATGTTATCGAATGGGGAAAACTGGACATCGATGATGGCGCTACCTTTATTTAGTAACTAGTAGAAATATAATATTGGAAGAAGAGGATCCTTCATGGGTGAGTGGTTCATTTAGTGTGTGTCTAGTAGTATCATGGAAATCATCAACAGATTACCTGAGAGTGAGAGACCCGAAATCTTAATCAGTAGCCACATTTTTTTGTATAGCCTTCTATTTTGGCTTTCTGAGATATACATCTTCAAGGTGTGGAGAATATAATGACTCTATTTTTGTCATTTATTATTTTGGAATATATTATGGATTATTTTTGGAGTTATTCGTGGTGATGTCTTGATATTCTGAGGCCCGGTATTACTAAAATTAATTTTTAAAATATATTAAATATATTTAAATCAATATTCATAGAGTTTTCCATAAAAAAGTGGAATAAATTATAAACTGAGTCTTAGATTAGAAATTTGAGTTTGTTCATGGGTTCAGATCCTGGGGTTTACCCAAGGTGCAATATAACCCTGGTGCGCGTCAGATGTCTGGGTTGAGGCGTGATTATGGGTGGATGTTTAAAACACATTAATTAAATAAATTATTTTATTTAATTAGATACATGACCAAATTATATTTCTATATAAACACTGTTATAGTTAAATTTGAAAGGTTGTCTGTATAAACCTATAAATAAAGGGAAGGTGAGAGATTTAGAGGAGATTTTGTTGTTGAGTGACGATCGGACCATTGATCATCGATTAGTGCATGATAGAACCTGAGGATATTTCCATTGATAACAAAGAAAAAAAAAATCTTCACCAAAAATTTATCCAATTTGAGGCAGGATATTAGTTTATTTGAACTTTTCCCCATTTCTTATTTCCACAATGGACACAAATAAATCAACTAACAATTTTATTCATGGATAAGTAATATTGTTGGTATAAAATTTTATCTATGATGATTATTGTTATAATTTTATATTTGTTTTTGGTTCTTTTTTCCATCCTAATATAAATCGATCAAGTCCAACTAAACTCAACAGAGGATCATTCTTTCTTTGTGTGTTTTCTTATATTTCTCCCACCATTATTCATGCCTTCTTTTCCAGTATTATTTTGACTAGTGGTTCAATGAAAATACCAGATAATAAATCATTTCACCCTCATTTCTTGGTGCAACCAATTTACATTGTAAATACGAGTTCAGAATTTATGATAGATTGATACATGATGGTGAAATCATTGGATCATGACTAGATCAATAGAATTTGTTCATGAGTTTTGAAAAATGGAAGATGTGTAGCTTTGGGTGATGATTTTTAGTGAAACAAGAGCCATATTTTGGCTATAAAAACAGGAGGGTTTCTCAATGTCAAAATCATCAATTCCTTGTGAGAGAGATGGTGGTGGAAGAAAGTATAGAAAACACATGAAGCATCCATGGATTATTTAAAATCTCATAGTACACTGCATGTATTTCAGAGTTACACACCGTGTGGGATCCCTGGTGCAGCACTAAGGTTTGTGGGAGAAGATAAATACCACAAGATTTGTGATCCCTATGACATGACATGTGTCTTTATGTATCCAATCGATGTGTACATCAAAGGATACAAGGCTATCAATAAAATTATAGGGACTCAGATACACTATTTACTCCAACATGGACACAAATTGGATATGTGTACATAATAAGAGTCGTATACCTGGAAATGGTCAGTAGTACAAAGGCTTGAACATGTTGTGTGCTCTAACATGGATATAGACACAGGAATGGGTCGTGATACATGAATATAATATAATGTCGGAGGTAAATGTTGTGTACTACCAGTACATGCCATGTACTTTTTCAAAGTGGGTTTAGAGCCCATTTCTTCTTCATCTTGAACAAGTTTTTTAGGGAGTGTTCCCTTGATCCATTCCCTAGTGGTTATTATGGAATCACCTTATACCCATAGGATGGTGATCCATTCAGTGTGAATTCTTGGATAAAGTTTTTGGAATCCTTCCTTTAGGCCTATATTGAAATCCTCTCTCCCCATATTTCCTTCTGTAGAGTTCTTGGTATCAACATGAACAACACTACAGGGGGATAAATCCTCTACATAGAGGGTTATTCCAGATTGAGTTGTTGGTATACCCCATTAAGATGGGTGTGACCCAAAATTTTTTATCTTTATCCATATTGATTCAACATATACAACTTATGGAGAGGCTGAGTGATTAGTATATCTTGGATGGATCTCGTCAGTTCCATTTGACTCATAGATTTTGTTCTCCTAGTTGAGTCATATGTGGAACCTTATATCATGATTCCTAAACTATAATTGTGGTTCTAACATTAACTTTCGATGGTGTGTTCTTTTTAAGTATATTTGTACATTATTGTTATATATTATATAGACATATACATCTGTTGAGATGACTATTATTATTATTGTAATATGCTTAGTGATTTTAGGGTGTCCTAATGGGTATTTATATACTCACCCATGTATGGGATTTTCCCACAAATGTCGTGGATTATACAGATGGTATTCTTTTTTATGGAGTCCTAAAGTGACCAGGACCACGTGTATATTAGTGATCCATACTGACCGAGGTGTATTATGACATTTACCTTGATAGAAGTCCCCTTCTATACTTTCATGTTCGATTTTTTTAAAAAAAAAATTGTGGTGGATTGTATTTGGAACTTTTTTTTCTTTCCACTACTCATTTTTGTACTCTGATATAATGATTAATATGTATTATTTTATGATTTATCATTTTTTTACATTTCATCATTATATGGTTTGGAAAATGTGTCTATATACGAGTATCTAAGGCTAAGGACTCCCATGTGAGTGATATACCTACTCAGTGCTAATCACCAGCGCCTAAATTCTTGGAGGATGGATTGGGGTAGTCGTGAAATGGGACTCATAGGGACAGTTCATGAAAACAATTTCCTTCAGATGCATCAATAATCTATATATAGTCTCATTGATCCATCTTTATTCTTAATAAACAGAACAGGTTCACCTCATGGTGACTAACTAAGGTGTATGAATCCCTTATCAAGATTCTATTGGAGTTTCTTCTACAATTCATGCAACTCAATTGGGGCTATTATATAAGGATTATTTGAAATAGGAATAACATTTGGTATGAGTTCTATTGAAAACTCAAATTTATGATTCAGTGGAAGACTTGACAATTTTTTCAAAAATACATCAACAAACTCATATATAATAGGTGTATCCTTTATATTAATTTTCTCCCTATCCACATGAGATAGATAAACTTAATTTATAAGAATTAAGACCCCAGATATGGATTTAATATTCAATATAATTTTATATTCATCCATTTATCGATAAAATGATCTTAGTTTCATTTGGAATATGAAATGTGAATTCCTCTCCTTAGAAATTGATATGATCTCCTTATAGTGAAATCCAATCTATTTCTATAATCACATCAAATTTAACTTAAGGGAGAATCACAATATCTAGATGCGTTAATTTTCCACAAACTTCAATTGGAGAAGAACTAAAAACATGAGATGCGACTGTTGTTCCATTAATATTTTTCATAGCTAACTCAACATCTAATTGTTAAAGTTATTGATACCCTTAAAAATTATTTTGAATGAAAAATTGTGTGGATCCAGAATCAAAAGAGGAAATATTTTTTCTATAGTGGATTATAAGTGTACCTTTCACCACATCATTCTTGTAACCCACATCAACATATGTGATCACATGAGATTTCCCTTTTTATTTGGGATTAAGTGGTTGTTGACACTAATCATAAAAAATATTTATATTCATGTACTAGTTTTTTTAATTACCATAATCATTGAATTTGAAGCATTAGAGAATGGATGGCACATTCTATGGAAATTTCTCTCTATTCACGTAATTAGCTAACTTCTTCCCATCACATCTACATTATATTACATGATGAACATACTTTCCACACTTAAAACATTTACTAGTACCCTTAATAATTTTCCCCTTGTCTTTCTCCACACTTCAAGCATAAAGTAAAAATAATATTCTTTTATCTATGGTTTTTAGAGTTGCCTTTTAATTCATCATTTCGTTTCTTAACAAGACCATGATACTGTTGGGTAACTCCGATCTCTATCCTTAACTTGAGAGGACATCAAAAAAATATTCATAGCTATTGAAGTCTCTTATGGATAATATATTTTGAAGACGTAGTTGTAATCCACTAAATAATTGATCAATTATACATTCAAGGATGATAATTGAATAGAGGAATGCCTTTCAAGCCTTGTAAAATTTTCCTCATTGGTAACAATTGATTCGTCATCCTTTTTATTTAGCTTAATAAATTCATTCTCCATATTTTTAGGTAGAATATGAGGGAATTACTTTCAGAAAAATTACCCCTTAAACCCATTCCATTCCATGGATTCAATTTCTTTATATTTCCTTCTATTATTGATATAGTTCCACCATTGATAGGATACTTTTTACAAACAATAAACAACTTAGACAACTTTTTCATGTCTTAAGGATTAAAGCAGAGAAAATATTTTTTCAATGGTGTTGATCAATCACTCAATCACTAGTAGATCCGAAGATCCCATAAAATAAGGTGGATGTTTCCTCATGAAATATTATTTGGTATGTTGTTCCCTCCTTCGATCATTTTGAGACTTAAAATGATTCATATCTTGAGAAACTTTTGTGATCATAGCAACAATATTATGTATTCCAGCTCTCACAACATTTGGTTTCTCAGGTGGAAAATCATTAAATTGTTTATCACATTAATTATTAACATGATTATTTTAGGTTTCAACCACTAAATAAAACCAAAAATTATAGTGTGAGAAATAATAATGATAGTAAAAACCACATAATTCTGACATATCGTTTATAGAATGTCTAAATATTGACACCTTCTTTTATGAAGCCTTAGGTTTAACCTAAATCACTAAAGATCATTATAAAAAATATGGGATTTTATCCTATACATATACTAAAAATAGGGGTTCTTCACAAATGTTTTATCATCCTAGTTTCCAAAGGTTAACTAAATATATCCTCTAATACCAAGTATAATAAACCATGATTTTCATTCATAGATATTACATATTTTTAAATGAATATTTACTACATTACACAAACACATTCCTAGGGTTCATAAATATATAGTGCCTTTGGAAACCTGGAAACATAAACAACTTGTTCACAAGTATTCTAAATCATCTCACACTCAGTTTCTCATAACTATAACCCTTATTAGTCATATTATAAATAATACTTATCATCATAATTTGGGAAAAATAAATTTAATAAATGGTGATCTTAAATGTTCAGTAAGGGTAAATAAGGAAGATATATAAATATAACATGATCATAATGGTATGAGAACATGACCATAATAATTTCAAACCATACCAAGAATATAAAGATCAAAATCTTGTGTCGTGGAATAAATATTGGTAGTTTATAAGACATGAATCACAAAGTAACATGAGCCATGAGATCATATAATTGGCATAAGTCATTGAATTGTGGAATACACATAAGCATAGAAAATCATTTCCTTAGTATTCAGGGATATTTTTCAAGACTATAAAAATTGAATGGTTTTACTCCCCAAACCATCATAATCGTCATGGTTCACTCCCAAGACTATCATAGTGGGCAATTTTCCTTACTAAACTAGGATCACTCCTCATTTCAGTCCAATTTATCTCATGAGATATCAATATTTACCAAATGCATTGGAGGGAGATATAGGTCCCACCCATCACAAAATGAAAATCATACATATGTTTACCATAATATTATAAAAAATTTATTACATTAGAACCCATGAAACGAAATGGGATTCATAAACATTTCATTATAACATAAACCATGGAAAAGAAATGTGTTTTATAAACATTTCGAATTTTCATAATAAACATAAACCATCTAGAGAAAGAGTAAATATTGTATCCTTGGATCATATCCATAGTAAATAATAAGTATAATCAAATAATTTCACCTTATATGGGAAATTATTTTGAAATATCACTTGTAATAATTCTTGAGTAAAACAAAATTTCAATTTTGAAGTCAGTTCTTTTTATAAAAGTCATGAAATAATAAAGGAAAAAAAATTCTGAAAAGAAAATTGTAAAATTTTAAATTAAGATTAAAATAAATATTTATTCATGAATGAGTGAAAATATTATCATTTAATATAAGTTTAAAAAACCATTCAATCCATATTTTGTTTGGAAAAGTAACAAAGTACCTCATTTAGAAAATTACAAAAAGATTCCTTTCAAACCCTTTTGAAAAAAATTAAAAATAGGGTAAAAACGATTTTAAACAATTATAGAAGATTATTAAAAAAATTATGGAAATAATTTTTAGAAAACATGGTAATGGGATAGAAATATTCCTCAGTGGAGACTTAAACATAAATAATCGCAAATAATGATGATATTGTAAAATAAACCCTTTTCTCAAATCTCTCCTTTCTTAGTTTATATTCAGACCTACTATATAATAAATATGGTGTTATTATAAATTCATTCCATAAAGATATTAATATCTATCAAACCATATATTATTTTTTATAACATCGTATCACCCATATATTAGTATTTTTTTATTAAAATCGCTGTTTTGGGAGATAACATCTTCATTTTCCAATCTTGTTTCTGTTTAGTAAGCCAAGTCCTTATACATTGATTATGGTACTATCTTTTATGGAATTATAATAATGGTATAAATAAAATATATATTAATTATATAAATATTTATAACCATTTATAAATAGTATATATAGAGAAATTAATTACATCATTCATGGAGAAGGTAGGCCACATGTACGCATGAAAGTTGTTTCCATTTTTCGAATGATGGAATGAAAGAAAGGTGAATATTAATTTGAATTTATAGAAATTTTATTATATAATATATATAATATATATTCATCAAATTTATAATTAATAACATCTAATTAAAATATAATGGAAAAAATGAATATCATCACATTGTAGAGGTGGTAGTCCACTTATAAACATGAATGATGGTATCATTTTCCAAAGGATTCAATAGTAAGAAGATAGAAATGATATTATCATTAAAAAAGTATAAATATTTCATAAATATCATATATAAACAATAAAATTATCATAATAATCATCCAAAAAATGTGGTGAAGAAAATTTAATTGTATCGCTATGTGGAGACGGTAAGACCTAGGTATGCACAAGCGATACTTTTAATTATTATTTGATATAAAATAGGATGTATATTGGTGTGTTAATAATAATAATAACATTTACAAATATTTAGGATACTAAATTTATTATTTTATGATAAATATAATAGATGTAGAGGAGTTAAAGAGGAGTAGAAAAAAGAAAGTGATCAGTAACGACAATTACCTCTTCTTTAAAACGACTCCTTTAGATAGCTTCCAAAGCACTCTATGGTTGGTCTATTGGGATGAAAATCACATATATAATGTGACTATATCATTGATGAATATAATTTTGTAGATTATGGTCGAGGTAGAAGTCTCAAAATAGTGTAATGAAGTGAAGGAGGAAGTGTCCTTTTACAATAGAGGTGAGGGGCACTTTTGTAATTTCTCAAAAGTTTAAATTATAATAAATTCATTCTCAAAAAATACCTCTAAATATTAAGGGATTCTAATATAAAGTAATATAAGATTTTAATACCATCAAAAAATATATTTTATATATGTTTTTGTGTTATTTTGACCTTGTCATTATTATTAACCCTTAGTTAACCTATTTTAATTATAATTATCGTAACAACATTTTCAATATTAAAAGGTTTTAATTTTAACTTATGTGGTGAAAATTGGACCATAAATGGAAAATTTATGATATTTTAGACCATATCATAACCACCTATAATTATTTCATTTTTTATGATTTTTAAATAATTTAATAAAATATCATTTCGATAAAATATCATTATTGTCAATTTTTACACGATTCATTTAATTTATGTTTAAATACATTAAGACAAAAGATGAATTCAAATACAATAATTTAACACCACCCAATATTTCATATAGATATATTGAAATCATGAGTCACATTAAATCATTCAAATTATATCACTTTTAATATTTTTAAAATCATTTATTATGTTTTTTATTAAATGTGGAAATACTCCATGGGTGTTGTATAAGAAATTAAGTCCATTATATAATATATAAAAACAGAAAAATATAATGAAAATAATTTTATCAAGATAAAAATAGACTCTTATGTTCCTTCATATCATACTTTTTTTCATATCTGGACACATAAGTGACATTAAAAACAAAGAGGGTTCCATTTTGTAACTTTATTTGATTTTAATAATATATAAGTAATTTTCATGGATAAGTGCCCATTAAACAAGTCAATTAAAAACCTTAGGCATTAAGGGTTGAATTAACTTCATCCAAAAAATTTTGGAGAAATAATTATGGCCTTACCATTTATTTTTAATCCAATTAATCTGGATTTACCCTTTATCTAGGTGATAAATTTTTACCATGACTACTATTCATATTGACCAAAAATAAATGGGGAATAATAACCAAATATGAACATCCTAACTCTAAATATTTAATAAATTTTATCTAATTCAATACCTATAAAGTTTATAAATTAATTTTAAAGTATGTGGGTACAAAGTGGCAAAAAACATTTTTTTAGAAAAATACATTTTGAGCATAAAACTAGATTTTTTCTTATCATATGCCTAGAAATATATTTTTAACATTTTTTAAATTTTTTATCAATTTAATAATATATTTATTTAATTTAAATATTTCAATAATAAATATTAATTTAATTTATTGATATAAAATACATTGCGTGCATAAATACAATTTTTTAGAAACAAACATTACTTTTATTTTCAAATATACATATTTTAACTATAATTATTTGAAAACTAATGAATTAATTTTAAAAATTTGTAGAACATATATTTTTCATAATTTATTTATTTATATTCATACCCACTAGTCCATTTTCTAGTCAATAAAGAACACATAATATTTTAGTAATGTTCCGTGGTTCGTCTAAACTCACTGTTGTTTGTAATGAAAGCTATAAAAGAAATCAGATTTTTTAAAGAGAAATATTTAATAAAAATATCATGGTTTTAAAACATTGGATCCATTTTATCTATAGCATAAAATTTTATCAGATGAGTACCATGTTTTTCACACATTTAATATGAACATTTATTAAATATGGTTCTACTAAAATGAGAACCCCTTTTCAATTACATCATATCCATTAGTGGTCAAAGATCCAAACTCGGATTTGAAATTTATCTCATCACAGAACTATTTAATTAGGGTAATTATAATGATCATATCATATATGACTCTTTAAAAGTTTAGTGTACAAATATTTTTCCTAATCCAACATATGGATTATCCCAACTCCATTTCTCTGGTTTGGTAATCCTATTAGGGTTTCCTAGTTATGTATGACCCAAATGTTGTGCTGGATACAGGTACCAAATCCTATTTGGGACACTCATAACTTGTTTTCCTTATATAAGATAATACATATGCACCTAGATTTGGAATATGCTATATATTTGAGTAATCAAGGTCTTTACAAGTGTTTTCATTTAATGGAATCTAACACTGAGAATATTTAAAGGGATTTTATTATCTCACCATATTATCTTGTGTCTTATCATTACATGTATGCATGATTTTAGTGATTTAGTTTTAAAATACCTATTCATCCCACCAAATCAATATGTTCAAAATATACTAACATGTAACTCTTTAAGTTAATCATAGTTTCTGTTACTATCCTAGATTAAAAGCCAATCATATCTACACATATGTAAACACATCTAACCAATAAGGTACATGAAACTATTTTCATGTAAAGGCATAGAATCACATGGAATCAAATATCTCCATAAGAGAAAGCATAGTTTGATATGTAGTCAATCCCCTACTTTTTTAACCAGATCCCAAGTCCCCTGGTTAGTGTGCAGTCTAACCAAAAGTCCAACTACCCATGGTTCAATACTCAAGATGGATATAAATTTTTTCACAATACAAACAATTTTTTAATAAATTATAATTACGTTTTATATTTATTCTCATAACTCACAAAAAAGCTAAATTCAAGATAGAACAAAACTAAATCAATTATCATACCTAGCATTCAAATGCATAAATATATGTACTATAATATAAATAATCAATTTAAACACATTCATTCTAAAGTATACATCCATTCATAATATATAAAATATATATCTACAGTGAAATCAGGATATAAACTAAATAAATAGACATTATATAAATTTAGACATGTGATACAAATTTACAAAAAAATCCTAAATAAATTAATTATAAACACTTTATAATTGGAATAAAAATTAGTCATATTCCCTAAATAAATATAGACATTATATATTTATTTCTAACCTGAACTCTTACATATCATTATTATATATATAATTTATTTAAATATATGCTATTTAAAATTTCACACATTAAATATCATATACTATGTAAAAATATTTATATAATTAAAATATCACATATTAAATATTACTTGAAACTTGATGATATCAATTATCAAAACTATTTTTGAAATGTATTGAGTGATTTCACAAATAAGGCCTTTTAATTTGATCGTTTCAAATTAATAGATATGAACATTTCATAATTTAAATATAAATTTTTTTATATTTTGTCTTATTTTTGGTAATTTATAAACACATTAAAAATTACTATATATAAACTTTTTATACCAAAAATTATAATTCATTCCATAAATATTAAAGGTGTTTAATATTAACAATTAATATTAAGAAATTTATTTAATAAATGCATAGAAATATTTAATAATAAATTATAAACTATTTATAATAAATTAACTTATAAACACATTATAAAATAAATAAATATCCCCAAATATATTTTTCTATAATTTATAAAAGAGTTATAAATTATCTAAACCAATTCATAATTGAAAAATGGATAATCACATATTTTTTCATTTATATAGTATTTGACATACTACATTACATCGTAAACCATGATTTAGTTCAAAACTAGTATCATACTTTATTATATGAATATAGAGGCTTGTGATATCATTCCTCAGCATAGGGAGTCGTATTTTATGTCATAATTTTTACTGTATAGTGGATTCAATGCTCTATTTTTATGATACACAAATAGTGTGCATCCATGTTATTGCTCAATAAGATTCCATATAACACACATTATGAGATATTTAAACTAAAGGAATTTATCCAATTATATAAGTTGTGGGAGGCTATACAACACTATACGGTCATATCATATCTTAAATGTCACGTGTCATATTAAACACAACAGTTCAAAACATATGTTGTATTTAATGATACTAAATACAATATCCTTTTTCATCAAAGAATATATATCACATTATAATATTTAGATATGATATCCAATATTCATCATTGTAAACAAGATTTCACAAATACATTCACCCATAAAATATATCTCATCCCAAAAAACGGTTTATGAGGTTCAAATAACACATATTGAAGCAGAAAAATACTTTAAGAAACCATAAATCAAGATCATTGATGCTTTGAAATTTATATAATGAATAATATAAATAAATAAAATATTATTCACCATAGATAGATGAGATTACATATTCAATATCACACTTGATGAAGATCACTAAAAATCGTCCAAAGTACTACCTCATCCCAAGGTATCCATAGATTGATGAATCACCCAGTACATGAACAAGATCCTCCTTTTGGCCATGGTATGCTAGTACCTCTCTATAGAAAAGGAAGAAGGAGAAGGGAGTTTTTAATATGGAGAATTAACATGATTTTTACTATCATTATCATGGCTATGAACTCTTATATAATATTTGGGGAAACTCCTTGAGCGTTCTTGGAATTTACTTGCACGTTATGAAGTTTTTGAGTAATTCATTCAGTTACAAACTATTTGTAACCCTCATCCGTATATGCATGAATTTAGTACTTAAATGTATTCAACCAATTCTCCCTATAGTTTCATCATGAAACATAATAATCAATTATTTACATATGTATAAAATGACTGAACATTGATATTTATTGTTTGAAATCCTTTGTTAATAAAATTAACCCATATCAAAGCATTTATGATATGGCTATATTGTAAAGTATAATATAGTTAAAGGAAATGGTGGTATATCACTATATTAAAGCATATGACAAGCCTTACCAAGGAGTAATATATGAATTGGTTCCATTTAGTACAAATAGTTTGACATGACATATATCATACTATTCAATATAGACAAATATATTATTAGTAATATTGGATTCATGAAATATATACATCACTTTACTGTGAAAGAATCCTTTAAATATTAATAAATATTTATGCTGGAAAGTATTTCTATAACAATTCTTCTTGAGTTTTAACACCCATTTAATTCTTAATGCATCTTTATCTTTTAGTAATTCTACTAAATCATTTGTTCAATTGTTTATAAATAACTCAATATCATCCCCAATTGCATGTTACATGTTGGGATAGGTTTTAAATCCATGGAAAATAGTTTGACACACATGTTTATTTAGAAGGATTTTAAACTCCTACCATAAAAAATATTATATAAATTTTGTGTGTGTGTCTGTATATTACAAATAAAGAAGGAAAACTACACACACACACAAATAAATAAATGTATAATATTATATTTAAATTAATATATGTTTATTAAAATATTAATTTATATAAATTATATTTAATTTTTCACACACAAAAATAAATATATACATCGATAAAGAGTTATATATATATACACATGTATGTATGTATGTATGTATGTATGTATGTATGTATGTTCGTATTTATATTTTCATATTTAAATAGATATAATTATGGCGTTGATATACATATTTACATATACAAACATACATATAAACATACATACCTATATACATACAAACAAACAAACAAACAAACATACATACATACATATATAATATTAAATAAATATAAAAAAAATCTTTAAATATAAGTGTGTGTATTTATTTATATGTATTTTTATATATAATTATTAAATGATTTTTAATATGATTCTATGCCTTGATTATTAATATATATATATATATAATTTTTTTTTAAAATGAATAGATATATTTATAATCATTATATGTCTATGTGTAAAATTATATATAATTTTTATAAATTGATATAGTTATAAATAATAAATAAATTTAAATATAATGATATAATGATATATTTATATATAATCATTTCTTTTAAATGAAAATAGATGAATGCTAAAACCTAGAAGACCCCATATAAGGGGTTCGAGGTAACAAGTCATCGTTCCTGGTGGCGATCTTAATACGACATCAGATTAACATCCTCCCCACTTCCTACCTAAACTAGTTGGTTAATTTGAAGCATATGATTCTGACACATAGTATATTAAGTCAGATGGTTTATCAATTAAGAGGATTCCCAAAACACCCTCATTCCAAGCATCATGTCACACTCACCCCCCATAATCCCCAATTCAATTTCTCTCTCATAAATTCATTTTCACCATAAAAAATCTATGATTAAATATATATATTAGGTTCTTAGGGTTACAATTACATTAAAAACATACTTATATAAATCAATGAATATATATATATATACATATATAATGTATTCTTACATAATTACATAAACACATTAAAAAATTATTGAACACAAACTCACAAAAATATATATAATAAAAATCAATGTATGTTTACATACATAAATATATCTATGTGTTAAATATATGTATAGATACATAAATATAAATTAAGATATATATATATATATACACATATAAACACATAGTTAAATGTAAGCATGAAAATTAATATAATCATATGCACACATATATTCTTAAATGTATATATTTAAATATGAGAACATACACATACATACAATCACACATGGATAGAAATATGAATATATAGAATGATTCATGCATACATATATATTAATGTAATAATTTACAAAAATATATAGGTATATGAAATATCTTTTATACATGCATGAATACATACATACATACATACATACATACATATATATATATATAATTTTATACAAACATGTACATATAAATATAAGTACCCACATGCATGCATGCATGTGGGTGCTATATTTCAGTGGAGATTTCTCCTAAGAATCTCTCAGTGGAGATTTTTCCTACGAATATCGCATTTTACCATAATATATATAAATGCCTTAATATATATATACTTGTTTTTATATGTAAATATGATTATATATATATGCATTAGGGACACCTCTTGATCCTTCGTGGAACTTACTCGTATGTAATGAAATGTTTGAGTAATGCATTCAGTTACAAGATGTTTGTAAACCTCATCCATATATGCGTGAATGTAGTACTTAAATGAATTCAACCAATTATATGTATAGTTTAATCATGAAAGATAATAATCAATTATATCCATTCATATAATATTACTAAACGTTGTTATTTAATGTTTGAAACCCTTTTTTAATACGATTGACCCATATTGAAGAATTTGGGATATAGTTACTTTGTAGTATATAACATAGTTAAATGAAATGGTAGTATACAACTATATTCGACCATATGATATTTCTTACCAAGGCATACTATATAAATTTGTTTCACGTATTTCATATAGTTTGAAATGACCCATATCGTACCATATGATATAGAAAAATACAATAAATGTAATATTGGATTCATGAAATATATCCACCACTTTCCTATGACGGAATCCTTTAAATACTAATCAGTATTTACGTTGGAATTTTTTTTTGTCACAATTATTTTTGAGTTTTAGAACCCATTTAATTGTTAATCTGATTTTATCTTTATGTATTTCTACTAAATTATATATTTAATTATTCACAAATGACTTAATATCATCCTCCACTGCAAGTGACATGTTAGAATATGTTCTAAATCCATGCCTGATAATTTGAAACACATGTTTATTTAGAAGGATTTGAAACTCTTCCAATAATATATATATATATATATATATATATATGTATATATGTATGTATGTATGTTACAAAAAATAAGGAAACCTATTAGAGATGAAAAAATGGTTGTGGGTCTACTGGCTTGGGGCGGATTTGGGGTGGGGTGGGCTTTAAAAAACTATTTTACACACAGGCTTGAATGAATTTCCCGCATGGACATCAAGCTTGTGTGGGTTTTCCCGCACATATACAGGTTATCCCACATGATATTTAAAATTTAAATAAAAAAACTTGTGATATGAATTATTGTGCTACATGCAATTAAAATTTCAAGCCATCACTATTTACCAAGTCACCCCTTTCACTTACACGCAACGCCACGTTCCATGATACATCCACTGACTATCAACTTGGATTTGTCCACCACCATACCTGATGTTGCAACTGACCTCCCACCTCCCTCTAGTCCTGATGTGTCAACCGAACACCCACTATATGATGTGTCGACCGCCAACCTCCCTCCAGATCTGATGCACCAGACTACCTGCACCTCCCTCCCTCCCTTCCACAAGGTCCACTAGAGTCATCATCACCGACCTCTTCACTCTAGACTCTCCATCACCTGGAGGCCCACCCAACTTGTCCTACCCCACTCCTAACTATAACGCCCCAAACCCAGTTACACAGAGTCAGTGCATTATTACATAACATTGGCATGATCATAAGGAAATCATGTCTCGAAATACCAATCAGTTTAGTATTATTTGAAACAAGATTCATACTTAAGTTCAACTTTACAACTTGAAAATAAATACAACACAAATATATTTCATTAGAAACATCCAAGCCTCCTGGATTATGCCTACTGGTAACTCATAACTAACTTCTTCATATCCATGGAAAACGAAACATAAGAAAGGGTTGAGCTCAAATTCTTAGTAAGGGTAATTAATACAGCAGAAAAATGACATAAATATTAAGCATGGTAAATAATTGAAACCACATGCCTTTACCAATAATAAACATTAATACTATTATGGAAAGAATACGAGATGTGTAAATAATGCCATAATAAAACATAATCATGGGTATTCTACTTGGCGAATGACCACATGAACCATCAATATTATTTCCATAATGAGGAAATGTATAATGCCGAACATTCTGAAACATTTTTTCATGGACTTAGCCAAGACGTCTAAAAATGATTAAGGCCTCGGCCAAAACCATAAATCAATTTGGGAAAGGGACTTGACCAATTCCACATCTAGTTGTCTCATGAGACCTACTGATTTATCGAGGAGCTATAGTGGGCTCCACCCATCACTTACTAAGTCCAACACATTCCTCATATGAAAAGGTTTAAACATATCAGAAACATTCACATTAAAACTAGCATAAAAAATGTCAATAATTTAACCATAAATCATGAATGGTATAAAAATAGAACATCCATAGTCAAACATATCACAAAAACGTCAATACAATATGGAAGTTTTGTATCATAATAAATCAACTCCAAATAAACTTAAGATCCATCAAAGGATGTTGACATTGATGAAATCAAAACTCTTTTTAGAGAAATATCTCGTTCTATTTTGAAATCATTTAAGAGTCACATAATTATAAAGTAAAATATTTACTTCGAAAATATTATTATAAGATTTTAAGGGAAGCTTCGACAAGTTTATAATGTTAGAAAATAGCTGCACCCAATGTATAAGTTAAAAAGATACATTATTACCTCAATTTTTTCGAAAAGGTTAAAAAGGACCTTGTTTGAAAATGACGGAAAGATTCCTTTATACACATATTATAAAATGTTAAACAAGGGTATAAATGACTTTAACCCATATTCTATAAAATAGTAAGAATTATTTGAAATACATTTTTAAGAAACATGGATGTGAAGAAAAAGAGGTCCTAGTAGATAATTACGTATAAATAACCTCAGATAATGAAGAGATTGTGAAATAAACACTTACCTTGTACTTTTCCTTGGTCAAGGGTAGGTTAACATCTTGTATAATGGTGAAATAATTGTTATTAAATTATAAAAGAATCATTTAAATTAATATGATATCATATATGATCTTTTAACATTTCTTTGTTAATAATATGTTAGTATTATCGTTGTTTCGGTTGTTAACTTAATCATTTTCTTTTATATGTTTTGTTACATAATTCGTGTTTGTTATGGATAGGTTGTTTCTTATTCATATCCAGAATGATATAAAGTCCATAAACATTATTTTTAAAAATAAAATGAAAATTATACTTGAATAGATACGATGGGGAATGAATATCATCGTGTTCGTGGAGACGGCAGTCCGTACATACACACGAGCGACAATATCATTATTTTGATATTAAAATAACATATAATTGGATGTTATATAATATATAAAGAATAATTATCATATTATATTTATTATTTACATGGATTACACATCATTATTATACCCATCCAAATAATAATGTCTTGAATAACAATTACACCACGACGTGGAGACGGTAAGCCGTACGTACGCACGTATGGTGACATTTCATCAAAGGATGGATAGAATAATGAATATGGTTGTACCATATTTATAATAACATCACAGTATATAGAAGATACTGGAGTTATTATTTTATAATGTGAATAACGAAGAAAGAAGAAGTTGAAGAAGAAAGGAACTTGAAAAAGGGTGGTGGAAACGTTACCTCTTAATCGGGTTCTTCCTTTTGATTTGATCAAAAGGGCTCCTTAGGTTGGATTTATGATCAAAATAAGGCCTCTAGGTCTAATTTAGGGAATTTAAGTGAATAATTGGGCAGGGGTTGGCTGAACCAAAAGGCTATGAAGGTGTGAATAATTGGTTAGAAGTGGTGTCCTTTTATAAGGGGGAGGGGGGCTTATTATGAAAAACTTAAAGTATTATTTTATAATAAATTCATATTCAGTTTATAATATCTCAAAAGTGGATTAATAAAATTCTAAGGTGGGGATGGGTCGAAATAATTTCAAAAAATATATTTTAGATAGGTTTGGGTAATTATATTAACCTTATCTTTTAGTTTTAACTCTTAATTAATTAGTCTCACATTTACCACGTCACTTTGTATTTTTATATTATATAGTCAATAAACTTACTATATACATCCAAGAAACCCCCAAGTGGTCCCTTAATGATACACCTATCATAGTATAAGTCCTTTGGCCGAGCCTTATTTTTTTAGGAATATAATATCAATTAATAATATAATATTTGATTTAATAACTCTTTTTTGTCAATTTTGACACTATTTAATAATTGATTTTTGTTAAAGTCTTAACAAAATTATTAATTCGAAAAAAATTAATTTAAGAAATAATAAAATGTCATATTAATCATTAAAATTATTTTGTAGAATCAAAACATTCAAATTATATTTATTTTAATATGTATAATTCCAATTATTTGATTCTTTCATTAAAAATGAAAATACTGCATCATTATTGTGTCATAAATAAATTTAATTATTCAGTGTCTAAAAATTATAAATAAAATCCTATTATGTAGAAAATATTTTTATATTTCTAATGAATAATTATAGTCGAAAATATAATATATTTAACCCTATTTAAAAATTGTTTTTCTAAAAGATATATGATTATGTCATTTTTGTATTTACTTTAACGTAATTAATATAAAGTGTCATTATCACTTACAAGTGGATACATGGGGACCCAAAATCGACCCAAAGATTCCCATGGTCGGACATGTATCAAAAAATAGGGTTAGGATACGTTTTAGGGTAAATTAATATTATTATAATATTATTTTTCTACCTTTATTTAACGAATTTACCCTTTAACCATGGTAAATAAAATATTAACGAAGTAATTATTCAAAATGTATAAAAATAAAAGTTACCCATTTACACAATTTGGACCTCCTGATTCCAAATATGGAATCCATATTTCTAAATTCAAAACACAGAAGTGGCAGAAATTAATTTAAAATTAATTCTCGTTGTTAAAATCAAAAGCGTGTTTTAAGAGATAATAACTATCAAAAGATTGACAGTTGTTTATGTCCGGTTTAAATTTGAAATTATGTCCAATGAAAAAAATTGTATTAAATTTTAAAAATATATTCTAAATATACTTTAAAACCACAAAAATTCATAATTTATCACTATTAATTATTTTGATTAAAAAAGTTGTTTTTAATTAAAATTTAGTAATGTTCACTATTCATCAAAATATAAAAGTTATCCGAAAAGTTCCAAAATTCTACCCTAGGCTAATTTAGATATTAAAAAACCAAAAATGAATTCCATTTTGATAGATAAAATTTATAAAATTTCAAAAAGTGGGTATTACTTTTCATAATGGCTAGTTTGATTGGTTGTGGTGTGTGTTAGAACTCGAAGTTGCGTAAAATACATGCTACTGTATTATTCAAAGAGAAGTATACCGTGGAAGCTTGGGGTGTTACACTGACTCTACACCACTCGCCCACATCATCCTCTCCACCAGACCCCCCATGTGTCCCCTACGTCTGCATCCCCATCCCATCTCGCCAATCCCACTATCCTGCTTCAAACCCATCGTCGACCCATTTTGTTTTACTTTTTTCTTAATATTATTATATTTCTATCATATATATATATATATATATATATATCAATATATTATATGATTTAAATAAAATGGGTGTCCCGTGGGCTTGCCTGCATTTTCTTTGGGGGTGGGTAGGATTGATAAATACACCTCTTTAAATGTGGGATTTTGCAATCTCAATTCCGCGCGGGCCAAAGCCCTCCTTTGGATGGCCCACCCCACCCCAAACCGTCAATTTCACACCACAAAAAACTATGCACTCCCACACAAATAAATAAATGTATAATATTATATATAAATTAATATATATTTATAAAAAAAATTATTTATACAAATTATATTTAATTTTACACAAAAAAATACATACATACATACACATATATATATATTATTTAAATAAATATTTTAAAAATATATAATTATTTAGAAACTCTTAGTAACTGTGTGTGTTTCAAATTTTTGTTATATATATATATATTACTAAATGTATATATTCATATTTTCATATTTAAATAAATATAATTATGAAGTGGATATACATACAGACATATACTTACATATATATAATTTTAAATAAATATAAATATAATTTTAAAATATAAGTGTGTGTTTTATTTATTTATATTTTTATATACAATTGTTAATTAATTCTAAATATTATTCTATGACTTGATTATTAATATATATATATATATATATATATTAATATTTATTTAGAAATAAATAAAAATATTTGCAATTATTATATTTTTGTACAAAATTATATATAATTTCTATGAATACATATAGTTACAAATAAAAATTAATTTCAATATAAAATATATAATGATATAGTTATATATAATCTTTGATAGAGGCTGTGTGTGGAGAATTTCTGATGGGAATAACATAAGTGCATGGAATGACCCATGGCTAGCAAATAGAATCAACCTGAATGTCTCCTTGACTGTTTCCTTGAGATTTTAAAATTCAAGGGTGTGAGATTTAATCAAGAATCATTAAAGGAGTGGGATCATGGAAATATTTTTAGTTGTTTTAATGAGGCTGATAATTACCTCATTCTATGTATTCCTCTTACGTTTGGAATGGGTATTGATTAGATTTATTGGGATGGGGAATATTTTGGGATGTGTAGGTTATGGGTGTAGTGGAAGCATGCAGTGGAGGTTGATATATTAATTTTTTTAATAATCGTTGCTCGAAACCAATAGAGAGGATCTTCCACGTTAAATTTATAATTATTTTATTTAATGTAGTAAGAAATAAATACTTGGGGTTAGGAAGTTTCTTCGTTGATGGTTTTTGATCATCTGAAACGGCCCATCCGGATTTTCTTTATTGCGCTTATGAGGATCCAAGGGTAGAATCCCTCTAGAGGTGATCCACACATTCTCCAATGGTCTCTGAGAAATGCCACTCATTTTTCATGTGCTATCATGGTGAATCGAATGTATTGCATTGTTCCCAATTGATTGACCATTCTTTATTCTTGAAAAAAATTATATCTTGGGTTTCTCATTCTTGAGGTGGAGATAATAAGAGGATTTGATAGATAATTCATTGTGTGCAACAATTATCTATTCCCAAACTCGGAATTGTTTTTGAATAAATTACACAATGGATGTATCCATCTATTTATAGATTTGGGATTTCAATTACAAAAAATAATTTCTTAATAGCCATTAAATATAATTATACCCATTAATGAAATCCCATGTCACATAATAATAATAATAGTATTATTATTTTGTGGTCTGCCGACTTTCCCAAAATGGATAAATAATATTCACCGATTCGTAAATAATTATTTTATCATTGAACCAAATCTTGGTACATTTAAACACCTCTTGTATTTATTGAACACCCGAATAAATATTTGATTCTATTAAATAAATATTTTATTCCCAAACTAGTAAATAAATAATTATTAAATATTATATGAAATAAATAAATAAATTTTATTCCCAATCCGGTGAATAAATATTTATTTAATTAATGAAATAAATATAACAGGAATAAAATTATTCCTCAGTCTTAAGAATAATATTTTTCAATCAATTAAATTCAAATAGAATTTAATCGAGGCCAGTAAAAACACTTAGTGTGTGACCCTCTAGGATTTTTTTTCATTAGCATTGGTTGGGCTTGCCTAAATTACAAGATTACTATATGTAAATGATTCAAGTCACCCAAGATAAATAACATAAAGTCGTAATGAAAAAAACCACATATCAATGCTCACTGTGTAATAAAATCTATTTGTCACATAATCTAATCAAGAAGGTTGCATGATGGTTTCATCAACCAAAACTCTTGATACATAATTCTTTAACTATCTCAAATAAAATCATCATTACACCATGGCCATGGAATTTTGGGTGATGGTTATATTTCAATCAAAAAGATTAGATATCAAATTCCATAAATATGGAAGGGAAAAATTATTTTCTGACTTATCCATTAATGACATGTCATTTGTGACACACCCAACGTACCCTGCTTTCCTCCAACAAATGGCATGATGATTTTCATTAAAAAATCTATGTACGCGAGTCATGAAATGCATTAATGATAATCTTAAAGTATATATACCATTACAAATACTTGAAGGTTGGAATATCTAACGACACTAAAACATGTGAAATTCTTACTAGCAGGTTTGTTCTTATAATCACCCATTTTAGAGATTACAAAGTGTGAACTTCGTGAGCAGAAGTATCTTCTTCTTATGAGTACTCGTACCTGATAGTATATATTTTATGTGTCCCATCATAGTATGTTATCCAACCGAAGAACTATATTAAGAAGATTTTCATAGGACTTCAAGGCTCTCATCATAGTGGGGAACTACTATGATCTTATCAATGTAACAAATACCATAGGATATTATTACTTTATAGTCATGTATAAAAATGAATGATATTTAATAAGATGTTTAATTTAATATTTAATACATCAAATATTGATGTAATTAAATTTACCCACAATTTGTGGTTGGGTGGTGAGGGCTTGGGTGGGGTGAGGGCTTGGTCATAGGGTCAAGTCCCTAGGCCTTCGATTTACTGCACTTTTCTTCCTTACGTTGGGTTCCGTAGTGGAGGATGTAATTGAAAAAGTATTCATGTAATCAAAGTACAAATAGTTGGTTCAAGGACACCAACTCTAACAATCTCCCACTTGGACTAGATCTAACTGCCTAAAAATTTTAGTTCTCTAGACCTCATGTGATAATCATGTTTGTATTGAGTCATGTTTTTAGTCAAGGGGTCCTTCATGCTATCTTTTGTTAAAAAATTACTCTCTAAAACTTCACTTCTCTGGAAAAAATCCCTCCAGATATGATACTTCCAAAGTATGTGCTTCGTTCGTTTATTTGACCTTGGCTCTTTTGTGAGAGCCACTTCTGTAGTATTAATACAATAGAGTGTGACAAGATCTTTACTTCTAGGTACCACATCATGATCTTGGAAAATATTGTGCGTCCAAACTACTTCTTTAGCTACCTCATAAGCTTCAGTATACTCCGAATATTTTGTATAATTTGTGACCATAGCTTTCTTTGAGAACTTCTAGCTCATAGTACCTCCATTAAAAGTGAATATGTATCCTATTTGTGACTTCATGTCATATTTCTCAGTCTAAGAACATGAATCTTCATATCCTATATGAATAGTTTCTCATATCCTCCATAAACCAAGAACATATCTTTAGTAAGCCTCAGATACTTAAGGATAGTGTTGATTTCCATCCAATGGAAGTCAACCAGATCAACTAGATATTTTCCTACCATAATTAATGTGTAGGAGACATCTTGCCTAGTATAAAGAATAAGACACATGACTGACCCAATCACTAAAGTGTATGGAATCCTTTCTATTCTATCTGTTTCCTCATGGGTATGAGCACACATTTTCCTGGAATGATGATTTCCATGCGATTCTAGCAACAATCCCCTATTGGATTATTCCATACTAAATATCTTCGGTATCATATCAATATATATACTTTGAAGTAGGCTAAGAAACCTCTTGGATCTGTCAGGACAGATCTTGATCCCAAGAATATATGTTGTCACACCCAATTATTTCATGGAAAATAATTTATTCAACCATTCCTTAACAGACTGTAAGATAGGTATTTCATTTCTAATAAGTAATATGTCATCAACATATACTATTAAGAAAATGACTACACTCCCACAAAACTATTTTTAGACATAAAGATCACATTCATTATTTTTAAAACCAAATTCCACTAAAGATTCATCAAATTAAAAGTTCCATGACCTAGATTCTTTCTTTAATCCATAGATTTATTTTTCCAACTTTCAAATATTATTGGTATCCTTTGGAGCCACAAACCCTTTTGGTTCTGTCATGTAGACATATTCCTAAAGGTTCTTATCAAGGAAGGCAATGTTGAAATCTATTTTCCAAAACTCATAGTCATGGTAAAATTCCATGTAATGTATAAATATGATTGATTTCATCATTGAAAGTAGTGGAAAGGTTTCATCGTAGTAAATACCTTCGCATTGTTTGAACCATTTTTCAACCAGTTGTGCCTTATATGTACTAACATTTCCTTCCATGTCCAGTTTCTTCTTGAATACCCATTTTCAACCAACATGAATTACATCCACTGGAGGAACTACCAAAATAAAGACTTGGTTTTGGTACATGGAATCCATTTTAGAATTCATGGCTTTTTTCCACTTAGAATCATCTATTCCACTTACACCTTCCTTGTAGGTTATAGGATCATGATTATTAACTAATAAAGATTCACCATCATCGGTTACTAAAAACCCATACCATTTTGGTTCTCTAACCTCTCTTGTACTCCTACACAGTTCTTGTGTATCTAGAATAGTTTCTTTTTCCATGAGGATTTGTCGGATCTGATCATATAACAACTCTTGTGTTCCCTAGGCCTTGACTTCATCCAATTTTATCTCGCTCCAATTATCTCTTTTGGGTATGTGCTACCTCTCAATGTATATGGATTTTCTTTCCACTCTAACCCTTTTGTATGAGGAGTATTATATGTAGTATCCCCTTATTTATTTAGGGTATCCTATAAAGGTACATTTTGTGACTTGGGGTGAAATTTTGTTACCTAAAGAGGCCTTAAAAAATGATTTCCTTCCTTACACTTTCAAATTTGATAACATGTGTTTTCATCCACTCCAAAATTCACATATAATACGATTTATCAATTTATTTGGTACTTGGTTTAGTATGTGTGCTGCTGTTTGTAATGCATATTTCCAAAAGGATAATGGAAGACATTCATGACTTGTCATTGATCTCACCATGTCCAATAAGGTGTGGTTTTTCCATCCACTTACACCATTCCACTAAGGCATGTAAAGATGAGTGAGTAGGGATAGGATCCAAAAATACTATAAATGATCAATGAAATCTTCATTAAGATATTATCCACTTCAATATGAGTAGAGTTTCTTAATATTCATACCATGATGTTTCCCAATTTTATTCTTGTATTCCTTGAATTTTTCAAAAATAATTCTAATTGTACCTCATTAAGTAAATATATCAATATCTACTAAAATCACTTGTAAAAGTTATGAATTATGAGTACCCACTCCTTGCTTAAATAGGAAATGGTCCTCACACATTGGTACGAACTAATTCAAGAATATATTTAGCCCTTTCACATTTCCCAATAAATGAGGCTTTGGTTATTTTTCCGTGTAAACATTCATGAAATAAACCAAGTGGATTTAGTTAAAAAGAATCTAAATATCCATATTGATATAAATTTTTCAATCATTTTTCATTTACATGACCTATCCGGTGATTTCAATGTTTGGTGTAGTATGAGTCATGTGATGTAACTTCGTTATCAATTACCATTACTTAGTTCATGTAATCCAACATTGAAAGACCATTATATAAATGCGACTTAACATAAAAAATTCTATGTTTAAAAAAGAAGAAAAAATTATTTCCAAAATTTAAAATGAATACATTTGTATGTATTATAGATATAGAAATAATGTTTTTGGTAACTGAACTCACATAAAAACCCCTTTAAAACCAAGATCATTTCAGTCATCAATGTGAGGTTGTAGTCCCCGAAAACTAGAACAACAAGTTTTGCTCTGTTGGATGCTCATATATCTACATACCCTCAGTTAATTTCTCTTAATCTACTTTCTTCAAATAGTTAAATACACATTTGAGCACCTAAATCTATATCTAATACCCAATTTGTACAAAGAGTTAAATTTCACTCGATAACAAATGCACCTGAAGCTTCCCCATGATTCTTTAGCAGGGTGCAGTTTTTCCTCCGGTGTCCCTTCTTGCCACATATGAAACAAATAGAATCTTATTCCTATTCTTTCACTTTTATATTATTATTCTTGAAAGGGCATGAAGAAAATTTGGGCTTGAATCTCTTTTGTTTCCAGTTTTGTTTGTTCACCATAAGGACATAGGGATTTTCGAACTTCATTTATTTATCTACTTGGCGAAAGAGGATAATAATATATTGAAAAGAATCCTCAATGTTTTTAATATTAAAAATCACAATTAATTTGGAGAATATATGAGGGTGTGATTCAAGAATGATATTGGTACCCAGTTCTTTAGGTATTTTAAACCTTAGAACCTCTAGGCACTCAATGCAGCTAATGAGCTTGACTACATGAGGCCTAGCTGGGGAAACCTCTTTAATATTTCTCTAAAATGGAATTGTGGGAATCTCAAATTGTTCGTGTATATCTCTCTCCTAGTAAAGACAACAGTGGTGCTCAAGTAGTCTATACACATCCATGTTTTCATGGGACTTCATGAGTTCACTAGACATAGAAAATGGAAATAAAAATTGAACATTGACCATGTCGTTCATATGTTTTTAATAGACTAGGAACTCTTCATCACTCACCTCTTGAGTAGGTAGATAAGGAATTGAGGATTCTAGCATGTAAGATTTCAGTTCATGGCGTAGAAGAACCCGAAGGCATCTAAGCCACTCCTGGAAGTTACTTCTTGTGAGGAGATTTTATTTATCCAATATTGATCATAAGGAGAGTGTGGATTAAAAGATTTTAATTTTATTCTATAATTAAAAAGAGTAGAATATTATTACTTTTTATTGATTGAATATTTCTTGAGAAATAATAAATTAATTGATTTTTTAAATCTCCCATTATTTTATCATGTCCCAATATCACTCACCATTAAAATTGGAATGTCTATTTTCTAGGACATTATAGTACAAAGGATCTATATCACCCTTCTCTTAACCCCAACAAGGGTTGGTCAATATATTTTGAAGGTATTTAGGTAGGAAAGACTTTTCCAACTGTGGGATTGCAGCTCCTTGATCCATCACATAGACTCCCCAATCCAGAAATCTTGACATGGATTTTCTCAAAAATTGCCATTAAATTACACCAAGTCTAGCAAGGGCTAATCATATTGATGTAAAATGGTTAAGTCAATATAAAAATTTCATAATAACTCCCCTTATAAAAATAATTGTCCCAACAAGGTTTGTTCAAACACATAGTTCTATTGGGATTTTTTCCTAATCAAGTAAAAGAAGGCTTAGTCTGACTTAATATTAGATGGAGATATTTTATTTTATTATGCACAAATTTTTATCTTGTTTTATCCCTTAAATTTCTTGTTAATATTTAAGTGTATGTTTACATAATTAATTAACCATGTTTGGATAAAACATTTACGCAAAATCAATTTTTTTTAAATTCCATGTTTTCATAATAATTAATTCATTTATATGATCAGAGTCTTCCATTAATAAATACAATTCTAATTAATTATTTAGATAATAAATAAATGAACCCATCATTATCTTATCAAATGGTTGATTTAATGAGCATACATTAAATCCACCTATGACCTGGGGGAAACAAATCCTTATTCCAGATTTGTCAGGAGCTAAAACATTCCACGTTTCCACCTATGTATCACCATGTTGGCGTCATTATAGTTTCATCATGAACCATCCACATATGCCTTGGGAAAATCCATTAATTAAAAATCTTTATAAATCACACACAAGTGAAGGGAACCAAAGGATTGGTTAAAGGTAATTACATAAATATCCTTGGACATATAGGTCTTACATAATAATGGAGGGTGAGATGACCTATAGACCATCTTTTAATTTAATATTAAATAATTAAATAATCATGAAACAAATTAAATTAAATAAATTCCAACACAAACATAGGTCTTGGTCAAGATCATGAATGGTCACACATACAAAGAATATGAAAAATTAAATGACAAGAATTAATTTCATTATTTGTTCTTTTATTATTTAAGATAAACATGCTGACATTAATAAATTAATAAATTATATCCCTTTAATAATATTGATAATCCATTTTTATTTGGATATACCCATCATTAATGGAATTCATGTTAAATAAACGGTATAACCAATAAAGAAATATTAATTATAATAAATTAATTTAGCATTAAAAATTCATTAGAATCATTATTAAATTGTCAGAGACACAACGGTGTGCTAATAAATAAATAAGGTTTTAATGAATAAACCTCAAATTTAATGAAATTTTAAGTATTTATATTAATGGGAGACTACACGGAATGTACATACAGCTATACTCCATGTACATCGGTTGTCATATATTCAAGTCACATCCCTTGGGCTTCGGTGTGTTGACTCAGCCAGACTACATGGTGTGTACATGATAATTACACACCCTGTATCCACTTTCTGTGTTTTTGGTTGTCCCATTTAACACATGTTGTGCCATAAAATCACTGCATGTAATAAATTACTTGGAAAATATAGAGGTAATGTGAATGGGCATACAACATGTGCTTTGGCCGCACACCATGTAACACAGTTTTACTGGCCAATGATTTGGTACTTCCCAATAGCATCATTGCCTAAAACCATGAGTAAATATATTTCGCGTCAAATTTATAATTAATTTATTTAATATATTAATAAAAAATACCTGGTCATAGGAACATTCTACATTGATGATTTTTGATCGTCTAAAATGGCCCTTAAAGATGTCCTTCATTGCACCTATGAGGATCCAAGTGTATAATCCCTCTAGAGATGATCCACACGTTCTCTAATAGTCTCTGTGAAATGACACTCATTCTACAAATGCTAGCATGGTGAATTGAGTGTCTGGAATTGTTCGTTTCTGACTAACCATTCGTTGATTTTGAATAATCTATCTCTTTGGTTTATCTTTATTGAGAGGGAGAGAGGAGGAGTCGAGAGAGTTTTCATTATGCACAACAATTCTCTATTCCCAAAATCAGAATTAGCTTCGAATGAATTACACAATATATGTAGTTATCTATTTATAGAGCTAATATTTCCGTTCCAAAATTTAATTTCATAACATCCAATAAATATAATTATAAGCATTAATGAAATCCAATGCCACATAATAATAATAAAAGTATTATTATTTTTTGGTGAGTAAGCTTTCACAAAATGGATAAATAATATTTATCAACTCATAAGTAATTATTTTATCACTATACATAGTATGGGTTCATTTGAACTCCTCTTGTATTTATTATACACGTGAATAAATGTTTTATTCTCCTAAATAAATATTTTATTCACAAACTGGTAAATAAATATTTAATAAATATTAAATAAAATAAATATATATATTGTATTCACAATCTGATGAATAAATATTTATTTAATTTATGTGATCAATATAACTTAAAAAAAATTATTCCTTAGTATTATGAATAATATTTATTACATTAATTAAATTCAAATAAAATTTAATCGACCCCACCAGAAACACATAATGTGTGACCCTATAGGATTATTTCTTGTTATAATTTGGTAGGCTTTCCTAAAGTCCAAGATAAATGTCTATTTAACACCCCAAGCTTCCATGGTACCCTTCTCTTTGAATAATACAGTAGCATGTGTTGTACGCAACTTCGAGTTCTAAAACACACCACAACCAATCAAACTAGCCGTTATGAATAGTAATACCCACTTTTTGAAATTTTATGAATTTTATATCTCAAAATGGACTTCATTTTTGGATTCAGAATATCTAAATTATCCTAGGGTAAAATTTTGGAACTTTTCGGTTAACTTTTATATTTTGATGAATAGTGAAAATTACTAAATTTTAATTAAAAACAACTTTTTTAATAAAAATAATTAATAGTGATAAATCATGAATTTGAGTGGTTTAAAATTATATTTAGAATATATTTTTACCATTTAATAAAATTTTGGTCATTGGACATTATTTCACATTTAAATCGGACATAAACAACTATCAATCATTTGATAGTTATTATCTCTTAAAAACACGCTTTTTGTTTTGACAACGGGAATTAATTTTAAATTAATTTCTGCCAATTATGTGTTTTGAATTTATAAATATGGATTCCATTTTTGGAATCAGGAGGTCCAAATTGTGTAAATAGTTAACTTATATTTTTAGAAATTTTGAATAATTACTTCGGTAAATATTTTATTTACCATGGTTAAAAGGTAAATCCGGTAAATAAGGGTAAAAAAATAATATTATAATAATATTTATTTACCCTAAAATGTATCCTAACCCTATTGGTTGATAAATGTCCGACCATGGACATCATGGGGTTTATTTTGGGACCTCATGGATCCACTTGTAAGTAATAATGACACTTTATATTAATTAAGTTAAAGTAAATACAAAAATGGCATAATCATATATCTTTTAGAAAAACAGTTTTTACATAGGGTTAAATATATTATATTTTTGACTATAAAAATTCATTAGAAATATAAAAATATTTCCTACATAATAGTATTTTATTTATAATTTTTAGACATTTAATAATTAAATTTATTTATGACACAATAATGATGCAGTATTTTCCTTATTAATGAAAGAATAAAATAATTGGTATTATAAATATTAAAATAAATATAATTTGAAGGTTTTTATGGACAAAACGAATTTTATTGATTAATATGACATTTTATTATTTCTTAAATGAATTTATTTCAAATTAATAATGTTTTTAAGACTTTTAAAAAAATCAATTATTAAATAGTGTCAAAATTGACATAAAAGAGATTTTAAAATAAATATTATATTATTAATTGATATTATATTTCTAAAAATCTAAGGTCTAGACAAAGGAATTATATCATGATATATTTATCATCAATGGACCACTTGGGGGGTCTTTTGGATGTATATAGTAAGTTTATTAACTATATAATATAAAAATACAAAGTGACATGGTAAATGTCAAACTAATTAACTAAGAGTTAAAAATAAAAGATAAGGTTAATATAATAACCCAAACCTGTCTAAAAACTATTGGTTGATATTATTTCGACCCATATCCACTATATACTTTGGATAATCCATTTTTAATCCATTAGAAACCGAATATGAATTTATTATAAAATAATACTTTAAGTTTTGTCTAAAGAGACCCTCCTCCCCCTTATAAAAGGGCACCACTTCTAACCAATTCTTCACACCTTCAAAGCCTTTTGGTTCAGCCAACCCCAATCCAATTATTCTATCAATATCCCTCACTTAGACCTAGAGGACTTATATTGTTCAATAAATCCAACCAAAAGAGACCTTTTGATCAATTCAAAAGAAAGAACCCGATTAAGAGGTAATGTTTTCACCACCCTCTTTCAATTTCCTTTATTCTTAAACTTCTTATTTCCTTGTTATTCCCATTATAAAATAATAAATCCAGTATATTATATATACTATGATTTTATTATAAATATGGTACAACCATATTCAGTATTCTATCCCTCCTTTGAATGACATGTCACCATATGTGCGTACGTACGACTTAACGTCTCCACATCGTGGTGTAATTGTTATTCAAAACATTATTATTTGGATGGGTATAATAATGATGTGTAATTCATGTAAATAATAAATATAACATGATAATTATTCTTTATATATGATATACCATCCAATTATAGATTGTTTTAATATCAAAATAATGATATTGTCTCTCGTGCGTACGTACGGACTACCGTCTCCACGAACGCGATGAGATTCATTCCCCATCGTATCCATTCAAGTATAATTTTTATTTTATAATTAAAAATAATGTTTAAGGACTTGATATCATTCTGGATATGAATAAGATACAACCTATCCATAACAAACATGACTTATGTAACAAAACATATAAAATAAAAGGAGTAAGTTAACACCTGAAACAATGATAATACTAAGATATTATTAACAAAGCAATGTTAAAAGATCATATATGATATCATATTAATTTAATTGATTATTTTATAATTTAATAACAATTATTTTACCATTATACAGGAGTTTAACCTACCCTCATCCATGGAAAAGTTCAAGGTAAGGGTTTATTTAACAATCTCTTCATTATCCGAGGTTGTTTATACGTAATTATCTACTGAGACCTCTTTATCATCCACATCCATGTTTCTTAAAAATGTATTTCAAATCATTCTTACTATTTTACAGAATATGGGTTAAATTCCTTTGTACCCTTGTTTTACTTTTTATAATATGTTTATAAAGATATCTTTCTGTCGTTTTCCAAATAAGGTCCTTTTTAACCTTTTCGACGAAATTAAGGTAAGAATGTCTCTTTTTAACTTATACGGCGGGTGCAGCTATTTTCTACCATTATAAACTCATTGAAGCATCCCTTACAATCTTATAAGAATATTTTCAAAGTAAATGTTTTACTTTATAATTATCTGACTCTTAAATGATTTCAAAAAAGAAAGATATATTTCTCTAAAAAGAGTTTTGATTTCATCTATGTCAACATCCTTTGATGGATTTTAAGTTTATTTAGAGTTGATTTATTATGATACAAAAATTCCATATTTTATTGAAGTTTTTGTGATTTCTTTTACTATGGATGTGGTATTTTTATACCATTCATGATTTACGGTTAATGTATTGACATTTTGTATGCTAGTTTTAATACGAATATTTATGATATGTTTAAACCTTTTCATATGAGGAATGTATTGGACTTAGTAACTGACGGGTGGAGCCCTTTATATCTCCTCGATGCATCGGTAGGTCTCATGAGGCAACTGGATGTGGAATTGCCTAAGGCCCTTTCCCAATTTGATTTATGGTTTTGGTAGAGGCCTTAATCATTTTTAGACGTCTTGGTCGAGGCCTTGACAAAATGTTTCAGAATGTCCGGCATTATATATTACCTCATTATGGAAATAATATTGATGGTTCATGTGTTCATTCAACTAGTAGAATACCCATGATTATGTTTTATTATGGCATTATTTACTCACCTCATATTCTTTCTATAAAATATTTCATGTTTATTATTGATAAAGGCATGTGGTTTCAATTATTTACCATGCTTAATATTTATGTCATTTTTCCGATGTATTACTTACCCTTACTGAGCATTTGAGCTCACCCCTTTCTTGTGGTTCATTTTCCCAAGATATGAAGAAGTTAGTTATAAATGACCAGTATTCATAATCTAGGAGGCTTGGATGTTTCTAATGAAATATATTTGTGTTGTATTTAATTTAAAGTTGTAAATTTGAAATTAAGTATGAATCTTGTTTCCAATAATACTAAATTGATCGGTCTTTCATGTCATGATTTCCTTATGATAATTCCAATATTATTTAATAATGCACCGACTCTGGGTAACTAGGGTCAGGGCGTGATAGTTGGTATCAGAGAAAGTTTAGTACAAACCTTGGAAACTAGATTTAGGTAAACTTTGATTAGAGCACATAGACCTAAGATGGACTTTGAGGATTAGTATAGAAGAACTTCCTATAATTTTTTTATTGTAGAGATTTTGTGAGTTTTCCAAGCAATACATCCCTGTCTGGATACGAGCAGATAGAGGTGGCTCTGGCACAGATGTACCTAGGGGTAAAACCTGAAAACACCACTTTGAACTAGACTTGAGCATGAACTGGTGCACGAGAACGGGCCTTGCTGCACTATTGGTTACGACACTCCTGGGGGATATGCTTAGGATAATTCAAATTTTCTTTACAAACCATTATGAAGGGTTTATGAGTATATACTTCCTCAAAGAAAACATTTTTATGATTATGGATTATATCCATAAACTGTTCAATTTATGTTAAGTGTTTTACAAGTTTGGATTTATATATTGCGATTCATAAACTAATCTAGTGTATTTCATTGTTTAGGAATGGAGCCTAGTGGAAGAAATGGAAACCATATCAATGAATGCACTCCATGTAGGGATTTAACTCCTTCTCAAGATAATTATAGTGGAGCTGGTGATTCAACTGGTGCTGATCAGCTAATCACCATACTGGGACAACTCACTCAGGTTATGAATAATAACCTTACCCGTATGGAGCACCCTGATCCACAGCGTGGAGGATCAATGTTAGATCTATTCATGAGTCAACAAACACCAACATTAAATGGGAGTACAAATCCCTTAGTAGCTGAGCAATGGATAAATTCTTTAGAGAAAATATTCCATGCCTTGGGGAGTAGTGAAAGGGAAAAAGTTATCATGGCAGTTTACCGCCTCACTGGAGATGCTGATCAATGGTGGTTGTTGATTCAAAAAACGAAGGAAGATGATGAAGTATCAAATATGGAATAGCGGGAGTTCAATGATCCATTTTTAGAAAAATAATTTCCTCGTGACCATTGAGTAGATTTGGAAAGGCAATTTCTGAGTCTGAGACAACAGGAGGATGAGAATGTTACAAAGTATGAGGTTATCTTTACAAGGTTAACAAGGTATGAATCAGATTATATACATAACTCAATAAGTAAGATTGATCATTTCATTGATGGGTTAAAACCATTTCTCCGTCAAGCATTGGTCTCACAATCATTCTCGTCATACGAAGATATCGTCTCGTGTGATATCAAGACCGAAAAAGAATTCTCTATGTATTATGACATTAAATCAAATCAAGTGAAGAAGATATCTTCTGAGCACTCTGGGAAAATAAATAAGGAAACAGGGAAGAAGAGAAGAATTGAATTTCCACCTTGTGATAATTTTGGAAGGAAGCACCCTGGTGCCTGTCTAAAAGGAAAAGGAGTATGCTACAAGTGTGGACAGAAAAGCCATCATGCTGGTGATTGTAAAAGAAAGAAAGATTCTACCAATGTTCAATGCTACAATTGAAGAGAGATAGGACATTATGCAAGTTAATTTCCTAATCATTAGGGAAACATACCTCAAAAAAGGCCAAGGGACCAAGTCCAAGCTTATGCAATCACTACTGCTGAGGTTGAAGCCCCGAAAGACATGTTGGCAGGTAATTTAATGGTTTCCTCAAGTTTAGAAAATGATTTATTTGATTCTATATCATTTCATTGTTTCATATCTTCCCAGTTTTCTAAGAAGATTAGATATTTCCAATTTTATTTAACAAGGGATTTGTCAGTCAAAACTCTTAAGGGAAGTATCATTGCAACAATGTTTTGTGAATCAGTCCCCATTAGAGCACATAAATGTTCTTTATCTGTGGATCTCATCGTCATACCTATGATTTAATTTGATATAATCCTCATTATGGATTGGCTTTCAGACCATGATGAAAAAATTTATTATAAGAAGAAAGAGGTTACTATTTTTGATAATAATGATAATGAACACCTTATCTTTAGAGCAGAATCGTCACCCCCTAATTCTTACCTTGATCCACCCCCGGTAGCTCAACTAAATTCAATTATTGGGGAGGAAGAGAATGAAATGACAATGGGTGATGAAAGGAAGTTTCAAATAGAGTATTTACATATTGTGAAAGAATATGTAGAAGTGTTTTCGGAAGATTTTCCTGGACATCCTCCAGAACAAGAAGTTGAGTTTTCCAATGATTTAATTCTTAGATAATGGCCTATATCAAAGGCACCTTATAGAATGGCCACTGTAGAATTAGTTAAACTAAAGAAACAACTAGAGGAATTGAATAATAATGGATTTATTCACCCTAGTGTTTCTCCATGGGGAGCCCCTGTTATTTTTGCTAAAAATAAAGATGGATCTATGAGGTTATGTATCGACTACAGGGAGATCAATGCTATAAAAATAAAGAACAAGTATCCCCTACCTCGCATTGATGATTTATTTGATCAACTGCATAGAGATAAATACTTTTATAAGATTAAAATTCAATCTAGATACCATCAGTTGAGTGTGAAGAAGGAAGACATTCCGAAGACAACATTTTGAACCTGGTACGGGCATTACGAGTTTACAGTAATGCCTTTTGGATTGACTAATGCACCCTATGTATTCATGGATCTAATGAATAGATTTTTCAAGGAATATCTAGATGATTTTGTGGTGGTATTTATTGATGATATATTGGTATACTCCAAAAGCTATGAGGATGATGAAAATCACTTGCACATTATCCTGAAGACTCTTAGAATACATGAATTATATAGGAAGTTTAGTAAGTGTGGATTCTGGCTTCTGGAGATTTCTTTTCTTGGCCATATTGTCTCTAAGGATGGAATCTCTGTTGATCCTTCTAAGACAAGAGCAATCCAAGAATGGCCTGCATCGATGAGTATAACTGAGGTACGTAGTTTTATTGGTTTAGCAGGTTATTATTGACATTTCGTCTAGAACTTTGCCCGATTGGCTAACCGATTAACGAAGCTCACACGTAAAGGGGTTAAATTTGTTTGGAAAAAAGAGTGTGAATAATGTTTTGAAGAACTGAAGAAAATATTAGTCAATGATTCTATATTGACTCTACCATCGGGGAATGATGGGTTCGTTATTTATAGTAATGCATCGAAGAAAGGACTTGGTTGTTTCATTATGAAGAATGATAGAGTTATTGCCTATGCATCATGACAGCTGAAAATTCATGAGAAAAACAATCCTAATAATGATCTTGAGTTAACTACTGTAATCCTTGCTTTGAATATTTGGATACACTATCTCTATGGGGAAAAATGTGAGATTTATACTGATCACAAGAGTTTGAAGTATATTTTCTCACAGAAATAACTCAACATGAGGCAAAGGCAATGGCTTGAACTATTCAAGTATTATGATTGTACGATACACTACCACCTGGGGAAGGAAAATAAGGTGGAAGATGCTTTGAGAAGAAAGGATCACGGAGTATTGAACAAGATGGGAGTTGAAAAGGATCCTACATACATGGATCTAGTAAATATGGATATGGGAATCACCATGGAAGGTGAAACCTCAATACTTTTTCAAATGGTTTCCAAACCATCTTTACTAGAAAGGATATAGAGTTCTCAAACAGGCGATGAAGAGTTTCAAAAGAATATTAAAGCTGTGAATGATGGGAGATTGTGTAACTTTGTGTATGAAGATGGAATTTTGAAATTTGGGAAGAGACTTTGTGTTCCCAATATACATGATCTAAAAAGAGAGTTGTTGGATGATGCTCATAATTATAATTTCTCTATACACCCTCGGATCACCAAAATGTATAGAGATTTGAAGGAACATTTTTTGTAGGACAACATGAAGAGGGAGATTTCTGATTTTGTGTCAAGATGTATGGTTTGTCAATAAGTGAAAGTTGGATGGAAACAACCTGGAGAAGTCATGCAACCTCATCCCATACCGGAGTGGAAATGGGATAATATTACGATGGACTTTATCATTGGACTACAAAAGACTCCTAGAATGAATGATGCAATATGGGTTATTGTTGATTGTCTTACCAAGTCAGCACATTTTCTTTCTATAAGAGAGGATTTACCACTCAAATGCCTAGCAAGACTATATATCAATGAAGTTTTGAGACTTCATGGAGTACCCCTATCGATTGTTTCTGACCGTGATCCCCGTTTTACTTCAAGATTCTGGAAGAGTCTTCAGAAGGCCTTGGATACTTAACTTTATTTGAGCACTGCCTACCACCCTCAAACAGATGGACAATCAGAACGAACCATTCAAACCTTTGAAGACATGTTGAGATCATGCACACTTCACATTCAGGGTTTGTGGGATCAATATTAACCTCTGGTGGAATTTTCCTATAACAATAGCTTCCATTCAAGTATTCAGATGACACCATATGAAGCGTTATATGGAAAGAGATGGCGCACACCAACCTGTTGGGATGACGTTGGTGAGAGAAAACTTGTAGGCCCATAACTGGTGGAGGAAACAACGGAAAAGTTGAAGGTAATCCAAAACCACATCAAAGCTGTTCAAAGTATCCAGAAGAGCTCTACCGAAAACCGAAGGAAGGATTCAGAATTTAAGGTAGGAGATCATGTGTTCTTGAAGGAATCTCCATGGAAGGGAGTTATGTGTTTCGATAAGAAGGTTAAATTGAGACCCAGGTACATCAGACCTTTTGAAATTATAGAACGAATTGGGGTTGTAGCTTACCGTTTGGAAATACCTCCAAGTATCTCCAAAGTTCACGATGTGTTCTATGTATCACTGTTGAGAAAATACACGCCTTACCCAATGAATGTACTCACCTTTGAGGAATTAGAACTAAAACCGGATCTGTCTTATTGCAAATATTCTATCAAGATTTATGAAACAAGAGAACAAGTGTTGAGAAACCAGACGACTCGTCTGGTTAAAAGTTCTATGGAGAAACCATAATATGGAAGAGGCAATGTGGGAACCTGAGTAACTCATGATAAAAAACCACCCAAGTCTTTTCATGAAGTAGTATTCAAGAAATTTCGAGGATGAAATTTTCTGAATGAGGGGAGAATATAACACCCCAAGCTTCCACAGTACGCTTCTCTTTGAATAATACAGTAGTGTGTGTTGTACACAACTTCGAGTTCTAACACACACCACAATCAATCAAACTATCTATTATTAATAGTAATACCCACTTTTTGAAATTTAATAAATTTTATCTCTCATAATGGACTTCATTTTTTGCTTCGGAATATCGAAATTATCCTAGGGTAAAATTTTGGAACTTTTCGGATAACTTTTATATTTTGATGAATAGTGAAAATTACTAAATATTAATTAAAAACAACTTTTTTAATAAAAATAATTAATAGTGATAAATTATGAAGTTGAGTGGTTTTAAAGTATATTTAAAGTATAATTTTACCATTTAATACAATGTTGGTCATTGGACGTAATTTCACATTTAAACCGGACATAAACAACTGTCAATCTTTTGATAGTTATTATCTCTTAAAAACACGCTTTTTGTTTTAACAACGGAAATTAATTTTAAATTAATTTCTGCCAATTCCATGTTTTGAATTTAGAAATATGGATTCCATATTTGTAATCAGGAGTTAAAAATTGTGTAAATAGTTAACTTTTATTTTTATACATTTTGAATAATAAATTCAGTAAATATTTTATTTACCATGGTTAAAGGGTAAATCTGGTAAATAAGGGTAATAAAATAATATTATAATAATATTAATTTACCCTAAAACGTTTCCTAACCGTATTGGTTGATACATGTCCGACCATGGGCATCTTTGGGTCTATTTTGGGACCCCATGGATCCACTTGTAAGTGATAATGACACTTTATATTAATTAAGTAAAAGTAAATACAAAAATGACATAATCATATATCTTTTAGAAAAACAATTTTTTCATAGGGTTAAATATATTATATTTTCGACTATAATTATTCATTAGAAAGATAAAAATATTTCCTACATAGTAGGAGTTTATTTATAATTTTTAGACATTAAATAAATAAATTTATTTTTTACACAATAATGATGTATTATTTTCTTTATTAATGAAAGAATCAAATAATTGGTATTATAAATATTAAAATAAATATAATTTGAACGTTTTGATGCCATAAACGAATTTTATTGATTAAAATGACATTTTAGGATTTCTTAAATGATTTTTTTTTGAATTAATAATTTTTTTAAGACTTTAACAAAAATCAATTATTAAATAGTATGAAAATGGACATAAAAGAGTTTTTAAAACAAATATTATATTATTATTTGTTATTATATTACTAAAAATATAAGGCTCAGGAAAGGGACATATATCATGATAGGTGAATCATTAATGGACCACTTAGGGGTCTCTTGGATATATATAGTAAGTTTATTAACTATATAATATGAAAATACAAAGTGACATGGTAAATGTCAAACTAATTAACTAAGAGTTAAAACTAAAAGATAAGGTTAATATAAAAATCCAAACCTTTCTAAAATATATTTTTTGAAATTATTTCGACCCATACCCACCTTATACTTTGAATAATCCAATTTTAGCCCTTATAAACCGAATATGAATTTATTATAAAATAACACTTTATGTTTTTTCTAAAGAGCCCCTCCTCCCCCTTATAAAAGGACACCACTTCTAACCAATTCTTCACACCATCAAAGACTTTTGGTTCGACTAACCCCTACCCAATTATTCACACAACATCCCTAAATTAGACCTAGAGGCCTTATTTTGATCATAAATCCAACGTACGGAGCCCTTTTGATCAAATGAAAAGGAAGAACCTGATTAAGAGGTAATGTTTTCACCACCCTCTTTCAAGTTCCTTTCTTCTTCAACTTCTTCTTTATTTGTTATTCCCATTCTAAAATAATAACTCCAGTATATTCTATATAATATGATGTTATTATAAATATGGTACAACCATATTCAGTATTCTATCCATCCTTTGAATGATATGTCACCATACGTGCGTACGTAAGGCTTACCATCTCCACGTCATGGTGTAATTGTTATTCAAAACATAATTTTTTGGATGGGTATAATAATGATGTGTAATTCATGTAAATAATAAATATAACATGATAATGATTCTTAATATATGATATTTCGTCCAATTACATATTATTTTAATATTAAAATAATGATATTGTCGCTCGTGCGTACGTACGGACTACCGTCTCCACAAATGCGATGAGATTCATTCCCCATCGTATCCATTCAAGTCTAATTTTTATTTTATGATTAAAAATAATGTTTAAGGACTTGATATCATTCTGGATATGAATAAGATACAACCTATCCATAACAAACACGGCTTATGTAACAAAACATATAAAATAAAATGAGTAAGTTAACACCTGAAACAACGATAATACTAAGATATTATTAACAAAGAAATGTTAAAAGATCATATATGATATCATATTAATTTAATTGATTCTTGTATAATTTAATAACAATTATTTCACCATTATACATGAGTTTAACCTACCCTCATCCAATGAAATGTACAAGGTAAGGGTTTATTTAACAATCTCTTCATTATCTGAGGTTGTTTATACGTAATTATCTACTGGGACCTCTTTATCATACACATCCATGTTTCATAAAAATGTATTTCAAATCATTCTTACTATTTTACAGAATATGGGTTAAATTCATTTTTACCCTTTTTTTACTTTTTATAATATGTTTATAAAGACATCTTTCTGTCGTTTTCCAAAAAAGGTCCTTTTTAACCTTTTCGACAAAATTAAGGTAAGAATGTCTCTTTTTAACTTATACGGTGGGTGCGGCTATTTTCTACCATTATAAACTCGTTGAAGCATCCCTTACAAGCTTATAAGAATATTTTCAAAGTAAATGTTTTACTTTATAATTATGTGACTCTTAAAAGATTTCAAAAAAGAAAGATATATTTCTCTAAAAAGAGTTTGGATTTCATCTATGTCAACATCCTTTGATGGATTTTAAGTTTATTTGGAGTAGATTTATTATGATACAAAAATTCCATATTGTATTGAAGGTTTTGCGATTTGTTTGACTGTGGATGTGCTATTTTTATACCATTCATGATTTATGGTTAATGTATTGACATTTTGTATGCTAGTTTTAATCCGAATATTTATGATATGTTTAAACCTTTTCATATGAGGAATGTATTGGACTTAGTAAGTGACGGGTGGAGCCCACTATAGCTTCTTGATGCATCGGTAGGTCTCATGAGACAACTAGATGTGGAATTGGACGAGGACCTTTCCCAATTTGATTTATGGTTTTGGTCGAGGCCTTAATCATTTTTAGACGGCTTGGCCGAGGCCTTGACAAAATGTTTCAGAATGTCTGGAATTATACATTCCCTCATTATGGAAATAATATTGATGGTTCATGTGGTCATTAGACTAGTAGAATACCCATGATTATGTTTTATTATGGCATTAATTACTCAGCTCATATTCATGCCATAAAAGTGTTCATGTTTATTATTGGTAAAGGTATGTGGTTTCAATTATTTACCATGATTAATATTTATGTCATTTTTCCACTGTGTTACTTACCCTTACTGAGCATTGGAGCTCACCCCTTTCTTATGTTTCATTTTCCTAGGATATGAAGAAGTTAGTTATGAGTTACCAGCAGGCATAATCTAGGAGGCTTGGATGTTTCTAATGAAATATATTTGTGATGTATTTATTTTAAAGTTGTAAAGTTGAACTTAAGTATGAATTTTATTTCCAATAATACTAAACTGATCGGTCTTTTGAGACATGATTTCTTTATGATCATGCCAATGTTATGTAATAATGCACCGACCCTGGGTAACTGGGGTCGGGGAATTACAGTCTAATGATGATTCAAGGCACCCAAGATAAAGAACATAAAGTCACAATGATGATAGACTCATATGAACACTCTCTGTATAATAAAATTCCTTTTTCACATAATCTCATCAAGCAGGTTTCATGACAATGTCATCAACCTATATTCTTGATACATCATTCTTTGAATATCTCAAATAAACTCATTTATACACCATGTCCATGGAATTTAAGGTGACATTTCTATTTCAATCAATGGGATGAAATATCATATTTTATAAATATAAAAGGGAAAATATTTTCTTGACTTATCCTCTAAAAACATTTCATTCGTGATGCACCCAATGTTCCCTACTTATAGCCAACATATGGCATGACGATTTTCTTCATCAAATCTACATGCGTAAGTCATGACAAGAATTAAGGATAATCTTAAATTCTAAGGACCATTACACACGCTTGTAGATAGGAATATCCACTAACACCAAAACATGTGAAATTCCTACTAGTAGGTATGCTCTCATAATATCCCATTTTTGAGATTACCAATGGAAAACTTCAAGATAAGAAGTCTAATAATCTTATGAGTACTCACACCTGGCGGTCTATATACTATATGTCCCATCATAGAATTTTATCCAACTACATAACTATATTAATATTATTGTCATAAAAAATCATGGTTCTCATCACAACAGTGAACTATTATGACCTTATCAATGATAAAAATACTCTATGAAATCATTACATTATGGACATTAAGGACAATGAGAAATATGTAATAATATATTCCTTTTAATATTTAATACAAAAAATTATTCATGTAATCAAAGTACAAATAGTTGTTTATAAGACTCAAACTCTAATAGTATATACTCAATATGATCGGGATCTAAAATGTGGTTTCATGGTTTGGCTCAGTTCCATCATAAAGATCATTGGAAGAGTCTCTGGTTACACACTTCTCCAACAAATATTTTTTTTTGTAGAAAGCTTTCTATGGTGTTCTACCAACCCGTGACTTTCTAGTGAAGTGACATCTTGTGGAGGATGAAGTCTATCCTTTGTTCCTCTAAGAGGTGGAATCTTACTTTCAATAAATTCTCTTATTTCATGGGTGGAATGGATGTGGAATGAATGGGCATCAGATTTTATGATTTTGTTGACCAGTCTGGGGAGTTGGCCCTAAATCTCAAAAAATTGGTGATTTGATTAGAACTGATAGTGGTGGGACTGATATTCACAATTTCTTCACTGGTTTAGGCTAGATGAAATGAGGGAATAATCAAAAAGAAGGTGACCCTAGATCACATTTGGTTTGAGAATGCCTTAGAATGGATGAATTATTGGAAGTAGAATATAGTGGTCCCTTCTTTGTTAAGTATGTGGCAGAAATCACCTTTTTGGACCCCTCCCCCAAAGGGTTTTGTCCAGATTAATACCGATGTAGCTATCTATCCTAATTAGTTGGGGGGGGGGGGGGTTGGATTCATTTCCCATAAAATAAATAACCATGTAGTGGAAGCTCATCTTATGGCGATTCATGCCTCTTGGAGTCCTATGGTGGAGGAAAAATATTCCATCCTCTGAGCGATCCTTATTTTTCACTAAAAAGTTATGAATAGTGTTGTGGTGGAATCGGACTGCATTTAAGGGATTAACACCAAGTCTAAGAAGGGAGAGGACTCGCAACCTTATGGTCTTATTGGAGAGAAATTTGGTCCTTGGCTAAAATCTTTTTTTCATTAAATTTTTCATTCCACAATCATGGGGGTAATATGGATGCCCATCATTTTTCAGGCCATGGGAAATCCTGGGGTGATCATTATTAGGTTGATTATTCTCTTGATTGTATCTGTATTTCTGGATTGATTGATTTGAAATATATTATATCCTTTTTCTCAAAAAAAAAATACATATTATTTTCAATGTAAAAATATAATGATATTGCTATATATAATCCTTATCTTAAAATGAATTGGGGGAATGATCCAAACTGCAAGACCCCAACACGGGGTTCCAGGTGGCTGGCCTTAATTCCTAGTGGCGGTCTAAAGATGACATATAAAACTATCTCCACCACACCAGGCAACTACCCTAGTTTGTTCCTTGGTAGCGGGTCTAATCAAACGGTCATCCTAAACTCCCAGTTTATATACCTCATGTATTATACACAATAATCCTTCACTAAATTTCATTCATCCCATGCAATTTTTTTGTTACAGTTTCCATTAAAATTTCAAAAATATTATTTTGAAAAATTATTTTGTTTCCTCTGATTATCATAAAATTTAATTAATATTTTTAAAAATATTCAAAAAAATGAACTTCTTATACCACTCGATAAATAATTTTTTAAGATGTATTTATGTATGGATGATAAGTGTGGTTGTCCTTAAACAAGAATATATTTATAACCCACTTATTTTATAGAATCATTACTCAAAATAAGTTCCATTATATTTTAGAATACTCTCTCGACTATTTAATTCTAAAGAACCATTTACCATTTACAAAATTTTAATTTTAATTTATAAATATAATATAAATATAATTAATATTAAATATATCCACACACACATGTATATATATTGTAATTTTATTAAGTTCTAAAAAATTATTGTTAAAGAATTAATATTAATTAATTTTTTTTATTTAGAATTTATTTATAAATCTAAAATGAAATAAACTAAATAAATATATTTTATAATTTTACTATTTATAAATATTTAGTTAATAAACTCAAAATTATTAGGATACCATAAAACTGTTATCCAAACTCTATATAACTACTTATCAGGTTTTGAATACATTTCTTAATGAATTTATGATGATGTTCTCAAATTTCAAAAAATTTACTAAATTTAAAAATTAATTCATGTCATGAAATGAATTTTAACAATTATAATGAAATATTAAAATACATAAATTAATTAATATTTAAAAATATGTTATAAATAAATTTACAGTTGTAAATTATTTAAAAGTTAATTGTTTATGAGATTAAATATCATTGACATCTTTTTAAAAACATTTAGAAGAAAATATTAAATCATTTTACTACTATACTTGATTATGATAAAATTTATTTCCATGAAAATTCAGTGTTAAAATTTTATTCAATATAATAATGATTTTATTTTTTTCCACTTACAAATAACTCTTAAATCATTTTCAACTTCAATTCAAAACCCTTAAAACTTGAAAGGTCTCAGAATAAGGATTCACAATCTAAAATAGTATCATACTACTGTAGATACAAGTTTATTAATCAATGTCATTTTTTAATGTTAAACAAAAAGTGTTGATAAAGGAGATACTTTTATCACTGTAAGCTAAAAATGATGATAAATTTGGTCTTTATCAGCCCTAATAAATTGACACGCTCTTTTAGAACTATTTTTAGAACTAGTAATGGTTTTACCTTTATCAATGCTACAATGTTTGTTTTTATTGTTAACAAAAAATGTACTTCATAATTTTCAAATATTTATATATAAAAATTTAATTCTATAAATAAATATTTAAACATGTTTACATATAACATATTTTTTGAACATATATAAACCATATATAAAAATTCTTACATATAACATATTTTTTATAACCTCTTTTTATAAGATTTGATTCAAGTGGCCTTTTATCATTACTTATTTTAGTGGTGATAAAAAACACATGTTTACAAACATTTTATTTTTAGTTGATAAAATTAATTTTTATCAGTGATAAAAATAGCACTGATAAAATATTTATAAATTTATTTAAGGTAAATTATTTTTATATTTTGATCACAATGAATGTTTTAGAACATCAATGTTTAAATGAATAAATTAATTAAAATTTTAAATTTTTTGAAATGTTCATATATGAGTTTTTATATATTATAAATAAATATATATTTTTATATATATGCCATGTTTATAACGACCCATACTTTAAATACATTGTTATTACTTCAAAATTGAAGCACACTTATTACAATATATAACAAAACCAGGAAAGGACCATATAGGTATAGTGTCTTTAGAAACTGGGAAACATAAACAACTGGTTCATAAAGCGTCTACTCTGTCTCGCATTTATTTCATCATATCTATAGTCCCTTTTGGAATATCTTACTTAATAAGCATCTTCCTGACCTGGGGAAAGAAAACATACAAAAGGGTGATCTCAAATGCTCAGTAAAGGTAAACAAAAGAAATATCAATCACATCATATTCATAAGAACATAACATTTTTGAAATCTTCACCTGCAAAAGAGAACATAATTTCATAACATGGGATAAATCATAGTAGTGAAATGTAATCCCAATAATCAAAACATAAAACATGAAACTTTGTGGTATACACACATAATCACAGAGAATCATTTCTTTTTATTCAAGACTCATTGCTAAGACTATCTTAGTGGACAAAGTCCATTTCTGAACCGAGTTCACTCCTCGTTTCAGTCCTGTTTCACTGAACCGGTTTAACCTGCCGTTCCAGTCATGTCTATCTCATGAGATATAAAACCATTACCCAATTCATTGGAGGGAGATATATGTCCCACCCATCTCATAATGATACCATTCTTATGTGTGCCACAAAATCATAAACCATACATCATAGCATAACCCATGTAATAAAAATGGGAATCTTAAACATCGTGACATCATAAAACAATTCATATAAGATAAAGGAATTCATAAAAATAATTCCATCACAAAATAATCAAATAAATGTAATTATAGGGATAGAAATATAACCCTTTATTATCTTAGATGGAAAATAATTTTGATAAAACACTTGAACTCCATTCTTGAGGAAAATATCCTTTCTACTTCAAAAACACTTTTCCTTTCTTAACATGTCATACAATTCTAAACTAAAAGAATTTGATTAAAAATAAACTTAAAAATTTGTAAAGGAAGCTTCTTGGAAATAATGTTTTAAAAATCCATTCATGCCATATAAGTTAAAAAAACATTCTTCTAGTAGTTTTGTCTGAAAAGTCAAAAAGTACCTCGTATGAAAAACAACAAAAGATTCCTTTCATATCTTTTACTAAAACCTCACCGAAGGGTAAAACTGGACTTATAAAACTGTAGGTGGATTGAAATAATATTACATATTGAGGAAACATGGATGTGGATGATAAAAAACACCCCAGTAAATACTAAAGTATAAATAATCTCGGATAAAAATGAGATTGCGATATATCCCTTACCTTAGGTCCGATTTGCTTCGTATGTGTCTGATCCTCCTGTATAATGATTTAATTAATGTTATTTACTTATTCCAGAATCAAAATTACTGTTATGATATCATATATGGTCATATTCGTAACTTCTTAGTAATAATATTTCATTGCTACTTGTTATTCAGGTGTTTATAACTTTTTGTTCTTATGCGTGTTTTGTCGAATAAATTCTTATTCTTATCTTTAGGTTATAGATACATCATTTAAAGAATGGTATTAATGTACTATATATCATATTTATTTATTCAATTCATTTATATAATCATTATGAAATGAAGATCATTGTGAACGAATCACATCACAACGTGGAGACGATATTCCATACGTACGCACGAGCGATGATATCGTTCCCATGATCGTGGAATTGTATTGGAGTGTATGTATACTATTTCAGAATCAATATCACTTTATAACAATCATATATACTAATTATTTACACCATTATACCCATCCAAGTAAGGTGGTGGTGGAAAATGGTTTACACCACGGTGTGGAGACGGTATTCCCTACGTACGCACGCGCGGTGATTTCTTTTTCCATAGGATGGATAGATGAAAAAATAGGGTTGTTTCATAAATATAATAACATATCAGTATATGAGTGATACTGATGTTATTACTTCATAATGAAAAAACTAAAGAATAATAATTGGAAGAAGAAATAAATATGAAAGAATCGGTAACGGACATTACCTCTTTTTTGAAGCGCTTCTTTGAGACCTCCTTTTAGGGCACTAAAATTGGTCTTTGAAGAATACCAGGACCTCTAGTATGTCTCTTGGGAAGTTGAGAGAATAAATTGGAAGGGTTTGACCGATCTTGAAGGCTCAAAGTGGTGTGAGGAAGAGGGGGAGGAGGTGTCCTTTTATAAGGGCGGAGAGGGGCACCTTTGGAATAACTAAAACTATTATTTTATTATAAAGAAAAATTCGGTTTTAAATAGCTCCAAATTGATTTATTTCAAAGCTAAGGTAGGTATGGGTCGAAATACTCTCATCCAATAGAATTTAGACAAGTTTGGGTTCCTATTTTAACCTTATCATTTATATTTAAATTTAAGTTAGATAATTTTACTTCTACCGTGTCTTCTTGTTTTCTTACACTATAAGGTTAATAAACATACTATATCAATACAAAAGAACCCCAAGTTGTTTATTATAAATATATATAACCTTATCTAAGTCATTTGGCCGAACCTTAGATTTTTAGGAATAAAATAAATATTAATAATATAATATTTGTTTTAAAAACTATTTTATGTCAATTTTGACACTGTTTAGTAATTGATTTTTGTGAAAATCATAATAGAATTATTAGTTCAAAAAAAGAAAATTAAATCAATACTAACATGTCATATTAACCTATAAAATTAGTGGAATTAATAAAAAGTCTCAAATTATATTTATTTGCGTATTTATAACATCAATTATGTTAATATTTCATTAATAAGATAATTACTGAATCATCGTTGTGTCATAAATAAATTAAATTATTTATGTAAAGACCCGAAAAATTTCAAGGAAAATTTTTTCTTAATTTTCTTTGGAATTTTACAAGAATGCAGTTTTTGACGGCGCCTGAATCCGAGGCCCGGTGTGCCCGGAATCTTTTTCCGAAGTTTGGCTCGGGTACGTTCAGTGAACGAACAAGCGCGAATTTCTAACTTTTGAACCGGTGCTCGGAATCAAATTCTGAGGTCACTAATGGAACCGTAGCGCTGGTATTTTCTTAAAAACACATATTCCGCTGTTGCGTTTTATGGAGTTTGGGAGTTAGTTTTCAGGGGTTTTTAATTAAACTGAATAAAAATATATGTTTGCCATATTTTTATTTGAGGTGGTAGTTAGAACCTCCAAGGGGAGGTTAGTGGTGGGGCCCACCCGCACATAACCTCCTTTGGGTGGATGTTATATGGTGGGACCCATATGAGTATCAAACCCCCTTAACCCCCATTAACTCTTGAACTCTCCATTTATGTGGATGAAACTCTCTCCCATTAAATGAGTCTCCCCACCTCCCTCTCAGTAAATTTGACAACTTGAGATATTTAATTATGTGAGTTAATTAAATTTCAAACTCTTGAAATTCATAAGCTTTGTTGTGTTAATAAAACAAGTTAAGAACTTATTTTATTTGGGTTGTAATTTAGTTGATTGGGAGCCTTTGGAGAAAAAGATTAGGAAGTCTTGAGTTTCTTCTTCCTCTACGACGAAGAACACGGAGAACGTCTCTTCCTCCACTAAAGCACAACGACGCCATCTTCTTCATCGTTCTTCAACCGAGGCAAGGAAAGGGAAGCGACGCCCATGTCATCTCCAACGACCTTCATCTGCGTCAATAGAGAAGATGTCGCCCGCAAAGAACGTCGTCAATGACGACGTCACCTCTGAATGCTCATCCACCAACGACGAGTACCCTTCTTCCTTTCCGACGCATGAGCATGAGAATTGGGAGTGTGTGACGAACACGACAATCGAGGAATCGATATCCGCCCTTTTTTCCAAGATCGTCAACGAATGACAATTATGAGGTAGGGAATTTAAATTGTGATAGTTGGTGAACCCTCATTTACTCCCTTCTAAATCTAAGAATGCAGTTCAACTAAATATTAAGTTGATCCGCGAAGATTATTTTGTGGGTTGGGATTATTGTTATGATTCTTTTTATTTAAGAGGTTATAGGGGATTTTCTTTAATTTATTTTGTTCGAGATTACTCCCTTGATTTTTATTCTTCGTGAATATGTCCAACTGCTATCGTTTAACGAGAGGGGGCCGGACCACACAAACACGGCCGACCCACCTCCCTTTTTCCATGTTGGATTTCTTTGTGGTTTGGTACGGGAAGGTGTGGTACTGTCGCACCACGCGGAATCATGCGACAAGGAAATTCGTGGCGCCGTCGTGCCACGTCGTAAAAAACAAACAAGGGCACGACATCATCGCGCCGTGTCGGATAAACCCAAAGACATCCACGGACGGAGTCGGGCCACGGCGAAGGGGCGTGATGCCAACGCGTCGCGCCGGAGAACCACAAAGACGGCGTGTTTTGTTAATTGATGTGAAGATTGACGAGCGACGACAAAACGGGGCCACAAAGTATTGTTGAATCTTGAGCAGTAATTTACGAGACTCGAGATGAACACCGGATCATACGGTCATGAAAACGGACCATCGGAGCAACTCCGGTGGCCCGCGGAAACGCCCGGAGGCGCGGGTCGCCGGTGCCCGAGCGCGCCGCCGGAAGAATTGGCGGTGGCGGTTGCGCTGCCGCCCGCAATTAACGGTGAGGGGCGGGCCGCGCGCACCCCCCGCTTCCCGACTTCGGCTCGGCCACGCCGAACCGTGGCAGGACGAGTCCAGTCGGGTAAGACCCGGTTCGGGCCGACCCAGGGGGGGTCGGTCCGGGCCCGGACCCCCCATTTTCGGACCACTTTTGGTCAAATTCCCATATCTTGGGATACAGATCTCCGACTGACGCACCGTCAGTTGCATAGATATCCTTGGAATGAAACGTTCGTTTCGGTATATCGCACTCAAGGTTCCAGATCACTTTGGGTTCAGCCGGGTTGGTTCGGATACGAAACCAACCGGGCCCTCGGAGCTGAAACGCTTATATCTTGAGCTCTGGACGTCCGATTGACGTGCCGTCGACTTTGATGGATTCCTCTAAGTGAGAAAGATCTTTTGGATTACTCCTCTCGAGGTTTGGATGCCGTCGGAGTGTGGTCAGGCTGTTTCGCTCACGAAACCAACCGGGCCCCTATAACAAAAAAACCAATAACTCACAGACCGGGCTTCCGATTGACGCGTCGTCTGTCTCATTGAATTCCTCTTGATGAGACGGAACTTTTGGCATACTTCGCCCGATTTTTGGTTGTTGTTGGATAGTGGCCAGGTTGGATTGTACCCGAAATCCAACCGGGCCCTTAGAACGGAAAAGTTGTTATCTTTCAGACCAGACGTCCGTTTGATGAACCGTCAGTGGCGATGGTGATCATGTTGAGAATAGGTCCCTATGAGTATACCCTATGAGAGTTCGGGGTATAGTTGAGATATGGCCGGATTGGTTCGCACACGAAACCAACCGGGCCCCTGGGACGGAACGGCTAATAACTCACAGATCGGGCATCCGATTGACTCGTCGTCTGTTGCATTGAGACCCCTATGATGAGGCAGACCATTGAGATACTTCTTCGTGGGACTTTGAGATACTTGGAGTATCGACCTGTAGCTCGTGGAGCGGACCCTCCCGGAGATGAGCGTGTGGAGTACGGAGACCGTGTAGCTGACTGAGACCTGACGACTGCTTGACCGACTCTACTTGGAGTGAGTCGACTAGCCCAGTGGATGGAGCACTACTTTGTGAGGAGAAGACCCATGGAGGATGGAGCACTACCTGTGTGGGAGTGAAGACCCGTGGTACTCGTCTGGAGAGTACCTCAGCAGGCTACTAGGGGGTGTGCACTACTGTGTTTGGGTGACATACCTCGGTGGGAAGCACTACTGTGTCTGGGTGGCTGACCCGCGATACTCGATAGAAGGAGTACCTCATTAGTCTTAGGTTAGTGAGAAGTACCTTGGAGTCGTGACAGGACCACTGTACACTCTAGAGACGAAGCTCTTCAGCAGTTACGGTTTCGATAATGAAAATCCTGGTTTGAGCTGAGTCTATGACCTTTGTGTTTCCTCATGATTGAGATGGGTTACTTGATAACTTAGGTATATGTATGGGCATATAACTTGGTAGTGGTTATCCGTTGATTTCATAATCCTTGTGTTTCCCCGTGATTGAGATGGGTTACTTGATAACTTAGGTATATGTATAGGCATATACTTAAGTAGAGGATATCTGTAGAGATCTTCTTTGTGGTTATCCTTGTTGGTTTTAGTGAGACCTTGAGGGTATCAGGGTCTCTACTGAGTATCGTTATACTCACCCCTACAAGGGCTATGCCCGCTCCTCATTGTGTTGGTTGCAGACGACAGACAGTGTTGACGGAGGCCGAGTGTTTGCGGACTGGACGGTACCAAGAGGTGGACTACATGACGAGTCAGTACCCGGAGGTGGAATTCACGGTGAGACGACACTCAGAGGAGGTTGACGGGTGAGAGCGTTGTGGAGGCTATATGTACCTATCCTTCAGGTAGGATCCATGGTGGACAATCCAGGAGTTGTGCCATATGTACCTACCCTTCAGGTAGGATCCGAGGAGGACGACCCAGGAGCCGTTTCCGTTCTTCCAGCTGTTGTACTTTGTTCAGTTGTAGTTGTACTTTCATTTGGGTTTGTATTCAGGCCCACTTACTTTTCAGCACCTCTCTTTGTACTTAGTGTTTTGCTTTCGCTTGTACTCTGGGGTGTTTTGTTTACTTTTATAAAGGCAATGCCTTCCCAGTTATCGGGATTTACGCCTTTGGTGCTAGTCTCCAGCCCATGGCCTATGGAAGGCGGGCTTGGGGTAGTCACGGCACGGGCCCCGAGGATGGGTCGTGACAATTTAATGTCTAAAAATTATAAATAAAATACCATTATGTTGGAAATATTTTTATCTTTATAATGAATATTTATAGTCGAATTTATCTTATGTATAACCCCATATTAGAAATGATTTACTTATTAAACTTTGATTTTAACTATTTTAACACTTCTTTAAATAAATTAATAATAAATGTCCTAATTTAATCCAAGTGGGCCTAAATGGTCATATTTTATTCCTAAAGTTGTTTTTGGTAGAATTACACTTATCCAATAGAATTAGGACATGTGTTAGAGTAATAATAATAACACTTTTACCCTTAATTACCCAATTTACTTTTAACCGTGGTAAAAAAAAGTAAAAAGTTACTATTCACCAAAAATTATTTTCATCTCATTGAACCAAATTTTAGTCTCTGATATTAACCGTGTCTCTCGGATTTTTGAAATTCCACTCACAGAAGCGGTAAAATTATGTTTTATGAAAAATTCAGTTTTTTTAACTACCACTTAGTGGTTTCACTATTCATCAAAAATTGAATGTTTTCAGAAAAATAACAAAATTTCACCCTAGGCTAATTTCGATATTCTAAATCCAAAAATGAAGTCCATTTTGAAAAAGAAAATTTATAAAATTTCAAAAAGTGGTTATTACTATTCATAAAAGCTAGTTTTAATAATATTTTAATAGCATATCGTTGTTTAGTGAAACTCGGTATTGCGTACAACGTAAGCTATTGAGGAAGGCCACGGTTGAGTGTAAAGCAAGCCAAGATAGTGTTGTGTGTAGTGAAAGATTCCTTTGATAAAAGCAAAATATTTCTCATAAAAGTCTCAGGCGTTACATTCTACCCCCCTTAAAATGAATTTCTCCCTCGAAATTCGTCACTTTGTAACAAAAAGATGAGGATACCTCTCCCTGATCATATCCTCAAGCTCCCATGTAGCTTCTTCTAATTGGTGGTTCCTCCATAAAACTTTCACCAAGCGAGTGGTCTGGTTTCGTAGGACTTTTTTCGCTACGATCCAGAATCTCTATCGGTTGTTTTTTATAAGAAAGATCTTGCTCCAGCGGTACAACTTCTAAGCCAAGTACATGTGAAGGATCAGGTATGTACTTTCTTAGGAGAGATACATGGAACACATCGTGAACTTGAGAGAGATTCAGTGGAAGCGCCAATCAGTAAGCTACCTTTACAACATGATCCAGTATTTCGAAAAGACCGATATATCTAGGGCTTAACTTCCCCTTCTTTCCAAATATCATGACTCTCTTCCAGGGAGATATTCGTAAGAACACTTTATCACCCACTTCAAACTCTAGGTATTTTCTTCGGTTGTTGTCATAACTTTTCTGTCGACTCTGAGCTTCTCTTATGTGTTGTTGAATAGATCAGACCTTTTCTGACATCTCATCAACAAGATCAGGTCCTAATAGCTTTCTTTCCCCAACTTCATCCCAGCAAGTTGGAGTCCTGCATTTCTTTCCATAGAGAGCTTCATAAGGAGCCATCTGAATACTGTATTTAAAGCTACTATTATAAGAAAATTCCACCAAAGGTAGGTGTTGATCCCAACCACCTTTGAAATCCATAGAGCAAGCTCTCAACATATCTTCTAGAGTTTGAATTGTTCTCTCAGACTAATCGTCTGTCTGAGGATGATAAGCATTGCTGAAACTCAACTCTGTATCCAGAGTATGCTGAAGACTTCGCCAAAACATTGAGGTAAACCTCGGATCCCGATCAGATATAATAGAAAGTGGTACTCCATGCAATCTTACCACTTCCTTTACATATATCCTGGCAAGCTGATCCAGAGAGAAATCCTCTCTAATAGCGATGAAGTGTGCAGACTTTGTAAGATGATCAACTATGACCCAGATAGCATTATTGCCTTTGGATGTTTTAGGAAGTCTGGTGACAAAGTCCATAGTTGTGTTTTCCCATTTCCCTTTTGGTATGGGTAATGGTTGTAACATCCCCTTAGACTTCTGTCTCTCAGCTTTAACTTGCTGACAAACCAAGCATCAAGAGAAATATTCAGCAACATATCTTTTCATGCCATCCCACCAGAAGTACTCTTTCGGTTCCTTATACATCTTCGTGCTTCCAGGATGAATAGAGAGTGAAGAACTATGAGCCCCCTCCAATAGCTCCTTCTTTAATTCGGGGAGGGGAGGAACACAAACCCAATTCCTGAACTTTATTATCCCATCATAATCAAGGTTGAATTCAGGAACATTTCTCACCTTCTTTTGTAACTCGACATCTTCTTTATGTGCCTCTTTAATCTTCACATGTATAGGTGGTTGAACATTCATTTGAGAAAGATACGATTTCCCCCGTTCCATTATAATTCCAAGATCCATTCTTTGTAAATCAATAAAGATTGGATCTTTTGTGATCCTCATCATGGATAAACTAGCATGGTCTTGTCGACTTAATGCATCTTCCACCTTGTTTGCTTTCCCAGGGTGGTAATGAATTGAGCAGTTGTAATCCTTAATCAGCTCCAACAATCTTCTTTGGTGCATATTCATCTCCTTTTGTGTGAAAATATACTTCAAACTTTTATGATCAGTATAAACATCACACCTTTCACCATAAAGGTAATTCCTCCAAATCTTTAATGCAAAGATTACCGCAGCTAACTCCAAATCATGAGTTGGGTAATTTTGCTCATGGATTTTTAACTGTCATGAGACATAAGCTATCACCAAATCATTTTGCATAAGAACACACCCCAATCCCTTCTTGGATGCATCACTGTAGATCACAAACCTTTCTCCACTACAAGGCAGTGTGAGTATAGGTGCACTGAATAACCTTCTTTTCAACTCCTTGAAATTCTCTTCACATTCCTCTATCAAGACAAACTTAACTCCTTTCCAAGTCAGCTTGGTGATTGGATTAGATAATCATGAAAAATCTTTCACAAAACGTCGATAATATCCAGCCAAACCAAGAAAACTTCGGATCTCAGTTACTGTTGTTGGTCTCGACCATCTTTCGATAACCTCTGTTTTTTCTGGATCCACATATATCCCCTCTTTTGAGATTATGTGACCCAAAAATGAAACTATTTGAAGCCAAAATTCACACTTGCTAAATTTGGCATAAAGCTTCTCCTTTCTCAGGGTCTTCTGTATAATTCTCAAGTGATCTCCATGTTCTTCCATGCTCTTTGAATAAACAAGAATATCATCTATAAAGACTACCACAAACTGATCAAGATAGTCTCCAAAGTCTCTATTCATCAGATCCATGAAGATAGCAGAGGCATTTGTAAGACCAAATGGCATCACTATAAATTCATAGTGTCCATACCTTGTACGGAAAGCCATATTTGGTATATCCTCCCTTTTGACCCTTAATTGGTGATACCCTGAAAGAAGATCAATCTTGGAAAAGTATTGAGCTCCTCGTAGTTGGTCAAATATGTCATCAATGCGTGGGAGAGGATATTTGTTCTTGATAGTGATCTTGTTAAGTTCTCGATAATCAATGCAGAGTCTCATTTATCCATCTTTCTTCTTAACAAATAGAATAGGTGCTCCCCAAGGTGACGCACTAGGGCATATGAATCCCTTATCAAGATTCTCTTGGAGTTTCTTCTTCAACTCCTGAAACTCAATTGGGGCCATTCTATAAGGTGTCTTTGAAATAGGCAAAGCACCCGGTACGAGTTCTATTGAAAACTCAACTTCACGATTTGGTGGAAGACCCGACAATTCCTCCGGAAAGACATCATCAATATCCCGTACAATGGGAATATTCTTAATCGCGAGTTTCTCACCAACCATTTGAGATAAATAACCTTCATTCTGTGGAATCAAGACCCATAAGATGGAAGAAATTTCCACTGGAAGGTTATGTTCATCCTTGCATCGATAGACAATCATAGATTGATCTGGAATATGAAATGTGACTTCCCTTATTTGGTAATTGATATGATCTCCATATAAAGAAAGCCAATCCATGCCAAGAATCACATCAAATTCCACTATAGGAAGGATCACAAGATTTTCAGGAAGCACTTTCCGACAAACTTCAATCAGAGAAGAACTATAAACTTTTGATGCGACTGTTGTGCCATTAGGGGTTGTCAAAGCTAACTCAACATCTAATTGTTGACGTAATACGGTGATATCCTTAGAAAATCATCAGAAATAAAAGATTGGGTGGATCCAGAATCAAATAAAACATTTACTACTTATGAGTGGATGGTAAGTATACCTTTCACCACATCGTTATCGTACTCCACATCGCTGATAGAAATTGCATGTGACTTTCCTTTGTCTTTAGCCTTAAGAGTTTGTTGACGTCGACCATCATCATCAACCCTTGGATTTGGGAATTGATTTTCATAATGCCCCATCTCCTTGCACTTGAAACATTGATGTTTATTAGGTTCATTCTTAGTATCCCTTCCATTATTTGCATCATTAGACATCTTTTTCCATCATTGCGGCATTCAAATACCCGATGACCTTCATTCCCACATTTGAAACATTTACTTGTCCCTTTAAGACAACTCCCTCCATGTTTCTTTCCACACTTTGAGCATAAGGGAAAGCTCATCTTCTTTTCAGTGTTCTCTTTAGATTTTCCTTTGAATTCAATTTTCCTCTTCTTATCAAACCCATATGACTGATGGGTTACTCCAATCTCCATCTCGAATTTGAGAGCACATCGAACGATTTCCTCATAGCTATTGAAGTCCCTTATGGCTAACGCCCTTCGAAGACTTGGTTTTAAGACACTAAAGAATCGATCGATCTTACTCTCAGGTTGGATAATAATACCAGAAGCGTACCTTGCAAGTCTTGTAAAATTTGCTTCATAGGTACCAACTGATTCATCATCTTTTTGCTTCAGTTCAAGAAACTCTTTCTCCATCTTTGTTCGAAGAATATGAGGGAAATACTTATTGAAAAATAAGTTCTTGAACTCGTCCCATTCTATGGACTAAATTTCATCTCTTTGCCTCTTATTCTTGATAAGATTCCACTATTGATCAGCATCACCTTCGAAACGATACACTGCTAATATGACTTTATCATGGTCAGAACATTGAAGAACTGAAAATATCTTTTCAGTAGTACTAATCCATTGTTTAGCAACTAATGGATCGGTAGACCTGCTGAATGAAGGTGGACGCTGCCTCATGAAGGATTCAATAGAATGTTGCTCCTTCCTTTGATCATTTAGAATTCCTGCATGATTCATAGCTTGAGAAAGTTGTGTGAGCATGGCTACAAGATTTTGCATTCCAACTCCCATAACATTTGGTTGCTCAGGGGGACAATCATTGCATTGCCCGTCGCATTCCGCATTAACACGGTTCCTTTGGGTTCCAACCATTGACTAAAACCAAGAAGAATAGTGTGAGAAACACTAATTCTAATAGGAAAACCTCATAATCAAGAATAAAATTTCACACTTAAGGTCTTATCCTAGGTAATTCATTGCCATTTCTAAAACACTAAGATTGTGTTTAATGCTTAGACTTATCCTTAGGGTTCTTACTAAGGCTTTCGCATCCTAGTTTCTAAAGGTTGACTATACCTTTCCTCTGATACCAACTATAATGACCCATACTTTACATACATTGTTATTACTTCAAAATTGAAGAACACTTATTACAACATATAACAAAACTAGGAAAGGACCATATAGGTATAGTGTCTTTAGAAACTGGGAAACATAAACAACTAGTTCATAAAGCGTCTACACTGTCTCCCGTTTATTTCATCATATCTATAGTCCATTTCGGGATATCTTACTTAATAATCTTCTTCCTGGCCTGGGGAAAGAAAACATACAAAAGGGTGAGCTCAAATTCTCAGTAAGGGTAAACAAAAGAAATATTAATCATATCATATTCATAAGAACATAACATTTTGGAAATCTTAACCTGCAAAAGAGAGCATAATTTTATAACATGGGATAAATCATAGTAGTAAAATGTAATCCCAATAATCATAACTTGAAACATTAAACTTTTTGGCATACACACATAATCATAGAGAATCATTTCTTGTTAGTCAAGACTCATTTCCAAGACTGTCTTAGTGGACAAAGTCCATTTCTGAACCGAGTTCACTCCTTGTTTCAGTCCTGTTTCACTGAACCGGTTTAACCTTCCATTCCAGCCATGTCTATCTCATGAGATATAAAATCTTTACCCAATGCATTGGATGTAGATATTGGTCCCACCCATCTCATAATGATACCATTCTTATGTGTGCCACAAAATCATAAACCATACATCATATCATAACCCATGTAATAAAAATGGGAATCTTAAACATCATGACATCATAAAACAATTCATATAAGATAAAGGAATTCATAAAAATAATTCCATGACATCATAATCAAATCAATGTGATTATAGGGATAGAAACAGAACCCTTTATTATCTTATATGGAAAATAATTTTGATAAAACACTTGAACTCCATTCTTGAGGAAAATATCCTTTCTACTTCAAAAACACTTTTCCTTTCATAACATGTCATAAAATTCTAAAATAAAATAATTTGATTAAAAATAAACATGAAAATTTGTAAAGGAATCTTTTTGGAAATAATGTTTTAAAAATACATTCATGCCTTATAAGTTAAAAAAACATTCTTCTCGTACTTTTTTCGGAAAAGTCAAAAAGTACCCCATATGAAAAACGACAAAAGATTCCTTTCATATCTTTTACTAAAAACTCACCGAAGGGTAAAATTGGATTTATAAAATTGTAGGTGGATGGAAATAATATTACTTATTGAGGAAACATGGATGTGGATGATAAAATGGACCCCAGTAAATACTAAAGTATAAACAATCTCGGATAAAAATGAGATTGTGATATTTCCCTTACCTTAGGTCTGATTTGCTTCGTATGTGTCCAAACCTCCTGTATAATGATTTAAATAATCTTATTGACTTATTCCATAATCATAATTATTGTTATGATATCATATATATTCATATTCTTAGCTTCTTAGTAGTAATATTTCATTGTTACTTGTTATTTGGGTGTTTATAACTTTTTGTTCTTATGCGTGTTTTGTCGAATAAATTCTTATTATTCTCTTTAGGTTATAGATATATCATTTCCATAATGGTATTAATGTACTATATATCATATTTATTTATTCAATTCATTTATATAATCATTATGCAATGAAGATCATGTAGAACGAATCACATCACATCGTGGAGATGGTATTCCGTACGTACGCATGAGCGATGATATCGTTCCCATGATCATGGAATTGTATTGGAGTGTATGTATACTATTTCAGAATCAATATAACTTTATAATAATCATATATAGAAATTATTTACACCATTATACCCATCCAAGTAAGGTGGTGGTGGAAAATATTTTACACCACGGCGTGGAGACGGTATTCCGTACGTACGCAGGTGCGGTGATTTCGTTTTCCATAGGATGGATAGATGGGAAAATAAGGTTGTTTCATACATATAATAACATATCAGTATATTAGTGATACTTATGTTGTTACTTCATAATGAAAAAACTAAAGAAGAATAATTGGAAGAAGAAATAAAGATGAAAGAATCGGTAACGGACATTACCTCTTCTTTGAAGCGCTTCTTTGAAACCGACTTTTAGGGCACTAAAATTGGTCTATGAAGAAGACCAGGACCTCTAGGATGTCTCTAGGGAAGTTTAGAGAAGAAATTGGCAGGGTTTGACCGAGATTTAAGGCTCAAAGTGGTGTGAGGAAGAGGGGGAGGAGGTGCCCTTTTATAAGGGCGGAGAGGGGCACCTTTGGAATAACTAAATATATTATTTTATTATGAAGCAAAATTCGGTTTCAAATAGCTCCAAATTGATTTATTTCGAAGCTAAGGTGGGTATGGGTATAAATACTCTCATCCAATAGAATTTAGCCACGTTTAGGTTCCTAGTTTAACCTTATCATTTATATTTAACTTTAAGTTAGATAATTTTACTTTTACCGTGTCTTCTTGTTTGCTTACACTATAAGGTTAATAAACTTACTATATCAAGACAAACGAACCAAAAGTTGTTTATTATTAATATATATAACCTTATCTAAGTCATTTGGCCGAACCTTAGATTTTTAGGAATAAAATAAAAATTAATAATATAATATTTGTTTTAAAAACTATTTTATGTCAATTTTGACACTATTTAGTAATTGATTTTTGTGAAAATCATAACAGAATTATTAGTTCGAAAAAAGCTATTTAAATCAATAATAACATGTCATATTACCCTATAAAATTAGTGTAATTCATAAAAAGTCTCAAATTTGATTTATTTATGTATTTATAACATCAATTATGTCAATATTTCATTAATAAGATAATTATTGTATCATTGTTGTGTCATAAATAAATTAAATTATTTAATTTTAAAAAATTATAAATAAAATACCATTATGTTGGAAATATTTTTATCTTTATAATTAATATTTATAGTCGAATTTATCTTATGTATAACCCCATATTAGAAATTATTTACTTATTAAACTTTGATTTTAACTATTTTAACCCTTCTTTAAATAAATTAATAATAAATGTCCTAATTTAATCCAAGTGGGCCTAAATGGTCATATTTTATTCCTAAGGTTGTTTTTGGTCGAATTACACTTATCCAATAGAATTAGGACATGTGTTAGGGTAATAATAATAACACTTTTACCCTTAATTACCCTATTTACTTTTAACCGTGGTAAAAAAAGTAAAAAGTTACTATTCACAAAAAATTATTTTCATCTCATTGAACCAAATTTTAGTCCTTGATATTAACCATGTGTCTCGGATTTTTGAAATTACACTCACAGAAGTGGTAAAATTAAGTTTTACGAAAAATTCAGTTTTTTAACTATCACTTAGTGGTTTCACTATTCATCAAAAATTGAAAGTTTTCAGAAAAATACCAAAATTTCACCCTAGGATAATTTCGATATTCCGAATCCAAAAATGAAGCCAATTTTGAAAAATAAAATTTATAAAATTTCAAAAAGTGGTTATTACTATTCATAACTGCTAGTTTTAATAATATTTTAATAGCATATCATTGTTTAGTGAAACTCAGTATTGCGTACGACGCAAGCTATTGAGGAAGGCCGCGGTTGCATGTAAAGCAATCCAAGCTAGTGTTTTGTGTAGTGAAAGTGTACTTTGATAAAAAGAAAATATTTCTCAAAAAAGCCTCGGGCGTTACATTATTCTCCCCTAGGAGAACAACCGAGTGGCCATGTCTCTCTGGGGTTTCAGGAAGGTCTTAGGGTCAAGTCTCCCTGAGTATGATATAGGCACTAACAGATTTTATTTTGTAATTTGTAATTCCCCATTCTAACCGCTTGTAAATATATATGTTACACACACACTAATATATATATATATATGTATAGTAATTAATTTTAGTTAAATATAAATAATTTTATTTCATATTCAAATTAAAATATAACGTATATGCATTGTATATAGTTGGATAAACACACATATGTGTTGAGTTCACCTATCACAAACACACACACAAATGTCCATGAGTTCTCCAAATGCAAACACAGCACTACGAGAAAAAACTCATTTGGAAATGGGCTACTTGAAATGGGTCTGTCGCCCTTCGCAAATAGTCCCCTGACAAATACTATTTGTGATAAGATTCATTTCCCATCACAAATAGTCATTAAAATACATTATTTTCGAAAGGAAATTATTCCTGTCGCAAATACCTTTTGCATGTGTTGCGTTTCAAAATCCAGGAAAGGTATTTGCAATGGGAATATAATACTATTGCAAATACCCTCTGTCATTATTGTTATTTGTGACGGGAATTATCTCTCATCTAAAATAAACTATTGGTAGAAGGGTATTTTCTATGGGATCCCTCTCCCATTGCAAATATACATTTTTATTGGAACCGTAATTAATAATAGCATGTACTATTTTGAACGCGACTCATCACAACTAATACTATTTTCAATGGGAAATAAGTCGCGTTGCAAATTATCTAACATATATATACCCTCCCCCACCCAAATTTTTTTCATTCTCTTCTTCTATAAGCTCTCATATCCTCTCATACTATCATGTTTAATGTTTCTAAAGTTTAAATTTTATAAGGAAGAAACTTTTCAGCGTTGCTTCCGCTACAAGATTCAATTTTATGTGATTTATTTAATGTTATTTATTTTTTAATTAATTTATTTTCTTTTATATTAGTAATAATTATTATTAATTAGCAGTAATTAAATTTAATTAGAATTAATTAGTTTTATTTTTCATTAATTAATTTTATGTAATAGTATATATTTATAATTACATGTATTTAGTTTTAATTTTTAATAATTATTTTTAATCAGAAGAATTTAGTAGTAATTATTTTTAATTGGTGGTATTTAGTAATAATTTGTAGTACTTATTAATATTTAGTAGTACTTGGTAATAATTAGTAGTAATTCGTTATAATTAGTAGTGGTTAGTAAAAATTAGTAAATATTAAGAAATATTCAGTGGTAATTACTGTAAAATAGTTATAATTAGAAATAATTATTAATAATTTGTGGTAATTATTATTAATTAGTGGTAACTAGTATTAATTAGTGGGAAATAGTATTAATTATAATTTGTTAGCAATAATTTGTATTAATTATAAATAATTAGTATCAATTACAGGTGACTAGTAAAAATTAGAAAATATTAGTGGTCGTTAGTAATGATTAGTGGTAATCAGTAATAATTAGTAAAAATTAGTAAAATACGGTAATAAATTGTTGTAAACGAATAAAAATTAGAGAAACTTAGTAGAAACTGTTATAAACTAATAAAAATTATAAATAATTAGTGGTAATAAGTAATAATTAATAAAAATTAGAAAAAACTTTATAACCTAATAAAAATTAGTAAATTGATATAATTTAAAATAAATTGACATAAAATAGTATAAATTAGTAAATTTATATAATTTACAATAAATTGATATAAAATAGTATTAATTATTATAAATTTACTAAGAAATTTATAAATTTATTAAAAATTAAAAATAATTACACATGTATACATTAATAAAAATATTCTAAATTGGTATAATTTATTATAAATTACTGTGAAATAACATAAATTATTATAAATTACTGGAAAAGTGATAGTAAAATTGGTCGTCGATTTTTAGGTCATAACTAATGACAAATTTGGATATAGTTGACACAAAATTAGTCATTTCTTATGAACTAATGATTAGAAATTAAATGATTTAAAAGTTTTTGTAATTTATAATATATTCTATTACTTTGTATTAAATTATACTAAAAATTACCAGTAATTACTAAAAAATAGCGGTAATTACAAAAACAAAGTGTTAATTTACAAAAAAAAATAGTTGTAATTAGTAATAGTTTACAGTAAATAGGACAAATTTATGGTAATTAGAAGTGACCGCTAAAAAATGACTATCATTAAAAAAAATTGTTATTAGTGAGTGTTACTTGTAATGAGTCGTAATTACTGGTAATTAGTAAAAATCAACACTAATTAGTAAAAATTAGCAGTGAATAGATAAAATTGATAATATTTACAAGTAAATTATAATTTTATAATTTCATAATATTTTTTGAACTGTCGTTTTATTATATAAAATTAATCACAAATAATTTATTTATTTTATATTTTTTAGAGGTATATAGAAAAAGGAAGTCGACAACAGTCTTTATTACATGATCAATATTGAATAAATAATCATAGAAATCCAAATGGTTCTAGTATAAATCCTATATATATTGAGGGTGTTGAATATGTTTTACCATTTTCATTATTAATACAAGAATTTGTATCAAAAGGGAAAATTAAGTTTCCATATATCAAATGTGATCTGAGGTGGTATGACATATTTTTCAATGTTGGGGATCATATATTGTGTTTTGGTTTTTGAAAAAAATATGTTTTTTGGTATCAACATAGTGAAAACAGTTCCAGATAAAATATTAATAATTTGGTTCTAGATCTATCATAGTTTTAAACTTTAGTATTTGATGTTCCTAGTCCATATTTTCAAAAATCCAAAACATGGGATGAAGTATATAGAGGATGATTTCTATTCTGGTAACAAGATAATAAAATTTGAATCGGTTGAAAAATTTAATGAAAGTAAATTATATAATGGAATATAAAATGGACATTTTGATCATATATTCTTATTGGTTAAAGCATTGTTACTTGTTTACTGCAAATTTATATGAGCGAAAGAGGTTGGTTCATAATTTCGGTCCTTATTATTATAATATTTATGCATGTTCAAATTATTGCATCTTATATTATTTTGAAAATGAGTCATTAGTTAGTTTTCCTGAATGTGGACAATCGAGGTATAAAAAGGCTCAACTTGGGAAGTCTAGATTGATTATTATTAAATAAATGTAGTATTTCCCACTTACAAATGGATTTAAGTTATTATTTATATCCCCAACCATATCATCATTGATGTCATGGAACAGAACCAATATTACATCTGGTAAAATCATAAATAATCCTTGTGGTAGTGATTCATGGAAACATTTTGACTAGGTACTTCTGTCTTTTTCTTTAGAATCCTGAGATGTGTGATTAGGTATTCCTATAGATGGTTTCTGTCCATTTGTCTCTTATAGTAGTCAATATTCTCATTGGTGTAACCTTATAACTCCATAAAATTTACCACCCTAGATATTGATGAATATTCCAAATATCTTTTTGAACTTAATAATTCTATGATATCCAAAAAATATATCAATATTTATTTGAAACCATTGGATGATGAGTTAAATTTATTATAGAGTAATGATGTCAGTACATATGATGTTGTTGTGAAAAAAAATTTATTATTTAATATTGCATTAATGTGGAAAATTAGTGACTTCCCATCACACGACACGTTATTTTTCTAGACTACACTGCAAGAATCATGTACATTCTATATGAGTGCAATAAAACCATTTATTCTTTTCAATGTGATAAAACCTTGTTTTTTATTATATCATCACAAATTTCTTCCTATTAATCATTCTTTCGAAGTAATATATATCATTTCAAAAATGGTACAACTAAAATAGATGGAACTTTAGAAATGATCTCATGTATTGATTTAAAATCTATTTTCTCTTAGTTACCTCCCATTAAATTTGGACCGACTATAAAATAATAAAAATATATAGATTTGGGAATGATCACAATTGTATTAAACAGATTATTTTTTGGGATCATCTATATTGGTCTCATTTTTTGGTCTTTCATATGTTGAATGTTTTGAATATTGAGAAGAAATATTTTGATAATATATTTTATATAGTTTTAGACACACCTAGTATGACCAAAGATACTCTAGATGCATAATTAGATCTTTCCCAAATTTATAGGTGACAAGAACATGATTTGTTTCAAAATGAAGATAATAGAAGTTAATGAATCCAAAAGAAGCTTATACCCTTTCCAAATAAAACTGTTAGTTATTTTGTCAGTCGATTTCATTTTTGAGACTAATATATGACTATGTTTCCAATTTGGATAGATGTCTCAAAAATAGTCATATTACCAGATTAAAAAGTAATGATTTTCATCTTATATTTGGAGGACATATATATATTGAATTTAGAGTCTTATTGAGTAATTCAATTTTGGATGTGATAACATAAATTTCATTTTTTTCCAAGACATTTGTGTGGCAGTAATAGATTATGAGGCACTTAGTATAATCTAAGAAGATTTTTTTTAATATTTTCTAAATTGTAAAAAAAAATTCAACCAACTTTATTTGATTCAATGGAACATTTTATATTAGATTTGTTGGATCATAAGAGTTATCTTATAATGGATATACTTACAATATGTGGTGTGAATTGTAATTTAAAAACATAGCCTATAAGAATTAAACTGAAAAAAACTAATTGCCTCTATAAGAAAATTATCAAACATTGAATATATCGGATTATCAATGTAAAAAATTAAGAGTTAGAATATGTTCTATTATATTAGAGTAAAATAATCCTAATCACTATGTATCTGATTAAATCTAAGTATTGCATTTCGTATTAACAATCACTATGAGAAAAAAAATCGTATATAAATTTATATAAGATGAATCTTTGTCAATAAACACGTATAGTATAACAGTAACCTGTTAAAACAAGAAATAAAATAGCTACATAAAAGTAAGATTTATTCACATGATATTTAATTGATTTACCTATTTTAACCTTATGAGTAAGGGAGTCAATAACCCAAAAAAAAGGTTTCTACTACTTTAAACTTATAGTAATGTTTTTCCTTTACCTTGGAAATCCCTTGATATGATGATCGGATTCGTTCTATCTTCATATATCTATAATTATTCGATTTGAAGATTAAATTATTTATTCTTATCCATGGAATCCCTCAACATAATATAGGTTCCTATCTTCCTATCCATAGAAGCCCTATATCTGGTGGATTGGATTCACCATATTCCTATCCTAAAAATACCTCGATCATAATATTGATTAGATGTAGATTACAAATGAAGAATTACTTAATGAAACAACCAGGACATGGACCCCTTAAAACTAAAACACTCTTAATAATTAAAAAGACTAAGAATGTGAAATTAACACTTTACCCATCATTATATTTCTTGAAAAATGTATTCACAATAAAAAATATCAAATGAATCAACTCCAAACACTTCGAAGGACTTTCTATTTTTAGGCATCCTTCCAATGGTCATATTTTTGTGTTTTTTTCAATGTTTTCAAACACCAGTCGCTTCGATTGGTTCATAATGCTCTGTTAAAAAAATGACTTACACCGTATTTATTTAGCACTATTAAAATTATAGTGGTATTCCATAGGATATAAATAAGTCTTCATAGTATGATTATAAACTTAGGTCAGTACAATATAATTCATTACAATTGTCAATAAAATTTTCGTAATGTGAGTCAGTCTGACTGTATCGACACTAGTATCAATCTGATGAAGATGAATTTTGTCAGTACAGTATACAAGACAAAAGTCTTACACCTGGTCTAATAAAAGGTGTGTTTGATTTATAATTCCCATACACATTATGTTTATAGTAGTGAATAATATTATATTTATATTTTTAATATATTAGAACATATTCTATATATGGTAAAATATAATGTTTTTTATAAAAACATACTAAAAAAATTTGGATATAAAAAATTTTTAAATATGTTTTAAAAAAGTGTTTGTGTGATTTTTAGTTCTAAAGGAACACAAAATTAAGAAGCAGAACATTTGAATCAACAATCTCCCCCATTTTTAGAAATCACAAAACACAAACCATAAATGAAAATATAACTTTGAAAAACTCATTGTACTTATTTCTTTTAAGAACTTCATATTTATATTAATTCATTAAACCTTAACTTTCATGAGTTTGAAAATCTTATTAATACAACGTTGAATACAATGAGAGTATTAAAAAGAATTTTATATAAATAATACTTCTCCCCCTTTGAAAAATATTATCCCCCTAAGGATTACATTATCCGACTTAATAAAACATCTACCCTTTTATGAACACTTATTGCTATTTAATAATTTCTCTTTGATATAATAATTTATCTTTATTTATGATTTTAAAAAAGAATGGGGAGGTATCTAATGTTATTGAAATGATAGAAAATTAAAAAATGAAACAATGAATTTAAATAACTTATCATCCACAAAAAAATATGAAAGAATATAAAACCAATTTTAATTGGAAAAAAATTCAAACAAAAAAGAATTGGATGAAGAGATAATTCCATTCATTACAAGAAATTTAAAATGTTTTTACAAAACAAATACAACAAGTGATCAAAAAATCATTCATTATTTATTAAGTTCTTCACAAGGGCCTTCATATTTTTGAAATACATTAAATACTTCTATATCTTCTCAAATTTTTATTCTAGAGTCAGATATTGAGAGTTAATCTTTTTAACTTCCATAAAAAAATTGTCCTAATATCTCAAAACAAACACTTCATCTTCACGGGAACAGAGTTAGATCATTTCTAACACAATATCTTGGATTATATTTTAAAAAACATTAAGTTGATTAATACAATAATTGATTTCATCCCTAAATTCTTCAAAAAATTACCTTATTTGTCATATATTTAGATGACTGATTGAAGGATTTAGTTGATTATACCATGAGTTTCTCCAATTAATGAAATTTCTCATCATGCATCTGAATATCAGTATCAACCGGATTTTACCATTTCATTATTTAACTGTAGTAATTTTTATTACTCTAAGAAATTTATTGAAGAATATTCAAATATTCTTTGATCCAAATCACCTATTCTGTTAAGAGTTTTATTGACTGTGATTGCTGACTGAGACTATCATGTATTATCTAACCTCTAGCTTCAAGCCTTGGAAATTAAGTAATAGTTATTCTAATATCTTAAACACATGAAAAATATAATCAAAACCTCTCAAAGCTATTGTTTTTTTAGATTTTTATTGTTCTAGATCAACCTAAGAAGGTTTTATTCTAATTATTTTGTTATGAACATCGTTTTTATTCTTCTTTTCTTTATTTGAAACAATATTATCAAATTACATAGAAACTTTCTTGTTAAATTCATTATCATCCAAAATCCTTCCATCTATAGAGCTACAAATCGATTATCTCGAGTTATATGTGAAACATTTCTAACCTTTTTTTATTTTGAAAATAATGATTCTTAAACTTTTCTCTTTTCAAACAAACCATGGGTATTCGAATGCTTGTGAGAAGGAAAATATGCTTCTCCTTCAGAAGGTATTACAACCGATTTTGAAATACTCTTATAAAAAACATGTATCTCTTTCCAAAAATTTTAGATGAAATTTTTTCTTTACCATGTTCCTCGAAAAACATAATAGAAGAATAGAACTCATAAACAAAATTAGGATAATACAAGTCGAAGTCCTTATTTGGTTTTTCAACAAAAATTGACTCCCATCCTTGAAAATAGATAATATTCTTTAGAGTTGGATCATATTTGACATACCATGATATTTCAAATATCCTTTATATTAAAATGAACCACTTTGAAAAATCACTATTAGTCACCATCGAATATGAAACTGGATTTGGTGAATGGATGAAATGGAATCCTTTCGGACTGAGAGATTTTAGGGGTGTGAAAATTTAGAATTAAAATAACCATAAAACTAATGTGGGAAACATGGGGTCATATATATATATAGGCATTAGGAGTGAATGTTCTTCTTCCATATCAAAACCAATAGTTGAGATAAAGTCCAAACTGATCTAATAGTGAAAATTGATTCGAAGAATGTTCTAAAAGTATTTTTGACCTCTTAGAGCTTTTTAAAAAATTTATCATATTCAGAATGAATCATATTAGCAAAAGTAAAAAGATATGAAAAGAAAAAAAATTATAAAATTGAAATTATAACAACAACAATTATAAACTAACTTTAATGAAATAGTGCAAAAACTAAAAGATTAGAAGAGTACCTTTTGGAATGAAAGATTCATCAGTATTAATAACCTATTCCTATTGGTTTTTGTAAAATGGTTATAATAGTTTTAAATTAAATAAAAAATATATTCTTTTCAGTATAAATGCTAGCTATCATAGCTTCAATCAGAAAAATATATTACGACATTTTTAACAAAAAACTAAAAACAATAGTTTTGAAAATAAAACTGAATACGATGGTTTTTAAATTAGAAACATTTATAAAAAAATATATGTATGGAAATTTTATAATAGTTTTTAATTCTAAAAACATGATTGATAATTATAACTATGAAATTATTATAAAAAATATGAGTTCAGAAAAATTCATTATGAAAAATCATAACAATTAAAAAAAATTAAAAGCTTTACGAATTTTTTCTTGAAAAATATAAAACAGATTTACTACCCCTATTAAAAGGATTAACTTATTGTAAGGATATGGGTCAAAAAGAATTATTTATAAATGATCAATTTATATTTATCATCCATAGATTCTATTTTATATATTCAAATATATCAGAACTATGAGGTTTTGTGAAAATGTTAACATGTTATTCTTGCATTCTGAGAAATTGTAAAATTAAATCTCCTTTAAGTGTGTGATCTCGATGGAAATTGTGTCTTGTTTCTATGTGTTTAGAACATGAGTGATGTAATGATTTTTCACTTAAATAAATTACACTTTTATTATCAATAACTATATTAGTTTTAGTAAAATTCATTCCATAGTCAGTGAGTCTGTGTTGCATCCACAATACTTGAGCACAAAAACTTCAAGTTGTCACATATCCAACTTCTGTAGTGGAATTTTCTACAGAGTGTTGTTTCTCATAAGAACAATAAAATAAATAATTTCGTAAGAAATAAAAATTTCCCAAAGAAATCATTCTAATCATTCTAAATCCACCAAATGTTTCATCCAGAAAAAAAATTAATTCAAAAAGATTTCCAGAATAATAGAAAAGGTTAAATCCATAGTTCCATTAAGATAACAAAAAATTAATTTTACCACTTTAAAATGGGATTCTTTTTTATTTTCTTGATTTCATGCACATAATCACACATAAAACATTAAATCTGGTCGACTAGCTATTAAGTAATGTAAACATTATATCATTCCTATAAAAATATTTTGATGAACTAGTTTTCCATCCTCACCAAGAACTAAGGTGTTAGAAGTATCAAAAGGAGTACTAATACTTTTAGTGATTTAATATCCAAATTTATTAGGAAGATATTTTCTATACTTATGTTGATATATAAATTTTCCTTCTAGTTTTTGTGAAATTTGAAAACTAAAAAAGTATGTTAACTCACCCATCACACTCATTTCAAACTCATATTTCATATGATTCCCAAAGAAATATGTTAATGATTTGTGAGTTTAACAAAATATAATTTTATCAAAATTAATTTGTATAATCACAAAAAAATTTTAATTCTATTATAAAAATTGTGGGATCCAAAACTACCTTAAGAAAATTATTTTTTAATAAAAATATAGTTAATCTATCGTACTAAGATCTAGAAAATTTTTTAAATTCATATAAATATTTTTTAAGATTATAACCTTGTTATAGATGGTTTTTTTCAAAAACATGTGTTTTTTACACATAAACTTCTTCCTAAACACATCCATTCATAAAAGAACACTTCACATCCATTTGAAAAATATTAAAATTAATGAATGTTTCAATGGATAAAAGTATTTTGATAGCTTCAAGTCTGGCTACTAGAGCATAAGTTTATCAATAATCAATTTCAACTTATTTATTATATTCCTTAGAAACATTACTAGATTTATTTAAAAATATTATTTTATTTTCATCGGATTTCTTCTAAAAAAACCAATTTACTCCAATTAAATAAGTTTATATAGTTCATTTAACTAAAGTCTCGAGTTTATTCATCTCAAACTCGTTGAGTTAATCTTCCATTTCTTTAATTCAATCCTCAATAAATAAATATTTATCAGTATTCTCAGATTAAAATTAGTGTATGAAATTTAGATGTTCACTTTCATTTCTTAAAGAATTTACAGTTCAAACTGGTTGATCAACATCACCAATGATGCTCTCACTAGGCTTATTCTTAAGAAACAACTAACTTCATGGATTTTAGAAATTATTTTATTCAATAGTAGGTCATAAATATTCCTATGGAATAATTTCATAAACTAATTCTTAGGTTATTTCCTTATGAGAATAAATTTGTATCAAAAATTAAAATTCAATTTTAGAAATAAAATCTGAAGATGTAGGTCAAGGTGGTTTGAAAAAAAAGGACCAGTTTCATCAAACATTACATGCAATATTTCCCCAAAAATAAAATAACTTTTATTACATACTCTATAATCCTTATAAGTGATGGAATAACATAAAAATATCCCTTCATCAGATTTGGGTGATTTTTTTGGTAAATTTTATTTAGTATCCAAGATTAATACTTTGCAACCCAAAATCCTGAAGTAAGAAACTATTGGTTTCATCCCTATCCATAACCCATAAAAAGTTTTATTAATGAAAGGTCTAATTAAAATTCAATTTATAGTATATAAGGCAGTACAAACCACTATTTTCCAAAATGTTTTAACAACTAAGTATTCACTCAATATGGTTCTAGTTATTTCTTGAAAAATTCTATTTTTTCTTTTAACTACACAATTTTCAAAGGGGGACTCTAGGTGATAAAAATTCATGTTCAATACCTTTATTACTATATAAAAATTCAAAATTATAATTTAGAAATTCTCTGCCAAAATTACTATGGATAGTTATCAAGGAGTGGATTTCAAATTTTTGACTTTGGCTAAAAATGTTTTAAAATAACTAATAGATTCATATTTTCTTGATTAAAAATAAACCTAATTATATCTATTATAATAATAAACTAAGAAATATACATAGTATCTTCAACCAATACTTCTAGTTTTTGTAGGACAAAATAATTCCATGTGCACTAACTGTAAAGCATCATAAGTTGATACTTCACTAATAGATTTATCCTTCTGAAAATATTATACAATTTATTTTTTTCTAAAATATTATTTATTTAAACCTATTGATTTAAATTTATTAAGAGAATAATTCTTTTTTCAATGTTCACAACATTGACATTCGGTGCCAAAAAGTACAATTTTTGGAACAAAGTAATTTTCATTAAAAACAAGTTTTTATTTGTATAACCCATTCAAAAACTATCACAATGAGGATTGATTTATTTATATATTCTATTAAAGTTTTACATTTTAGTTTTTAACTTAGATAAATGTTTCTTTAAAAATTAAATTTCATATTTTAGTTTAACAAATAAAATTTTATCCTCATCAGTAATTGTTTTATAATGAAGTTTATCAAAACTAGTTTGTAAAACATTTTTCTTAGAAATTGTTTTCTAAACAAATTTTGAGGTAGTTTCGTTTTAAAAATTGTCTTTATAAATATCTCTAGAAAGATATGATATTTCTTTAGTGAAATGATTTTTTATTGAATTATCCATTGAAAATTTATCTTTAGCAATATCATGTTATTTACAAATATTCCAATTTTTATTTTATGAAAGTTTTTGAAATATGGAAAATTCATTATAAGAAGGTAAAGTATTATCCTCACTGGCTAAGAATGATTCTTCATCAGATGATGTAGAACTTTTCTTATTATCACTTTCAAGAAAATTTTCATTTATATATATTTTTTTCAGGGATAAATATGTTTATACCTTTTCCCTGAGAAATTTATTTATAGTAGGAACTTTAGAAAAAAGAGATATGTTCCTCTATTTGGAACATTAATTGTTAGAAGTATTATCAGAAGAATCACCACCGCTGGCACTCCATGTGTTAAAAGATTTTAATTTTTTCTTTTTTTATGTAATACTTATTGGAATTCCTATCTAAATTTATTTCTTTTATATATTTACTATTTTCTTAGGGAAATCAGTTCGGATGTGACCAACTTTGTTACACTCATAGCATGTGACTTCAGAATTTTTATTACCACTTTTATTCTTATAAATCTTCTTATAATGATACAAAAAACATTCTTTCCCACAATATTATTCATACTTCTACAAAAATTATCCAATTCATGTTTTTAAATTTTATGTTGTGATAGAATATGATTGAATAAAAAATTTATTCTTCCTTGAAGATTTCACATCTTTATCTAGAGTTCGAGATTTATTAGGAATTGTATAAATATTAGAAATAGAAACACCTAAATTTTTCTTATAATATTTTTCTACATCTATTTTCAATATCCCCTCATACCGCATAATAGTTCTAATGTGATTATCAAGATTAATATTGTTAAGATTTTTTATCATGTCCACAACTGTTCTTTTGGATTCCCATTCATTGGGAATGATATCAATAATCTTTTCCATGAAAATTTAATCATCAAATTTTTTCACTAATATATTGTAAAATATTTATGATTGTAAATAACATTTAATTCATCATAACAATTTATTATCTGGATAAAAAATAAAAATCTTGATAGTCTCTCTAAAAATTTCTCTACTAGTATCAATAACTTTTGATGTTCCAAAGTGTGTGACTTTCATATTTTTCTATATACTGTTTGCAGTTTCACATAAAGATGTTTGACTATATATGCTTCTATTCATGGATCACAAGATAGTATTTCTAACACTATAGTTTAAATGATATTATTTCTTTTCATGATGAGTAAAATAAGTAAATTCATTATCAATAATTTTATAATCTCCAGCCAATATAGCAAAATTATCAACTCTATTGTTGATAACAAAATTCTTTATCTTGTCTCTATGATACTCATAATCAACCCCATCAATGATAGGTGGTATGTTTGGATTTATATTGTCTACTGAACCAACATTAATACCTGCCATATTAAAAGAATATAAAGATATTTCTCTAATAATATGTTAGTGTAACACAAATTTATAGAGAAGTTCATGATAAAACATAATAAGACCTATAGTTAATAGAATATGTAAAAATAAAGAAAGTATAAGTAATAGAACTTGCTTTGATGCCAATTGTTGGATCATAAGAGTTTTCTTATGATGACTATACTTACAAGAGGGGGGTGAATTGTATTTTAAATACTAAGTTTAAAAGAATTAAACAAAACAAAGCACAAATCCTCATTAAGTAAATTATCATACTCAGACTCAGTAAGATTATTAGAGTAACAAAATCAAATCAGAATATGTCTCATGATATTTGAGTAAAAGAATTAAAATCTCTAATCATATGATTCAATCAAATTATTTTTTATCATATTAACACTCACACCAATAAAACCAATTGTATAGAAATTTAAAAATGATAATAATATTTCTATAAACATGCATATCAGAATAGTAGCATGTAAAAAACAAGTAGTAATATAGCTATGTTAATGTAAGAATGAATTAAATGATAATTTAAATAAGTACATATTTTAAAATTAAGAGTAAGGTAGTCAATAACCCTAACTAAAGGTATATACTTCTTTATAGTAATAGTAAAGTCTATCTTTTGACACCAAGGAAATCCCTCGATATGATGATTGCATTAGCTATGTCTTCCTATCTCCAAAAGCGCTTGATACAATGATCGGATTCTATCTTCCTATCCATGGAAGACCTTGATATTAATATCGGTATCTATCTCTATATCCATGGAATCCTTTGACCTAATGGGTCATATTCACCATCTTCATATCCTTGGAATCCCTCGATCGTGACAATGATTGGGTGTGCATTTCAAATGAAAAAATTTATTAAAAAAAACCTTGGAAGGGATTATTTAAAACGACAAATCTGTAAATAATCATAAATACTAAGAAGAACTATTTCATGATTTATAAATATTTATAGATCTCAAAAAATGAATTCTCATGAAAAAAGTCAAATAAATCAGATCAAAACTCATCGAATGACTCAATATTTATAGGCATCTACCCAATGGTCATATTTATGAATGTGTTGCAATGGTTTTGAACACCAGTCACTTTGATTGGATCAAAATATTCAAGTATAATAGAATGTATAACATCATATTGATTTAGCACTATTATAATGCTAAATTTATTCCTTATGATATAAATAAGTCTTTGTACTCCTATTATAAACTTAAGTCAGCAAGATGGACTTCCTTACAATTGTCAATATAATTATCGTAATGTGAGTCAACCTGATTGTAGTAGTACTGATATTAGTCTGATGATGAAGAATATTTTCTGTATGGTAGGCAAGATAAAAGTATTTCACCTAGTCTAATAAAAGTTAAGTCTGACTTATCAGACCCAACCTCGTTACTATTATCGTAATGAAGAATAGTATGTTTATATCCATAAAGCATTAGAACTTATTTTATGTATTTTAAAAGATAATTTTTCTTAAAAAACAAAATAAAACACTTTGGATATAAAAATATAGTAAATATGTTTTGAGAAGGTGTTTGTGTGATTTCTAAAACGAAACGAATATAAAATTAAGAAATAGAACTTATTACTCAACAAAATTTTCCGCATGAAGCAATATGTGGAGGTACAGTACAGTTCCAATGGTTGTATCCATATGTTATATGTATGAAGAAACTAAAGAAAAAGGTACATAACAAAGAATAATTTGAAAGATAATTATAGAAGCTTGTTTACAGAAAGAAATTTATTTTTTCATACTCCCATAATTCTCAACTTGAATATTCTTAAAAAACATAATCAAATGGGTAGTAATGAGGAAAATGATGATGATGCTATGAACATTAAGTTATGAGTTCTTAATTATCCCAAACATGGATTTGGTGGACTTCGGATTGGCATATTTCAGATTATGAACATAACAGGACTCATATATATGTTCTTATCAACTGTGACAACATGATTTGTACAGTGATTTCTACCACCATGTATTCTTAAATTTGTATTTTAAAAAAAATAAATTAATAATGTTTAATTTTTATATTATATGATGATCATATCACAAGATTATTTCAACAAATTACACCAACTACTCTTGAGGAACATCAGCACCACAATTTTTCCTACTGGTTTCAAATATTTTTTACAGTAAATTGTTTATGACTTGACATATGAAATTGATTTATTATTTGTTATATTGTTATTTTTTCAACTTTGATGGTATCTCAACATATTGATAAAGTTGATAATCAATTGTGTGTATAGAGTAACCCACTATCCAAAATGGTTAAATATTATAATGCATATGCGGTGAATGGTTTTCGATTTCATACATGTGTAGATGGTGGATAAAAAAACAATTGTTAGTGGTGTTTTCTTGAGAGGATCTCATCATAGAGAAAGTGAAGTTCACTTTTATAACATGTTGGATGATATAATTAAGCTGTGTTATCTGGGATATAATTATGTAACGATGCCTAAATGTCATTGGTTTGATACTTATAGATTCTTGAGTGTTTATTTGTTCCATGGAATAATTGATGTTAAATATAAGATCCTTCTTACAGTAACAGAAGAAATTTTATTGTCTCATCAAGCACACCAAATTTATTAGGACAATTATTATTCTACTTAAATAGAGTTAATTGATTTGTAGAGCATTATAAAAATTAAATCCAGTAAAAATTAGTTTATGAATAGTGAATGTGGTTCTATTGAAGTTCAAAGAATTAAAATTTTTAAGAGATAAATCCAAATAAATATTTTCAACAAAGAGGAAAGATTATCGATGACGGAACCCCACAGGTAGAGATCACTAGTGGCAATGATGTTGATGATGTAATAAATGAATTTGAATTAACAAGTGATGAGGAAGCTGGAACTGTTATGGAAATTGATGATACTGAGGAGGAAGATCAAGATATAGATATTGTCGTATATGAAGATGTGTATGAAGATGAATAATTAGACAATTACATTGTTTTTTATAGTCTATATATATATGACTCATTTTCAATTATTTGCTGACAATATTTTTTTCATGTTTCAGATGGCTGATGAGACTTAGGATGATATCTTCTATTCCCTTGAGTGGCTGTAATACATGGTGATTAGCTTGAGTATTTATCATCTTACCCTCATTTCCCTAACTATTCATCTTTGACTAGGATGGGTTAGGGTCTTGTGATATTGTTGATTCCAACCCTATTTTCGAGTGGTGCCCATGTCTTATCATCGATCAACACATGAAGAGGTATGTTCAATTTTTTATTATAGTTAGTTTTCATTAATTTTCAATAAATTATGTTTGTGCTAATTAATTTTTTTTCATATATTTTCATAAATATTTGGTGGATAGGAGAGCACTAATTTGCAAAACTTTTTTTTTGAGGCATGAGGGATGTGCGATCAGATTCCCATTCATGTTCGACATCATATTCTTGATCATTCAATGGTATGTAAATAAATTATTGTTTTTTTAAATTTATTTAATTATTAAATTTAAATTATTATTAAAATGTGGGGATTGTAGTATCCCATTAATGATAGAATGCATAGTTCCATCAATGAGGTTTGGGAGGTGTATATGCATGAGCATTTTCATTAGTTTTTGCATAATTTATAGATAACAACAATGATGAATGTGTGAGTCATAGATTTCAATCAATATTTTTGCACCCATATACCTGATTAAATATCATATTTGGTTTGGGATGGATTATTTTCATAGTGGATGGGAGTTAGTTTTTAGAAGAGAGCTTCATTAGGTTTTCAGAACTGGGGGAGGCCTAAGGTGACACATCAAGCTAGTAGTTGTACATTTTGTACACATCGACGATATATAGTAAATTCTTTTTTAATAATTTATATCACTTTAAATGTAAAATTTTTATTTTACACACATATAAGTATTTGAACATCATAATATTACTATGTTCGATGTTTATAAGAGGTTGTATAGAGATCCTATCACTGGAGATATTACAGGTGGTCACCAGTATCATATTGTGGTCAATATAATTTTCTTGAGTTTTAAAATTAACAAAAAAATAATATTTTAGCAATTATAATTTCAAATTACAATTGAAGGAATCAAATGGGATCATGACTTCTCTGACACAGGATAAGAGTCGGGCTGAGACTGAGAGTCAGTACACTAATGTGATGATATTTGATGATATAGCATGGATACAGGCGACACAATTGCTTTCAAAAAGGGCCGAGTGGTTGGTAATGTTTCTCGACTAACACCTGATAGTTTTTATGGTACTAATACATTGTCGATCTCCATCTCAAGGGAATATTGTGGAGAGTCATCTTTATAGATCATACATTATGAGAAGAAGATGTGAGCTCAGAGTAAGGTTACTGAGTTCATATATTGTAATAACCAGAACTATTATCAATGCAAATTCCTCTTGATCCAATTAAGTGTATTATTATGTAAAATGGTTATATAAAACATATGTACTTATTTGGTTTTATGTTTTTAATTTTAAAACACCATTATGAATTGATTCCATTGCTAATATAGTTGTTGAATAGTGATCACTTCAGCAGTATAAATATAGGGCTTTAACAAATCCATTTTACTCAAATAATGGAAGTGATGACCTCATCTAGTAGAATTGCTCCATATGAAACCCATTTGTCATAGCTCAGAACGGAGGTGGTTTCATTGGGAGTCTCTCTTGACCCAGCCCAAGCTAAGCATTAATACATTAAGCTTGAATGTAACCACCTATATGAGAAGTGGAAGTTGATAGAGATTACCACCCGAGAGATGTTATCCGAGCCACCCCATGGGTCTGTCACTGTCGCACACCTTAAACTTAGGTCATATGTGGGTCTTATAAGGGTTGTTGTAACAGGACCGTAGCCCTATGATTATGTGCATTATTTTATTATATAATAATGAATATATTTTTTTATTTTTATTTTTTAAATAGTTTTTAAACCACAAATAGTATTTTTAGTTAATATTCAATTAGGAAATATATTTTGATGAATTAATGGATTTTAGAATTAAATAATATTTTGATAAAATATTATTTCTAAATTACTTTTTATTAAATATAAATGATCGTATAATTTTTAGGAATAAAATTGTAATTTTTATTAACATTTGAAAGTCATTTTTATCAAAACCCATGAATTTTCGATAAAAGTCGGTTATTATTTTAAAAGTAAAAATTCACATATTTAGAAAATTATTTTGATAAAATTAATATTATTTTTGTATTCATGATTTCAAAATTATCCAACAGTGAATTTTTCAATATTTTCTTAGACAATCAATTTTTTTTGGTAAAAATTAAATATCGTTTAAATATATAATGTGTTTTATGACATCATAATAAACCAATAATGATGTAATAAAATAATATAAACATTATTTTTGGCCAATATGTGTTTTAACATTAAAATTTTTTATTTTAGGTTTTTTTGATTAATTTTAAAAAGCTTTAGTGGACCCTCCAAGGCTTATAACATATTTTAACCTTTTAAAATGTTTTCCTTGAGAGTGTGACTCACCTCCACATAAGCAAGAATAATATTTTAATAATTTAGGAAATTAAACATATAAAATAATTTTTTACACTCCCCTTTTGAAAAACCCATGGGCAAAAACCATGGTCTGGTTTGTGGTTTTGATTAGTTTAATGTGTGGTGTCCAAAACATAAATAATAATGAATTCCCTCTCTTTTCTTATATAAACCCACCCAAGATACCACTTCCTATTCACTCAATGACTTTGGATCTCGACCAAAATCTGACCTCCTCTCTCTAAAATACTCTCAGGGTTCCCCATGTTCCCAAGAAGCCTCTCTCAAACCTCTTCCAAGCCATTGGAATCTCACTTCAATGTAAGGGATTTATTCCTTTCTCATTTTTATCCAAGTTTCTCTATGTTGTTATTCTCTTTTATTTTCAATTAAAAATGTTGAGGTATGTTTTTTAAAATCCCCCATACTTCTATACTTATTTTTTAATGATGAGATATACCTTTCTCTATCCTTAATGCCTCATATGTACACCTACTACCATACCTAAATTCCCTTAGGTATTTATCTCTTCTCATTTACATTCAAGAAATTATTTTTTTATGAATCTAAATACCATTAAATATGTTGGTAAATATATCTATATGACCCCCTTACATTAAATTTCATGTAAATATTATGACAAACCCATTTATTTCTCATCAGACATCTTTATTAATTATTATTTCAAGCTGTTTTTCTACAGAAATTACACCGTGATTTTCGAAGACAAAGTCATTATGTAGTGAATACCATGCCCATTTATCTATCAAGGGTATTCACCTTTTTGAACATTTACTTATTGATTATAGAGTTTCATTAATTAATTACAAATTCCTTTATTGTGGAATAAATGATTATACTTAATGAATCCATGTGATATGATCCATGTGGAACACTTATGCATCAACAGAAATGATTAAGAAGGGTGAGCTCTAATAGCTTTCCAATGCATTTGGTAAAGATTACTATCATGATACACCAAGTTAAATGAGGGTTTACTCATGATAATTCATGTTTAATGTGGTTTTCTTCATTCTCCATGTGAAACAAGCCTTGTCTCATGATAATATCATTTTAAATGTTGTTTTCACATTTCCATGTTATGATAATCATGTTGTATCATGACTTTATGTTCATGTATCTCTTATGATCCATTGATATTCCTATTTCCTAAAATGCAATTTATTCTTCATTTTATGCCTTGTATACCCCTTTACTGGTCTTTAAAGCACTCCCTTTTATTATGCATGTCCTCATGTTATCCCATGAAATGCTAAGTACGAAGGAATGATGTCGTCATGTAAAAAGGTTTTCAATAAGATGTTGCATTTTATGTTGTTATGTAATGTTCTTAAGCCCCAAAGACACTATAACTCTTGATCTTCTATATCGTATCAAGTGATGGTGTATGTAATAAATTATTTTTAAGTGTTAAATAAAGATAATGGTTGTTATAGTTGGTATGAGAGGATAAGTTTAGTTATTTTTGGGATTAGGATTAGAAACCCCTAGTGAAATTATTGGGGAAAAGACTAAGAATAATTTAAACATTCCTAAATTTTGGACAGTATTGAGTAAGTGGTTTATCATGAAAATGCATCCCTGTTTGGATACGAGTAGGTAGAGGTGGATCTGGAACAAATGTATCCTAGGGGTAAAACCCAAAAACACCTCTTTGAGCTAGACTCAAATGAGAACTGGTGCATGACAACAGGCCTTATTGCACTTTTTGTTACGAAACTCCCTAGTGATATGCTTTGGTAAATTCATAAGCTTCGTATGAACCATTACAAAGAGTATAAATAATTCCTATTAGAGTATATGTTAATAAGTAGATCATGGATAACATTGATCAAAGCCTATAAATTCATAAGTTAATAAAATAAATAAAATTTATAAGTAATCCATTTTTATATTTGGATTACCATTTATGTGTTACCCCTAACATTTCTTTTATTCCAAACAATGGATGGTAATAGGAGGACTCGAGCTAACAACTGATGCGAAGATCATTGTGATGAAAGTTCTAATGAGATACCCAATCCAATGGGAGTAGGAATCATGAAGTTTGTCATAGTAATATCTCAGTTAACTCATGTTTGGAATAGAGACATGGGTCCAGAGGAACATTTACCCCCCCCCCCCCCCAAATAACAAGTCACAATTGAGAGCTTTATGATACAAAGGCCTCCTACTTATAATGGATCATCTGATCCCTCAATAACCGAACAATTGATTAACTCCATTGATAAGATCTTCTCCACCCTCCAATTTTCTGAAGAAAAGAAGGTATACATAAGGATGCTTATCATATGGAGGATGAAGCTGATCAATGGTGGACATTGATCAAAAATAAGAATCCTGAGGAGGAGATCATGGCATTATAATAGAAGGATTTCCAAAAAATGTTTTTCGAAAAATGTTTTCCTCACACCCTTTGAATTAATATAGAAAGGAACTTCCTTTCCCTCAAGAAAAAATATTATGAATCCATCGGAGCATATGAGGAAAACTTTACAAGTCTTGCACGATATGCCTCTAACTTTTTCATTACCCCTGAATGCAGGGTTGACTGCTTCTTTAGTGGGATAAAACCTAGCCTACAGAAAACTGTAGTGAACCGTGACTCTGAGAGCATTGAGAAAATTATAAGACGTTCCCTCAAAGTCAAAATGGATATTGGTGAATCTCATGGGTATCATGGGGATAAGAAGAACAAGGTGGATTTCAATTCTGGTGTTCCGATGGATAATTCCAATGGTGTTATGAAAATCCAGAACCCCACTTTCCAAATCTGCAAAAAGAAGAACCTTGGAAATTTCTTGAAGGGAATGAGGAAATGGTTTAGGTTTGGAAGAGAAGTGCACTTGTCTATTAACCACCAACATGAAAAACCCGCAGCTGCGACAGAGGAAATGAACACTTAGTTCGATGCTCAATGCATTGTTCATCGCTTCATCTATAAAGGACCATAGCACTTTTCAAACCATTTCCCTAAGAAAAGGGTTTACAGAGGCAACCAACAACCTCCAAGGCAGTAAGGGAGAGATTTTTCCATCACTACCACTGAAGTGAACCCCACCAACAAATTGGTGACAGGTCTGCTAGTTATTAATTAAATAATAGTGAATGTACTTATTGATTCTGGTTCTACACATTCTCTTATATTCCAAATATTTAGTAGAAAAATCCCAAAAGCACCCCAAATCAAGGAAGTAAAGATGTTGGCTAGAATGGAAAATGGGGAAATCATTTCATCCCATGAATATAACTCCTCGCCTGTCATAATTTGAGGATTGAACTTCCTGGGAAACCTATTCATACTCCCTCTAGTAGAATTAGATGCAATTATTGGCATGGGTTTGATTTCTCTATATAGAGAAAACATAAATTGATATGAGAGGGAAATCACCCTCTATATTGAGAATCGACCCCCAATGTTGTACAAGTGCAAGAAGGAAGATGAATCTTATTTAGCACCATCATCTCAAGTGTGGATATTAATACCCTATGATCATGCATATATGGCTTAGATGATTGAGTCTAAGGAAGAAACCATCCTTGAAGACATGACTATTTTGAGGGAATTTACTGAAGTGTTTCCCGAAGAATTGTCTGGTCTTCCTCCTAGAAGAGATGTTGAATTCTCAATTGATCTTATACATAAGTCATTTCCAATATCCAAGAATCCATATATAATGGATATTGTGGAGATTTACGAGCTGAATAAACAACTATAAGAGAATCTGGATAAAGGGTTTATACACCCATGTGCTTCACCATGGGGTGCACTAGTCCTCTTCCTCAAGAAGAAGGATGGGTCAATATGCATTTGCATTGATAATTATGATCTAAATAAAATCACGATAAAGAACAAGTTAAATTTTCCAATAATTGATGACTTGTTCGATTATCTAGGTGGAGCACGATATTTCTCGAAGGTTGATTTACGGTCAGGATATTACCAAGTAAGGGTGAAGAAGGAGGATATCCCCAAGACTGCTTTTCGTACCAGATATGGGCACTATGGATTCATGGTGATGCCTTTCGTACTCAATAATGATCTATAAATCTTTATGTACATAATTAATAGAGTATTTAGAGATTACCTCGACAAATTTTAGGTAGTATTTATAGACGATATTCTAATATACTCTAAAACCTAGGAGGAGCCTGAGGAGCATCTAGGCACTGTACTAATGTCCTTGTGAAAGGATAAGCTCTATGAAAAGTATAACAAGTTTGAGTTCTGGTTGAAGGAGCTATCATTATTGAGTCATATCATCCCAAGAAATGGGATATATATGGATCCATCTAAGATAGCTTCAATTGAGGGATGTTTGGGGCCAGCATCGGTAACAAATATCCATAGCTTTTGGGGGTTTTCTGGATATTATCACCGATTTGTGAGATATTTTTCACGATTGTCAAACCCTATTACCAAGCAAACTCATATGGGAGTAAGTTTTTCTTGAAGTGATGAATATGAAGAGAGATTAAAATAGTTTAAAAGGAGTCTTATCACTACGTCGGTGCTCACACTACCCACAAGTGGGTAACTTTTTGTGGTATTTAGTGATGCTTCGAAGAAGTGCTTGGGCTGTGTTTTGATGAAAAATGACAGTCATTACCTACGCTTCAAGGAAATTTAAAGTTCATGTGCAAAACCATCCAACACATGATCTGGAGTTGGCTATAGTAATCTTCTCTTTGAAAATTTGGCGACATTACCACTTTGGGTAGGAGTGTGAAATATATATGGACCACAAAATCCTCAAGTATATATTCAAAGAGAAAGAGTTTAACATGCATCAATGAAGATGGTTAGAGCTAATCAAAGACTGTGACTGCTCAATCCATTACCACCCTAGGAAAGAAAACAAGTTGGTATATGCTGTAAGTAGAAATGACCCATCAATTCTACCATTGATGAGAATTTAAAAGGATCCAATCTTCATAGATTTGATGAATATGGACATGGGAATCATAAAGAAGGGAACATCATCAACACATTCACAAGTGATTACTCAATCATATCCTCTATAAATGTTAAAGGATTCTCAAAAAGTTCATGTGGGAATTCGGAAAAAAGTGGAAACTATCATAAAAAGGAAATCCTTGTATTTCAATGAAAATAAAGAAGGAATTGTGAAATTTGGGAAAAGACTATGTCATGAACCAACCTATGTCGAACCTAGACCGGTCACCTGAGCCGATCCATGACATGGCCTGAGAGGCATTTCTGATCCTCCCATGTTGGCGACAAGAACCATGGAATCAATAGAGAACAAAAGGGAATGAATTCTACCAATTAAATAAATAAAGCAGCAGAAAGAAAATATAACAACGCAAAACAAATAAATGACACGAAAAAGGAAGAACAACCAAAAAAACTAACCTGACCATGACCAAAACTCTTTTCAACCCCGAGAGTCACTCACCAATCCACAACCAACTCTCTCCCACAGTAAGAAAGCTCAAGTCGAACCTACAACAAAAACTAAAAATAGGAAAACACTATATGCGTCCTTATTATAACTCAATAGGCATGCCCAAAAACCGATCCCCAAAGTAGTACCTTTAAATAAATAATTTACTAATTTGAGGTTTGAAATAAATTATATAAAATATGGGTTTCAACACACACACTTACATTTATAAAACAAGTAACAGTCCATTTCCTTTTTTTAATTTAAAAACAAATTTAATGTTTGAAGGGAAATGGTTCATTACATTTTAGAACTTTTTCGCAAAAATTTTAGAAATCCAAAATTTAGTTCATAGTCAAGAGGAAAACCACAAACAATACACAATAAGGGCAATGAGGAAGTAGAAAACGAGGACCAACAACCGAACTAGGCCTCCCAATCATTTTCCACATAAAAATAAGCACTATAGAAAATAGGGGTTCAACCTCAGAGCTCGTGAACAATCTAGAATGTACTATACGTGTGACTCATCCTAAAGGCATGCCTACTCTCGATGAAGTCATAACGCCCAAATAACCGGTTTTGCCCTACCTTGGCTAACCGAGGGGCCCAATCCCCTAGCAGAGCAAAGTCCGTAATAAGGGCCACTAGCCGCTGCATATTCTAAACTTGTACAACAATCGTTCTCGGAATATTCACTTACTATGCCAAGTTCCCATGTCAACATGTGTAATAAAAATGGGTGAGTCAAAAATATCAATCAAGAAACCCTTCGTGATGCACAAACATTTCACACAACTCACACAATCAACATACACAACAAGATCACCCCTAAGTCACCCCAAAGAATGTTAAAAAAAATAATTTATTTTATCAAAGTTCCAAACAAGCCTTATGAAACTCTTAAGAGAAACCAAAACATTTACTCATGCGTTAGAAGAAAACATTTTAAATAAAACCAGAATCACACTTGAAAGTTCTTGAATTATATTCCAAGTCCAAACTATTATTCTTTCATTATCGTGTGTTAATTCATCAAGAAAATATTTCAGGAGTCGTACATAAAATAAACAGCTTCATTTACATCAAATATTTATTCCAAAAATAATTATAAAATATTATTTCTCATTTATTTAAAATCAATGAAATATCATGAAATTAAAAAATTATAAATTTAAGGGTGAGTGCAGTGGAGGACCTACCTCGACTCGCAGTCTAAACACAATGACCAAACACGCCTCGAGCGAGTGCACAAGCACGTACAAGCTGACGACCACAGTTTCATAGAATTCTCTTACAATGTGCTACAACAAACACACAACAACTAAAAACCCATAACCACTGAATTTAAAAAATCAAAACAAACAAATTGTGAAAAATCCACCTCAACATGTTTTCAAAACAAACTTTTCACCATCCACAATCTTTACTAAACCACTTTAAAATTTATAAAACAATTACAAAGAGTGCCCCATGGCTTTACACAACCAAAACTATTTCAAATAACACATTTTTTTATCAAACTCACACCCAAAACCTAGTAAAACGGAATATTCTTTACTTTCATGATTAAATAAACTAGTTGCACAATTTATAAAAAGTTATTAAACAACTCGGGATTAGTTTTCATCAAAATACATCTTAATTCACATTAGCATGCTATAAGATATTAGAAGAAAACTATATTCATTTAAAAACTAAACTTTTCACCAAACTTATTAATCACAAAAGATACAAAATAAATTAATTAGGTAAAATAATTATCCAAACAATGTTTTCTACTAGAACAAAACAATTCTTCCCAGAACAATTATTCTATAAATCCAAAATAATAATTGATGCCAATGACTTTGAAATAATAATAATAATAATACATGAAATAAAAGTGATCCTAAACTTAAAGGGAAAACAAAAGTTATCTTACCTCTATAGTGGATGGACCTCCCGAAGCTTGTGTGGATTCTCATTCACACCACAACCACACGTGCAGGAAGCCAATATCAACCTGAAGGGGGTTTTAGTGAGATCAGCGACAGGAGGAGGAGGGGTGTGGGTTGCCGGAGGTTGCGGGGTTGGTTGGTAGTGGGTTCATTGTGGGGTTGATAGAGGAGGGAAGAGGCGTCCAGAGCATGCGGGTAGGAGGCGCAGACAGTGGGCTCTGGCATGATGGAAGGGGAGATGGGGTCGATGTGCTGCTACTGATCGGACAAAGAAGGATGTCACACCGGACAACGGGAAAAGGGGGTGTCGTGGGTCGGTCGGATGTAAGAGGTGGTGTCAGGTCGAGCGGAGCATGCGGCGGCCAATAAAAGGGGGGCTGGCAAGGCCGAGAGAGGTCAAGGCATCTAGAAGTGCGAGGTTGAGCTTGTGCGGGGCGGCAAGAAGCACGAAGCTGAAGGGTGCTGCAAGGAGGCAGATCTAGGGTCAGAGCTAGTGGGAGGGTAGTGCACCCGCGAGAGGGAGGAGGAGATGTGGAGGGCTGCAGCTGGTTGCGAGTAGGATGAGGAGATGAGGTGGCTGGTAGAGAGGGGATGCGAGAGGGTGGTGGCGACCTGTACGGAGAGGGTGAAGGAGAGAACTGGGGAGCTACAGTACTGCGGTGTTGCGGGGAGCACCCCTACGCGAGAGGCAATCCCCACATAATAGCCCAAGAACTATTGGGTGTTTTGGTTCGTTAAATTCTGAAATGCATAAACAACGTTTATAGTTAATTTATTACATGAAAATTGATAAACATAGAACATGATCACTTTTCATTCCAACAATAAGTGAAAAATAAAATGAATATATTCAAAAGAATTCAACAGCAGTGAACAACGCACTAACAGTGTCAATTAAAACAATATATTTAATTCAAAACTGATATATTTGTATTAATATTCCTGAAGCAGCGAATTCATTCAGCAATTTACAAGCTGAAAAATATGGAAATGGAAAGCAGTAAAAGGGACACAAAGGATTTACATGCTTCACCATAGGCCTACGTGCACGGGGCGGGATCATTAGGGTTTTTCACAATGCAAGAACAATAGAGTACAAGATGAAACAAAGGAAACAACAACACACAAACTAAAATGGGCATGAAACAAAAATAAGACGTGATATAAAAACAAACAACACGGACAAGCTTACAAAAAATTCGACAAAAAAAAACTATAACAGGACCGAGACACCCTTACTGGGGTTCAGCCAAACCATTGTGCATAATCTTGTAAATGGATGCTGAAAACGTCTTTGCGGAGTCCGGCAGGTTTGATCATGCATGATAAACACTGTTTTCCAGGTGCTTCATCATGAACTAGTTCCCCTATCCAGGACCATGCTGCCTTCAAGGTGCAAGAATAAGAACCCTTGTCGAAAAGGGCTGCAGCTAATGAGTTGTGTCCACTGTCCGAGGTGCCAAGAACAGGCTGTAACGACCTACGACCATCCAAAAGTGCTAATCCCATCTAGGTCCACCACTGCTGTCCAAGGCGCTACTTCCACTAATGAATCGCTACGACTGTATGAGAAAAAAAGGCAAAACTAAGCAGCTTGCCGCTGCCAACCAAAACCACGCAGTATAGGTGTGCTCCAATCCAGAACCGTTGCTGCTGTCTAGGTATGCAGGTGATGTGCAAGGTCACCCGGGAAAACCAGATTCTTCATCTTGCTACTTCAAGAACGAGAACCCTCACATCTTCAATGCTGCTGCTCCGTCAATGAACAAGAAATCCACTACAAATCAGTGAATGGGATACCTTATTTGGAATGGATCCGCTGCGCACATTCGCACACTGCGAGGGATGAACTCCAGACTAGGAAGATGTCATCGAAGCTGCAGATCTGAACCCAACCCGGTGGCCCTGGCTGGAGATGCCAAATCATGCGAGTCCAAGACAACAAAGGAACAAAGCCGCGAGGATTAGCCGCTATCTGATCCATCGTAGAAGATGCCCAAGGCTTTCTCTCTTTGCCGACGAAAAACCAATAACCCCATCGTCAGAGTCTCTCTCTCTGCCAAGGAAGAACTGAACAAGAGAAGTCCCAGACTGCTAGATGTGCACTGCTCCCTCTCTCCTGTGAAAAGGCACTGCCCGCTGTGACGAAGAAGGGGGGAAAGAGAAAAAACAAATTTCCCTGCAAAATCCTGGACACGTGGACGGTGAAGCTCGAGTGGGAAGTTCCCACTTTTCAATTTTGTAACAAAATCTAAACAGCATATTAAAAATGAATTGCATTTAATTAACAAAAAAATGAATTAATAATTCACAAATCTCTACCTTGGAAATTAAAATGCATGAACATATTTAATATTCCACAACAACATACTCTCCACCTTGCAAATTAAAACCTAAACCACATGATGATTCTATACCACCTAACATCATCAACATGGGAATATCCTAAACAGGAAATAACCTATGGGGTATGACCCAAATAGTCCCCCAAACACGTATAAACTGTGACACATGTCACCCAAAGTGGAATGATATTATAAACAGCTATTAAACATGCTCATAAAAAAGGATCTAAACATAAACTGAGTGCATAACTGTACTTACCTGAGTCACACACTAAGATGATGCCAACAATGAAGAAGGGACCAGCAAATCACATGCTAACAAGTGTCTGAATCAGCTCACATGTGCTAGCAGAACGCAAATAAACAGAGCAGTATCCAACCTCACACAAAACATAGCAAAAAAAAATCTCAGATAAATTCATATAGAATGCAACTCGGAAATAAAACAGGTCAGAGCAAACAAGCAGCAAAAGACATAAAGCTCAATGGCAAGACAATCGCTCACTCAACCTGAATCTAAAAGAGACTCAGAGACCCTCCACCTATAGAGAAGACGCTACCTAAAACCGATCCAACAAGAGAGGTTCCTCAGCAAAAAGGTTGCACTAAAAATCCCATACAGTCCCAAGAGTCCTAAGGGAAAACTCTAGACCCACGAGAAAACCGGCGATCCAAGGACAGCACGCTACCGACCAAGAAAACCCATCTCAGTCTAGCTTCCTAACGATATCTAGGAACCGACTAATATCGCTAACGAGATCCTGAAAGAACCTCCATGAAGTTTGATCGTCACCGAACCTATTCACATGACACTATCACTCTAAACACTGCCCAGTCTCAATCACCACTTGTAACGGTTCACAACCTAGAGAAACCATCCCAAAACAAGGATACACTAGAGGAACAAACTCAGAGCTAATTACCAGCTCACTCTCCTAAGGCAAGAAGCAGCAACTGGAGAAACACGAATAGGGGAAGCAAGTATAGTAAAAGAAACAACCTAAAAGAGTCTCCACCTGAACCCACAAAAACATATCAGGACCAAGAACTGTCGGCTTCAAAACCAAGACATGCCGCCTGGACTTTCGACTCAAGGCACCATAAGATCCTCAACCTAATGGATTCAGAATCTCCACTATAGGAGATGACCGCCTAAAAAATCCAAAAGGAGACATCCTCACACAAAGGGAAAACTGCAAGGACACATGCAAGTAGTCCCAACATCTTATGACAGCTCAAAAATGTGAGAACAAAGATTTGGAACCAACTAGAAACTAGGGGAAAACAGGCCACTAAAGGGCCACACATCCTAGTCTAGAATTACTAACGGCACACAGTTCTTGGGAAACCAAACAAAGCTGCTAAATAGGGTTGAACAATAAAAAAAGAGGCTTAGTGATCAGCTAAGAAACACTGCACCCACAGGCTACCCAAACCTAAACATAGAACTCCCAACGAGACCATACCTGGAGTAAACAGTCCTAAAGGATGCGGAGGAACATAGCAGAGCTAACATAAGCTCATCTTCTAGGCAAAAGGTAGACACTAGAGAAACACGATCCGGCCAAGACCTTACTGCTAACCAGCTCTCAAACATAGGAAAACCTCACAAAGTACCCGTTCCTACCCCGAAACCATAGACACACATAGGTAGAAACTACCAAGATGTGTCTTTGAGGCTCAGACAGATATGGTAAAATGGAAAGAAAACAACGAGAAATCAAACTACCTGCAGCAGAATGAAATTACAACCCAAGAGAGATAACGACCCAGCTGAATGAAACAACAAAACATGTTGTAACATGTAAAAGCCAATAACATAACATTTGAAAGAAATGAACAATAAATTTCAAATTTTAACAAAGAAAAACTTAAACCCAATTAGGCTCTGATACCACTTTGTTGTGGGGAGCACCCATGCGCGACAGGCAGTCCCCACATAATATCCCAAGAACTATTGGGTGTTTCAGTTCGTTAAAATCCGAAATGCATAAAAAACGTTTATATTAAATTTATTACATGAAAATTGATAAACATAGAACATGATCACATTGCATTCCAACAATAAGGAATAAATCAAATGAATATATTCAAAATAATTCAATAGTAGTGAACAACGCACTGACAGTGGCAATTACAACAATATATTTAATTCAAAACTGACATATTTGAATTAATATTCTAGAAGCAGTGAATTCATTCAGCAATTTACAAGTCGAACAAATGTGGAAATGGAAAGAAGTAAAAGGGACACCAAGTATTTACGTGCTTCGGCCATAGGCCTACGTGCACGAGGCGTGATCATCCGGGGTTTTCACTATGTAAGAACAAAGAAGTACAAGAGGAAACAAAGGACACAACAACACACAAACTAAACTAGACATGAAACGAAAATAATACGCAACATAAAAACAAACAACACACACGATTATAAAAAAATTGACAAAGAAAAAACTATAATAGGATTGAGACCCCCTTACCAGGTTTCGGCCAAACCTTTGTCAATTCATAAGCTTGTAAATGGGTGATAAAAACATCGTCGCAGAGTCTAGTAGGTTTGATCATGCATGATCAGTGCTGCTATCCAGGTTCATCATCGCGAACCAGTTCCCCTATCCATGACCATGTTGCCTTCAAGGTGCAAGGACAAGAACCCTTGTCCAAAAGGGCTGCAGCTAATGAGTTGTGCCTGCTGTCTGAGGTTCCAAAAACAGGCTGCAACGACCTACAATCGTCAAAAAGTGCTAATCCCATCTAGGTCCACCACTGTTGTCCAAGGCGCTGCTTCCACTGAAGAATTGCTACGGCTGTCTGAGAAAAAATGTCAAAACCAAGAAGCTTGCCACTGCCAACCAAAAAAAGCAGTACAGGTGTGCTCCAATCTAGAACCGTTGTTGTTTTCTAGGTATGCAGGTGATGTGCAAGGTCACACGAGCAAACAAGATTCTTCATCTTGCTACTTCAAGAATGAGAACCCTCACATCCTCTCTAATGATACTCCGTCAACAAACAATAAATCCACCGCAAATTGGTGAATGGGATACCTGATTTGGAATGGATCCACTGCGCACATTCACACACTGTGAGGGAGGAACGCCATACCATGAAGATTTCATCAAAGCTTCAGATCTGAACCCGAGCCGACAGCAGCAGATGGAGATACCAAATCTTGCAGGTCCAAGACCACCGAGGAACAAAGCCGCGGAAATTCGCCGATGTCCGAGCCATCGTAGAAGATGCCCGAGGCTTTCTTTATTTACCAATGACAAACCACGAACCCCATCATCGGAGTCTCTCTCTCTCTACCAAGGAAGAACCGAACGAGAGAAGTGTCGGACTGCTAGATGTGCACTGCTCCCTCTCTCCCGTGAAAAGGCACTGCCCGCTGTGACGAAGAAGGGGGGAAAGCATAAAAAACTAGTTTCCCTACAAAATCCTAGACACGTGGATGGTGAAGCTCGAGTGGGCGGTTCCCACTTTGCAACGGTGTCAAAAAATCTAAACAGCATATTAAAAATGAATTTCATTTAATTAACAGAAAAATTGAATTAATAATTCAGATGCGGGAATCAGGGTAACAAGGAAAAAAATATAAAAATTCAAGTAAAAAAAATAAATGAAAAACCCTATAAAAATAATAATAATTGTGAAAATGATAATAATAATAATAATAATTAAACTTCTTAATGGTAATAATAATTAATAACTTTCACAATAATAATAATAACAATAATAATTTTAAATTTTAATAATTCAAAAACAAGAAAATGATTAAATATAATATCATCAGTTGCAACAATAATAATATTATTATTACAGTTATTCCATCTTATTTTAATGCATTAGACACACTTTTTTTCATTTTATTTATTTATTCTAAGAGTTGGGAAACTACGTTGTTACTCTGCACCACCCATAAGAACATTGATAACAGTAACGAAGATTAATAACAAAATAATTTAATAATAATATTATTATCTATAAAATTAATAACGTCACTATTATTCTTATAATAATCCACTTATTTTATTTATTTTATTGATTTGAATTCCGCAATATCATGGACCACGCACAACTCAAGTGCCCATGCAGGGACAGTGTGGTAACTTTTGTCCGAACCAGAAGCAACTACACGAGTTCTTGAGCTGACCGCACAACCTCTGCTAACCATGTGGTGCCTGCGCACTGACCTAAATAATAATAATCATAACATAATAATATTAATAATTTATTTATTCATAACATAATAATAAAAATATTAATAATAATATTCTTTTCATTTTTGAATATATTAATTATAATAAAAACCATATTAGTTAAAAGAATTCCTAAAAAATTATAATAATAATAATAACAATAAAAAATGATAAAAAATGTCATTTATTCTTAATAATAAAAATAAAATTGTTATGAACAATAAAAATGTTAGATAACCCAATAAATCACAAACTTTATACATTTTAATTTTTCAAACATAGGCGGATCGTGCAATTTCCAGGGAAAAGATGGGAAGGGTTTCCAAAATGCACTCTGCGTGTTCCCGATGACGCCTACTCAAAAATAGGAATTTTTTGAAAAAACTCAAAAATATTGTTTGTAATTCAACCTGAACTTCAACAAAAAAAATTATAAATCCAAAGAAAAAATAAAATAAAATAATTAAATAAGTCGGGGTGTGACAATTCTCTCCACCATAATGCTTTCCTCTCTCAGAATTCCACAACAAGACCAAGACCAAAAGATGATTCTCTTTAAGTGTCACTCACCCTCATAAGGATCAGGCTAACACTAAATTACTTTCAGTGTAACTCTAAAAGATCCACTATTGGGTCTCTCCACCATAAGAACTGATGAGATTAACCTAACTTTAAAACATCCCACACTAACCAAAAAACCCCCACCATGAGGGGGGAGAGGGGAAGGGACGAACTGATAGACCATCAAAACTACCGACATCTCTATATCAACAACATCACACCCTTGGAAGAACACAAACCATGCCACACTAAGGAAAAATATTAAACTAAGGCCCTTCTTCACTGTTGGGTTTCTCCTAACTACGTGTCGGATTCACTCTGGGACCTATGGCTAAAGAACTGATGATTGAAGTATCTCTTGCCTCGTAGTTAGGCTTCATAAATTCCCAAACATAATACACAAACCCGAATTTTACCAAACAAACATCCATTAAACAAAAGGTTTCAAAGGGGTTCAACCAAAACCATTATTAAAACTGAATGAAAAGAAACACAACAAAATGATACAATATAGGACTACTACATAAAAAAAAAACTAAAAAGAGAAAACCTCAAAATGATCCAAAAATAATTCCCTACTTCTGCTGATGGGCTGAGGTGACCTTCGATGAACCACGTCTAGCTTTAGCATGCTTCTTTGAAACACCTCGGTAGAATTACTATAAGTGACCCAGACATCCACAAGTGTGGTAGGGTCTCAGAGCACTCAGGAACGCCGGCCTCTTATGACCCTGCCTACCACAATGGTGACAGATCACAACATTGCACTGTGAAGAAGATGACTAGAGGTCTGAAAGCATCTTGATTTCACTATTAGAATCACAAGCTTCAAGTCACTTCACATTCTTCCTATCGTCATCCTATGCACTGCTTCCCAATATCGGGGGTGGATTTTCCACCACATGTCCTCCTGCTAACTCATCTTTAGCTATAAATGATTTCCCCACAACATCTTAGAATGTGGTTAGGTTGATCTCTTCCACTTTTGACTGCAGTTCAGTTCAGTGTCCAAACTCAAATTATCGAGCTTTCTCAGAATCATTTCCAACTAACCATTGGTGGTATAGTACTGGGTCCAAGAAACATCGACAGAATTATAATACCGATTCAATGACCTTCTGAACACAATACAACTCCATACCCTTCCTGAGCTTTGTCAACTCAGAGAAATATTATTGGACAAACGAAGACTTGAAGAACTCCAATGTGATATTTTCTTGAGGATTTCTTCGAGACACAAACTTCCACCATGTCCAGGTTGGACCTGCAAGCATAAAGGTATCCAACTTCGCCTTCAATGACTCAAGAAACCCAATGAAACTGAAGTTCCTATCAATCTTCCGCAAGCACTTCTACGCCTCAACAGGATCTCCTTAACCATAAAATATGGGTGGGTTCAACTTCTGGAATTCCATAACATAGTCCATAGGATGACCAACTGGAGGATTTTTTAAGGGCGAACCACCCTAAACTACAACTTGGGAATTCATCAAACTATCGTGGGGTCGAAAACTAAGGAACAAGAAAACAAGGAACTTAATCAAAACATGGTCACTACCATTTCAATTTCAAATTTTCACAATTTTTAAACTAAAACTTTACAAAACAATTTTTAGAATTAAAGAAGATCAAAACGATTCACAAGGGGAAACTAGTGTCCATGGGTAAATCATACATATGGTTGGTGGCCATATGCCAGCCACGCCACTACCACAAAGAGCACTCTAGGGTAATGTCCCCAATTCCACATGGATTTCAAGACCATGAGAGCTCACGGAGGTCACTTTCTCGACTCCCATTTCCTTTCCCAAAACCATAAAAACCATAAGAATCAAAAGATATAAGAAATCCTAAGCATCCCATGGTAACATGAGGTTTAGAAGAATAAAGGGTTCCTGACATCCTTCTCGTCTGTATACCTCGAGCCTAGAAAATTCTACTCCTTCTACCATGAAAACCCCAAATAACGATGTGCGCTCTAGAAAAAAAGGTATGCTCAAGAGCTAACCTCCTACGATACCATTTTATCATGAATCAACCTAGGTTGACCCCAGACCGGTCGCCAGAGCTGCTCCATAGCAATGTCTGAGAGGCGTTCCCGATCCTCTTGGGTTAGTGACAAGGGACAAGGCATCAATAGAGGACAAAAGGGAATAATTTTTCCAAAATGAAAATAAAAAAAGAAGCGGAAAGAAAATAGAACAATGAAAAACAAATAAATGACATGAAAAAGAAATAACTACCAACAAAAACAAACTAACATGACTATGGCCAAAACTCATCACAACCCCGAGAGTCACTCACCAATCCACAACCAACACTCAGCCACAACGAGCAAGCTTGATTCGAACCTGCAACAGAAACCAAAAATAGTAAAACACTATAGGCATGAGTATTAAAACTCAGTAGGCGTTCCCAACAAACTATCCCCAAAGAACAACCTCTAAATAAATAATTTAATAATTCTAGGTTTGAACTAAATTGTACAAAATATGGTTTTCACCACACACACTTACATTTCCAAAACAAGTTATAGTACTTTACCCTTTTTAACTTAAAAACAAGTTTAATGTTTGAAGGGTAAAGGTGCATTACATTTTAAATATTTTTCACGAAGAATTTTTAAATCCAAATTTTAGATATTAGTTTAGAGGAAAACTACACACAACTCACAACAAGGGAAATGGGAAAGTAGAAAATGAGGACCAGAAACTGAACTAGGCCTCTCAATAATCCTCCACATACAAATTACCACTAAAGAAAACATGGGTCGAACCTAGGAGCCCATGAAAAATCTAGAACATAGTATAGGTGTGACTCATCCTAAAGGCATGTCTACTCTTGATGACATCATAATTCCCAAACACCTGGTGTTTCCCTACCTGGACTAACCGAGGGGACTAATCCCCTAGTATAGAAAAGTCTATACTAAGGGCCACTAGCCAGTGTGTATTCTAAACTACTGCAGCAATGGTTATCAGAAGATTCACTTACTTTTCTAAGTTCCCATGTAAACACATTTAATAAAAAGAGGCGATTCAACAATGTTAATCAAGTCACCATTCACGAGGCAGAACCATCACACACAACTCACATAATCGACATGCACAACACGACCACCCCTAAGTCACCCGAAAAAAAGTTTGTCAAAATAATTTATTTTATCAAAGTTCCAAATGAGAATTATGAAACTCTTAATAGAAACACCATTTCTCAAGGGAAACCAAAACATTTGCTCGTGCGTCAGAAGATATCATTTTAAATCAAACTAGAACAACACTTGAAAGTTTTTGAATTATATTCAAAGGAAAAATGGACATTATTTCATTATCATGCGTCAATTCATCAAGAAAATATTTCGGGAGTCAAGAATAAAATAAACATCTTCGTTTACATGAAATGTTTATTCCAAAAATAATTATCTAATATTATTTCTCATTTATTTAAAATCAATTAAATATCAAGCAATTAATAAATTCTAAATTTAAAGGCTTGTATAGTGGGGGACCTAACTCGACTCGCAGTCCAAACATGGTGACACGAAATGCGTTGAGCGGGCGCACAAGAACGCGCAAGCTAAAGACTGCAATTTCTTGGAATTACCTTGTCAATGCACTATAACAAACACCCAAAAAATAAAAACCCATAGCCACTGACGTTAAAAAATCTAAACAAATTAACGGTGAAAAAACACCTCAACATGTTTTCAAAACATACTCCGCACCATCCACACTATTTACTAAACAGCACTAAAATTTATAAAACAATTCCAAAGAGTATCACACAACTTTACACACCCAAAACTCATTCAAAGAACACATTTTTTGTCAAACACACACCCGAAACCTACTAAACCTGAATACACATCACTTGAATTGTTATATAAACTAGTTTCACTATTTATAAAAAGTGATTAAACAACTTAGGATTGGTTTTCATCAAAAACACATCTTAATTCACATGAGCATGTTATAAGATATTAAACGCAACTAAGTAAAGTTAAAAACTAAACTTCACACCAAACTTATTAATCAAAAAACATGCCAAATCACATAAGCAGGTAAACTAATTATCCAAAAAATATTTTCCTACCTGAAAAAAATAATTACTCCCTGAACAATTATTCTAGATTTCAAAAATTACAATTAATACCAATGAACACTACCACAAAACTGGGCAAGGCCAGCGCCAGCCTTTATCAGCACTAATGAAAAGGCGATGATAAAGGAGTTACATTTTTCAGCGCTAAAAAAAGCACTGATAAACATACCCCTTTATCAGCACTTTTTTAGTAGCGCTGATAAAGGGTCTACTTCAAAAAAATCATTAAAAATATATTAATATTTAAATATATAGATATAGTTATATTGATATAAATATAATACATATTTTTTAAATATAATTTTAAATATATTTTAGATAAGTATAAATATATAGTTACACTTAATATATAATATATATAGGTAAAATGGCTTATAAAAAAATTTAAAAAATTTATTATTAACTTATTTCCTAATTATTATGGATTAATAGTCATTTAATAACAATTTGAAGAAGAAAAAGTTAAAAAAAATAAAAAATGATCCAAAAAATGTTAAAAACGCTACTCGAACTTCAAACGGCCATAACTTTTGATCCAGGTGTCCGTTTGAGCTCTACAACATATCAAATCGAAGCCTGGGACGTGCTCTATGCGCTAAAAACCCGGGAAAATCCTCTATCCCATTTTTGGAGGCCCAAAAAATCCCAGAAGGCCTCCAAAACTGAGTTTTTAGTCGGGATACCAGAGTTTTTTAAAATTTTGTGGATTTCCAGCCTCATTTAAGGGGGTATTATTGGATTTTTTTGGTGGGGACTAAATTTATTCCAAGGTATTCAATTAATATTAATATTATGTCTTTGAAATTTCATCATTTTTTATAATGCACTACTATTTATAATCAAATATATAACAATATATACCTATTTTTATATATTCACACATAAAAATTTAATTATCAATATAAATAATAAAATATATATACATATAAAATATATTAGCTTTATCTAAATAATAATTAATATCCATTTTATTTGAAATAAAAATATATGAATATTTATATACCTATATATTAATCTAACTATATATATATATACATATATATATTTATATAACTATAAATATATATATATTAATATAACAATAAATATATATATTATTATATCTATATATATATATATATTAATATAACTATATATATATATATTAATATATATATGTATTACTATACGAATAAATATAACTATATATATATATATCATGAAATGGAAGACAAATCAAAATTGAGGAATGGTAAGGGCTTAGGCGCGCAGGAGGGAGGTCTCGAGTTCAAAACCTGGTGGAGGCAGGGGCGCATGCATGGGGGTGGATTTGGGGGGCTAGTGCTGATAAAGGGTGGAGGGGGTGTGTGCGGGCGCTGGAGGGGCAGGAAAAGCAATGTTAAAAGGGTGACTCAAGCGCTATAAAAGCCCCCACCTGGATTTGCAGAATTTTTTTTAGTTTTTTAAATTTTTCTTTAATTTTGTTTAATTTTTCTTTAATTTTTTTACATTTATCATCGCTAAAAAAGCGCCAATAAAAGGGGTCTTTTATCATCGCTAAAAATAAAATACTGATAAAGGACCCTTTTATCGGCGCTTCTTTTTAGTGCTGATAAAAGACCCATTTTATCAGAACTTTTTTTAGCACTGATAAAAGTGGTCTTTATCAACGATTTTTGGAGCGCTGATAATGGGGACCACCCTTTATCTTTTCCGGTATTATCATCACTTTTTTAGCACTGTTAAAGGCCATTTTTAGCACTAACAAAAGGCTTATTTGTAGTAGTGGAAGTTGAATAATAATAATAATAATACAATTAATCAAATTGCTCTTAAATTTAAAGTGGAAACACAAGGGATTTTACCTCTACTGTGGATGGACTACCCGAAGCCGGTGTGAAACCTCGTTCACATGGAAACCGCACCTGGGGGAAGCTAATATAAACTGAATGGGGCTTCCATCGAGATGAGCGGCTGGAGGATGAGAGGTCGTGGGTTCCCAGAGGTTGTAGAGGTAGTTGGCAGCAGGCGCATTGTTGGGTTTATGGAGGAGGGTGGAGGTGGCCAGATGGTGTGGGTAAGAGGTGCAGATGGTTGCCTTTGGCGGGATGGAAGGGGAGATAGGTCCACTACGCCGCTGCTGGCCAGACAAAGCTGGACGTCGCATCAGAAAGCGAGTGTAGGGGGGTGTCGCGGGTCGGTTAGATGTAGGAGGTGGCACTGGGTCGTGCAGAGCGTGCGGCGGCCGATCGAAGGTGGGATAGAAAGGTAGAGAGATAGCGGGGTGTATAAAAGTGCGGGGCCGAGCGAGTGCTGGGCAGTTGGAAGCGTGAGGCTGAAGGGTTCTGCAAGGAGGTGGAGTTGGGGTCGGAGCCGGTGGGAGGGTAGCACGCCGAGGAGAGGTATCAGGAGATGTGGAAGGTTGTAGCTGGTTAAGAATAGGAGGAGGAGATGAGGCGGCTGGTATAGAGGGGATGTGAGAGGGTGGCAGTGGCCTATGTGAAGAGGCTGAAAGAGAGATATGGGACGCTAAAGTGTTGCAGGAATTAGGGTAAGAGGGAAAAAAGATAAAAATAAAAGTAAATATAAAATAAATGAAAAACCCTATAATAATAATAATAGTGAAAATTATAATAACAATTATAATAGCTAAACTTCTTAATTGTAATAATAATTAGAAAATTTTACAACAATAATAATAACAATAATAATTTTAAATTTAAATAATTCAAAAACAAGAACAATATTAAATATAATATCATCAGTCACAACAACAATAATAATATTATTGCAGTTATTCTGTCTTATTTTAATGCACTAGCCACACTTCATTTCATTTTATTTATTTATTTTATGTGATGGGAAATTGTGATGTTACTCTGCACTGCTGATAAAAATATTAATAATAGTAACAAAGATTAATAATAAAACAATTTAATAATAGTATTATTATTTTCAAAATTAACAATGTCATTATTATTCTTATAAAATTCCGCTGCTTTTTTTTAATTTATTGATTTGTATACAGCAACTACATGGCTCGCACACAACTCGAGCCCCTTTATGCAGACCATGTAGTAGCTTCTGTCTGAACCAGAAGCTGCCACATGGGTGCTCGGGATAACCGAATGAACTCCGCTAACCAGGCAGTGCCCACGCACCCGCCCAAATAATAATAATCATAACTTAATAAGAATAATTAAATATTTATTTATAACATAATAATAAAAATAGTAATAATAATTTTCATTTTTTTTAAATATAATAATTATTATAATAACAATATTAGTTAATAGCATTCATAAAAATAATAAAAATTATTATAGTAATAATCATAATAATAATCCTAATCCTAATAATAAAAAAATTAAAAAAATATTCATTTTGTCTCAATAATAATAATAAAATTATTATGAACAATAAAAATTTTAGATAACAAAATAAATTACAAACTTTACCCATTTTAATTTTTTAAAGAAATGAGGATCCCACAATTGACTTGGCAAAGCCGTTTGGGGTTTCCAAAACACGCTTTGACTGTGTGCCCAACGAAGTCTACTAAAAAATGGACATTTTTTAAAAAAACTCAAAACACCTGTTCAAAATTCAACCTAGACTTTAAAAAAATTTAGAAATCCAAATAAAAATTAAAATAAAATAATTAGATAGGTCGGGGAGTGATGGACAATGTGTTCCATCAAGTATGGAGTTGAAGAAAGAACTTTTTGATTATGCACATAGTTCAAATTTCTCCATTCACCAAGGAAACACAAAGATGTATCGAGATCTCCAAGATCATTATTGGTGGGATAAAATGAAGAAGGAGATCATTGAGTATAAATCAAAGTGCCTGGTATGTCATCAAGTGAAGGCTGAGAGGTAGAATTCTAAGGGGATGATGCAACCATTACCCATTCCAACATGAAGATGGGAGAAAATCACCATGGACTTTGTCACTGGACATTCGAAGACATCCAAAGGAAATAGTGCTATCTGGGTTGTTTTGGATCATCTTACAAATACTACACTTTTCATTGCAATTATAGAGGATTTCTCATTAGATCAAATGGCACATATATACATCAGAGAAGTGGTAAGGATTCATGGAATACCACTATCGATTGTATCCAATAGATATCCAAGTTTCAACTAAATGTTTTGGAAGAGTCGTCAACATGCTCTAGATACTCAGATGAGCTTCAGTGCAACTTATCATCCTCAAACTGATGGCCAATCTGAGCAGACTATTCAAAAACTTAAGGACATATTGAGAGCGTGATCAATGGACATCAAAGGAGGATGGAATCAACATCGTCCTTCTGGTAAGTTCTCTTACTACAATATTTTCCACTCAAGCATCCAAATGTATCCTTAGAAAGACCATTATGGGAAGAGGTGAAAAACACCCACATGTTGGGATGAAGTTTTGGAGCGAAAACGCCTAGGTCTAAAAATGGTCGAAGAAATGGTGGAGAAGGTTAAGACCATCTAACAACACATTAGAGCCGCTCAGAGTCGACAATAGAGCTATGTTGATAATCATCGACGAGACCTAGAGTTTGATGTCAGAGGCATGGTATTCCTCCACATATCACTGTGGAAGAGAGTTATGAGATTTGGGAATAAGGGAAAGCTTAGTTCAATGTACATCGTTCCTTTTGAGATCCTTGATCGCATTGGAGCAGGGCCCTATTGACTAGAACTCCCACTGAAACTATCTCATTTACATGATTTATTTAATGTATCACTCTTGAAGTACATACTTGAACCATCACATGTACTCAACCCAAATGTGGTACCATTTGTGAATGAACTCTCTTATTAAGAGAAGCCAGTGAAGATCTTAGATCGTAGGTAAAATGTTCTATGAAATTAGACAATGCCCATCGTCAAGGTGTTGCAGAAAAAAAAACAAGTTTGAATAGGAAATGTGGGAATCAGAGGATGTCATGAAGCAGAGTTACCCTCATCTATTTTAGTGTGGGAAAAGGAAATTTCAAGGGCAAAATTTCTTAAGGGTGAAGATTGTAATGACCCAAAATTTTTTCCAAGAAAATTCCTCTTGATCGAATTAAATGTCATATTATATAAAATGGTTATATAAAACATATGAACTTATTTGGTTTTATGTTTTTGGATTTTAAAATACCATTAAGAATTTTTACCGTTCCTAATATAGCCATTGAATTGTGATCACATGAGTAGTATAACTATAGGGCTTTAACAAATCCAATTTTCTCACACAAAGGAAGCGATGACCTCATCCAGTAGAATTTCTCCATACGAAGCCCATTTTTCAGAGCTCAGAAAGGAGGTGGCATCATTGAGATTAACTTTTGACCAAATAAAATATGACCTTCAATACATTAAGCTCAAACGGAACTGCCTACGGGAGATGTGGGAGTTGATAGAGATTACCACCAGAGCGATGTTATCCGAGCCACCCCAAGAGTCTGTCACCATCACCCACCTTACCCTTTAGTCATATGCGAGTGTTATAATCAGTTATGTAATAAGACCATAGCACAATGATTTCGTTAATTATTTTTAATAAAAAATAAACAATACATATTAATTTTATTATTATTACTTTGTAAATAATTTTTAAAACACAAATATTATTTTTAATTAATATTCAATTAAGAAATCTATTTTGATGAATTAATGGATTTTTTAATTAAATCATATTTTATTAAAATATTGCTAATAATTTTTTTATTATTAAATATAAATGATCGTATAATTTTTACGAATACAATTGTATTTTTATTAAGGTTTGAAAGCTATTTTTGTCAAAACAGATGAATTTTTGATAAATGTCTGTTTTTATTTTAAAAATAAAAATTAAAATATAGAGAAAATTATTTTCATATAATGAATATTATTTTTGGAATCAGGATATCAAATTTATCCAATGGTGAAGTTTTCATTATTTTCTGATACAGTCGAATTTTTGGGTAAAAATTAAATACCATTTAAATATATAATGTGTTTTATGACATCATAATGACCAAATAGTGATGTAATAAAAAAAATATAAACGTTATATTCTTCCAATATGTGTTTTATTATTAAAATATTGCGATTTTAGGTTTTTTGATTTATTTTAAAAGGATTTAGTGGAACCTCCAAGGCTTATAAAATATTTTAACCTTTTAAAATATTTTACTTGAGAGTGTGACTCAACTCCAAATAAGAAAGCCTTATATTTTAATAATTTAGTCCATTGGAATTATAAAATAATTTATTCCACTAATATTTGGAAAAAACCATGGGAAAAACCATGGTCTAGTTTGTGGTTTTGATTAGTTTAATGTGTGGTGTTCAAAACCTAAATAATAAAGAATTCTCACTCTTTTCCTATGTAAACCCACCCAAGCTCCAACTTCCTCTTCACTCAATACCTTTGGAGCTCGAAACAAATCTTCCCTATTATATCTATAAGTATTTCAAGGCACCCCAATCTCCCAATAAGCCTCTCTAAAACTTCTCCCAAGCCTTTGGTATCAGACTTCCAAGTAAGGGATTTCTTCCTTTCTCATTTTTATCCTAGTTTCTTTATGTTGTTATTACCTTTTATTTTCAATTAAAAATGTTGGGTTATGATTTCACACCTCCCCCATAATATCCTAATTATGTTTAAATTATGATAGAACCCTTTATATCTCATTAATGTCTCCCAAGTATACTCGTTACCATGCCCAAATTCTGTAAGGGATTTCTCTCTCCTCATTTAAATTAAAGCAATTATTTTGTTTTACGCGTCTAAATTACATTCCATGTGTTGGGAAATGTATCTATATGACCCCCATTGCTATCCATTTCATGTATATATGATGAGACACCCCTTACTTTCTCATAAACAATTTTTATGAATTTTTATGTCACACTGTTATGCTACCGAAATTGCACCGCGATTTTCCAAGCCAAAGTCATTGTGTAGTGAATACCATGACCATTTCTGTATCAAGGGAATTAAACTTTATGAACATTTACATATTTTTTTATAGAATTTAATTTATGAATTTATTATTCCTTTATCATGGAATAAATTATCATGTTTAATGAATCTATGTGATATGATCCATGTGGCACACTTATGCATGAAATGAAATGATTTAGAAGGGTGCACCCTGATAGTGCTCCAATGCACTGGTAAAGATTTGTATCAGGATACGTCAACTACAATGATGGTTTACTCATTCTAATTCAAGTGCAATGAGGTTTTAATCATGATCCATGTGCAATGAGACTTGGATCATGTTAATATCATGTTAAATGTTGTTGTCACATTTCCATGTTTTGATAATCATGTTGTATCATGCCTTTATGTTCATGTATCTCTTATGCTTCATTGATATGACTATTGCCTAAAATGTAATGTATTATTCCTTTTATGCTTTTTATAATCCTTTAATGGGATTTATATCTCACCCTTTTAGTATGCATTTCCTTAGGTTATCCCATGCAATGCTAAGTAATAAAGAATGATATGGTCATGTAAAAGATGTTTTTAATAAGATGTTTCATTTTAAGTTGTTATATAATGTTCCCAAGCCCCAAATACACTATAACTCTTGATATTATATTTTTTTTCAAGTGAAGTTTTATATAATAAATTATTTTTAAGTGTGAAATAAATAGCACGGTTGTTATATACATAAGGAGTAGGATGAACCCCATCGACAACACTAGCATCATCATGTGGAGAAGAGATGATGGAAGGAGTAGAAAAATGTGTACATGTGACTGTTGGTTCTTGGTTTGGGGACAGAGTTCCCTCCCCCTCCTCTTCTATTTGGCCTTCCCCCTCCATCTCCACCTCCACATTGATTGACACATTATTTACATATTTATTATGTTAAGAAATAAATGAAAATAGTTTGTGTAACATTTTTTCTTATTTCAGATGTTTAATGTTTTATTAAATATATTTTCTTAAATTATTTTGATATTTTGGTATTTTTGGTATTTTTTATTTTTATATTTTTTCAATTTTTTTATTTTTTAAACTTATTTACGATGGGTCTGTAACCCGTTGAAAGAAAATATTTGTGACAGATGACTTGACCAATCACAATAAATAATCCGTTGAAAAAATTGTTTTCGATAGGAAAGATCCATGGTGAAAAAATATAGTTTTTTGCAAGGGACCATTGAAAAAATATCTTTTGTCAAGCCATTTTTGGCCACATGTTATTTTCAACGGCAACCCATAGCAAATAATCGGTTGCAAATAATATGTTTTCCAGTTGTTCAAACACACAAATTTTTATATGTGAATAGAGATGATCATATAGGTAAATCAATAATTGAAAAAATTCAACATCAAACCTTTAAATGAATTTATAAAATGAACATGTATTTATAATTTTTGTAATTTTACAATTTTTAAAAAATGTTATTATAATACAAAAAATTTCAATTAATATTTAAATTTAAGCAATCAAAAATATATATTTTAAATCATTTTGTATGTATAAATATAATAATTAATGAAAAAAATTATAAAATTATATAAATAATGATATATTTTAAAATATATATATATTAATTTTTATAAATAATAATCATTTTAATTATAATTAATAAATTTAAAATGTAATTAGTAATTAATTTTAATTTTTATAAAATACAAAATATATATCTACAATTAGTAATTATAATATATTTATATATTAAAATTTTTAAATATATTTAAATATAATTATTGAAATTTTCACTTTTATTTTTGTAGTTTTTAAATTAATCATATATTATGAAATGTGTTTGCACACTTATGTTTTTCATATAGATGATACAAAAATATTATATTATTACACATTTAATTTATATTTTTTAAAAATAATAATAATTTATTATTATTTCAAATATAGTTGATATCCAATTTATTAAAAATTAGTAATATATTGAAAATAATCATTTGTAAATTGAAATATAGATATTAATATTTTTAAATATAAATATACATCTTTTATAAATATTAAATATTTATTCATTTATATATTTAATATTTTTTAAAAAATATTATTAAAAAATTAAATACAATTATTATTAAAGTTCTATATGTATAATTAATACTATATACATTTATTTAGTTTATTGTATTTTTTAATATATGTATATTTATTTATACATTTATATAATTAATAATATATGGTAAAAAATATTTAAACCTTTATATAATTAATATTTTTTTTAAAAAAAATTAGTCACATTGAAAAATAATTATTATATATTAATTTTTTTATATAATTAATAAAATATGAATATTTTAGTTAATATTTTGTTATTTTTTAACTTTTGGATTTATAGCTTTCTTTGTATATGTAATGACTTTGGTTTTCATTTCTAATCACTTTGAATATTTTAATTAGTTTTTCTGAGTTGTGTTGTGAAGCGTGTGTGACCTTAAGGGTGTCATGGAGGCTCGAAATCATTATATTAAAAATAATATATTATTTATAGCTTATGTGCACACATGTTCGAGAATAATGATTTTTTTCTCCATAATGGAGTCTTGAATGGGAAAACCATGTATGTGGTTGACTCCGGGATAGAGGTTTTACCCCAAGGAGGGTATATTTTCCTATCTATAATATGTTTTCCTCATTTAATAAATGGTGTTTGTATCTACATTGACCATGTAAGTTATTAATCAAAAACATTATCTTTGGGAAATGGAGTGCAATTTGTTATCTATGGGTCATTAAACCTCTTTGAGATGTCTTTATTTTTCCCAAAACAAAGGATTAAGAAAATAATATTTTTTTTTCAAATTTATCAAGAATAGAAAAATAAATATTACAATATACTACATATAAAATAAGTCTTACCTTTTGATATAGCACTTCAAATGATTGGAGTCAATATATACACAAAAAGAGTGTCAAAATAATAATTTATAAAGAATCATGTGACTTACATTTTCCATGTAATAATTGTGTTACATCAAAAAGGGATGAAAACAGGATCGTCACGATGCACAATGCGTAGAAGATGATTGTGCTGAAAATATGTTGTGAAATCGATCCAACGCCTATTGAAATCATAAAGAATTTTGAAACCAGATATGTAAGACCGATCGTAGGAAAATCACATCATTGACAAAAATAAGCATTGAATTTGTGTATGGAGTTGATTATGAAAAATAGAAATACAAATATATGATAAATACATAAATTGAATAAAAGAACACAATATAGTTCCCAAAAAACCATTCAATTTCATTAACATTTACATGTATTTATAGAGTATATAAGAATACCAAATGTTGTCATGTAAAATTTCACACACATGAAGACGTCTATTGGTAATGAGAGTTATTATAATTTTGACATTTATTTTCATAAATTTATCTTGTATTATTTTTCTCATAAATCTTCCTTTTTATCTATAAATATTGTCTTATAATTTCTTTTAATTTCTTTTCTGAAAAAGATTAACAGGGGAAGAGTATTTATTGTTACTCTAGAAGGTTGAACACAAGATGATAAATCGTGTTTCCCTTTTGGTTTCTGTTGCGGGTTATTCCTATTGAACAGGGGAAGAGTATTTTATTCTTAAGCTCGGGTGCTCCATCTGGATCTGAGGGTGCATCATTGAGAAAGTGTTCTCCACCTCGTCATTCTCCTCCCAATCTTCATCCCTTTACCCCTTTTATGAATGCTATGCCTCCATGGGGTGGATCCAATGTCACATCATCCGACTTCTCAAGATTAAAGCGGGGTGCATCCCCTGTGGAATGCAAGGAACATTAATTCCTGAGATCTGATGGGTCTTGTGGGAGGTGTAGATGAAGTATAAGGTGTTGGTGAGGGTGTCTGTGTGAGCATTGGTGGCCATCATCCCCTGGATGGTGAGGTCCAGGACCACCCAGTCACAAGTGGATGTTCGGCCGGTATGCTCCATCAGGCACTCCACCAGCCCCCACAACCCCACCTTCCACCATGAAAGATTGAAGTGGTCAAACCCAAAGTTGTACAACCTCTTCATCCATGCAATTTCCATCCAGTACTAGATGAATACTACCAACTAACATACTGGCACCATGCACGCTAACTTTACGTAGATCAAATACATTTCCCTATAAAATTGTGGGGGACACTTCCTATTAGGAAAGAGATTAGTGAAGCCAATATTGTTTTCACAACAACCCAAATGTGGTTCTCCTTTGGTGAAATGGATGAGCAGCCAGCCGCATGAAAAAATTCATTGGTAGATGAGCTACCCAAACCACCAGAGAAAATGATTTTTTCTTCCTTTATAAAATGGGATCAAAATCCCATAAATATGTAATTGTAATGGTGTGATCCAATGATTATTTTATCTGAAGAGAAATAAAGAAATTAACCCCTTCCCCGATGGACATGTGAAATCCTTACTGAACCCTAGTAATCCTTGCATGTTCTTTATTTTTCCTTCTGTTTGTGTTTGTCTTCATCTCCAAAAACATCTACAGCCCCAACAAAGTAGTATTAGAGCCATCAAGGTCAAAATAGCAATGTGTATAGAGGTTTTTTTGGTGACCAAAAAATTTAAGGTGGTTAGAATTTTTTTTGAGGCCAGATCCATGAAGAGATTGACAAGATGATTATAACATTTCATGTTGTGTCAAAACAGAGCAGAAATGAAGCAATAGTACCCCCTTGTTGGAGAAGAAAACACTATTCACTCTAGTGGTGACCTTTTAGAGAATTTTCTAGCAATTGGTCTAGTGATCCATGTCATCACAGTATCATCTATCGATCAAACCGTTGAAACTATTTTTGTTATAACCTGAACAATCAAATTCAATTTTTAGCAATACATGGGTTGTTTCTAACTATTTCAACCATTACTGATGCATTCTTATAGTTATATTTTTTAAATTATCACTCCATAAATGGATGAAAATTTTAGTTACATAATTAAGCTTACTTATTTTAATTATGTCCTCTGGAAACACAAAATGAAGGTTCTATTATATATTAAATATTTGTGGAAACCAATAATTGATACCAATAAGCCCATTATAATGTAACGACCCGAACGTTTTAATAATATTTTCTTCCTAAATTTGTTTGTCATTTTATTTTATACTCAACAAATCTATATCCTTTAATTAATTATGTGAGTATAATTAAATGAGATTTTTGGGTTTTGACTGTTATATGACCATTGGTTAATATGATAGTTGGAAACTAAACTCTTAACATTATAATTATTTTTTATAAATACAAGTGATCTTGGTTAATTAATAAAGAAAGAAGAGTTGATGGCCTCATCCAGTAGACTCAGGCCATAGAAATCCCATCTATCAGAGATTGGGAAAGAGGTAGCATCTCTGGGCTTTGCTCTAGACCAATCCCAAGCCGAGATTCAACATGTAAAGCTTGAACGGAATCACGTAAGGGATAAGTTCAAACTGATAGAAATCACCACTTGGGAAATGTTGTCTCAGCCACCCCAAGATTATATCACCATAGCACACTTTACACTTAGGTTTTATGCAGGTGTTATAAGGGGCTATGTAACGAGCCCTTAGATAGTTTTTCTAATCCTTTGGTATAAATAAAATTTTTATTTATTATTATGTTAAATTTGTGACTTTTAAATGTTCAGATAAATATGGGATGAATATTATTAATTATTTAGGAAAAAGGGTATCATAATTTATTTATGTAAACTATAAATAATTAATAATGTGAAATGATTTTACAAAAATGGTCTTCTACAATTGTGACCAGTAAGAAATTTAGATTCTAATAAGTTCAACACAATTTTTGGTGAATAGTAAAGTATGAATAGTAATATACCCTTATCAATAGTAATTAATAGTAAATCAGCCAAAAAAATTGAAACATCACCCATGAATGTATAAATATAATTTAAACATCTTAAAAGTGAAAAAATGGTCATAAAATAAGTACTGGAATTTTTGTATGTCATAAATATTTTAATTACAATTTTATAATTAATTTAAAAATTTAAAAAAGAAATGTGTTTTTATAAAATTTAATCATAAATTTTTTAATTTATTTTCTTATGGTTATATGATAATTTTATGGGACCTTGATTGCTTTTTTAAGGTGTTACAAAATAAGTTATAGTTTTAGAGTTGTTTTTTTGAATAAATACTAATTTTATTTAAAAATTAAATTAAAAATAATTAGAATATTATTTTCCTAAAATTGAGTTCATTTTTGAATTCAGAGCATCAATATTATGTTAGGGTTAATTTTTGGGATTTTTCTAAAACAGTAGAACTTTCGGTGAATAGTAAAAATACAGTTTTGAATTTCGGGTGTTTAATGACATCATTGATGATTTAATCATGATGTAATAAATTTTTATGACTTTTGAATAGTATGATATGTTATGAGGTGTCCCATGTGGACAATACCATGGGAAAATACCATGGGCTAGCCCATGGTTCTGCAAATACCACCGATGAGGTGTCCATTGGAAATTAATTAAATATTCCCTCATTTTTCCTATAAATACCAAGACATTCCCTCATTATTTTCTTTCCAAAATCCACCTCAACTAAGATATTGTCTTTATACATCCCAAGGAGTCCTCACAAGGTTCCCTCAATCCCCCCAAGGTCCCAACATTCGTGCTTTCGAAGATACTCTTAAAGGTAAGGGAACCTTTCACCCTCCTCTTTTTAGTCGTGATTTTTTTATGTTATGTCTTCTAGTTTCCATCATTTTATGTGGGGGTATGTTATTATATATTATTATTAGTTTCCATTTCATTTCCAAATTATGAGATACCCTTTCCACTCTCATCAATTTATTTTCTGAATTTTTATGCGATGTTGTTTGGCTGCCGATTGTTTCGTAAAAGAAATAACATCTTCTCTTTTCTTTCATGTTTTTTTCATGTGTTATGTCATTAAAATATACATAAAATGATATTATTATGTACTCATACATTATTATTAATTATTTTTGTGTGTTTTATCCTTTTCCCCTATCTTTTTAATGTTTTTTAAAATGATGTTTTATAGTCGTTATGCTGCAGATTTTTCCACTCAAAATCTCTCTCTTTTTGTCAAAATATTATCTTGTATTATTTTTGTGGATACCCAAATATATTATCATTTCTAGGGGTATTCATCAATACATAAAATTTATCTATTTTATTCTAGAATTTACATACATATAACCCTCACTCCCCTTCCATGGGTTGTAAATGGCACAATGATCTTATTTTTTAGTACATTCTAAACATCTGGATTTTGACATGAAAACCATTTCGTTGATTCTATTTGGGTTATTTATGAAATTTTTGATTATGATCTATGTGGATCACATGAAAATAATGACATATTAAGGGTGTGCCCTGATAGCGTTCTAATTCATTGGGTTGAGAATTAATCTCTAGAGATGACAAGTTTCACGTTACCTTAGTGAATGACCCTGGTAATGTTTTTATAACACCTTGGGAATGAACCCTGGTGATATGTTTATGAATGTCTAAATGAAAATTTTTAGCCACATATTCAAGTTGTGATTCATGTTATTTTTATTGTGATATGCCTCTTTTTTCCCATTGCTCGTGTCTTTTAGTTTTCATCAAGTTCTTATCGATATCACAAGAAAATTGGTTCCCTTGATTTCCTTGTTGTGCCTTCTACTCACCCTTTCCTTTGATGTATGTATCTAGGTTATGATATGATGAAATTTTATAAAGGATAAACTTATGATGAATCCTTACAAGTTAATTATAATAATTTTTTATGTTTTTTTCATGTTTTATGTTCCTGATTTCCAAGACACAAGACTTTAAAGATCCTCTATTTGTAAAATGTAATGAAAAGTTATGTAATAAAAAGGTGGGATTCCATAGTTGGTATCAAAGGAAGATTTAGTTATTTTTGAAAATTAGGATATGAAAACTTTAGGAATAACCATATATAAATGTTTAAATATAGGAATACTTTATAGTATTTTTGGGGGTATTGAGTACGTGGTTTATCAATAAAATAAATCATTGTCTGGATATGAGCAGGTTGAGGCAGCTCTAAAACAGGTGTACCTAAAAGTGAAAACTCTGAAAATGAGTTTTGGGCTTGTCTTGGGGTATCATTGTACACTAAAAGGGGCCTTGCTACACTATTTTTTATGACACTCCCTGGAGATATGTTTTTTTAATTATAAGCTTTTTATGAATCATTATGAAGTACTTATAGAGAAATGTATTTGTTTAAAGAATGAAGTTTTAAGGCATAAAATCCTTTATAGTTAAAAGATTCTTAAATTAAAAAAGTTGCTCACTATGGTTTTATTCTTTTAGAAAATGGCAGGAAATAGGAGGAACTATAAAAATGGTGACTGTAATGGACCATGCGCTAACATCCCTCCAATGGAAGCTGGAATGGAAATTTTGATTTGAATGATGAACCAACTTACTGAAGTTATGGGAAATAACTTTAATCAAGCTGAGAGACTGATATCACCGTGAAGGGAACAAATTTCTGTTGAATCCTTTATGCGTCAATGACCACCAACCATCAGTGGACCTACAGACCCATTGATTGCTGAACAGTGGATCAGCTCTATCGAGACGATCTTTTTTGTGCTTCGATTTTCTTAACAAGAGAAGGTTGCATTGGCTGTTTATCCCTTAGAGGGAGAAGGTGATCTGTGGTGGGAACTGATTAAAAACACAAGGCCTAGAGTGGAAGTTGTATCTATGGAGTGGGAAGAGTTCATATGCATATTTTTTAACAAGTATTTCCCTCGATCAATGAGAATAGGAATTGAGAAGTAGTTTCTCAAGTTGAAGTAGAAGGATAATGAATCTGTGGGAAGATACAAGATAAACTTCACAAGGCATTCATGTTACACCTCTAGTTTTTTCATGGATCCAAATGGTAAGGTTGACAGATTCTTTAGTGGACTTAGACCTCATCTATAGAAGAATCTAGCCAACCAAGATTATGATAGCTAAGAGGAGATCGTGCAAAGTGCGATGAATGTCAAACTAGAGTTTGGTGAGACGCAATGGTCTCATAAATACAATGAAAAGAAGATATAGATGGATCCAATCTTATGGAGGAGCATCGATAAGGGGAGAGGAGGCAATAAAGTTTAACATCCAATGTGTAATAAATGTTGGAAGAAGAATTTGTGGAACTACCTGATCGGGAGTGGGAAATGCTACAAGTGTGGAAGAGATGGCCATATCGCACAGAATTGGCATAGTGAGGTGAAACCACAACTTTCCAACACTAATCACAATGGGAAGATGGTGCAGAACCTACCTGATGTAAAATTATATAAGTGTGGACAACTTGGGAACTTTTCCGATCACTGTCCAAATATGATGGTAGCGGAGGCGAATCACCATCAGCCTCAGCATAGGCCAAGGGAGAAAGGTCATGTTTTTTCTATCACGACAGCTGACGTTGAAGCTCTGAATGATGTGGTGGTAGGTACTCTTGTTGTTCTCTAAAATCTAGCTAGTACTTTGTTTGATTCTGATCTTATGCAATCCTTTATTTCCTCCAAGTTTGCAATGAATTTAGAATCAACCCCCGATTTACTAAAAGTAGAGTTATCAGTCAAAAATCATGTTGGGATTATCCAAGAATCATCAGTGTTTAGAAACTATAGTATTTACTTTAGTAAGAACACCCTTATCGCAAATCTATTAGTCATTCCAATGCTGGAATTTGACATTATACTAGGGATGGACTAGCTCTCAAAGTATAATTCTAAGATCAAATGAATAAGAAATGAAATCTCAGTAGTCTTGAATGGAAAAACTACATGGATCTTCCAAGTAAAGATATCTCAAACTGATCTTTGTCTAGAAAAACCTCCTATATCCTTCTTTATGGAGTTAATTGATGAAGAAAAAGAATAAGGAAATGATAGTTTGAGGATATAAAATGTCCCCATCGTCCAAGAATACATTGACCTATTTTCTGAGGAGTTACTTGGACCTCCTCAAGAAAAAGAGGTAGAGTTCTCCATTGAACTTGTACCTGGGTCTCATCTGATATCTAAGACCCCCTATAGGATGGAAAATGTGGAGCTAGAAGAATTAATGAAACAACTCTAAAATATTTTGGAGAAAGGGTTTATCCGACTGAGTGTGTCTCCTTGGGGGTACCTATTCTCTTTGTGAAGAAGAAGGATAGATCGATGCGGCTATGTATTGATTATAGAGAACTGAACGGGATCACAGTAAAGAACAAATACCCTCTTCCCAGAATTGATGACTTATTTGACCAACTTCGTGGGGATCAATTCTTCTCTAAGATTGATCTTTGATCTGGTTATCATCAATTGAGGGTGAAGAAAGATTATATTACAAAAACTACCTTCTGATCAAGATATGGTCATTATGAGTTTGTTTTTATTCCCATAAGACTGACTAATTCACAAACTATTTTTATGGATTTGATGAATAGAGTCTTCAAGGACTACCTTGATAACTATGTGGTAGTTTCTATTGATGATACTCTGATATATTCCAAAAGTCGTGAGGAGAATGAGGATCATCTAAGGGCTATTTTGAAATATCTATGGAAGGAGAGGCTTTTTGGGGTGTTCAGCAAAGGTGAATTATGGTTACAACAAGTTCCTTTCTTGGGGCACATTGTTACTAATGAAGGAATCATGGTTGACCCTATAAAGATAAAAATTTTAGAGTAGTGGACTCAACCAATAATAATAACTGAGATTAGTAGTGTCCTTGGATTAGTGAGATATTATAAGAGGTTTTTAAAATATATTTCACGACTTTATAATCCATTAACCAAGTTAACTCGAAAAGTGGTCAAGTTCATCTAGAAAAAGGACTGTGAGAAATGTTTCCAAGAGCTGAAGAGAATATTGGTTACTGCACCCATGTTAACTCTGCCCTCAAGTGGAGAAGGATGCATTATTTTTAGCGATGCATATCTTAAATGGCTTGGGTGCGTCCTCATAAAAAATGAAAAATTCATTGCTTATGCATCCTGACAGTTGAAGACTCATGAGCAGAACTATCCTATTCATGATCTAGAGCTATTTGCGGTCATTTTCGCTCTAAAGATATGGAGGCAGTATCTTTATGGGGTGAAATGAGATATACACAGACCACCAATGATTGAATTATATTTTCATACAAAAGGAATTGAACATGAGATAGAGGAGATGGTTGGAAATTCTCAAGGAATATGATTGTTCAATTCATTATTATCCTAGAATATCAAACGAAGTAGCTGATACATTAAGTAAGAAAGACCCAGTTGTTCTTTCCATGATGAGGATTCAAAGAGACCCTTCGATTAATGACCTTATGAAGATAGACATGGTAATTATAAGGGAAGGGACATCATCAACCCTAACCCAAATGATTTCTAAACCGTCATTACTAGAGAAGATCATGAAAGCTCATAAATAAGATCCTTTGTTACAGAAGAAGTTTCAGGTTGTGAAGGATTGGAAGTTTCCTAATTTAAACATTAATCAAGAAGGTTTACTGAAATGTCGTACAAGACTATGTGTTCCATATATTCCGGAAATAAAGAAGGATATGATGGATGAATCTCATAGCTCTGCATTCTCTATACATCCAGGAAGCACAAAAATGTATAGGGACCTTCATGATCATTATTGGTGCGATAATATGAAAAGGGATATTACTGACTACACATTAAGTTGCCTGGTATGTGGAAAACTCAAGGAAGAGCGACAAATTCCTAAAGGGGTATTGAAACCACTACCCATACCAGCATGGAAGTGGGACAATATCACTATGGACATAGTCACTGGTCTCTCGAGAACTTCCATTGAAAATAATGCGATATGGGTTATTGTGGTCTGTCTCACCAAGACTGCCCATTTCATCTCCATTCAGAAATATTTATCTCTTGATCAACTTAACAAGATATATGTGAAGAATGTAGTAAGTCTATTTGGAGTTCCACTTTATATCGTATCTAATTATGATCCAAGGATCACATCAAAATTCGGGAGAAGTCTTCAACATGATCTGAGCACTAAATTGAATTTCAGTACGGCCTATCACCTCAAAATTGATGGCCAATCTAAAAGGACTATTCAAACACATGAGCATGTGCTGAGAACATGCTCAATGAAATTTAAAGGTGGATGGGATCAACATATATCTTTAGTTGAGTTATCTTAAAACAACAGCTTCCACTCGAGCATTCAAATGGCACCCAATGAATCTATATATGTTAAGCGGTGTAGAATTTCTACTTGTTGGCATGAAGCTGGTGAGATAATGATCTTGGGCCTGATCTTGTGCAAGATATGACAGAAAAAGTCCATGCCATCCATCAACACATTAAGGCTGGTTAGAGTCAGCAAAAGAGCTATGCCGACAACCATAGAAGGGACTTAGAGTTTGATGTTGGTGACAAAGTCTTTCTTAAAATTTCACCTTGGAAGAGAGTCATGAGATTTGGGAAGAAAGAGAATCTCAGTCCTAGGTACATTGGCCCATATGGAACCATTGATCGGATAGGAGCAGTGGTCTATCGGGTTGCACTTCCTCTAAATCTAGCACAAGGTCATGATGTCTTCCACGTATCCCTCTTGAGAAAAAACATACCAAAACCTTCAAATGTACTAAATCTAGAGGTGGTACACCTATAATATGAACTATCTTATGAAGAGAAACCTGTGGAGATATTGGATCTTAGAGACAAGGTTCGATGCAACAAGACTACCCACCTGGTAAAGGTGTTGTTGAGGGACCACAACTATAAAGAATCCACGTGGGAACTAGAGGAGTCTATAAGCAAGAAGTACCCACGCCTTTTCTCTTCTGAGGGTATGAGTTAAAATTTAGGGAATGGAATTTCTTAAGGGGGGAAGAATGTAATACCCCAAATTTTTTAATAATATTTGTTTCCTAAATTTGTGTGTTATTTTATTTTATACTCAACAAAACTGTATCCTTTAATTAATGAAGTGAGTATAATTAAATGAGACCGCTGAGTTTCAATTATTATATGAACATTGGAAACTAAACACTTAACATTACAATTATTGTTTATAAATACAAGTGATCTTGGTTAATTAATATGGAAAGAAGATTTGATGTCCTCATCTAGTAGACTCGGGTCATACGAAGCCCATATGTCAGATCTTGGGAAAGAGGTAGCATCTCTGGACCTTTCTCTGGACCAAACCCAAGCTGAGCTTCAACATGTAAATCTTGAATGGAATCTCTTAAGAGAGAAGTTCACACTGACAGAAATCACCAATCAGACAATTTTGTGTGAGCCGCCCCAAGATTCTATCACCATATCACACCTTACACTTAGGTCCTATGCAGTTTTTATAAGGGGATATGTTACGAGGCCCTAGATACTTTTTGTAATACCTTGGTATAAATATAATTATTTTTTCTTATTATGGTAAAATTTGTGATTTTTAAATGTTTGGATAAATATTGGATGATTATTATTTATGATTATGGAAAAAAATTATTTTAAAATATTTATGTAAACATTAAATAGTTAATAATGTCAATTGATTTTCAGAAAATGGTCTTCTTCAATTGTGACAATTAAGAAATTTAGAGTCTAATAAGATCAACTTAATTTTTTGTGAATAGTAAATTATGGATAGTAATATACCATTATGAATAGTAATGACTAATAATGAATAGTAAATCTTTCAAAAAAATAAAAACTTCACCCATGAATGTATAAATATAATTTAAACATCTTAAAAGTGAAAAAATGGTCATAAAATAAGTATTGGTATTTTTGTTTGTCATACATATTTTAATTAAAATTTTATAATTAATTTAACAATTTAAAATAGAAATTTTTTTTATAAACTTTAACCATAAATTTTTACTATATTATCTTATGGTTATATGATAATTTCATGGGACCTTGATTGCTTTTTTATGGTGTTACAAAATAAGTTATAGTTTTTGAGTTGTTGTTTTTTTTGAATAAATGCTGATTTTATTTAAAAATTAAAGTAAAAATAATTAGAAAATTGTTTTCATATAATTCATTTCATTCTTGAATTTAGAACATTGATACTAGGTTTGGGTGAATTTTTGGTATTTTTCTGAAACAGTTGAATTTTTGGTGAATAGTAAAAGTACAGTTTTGAGTTTCAGGTGTTTAATGACATCATCGATGATGTAATCATGATTTCATAAATCTGGTATACTTTTGAATACTAAGATATGTTATTAGGTTTCCCAAGTGTACAATACCATGGGAAAATACAATGGGAAAGCCCGTGGTTTTGCAAATACAACCGATGAGGTGTCCCTTGGAAATTAGTTAAATATTCACTCACTTTTCCTATAAATACCAAGACATTACCTCATTAATTTCATTAAAAAATAATTCTAAACAAATATCTTGTCTTTATACTTCCCAATTAGTCCTCCCAAGGTGCTCTAAAGTCCCCCAAGTTCCTAACATTCGAGATTTCAAAGATACTCTTCAAGGTAAGCGTACCTTTCACCCTCCTCTTTTTAGTCATGATTTCTTTTATGTTATGTCTTATAGTATCCATATTCTTATATGGATTTAGGTTATAATATATTATTACTACTATCCATTTTATTTCCAAATGATTAGAGACCCCTTCCCCTCTTTTCAATTTATTTTCTGAATTTATAAGTTACGCCGTTAGGCTGCCAAATTTTTCGTAAAAGAAATAGCATCTTATCTTTTCTTTCATGTTTCCTTTTCATGTGGTATGTCATTAAAATATCAATACCATGATCTTATTATTTACCCATACTATATTAGGAATTATTTATGAGTGGTTTTACTTTATCCCATATCTTTTTAATGTTTTTAAAATGATTTTATATAGCCGTTAGGCTGCAGAATTTTCGTCTCAAAATCTCTCTCTTTTTCTCAAGATATTCTATTGTTTTATTTATGTGGATACCCAAATATATTTCAATTTCTAAGGGTATTCATAAAAACATTAAATTGATCTATTTAATTCTTGAATTGACATACATATAACCCTAACTCCCATTCCATGTGTTATAAATGACAAAATGGTCTTATTTTTAAGTACATTTTAAACATCACGATTTTGACATAAAACCCATTTATTTGATTCTATTTAAGTTATTTATGAAATGTTTGATTATAAACCTGGTGTCTCACATGAAAATAAATACATATTTATTGTGCACCCAAATATCACTCTAATGCATTGGGTAAAGAATTAATCTCTAGAGACGACAAGTTTCACGATACCTTGGTAATGTTTTTATGACACCTTTGGAATAAACCTTAGTTATATGTTCATGAATGTATAAATGAAATTTTCTAGCCACATATTCATGTTGTGATTCATTTTATTTTTATTAAGATATCCCTCATTCTCCATTGCTCATGTCTTGTGGTTTTCGTCAAGTTCTTATTGATATCACAAGTAAACTGATTCCTTTGATTTCCTTACTGTACCTTCTGCTCACCCTTTCTTTTGATGTATGTCTCCAGGTTATGAGATGAGGAAATTGTACTTTGGATGAACTTATTATGAAGCTTTAATAGTTGATTATAAGAAATTTTTATTTTGTTTTTATGTTTTATGATCCTGATTTCCAAGACACTAGACATTAAAGATTCTTTTTTTGTAAAATGTAATAAAAATTTATGTAATAAAAAGTGGGATTTCATATACAATGCAAGAGGAATTATATTCAATAAGTGTAAAATCTAATGACAAGAAATTATCTAGTGTCATAAAAATTGATGTGAAGTGGGTCATACTCAATAGGAATTGCACTACCCAGATCAGATAATGAATCAACAAGAATATCTTCCAAAAAAATTCCAACAAATATGATGCTTTAATTATTTGGAAAAAATTGGAAAATTTGTATGTAAGGATAACTGTACAAAACACATTAAACCTGATACGTTATCTTGTAATATTTAAGTACAAATATGAGACCAATGTATCAAAATACATGAGCAAATTCCATGCTATTATTGATCAGTTGAATTCCATGAAAATGATGATTAATGAGGAGTTACAGGAATTATTGATGTCGAGTTCTTTACCAAAGATGTGGGACACACTAGTTTTGTCAGCCAACAATTCAACTCCATATGGAACTCTCACTATGGATATAGTGAATGATATAATGTTGAATGAAGATTCTAGAAGTAATGATGATGGATATAAACTATAATGAAAAGATCTTATCACTGAAAGAAAAGGGAAGCAGAAATTATAGGGAATAAATAGAGGAAGAGAACCCTGATACCAATGTCTTAAAAGGAGGAAGTTATTGGAACCATGATCGAGATATTACATAAATTTCCACCAGTAAGAGTTTCCATATCAAGAGAAAAAAATTGTACCAAAGATTCCTCAACATAACGGTGTTGGTGAGAGGATAAACATAAAAATTTGTGAGAGAGTTAGATGTATACCTTCAAATACAAAGTTTCCAAACTTCTTTTGGGGGTAGGAAATGAGGAACACAATTGATATTATATACCTTTCTCCATTAGTTTCATTGAACTATGATGTTCTAGATAGAGTTTGGACATGTAAAGTTGTTTCATAAAAACACATAAGAGAATTTGGCTATAGGGCATATTTTTACATCCCAAAATATGACCAGGAAATGCTGGATGGAAAAAGGAATAAGTGTAATTTTTTTGGATACACTCATGAGGAATTTGGATATAGAATATGGGATACTATCAAAAGGAATATAATTAGAATAATGTATGTGGTGTTTCTTGAGTATAAGATAATCAAAGATTTTGGGAAGCTGTAAAATGTATAGAAGTTTCAGTCTGAGGAAATTAAAGTCAATATGGAAGTAGTCTCACCACCATCAGTACCATCTAGTGTGAGAGAGATATGTGACACTAATGATAAATCACTTCAAGTTAATCTGTCTCCCAATATTGATATATATCCTTCATAAGATATTCCATAACAAATTTCCCCTTAAGTTTAGTTGAATATATCTACTGTAGAATGAAAACTGAGTCATAGATAATCACTACATGAGTATGTGATGCTCACTAGCAGGAGAGAGATATAAAATTATGACAATTTGATGAAGTGTTAGAAGAATATGGAATGGAAATAGGTCATGCAAGAGGATATGAGATCCTAGCACAATAATTTAATATTTGATTTTGTAGAGTTACCACAAGGGAATAAGGCACTCAAGAATAAGTGGGTGTATAAAATTAAAGAAGAATATGGAAGATTTCATCCACTATAGAGATACAGAATGGTTGTGAAGATTTTTGGTAAGAAAAAGGTATTGACTTTGATGGATTTATTTCTCCTATTTTTAGAATGTCTTCTGATAGGTTTTTTCATCGGTTAGTCTGAACCTAGAGGTTCAACAACTGAATATAAAGACATGTTTATTACATAGTGACCATGAAGAGAAGATATAAATGGATCATTTAGAGTAATTTCGCATGAAAGGTAATGAAAACTTGTATAAAAATTCAAGAAACGTTTATTTGACTTGGAACAGGCACTGAGGAAATCGTACAAGAAATTTGACTCATTCAGGGATAAAAATCTGTATAAGAGGAAGACCGATGATCACTGAATTTTTGTCAAACTATTTTATGATGGTGATTTCATTATCTTGTTTAATTATGTAGGTGATATGTTTATTATTAGTAGATATATCACCAAGATAGACAAGTTGAAGGAGTTTAATAAGTCTCTTTAAATGAAGGACTTGGTAGATGCTACCTAGATTATTGGTATGAAGATTGTTCAGGATAGAACGAATCATAACATTTGGATACCTGAATAGCAGTATATTGGCAAGGTTCTGGAAATATTCAAAATTATCAAGGATAAACTAGTTAGTACTCAACTTATAATTCATTTTAGGATCATGAAAAGCCAGATTCCATCAACTGAAGAGGAGAAATCAGAGATGAAAAACGTTCCCTATCAGTCAAAAGATGATAGTAATATGTATGCTATGGTATGCACCTGAATAGATATTGATCACTTTGTTGGCATTGTGAGAACTTGATAATATTCATATCAAATCCTGGAAAGGAGTATTGGACTGTTGTCAAATGGATATTGAGGTACTTCTATGTTACTTCTATTTATTGTTTATGTTTTGGAAGTGATGTTTTTTTTGAAGGATACACAGATGGAGATATGGATGGGGATATAAACACCATAAAATCTATATCTGGGTAGCATATATCATTTTCAAGGAGAAAAGTCTCATGTAAATCATGACTTGAGAAGTGTGATACCATATCTAATATATAATAAGAGTATATCATGGTCATAGAAGGATGTAGGGAGATATTGTAGATGAATAATTTTTTATTGGAGTTGGGGAAGAGTCAATAGAATTATATTATCTATTGAGATAGTCAGATAACTATTCATCTCAGCAAGAAACCAACATATCATTACATGTCCAAACACAACGAAAAATGATATCACTAGATCCAAAATGTTCTGGAATAAAAAATGTTGAATTTTGAGAAAATACACACCAATGATAATTGGGTAGACATGATAACAAAGGTTTTATCAAAAGAAATGTTGGACACCTTTAAGGAGACGGTGAGTATAGAGTCTACCCCAAATTTGTTTTAGTGGGGGGTAGTTTTTAGGGACACTCCCAATGTAGTGGATGAGTAGTCGGGACCACAAAAAAATTCATGGGTTGATGCGCTACCCAAACAACCAAAGAAAATGAATTTTGATTCTAATAAAAAACAATATAAAAATCCTAAGAATCTATTATTTTAATGGTGTGATCCTATGAATCTTTGATCCATATAGAAATAAATAAATGGCCCCCTTTCCCATGGACATATTAAATCCTTATCAAACCACATTAATCTTCACATGTTCATCATTTTTTCTTCTATTTCTGTCTTTTTTTCATCGCAAAAAACCTCCACTTCCCCATTAGAAATACACACAATTATCAGAAAAAATGAAGATGAGGATGAGGATGATTCGAAACCACATGTTTTGAGTTAGAAAAGAAAAAATTCCAGACTATGACATCCCTCCTTTTTATTACATAACTTTTCATTACATTTTATAAATAGAGGATCTTTAATGTTTAGTGTCTTGGAAATCAAAAACATAAAAAATGAAAACATAAAACATTATTTTAAATCCCATTTAAAATATTCTTGAAAAGGTCATCCTATGTAAAATTACTGCATCTCATAACCTAGAGACATACATCAAAGGGAAGGGTGAGCAGAAGACCTAGTAATAAAAGTATGTGAATCAGTTTACTTGTGATATCAATAAGAACTTGATGAAGAACATAAATACATGATAAATGTAAGAAGAGAAATATAACAATAAAAATAACATGAATAATAACTTTAATATGTTTATATAACATTTAATTTAGACATTCATGAACATATTACCAAGGATTTCCCCCAAGGTGTCATAAAAAGTACCAGGGTTATTCACCAAGGTATCGTGAAACTTGTCATCTCTAGAGACTAAATTATTTACCCAATGCATTGGAGTGATATTTGGGTGCACCATTAATATGTATTTATTTTAATGTGATAGAAATATATCATAATCATACATTTCATAAATAACCCAAATAGATTAAAAGAAATGGGTTTCACTTCAAAATAATGATGTTTTAAAAAGTTCTTAAAAACTAGATCATTATGTCATTTATAACCCATAGAAAGGGTGTGAGGATTATATGTATGTAAATTCCATAATAAAATAGATCAGTTTTATGTATTTATGAATACACATATAAATGAAATAGGTTTGGTTATTCCCATAAACAAAATAATAGAATAACATGAAAAAAAGGGATAGATTTTGAGATGAAAATTCTGCAGCATAACAACCATAAAACATGGTTTTAGATAATATTAACAATAGAGGGGAAAAAGGTAAAAAATAAATAAATAACTCATGATATAGTAATGTTAGATAATAAAAATAAATAAGAAAATGGTATGTATATTTTAATGACATACCACATGAAAAGGAAACCTGAAAGAAAAGAGAAGATGTGATTTCTTTTACGAAAAAAATCGGTAGCCTAATGGCATCGCATAAAATTCAGAAAAATAAGTTGATGAGCGTGTAAAGGGTATATCATAATTTTAAAATAGAAAAGGAATAAATAAAGAAATTTAAAAACATACCCCAACATAATAATATGGAAACTAGAGGACATAACATAGAGGAAGTCATGACTTAAAAGAGGAGGGTGAAAGGTTCACTTACCTTGAAGAGTAACATAAAAAGCCTGAAGTTTGGGACCTTGGGGGGGATTGAGGGAACCATGTAAAGTATATTTGGAGTTAAATAACCATATATTATTTTAGGAGGAATTTGGATTGAAATTAATGAAGGAATGGGTTGGTATTTATAGCAAAATTGGGGGAATATTTTATTAATTTCCAAGGGACAGCTCATCGATGGTATTTGCAACACCATGGGGTTGACCATGGTATTCTCCCATGGTATTGTCCACCTAGGAAACCTCATAACATATCTTAAAATTCATAAGCTGACCATAATTATTATATCATGATTACTTCATTAATGAAGTCATTAAACACACATAAACTCAAAAACTGAATTTTCACCATTCATCGAAAATGAAAACATTTTATAAAAATATCATAAATTCACCTCAACCTAATATTGATGCTCTGAATTCAAAAATTAACTTCATTTTATGAAAATAATTTTCTATATATTTTTAATTTAATTTTTATATAAAATCCTTATTTATTCAAAAAAAATCAACTTTAAAACTATAACTGTTTTTGTAACACTTTGAGAAAGTAATCAAGGTCCCATAAAATTATCTTATAACTATAAGAAATTAAAATAACAATTTATTATTTCATTTTATGAAAATAAATTTCCATTTTAAATTATTAAATTAATTATAAAATTGTAAATAAAATATTTATGACATACAAAAATAACAAAACTAATACTATGATTGTTTTTTCACATTTACAATGTCTAAATTATATTTATACATTCATGGTTGAATTTTCTATTTTTTTGTCTGATTTAATATTAATTAATATTCATAAGGTTATGATACTATTCACCAAAAAAGTTATTTTGACCTTATTTAACCACATTTTTCACCCTGATTACAACCATGTACGACAGATTTTTTAAATCATTTCACAGAAAAAGTTATTTAAAAATAAAATCTTTTTTTTTACTATTCATCAAAATAACACTATTAAAAACTAATATTCATCAAGAAAACACTATTAATCCAACACTATTCATCAAATAAAATACTATTTATAAAAAATGATACTTCTTAAAAAACTTTTAAAAATTCAGCCTAGATTAATTTTGACATTTTAAATTAAAAAAATGATGTTTATTTAACCGAAATAATTCTCTAAGTATGAGAATTTTATCTTTTAAATATAAAAATAGTTATTTATTAAAAATAATATCGAATAGAAAAGGAATACTAAAATTACACAGTGAAGTTTCTGACACTTAAAAAAAGTAAAATTATTTTATCATTTACATTTAAAAAAGAAGTTTTAATCATACTATTTAATAAAAACAATCATTATTTCATATACCTTAATTTTTTATAATAATTATATCATTTTTTTAAAACTAAAATTTTGGTAAGAAGTAATTCGATGTGTTTCTATTATAAAACATAATAAAAAGTTATTAGGAGAAAAGAGATCTATAAATAAAAAAGTTTATTTTTTCGGGTCGTTACATTATTCCACCCTTAAATAAATTGTGTCCTCACAATTTTCTCTTATTATAAATTTATTACTATTTGGAAACATATCATTATAATTCATTTTAATGTCTTAAAAAATATTATTCTTTAACAACAACTATATTTTCTATAAATCCTTCGTAATAATTAATAAAAAGATTATGAGTAACCAAACATATCCCCTGGGAGTGTCAAACTAGGAGTAGAGAAAGGCATGTTGTCTTGTTCCAGTATACCTCGGGCAAAGCCCGATACTCCTTTTTGGAGTTTTCACTCCTAGTTATATCTCTTCCAGAGCCACATCCACTTGTTTGTATCCAGACATGGATTTATTTGATTGGAAATCACTTACTTAATATTTCACAAAAATTCCAGGAAGTTTTCCTATATTTAAACTTCTCTATAGGGTTCTACCTAAAGATTTCATATCCTAATTTTCATAAATAACTAAACTCTCCTTTGATACCAAAAATGACATCCCGCCTTTATATTACATAACTTTTCATTAAATTTTACAAACAGGGACTCTTTAAAGTTAAGTGTCTTGGAAATAAGGAACATAAAACATGAAAACATACAACATTATTTTAAATACCCTTGAAAATATTCTTGAAAATTTCATCCTATGTAATATTACTACATCTCATAACCTAGAGACATACATCAAAGGAAAGGGTGAGCATAAGGCCCAGTAAGAAAAGTAAGGGAATCAGTTTACTTTTGATTTCAATAAGAACATGATGAAAAACATAAATACGTTAGAAATATAAGAAGAAGCATATCATAATAAAAATAACATGAATCATAAATTTAATACAAGCCTACAACATTTAATTTATACATTCATGAACATATCACCAAGGTTTACCCACAAGGTGTCATAAAAATTACCAAGGTTATTCACCAAGGTATCGTGAAACTTGTCATCTCTAGAGATTAAATTATTTATCCAATGAATTGGAGATATATTAGGTCAAAACCTTAATATTTATTCATTTTCATGTGATAAAAATAGATAATAATCATACATTTCATATATAACCTAAAAAGATTAAAATAAATGGGTTCCACTTCCAAATCGCGACGTTTTATAAAGTGCTTAGAAACAAGATAATTATGTCATTTATAACCCATGGAAAGGGAGTGAGGGTTATATATATGTCAATTATAGAATAAAATAGATAAATTTTATGTCTTCATGAATACCCTTGGAAATAAATTAGTTTTGGGTATTCAGATAAAAAATATAAGTTAATTTCTTGAGAAAAAGAGAGATATATATTTAGACACAAATTCCGCCGCATAACGACTATACAACATGGTTTTAGAAAATATTGAAAAGAGAGGGGAAAAGGGTCACCCACTCCTAAATAACTCATAATAAATTATGGGTACATAATAAAAAGAAATAAGAACATGGTATGGATATTTTAATGACATACCACATTAAATGGAAACTTGAAAGAAAAGAGAAGATGTGATTTCATTTACAAAAAAATCGGCAGCCTAACGACGTTCCATAAAATTAAGAAAAATAAGTTTATGAGTGTGGAAATGGTATTAAAAAATTTGGAAAAAAACGGACATTAATAATTACATATAATTACATACCGCAACATAATAAGAAAGAAACTAGAAGACATAACATAAAGGAAGTCATAACTTAAAAGAGGAGGGTGAAAGGTTCCCTTACCTAGAAGAGTAACATAAAAAGTTTGAATTTTGGGACTTTTGGGGGATTGAGGGAACCTTGGGAGGATTTATTGGGAGGTAGAAATACCACATCTTCATTGAAGAGAAATTGGTAATGAAATGAATGAAGGAATGGGTTAGTATTTATAGCGAAAGTGCGGGAATATTTTATTAATTTACAAGGAACACCACATCGGTGGTATTTGAAAGACTATGGTCTTTCCCATGGCATTGGCCAATTAGGACACCTCATAAAATATCTTACAATTCACAAGTCGACTAGAATTATTACATCTTGATTACATCATTAATGATGTCATTAAACACACCGAAACTCAAAACTGTATTTTAACTATTCACCAAAAAAAACATTTTATAAAAATCTCATAAATTCAACCTAGACTAATATGAATGCTCTAAATTCCAAAATGAAATCCAATTTAGGAAAATAATATTCTAAATATTTTAAATTTTATTTTTAAATAAAATCATTATTTATTCAAAAAAATCAACTCTAAAACTATAACTCATTTTGTAACACTTTGAGAATGTAATCAACATCCCCTAAAATTATCTTATAACCATAAGAAAATAAAATAACAATTTATGATTACATTTTATGAAATAATTGTTCAATTTAAATTATTAAATTAACTATAAAATTTTAAATAAAATATTTATGAATACAAAAATATCAAAAATTATATTATGATTGTTAATTCACATTTAAGAGACCTAAATTGTATTTATACATTCATGGGTGATGTTTATATTTTTTTGGCCAATTTATTATTAATTAATATACATTAATATTCATAAGTGTATGCTATTATTCACGAAAAAATTATTTTGATCTTATTTAACCACATTTTCACCTTGATTACAACCATGTTTGACAAATTACAGAAAATCATTTCACAGGAAAAGTTATTTAATAATAAAATATATTTTTTACAATTTACCAAAATAATACTATTCATTAAAAAAATTATTCATCCAAAACTATTCGTCAAATAAAATACTATTTATAAAAAAAATGAAACTTCTTAGAAAACTTCTAAAAATCCAGCCTAGATTAATTATGACATTTGAAATTCAAAAATGTTGCTTATTTAACCACAAAAATTCTCTAAGTATGAGAAATATACCTTTTAAATATAAAAATACTTATTTATTAAAAATAATAATGGATATAAAAGGAATACTGAAATTGAATCGTTAAATTTTTGACACTTAGAAAAATAAAACTATTTTATCATTTACATTAAAAAAGGGAGTTTTAATCGTACTATTTAATTAAAATAATCATTATTCCATATACCTTATTTTTTTATAATAATTATATAATTTTTTGATAACTACAATTTGGTTTCAAATTAATTCTATGTGATTCTATTGTAAAACATAATAAAAATTTATTAGGAAATAAGAGATCTATAAATAAAATAAGTTAATTTTTTCGAGTCATTACACGGACCACATCCATGTATGCCTGAGTGGTCCCATTAAAATGCCTTGATATCCAGGTCAAACTGAGTACCTAGTCCTCACTGGTGTTCTCGCATCCCTCAAAAACTATCAAGAAGGAATTTCCACCCACTTAAATAAATTAATACTGGTTAAAATGGAAAAATTCATTAAAATGAAACATTTTTATTAGTTGAGGAACTAAACATATCTACAAGCATCATATGCAACACTCGGACAACCTATGACCCTTCAGTGAGCATCACAAATTGAAGTGGGTTCTCATCACCCCATTATGGATAATTTCATACGTAAATACCCAAAATAAAATGAATCAAAAGCTTTAGAGATGTGATCAAATATAGTAGGACTTCTGTTAGGATCCCTACCATGCTTATAGACACTATTTAAGTGTTAATTCCCATTCGTTTTGTTTTTATCTTCTCTGTAGTCGACATGACTACCTTTAAAATAATAGAATATCCATCAAATCATGTCATGTATGCTAGTGAGTGATCCCAAATCCAGCACAATAACCCTATTATCCCTCTTCTCATCCCCATTGAAGTATTAGAGACCTCTCATTTTCTAAAATTTGTAAAACCAACAAGATTATATTATACCCTAAATAAGAAGTTTTGAAACAAATATGTTTTTCAAAATGATGCCCCACTTCTCCAAATACGAAAAATTTTTTGTATCAAGGTGATCATAGGTTATTAATCACTGATGCCTAGAGATTCTACCATTTCGAGACTACTCAGCTTGAAAATACCACCCAATGTCTTGGAAATTTTAGAAGATAGCCCTTGGTTGAGAAAGGAAAATCCAAATAGGGTATGAATCTAACAAGATAACTAAACCTCCACCCACACAAGCATAGTATCTACCCACTATTTCATTTCCATTTTTCTTGAGTATTTTTCTAGCATTCTTCCCACCATTGATATCGTTACTTTGATTCCTTTCTCACCTAAACTTTTGGAGATGAGGATGAAGGGTGGAGGACTCTCCTTGACTCATGTATGGGAACAAATTTCCTGTAGAGGGATGATTGTTTTGTAAGGGCTGTAGCAATCTCAGTCACATGGTTTAACAATTATCCATGATTTCTTCATCTCAAATATTTTTTCGCTAGTTATTTGAGAGAAATTTTTTTGAGTAGAAAATTTAATAAATATTTATTACCAATTTGGTGAATATAATATTTTTAATTTATTGGTGAATAATATAGTGATATTAATTTATTGGATAAATAGTCATTATTTAGGGTATGTTAAATATCATGGAGTAATGGTGGATTGAGTTTAACGGTCCCATGAAAAAATAATATATATTGAATATTATTTGAACAAATAATATTTATATTAATTACTGAGTTTAGCACATGTCATTATATAATATTATTATTATTATTATTATTAAAACATGGTTCCACAGGGATAACATATATAATAAAAGATGTATTTGAAATTATTATTTTCTAAACTTAACAGTATATAAAATGAATTATGTTATTTTCATGAGAGACACAATTCATTTCATTTGTTGTGCACAACAAAAGCTTAGGAATCCTTTAAATATAGAGATACCTTATCTAATAATTCTCTCAACAATATGGATATATCTTCCTACACCTTCCACTCTTGAGTCTAGAGAGATCAAAGAGAATCCATTGGAAGTGATTCTAGGGGAAATCAAAGGTGAATCATGCATGTTTTAAGATTTTTCATGCTAGCACTTAGAGATTCATCTGATGACATCCAGAGGTTCATGAAACAAGTGTAGATCACCTCTAGAGGGAATCTATTCTTAATTCATTAAACTCAATGATTGTAAAATGTGGATCTATTATTAGATCCATTATCAATGAAAAAATTTCACACCTGATAATTCTATAATTTTGTAAATTAATTATAAATAATTTGTGACGATCCTACAATTTGGTTTTGGTGTTTATAAATTGTTTGTATACTTTGATTCTATTCCATTCATCACAACATTTATCATGGTGTAAATCTTGGATTAATCATCAATCCTAACAAAAATTTGAGTAGGCCATGTCTCATCTGATTCTTCTATCGCATCTGGAATGATACAAGGGGTATCATAGAGGGGTCCCATGATTATTTATAATTATTTAAAGATCATTAATTTATTTGTGAATTTATTATTAGTTTTAAATTTAATTTTAATATTTCTTTAGTATTGATTGTGAGATCTGATTTATTCCTTTTTATTTTCTCATAAATATAATCAAAATAGTTTTTTATGAATGAAATGATATCAATGATCTAATTCAGAGGTTCCAAGAAGTTTGGTTGGATAACAGAAGAGTAAACATTGTGTAACCTAAAGGTACATGTTTTGTACTAGTTCTTAACTCACCAATAATTAATTTGGAATTAATTCAAGTTGTGTGCATTTATTACACATGGTGAATTCGATTATACACTACATATTGAACAAACCAGCCTGATGCATGGTCAGTCGAAGTACATGCCACGTAACTTTAGTACATGATGTGTAGTACCTTAGTCACAGAAGGGTTGTTTTTTCTTTTAGACAGCCTACATGACTAGTGGTCATGTAACTTGGATACCACACATAGTGTATCCCATCTACATGTTGTGTACTCCAATATTTTCAATGGAACAGTTACACGCTGATTCCCTAGGCATGTGTCACAGATAGACATTGAAAAAAATACACACTGTGCAGCTCAAATGTACACGCCGTATACTTTTACTAAATTACACAAAATTAAATGTTAATCTAATATAATATGAAAACCTTACCAACATGTGTTCTGTATGGTCATTAAGTTGATATTACTCACCATGTGGTGGGTTATATATATATATATGTCTAATTAATTTATATATAATGTTCATATCTACATATCATGTATAAGTCGTATTATAATTATTATTTTATGCATGTTGAAGAATAACACGTTATGTAAATACTATGTGTTCTATGTGGTCATTAATTTGATAGTATACGCAGTTAAATTACATAATAACTTATGTATTCCACATGTCTCAAGAGTAAATAATATATGAGAATAATATAAGTTGGGTAGATCGAATGGGTACACATCTTGTTGCCTCAAAGGTACATTTTTTGGTACATAGATAATATTAAATATATATATATATATTAAATTATGATGGATGGGAATCTCAAGAAAATTTATATGGGAATTAACATAAAGAAATTGATTAATTAATGAAAATAATTAATCGATTTGAGAATAAATTACTTAAATAAGAGCGATTATAGTTGAATAGTAATTTTATTGAATGCATAATTTGTTGCATGCATGTGGATGATCATGATCCTAGATGAGACCTTTATATATAATTAATTTAATTTAATTTATTATTAAATTAAATTACTGTTCTACATTCCATATCTACTCACATTATATAAGGGTCTTCTTTCCCATGGTTTCTTTTATGTAAAACCCATAACCAATACTTTTTTACCTCTCACCTACTTGTGAGTAAAAGCATATGTAATGGATCAAGATCCCAAGCAAGTGAAGGTGGTTCAAGTTTGGAGATGAGGTGAAACCAATATAAGTGAGACATATAAGTGGATTGGTGGTATGATGCAACATGAACCATAAATGTTTCAAGGTGTTTCCCCCTAGGTCGATGGTTAGTTTATCATATGGTAAGATAAATTAACCATTAGTAAAATCTCAGGATCATACCACTTTATTATTTAATTTATCTCATGTTTCATTGTTATTTAATTATGATTATTTTTTAACGATCATAATAATTATTGAATTGACAAGAATTCAAGATAAAACTAAAATAAATTAGTTTATGTGAAAATATTATCTAAGACACGCTTAATCACTTAGTTAAATCCACTTAATATTAATGAGCTTCCATTATAGGTAATAATTGGAAATTTACACACAAAAGATAAAATCCCTCAATTATATATATTAATTCAGTATATCATTCCACTACACTAGTTAAAATCAAACCATAGTTTAATGTGGTTAACCAGCCAATGTTGGGGTGAGGTCAATTATAAAGGAATTATAAATAGTAGTTTTGGGTTGACTTAACTTCGTTCATATCAAGGGTTGACTTCGAAAGAAAGACTTGGTTTAAATGAGAGTAAAAGGTTAAGAAAATCGAATTCAAGGATTTTATGAGTGGGGTGTCCACTCAACAGATCAAGGAGCTATGCATTAATGTAGTTGTAATTTGTAATGCCTACCAAAAACCCTTCAAATTTCTTGATTAGAAAAAGTCAGGGTGATGATAAGGATAATATGGATCCTTTCCACCAAAATCTCCAAAAAAAACAAGATATTCCAAAACCAATGGTGAGGGATATTGGGTTTCGATAAAATGGTGGGATATTAATAAATGTAATATTTATTTATTTGTGTAAATTTTATCAGATAACATACTAAACTCTGTTCTTCTTATTTATAGAAACATCAATAAAAATAAATTCAATCATATCAATGAAATCCATATTTGAGAAGGATGACCTTATCACTATCACAAATTTTCAAGAGTGGAAAACAATATTACGTGTTATATTATTCCATGAAAAGAAATCATTTGCGATGGAAAACTTATTCATGATGAACATAGTAATAAGGATTATGAGGAAGAGTTATATCAATGTGAGAAACATTTGAATGATTACAAAAATTTTCAATGTTTCATTTTGTCATACATGGAAAAGGAGATTTTGAAGCAACATGAGGACATGTATGTGTATAGCATGATGTCTATCCTTCTAGATATCTATCAAGAGAAGCTGAGATAAGAGAAATATAAGATCTCCAATTCTCTTTTTACAATAAATAATAGAGATTTTATTCCACTAGGGGATTTTGTAGTCAAGATTATTGGATATGTTGAATAATTAGACATATTAGGGATTAAATTACCAGATGATCTGCACATAGACTTCATACATTAGATACTTCCCAAGACATTCTCCAATTTTATTACTAATTATAACATGAGAAATAATGACAATATTATTTCATAACTTCTTACTCTAATTCTACATGTTGATAATGACATGGGCTGTGGCAAACCCATGGTTCTTATGGTGAATAAGAAAAGGAATAACAAGGAGAATGGGACCAAGAATCATAAAAATTCTAAATCTCCCAAGCACCATCCTTCCAATAAGAAGAAGATCTAGAGGTAGAGTAAGAAAAATGAGGTGGTATATTTTTCATGTGGAAATCAAGGTCACTAAAAGAATAAATGTATCCATAAGTAAGGAGAAACTAAATTTTCATTCACTATTGAGTGAAATATTTCAATATATCCACATTTCATATTAGATACATCTTTTGGTACTCACATATGTGTCCAAATACTTAAACTAAGTAGTTTCCAAAATATTTCTAGAGGAGAGGTGGATTTGCGAGCCACTAATGGTGAAAGGATTGATGCTCAATCCATTGGTGACAACCACCTTTATTTACGAACATGATTGATATTGTTTTTAAGATATTATTATTATGTGCCAACTATTACCAAGAACATAATTTTTTTATCATGCCTAGAAGCATATGGTTTTATTTTCATGTTTGGAAATAAAAGTTATTTCTTTTATAACAACAACATACGTTATGGTATGAAAAATTTAAATAACGGAATTTATGCATTAAATTTGGAAAACCATGTAATGAAAATAGATAAGTAATCTTGTTCACACGACTCATATAACTCTCAGCTACGGAAACACCATCTTGGTCAGGTAAACGAGAAGCATTTGACAAAGCTATTTTAATATGGTTACTTGTACTCTTAAAATCTAAAACAACTTGAAATATATCATTCTTGTTTACAAGGAAAAACGAAACAAATACCATTCCTAAGATAGGTTGAAAGGGCTATTGAGATTTTAGGATTGGTACACACTGATGTGTGTAGACCATTTCGAGTAGAATCCAGAGGTTGGAATTATTACATCATAACTTTTACTGATTAATTGAGTAGATATGGATATGTTTACATGATGAGGTATAAATGCGAGTCCTTATAAAAATTAAAAGAATTCAAAAATGATGTAGAGAATCAACTTGTAAATATGATAAAGAAGCTTTGATCAGATCAATGGGATAAATATATTAACAAATAGTTTATCAAACTATTATGGGAGTTTGGGATTCAATGTCAACTAATTCCACCTTAAAAACCATAGTGGAATTGTTTTAGTGAAAGGAGGAAACATTCCTTGTTATAAATATTAAGGTCGTTGATGAGTAAGAAAGATATTCCATTACCCTTTTGGAGAAATTCATTACAAACTATGACATATACACTAAACTAAGTTCCAATAAAAGTGAAAAATAGGATTATGATGTTACGAAGGATTAAATAACAACTGATGAGGGGGGTTGAACTAGTGGTTTCTTTTTTAAAAATTTGATACTTTAGAATACTTAACCCCAAAAATTTGTTATATTTATTCCTTATCAACTTTTAGAAAACTCAAATTCATGAAAATAGGAATGTAAACATGGAACACATGATTTACAAGTTTTGGACTTAGTGTGAGAACCAACATCCTTGCCATAACCACACTCTTGGGTGATTGGAAATTCACTATTATGAAGAAGTGAATATAAATTTTTCCAAATCATGTCATAAACCTTCTATATATTTATATTAACTTCTATACTGACTTTCTCTAGTTAAAATGTTTTTTCTTTCAATAATTTTTTCCATAAAAAATGAATGAAAGAAACTTTCCACTCCACGAGGATTCATATGAAAACTTAGTATAATAAATCTGAATTTGTTGGACCCTATTTTGATACACCTATTATCAATATTAACATCATAAAAAACTTTTCAAAAACTAGACTATTCCCCCCAATCTTATTATCCAATTCTATTAATCTGAATGTAGCTCAATCTGATAGCCATATTAAAATAATATGTCTGGAAACTCTTCTTCAAATGGAAACAACGTTTGGAAAACTCACTTCTAACACAAATTAAGTAGAGATTAATATTTACACAAGGGTTAACAGGTATGTATGTTGTGATTTGAACCTCTATTTATAGGTGTTCTAGAAATAGAAAAGTCTAGAAACTGAATTGTTTTTACCTCTCACCCAAATTCAAAAAGTCCAAATTAAAAAATCACCATTTGAAAAATCTTTTTGCAAAAAAAAACAAGTCTTGAAAATATCAAATGCTAACTTTATTAATCATTTTAGTCCACTTGAACAAACATACAATCGAATATAAATTATTATTCTAATGTTTTCTACCAACTGAAAAATGTTAATAACATGGTTTCAACTTCTAATGACTTTAAAAATATTCAACCACTATAAAGAATAAATTCCACCACATCTAAGGAAACATCATCTTTCTTTCACCTTCTCAGTCAGATAGAACTTATCAATCTGATAAAACTTCTTGTTGTTAGATAAAATTTCAGAATGATATAAATAATTAGACCGATAAAAATTCTTAGTCTGATATAACTTCTTAGTCTGATAGAACATATAAGTTTTATAGAAATTATCATTCTGACAGAACTTCTTAGTCTGATATAAATTCTATGTTCATTATAACTTCTTAGTTCAGTAGAAATTCTCAGTATGATAGAACTTCTTAGTCCAAAATAACTTTCTAGTTTGATAGAACTTCACGGTTTGATAGAGAATCTCATTCCAATAGAAATTATCTGTTCGTTAGAACATCTTAGTTTTATAGAACTTCTAAGTTCAATAGAATGTATCAGTCGGATAGATAATGTAATGGTGCTTCCAGAAAACATTAATTTTTGGAATCTTAAAAAAAATTGCACTTTTATTTTCTTATTCTATCTCCAGATAATATCATAAATTCTTCATTTTTTTAGGAATGAAAAAGTACTACAAAGTTTTTTCTAGATAGTATTCAAAAAGTTCTTATCTTTCAAACTTTCGAAACTTTATGACATAGTCAATATTATTTATCTTCACCAAAAAATATTCCTTTAGTAAGAAACTTTTCCTCATATCAGAAAATAGTTTTATCATCATCTCAAAAAATATTATTCAGCTCCACAAACAAGTATTATTAAGATCAGAAAAAAAAATTCTTCACCAAAATATTTTTCTTCATCTCACCAAACAACATAATTTCAACAAATGTTGACTTTCTTCATTTTAATAGGTTCTCACTCAAGATATTCTTTGTTTGATGCATTTTATATTTGTAAAAAAAATTAATTTCTCACATCTGATGACCTAAGTCTAATATATTGCATCTAATCTATCTCTTTTCGAAACAAAAACATTATCTATATTCATAGTAACTTCTCAAAAAAACATGTTATAAAATTTTAGAAACATATCTTTCACCTGATTTAAAAAAACATTCTTTTAAAAAAAATTAAGTTTTCATAAATTTTTTTTAAAAAAAACATCATAAATGATCTTTAATATATCCCTTGTAATTTTTTAATAACTCTCATTAATTTTTTTTAACTCATCATTTTAAACACTCAGAATTTTTTTCAACTCATTTTTGTAAACAACTCAAATTTTTACTTTTACCAAAACATATAATTTCATAAAAAAGAGTGTCTTGACACCACACTACTGGATAAAGTAATGTTTTTAAATGGATTCCATCCCTCAATAACAATAATTTTTTTCCATTTTAAGATAAACTACTTCTTTACTTTTATATTTTACACTTACTTTTCTTTCTCTCCCCCATTTTATGAAAACCACTACTTCAGATTCATTTATGTAAGAAAAGTAATTCCCTTTCCCTTGTAGGATAAAGTTGTGAAGATTCAACTCCATTTTTAATATATTATAAACAAAAGTGTGGGAATTATTTAATATGTTTATGAATTCAATGGTAGAGGGTGAACATGAAGTTGAAACCTCAATTCCCAAAATATTTCATTGGTAATTTATTTTTTGAAAATAACAGCAATTTGATCTTTCATTGAAACATATTCCATCACAACATCTCCACTAACAACCTTTTAATTTATAAAACTAAACAAGATATCAATATATTTTTATCTTGAATGTTTGACAAGATTTTTAAAAAGATAAATTGAACCATTATTATTAGAAAGTATCTTCAATGGTTTGTAACCTTAAACTTTCAAATATTCCAATAGAAACTTCATCCACAATATTTGAGTACACGCCAATGTAACTGTAGAATATTATGATTATTTGTGCCAAAAATTTATTGAACACTATTTTTAACTATGCAAAATCACACAATATTCTCCCTACTAAAATGTTCTTCATGAGTTTTATATTCTATCGTTACAATCTCTATCACAATCAGTATCACTGTAACCATGAAATATCATTTCAAAAATGATTTTGTATAGAAGCCCATGTGATGTTATTCCTCTAAAAAATATAATAATTCTCTTTGATTCCAACATATGAGACACTTTTGGATGACTATTATATCTAAAACACAAAGATACAACATAAACAATATCTGGTTGTGAGTTTGCGAGATAAAGAAAACTTCCAATAAACCTTCAAAATTATTTCTAATTCACACTATTTATACTTTTACCTTTACTCGTCTTTATCCCAACTAAGATCAGAGTATAAATTTATTTGGATTATATAATTCCAAAATTCTATAAAAATTCCCTGTAATGCTTTTCTTATGATAGGAAAATGTATTTTCATTTTTTTGACCTTATAAACCAAGGAAGAAATTTAATTCCTCCAACATTGAAATCTCAAAATTCTTCTTCATTTATTCAATAAATTATTCATAAACTACTCCTTTATCCCCAAAAAAATTATATCATCAACTTAAATAATTAAAATTACGGTGTAAAATTTATAATCTTTCACATATAAGCTTTTATCAACTTTTCCCTTTGCAAAATTCAACATTATCAACCAATTATCAAGTTGGAATACCAATTACATAAGGCTTGTTTGAACCCATACAAGGATTTTAATTTACAAAATGTGATTCCATTATTGTCAAGTAGAAACCCAAAAGGTTGTTCAATGATTCTTTAATATCACTATTTTGAAAATATGACTTTAAATCTATATTACAAACTTTGTAATTTCAATGTGTATCCCCTTCCAAAAACATTCTAGTAGTTTCTAATATTTCTACAAGGGAAAAGGCATCTTCAATATCAACAGTGTCCACCTATGCTTAAAATTTTCAAACAATTATTGATTTATTTCTTGAATCTTCTCCATGTTCATTTAGATTATTTCTAGACACCCATTTCATTCTAATAACATTTTTAATTAATGGATGTGGAATGTAACACCCTGAGATTTTTTGAAATATTGTTCTTTCAAATTAAATTATCTTTTTTATAATTTTTATTTCACGTGAGACTGGAAATAAATATAAATATATATATATATATATATATATATATATATATATTAAATAACTATGTCAAACATTACTTTCATACGACACCAACTTGGGTTTCTTGACACGCAACACCAAATTGGAATATGATACATAGAACATTGATTTAACATATGTTAAATGGAACCATGACTTTTCATATGTTACATGAAACACCAACTTGGAATACATTACATGCACCACTAATGTTTATATGAAACATCATTTTACTATTACAATTATTTAAATGAGATAATTATAACCTAGCTGTTAAACATAGTAATATAAAAAGTAATAAGTAATTTTAAAATATTTTTTTATAATGGTTTTCTAAAAATAAAACATATTTATAATAAAAGATATTATTTTTGGTAAAGTCCTTATATGTTTAAAAATACTATGAACTACACTTTATGTCCTTCAATGAAAATAATAATAATTTTAGATAGACTAAGAAATTTAATTTGAAATAATAAACTTCATTTTTGAATTAAGAATTCATAAATTTTCTTAGGGTGAATTTCTAAGATTTTCCTAAGGAACTTCATTTTTTTGAGGAATAGTGAAAAATATCGATTTTAGGTTTAAAAACTACCTTTTATTTTAAATGATTTTTAATGTTAAATTATATTTTAAATTTTTTAAGTAAAAATAAGATAAATTATACATATATTAATACAATTATGGTCATTATAATAAATTTTACTTTGAAATTTAATATAAAAAAATAATAAACTTTTAAACACCATTCTACTTTAACGACCCATAATTTCGTCTCGTATGCAGGATTAACATTAATCTCAATTTTTCTGATATAGTGATTTGAATTTCAAAAAACATACATACCCAATATGAATCAGTATAATATTTATATTATCATAATAACAACTTCATTTTTGACCAAATATATTAGTATAAGAGATTAAAATTAATCATAGTGATTAAGGTCAAATTATGCTTAATTAGGGACTAAACCTTAATCCTAGGGGCCCAAATGACCAATCCATTTGTCAAAAACCCATTGTATGGAAATATATTTTTCATTAAAATTACATTACTGATTTATGTTGATTTTTTATAACTTTTATTAGGTACGAACATGTGTACACCTAACTTGTTTTCAAAAATTCAAAGTGAGTCATTTTCCATCCTTACAAAAGGCAACCACCTCTCCCACATACTCACACCTCTAAAACATATTATTTTAGAAATATATAAAACCAATAATCCTTACAAAATACCTAAATTACTACTATAATCATTTCCTTGGGTATAATTAAATCCAAGTAATCCTTTTTACACAAACCAAACAGAGTTACCCGATTAAGAGTTAATTTCTTCTCTCAATTCCTTCCTTTTTTTCTTTATACACCCCCTAAAGAACTCATAATTATATTAATTTATAAAAAACAATATTTAATATATTATTATGTTTATATGTAAATTTTTTAACCTACACATACAGACACCTCCATCTAAAGGGTACCGAACATACTGTTTCTAAGTACGATAAACTACTTCCTCACAAAACGATAATTGTTCATTTTTTTACTACCACCTATCATGGTATCCATTAAAATGGAAAACATGTTTATATATGATATATATAATATTTTTAATGTATTTATTATTATGTTATTTATATTTAGAACATACCTTTAAACTTTCCATCTTATCTAAATATGATTATATCGTCTAAGGTATTGTGGACTACCGCCCCCTCAAAGCGATATGATTCAATCATACACTACATGGTTTTTATTAAGGATGGTTTTAGTGAATATATATGATATATATGAAATATTAAAGATAATTTAATAATGATGCAAATACATACATACATTTATTTTACTTTTGTTTCTTTCAACACGACAATTAAACGAGAATATCATTCATGCGTACATACGACCTACCATCTCCATGAACGTTGTTTTCCATTTCATACATATATATTATATATATTATTATAATACAAAAAACTGTATATAAATTATATATATATCATGGTTTACATTCTAAAAATAATTATTGAAGTATAAGGACCAAAGATATAACAAATTAAGACACATGTGAAGAATAAAGTGAATATTGACGAAAGTTAAACCATAACATTTGATGGTTTACAAGTCAGTAATATAAGGTCATAATGAAACCATAAATTGTATTATATATAATACTGTGGTTCTTTATAATATTTAAAATAAATTTAAATTTACTATACATGTGGTTTGAATGAGAGTCAAGACACAAGGTTAGGGGATTTCATCTCACTTTTTAATTCTGTGAGATACATGCTATGTTCCTCACACTTCATTTTTTGTGGTGTATATACTATCCATGATTGTATTATATGATTGTTATACTATATTTTATTGTAATTATCATATCCATGTTATTACCTTTGTTTCATGGGGACTATGTTTCAAAAGTTACCGAATCAGTAAAAATGTTTGGTCTCAATTTTCATTCTTTGAGCCTCATGGTTTGTTATCCACATAAACTCTTTTCAAGGTGTATTTACATCAATTTTACATGTTATATCATGAATTTAATTTATTTCATGATATTTTAAGATTTATTTAATTTCCTTTTTTACATGTAGAATATTATCCCATGCTACAAAGTAATAATAGTGTATTTAGCAATCTCGTTACTTTTTCAGATTGTTTATGTTTATGCTTCGTTTGATGAAATCATATGATCCATCACTCAAGAAAACTTCTGATTTTTATTATCCTATATTTATTCAAGATATATCCATGTATTAGTACCTTTTTTACACTCTATTTTACTAAAGATAATGTATTTATATAAAATACAGTAATCCCCCTCTCCAGTAAGAAATATATTGTATTCAAAAAACATGTTTTCAAAAATGTTTTCAAAAGATATTTAAAGCACATTTTCAATGGAAAAGGATTAAAAAACGTTTTATGGTTTTCAATTATTCCTTTATATGTTTTAAAATCTATTCTCAAAGGAATTTTTTCAAAAGGTTCTACATTTTAAATATCTTTTTTGAAATAATAAAGGTTATTTTCCTCAAGATACATTTTTGAAATATATTTCAAAATTATTTTCCATCTAAGATGAAAAATATTGATGTTAATCATTCCGTTATGGGAAATGATCCAAATGTTCCAATCATATTTTTTCTTGAATGGAGACACCCATTTAACTTTCACAAGTTTTATGCTTTTGAAACCCACTTCTTTTCATAGGGTATGCTTTCATGAAGTGATTATGAAACCTATATCTATTCATTGTTTATTATTTGATGAAATGTTAATGATACATATTTTATTTCTTGGGTCATGATTTGATGTTTATAAAACTTATCTCATTTTATTGGTTATGATATGATGAAATTTTTATTATCTTGTGACACGTATATGAGTGATTAATTATGAGATGGATAGGACCTATATGTCCCTCTAATAAATTAGGTTGAGATAAGTTTTTAAGGATATCAAAGGGTACACGGGTTGTGGCCTATGCCAAACAACAATAAGGAACATAGTTTGTCACCTAAGCCTTAAATAAATAGGGTATATAGGTTGTAGTCCAAGACTAAAATAAAGAGGCTACATGGGTTATAGGCTAAGATTAAATGAAATAGGGTAGATTGGTTATATAAAAATCCTGGAAGCAAGAAGGTACATGGGTTGTATCCCAAGCCTAAAATAAATAGGGTATATAGGTTATAGCCCAAGCCTATAAATATTAAGGTACAAGATTTGTATCCCAAGCTATAAAATACGAAGGTGCATGGGTTGTATCCCAAGAGTAAAAGTAAGAGGTTACACAGGTTGTTAACCCAATCCTATAGTAGGTACATGGGTCATATCCCAGGACTAACATGTTATAAAGGTCTTGGAAGGTATCATTGATATAATATTTTCTATTCTTATTTTTATTCAACATATTCTATATCTTATTCCTAAGTAATTATTTTATGTATTATGTAATTTATTTCCTTATAATTCATGTCTTATAAACTGCCAAGATTTATTTCATAACTCATGTTTATGATCTTTGATATGTAGGGTATGATATTATAATGTTATGATCATGTTCTCATACCCCTATGTTCATTTTTATCCTATCAGGTCTCTCTTGTTTACCCTTACTGATCATATAATCTCACCCATATTTATGTTTCCTTTCCCTGGGTTATGAAGAATGGTTTTAGATAGAAGTATTAGAGGTGGAGGTCTTCATGGGATAGGTTGGTGATCTTTCACCAGGATAGGAGACTTTATTTCCATGTTTCCAAAGACACTAAACTATTATAGTCCTTGGGAATTTATTTTTCTAATGTACTAAATATTCATCTAAAATGATGTAATATCTATGTATAATAATCATTGGTCACTATAGTGGGTATCAAAGGAAAAGTTCAGTCAAACTTTGGAAACTAAGATGAGAAAACATTAGTGATATCCCATTTTATATTTCTAAGGATATGTCTAGGGATGTCTCTATAGACAAGTATAATGATGAGTTAACATTTATGAAAATGTATCAGAGTTTTGGTAAATGATAGAGTGAGTGGTTTCTTAGAAATAAATTCATGTCTGGATACTACAACTGAATGTGGCTATAACATAGATGTTCCTACGGTAACAAATCCAACAAGATGTTTTGGGCCTCACTCAAAGTAATCCGGTACATGATAATGGTCCTTGATTCACACCAAGTTTGAGACTCCCATGGGATATTCTTTTTGAATTTAAAAACTCTTTGCAAAACATCATGAATGATTTAAATAGAAATTGGCTACGAATAACCTAAGATAAACATATGGTTTCATATATTAATGAAGGTTTCATAATTTATACATCCTATAAGTGACTTTTCAAGATTATATGGTTCCTCTCTATTATAATTATTTCTTAATATATTTTCCTGGGAAGTAGTCAATGTCTAGAACTCTAAGAAATGCATTAATGATGATTTTGAGGGGCAATGCAATGATTGTTCTCCTAAGGATCAGAATTATTTGGGATATGGAAGGAAAACCCCTGTTATTATACACACACAGCTTTCTAAATCTATGAATCACGATGAACTTCCAAATAATAAAATGAGGGAATAATGTTCCATTGAGTCCTTCATGAGGAAATGTCCACCTTCTTTTTGAGGGTCCTCTGATCCACTTGTTGCTAAAAACTAGATCAGTACCACTGAAAAGATATTATCTATTATCTAGTGTTCAGATCATGAGATATTAAGTCTAGTTTTTTATTGGTTAGAAGGTTAAGTAGACCAGTGGTGGAATCAAATCAACAATATTATGAAGAAAGATAAAATTTAATCCATGTATTAAAAAGAGTTCAATAATATATTCTTCAATAAGTATATTCCTCATGTTCTTTGTACAAATATAGAAAAGGAGTTCCTTGAGTTGAAGCAAAATAATTATAAATCCATGTCATTTGGTGCTGAAGTCTCTTCTTTAGAATGACATGGATCCATTCAAGACTCATGGTTCTCATGTTATAAGGAGGCTCTCTTTTCTAGAGGATTCTGATAGTCTTTTAAAGAAAAATAACCTCTTTCTAAAGAAGTGTTTTTTTCCGCTGAAGGTGCCTCCAGACTAGTTATTAATTCGATGGCTAATGAGGTGAGTGGTACTATATTATTTTCTCTAGGTTTAGGATCTAGCTTCTAGAAGGTAAAACAATTTATCCTTTAATTCTTTCATACATCGTCTGGAATTCTTGTAGTCTGGGTACTCATGAAAAATGTTCCTTCCTAGACTCTGAGTCTCAAAGATTGGGAACCATCCTGGTATCTATTCATGAACCCATGCATGACCCTAGTAGGTTAACTTTCTTCACTAAAATATGGGATTTGGTTTTCATTTTCATGGTCACCCAGTAAACGGACATATCTGTATTTTTTGGAAGAAATCATTTCAAGTAGAGCCGGTGCAAATCTCGGACTAGTGTTTTACAGTTAGGATTGGGTTTATAGGGTGGGTTTCACTCTACTCCTATATTTATGCAAGTACTGATGTCTTTTATAGAAGGTCCTTGTGGTAGGGTCTAGACTCCTTTGATCTGGAGGGTCTTCCATGGTTCATTGTTGGAGACTTCAACTTGATTGTTGATATTTTGGAGAAGAGAGGTGGATCTGGAAGCTCTATCTATGGAATGGATGATTTCTGGTCCTTCATTGCTGGTAAGGGTCTCTTGGATCTGATCTTCAAAGGGTGCACTTTTACTTGGTCCAACAATTGGCACGGTAAAAGCAGGATTTTGAGTAGATTAGACAGATGTCTTTCAAATATACAAGGGTTTGAATCCTTCTTTGTTTCCTCAGTGATCCATATTTCTTGCATTCTCTCTGATCACGCACCAATTATGGTCAAATTGAAGCTAGGGATACATCACAGTAAACATTCATGTACCCAAATAGTTTCCATTTGAAGGAGGGTTTCATGCAAATTATGATGTCCTCGTGGGAACATGGGTTCTTTGGGAGAGAATAGATTGGGCTCTCTGTATGTCTTAGGAATCTTATGAAAGATATCAGCTTGTGGTTTCTTGAAAACACCATGGTATATAATTCGTTGGAATCATTACAAACTGAAATTTAAGGGACAGTGGCCAAAATTCAACATAGTTGGGATGCTCATACCTTCTTGAGGATATGTGACAAGCATGGAGTTCTGGATGAGAGGTTCTTAGAGGTGGAAAGAGATTATAAACCACATTCAAGAGTCATATGGATGGAGGATAGTGAATGTAAATATTCATTTTTTAATCCATGTGTCAAAGAACGTTCGTCGATGTAAATAAACTTGAAGCTTGATGATGGTTCATACTCTGTGGATATTGATGTTGCTAGTTATTTGGCCTTTGATCATTTTAAGACACTCCTTGCTGATAATATTCCTGAATTTCCTCCTATGTTAGTGGGACAGGTGGCCTTCATGGATGGTATTCGTCCCAGTGTTGGGGAATCTGAGAATGATATCCTCAAAAAAATTTCGGAAAGGTTTGATATCTGGGAAACTGATCATAACATGTCCTTGGGCAACAATCCTGGACTGAATGGCTTTTCAGATACTTTCTATATGGAAGATTCGAATTTTTTGGGGGCTCAGGTGAATGATTCTATACGTGACTTTTCAGGGGTGGTCCATTAAACTGGTGTACCTTCTCCTCTAGAGTGGTTTTGATTCCCAAAATCAAGGATCCATCAGCTGTGGAACAATATTGCCCCATCTCAAATTGTAACGTTTCATACAAGATCTTGGAAAGATTAATTTCTAGAAGGTTGGACAAGGTCATTCCAAATGTCATCTCTTAGGAACAACACATATTTATCAAAGGAAGGGGTATTCAGGGAGTGATTAATATTGCTAAATAACTTTAGGATGATATTAATAGAAGGGTTATTGGATCCAATGTTATCATTCAAGAAGACATGGATACTGCTTTTGATAAGTTAGATTAGAGCTTCATTGTTAGGATCATGAGGAAACATGGTTTCCATGAATGGATTTGTGACCTTTGTTTTAGATGCTACTCCTCTCCATGGATAAATGTTTCTCTTTTGCGGAAGTGTTTCAGTTTCTTCAAAATCTTCTATGGTGTGCAGCAAGGGGACCCCTTGTCCCCAAATATTTTCATCATGTATCAGGAGGATTTGTCTTGGAATTTTTTTAAAGGATTGGATGATAGAAATATCCTACCCTAACATTCAAGTGCTTCGGATGGTACCATCTCTCACCTGATGTTTGCTGATGATATTCTTATATTCTTGAATGGCAGGAGATATTCCCTTTGAATTATTAATGAGGTTATGACAGTTTATAGTTTTCTTAGTGGTCAACGTATCAATTTAAGAAAGATTAATGTTTTTATTTCTAACAATTTCCCTAGAAGGAGGTCCTGTGACATTCAAGATGCCTTTGTAATTCAGCGGAATCAGTTTCCAATGATGTATCTTGGCACCCCTATTTCTTTTGGCTGCATGAAAAAAAAAGTTCTTTGATAATCTTGTCAACAGGATGCTTGGCAGTATTCTTAGCTGGAAGAATAAATTTTTATCCTTTGGTGGGTGTGCATCCCTTATTAATAGTGTACTGGTTTTCATTTTGATTCATGTCATTTCCATCATCACCCCCAAAGGGATTATTTTTCTGATGGAGAAACTTATGAATAAATTCCTTTGGGATGCCAATGAAATGGGTCATTGTCAATAGGATTCATGGGATCACCTGGAGAAGCTGGTCGAGGTGGGTGGAGTGGGATTCAGAGATGTGTCATATTCCATTAAATCTATGCAGGTTTATCTCAAGTGGGATGTCATTGAGGGTAAATCTGTTTGGGACAAGATGGATAAGTATAAATATGGACAACACTGGGAGGACGGGGATATACGGAGACTCTCGAGCCTTACAAAAACTATTTTTTCTCATCTTGAAGTTCTCATTGAAGCGTATCATTGAGTTGTTGGGAGAGGGGATATAAACTTGTGGGATGATAACTGGGTGGGAAAAAATGTTCTTTTATGGATGCCCTATGTGGGAATTTTATTTCAAAGAGGCTCGACAAATTTTCCATCTTCTGGAGTGCATCCTGAATCAGGAGAAGTTGACCTATTTTAATGAAATTGTCTTCTCACAGTAGGATGAATGGTGATAATTTACTAGTTCATCTATTGTATTCTTCAGTGGTCATGCTTATCAGGAGTTGTCTCATATGGGCGGAATGCGGGACGAGTGGGCCTCCTGCTTATGGTGTCATTAAGTTCCAATGAAGATGAATTTCCTAGTTTGGAGGGTGAGAAACCAAGCTAATCCTATAGAGGATAACATGCAAAGGAAAGGTGTTTATCTTTCCTCTAAATTTTTTTGCAGATCATCTCCAAAAAATGAATCAGTTCTTCACTTATTTACTTCGAGTGACTGGGTGGCCAGTCTTTGGTCTTCTTTGGGCCAATGGGGTTGTTTTTATCCTTCATATACCTCCTTGTAGGATTTCATCAGCTTTTGGCTTTCAAATGTGGGTTCTCAAGAATCCAAGTCCAAGTTGTGTTCCATAATTTTTATCGCGGTTGTTTGGACACTTTGGGAGTCTTGGAACAAGGCAAGGTTAGAGAGGAGTCCTCTGATTTATTCCATACAGATCAGATTGAAGGTTTTTTTTCATGAGTTAGGCTCTATAATTAAGGGTGACCTGCAATCTCCTACAATTTGTAGCCTTCTCAACAGAAGTATGAATCAGTCCAGATCACATGGAAATTGGATTGCATGGCGAGCCCCGTTGTGGGGTTTTTAACTCAATGTGGATGGATTGTTCATGAATGGATAGATGTGTGGGTGTGGACTCGTGTATAATGATAATTGATCAGTTCTGGTGTCTTTCGGAGCCTGTTATGGCCCTGGGAGTTCGTTGGGCACAAAATTGAGATATTTTCTCTCTAATGTTGAGCTTTTCAGGAATCTTGCATTATTGGTGGCAGAGATTGAGACAGATTCATAATGCCTGGTCCGGGCTTATCAAGGTAAAGCGGTTCCACCGTGGTATTTGACTTATATTATCCAGAGGTGTCTTTTAGAGATCATCCAGGGTTGTGTGGTTCGTCATGTCAAAAGGGAGGACACCTTTTTGACATATTCCCCTTATCAGGGGTGTATTCCCTAGGGTCAGATGATCATTTACTCGAGTTTGGGATCATTACCTATTTATTGTAATAATGTTTTCCAAGGGGATTCCATTGGACTTCACCATTTTAGACCACCCTAGATTTGGTTGGTTTTGGGGGGTTTTTTCCCTTTATTCTTTAGATTTAATAATAAAAAATAAATTTTCAGTCAAAAAAATAAGGGTGTTGGCCACAAGACACTTTGGTAGCTATGAATAGATTATTGGTTCTACAATCAATGTTGAAATGGTGGTTATAGTTACGTATCAATCTCATGGTTTTAACTAGAATAGGAATATGGAGTTAAAAGTAAAACCAACAAACCATGGAGATAAGAATATGAGCTTTCCTTTGTGCTCTATGTGTGGAATGTAGCATGGGGGAATTTTATAAATGGTTCTAGTAAATATTTTATGTCTGGAGAGGAAGGAAATCGAGGGGATGAATGACGATGTGACTGGAAAATGTTATATAATGATGTGCATAATGATAAAAATCCTCAGGATGCACCTTCCACACCTCAATGTTCCAAATGCAGGGAGTTTGTTCATTTCTCCAAAAGAGACCAAATCTAAGGGTTAGTAATGGTGATCAGCACCAACAACCTTTGAATAAAAAAAGGTACAGAATATGCAATCATAATGAATGAAGTGAACTGATATAATTCATAATTACTTATCCTTACCTCCCTAGTTGGGAATTTTATGTTTGATTTTTTAGGAATAATCACTATGAACGTCTTATTATTCATCATTTGGTGTGATTTCATGTGATTTCCTTTCCTTATATAGATTATAGAACAATAAAATCACATTTGATATTCTATTAGTACAAGAATAGACCCAAGTTTCTAATAAATATGGGTTTTATATAAGGGGTTATTTAAGGAATAAAGGGTTAATTATATTTTTGAAGGTGTATAAGTTTAACCATTTATAGAAACTTCAATTTAAACTTTAGAGGAAGCCAGTAAGATTAAAGTGTTATCTTTTTATATTAGGATTTATGCATATTAGATATCCTCTTCAAACAATTTTATATTGATAGTAACTATTGAAAAATGGTATGGAATATCATGGGTCTCAGGAAATGTTAGTACTTAATGAATTAAAGAGGTACCTTCATTTTGGAGAAAGAGGTGAATTGGACCAAGAAACAAAAAATGGTGAGGCTATCCTAAAATCAAGAAAGTATATATTTTCATGAAAATAATTTAACTTTAGGGAAAAGGATCATGAAACCCAAAATGTTATCCTTTTAATTTTGTTTTCAATGAATCAAAAGGTCCGTTTGGACATCGTACATTTATGGATTTCTTATTTTTAACATTATCCTAAACATGTTCTCTATAACTCTATCTCATAACATTTGGGTAAGATTTCTTTTCCATATTAATATTTTCACTTCTAACCTATGTTCTAAAATGTAGAAACCTAGTTATATGTTACATTGTGTAACTATTTTGGTTCTAAATTCCCTTTCTAAAGGAATATTTAGAATTCATTTTTATAGTTTCTAAGAAATAACATTTCAATTAAAAAATCTTTGATAACCCATATGAATTTCGAGGGTGAAATTCATTTTAGGCCGGTATAATGTAACACTCCAAGATTTTGTGATTTTTTTTATTAAAATTAAATTACCTTTTTGATATTTTTCATTTCATGTGACAATGAAAATAGTTATATATATATATATATATATATATATTAAAACACTAAGTCAAACATTCCTTTCACATGACACCAACTTGGATTATGCTATATGCAATACTGAATTGGTGTGTGTTACATGGAACCAATTCGGCATATGATACATGGAACGTCGACTCAATGTATATTACACAAAACCATGGCATGGCGTATGTTACATCTGACACTGACTTGGAGAACATTGCACACGAAACTAATGTTTCTACGAAACATAATTTTACCGTTATAATTATTTAAATGAGATAATTATAACGTAGTCATTAAACATAGTAAAATGAATAGTAATAACTACTTTTCAAAATTTTTTATAATGGTTTAATATAAATAAAACATATTGATAGCAAAAATATAATTTTTTGTAAAGTCATTATATGTTAAAAAATACTATGAACTACACTTCATATCCTTCTATGAAAAAAATAAAATTATTTTTAGACTCATTCAGAAATTTAATTTGATACAATAAACATCATTTTTTAATTTATAATGCTTAAATTATCTTAGGGTTATTTTTTAGATTTTATTAAGAAACTTCATTTTTGATGAATAGTGAAAAATACGGATTTTAGGTTTAAAAACTACCTTTTCATTTAAATAATTATTAATAAAAAATTATATTTTAAAGTTGTTAACATTAGATCACCTCTAAATCTTTCAATACAATTTAGGTCAATATAATCAATTTCACTTTAAAATTTAATATAAAAAATTAATAAACTTTTGAACTTATTTCTACTTTTAGGACTCGTAATTTTATCTCATATGTGAGACTAACATTAATTTTAATTTTCCTGATTCTGTTGTTATAATTTCAAAAAACAAACATTAACCATTTTAATAATTATTATTTTTAGATTATAATAATATCAACTTAATTTTTGATCAAAAATATTAGTAAAAGTGATTAAAATAAATAACAATAATTAAGGTCTAATTAAGTTTTATTAGGGACTAAACCCCAATCTTAGGAACCCAAATGACCTTTAAACTTTTAAAAACCCATTTTATGGACATATTTTGATAATAAAATTTCTATTATTTATTTATGTTGGTTTTGTGACTTTTTTTAGGTATGAACATGTGTGCACCTAACCTTTTTTCAAAAATTACAAGTGAGTCCTTTTCCTTCCATATAAAAGGCCACCAACTCTCCCACACCCTCTCAACTCTCAAACCTATTAGGTTCAGACACTATCAACCCAATAAAATTCCCAACATCCCTCCATTCATCCAATAATCCTTACATTAGGTGTTAGGAAATCCAAGGAAGCCTTTTGTCAATGACCAAAAAGAGTTACCCGTTTAAGAGGTAGCGTCTTCTCTCATGTCCTATTTTTAATTTTCTTTCTCCACCCCTATAACTCTATTTATTATATTATTATTAAAAAAAGGATCCTATATATATTATTATGTTTTTATGTAAATTTTTTTACCTACACATACACACACCTCCATTTAATGGGTAACGAACATGCTGTTTCTGTGTAAGGAAAACTACTGCCTCACAAAACGATGATTGTTCATTTTTCCATTACCACCTATCATGGTGTAAATTATGATGGAAAAATTGTTTATATATGATATATATTATATTTATAATTTATTTATGCATATATAATTATTATTTATAACATAACTTCGTGTCTTTCATCTTATGTAAATATGATAATTTCGTTTGAGGATGTGTGGACTATCTCCCCCTCAAAGTGACATGATTTATTCATACACTACGTGGATTTTATTAAGGATATTTATAGTGAATATATATTATATGTATGATATAAAAAATCTAATTTAATAATTATATATATATATATATGTATTTTACTTTTTTTTCAATGCAATAATTAAACAGGAATAACATTCATGTGTACGTACGACCTACTATCTCCATGAACAATGTATTCTGTTTCATACATATAAATTCTATAGATTATTATAATACACATATAATGTTTATAAATTAAATTTATATCTTTTTTTACATTATTTAAATCATTATATAAGTATAATGACCAATGATATAACAAATTAAGACACATGTAAAGAATAAAGAGAATATTATCTAAAGTGAAACATTAAAATGGGATGGTTAACAAGAGGGTAATATAAGGTAATAATAAAACCATATATGGTACTATATATAAAAAATTTGTTTGTTAAAATTTTTATAATAAATTAATTTTTATTATAAAGGTGGTTTTAACAAGTATGATGAGATTCAAGACATAAGGTAAGGGGATTTCATCTCACTTTTTATTTACATGAGATACATGCTATGTTCGGCACTCTTTATTTTTTTGTGGTGTATGTAATAACCTTTATTTTATTATACGAATTTTATAATTATGTTTATGGGTATTTACATATCCATTTTATGACCATTCATTCATGGGTTCTATGTTTCAAAAGTTATCAAATCAGAAAAGTGTTTGGTCTCAATTTTCCTTCTTTAAGACTTGTGTTTTGTTATGAACCAAAACACGATTTCAAGATATATATACTTCCATTTTACATGTTATATAATTAATATAATTTATTTATTCATATTTCATGATTCAGGTAATTTCCTATTCTAACATAGATAATATGATCCCAAGTTACCCAGTTATAAGAGTTCATTGAAAAATCTCATCAATTTTAAAGATTATTTATGTTTACGCATCGTTTGATGAAAAATTACGATCCATATCTCAAGAACACTTATGAGTTTTATTATTTTATATTTATTAAAGATATATACATATATTAGTACCATTTTAGACTCTTTTTTACTAAAGATAATGTTTTTATTTATAATTTTTCCTTCCCACTCTCCGGTTAGAAATCTATTTTATTTAAAAAACAATGTTTTCAAAAATGTATTAAAAAAGTGTTTTAAAAAATGTTTTAAAATTACCATTGAAGCCCATTTTCAAGGAAAAAGGATTTACAAAAAAGTTTTATTGTTTTAAATTCTTACATTATAATTTTTCAAATCTATTTTCAAAGGAAGAGTGTTTTAATTGTTTTTATGTCTTAAAGATCCTTTTTCAAAGAAAATGACATTTTCCTCAAGAAACATTTTTTTAAATATATTTAAAAATTATATTACATATGAGATGAAATATTTTGATGTTTCTCATTCCTTTTTAGGAAATTATCCAATGGTTCCATCCATAATATTTCTTTAATGGTTTATTTTTTGATGGAATGATGATTAAGACACCCATTTCAATTCCACAGATTTGATTTTTTTGAAACCCGATTCTTTTCATGGGTTATTGTTTCATGAATTGATTATAAAAACTTTATATTTTAATATATTATGATGTGATGAAATTTTAATGATACCAATTTCATTTCATGGGATAGGATTTGATGTTTATAAAACCTATCTTTCTTATGGGTCATGATATGATGAATGTTTTTTTATCTTGTTGAACATGTATGAATGATTTTATTATGAGATGGGTTGGGACTATATATCCATTCAATGCACTGGGTAATGATAAGTTGTTTATAATCACAAAGGGTACATGGGTTGTGGGCCAATCTAAAAAAATGTACATGGGTTGTATCCCAACCCTAAAAGAAAGAGGGTACATGGGTTATAGTCCAAGACTAAAAGAAAAAAGGGTACATGGGTTGTAGCACAATTCTAGAAGAAAGAGGATACACAGGTTATAAACCAAGCCCGAAAGCAAGAAGGAAAATGGGTTTTATCCCAATACTAAAATAAAGAGGGTACAATGGTCATAGCCAAAGCTTGAAATAAATAAGGTAAACGGGTATTCTCCCTAGCCCGAAAACAAGAGGGTACATGGGTTGTAGTACAAGGCTAAAAGTAATAGGTTACATGGGTTCTGATCCCAATAACACAGTAGGTACATGAGTCATATCCCAAGCCTAACATGTTATAAATGTCTTGGTATGTAGCCCTAACATATAATTTTCTATTCTAATGTGTATTCCATAGACTCTATGTCTTATTCTTTAGTTATGCTTTCATGGATTATGTTCTTTATTTCCTTAAAATTATCATCTTAGTAGTGACCAAACTTTATCCCATAACTTAGGTATTTAATCTTTGATATGTAGGGTTTGTTCTTATAATTTTAAGATCACTTTCTCATTTCCCTATATTCATGTTTATTCTTACATGTCTCCCTTTTTACCCTTACTGAGAATTTGAGCTCATCAATTTTTATGTTTCCTTTACCCAGGTTATTAATAATGGTTTTAGGTAGAAATAACCAATGTGGAGATATTCATGGTAGATATTGAAGATATTTCACCAGGGTAAAATATTTTCTTTTCAAGTTTCCAAACACACTAAACTATTATGGTCCTCAGGCATGTATTTTTTTAATTTACTAAATATCAAATTTAAAATGATGTAATATCTATGTATGATGAGCCTTGGTTTGTATTTCCAACAAGTTCCAAAGTGTTGTTTATCTCAATCTAATCCAACTCTTTATTCATTTCATCAAACCATTATTTGTATTCAAGTACTTTTGAAACTAATTCTTGTTCAACTTATGCAATAAGTGATGTCTGATATTATAATATCAATATTTTTATTGTCTTAACAAGAACATTCTGATTTCCAAGATAATTTTAGGCTTCAACATGTTTCTATAAAGTATTAAATTTCAATTTTTCTCTTCCAGTTAAAATTTTTCCATCACACATTTCTTTCAAATATTGACAATTCTATTTTGAAACTATTCCACTTTCTTTGGAAATCATTACCATTTACTCCTAAAAATTTTAAACATTATTTGTTAATGAATTTGGGTTTTTAATAACTTTAACATCCTATGAATCCACCAACTTTTTAGAATTCTTGTGCCAACATTTATAACTTCTTATACTGGGTGAATATCCTATAAAAATTCCTTCTTCATCTTTCTCATCAAAATTTCCAAGATCCAAATTTTTTATTTTTAGTAAATATGGGCTTATAAAAACTTTTAATTATTTAAATGAAATGTTTTTATACCACATTTATTATGAATTCCTGGTGTATTTTGGTATTAGAAAACATCCATTTTTAACATTTACAGCAATACTAACAGAATCCATCAAATCATGGTTTATTAATGAATTAGGATCATTCTCTATAGAAACTTTGTTGAGGTTGACAACTTTTTTCTATTGTAAGATATTCTAAGTGTGTGGAAACCCTCTTATGGGGGTAATTTTCTAATTTTGGGAATTTGATCATTTTTTCACAACCCTTCTCACACCAAGATTTCCCAATAACTTTTTTAGAACCTAAAATTTTAGAAAAATCTGATGAACTATTACATTATGTGGGTGTAAATTTCACCAGATTTCTAATTTGAGATTTCTTAGTAAATTTTGAATTCTCTTCTTTTAATTTTGAATCATTGCTCAAGTTTTCATTCAACTTTATCAAATTAATTTTGGACTCAAGAAGTTTTGATTGAGACTTATTATCTTCATATTCTTTAGCTTATAACTTCTTATTGAGATCTTCAATCATATTTTCCTATTCATAAATTCTTAATGTGTAACTAATGATCTCCTAGATATATTCTTCTGTCTCTTTAGAAACATATTTTTCACCTTCAACAACTTTTCCACTATCTTTATTTATCATTTTGATTTATTTTTTGAGAGTTCTATTTTATTCAAGACATTAAACATGTTCTAATTTGATTTGATACTATCTATAAAATTTTTCACCTACTCTTTCATCTTCACTATCTAAGGAATACTTTTTTGCCTAAATTTTTCAATTAATGTTCTGAACTTTTCTAAAATTTCATCTTCCGAAGAGTTGTTATCAGTTGATTCTGATTAAAATTTCTCACTCAACATATTTCTCTTATTTCCAGTCAATTTATTATTATATTTTATTGGATTACTTTTCTTATTTAGAAAATTTTTTACACTTATTATATCAATTTTTTTCATTATAATAATCTTTATAATCTACAACATCTTTCTTGGAGTAATTCATAGAAAAGTGTATGATTACACCCCACTCAAAACATTTACGAGGAAGTTTTTCTATATAAATTACCATTAATATTATATAGTTCTTAGATATAAGAGACATGATTTTATCATTCAAATCCCCATCTTTATTATCTTTAGGGTTACAAGTATCATTATTTTAAACATTTTTAATTTTCATATTTCTCACAGGTTCAAAATCCATTACTTCATTCATTTTCTTTTTAAAAATTTGATCTTTTCTCATTTCATAATAAAAAATAAAATTATGTATTTCATCAATAGATAAATTATATTCTTCATCTAAAGCTTAAATTTTTTAATCAAACAAGTTTGAAAAATTTCTCATGAGCTTATACACAATTAAAAAATCTTCCAAGGCATCACTGAAACCTCTAATGTTGTAAAAAACTTCATTTATTATGGAGAAGTACTCATCAATAGTTTATTCATCTCTTGTTATTTAATCTTCAAAATCTTTATACTATATTTTTACCTTTACTGTATTCATGAATCTTATTTAACTAAAAAACATCATCCATGAAATAATGACCCATAAATTTATTATTTTTTGACCCACTTGAAATAAATTCAAATAGTAATTAACAATTTGGAAAATCTTTGTCCAGAAATTAAAAATTTGAAACACCTAAAATTAGAACTCTATTTATCATTCTAGTTCTCTTGAGCTAATTTAAAAATAAATCTAATTTCTTGTTTTAATACTCCAACCCAACTGAAAATAGTTAACAATATTGTTGGAACTTTAATTTACTTTATAAACCTTCAAACACTATTAAGAAGAAATTCCACCACATCTTGTAAAACTTCATATTTCATCCACTTTATCAGTCTAATAAAACTTTTTATTTTGATATAACTTCCCGTTATGATATAAATTCTTAGTTCGATATAAATTCCTATTTTGATATATCTTCTTAGTCTAATAAAACCTCAAATGATGCTTCCGAAAAACATCAATTTTTGGATACTCCAGAAAATTTACACAACTCTTTTATTCTTCTAACTTCATCTCATATCATTAATACTTCATTTTTTTAGAAAATTAATAGAATTTTAAAGCCTCACCTAACTATGATTTGTAATGTTCTTTTATTTATAAATTTAAAATCCTTTTGAAATAATAAATTTTCTTCATCTTAACAAAAAAACTTTTCTTTAGCAAACAAATTTTATTCATCTCAGAAAATACATTTTTCATCATCTCATCCAATAAATTTCCCTCAGCTTAGAAAACAAATTTTATTCAAATCAAAAAACAACTTATCTTTAGTAAAAAACATTTCAAAATCTTAGAAAACAAATTTATTTCAGTATGTTCTGGCTATCTTCATTTTAACAAGTTTTGAATCAAAATATTGTTTGTAAGATGCATTTCATTTTCATATAAACTCATAATTTTTCACGTATGATGAGTTGAGTCTGATCCAGTGTGTCTAATTTCTATCTATAAAAATATTTTCATTATTTGGATTCACAATAAATTCTCAACAAAACAATTAACAAACATTCAGCAACATATCTTGCACCTGATTTACAAAAACATTCTTCTAAATAAAATTAGTTATAAAAAAACAATACTCTATTAAAACAATAAAATCAAAAAGGATATTATAATTCCCTTCGATTTATAGAGTACTTAGAGACTTGTTTTATCTTTTACATGTGTATGGGGATGTGAGGAATTTGTTAGTTTCTTATCAAGAAACAAACTAGCACCTTGAGTCACAATGTGTATCTTTATTGGGTATCCTAAGGAAACAAAGTTATACTAATTATACAACCCCTCATAAAAGAAAGTGACTATTTCCATAAAATCCATCTTTATTGAGAGGGAGAACATCCTAAAAAAATATAGGTGGAGAAAGTTCGACTTTGATGAATCTGATGCTCAAAATATACAAGTGTTCATATAATAACAGATTCCATAGGTCACCATGGAAGTAGTTCCTAAAACAGATGTTTTTCAGAGCACTAAAGAGGTTAGATAACAAGTGAGATATAGTTTTCTAGTAAATAAAGATTATGAGTCATTGTTGGTTGATAATGATGAACCTATCTTCTATGTATATATAGTAGAGATATCAGATGAAATAGGATGAAAAGAATCCATGATTTTGAAAATGGATTCCATGTATCAAAACTAATTTTTAGTTTTGATAGATGTGACATTTAATGTAAATAATATATTCTGCAAATGGGTATTAAAGAGAAAAACTATATATGGAAGGTAAATTAGATACCTATAAACAAAGTCTAGTGTAAAAAAGTTTTTAAACAATTTTAAGTAATTAACAATGATGAATCCTTTTCATGAGTTTCCATGTTTAAATCCAGAAGAATTTTACATGCTATAACAGCTTACCATGATAAAGAAATTTGGTAGATGGATTTGAAAACATATTTCCTTAATAATAACCATTAATAAGATTTCTACATGAAATAAATATAAGGGGTTGTGATTCCAGGTGATTCCAAATGGATTTTTAAGTTGTAGATATCCATTTGTGGATTTAGTCAAGCATCCTGGTAATGGAACATTCAATTCAATGAATCCATAAAAGAATTTAGTTTCTTTAATAATGAATGTAATCAATTAATTTACAACAGGTTTAGTGGATATGAATTCATTATCTTATTATTATATATTGATGACATATTACTCCTAGGAAATGACATACCAGTCTTACAGACTTTTAAGGATTGGTTAAAAAAGTGTTCATTCTTGAAGGACTTTAGCGATGAAACCTATATTCTAGAGATCTAGATCATTAATGATAGATCTAAGAGGCATCTTGGTTAATGTAAAAGTACATACATTGACTAGATACTAAATTAATTTATTATAGTACAATCCAATAGGGGACTGGTTTCAATGTCACATGGTATACATCTTTCTACGAAAATGTGTCCTTAGGCAAAATATGACAAATAGAGAATGATTAGTATCCCATGCTCTTGAGATATAAGAGTAATCATTTATTCCATATTGTGTACTAGACTTAATGTTTCATATAAATTGAGCATGAAAAGTGGATATCAAGATGGCTTTGGAGAACAACATTAGTCTGCTATTAAGGGTATCATGAAGTATTCGAAAAGAACTAAGGATATACTCCTTGTGTAAGGAAGAGATAAAGAGCTAGCCATCAGGGGTTATACTGATTCTAGTTTTCAAAAATATTATAATGATCTGAATTGAAAATTAGGATATGTTTTCTACCTCAATGGAGGAGTTGTGAGTTAGAAGAGTTCAAAGTCATTTGTCGATGATTCTACAATGGATTCTGAGTATGTAGTGTCTTCTGATGAAGCCAAGGAATCCGGATGGGTACAAAACATTATCTTGGAGATTTATGTTGTAACTAGAAGTAAATAACCAATCATAGAGTATTTTGATAATGTGACGTCCAGGACCTAGATGCTACTTAATATGTGTCCTGATCCTGGTGGACCAAATGATCTCAAGAGCATCTCCCCAAACACGAGATGTTATCGACTAGAATCAAGGGTCTTGGGTGTGTCTTTGGGAAGACTATTCTCTCATTACTAGAGTGTAGAACTATAGATAATTATAAAAAAATGTAAATAGCAGAAGAAAAATAAATAAGAAGAAGGCACAAAAAAAATAGAGACAATAGAATCAATAAATGAAATAACTTAAAAATAATGATGATGATATTTCATGTTACTCGAAACCGGAAAACATGGATACAAGATAGTAGGAATAACTTGTTCAAAAAAATTATAAAGGAAAAAAAGGACCATCCCAAGAATCCTGAGCTCCGACTTGGCCATCTATTATCAAGCTCTATCTTAAACAACAACCAATCAAGTGTTCGAATCCATATGCTTGCCTTTAACAACATATGAATTCATGTAATCTTCCCCAAGTACCCAAAGATGCATGGAGAGGTTGTGAGATAAATATCAGTGGACCACTACCAATGGTGTCTGTTACATCTGGCCTATGTAATGGAAATGTAACAGTGTGAAAACTGTGAGGGTCCAGGGCCCGTAGCAGAAGATGGTGGGCTGGGATTTTAAAAATTTAATTAGTGGATCGATGGTACTTGTCGAAGCCAACGATCCAAGCCCCGGGGAGGTCTAAGGATCTACTGTAAATTGTTAAGAAAAAAACAAAAATAAACACATACGAGTTTCAAATATAAAGCCTCGATCGATTGCAACTAGTTGATGGTAATCATCCCTTGAAGGATCCAAAGCATGATCCCTCTAGATCATCCACACGCACTCCAAAATCCACTGGAACATCGATCGTTTAATTCCTGGTGCTAGCATGGTGATCCGACGATACTTTCGATTTCCTGACAATCACCGCATCCAGATCTCTTTGATGCTTGCGGAAGAACTTTATCTGAACTCTTGGATCAACATCTTCTCTCTCTAGGAAGTGGGATGAGAGAGAGGCTCGGGATTTCACTCCATGAAATGAGTGAATAGTGAATTGCACACCAATGGAGAGAGCCTCCTCTCTTATTTATAGTAGAATTCCAAAATACCCAGTTGGGTTCCTCTGCCCCGTTTATTTCAATGTTCACTAAATAAATAATTTTGACGAACTATACAGTGCCAATATTATTTATTATTTTATAACATACTTGTAATATATATTAAATATATTACGTGATAAAATCTGAACCATTTAACTCGACTTGTTGTCCAACATAATATTAAACAAACCTTAAATATTAAAATAATATTCGTTCGATTTATATTTTCTCGTATTAACTAAGCTTGTAAATACATTAAATAAATTCAATCCCAAATATCCAAAACTTGAATATTAATGAATTAATTCAATTCATTGGGTCATAAATTACTTGAACAATACTCAGACCCTGTGGCGGGGCCCACTATGTCCATATAAATATTCAACTGAATTGGGAGGATTCTTTAATACACTATTATGTGTGACCCTATAGGCTCGTATTTCGATAGTAGTGAATAAAATCCATAGACCAGAGCGGATTCAAGCAACCCATCATAGCCCCTATAGAGATAATGATATTCATAACAGCGACTACCATCCTACAAACACTGACTATGTATTATAATCTCTTTATCATTAAATATCTCATAAAGTAGGACGCACACTTGTGTGGTCATCCTTTTTCTTGCTTTATTATTTTTCCACCTTACCAAATGGATTTACCTTTGTACTGCCTTGTCCAAATACTTATGAAAGCAGCACCATCCTGATCAACCAGTCCTGAAATATACAACCTCCTAAACATGGAAGTGACAAATCCTTTTTTAACCATTCAACCAATGTCTTATAACCAATGACACACCCAACACAAGCTACTTTTCCATGATTTAAATACCATGGTTTTCTCTTTGTATTAAAGTATGTAATAAAATAATATACATTGGTAATGGTCTCAAGTCTGGAGACCAATACACATGTCTGTAGATAGGAATGACCAATGACACCCAAAAGTGTGGTGTTTCTATTGGAAGGTATGTCCTCACGATCTCAGTACTAGAGATCACCAAGTGAGAAATTCATGAGAATAAGTCTCAATGCTTATGAACCCCCAACACCTGATAGTTAGACATCTACTGTGTCCAATCAGTAAGATGTATCTATACTATAGAACATATATTTAAGATTAATGTTATAGTATCTTGAGGTTCTCATTATAGCATGGGATCTTCTATAACCTCTCGACACGAAAATTAACCTTTGGATATTAACATTATAATAGTGGATGCAGAAAATTCAACACTATAATGGTAAGATAACATCATGCATATCTAACTGTACACATGATATGGTAATCAAAAGTACTGCATAGTTGGGTCTAGGTAACCCACTATTTCAACATTTCCACTTGCACTAGAGCCAACTTGTTAACCAAACTTGTTAGCTACTAACATGATAAATACCATGCTTTTTCTACGTTATGGATTTAACTGTAAGACCTGCCCAGTTTTTGTCGTGTGGCATATCTGCTATATAAAATCTCATATGCTTGAGTAAAACTTATTAAGATAAGGTATCCTCGAGTATATCAATTTGTCCATTTTCATAACTTGAAAACCTGGAAAGAAAGAATATCATAATTTACATTATGATAATACTTTTCTCACTAGGTGTGAATCTAAGAACTGTAACAAATCGATGTACTTTATAACTGCTTCATAGCTGCCTTAGAAGCTGCAACGTACTTAGTATTAGTAGGAATGGTTAACAATAGCTTTTATGAGCTTGACTCGCTAATCTCCATTGCCTAACTACGATACTAGATCAAATTGATCTAAGTATTACTAGTTTATGTCCCATAAAAACTAGTATACCTTCTTCTCTATATAACAGGTATATATCATTTGTACTTTCCAAAGTACAAGATGATTGTTTTGACTACATCACTTGCAGTGCTTCTTGATGTAATTGATATCTGCCTACTATAAAGTTTATTCTAGCAATATAAATTATTGTACATATTATGGCATACATGATTCATGCATCTCTAGAGCGCACATAACTCAACTCACAACATTAATCTCTTCCCATGCTCTGAAGATGTTATCCTGGAGAGATTAATACATGTGACATTGGAAACAATTCTTAATTTTAATTATTCCAACTTGTATTTTTTAATACAATTTCACTATATGTATTCTTGACTAGGAATAAGCAACCTATGGATCTACATTATTAGATCTTGTTCCCTAGAACTCAGGTTTCCAATTTAAGTAAATCATGGGAGAATTTCTTTTATCTTGGTCTTATCTAATAATAAGACCGGTATGTTTTCCATATGTTTCTGAACATATTTCTCTTTAAAAACATTGGTGCCCCCACTAACCTCTGGTAGACACAAGGAAAGATTCATTTATAATGGATAATCTATAATCTTGTTTCTTTCTTTAATCAAGAATTGGATTTCAGTAACTTGCAACCCTTATTGGCATCATTTTATGTCATCATCTCTTTCTGGTTGTGTCGTATAGACACCGTCCACAAAATATGATCTTGACATCCAATAACCAATAAAATTATATTAGAAGTTTAACTATGACAGGTAAAATTATAATGGATTTAGGTGTACTGACTAGGTATAACCAATCAAGCCTTATTGGTACCAGGCTTGTACCATCCCTGTATCTTATCATTAGAATACACACCATAGTATTCAATTTATAATCCATATTTAAATTTGATACATGGAATCCATTATTGAATTTTAATTGATCTTTTCAAATTATCTTATTTCCATATACTTCTTACTTGAGGAATTATTATTCTTAATGAATAATTTATCACTAACCGCGGTGAATATAAAATTATCACCATGGTTTCATTCTTCCTACATAGTATTCATCACTGGAACATGCTGATTCCACATGTACTTGTGGAACCTATTCCCATGCCAACCATTTATGCATCTCAAGAATTGACTAAGTCCAAGTCAATTCAGCCCCCACTATCTATAAAAGAGATGTTCACCCTTATATAGAAACGTACTCTAATTATTGACTACATCTTTTCTATCTTAGGGATTTATTTAATATCCTAAGCAACTATTAGGATAATTACTTAGATGCACCATGTGTTCAGATTGATACCTGTTTTTTTAACAAACTCTTTGCATCCTAACACATGATCTACGAAATAATGTATTTTCATCATACTATGATTCATATGATATACATTTTTCATTTTAGTTGGCATATTGGTTATGGGTTTATGTCATTATTTGCAAAGCACTTCATGAAATATAATGGATGTTTTTGCAGGTTGTAACATTGATACTACTTACATCATAAATTTTATGTATAAAATGTAAGTTTAGGAATTTCCCTACACTAACTTTTTTTGATCAATGTAAACATGTAAGACATTATCATCTATCCTTCTTATTAACATCAATATAGTAGTTTAGATAAGGTAACATGCGTTTAAGATTTACTCCACACTACATTATCATGATCGACGATTGTTTGGTCAAGATATTATTCGGCATGCTGATCCGAAGCAACTTATATCATCTTACCAAACATATACTTCATGATTTCTTAATGAATTAAAAGAATCTTATAAAGTATCTTTACCTCTTTCTTTCCTTTGGAATGGTTCACACTCCCTTTTTTAACTAATCCTAAAAGCTTTGTGGCATACTTTTATTTCTAATGTTACCAAAAACAAAATTCATTACAAAACTTGGAATAATGTATCATTATTTCCAAAAGGGAATGTGAGATAAATGTTTTGGTTATACTCCACAACTTTTTCAATTTGAATTAATCACTTAGCAATCAGAAGTTATGTGTTTCTCACCGCTGACATAGCAATCATCCTTTCTCAGCTACTTGGAGAATGTACTTTACTTCTATTAATACTTCTCTACTCAGTTGGTTACTATATTTGAATACATAAATGTGAAAATCATATTGTATTTAATACCCCACAAGTATTTGAGAAACAATACTTTTATTTGATGAAATTTAACTGAACGAGAAGCAGGTACTTTCTTTTTGTATTTAAGTCTATTACATTTTTAGACTTCAATAAATTTATTTCATAATGTGATGAAAATAACCTCATATTATGTAACCAACCTTTTTTTTATGGACATGAAGAAGGTTCCTTTGGTATAACAGTCCATAGACCTTTTCACTTTTTCATTCAATTTATTCTCCATAAGAATAAAAGATGGCATTTTCTCCAATATTTGTATTACTTGGTGAATGTTACCTTAACATCAATGAAGCGCTTACTCTATACCGTTCATTTGTATACTAAAATGAAACAAGAGTAATTGGATGTAAAAGGTATAATAATGGGATGAGATGAAAGATTGTGAAGTGTCTTTCACTTTACACAATCTGAGTGTTATCACCACATTCATATGTTGCTTAGCTTCCCCCTCAAAAAATTCTTGGAGATGAGTGTGATCATCATCCAAGTCATGATGTAGCGACTGCAAATAACATCAGACGTTGATGATATCATTATGACAGATCCATCATATGCTTTCTTCAATAGTCTCCTACAATCAATTTTACACCCTTGCTTCCTAAGGTGGTTTAACAGGTTGGGACACAAGAACCTTCAATTTATGTTATAGTACTAATGCGTGCAAGCGCCTATACTACACTTCGAAATTTATACTTGTTTAGACATTAAATGTGTCCAATATTTATCGAAGTTTTTATTATGGTATTACTTTTCATTATCTACAAATAGACTTTAACGTATCGTACTTTTAATATTGATTACCAAATGTGAGATTATTTATTATTTAATCATTAAATGTCTCCCACTAATTTTTCGAATTCTAGGAACCATTTGTATTATAATTGGAAAATTCTTGAGTATTCTAATGGAAAGGATCCCTGAACCTCCCTCATAGTCTACAAGCTATGGCTACGCCACTATTTGGAGGGTCCAAGGTAGACTTTTGGCTGGACAAACGCATTAACTCGCAGTAACTTTATCTGTTGAGTGAAGTCCTAGCTTCAAAATCATTACTGATTTACTCAAAATTTGCCTCTAAAATTACAAAAAGCTAGTTATGGCTATTTCTTTGCTGCAATTTTAGATAATTCAATCCACCATCCTTATAATAACTCCCCAATAGTAAGAGGCACCCTCAGCTATGGCATGAACAACACATCGAACACTTGGTCTTGTTCAAACTTGAATGATGGAAGGCTGTTTGTGACAATATATTTTCTTTGAGGGTTTTATTGTTTTTATATCGATTAATATAATCTATTTCTATTAAACTTGTTCATTTATGTTATCGCTCTCACAACTGAAATTTTAATAAAAAAACATACACCTCTTCTTTATGCATTTTATTATCTATTATTTTATGTATTTTCCAGCTATTCTAAAATGCATAAAATAATAAATAAATGCTTAAAGGTAAACTACTACCTGACTGGTCTTGAACATCTAAAAAACCTAAGGTCATCTTACCTTAGTTGAAGCTTGACTCATGATTCAGCTTGCCCTCTATTCTATATGTTCACTTCTTTGAAGTATCACCTCATCTTGGTAGGGTCCACGTCATGTCTAGGAGTGTCGCCTTGTCTTGGTGGAATCCACATGTCGTCTTGCATCATCTTGATCAACATGTACCACCTCATCCAAGTGAGGACCACGTCGTTCGTCATCTTCGTCCAAAGTAAAATAATACCCGTGCACAGGCAAGGGGGACCCATGTATAAATGTACATCGGGTGAATTGGACAAACAGGTCCTTATACATTTCAACCAAAAATAAAGAGGATTCAAAGACGGTCTATTTAATTAATTACAATCATCGCACACAATTAAAGAATTAATTAAATACAAGGAAACATACATGGGTTGATGCTCAAGACCAGAATGTAGGTAAAATAAAGTGCGATAAAATTAAAATTCATTAAATAAGTACGAGGTTTAATTTTATCAAATTAAATTAATTAATACATTCAAATAATTTAATTAATTATTGTACCTCTAATTAATTTAATTTTTTATGCCAAAAAATTAAATTAATTAATTATTTTAATTTAATTACAAAATTAAATTAATTTATATCATCGGGTGTTAAAATAATTAACCAAAATTAATTTTAATTAAATTTAATTTAAATAATAACATTAAATTAATTAATTTGATTAATTTAAATTGGTCTGTCTATGAAACACGACTTCACTGCCTGCGCGGGTCGGGCCAAACCTGCTCAAAACTGGGCCAGACTGATCTACCCAAACCCGTTTAGAGTTGGGTAGATTCGCCCAAATTGTTTCAGGGCCAACCTGTACCATGCATAATGAATTGAAGGCAAAATAAAACTACCTCCCAAACCATAACTAATGGCAAGAAGAAGGGAGGCAGTCACGTCATGCCGCTGTGGGAGGCCAGATGCCAGTGCTGAGAGTACCCGAGGGCGGCGCACCGATGAGGGGAGTTGCCAGGTGGCATGCTGGCCATGCCACAGCCTGGCGCGAGGGTGACGGGACACAGGTGGCTAGGCAGAGCTGCCATCATAGGGAGTCCAGGATGACGCACAATCAGCTGCGGGGGGCGCAGCTGGCAGGAGGTGGACAGTGGCTGAGTCCTTCCTAGACAAAGCCTATATGGCTGAGGGGAGCATCATCCGGGACCATAGGTGCACTGGATGGTGGTAGGTAGGGCTTCCAAAACCATCCAAAGGCTGACCTACATGGCAAGAGGCCGCGAGTGCAATCTGGCAGCTAGTCTTGGTCCACCTCGGGTCCAAAACCGAGTGGGAGGTAGGGGACTGCTACGAGTCACCTGGTTCAGTGCCATTGTTGTAGATTTGGAGGAGGCAGGCTAGGTTGTGGAGGTGAAAGGGAGGAGCAGCTCCAGGCTGGGGTGCTACCATGGGGTGGATCACCGGATCAGGGAGGCACGCTCAGGTCGGGAAGCAGCGGCTCCTGCACTTGAGCTGTGCAGAGGAAGTCCTGGTCACCTGTGTGTGCGAAGAATTTAGGTCGCATGGGGGGACTAGTGGAGCGGGGTGCACCTGACAGTGGCGGACTGTGGAAAGGTGCAACTCACCCGGTGTGGGAGGTAGCCAGGCCAGGAGGGTGGAGGCCGGTGTTTGGGGGGCTATGGTGCGCTACATGATGATAAGACAGAGGGGTCCACTCGGACCCCTGTTTTCCTTTTTTTTGTTATCCCATGTGCCAGCCCCAAAACTATGATGCCCCATCTTCCAAATACTCAAAACCGGTGCCATTCAGATTATCGAATTTCGTTCAGGATCAGAGAAACTAGCTACTTCTGAAATACTTCTCTAGTAAAGACCGATACCTGAAAAATTATAATAAAAACGTAGGGTGAGCATATGAATGCCTAGTAAGGGGTTTAAAAATAACAAACTATAACCATCATAACATTTGAAATTATCCTTTAAACAATTTCATAAAATAATCTTTTTAAATAAAAACTATAACATATGTAACAAGACTTAATAAAATTTTGTAACTAGAAACATGCTAAAAGAATTTTAAGGATACACGATTCGAAAATAGGCATGCTTAATAAGAGTAATGAATACAAGAAAAACTAAACATGTATGACACAAGAATATGTAAGCACAAATTAAGCAGCTAAAATTAATGAATAATCAAATTTGTGCATAACGGTAATAACATCAATTTCATACATAGAATACTAAATCACTGAGTGTTATACATTTGTCATGCCATAAACTTGTACTTTTCTGATACTCATAAGTAATGACTCTTAACCATGGATATTCTACTAGTTGAATATCCATTCGGTTAATTAATTATCCTACACATAAAGAGGAATGTGAATATGCAGGACATTTTGAAACATTTTTTCAAGGCCTCGGCCAAGACGTCTAATGATTAAGGCCTCGGCCAAAATCCATAAAATATTTAACCAAATATTCTACTAGTCAAATATTTTCCTGGTTAATTAAATTACATAGTCATAATGAGGAAAGTGCATATGTTGGACTGTGTCAAGGCCTCGTGCCAAGACTTAGGGGATAACTGTATCCGGACCCCAACCTAGAGAGCCTCTGTAACCGGACTCCACCCCAGAGAGCCTCTAATAACCAGACTCCAACCCCGAGGGTCTACTGTAAACAGACCCCGACCTGGTGGGATTACTTTTACTGGTCCCCAACCCAGAACATACTAAGTCCAATGCATTCCTCATATCTCTAAATCAAAATACATGTACCGCTCTGATTTATTAAATCACTTATAATTTCTAGTACACATATTACTTGGTTTCTCATTTCACATTATTCAAAGTCTCCAATACCACTTTGAATAAATAACTGATTATTTCATAAATTTTCAAGAATAATAAATTGTTTAATTATCACATAAAATAATAACTTCACAAGTGATTCAATAATCATCCAATGCATTACATTGCAAGTTTATAACTTCAGATAGGTATTATTCATGCTCAATTCATGTGTTGATAATTGGAAAAGACGTTGGACTAAATTATAATGTGTCATTTATTATTTAGGTAATAAATTTCTCAACGACATGCATAATATAGTAAACATTATTTTCACATGTGATATTGATTTAAAACAAACAAGTAATGAATAGATGGGGTTTCCACATAAAATGTTGTTCCTTAATTTTAAAAATCCTTGCTTCATGGAAATGAACAATTATAGTTTAAATTGACTAAGTTTTAATTAAGACAGAAGTAATGTGTATACAAAGCATGTTCTCATAAACGATCACGTCTTATTAAGTGTCCATGCCTTATGTTTCATATCATATAAGGCCAATTGATTTGCGGCGCATCATTTGTTTTATGTAATGCATGTATTAAATTAAACATATCAAAAACATACCTTAACCACTGATGTTTATTTTAGGCCAAGTTAATTCGGACTATGATTAAAACTTATTGGTGCATACATATATCCATATGTGTGTGTATATATATAAATAAATATATATATATATATATATAAATATAATATGTACATGTCGCACCCAATTATTTTTTTAAATATTTTAAATCATCTTTAATAACATAAAATAGAATTAGATTGAATTATGTATGTATGTCCGAATATACCCTAAGTGTACAACAAGAAATAATTATAAATTAAAATAACCCTTAACTCATGTACACATAAAATAATAAGATATACATGTGTATATATATACACATATAGAAACCATAATTTGATCAAATTACACCCTCAAAAACCATATGATTTTGAGAGAAATACATAAAATTTAAAACCATTATCATTTTAAAAATTCCATGTTATATAGATAGATATGTTTCCTTAAATATATATATATTGACACGTATAATATTTTATAACAACATGGTTTAAGAAAAAAACTAAAATCATTTCAAACACATGGATTATAAAATCATAACCCAGTTTAGAAAATAATATATTATAAAAAATATATAGATTCATATAAAAATTTATACACAAATATATATGTGTATACCTTATAAAAATAATAGACAACAAAATTGATCAAATGAATTAAACCCTTACAAAATATACATTTAATTAAAACATAAACATTACAACCATTATATCGCCTGAACTAGAAAATCCGAAGACCCAGGTTCAGCAAAGGATAATTTAAACTACCACAAAGTTTTAAACATACCATTAGGAAAATATATAAGTATATACTATAAAATAAACATTATAAGGAAAAATTACAACGCTTACAAACATAAGGTTGTAAAATAATTAAACATTCAAGACAAGTATATTAAACCCTTACCATTCGTAAGATCATAAAATAAATATTCGAGATAAATTATAATGAACCCTTACAAAAATAACCAAAAACTTGAAAATAATTGACAGCTTGAATTCAAAATAAATAGAAATATTTTAAAAATACAAATTTTTCCCTTACACAACCAGAAAATATATGGTATAAATAAATCTTCCATACATAACATAAGATCGTAAAAATAAATAAATGTTTGAGACAAGTATTTAACCCTTACAAAATATACAAAAATATTAATTTTCCTTTTACCAGTAGATCTGAAATAAAATGAGGGTTGAAGCAGTTTACTCCCGACTCAGGACCAACACCAACAGCCTACTAGAAACTTAAATAGGTCTGGATTTGTTGGATTTTAATAGCCATAATTGGGACAAGTAGAAAACAAGCAGAGTAACCATGCTATTTAAAACCTCTCAAGTCTCAAACGGGTGAACTTGCTGTGCAAGCTGTGAACACAGTGGATTAAAATAATAATAATAGTAATAACAACAATTGTGACCCATAAACTATCACAGAACAATACAGTTTAACCACACAACAAAGACCAAATAATAAAGAATTGATGCAACAGGGTCTTCTGCGGACAACAACAATCATGCATGTATTAAAAACCAAATCGTAAACTGGAAATACGAAGAAATTAATGTATCAAATCTTCAAAAAAAATTGACAAAATGTATGCAGACAGATTGAGTATGAATTAAAACAGAAGATTCCAATAATAAAATAAACTAAACCTATTGCAGATTTGATAAAATCAACCCAGGATGGATCCATAAACCGCGGCTCATCCCGACGCTGAAAACCCTTGAATACCATGTCAAGGCGTACATCGCCGGTGCTCGGTCTACTTGTCCTGGACCACCACCCTGGTCGACTCTGGCCTTATCGTGACCTCCCAAACCTATTTGACTCCACCACCGAGATCACCCGACCTCATTGAGACCCCAGACCTGCTCGAGACCCCCGACACCAGTCTGCTGCCTGTACCCGTAGCTCAACACAACCCTACACCCAGACGAGTCCCGCGACCAGCGAACCCCCTTGCCTTCACTGCAGCTTGAGTGGCTCGCACCACTTCGGCCTCGATTCCTCAGCCTCCCTTGATGCACCTCCCCTCTCAAACCCAAAATGATTTTCCCCAATATGAAACCCTAAACATCCCGTGACCTCCTCTCTTTTTCTTTATTATTATCTATTCATTTATAATTTTATTACCTTTATTATAAATATTATTATATTTTAAAAATGAAGTCAAAAGTTATATTTAAAATAACCAATTATTATTTTATCAATTCCATTAAAATACTCAAAAGTTATTTATATATTAATAATAATAATAATTTTATCTATACTTTTAAAAATTAAAAGTTATTTATTATTCAATTCATTTATAAAACATTTATATTTTTATATTTTTCTTATATTCCTTATGATGTTATTATAAATTGAATTAATAATCAACAAATGAAAATGTATTATTAAAATAATAATTATCATAATTGGTACAAAATATTTGTAACTTGTTAAAACAAGTGTTAATATGATATTATTATAATTTTATTCCATGTAATATCAATGCTTATTATTATTATTTTTGTTAACATTACATTGTGCGTTTTTCTTAAAGTAAACTCTTTTATATCTTCCACATTTTCAACCCTTCATCACATTTTTTAATTATACCAGTTTTTTCCAAATTCATCATTGCAAATATATATATTATTATATCTTTGCTTTTTTCCACGGTTTAATTTTACATTTTTTTTTGTCAATAACGTTTATTTTTACTCTTTCTTTGTTTTTCATGTGACGCTTTTCATATAAGTCATCATTACCACTTTAGAATTTGTTTTATTTTTTTATTTTACTATTATTACCTCATTATCATTATATAATTAATTATTTTCATAAACTTTATATAGAGTTTAATATATAAAAAATGTATTACAAGTTTAACTCTTAATATTAATATAGTTATACCATTATAAAAATAATTTTATAAAAATTAGTCCAATCAAAATTTATAATTTAAAACTAAAAATTACTACTATATAAATATATATATTCATACTATATAAATTAAATTAAAATTATCATATTTAATAATAATATATTTTTCAAATAGTCTCAAGAAATGATTTATTTCAAAATTTATAATTCAAATCATTTCATATACATATAGATATAAATCAAGTTTTTTTAAAAATATGTATATTTTCGTCATCTAATTAAAATTTAAGTATAAATATAATTAAAATAAAAACAATTTTGTAAATGAAATCTTAATTCATAAAAAATAATTGTAACTATATATATATACATATATATATATATATATATTATTTTGAAAAATCAAAATTTTTAATTCCAAAAATCTTCAATGTGTAGTAATAATTGTATCATAGTTAGTGTAATTACAATAGTCGATATATATATATATTTTTATATTTAGAAATTTATTTATTTAAAATATTATATCAAAAACATATTTTGATAAATTTTATTATTTATTAATAAAAATATTCATGTTAAAATATAACGATATAAAATTAGTTTGAACACTATAAAATTTTCATTAAAAATTATTATATAATTATCTTATAATGAATTTAATAAAAATTATTATTTTAAATTATATTTTTTTAAAGGAAATAAACTTAATAAAACACAATTAAATTTAAAATATTCTAGGGTATTACATTATTCCCCCTTCAAAGAATTACATCCTCAGAATTCTAAAAACCTCGTACACAACCACAGAAACACTAGACACATGTCACTCACACGGTCCCTTTAACGGGAATACCACTAATGGTAGTGTGCTGACGAGCTCCGGTGGATTCCTAAGGTTGTATTCAGCTGCTCGATCTCTTTGGCCTAGACACACTGTGAACAGATGGGGTAGTAACTGTGCCTAAAGCACTCGACCTTCCATAAAGAGGCACGAGAAGTTTGGAGGTTGGAAATTTTAGAGTGGACTAAATCCCTATATGTCCCACACATCACGTCGTTCTTGAATATATTGATGTCGTAGAGTTCCCCATACATAATAAAACTCAAGACCTAGAATAGGTAGGTCGTTCGATTGTCACCATCCAAAGAAGCTTCTAGAAATTTACCTATAACTCGGTAGTTATCAACCAAAGTGAAACATAGAAAAAATGGCTTCATGAAACTTTCCACTTTTCCTATATGATGAAAATTGTGAAAATGTGATACGGTAGTAGACCATATTTCTTCCTTGGTAAACATGGAGGATGTTTGGGTGGTTTGACACCCGATGTAGTTGTTTACTTGACAACCTAAGGTTTTCAAAAGTCTCATAGTCCCCTGAACATGACTTAACTACTATAGTTTCTACTATATTCATTGGAAGAGAAAGAAGGAGTGATGCATCAACCATCTGAAAATTTAAAGAAACTACCATTTAGTAATATATAAACATGTTTTTAGTATTTCTCTAATTTTCTCGGATGTATCTGAAGAGACATAAGACTGGTATTTTCTTCCAAGAAACATCATACTTAGTAATGCTTAAATAAATTTTTCTTTGTTCAGTTTTGGTTTTCTAGAGTTAACTAAACTGAATCCTTTGATACCAACTGTGACGCCCCAGCTTCCGAATACCTAGAGAATGTGCCATACAAAGGATAAAATTCGGTTCAGGAACTGATAAACCAACTACTTCTAAAATACTTCTCTAGCAAAGACAGATACCTGAAAAATTATAATAAAAACGTACGGTGAGCACACAAATGCCCAGTAAGGGGTTTAAAAATAACATACTATACCCAAAATAACTTTTGAAAATATATTTCAAACCATTTAATAAAACAATATTCTTAACGAAAAGATATAACATGTGTAACAAGACTTAATAAAAGTGCTTAACTAGAAAGATGCTGACAGAATTACAAGGATACACAATTCAAAAATAGGCATGCTTAATAGGAGTAATGATTAAAATAAAATCTAAACATGTATGACATAAGAATATGTGAGCACAAATTAAATAGATAAAATTAATTAATAATCAGATTTGCGCATAAAGGTAATAACTTCAATTTCATACATAGAATACTAAACCACTGAGTGTTATACATATGTCATGCCATAAACATTTACTTTTCTGATAATCATAATCAATGGATCTTAACCATGGATAATCTACTAGTCGAATATCCATTAGGTTAAATAATTATCATACACATAAAGAGGAAAGTGAATATGTAGGACATTCTGAAACATTTTGTCAAGGCCTCGGCCAAGACATCTAATGATTAAGGCCTAGGCCAAAATCCATAAACTCTTTATCCAAATATTATACTAGTAGAATATTTTCCTAATTAATTAAATTACATAGTCATAATGATGAAAGTTTATAACCTGGACTGTGTCAAGTCCTCATGCCAAGAATTAGGGTATAACTGTAAGTGTACCCCAACCCGGAGAGCCTCTGTAATCGGACTCCACCCCGGAGAGCCTCTAAAAACCAAACTCCAACTCGGAGGGTCTGCTGTAAATAGACCCCAACCCAGAGGGATTACTTTTATTAGTCCCTAACCCAGAATATACTATGTCCAATGCATTCCTCATATCTCTAAATCAAAGTGCATGTACCACTTTGATTTATTAAATCACTTATCATTTCAAGTACACATATTACTTGGTATCTCATTTCACATTATTCACAATGTCCCATGCCACTTTGAATAAATAAATGAATATTTCATAAAATTTCATGAATAATAAATTGTTTGATTATAACATAAAATAATAACTTTACAACTAATTCCATAATCTTCCAAAGCATTACATAGCATGTTTATAACTTCGGATAGGTATTATTCATGCTCAATTCATGTGTTGATAATTGGAAATGATGTTGGACTAAATTATAATGTGTCAGTTATTATTTAGGTAATAAATTTCTCAACGAAATGAATAATATAGTAAACGTTATTTTCACATGTGATATTGATTTAAAAAACACATGTAATGAATGGATGGGGTTACCGCACAAAATGATAGTTCCTTAATTTTCAAAATCCTCAGTTCATGAAAATGAACATTTATAGTTTAAAATGACTAAGTTTGAATTAAGAAAGAATTAATTTGTACACAAATCATATGTTGATAAACGATCACGTCTTATAAAGCGGCCATGCCTTATGTTGCATAGAATATAAGTCCAATTGATTTTCGGCGTATCATTTGTTTTATGTAATGCATGTATTAAATTAAACATATCAAAAACATACCTTAGCCACCGAAGTTTATTTTTGGCTAAGTAAATTTGGACTATGATTAAAACTTATAGGTGCATACATATGTCCATACGTATATATAATATATAATATGTACATGTCGCACCCGATTCATTATTTAATGATTGTAAATACTCTTTAATAACATAAAATAGAATTAGATTGAATTATGTATGTATGTCTGAATATACCCTAAGTGTACAATAGAAAATAATTATAAATTAAAATAACCCTTAACTCATGTACACATAAAATAATAAGATATAAATGTATATATATATATATACACACACACATATATATCAACCGTAATTTGATCAAACTACACCCTCACAAACCAAATGATTTTGAGATAAATACTTATAAGTTAAACCCATTATCATTTTGAAAATTCTAGAATATATAGAGAGATATGGTTCCTTATATATATATATATATATATATATATTGACACATATAACATTTTATAACAACATGTTTTAAGAAAAACAATTAAAATCTTTTCCAACACATGGATTTTAAAATCCTAAATCAGTTCAGAAAATAATATGTTATAATGAAATATATAGATTCATATAAACATTTATACACAAATATATATGTGTATACCTTGTAAAAATAATAGAAAACAAAATTGATCAAATTAATTAAACCCTTACATAATATACATTTAATGAAAAATAACCATTACATCCATTATATCACCTGAACTCGAAAATTTGAACACCCAGGTTCAGCACAAAAGAATTTAAAATACCGTAAAGTTTTAAATATACCATTAGGAGCATATATAAGTATATACTCTAAAATAAACATAACAAGGAAAAATTAAAACACTTACAAACATAAGGTTGTAAAATAATTAAACATTCAAGACAAGTATATTAAACTATTACCAATCATAAGATCATAAAATAAATATTCAAGACCAATTATAATGAATGCTTACAAAAATAACCAACAGCTTGAAAGTAATTGACTGCTTGAATTCAAAATAAATAGAAATATTTTAAACATTCTAATTTTCCTTTTCACAGCCAAAAAAAAGAGGGTATAAATAAATCTTCCTCACATAACATAAGATCTTAAAAATAAATAAATGTTTGAGACAAGTATTTAACCCTTACGAAATATATAAAAATACTAATTTTCCCCATACCAGTAGAGCTGAAATAAAATGAGGGTTGAATCAGTTTACTCCAGACTCACGACCAAGACCAACAGCCTACTAAAAACTTACCCAGGTCTGGCTTTGCTGGATTTTTATAGCCATAATTGGGACCAGCAAAAAACAAGCCGAGTAACCATGATATTTAAAACCTCTCAAGTCTCAAACGGGTGAGCTTGTTGTACAAGCTATGAACACAATGGTTTAAAATAAGAATAATAATAACTAAAACTATGACCCACAAACTTTCACAAACCAAAACTGATTACCCACATAACAATGTCTAAAAAATAAATAATTTCTGGAATAATGTATTCTGCGGACAACAACAATCATGCATGAATTTAAAACCAAATTGTAATCAAGAAGTCTGAAGAAATTAATATATCAACTGTTCAAAAACATTGACAGAAGTTATGAAGAAATATTTTCTATGACTCAAAACTGAAGATTCAGATAATAAAATATACGAATCTTATTGCAAATTTGATAAAATCAAACCCGGATGGATCCCTAAACCGCAACTCATCCTGACATAGAAAACCCATGTAGACCAAGCCGAGACGTACCTCGCCAGTGATCGGTCTGCTCGTCCCGAACCACTGCCCTGGTCGACTTCAGCCTTGGCGTGACCTCGCAGACCCACTCGACTCCACCACCAAGCTCGCCCGACCTACTCAAGACCCCCAACTCTAGTTTGCAGCTTGTACCTGCAGTGCGACGCACCCCTACACCTGCAGGAGTCCCACGACCGGCGAACCCCATTGCCTTAACTATAGCTCGAGTGGCTCGCACCACTTTGGCCTCAGGTCCTTAGCCTCCCTCGATGCGCCTCCCCTCTCAAAACCAAAATGATTTTCCCCAATATGAAACCCTAAATATCCTGTGACCTTTTCTCTTTTACTTTATTATTATTTATTATTTTATCATTTTATTACGATTATTATCAATATTATTATCTTATTAAAATAATGTCAAGAGTTATATTTAAAATAACCTATTATTATTTTATCAATTCCATTAAAATACTCAAAAGTTTTATATATATTAATAAAAATAATTTTATCTATACTTTTAAAAAGTAAAAGTTATTTATTATTAAATTCATTTATAAAACATATATTTTTATATTTTTATTATATACCTTATGATGTTATTATAAATTGAATTAATAATTGACAAATGAATATGTATTATTAAAATAATAATTATCATAATTGGTAAAAATTATTTGTAACTTGTTAAAACAAGTGTAAATATGATATTATTATAATTTTATTCTATGTCATATCAATACTTATTATTTTTTTGTTAACATTACTTTGTGCATTTTTTTAAAGTCAACTATTTTATATCTTCCATGTTTTCTACCCTTCCTCACATTTATCCATTATACCAATTTTTACAAATTCATCATTCCAAATATATATATTATTATATCTTTTCTTTTTTTCCATGGTTTAATTTTACATTTTTTTTCAATCACATTTTTTACTCTTTTTTTGTTTTTCATGTCACGCTTTTCATATAAGTCATCATTACCACTTTACAATTTTTTTTCTTTTTTTATTTTACTATTATTACCTCCTTATCAATATATAATTAATTATTTTAATATACTTTATATAAATTTTAATATAAAATATGTATTACAAGTTCAACTTTTAATATTAATATAGTTATACCATTATAAAAATTAATCCAATGAAAATTTATAATTTAAAACTAACAATTACTACTTTATATATATATATATTCATACTATATATATTAAATTCAAATTATCATATTTAATAATAATATATTTTTCAAATAGTCTCAAGAAATGATATATTTAAAATTTTATAATTCAAATCATTTCATATACATATAGTTATAAATCAGGTTTTTTAAAAAATATTATATTTTTATCTTCTAATTAAAATATAAATATAAATATTATTAAAATAAAAATAATTTTTTAAATCTAATCTTAATTTAGAACAAATAATTTGACATATATATATATTATTTTGAAAAATAAAAATTTGTAATTCCAAATATATTCAATGTGTAGTAATAATTTTTATCATAGTTATTGTAATTGCAATAATCAATATATATATATATATATTTGTTTAGAAATTTATTTACTTAAAATATTCTATCAAAAACCCATTTCGACAAATTTTATTATTTATTAATAAATAAATTCATGTAAAAATATAACGATATAAAATTAGTTTGAACACAATACAATTGTCATTAAAAAACGTTATTGTATAATTAGCTTATAATCAATTTAATAAAAATTATTATTTTAAATTATAATTTTTTAAAGGAAATAAACTTAATAAAACACATTTAAATTTAGAATATTCTTGGGTATTACAAAAACCACTTTCTCCCTATAAATTGTTTTTAATTTGTTTACTTAAGGAGTCCAGTCCCATAACTCTTCATTTTTAATTTTTAATTTTTTTAAAAATGACTTCTTTAGAAGTCAAGTCCACCCTTAACATTTTTTAAGGCTAAATAATAGCCTTTCAAAATAATAATAATAAATTTATTATATTAAAATAATAAATTATTATTATTATAATATTATAATAAAAATAAAAATATTATATTATTATTATTATTATTATTTTGAAAATTATTAAAATTATTAAATTATAATTTAAACCACTAATTTTATTTCTATTGAACTGATTGAATTTTAATCAATTCAACAAGATGAAAAAAATACAACCCGAGATCAAACCGTGAATTTGATCCAATCCAAAAAATTTAAACTAATAATGACTTGGTCATTCGACATCAGATTGCCACATGGTTTGACTCGTTTGGACTGTCTTTGAACCCTCTTCTTAATTGTATGCAAATTAATTTTATTTGGGTTGGAAAATCTATGTGATACCTCTGATACCACTGTGAGGTTCCATGGCCTATAGTAGAACTCGGTGGGCCGAGATTTTTAAATTCTTATCGGCGGATTGACAGTACTTGTCGACGCCAACGATCCGAGCCACTGGGAGGTCCGAGGATCTCGCTTAAATTATTTAGAGCACAAAAATAAAATGAAAATGTACCCATTTAAAATCTGAAGCCGTGGTTGACTAAAACTAGTCGATGACGATCATTTCTTGTAGGATCCAAAGCAGGATCCCCCTAGATCATCCACAGACACTAGAAAATCCATTGGAATGTCGTTCGTTGAATTCCAAGTGATAGTGTGGTGATCCGACGATGCTTTCTGCGTCCCTATGATCACCGCATCGAGATCTCATCGATGCTCGAGAAAGAACTTGATCTGGACTCTTGGATCAATATCTTTTCTATCTAGGAAGCAGGAGGAGATAGAGGCTCTGGATTTCACTCCATTAAATGAGTGAATAGTGAATTTCACACCAAGGGAGAGAGCCTCCTCTCTTATTTATAGTGGAATTCTAAAATACCCGATTGGGTTCCCCAGCCCCGTTTATTTCAATGTCCACTAAATAAATAATTTTGATGAACTAAACTGCGCCAATATTATTTATTATTTTATCACATACTTGTAATATATATAAAATATATTACGTGATAAAATCAGATCCATTTAACTCAACTCGATGCTCGCTTAATATTAAACGAACCTTGAATATTAAAATAATATTTGTTCGATTAATATTTTCCTGTATTTACTAAGATTGTAAATACATTAAAAAAATTCAACCCCAAATATTCATAACTTTAATATTAATGATTTAATTTAATTTTTTTGGTGATCGATAACGTGGACAATACTCAGACCCTATGGTGAGGACAACTATGTCTATATACCAATTCCATTAAATAGGGTGGATTCTTGAATACGCTATTGTGTGTGAGCCTCTAAGCCCTTACCACGATAGCAGTGAATAAAATCCACAGACCAAAAGTGGACTCTAACAACCCATCATGTCCCCTAAAGTGATAAGGATATTCATAGCAACGACTACCATCTTACACTACGGAAAAAATGACTATTTGCGACGGGTTATTTGCGACGTGAAGAAATCCCGTTGCAAATAACCCGTCCATGAAGGTATTTGTGACGGGGAAAAGTGCATGTGGAAAATAACAAATTATTTGCGATGAGATTTCGTCCCCCATCGCGAATGATTTGGCGAGACCCGCGTGCCATACCGCGCGACTATCATTTGTGACGGGGAGATGTCCCCCCGTCGTAAATATTTTGGCGCGACTTGCGTGCCAAGCCGCGCGGCTTCCGAGCCAAACCGCGCAGGGGTATTTGCGATGGGACCCATCACAAATACCCAGCGGTGGTCAATAACGTTTTGCGACGGGGTGTCGACCCGTCGCAAAAAGACTGTCGAACGGTACTATTTGCAAGGGGACCCGTCGCAAATAACCATTTAACCACCGACAGTAATTAATGCGGGCGAGGTTAATTGCGACGGGTCCAGTCGCAATTGCCACCATCTGCGACGGGAATCCCATAGCTAATAACCTATTCCAACTAATCTAACCTATATATACCCCCATCCGTTTTCTCCAAATCATTCAGATCTTGGCCTCTCTCTCTCTCTTTATTCTTCAGTTTTAATGAAAAATTTTCTTTTAGTTGAAGTTTTTTATAAAAGAGCAATCGGAGAGCATCAATATCTTCAGAATATCAAAGTTTAAGGTATTTATATTTTATTTTTTTATATTTATTTTATATTTTTAAGTTAATTTTAATTGTTGTTTTTTAGTTCAAATTTAATTAGATTTCAATTGATTTAGATTTATATATAGTTTTACTAAGAAATTGATATTGTTAGTTATAATTATAAATAATTAGTTATAATTAATATTAATTAGATATAATTAGGAATAATTGGTTATAATTAAAATTAATTATATATAATTAGAAATAAATAGTTATAATTAGCAATAAATAGTTATCATTAGCAATAAATATTTATAATTATCAACAAATAGTTATAATTAGCAATAAGTACATATAATTAGCAATAAGTACATATAATTAGCAATAAATAGATTTAATTAGGAATAACTAGATATAATTAGGAATAAATAGATATAATTAGGAATAACAAGTTATAATTAGGGATAACTAGATATAATTAGGAATAACTAGATATAATTAGGAATAACTAGATATAATTAGGATTATCTAGATATAATTAGGAATAACTAGATATAATTAGGAATAACTAGATATATTTAGATATAATTAGTAATAATTAGATATAATTAGATATAATTAGTAATAATTAGATATAATTAGATATAATTAGTAATATTTAGATATAATTAGATATAATTAGATATAATTAGATATAATTAGTAATAATTCGATATAATTAGTAATAATTATATATAATTAGAAATAACTAGATATAATTAGTAATAATTACATATAATTAGTAATAATTAGATATAATTAGTAATAATTAGATATATTTAGTAATAATTAGATATAATTAGTATTAATTAGATATAATTAGTAATAATTAGATATAATTAGTAATAATTATATATAATTAGTAATAATTAGATATAATTAGCAATAATTATATATAATTAGTAATAATTAGATATAATTAGTATTAATTAGATATAATTAGTAATAATTAGTAATACTTAGTAATAGTTAGTAATAATTAGTAATAATTAGTAATAATTCGTAATAATTAGTAATAATTAGTAATAATTAGTAATAATTAGTAATAATTAGTAATAATTAGTAATAATTAGTAATAATTAGATATAATTAGATATAATTAGTAATAATTAGATATAATTAGTAATAATTAGATATAATTAGTAATAATAAATATAATTAGATATAATTAGTAATAATTAGTAATAATTACATATAATTAGTAATAATTAGTAATAATTACATATAATTAGTAATAATTAGTAATAATAAGTAATAATTAGTAATAATTAGTAATAATTAGTAATAATTAGAAATAATTAGAAATAATTAGATATAATTAGATATAATTAGATATAATTAGATATAATTAGATATAATTAGTAATAATTAGTAAAAATTAGTAAAAATTAGGAATAATTTGTTAACAACAGTTAGCAACAGTTAGAAACAATTAGCAACAATTAGAAAAATTTGCAACAATTAGCAACAATTGGAAATAATTAGCAACAATTAGCAATAATTAGCAACAATTAGCAACAATTAGAAAGAATTAGCAAGAATTAGCAATAAAAAAAATTATATTATTAATATTTACAAAAAACAATATTAATATTATTAAAATAATAAAAAAAATTATAAAATATTAACATTATCAATATTCGCAATAGACTTTGCTCTATTCTTAACATGTTCAAATCTCAAAGGGTCTCCAATTGTCAGGTCATGAGCAATAAAAAGTTTGTGTCAGTCATGTCTAATGTAAACTCTATAATTGTCCTTGCATGGTTGATCATCTCGCAAGTAGTGTTGGAATCTGACATATCAAGTCATGCCTTTCTTATCTATAATAATTATCTCACATGAACCTTTACATAAACCATTCTTCCTTGAATATTTAAGGAAAAAATAATGATATCCCCTCACATTTTTAAAGAATAATGATCTATGTAAAGTGTCATGTGAGATGATTCTTAGAGAAGAGAACGTCATTACATTGGTCGTCCTATTGCAACACTACTTGCGAGGTGATCAACCATGCAAGTACAATTATAGAGTTTACATTGGACATGAAAGACACAAACTTTTTATTCTGCATGACTTGACAATTGACGACTCGATATTACAGAGTTCAATGTTTATCAGAGGCAGTCGAGCATCCCGATATTACAGAGATTGACGTTTATCGGAGGATGTATAGTGATCCAGCAACTGGAGAGAATAGAGGTGATCGTCAGCGTTAGATTGTGGTTAGTACTATTTTTTCTGTTTAACAATTAACTGCATATAATATTTTTACAATTTTAATTTTAAATTGGAATTGAAGGAGTCATATGAGGCTATGACCTCTTAAAAAAAAGCTAAAGGTCAGGACGAGACGGCTGAGCAGACCAGTGCTCACCATTTCTATGAGGCGGCATAGATGCAGGAGACTCAGTATGTCTTTGAGAAGGGCAGCGTAGTTGCATCGACTCTCATTTGACTCCTGGTACTTATTATGGTAATGATGTGATGTCGGAATCCATATCGAGAGGAGGTCATGGAGAGGCATCATATTCTAGCTCACAGTATCAGGAGCAGTTGTGAGCTGGGGCTCAGCATATAGAAATTTTGCAGAAGTAGCAAGAAGAGATTTGTCGGCGGCAGCGGCAGCAGCAGCAGCAGCAATGCGAGGAGGAGATGCTTCGATGGCAACAACAGCATCAAGATCAGATGGAGTACTTGCGCCATCTGACTCGTAGTTTAGGGATGGAGTTTCCTCAACCATCTCCTTCAGCTCCTCTACCTCCTCCAGAAGACGACCCCCAGGGATTTTTTATGTTACAAACATTTGAATTTAACATTGTAATAAGAATTATTTTCATTTTCTATATTTTATATCGTTGAAAATATTACATAATTTAATTTGTAATATTTTATTATCTTTTTATGTTTTTTTGTGAATATTGAAAATTTTAATATTTTTTTTATTTTTTTATTGTTTTAATAATAGAAATATTATTGTTTTTCATTAATCGTAATATTATTAAAGTTTATTTTTAAAAGAATTAATTTATTATTTGTGATGGTACCTTTTGTGACAGGACCACATCGCAAATAGTCTAACTAAATACTTTTAAAGCATATTTGCGACAGGAATTAGTCCTGTCACAAATCATTTGTTGTGACGGGCCCATCGCAGAAAGTTTTATATATATATATTTTTTTGCGACGGGAAAAGAGCTCGTCGCAAATAGTTTTTGTGATGGGCCAGTCACGAAAATGTTTATGTATATATAATACATATAATCGGAGGCTTATTTGTGACAGAGATGTTTCCCGCCGCAAATAATTGTATTTGCGACAATGTTTTCTGCAATGGGTCATTTGCGACGGGACCCCGTCGCTAAAGCCTATTTGTGACGGGATCCCGTCACAAATAGACCATCACAATTACCAAGAAATCCATTAGTGTTACGAACACTGACTTTGTATTATAATCTCTTTATCATTAAATATCTCATAAAGCATGACACACACTTGTTTCACCGTCCTTTTACCTGCGTTATTATTTTTTGAACTTACCAGATGGATTTACCTTTGTACTGCTTTGAACAAATACTTATAAAGGAAGCACCATCCTAATCAACTAGTCCTGCGATACACAACTTCATAAACATAGAAGTGACAAATCCTTTCTTAACCATTCAACCAATGTCATATCACCAACGACGCACTCAACACAAGCTACTTCTCCAAGATTTTAATACCATGGTTTTTTCCTTGTATTAAAGTACGTAATCAAATGATATCCATTGGTAATGGTATCAGGTCAAGAGACCAATACACATGTCCGTAGAAAGGAACAACCCATCACACATAAAACATGTGTTGTTCCTATTGGCCGGTCTTTCCTCATGATCTCACTACTAGAGATCACCAAGTGCGAACTTCATTAGAAGAAGTCTCAAGGCTTATGAACCCCCAACACCTAATTGTGAGACATCTTCTGTTTCCAATTAGGAATATGTATATAGACTATAGAACATATATTTAAGATTAATGTTATAGTATCTCGAGGTTCTCATTATAGTCTAGGATCAACTATAACCTCTCGACATGACAATTAACCTTTAAAATTTAACATTATAATAGTAGACACAGAAAAGTCTACACTATAATGGTAAGATAAAATCATGCATATATAACTGTACAAATGATATGGTAATCAAAGGTACTTTATAGTGGGGTCTAAGGCACCCACTATTTCAATAAAAACATGTATATATAAAGTAAAGCAGTACAATGAAACAAAATTCCCAAGTACCTTCTTTATCCCTCAGCTGGTGTCTGAACATGTATCCAGTTCATTATTTGATTATTACCAATTTATAGTAAGTCATATTATAGCCATAGTGGATTTTGTGAGATGTAATAAAGAAACCTGTAATGATATTTAATAATAAATTTCTAAGGTAATAACCTATGAAACAAAGACCTAAAGGGTTTCCAACTTAGTAATTACTATAACATGGCTAAGGGTGAGAGTGTAATCCATGGAGCATACTCCACGACATTCCACAATAAGAGTCATACTGAGTCTAAGGGGTTCATCCAAGGTAAAACGAAGCTAAGCAATGAATAGGCTCAATTGGCTTTAACCATAGCCCTACTTGTAAATGATGGAACCAAGGAGTGTAACTAAGGTATCTTGCAGTACTATATGAGGGATCCTATGCTGTTTTACTAGGAATCCAATGTTATACAAATATTGAGTTCTAAATGGGTCTCAACCTAAGAAAGATGTATCCCTCAATTAGGAATGGGATCCTTGAGTGGTTAATGAATTCCATTGAGAATCGAAGGAGAGATTGAGTTAGGCCACTCATATTTTGATAATGAAGTCATAAAAAATTCATAAGGTTCAATCCATTACCTTCCATTAGTGTGATATGGAAAATTCATAATGCATCCATTTAATCAACTCATGATTAATCAATAAGTTCATTTGGTTCAATCCTTGTCTTTCATTTGTGTGGCAAGGCCTTGTAGCATGAAACCATTCATTTAATCCATTTAAGTCATTTTCAATAATCAAGGTTCACTCTGATACCTTCTATTAACATGGTAACGGGTGCTATGGGCATTCATCCAATTATTCAATTATATATGATAAGGCCAATTCATTTACATAGTATACATTCCAATTTCCATTTAACATTAATTTGTCAATTTGAGGCACTTACCTAAGGTGTTTAAAGTGGTGAACATACATTGAACATTCCATTATAAAATTTACAATATATATCAATTAACTTAATATAGGAAATATTACCCTTTGAATGGTCAATCCAAGGCACACCTGAATGATGGCTCAGATGTGTCAAAACACTAAACAGTTAATTTTGTCAAAAAATACTACACGGGATGGATGGAGTTGTGGGTGTAACCAATAAAAAAAATCAAATATTTTGAAATATTATAACAATATTCTTATAATGATTATAATCATTTCATATACATTTAGTAAACAACACCTGATGAAATCGGCAAGCCCCACACAAAAATTCTAAAATCAACGAACATGTGGGATTAGTTACAGACCACCCACCATAGGCTTGTATGACTCTCCTATTATAGTATCATCCACTAATTTTTATTGCAATACAGTATATATAAGAAAAATATAAGAATATCACCCCTCGATAACTAGTTCGAGATCAAGAGAGAATAAGAATAACTCAAACGAATCCAACGTGACGAACAGAATCTCAAACGGATCCGAGATGTCGGAGATTTCTCAATCCCTTTCATAGGCCTTAAAAAATCTCTAAAATGAGATAAATATAGGACAATTCCACTATATATCATATTAGGTAAGAATGAGGGATTAATTAGATCATTAATGGTAAAAATTTAAATTACCCAAAAATTATCCTCTGCACGGTTTTTTCGCAAGATTTTTCAAACCTTGAACCAACCTTGCAGGGGAATCTATATGAATGGGAGTACCACTTGATTATGATAAAAAATTAAGAAAATAGTGGCCTAACCATTTCTAATGGATCTACCTAAAAATACAGGCCATTGGCTTGTTTAGATTTAACATTTTGCATTATCCACACGGTTTACTCTAACAGTAAGACAACGGCATTTTATACAAATTTTTTGGTTTCAACTAAAAAAATACCAAAAAATCCTTGGGACATTTTATAACTCAAAAGGAATCCAAATTAGGTCAAAATAATGAATTAAAATTAAATTTATAGGATCCATACCAAAGTGAAAAAACTAGTTCTTACTGCCTCCACCCTTAAAAGAACTCATCACAGAGTTCACCTTTCAGGGGTGGTAAAACATGATCTAAGAACAGCATTGGCTACTAGTAATTCATGTCAAACTCTATTTCTCAAGTCTTATCCTGCACATGGTCATGGTGTAATAAAACCCATACTAGAGGGATAGACCAGCCTCGGAGAGCCTTCCTACTCTGGTCAACGATGGGTACTAGATACTCCTCAAAGGTAGTATCGATATCTAACTCAACTTACTTGGAATCAAAAGTATGGGATAGTTCAGCATGATACTAGAGAAGATATGAAATGTGGAATACATCATGCATGGTATGGTACCTCTGAGGTAATAGCAACCGATAGGCTACCAGACCGACTCTCTCCAAAATTTCAAATGACCCCATATAATGAAGTGGAAGCATCCCTTACTTCTATAACCTCGTATGACCTTGACTAAGATATAACAAAGGTAAAATATTGTCACTAAATTACTAAATAAGGACTCAAAATGAGCCATATGAATTTTCTAATGAAAGTTTTTATTATAGGTAAACCCAATGGGAGGGATATGATTCACCAAAGGACTACCAAAATCAGGGGAAAATTATCGAAACATGTCCTCAAGGACCTAGTTTTTCCTTTCTGATTGTCCATCAGTCTGAGGGTTGATTATTTTTCTTAAAATTACCTATTTTTCCATATAATTTTTCAATCCCTACCAGAATCATGATGTGAAATGATTGTCCCTATCTGAAATGATAGTATGAGGCACCCCATGTAGTCATATGATCTCACAGACATTCAGTCTTCCCATCTCATCAACATAGAAAGTCTCTCAAATAAGAATGAATTAATCCACTTTTGTTAGTTTATCAATGAAAACCCATAAAACATCACTACCTCTAGGTGACCTATAAAAACTGACTAAAAATTCCATCACAAAATCTTCCCAGTTATATTCCTATTTTGGAAGTGATTGTAACAAGAAATCTATTCTCTAGTGCTCTGTCTTCACAAACTGATAGGTGGAACACCTAGTTATAAAACCTTCTTTTTGATGTTTTATCCCAATCCACCAATATAGGTGATTCATATATTGATACATCTTGAAGATACCTGGATGAACTACTCACTGAGAGGCATGGTACTCATGAATCATCTCCTATCTCATATCTGTGGGAACCCAGACACATCCATGAATATGAAGGATGTCATCTCTATCTACAAACCAATCTAGAGGTGGGTTATCTCCTAATATTCTCACACGGATAACCAATCCCACAGGATATAAAAAATGTATACCCTTGAGCTTCTGAAGGAGGGAAGATGATACTCTAAAAGATGAGAGTTATGACTGCTTGTGACTATCATGAATCTATATATGCATCTCAAAAAAGAGTTCCATTAACTTCCATTAATCACTTGATTCCCAAATGGATTATTCCTGATTTTCATGACTCAGTGCATTTGTTGCTACATTTCATTTATTAGTCATATAGGAACGATCAAACTTAACATATTGTAGATTTTAAACCCATATCCATTGTCTGAGGTTCCAGTCATGCTGTGAAAAGATATACTTGAGGCTCTTTTGGTCTATGTGCACTACAAATCACTCACCTAATATACATCGTATCAAGAAACATAAGGAATGAAAAAATCCTTCTAGATCAAGTTCATGTGTTGGTTAGTTTCTCTCAAGAGGCCTCAACTACCAAGATACATACACAACGAATCCATCCTCCAACATCAGCATGACTCATAGGCTGATGCCTCATGTATCATAGAAGATAGTATAACCTCGTCCTTGACCTGGAAGAATCAGAATAGGTTCTGAGGAAAGACTCATTTTAAGCTCTTTAAAGGTATTCTATCACTCTTATGACCATAATAACTTAAAACCTTTATTTATAAGTCCAGTAATAAGTGAATCAATACATGACAAGTCTTGTACGGAATCTTGTAATATCCATCCATCCCCATAAAACTTCATATATCAACCACAATCATAGGATGATACCATGAAACTATAGCACTAACCTTTTGGGAGACAACATATACTCCTGATTTTGATATTATATGACCCAATAAGTGAACATTGTCGATCCCGATGTGGAACATAACTATATTAGCATTAATATAATTCTCTCTTAGGGTACTCATAATGATCTCAAGATGATTGGTATGGTCGTTATGAGTGTCAGAATACAACAAGATGTCATCCAAAAATACAAAAACAAAAGAATTGAGGTAGGGATGGAAAAACCCATTCATTAGAGCCATAAAAATGATGGGTTCATTCATAAGACCAAATGTCATAACAAGGTACTCATACAGACCATACTTGCAATAGAATGGTGTATGTGGTATGTTTGATGTCTTGACTTGCACCTGATGATAAAACGATCCCAGGTCTATATTATATAACATCTTATCTCCTCATATATTTTTTAAGAGATCATTTATTCGAGGCATTGGATATAAGTTCATGACCATAACTTGGTTCAACCATCTATAATCCACACACAGACATATGGTTCCATACGCATTCTTGGAGAAAATCATAGGCAAAACCCAAGAGGATGTTTTGGGCCATATAGAACCATTGGACTCTAAATCCCCTAGCATACTCTTGAGCTCATAAATCTCTATATTTTCTATCCTGTATGGAGGAATGAACACTACAGATGCTCATAGAAGAAGCATGATCATAAACTCTACCTCTCTCTTCAGAGGTAAGCCATAAAGTTGTCAGGAAAGACATCCCTGAAATGATCCAATAATGGAGGGAAATCATCTTTACGTAAACCCTTATCCTCCATGAAGAGATTTGAAATATGGGTGGTCACTCCACCTATCCCACGATGCTCTAGTCCATCTCTACCAGCCTCAAAATCCCACTTACCCTTATGTAGAAAACTACTACCCTTAGGTGATGTAAACGATATCATTATGGATAATAGTATAAAAATCATGATACTGAACCAACGAATCCATCCTAAGAATGAAATCAAATCCCATAATCTTGAGAAAAAAGAGGTTACATAAGAAAATTTAACAACCTACCTCAAGGGTATATTCCTTACAATTGAGAATGCCCTCTGACCATACTCTGAATGGTGTGTCTAGGGCCATTACAGCACAGTAACATTATATCCCTAGTTCAAGACACTCCACGATAGATGCCAATATAAAAGAGTTTTAATCAATAGTATCAAATAAATCATATACAATATTAGATTCCACTAGAGTAGTACCTAGTACCATGGATGGTCACATAGCCCGATTCTCAGGTATTAGTTGTAGATAGTTCAAGTGGTCTAATCCATGGACATGTTCAACAACCAGACTAACACAATTATAACTACTTTATTGGCACTTCTGGTGATCAGGGGTCTAGATACTGTGACCACTACCTCCTCCTTGGCCAATCCTACTGGTTCTATTCTGACTCCCCACTTGACGTGGTATAAAATAACTCACTCTTGAAGGTACAGATGGTGCAAACACTTTTCCACTAAAAGATGGTGGAAAGGTCCTGCAAAATTTCTAAATATTCCCATATGGATGCAATCCCAACACTCCATTAGGTCTCTATCAAAATGAGGCTTCATATTCCCCCATCATCCACACTGATGAGAGACTATGGAGTTATCAAAATGGGTACTTTGGTTGTCAATTCCCTAACTATAAACCTCAAGGGAACATTTTCTTCCATTGGGAGAACTACTGGTCTACCAAGGCACATATCCTCCACATCTAGTTCTACTACCGTCCCTCAGGTTGTGCTCATAGATAAGTGCATGATTAATTTGTTTTGAAAAATTATGTAATAAAAATATATTCATCTGCATAAAGATGGTGTACTAAAGCCCATCCTCAAAACATCTAGCGCACAAAATCACATCACTTTATAAAAGCAGTGAAAAGAACTGTAACTCAACAAAATGCATTGAATATTCCATAACTAACATAGAACCCTTCTCTGGAAGCATGAACTCTCTTGCTCTGTTAGATCTCAATGTATGGGGAAAGAACTGGTCATAGAAAATAGTCTATAATTTAACCCATACCATGTCATTATATAGATCCAACGGGGTAACCACATCCCACAAATTCTTGGTTGAATCATGAATCATGTATGTGGAAAGATTGAACCTAAAATATAGAGGTATCTCTAGATGCAAGAAGATATATAGGGTGTCCTATAGCCAAGTCTCAAAAGCATGTGGACTATCATCCACTGAGAAAGTAAGAGGATGCTGCTACTGGATCTCGTGAGTTAGATCCTCCATCACAGGTGCAACTCATGTAGCACCATTCATAAAATTAATCAGAAGTATGAAACTATAATGAACTTGGGAATAAGTTCCCAGATTATGTAGAGAAGGTGGTGCCTCAAGTGGCACTCCTAGAGGTAAAACTGATAGCTCAGAGCCCACCATGACTGGAGTAATGTTGTCGCCACCCACATAGCATACGATTTGAGGATTTCATGGTTGAATTGGTGTAAAATGCCAAGAAACTTTCTCATATAATGAATTAAGTAGATCGATTGTAACAATTACATAAGAAACATAAGTAATGTCTCACTACCCAAGCTATACTAGCCCAACTAACTGCTTAGATGGACAGGTACTGGTAAGTGTTCAATTATAAGTTTTATTTCAATTTTTCATTAAATTACCAGGTTCACTCCTTTAACTATCATAAATATGACAAGGTGGGATAATGACATGAAACCATTTTATTTTAGATGTCATGTTTCACTTTATAATAGATAGCCATTCCCATTGAATCATTTCCCATTATCCTTTTCACTATAAATGAAAACCATTTATTTAAGGAATAATGGTTAGACTTGGTAAATTAATCATCCTGTCATGAACCATCCCCCAAGACCCATTTCGTGACTAGCCCAAGATCGCCCCTCAAAGGGAAGGGACTAGAGACTAGAACTGATGGAATTATCCCATGAGTGGGAGGCATTTATATGAGTACCTGCATGCACGCACGCAGAAAAAGCCATGTTCTAAAAAACTGGAAAGGAAAACATGAATGAAAATAAACAACCACTAAGTAAAGGTACAAGATATTAGTTAAATGGTATAGAATAAAAACCCAAAAGAAGGGAAAATAAAAACAAATGTAAAAAAGATCTCTTTAAGACGCACACAGAAGATCCCACCTGAAGGATAGGCAAGGAGTGGCTGTCGAAAGTTGTTGATGTACATCCTGCCAGTCGTATCTCACTGCGAACAGCTTGGTCCCAGGCTACTGAGGCCTTTTTCAAATAACCTATCATATACACCTGGCACAACTCGTGTGGGTAAATCCCATGCATGGGTGAGTAAAAAAGTACTAATTAGGGGACCCTGAAATCACAAAGATAAATCACAAGAAAAAACCTCAATTGAATGAATATTCAGCTCTACCAAGCTATATTCTCATACATATACCAAGGTCATAGAAATATACTTTTCTCAGCCACAGAGAAACATGAGTTCCCAACCTCATGGCCAGTATTAGGATTCTCACAAAATATTCAAAAGGTATCACATAAACCAGAAGAAAAATCTCCATGAGCTTAGTTATCCCTGATGGCACTGTCAGAGAGATTCACTCCATCAGGTACAACTCTACCATTCCAAATGGTACGTTTGATATAACGTGCACTATTAATAACATTCTACTAGGTTCAGAATCAATTCCTGGAACTAGAGGTCTAGTCATCATCGTCTTGCGCCCAATGTAAGACTATGGAAACCCAAGTGAAGAGGTTATCTCCTTGCTACTACACTCAATTGGGGGAGCAATACTCTAGAATTACCTGTGATACCTCAGTAACTCCATTAAGATTGGCCCGTGCCTTAGTATATCAAGGTAGCACTAGCTCATATCTATGTATTGTTCACACCAAGTGGAGGGGCCCACTTCTTATAGTTGTTCCCTAAATTCAAGGGAGATCCAACTCCTATGGAGGACTTTCTCGAAGTCACTACTCAGAGAATGGGGGAGTACTACCCCATAAGGGAGAACCTAAACCATGGTTCCAACAAATATAATTTGATGCATATAAGGCATGACTATCAGTAGTAACACTAAACTACATGGACTATTGAGGTACTCATCCTTGATCAGTGTCATGTTTATGTTGGATCACACAGAGTCACTCCACACCGTGCGTCTGTCAGGTAACATAGAGCCACTTCCCACTTAGACCATTGTAGCTGATCCACAAAGGCTCAATTGTAGCTGATCCACATAGGGTCTCCTGTAGCAGATCTCAATAGGTTCCCTTGTAGCTGATCCACAGAGGGTCTCTTTTATCTTATTAAAATAGGGTCGCTTGTAGCTAATCCACATAGGGGCTCTTGTCGACCACATGATTTCCACATGTAGTGTTCTTGATTCCAGGAGAATCCAATACTCAAGACATTATTCATATTTCAATATCCATAAAAACACCTTTAAATCATGCCAAAATAACCACCTTGTCAAGAGGTTTCAAATTACTCAAACGACTCATCAATCAGACACATGGTATCAAAGATATTGGATTTTTAGTTAATAGGGTTCAGTTGTGTCTGGGTCCGATCCGACCCGACTATCCCAGATCGGGGGGGCCCGCTTGACCCGCCCCAACCCAGTTGGGTTTGGGTCAGCCCGGTTTATCTTATCTTCTAGTCCATTCCCATTTGGCCTTGTTGGACCCGGTTTGTTTCGATCATGGGTCCAGCCCACCAGGTTACCCAGCGACTCGATTCTATAAAGCCTAGCCCACAATAGGAGGGTTAGTTCTCTTCCCAGAAACCCTGTTTTATTCTGCCCTCCCGGCCCCCAAAATCTGGTTAGCTTGTTCTATCCTATACTGACTAGGAGATCCATTCCTACCACATGGCCTGGCCCACACAACGGGTCGGTCTCCTCTAACCTGAATACTAGGAGGGCATCCTGTTCATGTGCCCCGCGACTGGCTAAGCTGGCCAACCCATTGTCTGACATGATGTCCTTACTGGACCATGTGCCAATATGCACCACATCTAGCATGGCACGGGACTCCCTTATTATTCTTCTAGATGGCCGCATCCTACCTCCGCCGACCCGAGCTGGGCGTGTCATCCTCCTTGACGTGCTGTTGTGGCGCGCCGCCACCCGTTCGCTGCCACCGCTGCCAGTTGCCGATAAGATTTTCCATGGACCACCGAGTCCACTTTAGTGGTCTATTCTTCATCATTATGTGCCTCCGGCCATTGTGGGGTGAATTCTTCCCAGTTATCTCCTAAAAAACTCTTTTCCCTCAACTCATAATTTTGGTCATGAATAACGCACAAGAACACCCACGGTGGAGGGGTCTGATCCTTGTTCGAGTTGACCTGTACTCTATGTGTTAGAGTTTATAATATGGTGAAAGAAGATTTAGGTTCTATCAACAATTTAACCCTACTGTAAAACCCCGATAATGAGAACCCTCCATCAAGAACAAGTGATCCATCGATCAACCTGTTCGTGGGTTGACATGCATTCTTTGTTTTAGAATAAAGAACGTGGAAACTCAAAATACAAAAAATGTAAACACCTACCTGGGATAGATTTGTTGTTGAAGTTATATGTCTGTGGGGAATCACATTCTGTTCAAAGCTATTGAAGTTCTCTACTCTCTGGTCCCATTCTTTGATGTGATTCATTTTCGCTAGCGATTCGCCAATGTTTGTGGCTAGAGAGAATTTCCTCACTATCTTTCAGATAAATTGTAGCTTTGATTATCTAACTCGTTATATCATTAAGAGAGAAATTTGTTGTAGCATTTATGTTATACTACATTGTCACATTGTTAATATTTTTCCTTCATGAAACATCGTATCAGTTACGCTCCAAATAATGATTCATTATGTTGTTTCATTTATGGACTGAATCTGTTGGATCATCACAGCATTGCGGCAAAACAATTTTGGAATAAAATAAACCTTTTAAGATTATTTTATTTTTTCTTAAAATGGTTGAAAGATTGCTTTTTCCCTCTACCCACACCGGTCGATGTTAGATCCATTCTCAGGTATCATCGTCATTCCAGACGCAACGATGTCTTTAGATTTCCAATTCGGGAACCCATTTAGAAGTTACCAAAACTACGCACGCACACCATTTTAAGTTTCTAAAAAACCTCAAAAACTATATCTCACCCTCGACCCACACTAGTCAATGTTAACCTCTGCCAAAAGGAAACATGCCCTCAAAAGCTCAATGGTACTCTCATATTTCCAATCTGAGTTACCATTAAGTATTTATAAGGATTTTAAAATAAAATAATGGTTACTTACTTATTTTATTTATGACCAAAAACAAACTTCCACTGTTGTCCCACACCAGCCAATGTTATTCCCTTTCTTAGAGAATCTTGATGCTATGAGTTCAATGATACACTCAGATTTTTGATTTAGGGACTGGTTTAGAAGATAGAAAACCTTGCTCGCATGATTATTTAATAAACATTAAAAAAGTTTGAAAATCCATTCCGGACACTCTAGGTCTTGGAATTACTTTCCGTCTCAGAGCCTGATCTTGAAATAGTTCCATTTAATTAAAATAATCAAGTAATTTCCTAGACATTACATTCTCCCCACATTAAGAATTTTCTTCATGAAAAAACAAAATCCTACAATCAAGGGAAGAAAACTGAGTTCACCAAGGGTCCCTATGCTGCTTACAAGAACGTACCTTGAAGAACCACTGAGATCGACCACTATCATATCCATCTTCTGCTAGGTCAACATTGTTCAATAATGGGAACATGTATATTTAGCTGTGACAAGTGGGAAAGCACCAAGAACTACTATGTATCTACAGTCTGGGGGTCTAGTGGATCTCCTCTACTCTAACCTGACATAGATACAAGAAAAAACCACACAATTCACATCCAACCTTGGATGAACTATGGTAAATCCTCCAAGAGTTTTTTGCATTAGAATTGACACTAAACATTTAGGGGTATTTACATGTGAAACAAGGATGCCCAAGAGCAAACGCTGGGTCTTACAAATCCCTCTATATACAACATCCAGTGGACACACAACATTCCAATATAGGAACACTACCACACTCACTAGTGGAATCAATGCCAAGTATGGATGGTAATAAATCATTAAAATCTACATATTCAACATGGGGACTAACTCTGCCACACAGAATGATTCCAAGAATGACCCTTTTCGAGATTCCACCCTTTGCGGCCCAAGTTTCCCTTTAACTGGAAGGGAAACCTGTTTACATCATCACAAAGACACCACATCCTTTTTCTAGTACAATCAATCCGAGTATGAATGGTAGTAGTCCATACCAACAATGACATTGTAATGCCTAGATTTCACGACTAAGAGATCCCAACTGCAACTCTCATATCTAGGAGTCAATTCACACTATAAACACCAATGTGTGATCAACAGTTCTCCTCCGGTAGGATTCTATAACCAAGAGGGTCAAGTCCATGGTCCAAACGAACCTCAAATTCTCAGATTGAACTTTCAGGAAAAGGAGAACAACTAGAACCTGTTTATATTTAAAAAATAAGCCAAAAGATAAGACACAGATCGTACCTTGAATATCTCATAGAGCCTATTGATCATAATTCATGAGTATAGGCAATTTCCCTTGCCTACGTCCTCTGGCTCCCTAAGCCCTGTGTGGACCACCTAGGGGTGGTGTTGGAAATGCTACAAACTATCTACCACACCCTACTGCTTTTCCATATCCTCTACCTCACAAACCATATTGTGGAACTCCTTTCCCCAAGAATTTTCTTTTCCAAGGAGACCCTTTATTCGGTTCCCTCTAAGCATCATAGAGGGTTGGAAAACCCTAGAGATATTTCACTGGCCATCGCAAGCATAACACCACCCCTCGGGTGGATGATCTGCTCCTCGGGGATTCTCCTAAACCACAAACCCATGTGTATGTGTTTGGGCATGGGTGTGCCTCTTATTTCGTGTTCCTGTTGCTTGTTGGCTACTAGATATAGTAGTCACCTCTACCTCATGACCTCTGTTATAGGTCACATCCATCTGCTCCTCCTTTATAAAATTCTCAACCATGAGGTTTCTCTCTAACACCCCAACATGTGTTGAAATGCTAAGGGGTATCACCGACGCCTTGATCTCCCTGTGCAGTCCCTGCTCCAAGGTACATGCCCTGATTTAAGGGTCTCGCACCATAAACCCAGAGTATCAAGAAATATCCATAAATATTTCTCTGTATTCTGCTATGATCATGTTGCCCTATCATAGGTGCATCATCTCTTTTATACGCACAGAGTGTAACTTCACTAGAAAAAAATCCATCCTAAAGGGGTGCTCAAAGTCTATCTAGGTTAGGGTCACCTGGTTGTGTATATGGATCATCATGTTCCACCATCTCCATTTTGAGCCCTGAGGAAGGATCATGGACAAGACTGACATCTGGTCGAGAGGTGTACTCACTAGGCGAAAGACTCACATAACTGCCTCAAGCCAACACTTGGCCACCTGGGTGTCAGTCTCACCCCTGAAATTAGAATTTCTTTGCCTTTGGAACCTGTGTATTGCACTCATCCTTCACACATCCCGTACTGGTAACGCTGGTATCAATTGATGATTGACAGGTGGTTGTATCACTGGTGCACCACCCAGTAGAGATATCACCAGTACTGGTCCCTATACCGACTCCTCATTGCTTAGCAGACCATCCTCTTGGTCTCATCCTAAAATCCTGACTTGAAATCTCTATGGTGAAATCCTGAAATGGATCGAGATGAACCATAGTTAAAATATTATATCTAGTGAGCTTACTCAAGAAGGACATGAAAAACACAAAACATTCCTATATGATCCATGTACCATACAATTCCCAGTGACCAGTGTTCTAATGTACCAAGTTGAAAAATAAGGTTATCAGAGTCCCAGTGAATGGATACGTCATCAATCGCAACAACAGCAGAACCTCTAGATAGAGAGTTAAACTTGAAACATATTAATACTATCACTATGCAGCTCAACCAAAAACTCTCAAATCTCAGTCCAAAGGTAGAACCAAACCTCCTCTGATACCAATTTTTCATTACCCATCCCTTGGGGCCTGGGTCGTGGCATTCCCAAACCTGCCTCCAAAAGGTCTGGGTTTGGCGACTAGCACCGAAGGAATTATCCCACAAGTGGGATACATTTTTCTGAGTACCTATACACACACACCCATGTCCCAAATATCTTGAAAGGAAAACATGCATGCCACTAAATATACATTGAGTAAAGGTACAAGTTGTATGTCAAATGGGCCAGAATACAAACCCAACAAAAGATAAATTGAAAACAGGAAAGTACAAATGATCTTTGTAACACATCCACAGAAGACCTCACCTGAAGGGTAGGCAATGAGTGGATGTCGGATGCTATAAAAGTACATCTTTACTGTCATATCTCACTAGGTATTTCTTGGTATGGGGATGCTGAGGACTCTGTCGAAGCGCCTGTCATATGCACTAGACACAACACATGCGGCCGAAGCCCATGTAGGGGTGAGTAAAACAATTAGTAGGGGACCCTAAAACCACAAAGATAAATCACAAGAGAAAAACCATAAAGTAATTCACATTCATCTCTACCCAGGTCTATGCCCATACATATACCAAGGTAATCCAGATATACTCATGTCAGCCACTAAGAAACATGAGGTCTCAACCACATAGCCAATATTAGGATTCTCACCGAACATTATAAAGGTAACACATAAACCAGGAGAACATGATTCATGATCTTAGACATCCCTAATGGCACCATTTGATAGATACACTCCATTAGGTACAACTATACCATTCCTAATGGTATGCATGAGAAAACATGCTACATCAAGAAAATTATTCTAGGTTCAGCTCCAGTGACCAGCACTTGAGGTCTAATAATCACCGTCCTGAACCCAATGCAAGACTAAGGAAACCCAGGTGAAGAGGCCCGCTCATCTCTAATGCGATCAGTTGAGGGACAACTTCTCCAAACTAACATGTGATACCTCAGTCACTCCAATATGGATTGGACTGCACCTCAGTCTATCGAGGGCGCACTAGCTCTTATCTAGGTATCGTTCACACCAAGTGGAGGGGACCACTTCTCATAGTTGTATCATATAGTCAAGGGAACTTCAACTCCTGTGGAGGACCATCTACCTAAGTCGGCTACTGAATCTTCCTCATTGCACGGTCATGGCACGCCACCACCCGCCCATCGGCCAACGCCGCCAGTTACCAGCTGGATTTTCCAAGGACCACCAGGTCTGCTTCAGTGGTCTGTTCATCAAACCATCTACACCTAGGACCTGTATGGGGTTCTGTCTTCTATGTTACGACCTCAAAAATGATTTGATGTAAACTCGGAAGTCTGGTCATAGAGAACGCATAAGAACACCAATTGTAGAGGGGGGTAGACATTGTTTGTGTTGGCCCACACCCTCTATGTTGGAGTTCAAAACCAGGGGAAAGAATATTTATGTTTTATCAACAACCTAACCCCAATGAAAACCCTGAGAATGAGCACCCTACCACAAGAACATGAGATCCATGGATCAACCTATTTTTGGGTTGATCTGCGTTTGTTTTTTTAGAATGAAGTATGGGGAAATGAAAAATACAAAAAATTAAACCCCTACCTATGATAGATTAATTGATGAAGTGATATTTCTGTGAGGATTTACATTACCTTCAAACTCATTAGTGTTCGCCGCTCTCTGGTCTCATTAAATGAGGTGAATCGTTGTCTCTAGAGATTCACCGACGTTCTTCGTTGGAGAGAGTTTCTTCACCATACGTTAGATAAATTCTAAATCTAATTGTCTAACCCATTGTCTCATTAAAAGAGAAACATATCACAACATTTCTGCTACACTGTGTCATCTCATTGTTATGCTATTTCATTCATGAAATATTGTATCTGTTATGATCCAAATAAGGAGTCGTGTGTTATTTGATTTATGTAATGAAATAGTCAGTTCATCACTAAATTGCAGTGAATGTTTTTTGAATAAAATAAAAAAATTATGTTTATTTAAATTTTTTATTAAAACGGAATAAAATTACATTTTTTCCTTTAACCCGTGAAGGCTGAGGTTAGGTGTATTATTTGGTAACTTCTCCATTCTAGATGCAACAGAGTCCTCAGATGTTAAATTCGGGCACCCGTTTAGAAGTTTAAAAAATCGCACACAAATTCCATTTTAATTCACTAAAAAAATCTCAAAAAATGTCTTCCACCCTCGACCTTTGATGTTCGAGGTTAAGCTCTACCTAAGGGGAAAACACCCTCATGAGCTCAATGGTACTTTCAGATTTCTCATCCTAGTTACCATTTAGAAGTTATAAGGATTTTAAAATAACATAATTATCATTTAATTATTTTATTTACATCCAAAACAAACGTCCACCTTTGGCCCATGTCAGACAACATTAGGCCCTTCCTAGGTGAATCCCGATGCTCCGAGTTCAATAGTACCCTCAAATTCTTGATCTGCGAACCAATTTAAAATATAGAGAAACCTACTCGCTCGATTATTTAATTAACATTAAAAAGAGTTAAAAAAATCCATTTTGGCCTCTCTATGTTTCAGAATTACATTTCGTCTCATAGACCAGTCTTGAAATAATCCCATTTAATTAAAATATCATTGAATTTTTGGGCCATTACATATCTAACCCCATGAGGGCACATACACCTCATGAATTGATATAGGCAATCACTCAATCACAGCCAAGAGTAATATAATAAAAATATAACTATCATGTCATAACTCAAAAAACATAGGCATATAATGCAATGTAATCTATGAAATGAACCTATATAGTTTTACAATATGCATGACATTCGAATTCTAGGTGACTTTTTTTAGAAAAGTGATCACATATGCTCTTATATTGAACAAAAAAAAGAGTTGAACAATATGGAAAGAGGGGATTTTACATTTTTCTTGCACGATAAGAGGTATTATTTCATCAGGCACATTGTTCAAGTTGAGGATTTCCACTTACAAGACACCTTTTTTGGCAAGTGCATCCTCAATGTAGCTCTCTTCCTAGAAATTGTGTGTGAAAAAGTGATTCAAAGAGGAAATACTTTTAGAAAAATTGATCCATTTACCTGTTAGTTTCCATGAAAGATGTTTTTGGCCAACTCTTATTGCCTAAAAAACAACAGTTGAGTCACACTCAATCCATATTTTGTTCCAAAACCTTTGATAAACAATATCTGTTGCCTTAATAATTTCCAACATTTCAGCTTCTTATGCAATGGCGTGACTATATGAGCCATAACTGCACTCCACCACTTCTCCCTGGTGGTCCCTGAAGATTAATCCAAAGCCTGAGGGTCCCAGATTTCCCTTGGAGGCACTATCTGTATTTCATTGCAACCATCCATTGAAAGGTGCAGACCAGCATACCTCCATCATGGCCCTTAGATTGGGAAAGGAAGCCTTATCTTTTAGATGATAAAGGATTGTGAAATCTCTAACTGAATTGCTCTAGTGTTCATTGATCTTGGATTCCACACCCTGGATAGCCATGATGACAATAGAAAATGCATCGCCTTTATGAAACTGGGCCTAGTGATGAATAATGTTGTTGTGGACTCTCCAAACAGCTTGGACAACTTCAGCGCATGCAATGTGAAGTAGAGCCCTTAGTTGATGAGATTGATATATTATAGACAATTAGTCCTAGAAATCAAGTATAGAAGCAGTATTAGATAGTTTCATCATGAAAATGTTGAGGATTAATTTCCATAGTGAAGTATATGTGTTGTAATACAAGAAGAAATGATTGAAATCTACACGATGTTGATGGCATATCACACACTTAGAGCATAGAGAGATCCCGACCCTTTGGATATTCTTATCCACTGGGTGTCTGTTATGAAAGAGTCTCCAAATAAGTGTAAATCGTGATGTTAATAACTAGTTTTGATTCCAAGAACCTATCCAACTCTAATCTACCTATATCAAGTGTTTGTAGAAAATTTTTTAGTCCAAAATACTACTCAAGGAACCTTCCCATAACAGTAGGTCATCTTGTTCAATAAAAACATATCCTTCTATAATGATTATAATATCATTTAGGAGGTCATCAAAATGCTCTAGATTTTCTTTTATAGTGACGTTACTGTCAACATCTTTCTATGTGGTGGTTAATTTGTCAATCAATGGAGTGACAGTCCAGTTGGCATGCCAGAAATTAAGTGAGGTGTTAGTATTAACCACCTAGTGGGAGTGGCTCGTGGTGTTCTGGAAAACAACACACAACCCAGACCAAATTGATGAGTCCATGTTTTATTATTTCCCTCCAGTGAGACTTTCAAGAATCCTTCTCCTTAAGAAAACTAGAGGGTCAAATTTATTGTGAGTGAGATGCCAGAGAAATTTGTCCAACATCACTTTATTAAAACAACTGATATTTTTGATGCCCATTCCTCTGAGTGAGGTAAGCATGTAACCTTTTCTCCATTTGGTTGTGAGAATATTTCATTCCGTAAAATTTCCACTCTAGAAAAAGTTCCTTGGTAATTAATTTACTTTCTTAATAACTGAGTTAGGCCACATGTACACCATGAAATAATAAACAAGTTGTGAGATAACTATGTGCTTGACAAGGGCCACACGTCCTGCCTAAAATGATGCATGTAACAATGATCCCTGACCTCATATCATTGATACAAGGATGAAATAAATCCACAAACAAAGTAATAATGATAACCTCAACATATCATGTGTGTCACCAAATGGTGAAATAATGCCAACTGTAGTAGGAAAAAGGAGAACAAAAATTATCATCTAGGAAACATGGTCTTTACCCTGAACATGGGTTTAGAAAACCAAATCACAGCTTATATCCAATTTCCAAGTTTCAATAATCTCTAATATATTGTATTAAAATAGTAAATAAAGAAAAAAAACTTCCCTCTAAAACCACTTTGTGACGTCCCAGGCCTAGATTCCACTTAATAGGTACCCCGAGCCCGGTGGGCCACATGACCTCAAGTGCATCTCTGCAAACACCATAGGTTGTCAACTGGTAACAAGGGCCTAGGGTGTGTTTGTGGGGAGACTATACCCTCATTACCAGAGTGTCGCACAACAGATAATTATTAATAAAGGAAAATACAAGAATCAATATATGTAGTAGAAGGCATAGTGAATATAATTACAACATTAACAATAAATGAATTAATGGAAATAACTAATGATGATATGTCATGTCACTAGAAACTAAAAACATGGATATAATATAGAAGTAATAACTTGTTCTAGAAACGTATAAATGAAAACAAAAGACTATCCCAAGCATCCCGAGATCTGGCATGGTCATCTGCTATCAAGATCCATCTTAAACTGTAAGCAATCAATTGTTTGAACTCGTGTGCTTCCATTTATCAACACATGAATTAATGTAATCTACCATGAGTATCAAAGAGTTCCTAAATAGGGTGTGATATAATTCTTAGTGGGCCACCACTGATGGTGTCTATAACATTCAGCCAGTGTAATGGAAATGTAACAGAGTGCAAGAATGAATATATAAAGTAAATAAGTAAAATGTAACTATATACCAAAGTACATTCTTTAGCCCTCATTTGATGACTAAACATGTAACCAGTTAATTATTTTATTTTTAAGAGTTTATAATAAGTCATATTATATCCATAGTGAAGGTCCTGAGATGTAACAAGGACACCGGTAATGATATTTAATAATAAATTTTTGAGGTTACAACCAAGGAAACGTAAACCTCAAGGGTCACAAAATCAGTGATGAATATAGTTTGGCTAAGGGTAAGAGTGTAATCAAAGGATCACAATCCAAGGCATTTCATAATAATATGACTACTAAGTCCAATGAGTTAATCCAAGGTAAAATGGGGCTACACAATGACTGTGCTTGATGGGATTTAACCATGGCACCTACATGTCAATACTGGGTCCAAGGAGTGTATCCAAGGCATCCTGTAGTACTAAATGATGGATCTTATAGGGTCATACTAAGAATCCAAAGTTATCCAAATATATGGTTCTTGTTGGGTCTAAACCTAATAAAGTTTAGTCGTTGATTTCGGAATGGGGTCCTTACGTACTTATGGAATTCCCTCGAGAATCCAAGGTGTGCTCGAGTTAGGCCACTCCTATTTTGATAATGAATTCATATACAATTGTTATGGTTCAATACATTTCCTTTAATTAGTGTAAAAATTCTTATTGAGCATTGAACCATTTAATCAATTCATGATTAATCAATAATTCCATTTGTTTCCAGCCTTGTCATTCATTAGTGTGGCAAGGAAAAGTAGAATGAAACCATTCATTTGATCCATTTAAGGAATTTTCAATAATCACAGTTCAGTATAATACCTTCCATTAACATGGTAATGGGTTCTATGGACATGAAACCTATTATTCAATTATATATAAAATGGCCAATTCATATATTTAGTATACCTACTAATTTCAATTTAACATTAATTTATCAATTTAAAGCACATACCTTAAGCGGTTCTAGTGGTGAGCATACATGTTACTTTCCATTATAAAATTTACAATATAAATCAAGTCATTTAATATATAAAATCTTACCATTTTAAATTTAAAGACAAGGAACACCAAAACAGTGGCTCAAAAATATCAAAACCCTAAAACGATAATTTTGGAAAAACATCCTACATGGTATGGATGGAGTCATGGGAGTAACCATTGAAAAATAATCACATATTTTGAAATAGAATAACCAAATAATTATATTTATTATAATAATAGCAAATAAATTCAGAAAACGACACCCAATGAAATCGGTGGGCCCCACACGACAATTCCAAAATCAACAACCGTGAGAGATGAGTAATAGCCCACCTATTATAGGCTTGTATGAATATCCTCTTCCAGTATCGGGCTCTAATTTATCTTGTAAAAGAGTAGATCTAATAAAAATTTAAATATTCTCTCGCCCCAATAACTAGTTTGAGAGAAATAGATAAAAAAGAATAGCTCAAATGGACTCGAGTACTTACATTTGCACATCCAACATGACGCACAGAAGATCAGACAAATCCCAAATGAAGGAGTTATATTGATCATTATCTTAGGACTTTAAAAAAATACAAAATGATATAAATGGAGGATAATCCAATTGGATATCAGATTATGGAATAAGGATGGCTTAATTAGATCATTTACGGTAAAAATGTAAAATTACCCAAAAATTAACATGTGCAGGATTTGTCTGCAATATTTTCCAAACCGTGCACCAACAATGCACAAGAATTTGTTGTAAGGTCCATACCATACAGTTATGATAAATTGTTAGGGAAACTAAGCATCAACCATGTGATATCTATTTTTTCAAAAATGCAGACCATCCACATTTTTAGAACTAAGTGTGCGCCCAACTCGCACAATTTACTCTAACCAAGAGACATGGCCATTTTTTCAAAAAGTTTGGTTCTAGGATCAAATAAATACCCAAAAAACCTTTGGAACATTTATAAATCCCAAATAAAACCATATTATGTCCATAATAAATAATTAGACTTAAATTTATAGGATTCATACATGAGTGAAAAAATAGGTTCTCATAGATACTATTTCATCATACCTCTTGCAAAAGATCAAAGGTCACACTAGTGAAAAAAGAACATACTTCCAAAGTATCACCTCTTGAGGGATTTATTTCAGAGTGGTTCATTACACTAAGCAAGGTTACCATAGAATAAAACACGGAATACCCCTTGAATAATGGCTAATCTTAGTAGAATCATGAGTATATTGTGAGACATATCTGATAGAAGGTTGTCAGTAGTTGGCTCTAGTTCACATGGGATTATGTTGGATTTGGTGCCCCAAAACCAACATATGTATACTTTATGAAAACCAAAATTCAATGATTTTAGTACTAATAATCTCTTTATCACATCATGAGTTTTCTTCAATGTATACTAGAATGTGATAATTTCATAAGTGTATCTATTGCACTGAAAGTTCATAGCAGTTCCCAACTAGGATGAGATCCCATAAGATCCATGAAAGTATTCTTAAATATATGTTCTATAGCCAAATGGAATCATTTTAGAGATAAAAATGATACAAGATATCAGGGGTGGAAACTCATAGGACTTTGAGGCACCCTATCGTGGTGACCTCCCTTGTAATATCAAATTTAGAATATTATAATAATGAAACCCACGAGTAGGAAATAAAAATTTATATTCATCATTGGATGTTCTTATCTACATATGTGTGTATTGATCCTTAGACTTTAATATTATTATTATTAATTATTATAATTCACATAATTTTATGTATTGAAAAAATCATGAGGGAATTTGTTCACAGTGAGGTAGGATACATTAGGTGGGTCATGAGTGATATTTCATTAATGAATTATGTGAGAAAGAATTTTTCTCTTACGTTATTTAATGGTATTTGATATCATAGGAATTTTTATTAAAATGATATAGACTAAAAAATCCATGAACATGGTGTTCTATAGTCAAGTTTTATTTCGATAAAGTTAAATAAAAATACATTGAGAACACAGCCTGATGGTGACAATATGCAACCTTCATTATTAGTGATATCACAGTAAAGAGATGGTACTATGTAGTAAGTGTTCACATGAGGTAGTATTTCATTATGGCATTAACTTCTTTCTTTATGGGTACCATGGTGTGTTTCTAGATGCTAAATTTGGACTTTATGTTGCTTCACTTAATGCCACTGATAAAGAGTCCTATGGGGCCAACCACTAAATGTATCAAGAATCTCAGTTAAATAATACATTATTATTTATTATTTAACAAGTTGAATAAATATTATTCCTACATGTGGTTTAATAATTATTCATGTCTTCTTGATCTAATATATTCTATCACCAACTATTCGAGAGAATATTATGTGAGCATAATATTTAATAAATATTTATTTTCACTTTAGTTAATATAATATTTATTTATTTATTGAGAAATAATGCAATGATATTTCTTAATTAAAAAAATAGTAATTATTCAAGTCTTGAAAAATATTGTGGAGGAACACCAGGCCGAGTTTAATAGTCTATTGAGAAATTATATTAGTTAAATATTATTTGAACAAAAAGTATTTAATTTAACTTTAGAGTTTATTGCATATCCATAAATAATAATAATAATATTATTATTATTATTATTATTATTATTATTATAGACATATGGTTTTTAGAATTATGGAAATAATAAAGGGTGAAAGTGAAATTATTATTTTCTAACCCTAGTGGTATATAAACCTAATTATGTTAGTTTCTTGTTAGAGATAATATATTTCATTTTTTTACACAAAGAAATTAGAAGAATCCTCTCAAAGCCCTATTGATCTCTCTTCTGTAATAAAACTCTCAATAATAAAGAACAATCTTGCTCCACCTTCCTCACAAGTCTATAAAGATCAAAGATAATCCTATAGAAGTGATTCTTTGGGAAATAAAAGGTAAATGATACAAGCATTAGGATTTTCCACACTTGCACACAGAGATTCCTATGACGACATTCATAGGTTCATAGAACATGTGTGGATCACCACTATAGAAAATATATTATTTATTCCTAAAACACAACAACATTATAATGTATTTAAGTTTTTAGATCCATCAACAGTGATATAATTTATCACAAGGTAATTATTAATTTTTTAAATTAGTTATAAATAATATGTGATGACCCAATAGTTTGGTTCTAAAATTTATCCATTTTCTATATTCTTTGATTCAATTATGCTGATAAAAAAATTTCATTGCATGAATCTCATATTAATCATCGATCATCACAACAATAATAGTTGGGAATATCCCATACAATGCTTCCACTACACCCAGAACCACAAAATAAACTATCTCACCCCATCTTCAATTACTAACACATATTATAAAGTTCCAAATTCTTCTAATCTACCACATTTCTTAGTATATTTATTGGATTTCTAGTTTATATAGATATTAATAAGTCTCAAAATTTATAGATCTATCACATCCCATATCCAATGGTAACGATCATCAGTATGCTTCATTGAGAATGTTACTTGTATTTGGATGAATATGACTTGTATTTTTCTAGGGGTTGTTTCTTCATTTAAAAAATGGTACATAGAGTTCCTTCTCAACTCCAAAAAACTTTTCCTTTCAAAATGAACAATTTTCTCTATTTCTCCAAATATGTGCTCCTAGAAAATCCACATTAACCACAACATTTTTGTAATACTCTTCACTAAAAAAATATAATTTTCCTCATTTTTAGATAAAGGAAAAAATTATTCATCATTCATTTCCAACATACAACTCCTTTTGAAAAAGTGTAGATAAATCCTAATGAAATTTTCCTTCTATTTGGATCTCTATCCATATCTATATTTTTATAAACCTTCAAGAGTGTAACAGATATCCTTTAATATAAACATCAATTTTATATACCTTTATGATACCCCATAATCTACTTAAAAATCAATCAATTTTTATTTTCAATATTGGATAGAAATTGGATCAGAGTCTCCACTACAGGGGAAATGTCTATTTTTGTACACAGTATATTAAAAATCAAATTTCCAATTTCTGAGGAGTGTGGTGTAATATTAATCATTTTTATTTCTTTATTTTATGAGTTACTTGAAATCTTTCTTGACTTAAAGTGATTGGGTAAAAGAATTATCATCAATTTGGATTCATTAATGTTAATTGGTTTCAAATTATGTTCAATATACTTCTCTTAGGGTATCCATAACCTCTTATTCTACTGGTCCTGAAATACTTTCATCCCCATGATTTATTAATTTTTTTCTCGAGCCTTTAATATTAAAATACTTGGACAACTCCCTTTTTAGTTGACTAGTTCTTTTCACATTCTTCCTGATAATTAACATGTCACTAATATAAATTAATAAACAAACAAAGTTACAATGATAGATTTTTTAAGTAAACACACAAGTCTTCATGTGTCATCCTTTTTTCATTATTCCCCATGAATATGTTAAACCACTTTTTCCACTACCCAATATCATTTTTGTGACTACACTATGTCCTTTTATAATTTTAACATGATACTTTCTTAGCTTGAAATCATCAATCATTCAAGTTTATTCTTATAGATTTTCTTAATAAGGCATCTTGAAAGAAATGTTTTATTCATGTATATCTACTTAATATCTATATATAAGCTTAGAACCCATCTAAAAATGACTTAGATTGAATAAAGTTTCAATATAAGTGAAAAATATAATCAAATTAAACTCATTTCTAAAAGGTTTATTAGGATCAAATTACACTTACTCAAGCAAAAAAAACTATAAGAAACCATAAACCAATATAATACATGTTTTGAAACCAAAAAAATATAAAATACAAATAAACAACATATCATTCACCATCAATGGGAAATATTTCTTCTTCCACCACTTGCTTAAGAATCATCTAAATGACTACATACACCTAGGGTATCCATGGATTGAAAAACCATACAATTCTTGGATAGGATCCCCCTTTCAACCAGGATATTTTAGTACCTCTCTATGGAAATGGAACAAGGAGAATATAGTTTTAGCTAAGTAAATCCAACATAAATTCTAACACCATTCTCATGGATAAAAATTGGTCATATAGGAAATGGGATGCACCCTAAGCCTTTATGCAATTTACTGGAACATTATAAAATATTTGAGAAATTTCTTTAGCTACAAACCATTTATAAAAATTGACCATATAATCATGCATTTAATACATGAATTAATTAATCTAATTCTCCATAAAAATTCATCTATAAAACATAATAATCAATGAAAACCATGCATAGAAGATGATAAAACATTAATATTTAATGTTCAACTACCAATGTTAATCAAATAATAAAATTAACATATATCATAACATTTATGATATGTTTATATCATATAATATGATGTAGCTAAAGAAAATGGCGTGATATCACTATATCGCACCATTTGTTATGCCTTACAAATGTATACTACATTCATTGGTTTCATGTTTGTTTAAAAATATGACATACCAAATATTGTATCATATGATATAGAAAAATATCACACCAAAAATAAATCCAAATATACTATATTCCACTTCACCTTATATTATAACATATACAACAACTTGTGAAACCATATCAAAAACTTATTATGGATATCTCTAAAACACTTTTGGAACACTATAATAAATTTCACCATATATGATATAACATCAAATACAATTTGAATATCCTTCCAAAACACTTTTTATATATACTCTAAAACACCTTTCTAGTAGCTCTATATGTTTTTAACACATAATTTCTATTTAGTAAACCATAAAGTATGATCCCACAAGACTTTTTAGCATTAAAAATAAATATGAATTCCTGAACTCATAAATGTAGGAAAAGAATTTACCTTTCAAAAAGTATAAATTCTACTCAATGTATCAATGTATTAGGGGTGATATCCATTAAATACAAGAATCTTTATACATGTTTCCACCAACATTATCGTATACAAGTATAAATAATCATATAAACCCTTTTCTTGAGGCATCAAGTGATTATGAGACATAGATAATTTCATTCCTTTGTATCCACTCATAATTTCTCAATTATCCAAGTATATATTGACCAAATCGATAAATAAATCATGCATCATTCACCATAATGGATGAGAACATCATATATCCACTATATTTTAAATAATCACATCATATGAATCTTATATTGGTTTGATTGTACACTCCTTTAGTTAATCCTAAACTAGGGACCATTTTTCACACTCATCATATGAGAGGATAAGTCTTATATTATTTAAATATCAACCGAAAATATGATAAAAAACTTACCCAATCAACACCGTGTTTTATCATTCTCAAGGAAAGGATAAATAAGGAATAAAAGTATGAATATTATCATGAAATATATCCCTTACAACCTTAGGTATGATGATACAATATAAAACATTCACCCATAGTATATCAAATACATTGTGTGTGGAACTCCATGTGGCATACTTGGTAGGCCATCAAGAATAAAAAAATCATTTTGTGTCTCATGAGCATATTTTGTATCTCTATATGAAATTATACATTAAATAAAATTAAAATTTCAGAACTACCTATAATAGTCCTTAATTAGAATTGGTAAGGTGTAACTCAAATTCATAATTTCATATGTCAATTATCATTACACTTCATTAGTATATGTATTAAATATTAAATAATGATAAATAAAAGATCAAATTTTATATAACATGATACATTTTATATTATAAAAATCCTTTAATAATATTGACAATACTATAAATAATTTCTCATATAATAATATTTTATATGGTAGACCATTATAAAATCATTATTTTGTTTATTTTTTATGGTTTTATTAAGATAATTACTTTTTTATATAATCCTCACCATATCTCTATGTGACCATCATATGAAACCTCCCGTTAAACTCCATTTGTGGGTAACATCTATAGATAAATCTTATTTTAATAATGGTGAGATAATGAATAATATTTCTAATATTAAAATTTTTAAACAAACTTTTTACTCCATAACATACATTATTACAATGTTTAAACCTTATTTTTTCAAATTATAACTCTTTCTAAGTTCATCATCATCATCTTGGGACTTTTACATTTAAAATTTTATTCAAAATCATTTTGGTATCAAATAATAACTCTATTGATTAATTTCTATACTATCTTACCCTAAACTCTTTTGGGATTTGAATTTAATTTCACTATGATTTTGAATGGTATAATATTTTATTTATTATAATTTAATCTTCTATAATTCCTAGTATAGTCTTAATATCCTATTATAAAATAAATCATTTATATCTTGAATAAATAACACATTATTTGTCGATAATTAATACAGTAATTGGAAAATGAAGCTCTATTTCAAACAATAAAGCTTGAAGAAAAAACCTTTATTAACAAATATCTCTCAATTACACTATTCTCACAAGGGTGTTTCTAAAAAATATAAGATATCTCAATATTTTTTTATTCTTGAAAATGTGTATCACTGGTAGGAAGGAAAAACCCAATTCCAAAGAATATTCTCCACAAGGTGAATAATTACCCCACACGGTAAATAAGTATACTCTTCAATCATGAAAACATGTTTTTATCTAACAATGGATGTACCATAAATGTCAAAACTAAACATCATCAATTCTCCCACTTCATTAGCAATCTAATAACACACATGTAAAATGAAAAACATCTCATAAGTTGTCAAATTTGTCAATATATGTGATAAATTTATGGTTCGTGTGGGTATGCACAAGTATCAATAGTTGTTTATCTGTCACATCACATATCAAATTCCAATGAGCATCAACATACCTCATTCAAATGGTACATAGATTTAGAATCATAAGAATTGAAATTGAGGGGGGGGGGTATTTTTCCTTAAAATGGTATACGGATTTCCTACTCATCTCCAAGGCACTTAGCCTAACACAATGAACAATGTACCTTGTCTATCCAAATATGAGATCCTAGAAAAATCTATTTAAACATAACATTTATTTTCTATGCTTCAAAACAATAATCTTCTTTTCCTCATTTGTACATAAAGAAAAACCCTTATTCAACATTCACTTCCAATATACAACTCTTTTGAAAAAGAATAGATAAATCTTGATGAATGATTTCTTCTTGCTAGTTTCGGGCACAGCGGAAGCATGGTGGTGGTGGGAAATATATATAAATTTATTTTAATATTAATGTTTCCGAATACCATGAGAAATTATCTTGCATGTAAAATTTGAAATAAAGTTATTTATTGTCAATAGAAATGAATATCTAGGATTTTAATATTTTGTCGATGTGAATGTTGATCATCTAAAAAGACCATTTTAGATTGTCTTCATTGTGCTATGTGGATCAAATAATAGAATCCCTCTAGTGGTGATCCACTTGGGATATTTTTATCTCTAACAAATTCCAATCGATCTCTCGGTGATAGCATTTATAATTGATTGTCTTGTATTGTTTATGTTGACTACACCTGCTTCAGTATTGAATTTATCTCCCTTATGTTTCTTTTTATTGAGACAGAGAGAGAAGTAGGGGTTGAGATACAATTCATTGTGCACAAAAATTATCTATTTTGATTTCACTAGTCGATTTTTGGATACCCCACATAATAAACATAATAGTTTATTTATTAAGCTAGGGTTTAGGTTAAAATTGTTATTTAATTTCATTTTGGCCCAAAAATAATATAATAATTTTTAGTAAAACCCATGCCTCAAAATAATAAAATTATTATTATTATTATTCTGTATATCACAACATGTGCAATAAAAAATATTATTTAAATGTATTGTTAATTAATACTTGTCATCGGACATGGTCTTGGTCCGTTCTAACCGCTCGAGCATTTATTGAACACCTAAGTATTTAATTTAAATATTTTAGTCCTTAATAAATTTTTTTGATCAAATAAAATGTGGTTAAAATAATCCCTTGATCATCTGAATAATATTTACTCAATGAATTAAATTCAAATAGAATTTAACCAAGATTATGAGAAACACTTAGTGTGTGAATTTCTAAGATTCTTCCTCATTGGAATTAGATGAGAGTTCTTAAATTCCAAGATAAATATCATGGAATGACTCAAGAATTACAGGAGAAATAAATTAATGTCACAACGATGACAACCACATATGAATAATCACTATGTAATATAATCCCTTTGTCATAATATCTCATCAAGTAGGTTTCACATTTGTTTGACCAACCTATTTTATCGATAATTATTTATTTGACTATATGAAAAATACACATCATTACATCATGGACATGGAGTTTAATTCAGTGGTTCTATTCCCATAAAAATATCGAGATATTAACTTCCATAAATAAGGAAGGGACAAATCCTTCATTGACTTATCCATTAATGGCATGTCAATCATGATGCACCCAATGTACCCTACCTCATCGCGGACATATATAATCTCAGTTTTCATTATTAAATACAATTTCTCGATTCATTAAATTTATTAATGATAATATTACAGTCCAAGGACCATTAAACATCTTCAAAGATATGAATATCTTATTACACTAAAACATGCAAAATTCCTACTGGTAGGTTTGTTCTCATAATCTCTTATCTTAGATTACCAAGTGAAAATTTCATGAGAAGAAGCCTCATTTTATTATGAGTAATCACACCTGAAATTATATATACTATGTTCCCCATTATAGTATGTTATCTATCCATAGTACATTATTTAAGAATATCATCAAAGAACTTTGTGGTTCTCATCTTAGCAAATAACTGTTATGACCTTATCAATGCAATGAATAATATAGGACATTATTACATTTTATTGAGGTAGAACAATGAAAAATATGTAATAAAAAGTTTTATAAATATGAAATACATCGAATGTTTTATGTAATCCATGTATAAAAACTTGGTCCTCTGAAACCAACTCCAATATAACTATCTGGGTCTCTGTTCATATCTTCATTTGTATAAACCTCCCAGAGTGGACCATATCCCACATAAAATTAATATCACTACTATATAAATTTAATATACATCATAATATACTTAAAAATTACTCAATGTCACTTTAAAAGATTGAATATAAATTGCCTCATCATCGCCACTGCTGGGGAAGTGTCTATTTTTGCATACACACTATACAAGAAGAGGGGAATTTATAGTATGTTTTTTCTATTGGTGGTTATTTGAATCACTTTAACATGGTTTAGTAGTGGTCATGAAAACCACTAATTATTTCACAGTTGGAAATCATTTAGTGGTGATTTTACTTTTTTAGTGGAAATTTTAAAATGTGTCATTTTTTGAGTACTTACTGACGGTTTTTAATCCATTTGAGGGAATTTTATTTTAAAAAAATCATCCAAAAATAAAATTGTTGAAATGAACTTAACCATTGCCACATACATTAGTGTTGTTTATTATAAACCACCACTAAAGACATTTTAAGGTATCTATTTCATAGAAGATATAATAATCCACTACTGAATAGATTATAATTTTTTGCAAAAAAAATATTTAATACAAAAATATGTATATAAAAACTAAAACATACAATAAACTAAACCATGAATATATAATAAACTCATCATACATACACCATCATACATCCACAGTCATGTATATACAACCTCTGTCAACCCATAACCTCGGTCATCAATATATATATATATATATATATAATATGTCCAACAACAATAAACCATGGCCAACATACAGTCATCCCATGACATCCATTGTATCTATCTACCTCCACATCATGTCGTCAATTACAACCAACCGCATCATGACATCACATAGAATGAAAAATAAGATATATATTAGAACAAAACATAGTAAATCAAGATTATAGTAGAATCATTAATCACGTTAAAACATACCACATAAACAAAGAACCATCATGACTGGCTTTTAAGAATATCATGGATAAAAAATTCTCAACCTTATACTTATTTTTGACATTTGTTACCTATAATAAAAACAAGAAGATTTAAGAAAAGGAATTTGATAGATAATAGACACAAAATATATTCAAAATGTGGTACATAATATTTGTTATTTTTTCATCAAATAGAATACATTTTAATATAAAATAAATGATATATCATGTATAACAGTTTGAAAAAATAAAACTACTTATGTATGATATGATTGAAAACTTGTAATAGAATATCGATAAGCATATAATAGTATAATATTTTTTAAATAGACTTGTGGTGTTCCTGATATATACTTAAACAAATTGAAAAAAATTGATAAGGATGCATTTAATATATTTTAAAAATAATTAAATACTATTTGTATCATGATTTCACGTTAATATGAGTTTGTTTTATATAGTTTTGATCATTATACACGAATTTTAGTATTTTGAAACACTAAAAATGTGTTCATGGGAATCATGGGAAAATCGAAACATAGAATGATATATCATCAGTTCATACATTTAAAAAACCAATCAAAAGTCATTTTAATAGATTTAAAATCCATTAAATGTCATTTTTTTGGTTTTGACCCCCTGAAACACATTTTCAAATACTTTCGTATCTTTAAAAACTTTTTATTGAGTCATTCTAAGCACATTGAACATCAGATGGATGTGTTTCCTACGTGTACATGTAAAACATAATTAAATGGTGTATGTCTCCTTATTTCACAATAACATGAGGTTTTTTCTTGGATTTTGACTATTATAAACTTTTTTATAGTTTTAAAACACTAAGAACTTGTTTACAGGCATCCTGGGAAAATCGTAACTTGGAATGGCCTGACATTGGTTCCTACATTTCAAAAATCAATCCACGGTCATTTTTTCTTGAATTAAAGGTCATAGGATGTAATTTTCTTAATTTTTACCCCTGAACAAATTAATTTTAAGTTTTTTGGGATCTTTAAAATGTGAAAAAAATTAGCTTAATGTTTATCATGATCAGTTGGATTGTGGGATTTTCCATAAATCTCTAAAAAAGGTAAACTCATCTAGAACTATACTTACATTTTGAGGTAGTATGTTGTCAAATGTCAAAAAAAAATTCTCCATCAGAATATGTGAGTCATGAATTTTAAATCCATGTAACATTCAATGTTTTAAGTCAACACACCTTGAAATGTTACATTAATACCCATCTAGGACTTTTACATTCTTTATAGTTTTAAGTAATATGACTTTATCATGATTTTTCATTGTATAAATAACTAAAGGATACTTTACATTCCCATTTCCCCACAAACCATGATTTATATTCATTGATTCCAAATATCTTTTATCATTAATGTGATCCTTTGATTTAACCAGATCATTAATCAATGTAAAAAATACATTAACATAGATGTTCTTTTGAATATGAAATACATCAAGATTATGGATTATAATTTAAATTCCCAATAAGGGAGTTTAAAAAATATACTAATTTTCTTCCTTTGTCTAGTTCCATCTTCTTCAACAACTGTAACTCAAACCCTTTTCCCACCATCTTTAAATTGATTACATTTTATAAATTTTATAGTGGCATTCATTATCTATGCTACGATTTTTCACGACCTGTCCCAATGGGGGATCGTGTTGTGACTCCCTAAACATGCCTCCAATAGGCCAGGAGCTGGTGACTAGCACCGAGTAGGCATATTACTAACATGGGAGGCATTGCCTAAGTACTTGTACACACGCAAACATCTCTAAGCCCACAAATGATGAAATGTAAGACAAACCACTAAGTAAAAAAATACATGCATACAACTAAACTCAACCGACAAATTACGATGGAAAGTAGAGTACTGAATGTAAAATGAGCCAGAATACAATCCCACCAAAAAAAGAGTATGAAAAATATAAAGTACAACCGGTGAAAAAAAAGAGGTACTGGGACTGCTGCTCATATCTATAGGAACACCTCATCTTGTAGGTAACTCACAAATCTTGGCCCTATCCGGGTCCACCCTGGACTCCGTCAAAAGGTTGCTCGTATGCACAAGATACGACGTGTGCGGGAAACGCCCATGCAGGGGTGAGTATAACAATACTTAATAGAGGACCCTGAAAACCAGAAAGAAAATACACAAAGTAAAGGTACAGTCAGCTCTTTATAGTATATGTCTACTGAACAAATAACAGGAGTAACACAATCTATATATACTCAAAACCCAAACCCATAGTCTAGAGAAAAGTCACAGAACCACATTCCCCGACTAGGGATTTAGTTTGAAGATTCCACGAAGCACTCGCTCGGGAGAACTCGCTCCACGAGTCTGATAGATATGATGTCGTCTGTTTGAGAAGTATTGTTTGTTGGAAAAAGTCACGAGAGATAGATACACTCATTCTAGAAGAATACACTCTTGAGTGGTGAAATATCTCGATACACAGATGAGGATCACTGTCAGGGCCTTAGAGGATACCGCGACTCATCCAGATTCACCTTCTAGGTATAGGATCACCGCCCTATGGGAATATTTATGTCGATAACAAACTCTACATAGGGTCAATAATGGATAGATTATCTCTCTCTCGGCCTCTCGGAGGGATACCTGACTCTATCCTGGAAAGTCCTGCTAAAGGAATCATACTCCTAAAAAAGTAAATGACACATGAACTTTAGGGGAACGAGAAAAAGGAGCACTAACCCAGAAGAAACATTTCCAGGATATGGGGGAGAAGAAGATCAAGACATGTACTCAAAATTACATGGTGTGTAGAATTGTCACATGACATGTCTTCTAACCCCAGGGTACTGCCCGTGTACAACGGCATGTGTCACAAGGCTCGTCAAGTAGAAAGGTCAGTACACGACATGTAGAACAGATCACACACTGTGTCCAAGTAACTAGGGTCAGATCCATGTATGCAGCTGGTGCCTGTACACGGCTTTATCCTATGTGTTCCAGCCTGTGTAACCAGTACATGGGGTAACCCATGAAGCTGGCCTGGTCTGGCTCTGTGGTGGAGTACACATATGTGTACTACATCTCGTGTCTGTGTATCGCCCAGGATACACGTCTAGTCCACATAAGGACCCACATGTCGTGTTCTTCAAGGAACACATCGTGTCATTGCTTCATTCATTGTAAATACCTAGCCACCACCGAGCTGATCCCACATGGTGTGTTAATAGGGATATACATTGTGTTCTTCAGAAATTTCTAAAAATGACGCCCGTTGCCGCAGTTCCCCAGGTTTTCCTCCAAAACTCAATTAGGCCATCAAATCATCTCAAAACTCAATATTTTATGTCTTCCTACCATCATGAAGCCGATTCCATTGGTTTTGGGCCTCTGATCAGCCCCGAAAATGCATTCCAATTCACCCGCATGAAGAACGCTCAAAGAACGAGAACTCTTGAACCGTGTCGATTCGTTTTCTGCCATCACCTTCACACCTCTGCTAGGTTATCATGATGTCAAATATATTATTTAGGATTATTTCATTTTGAAATGGATACAAAACGTTCCATTATTCATAACCCCACGAAGAACGTGGGGTGAGAAAGGGAGGAAGAAAAACAATAAACAAAGGAGGAATGCACCTCCATCGTCATTCGTCACAACGTAGATCCACTCTAATTAATATATTAACAAGAAAATAAAATAAAAAACCAAGAATTATCATATAATAAATTCCCAAATAAAAAACCCCAAAAGAAAAATAAATTGATGCCCTCCTGCAAGAACGCTTGATACTCGAATCACCCTGTTAGTGGGTTGATCAGCATTCATCATTTAATACAAGAACTGGGAAACAAAATAATCGAAAATAAAAAACCCCTACCTCAGTCTTCTATGAAGAGTGTGATCAGTCGTCGGTTGAGATTTGATCTCACTGCGCAACGATCCACGCGTCATCGTTTGTCATCGTTCATCAAAAATCCTCCATGGTTGGCTCCCTTCCAAAGCTTAGGAGGATTCTAGGGGAAAACTCCTGGGTTATGAGTATAACCCTGTGCTCCTTCTCATTTAAAGAATATAACCTTTGTTGCGTTATGGAAACATTTTAAAATAAAATAATTTATTAATTTATTTTATTTTTTTCTTAAATGTTCTTTCTAAAAAGCCCAAAAACTAACTTTTGCACCTGACCCACGCCGGTAGATGTTAGGCCCCACCTAAGGTAAAGTCTCTACTCTGAATTGAACGACGCCCTCAGATTTTTGATCCAGGAACCAATTTAAAAGTTATACAACTTTTATAGGAAAACTGCTCATGCGCCCTATATAAAATTTTAATTTATTTCAAACATTTATTCGAGCACTCTGGGACTCGGAATCGCATGTCGTCGAAAGGTATGGTCTCAAAATAATTCCATATGATATTTAAAAATAATACACAGGAAATCCAAGACATCACATTCTCTCCACCTTAAGGATTTACATCCTGGAAAGCCAAAACAAAAGGCTACTAAAAAATATGTGGGTACTGGGCATGGATCTAAGCCTCCCTCTCCCATGTGCTCTCCTGAAGATTCTTGTGCTACCACTATATGTGCAATAAGAGAATTGATCTCCCAAGAAGGATCCTCTCCAGCTGATCCTCGATCTCTATCAGGTTCTCAGTAAAGTTAACTCCATCCTCAATATCCATCTCGCCCCAGTCGATGACGTGCAATGGGTCATGCATGTACCTCCTCAACTACGACAGGTGAAAGACAACATGCACCTGGTGCAATATTTTTGGTAGAGATAAGCGGTACACCACCTCACTAACTTTGCGGAGTATATAGAAAGGTCTCATGAACCTTAGAGATAGCTTGTCACCTCTACCAAATCTCTGTAACCCTCACCAAGGTGAGACCCTAAGGAAGACATGGTCCTATACCTTAAACTCTAGAGGTCCCCATCATCTATCTGCATACGACTTATGTCAGCTCTGTGCAGTCTTCATCTACTCTCTAATGATCGGCACCTTCTCGGTGGTAGCTCATACAAACTCTTGACCCAAGAGTGCTAACTCTCCAGGTTCGGTCTAGAAAAGAGGTGTCTGGAAGGGTCTCCCATACAAGGCCTCGAACATGGACATTACAATGGTGGAGTGGTATCTATTATTGTATGAAAACTCCACAAGTGATAGGTGGTCCTCCCAGCTGTGACCATAGTTTTAGATACAGGCCTATAAGATATCCTCCAGAACCTTAATGGTCCTCTCTGTGTGACCATCTGTCGGGGGATGGAACACCATGCTCAAAAGTATCTAAGTCCTAAAAGCCTCATGCAATCCCTTCAAAAACCGGGATGTGAATCAGGCATCTCAATTAGAGACTATTGTCAAAGGGATTCCATGAAACCGAAATATCTCCTTCATGTAGAGTCATCTAAAGCTCTCTACATAACTCTTCTCTCTAATATCTAGGAAGTGGGCTGACTTGGGGAGTCGGTCAATGATCACCCAGATGGAATCGTGCCCCTTGGATGTTCTTGGTAAGCCTGTTACAAAGTCCATCGTTATTCCATATCACTTCCACTCAAGAACTTATTGGGGTTGATTTAATCCCGCTAAAACCTGGTTCTCATCCTTCACCTGCTGGCACGTAAGGCATCGAGAAATGAACTCTCCTACTACCTTCTTCATGAATGACCATCAGAACTGTTGTTGGAGACCCTATTACATCTTCCCCACTCCAGGATGTACTGCCAAGGGGGTTGTATGAAACTCCCTTATGACCTCCTCCCATAACGGCACTAGACAATAGTACATCCTTTGAAAAGAATTATGTATTCCCCACCTTATGAATATCTATTAGGAGCAATTCATGTGGATAACTGAGCACGTAAAGCCTCACAGTTGACATCCCCAAGATGTGCCTCCCTAACTAGCTGTAAGAGTGGAGGGGTGAAAACCATCAACTGTAGGTAAGTTGTATCCTCTCTGTCCATGAAGAATAACTTCAATGTGGCTAACTGCTCTGTCACCTCACTCAATAGTTGTGAGCTCGACCTTCTTCTGAGAGAATCTGCCACCTTGTTCCCCTACCTAGGAGTATAGTTGATCTCTAAATCATAGTCACGTAGGAACTATAGCCAATGCCTCTATCTCAAATTCAGATCCTTCTATGAGAAGATGTACTTGAGCCTCTTGTGGTCATAGTAGATGATGAACCTCTCACCCATAAGGTAGTTTTGCCACATATTTAACATGAATACTAACATTTCCAACTCGAGATCATGGGTTTCATAGTTCTTATGATGTGGCCTAAGCTGGAACAAAACATAAGAAATAACATTCTATATCTGGATTAGGACACAGCCATGCCCGGTACCTGATGCATCATAGAAAACTATGAACTCGACACCCTCCTCCAGCAATCACAAGATCTGGGCGCTCTCCCAACTCTGCCTCAACCGCTCGAAATACTGGTAGCACTTCTCCGTCCAAATGAAGAACTGACTCTTTTTGGTCAAGACTGTCATCAGTGCTGGTATTTGGGAGAGATAAGGAATGAATCACCAGTAATATCCTGCCAACCCAAGGAAGATCTGCACCTCCATCACACACTGCGGTGGCTCCCATGCTAACACTTCCACTACCTTGGCAGGGACCATAGCTACTTCATCTACTGAAATGACATGTCCCATAAAGTGGACATCCTGAATCTAGAAATGGCACTTCAAGAACTTTCCATAATGTTGGTTCTCTCAGAGTAAATCTAGAACCATCCGCAGGTGTCTCACGTGCTCCTCCTCTGACGCCAAGTAAACAAGGATTTCATTGATGAAGACCATTAAGAAACGGTCCAAGTATGGCTGGAAGATATGGTTCTTATGTCCCTTGAACACTGTGGGGGCGTTCTTCATGCCGAAAGGCATCACCATGTACTCATAGTGACTGTAGCGGCATCTAAAATCTATATTTCGAATATCCTTGTCCTTTGTTGGTAACTAGTGATTCCATGATCAAAGGTCAACCTTTGAGAACCACTGTTCCGCTCTCATTTGGTCAAAGAGGTCCTCGATCATAGGCGGTGGATACTTATTATACACTGACACCTGGTTCAGGTGATGGTAATCAACGCACAACCCCAAACACCCATCTACCTTTTTGGAAAAGAAAACTGGGGCCGCCCAGGGTGAAATTTCAGGTCTTACGAAACCCTTGCTCCGAAAATCCTCCAAATGCACCCTCATCTCGCGAAGCTCTACAGGAGCCATCAGATATGCTGGTGAGGAAATTAGTTCCAGCCTAGGGAGTAAGTCAATGCCGAAGTCGATTTACCAATGGGGAGTTAGTCCTGGAACATCTTCGGGAAATACGTCCTCGTACTCTGCCACTACTTCTTGGAAATGGAATCTCACAACATCTACTGCTCTGAGGGTAAGGCTATCCAACTCATGAGTGATCGGATGAACCCTCCTATGCATGAGCTCATTCAGTGCTGCCTAGATCTCCCTTTCTTTGACAAAAGAAATCCTTTCCCCGTCACTGTAGACACACCACACTCTTTGCCTAAAACAATCAATTTGGGAATGGACCGAGGATAACCAATCCATACCAAGAATGATGACCTAAGGCCTCAACGGTGCCACCAAGAGGTTCCAACCGAAACTATCACTTCCAAGGGTGAGATCACACTGTCTACAAAGATTCATTATCATAGACTCTCCTCCCGTAGGTGTCTCCAAGCATAAGGATCAAGTCAATGAATCTACCAGAATCTCAAGGTTTTGCACAAGACATGTGGCGAGGAAGGAATGACTGGCACATGTCTCTATAAGTATGGTAGCTAAGGTAGACAAGACACAGATTGTACCTCGGATCATCACTGGATTCCATGGGTCATACGCCTCGACCACATACAGTGTTCCCAACCCCTTTCCCCCAACTCGCTGATCTTGGTGAGGGTCTCTTGGGGGTGGTGTTGAAAGTAGATTGAAGCATCTTTCACCACCTACCACTCTCCCTACTCCTCTTCTACATCTGTCACCTGGCGGGTCTTTCTGCTCTACTCTCTACCTCAACCTCAGTGGTCCATCCATAATCTCTTTATCAGCAGCTCGATGAGTTGGACAATCACTAGCTAGATATCCCCTACTATCGCATGAGTATCATCACCTCCCCCTAGGCTGACTGGATCTAGCTTGAGATCCCTAGACCTCCCAACCCCTGTCATGGTTCCTCCTGTGACATCTCCCACATCCTGATTCATGTGTCTGACGTTGGCTCCCAAATGTCATGGTCTCTGCACCTTTCTAACTACTGCTGATTGTTTTCGGCGGTCTCTACTCTTCTAAGAGGCTCTCGACCACCAAGCACCGCTCGAGTAATTCAGAATATGTTGAAATGAATACAGGCATGCCACTAGCTCGAATGTACCTTTGTAGACCTCACTCAAAGGTTCGAGCTCTGAAGTACAAATCCCTGACCATATCCATTGAGTTCCTGGCGAGGTTGGTGAACATCGATGAATATTCATCCACCGTCAAACTGCCATGCTAGTGCAGAAGAACCTCTTGGATATGCACTGCTCTCAGCATAACAAGTGACAAATCCTCTATAAAGAGTCACTCAAACTATGTCCATGAAAGAGTCTCCTCATCGTGAGTCTATGTGGTCAGAATCCACCATCATCCCACCAAACCCTGAAGGAGGCTCACTCTTAGGAGCGCCATCTGGTCCGCCGGTGTCCTTACGAGACAAAAAATCCTGGTCACCGCCTCAAGTCAGTCATCAGCCGCCTGAGGGTCATGCTCACCTCAGATCCAGAGGGATATTTTTCTCCGGAACTCACAGAGTGCGCTCACCCTATGCCCCTCATCTGTCGGTATTGAAATTACCAAAGGCCTCTCCCCTAGTGGAAGTATAGAAGGTACACCACCTGAAGGTAATGCCTGGGGAACTGGTCCCTATATATAAGTCTCTTCACTAATGGGGTCATCCATGTGATCGCACTACTGAGTCCTAGAGGGTATGCATTGTAGAGGCATCCTTTAAGGAACACAATGTACCATGTTCAGAGTGTATATTTGGATAACTGACACAAATAACATGGAAAACACAAAAAAAAAATTGATACGATTCAAGTACAATCCTTTTACATCCCTGCAACTAGTGTTTTCCTGTACCGAGTCAAAAATCAGGTTATTAGAGTCTTGGTGTATGGATACATCGAACGCCCACACCAACACTAGAGTCTCTGGCCTGAAATACAATCTCGAAACACTTAACACTGTTGTCCCAAACCAATCTCACAGACTCTTGGTCCTAAGGTAGAATTGACCATCTATGATACCACTCTTTCACGACCCGTCCCAGTGGGGGCCCATGTCGTGAATCCCCATGCCCACCTCCAATGGGCCAGGGGCAGGTGACTAGCACTGAGTAGGAATATTACTAACATGGGAGGCATTGCCTAAGTACCTGTACACACGCACAAATCATCAAGCCCACAAATGATGAAATGTATGAATAATAACTAAGGAAAAAAATTCATGCATACAACTACACCCAAATAACAGAGTATGAAGGGAAGTAGAGTACTGAATGTAAACTGAGCCAGAATACAAGCCCACCAAAAACAAGAGTCTAAAAACTACAAAGTCTAACCTATGAACATAACTAGGTACTGGGACTGCTACTCGTAGCCTTAGGAACACATCAGCCAGTAGGGAACTCAGAAATCTCGGTCCAGTCCTGGTCAGCCATGGACTCCAAAATAGGCTTCTCATCTACACAAGACATGAAGCATGTGGGCAAAGCCAGTGTAGGGGTGAGTATAAAAATACTTAGTAGAGGACCTCGAAAACCACAATGAAAATACAAAAAGGAAAGGTACAATCAACTGTACATAGTATATGTCTACTAAACATATAACAAGAGTAAAACAATCCAGATATATTAAAAACCCATACCCTTAGTCTAGAGACAAGTTACACAACTGTATTCCCTCGCTAGGGATTCAGTATGAAGATTCCATGAAGCACTCATCTTGGAGAGATCACTCCATGAGTCTGATTTCTCTAATGTATTCCATTGGGTAAATTCAAAAGAGATAAATACAATCATTCTAGGAGAACACACTCTTATGTGGGGAAATATCTCTATACATAGATGAGGATCACTACCAGGGCCCTGGCGAATATTGCGACTCATCCAGATTCACCTTCTAGGTAGAGGATCAATGCCCTTTGGGAATAGTCACATCAATACCTAACTCTACCTAGGTTCATGAATGGATAGAGGACATCGCTCTGAGCCTCTCGTAGGGATACCTGACTCTATCCTGGAAAGTTCTTCTTAAAGAATCATACTCCTAAAGAGGAAATGATACCTGGACTTAAGGGGAATGATAAAAAAGGGGAACTAAAACAAATGAAACATGTTGAAGATATAGTGGACAAGAATATCAATCCTTGTAATGAAAAGTACATGGCTTGTAGAAGTGTCACACATCGTGTCCTCTGACCTCGGGTACAAGTCGTGTACAATGGCCAGTGTGGTGAGTCTTGTCATGTAGAATGGTTAGTACACGATGTGCAATAAAGATCACACGCCATGTATGAGTAACTAGGGTTAGCTCTTTGTATGTAGTTGTGGGACTGTACACAGCTTTATCTTGTGTGTGTCATCCCGTGTAACTGGTACAGGGGGTAACCCATGCAGCCTTCCTGGTCTGGCCATGTGGTGGAGTACATGGTTGTGTACTACATCTTGTGTCTGTGTATCGCCTGGGATACATGTCCAGTCCGTGTAAGGACCCACACGTCATGTTCTTTGGGGAACATATCGTGTAATCGCTTCGTGCATCGCAGAACCCTAGTCGTTGCCGAGCCAGTCCCACATGGTGTTTTCTTAGGGATACACGCTGTGTTCATTGAAAATTTCCAGAAATGACGCCCGTCACAGTCACGCCCCAGTTTCTCCTACAAACCTCGATCTGGCCACACTATCACCTTGGAATTCAATATTTTATGTCTTCCTACCATCAAAAAGATAATTACATCCATTTCGGGCCTCCGATCAGCCCCTAAAATTAATTACAATTCAACTTCACGAAGAATGATCGAAGAACAAGAACTCATGAACAGTGTTGATTCATCTGCCTCCATCGTCATCGCACCTCTTCTAGGTCGTCATGATGTTGGATCTCCAATTTGGGATCATTGAATTTCGAAATGGATGTGCAACGATCCATTTTTCATAACCCTGTGAGGAAGGTGGAGAACATGGTGTTAAAAAGTGGGGAAGAAAAACTATAAACCAAAGGAGGAACGCACCTATGCCATCATTCGTTACGACGTCGATCAGATCTCGTTAATAGGTTTAACAGGAAAATCAAAATTATAGTCCTTGAATTATCATATAATAAATTCTCGAATCAAAACCCCCAAAAGAAAAGGAAATTAACGCCCTCCTGCAAGAACACCTGATCCATAGATCACATTGTTGGTGGGTTGATCCGCGTTCATCGTTTAATGCAAGAATGGGAAACAAAAGAATCGAAAATAACAAAATCCTACCTCATTTGTCGATAAAGAGGGTGATCGGTCTTCGACCAGGATTTGATCTCACTGCGAAATGATCCACGTGTCGTCATTCGTGGGCGTTTCTCAAAAATCCTCCAAGGTAGGTTCCTCTCCAAAGCTCCAAAGTATTCTAGAGGAAAACTCCAGGTTTATGAGTCTAACCATGGTCTCCTACTCATTTAAATAAAATAAGATTTATTGAGTTATGGAAACATTTTAAAATAAAATAAATTTTTAACTTATTTTATTTCTTCTAAAATGTTCCTTCTAGAATGCCTAAAAACTAACTGTAACGCCCTGACCCCAGTTACCTAGAGTCAGTGCATTATTACATAACATTGGCATGATCACAAAAGATCTTGTCTCGGAAGACTGATTAGTTTAGTAGCCTTGGAAACACTAGATACATTCATAAATGTTACATTACATCTTAAAGTGAAAAAATACAATAACATGGTCTCCATAGTCCACACTCATATCCCCTTCAGACTATCCCTCCAGGTCAGTCATAAAATATTTCTTCACATCCTGGGAAAAATAAAACATAGAAATGGGTGACCTCAGATTCTCAGTAAGTATAACAATATAGCGGAAACTTTCATAAATAAACATAATCATTTAAGGCAATGTATAACTAAATCAAAATCCTTTTAAACTTGAACTTCAGCATAATATGGAAAAAATAAAATGAAATAATTCCATTTACATATCCTCATGGATATTCTACTAGTCGAATAATCACATGCAATATCAACAACCACTTTCATAATAATGGAATGCATAATGCTAGACTATCATAACCACATAGTCAAGGCCTTGTGCCTAGACTACAAATAAGATTTTGTCACGGCATCGTGCCAAGACCCTAGTTTGTCTCATGATACCTACTGATGCATCGAGGATCTATAGAAGGCTCCACCTATCACTTATTAAGTCCAATGAATTCCTTATATGAAAAGGTTTAAACATATCATAAACCATAACATAATCGTATCACATAAAACATGCATAAAGGAAACATAAAATTTTCACATTTCAATCAAAAGATATCAATAAAATAGATTGATATAATAAAAAAATATCAAAACCATTTTCAATACCAAAATAAAATAAAAGTAAAACATGATATTTATTTTTCATTTAAAAAAGTTGTGGCTTGTAGAGGAATCCAAAACTCAAATAATGGTCATGATGGTGGAGAATTCATTGTCTCCGCATACGTAAGACAAAACATTCCTTTTGTCATTTAGTAAAAATGCTTCATATAAAAAGATTCATTTTGAATAAAAGTACAATTCAAAGGGGTTTATACACTGTATAAAGTAAATTTGTGTATAAAACAAAAGATGCCTCAATGAAAAGAGATTGAGACGAAGTCCCTTACCTCGTGTCCGACTTGACTCGATTGTTCTTTAACCTCCTGAATAATAAACTAGAGTTAATTTCTACTTGATTAAGAACCTTTTTCAATTTAATTAGTCCTTTTATATCACTTATTACCATGTTATGAACATTTTTTAATTATTTAAGTTAATAATGGTCGTTTTGTCAATCTTTGGTACTTGAGTCAAAAATAAACTTCTTATAATTACAAGTTGTTCATGTGGTAAAATATCTGTTATATCCCGAATTATATTCATGATGTAGATATCATATATATCATATATATCCAGTATATACATTCGTTTATAATATTACATAACATTTTGAGGTAAGAAATGAAATGCACCGTTCATGGAGATGGTAAGTCGTACGTTCACATGAACGCTACTTTCATTTATATTTTGTATTTAATGGAATAAAATCATAATTACATAAATTTATATTATAATTCTAGTATAATATCATATATAATATAATTTACTCCATCCTTTATACGTCCCAAATTTGTCATTAATGATTCAAATCACATTGAGGGGGCGGTAGTCCGCACTTCCTAAAATGAAATTATCACGTTTACCCATAATGGAAATCATAAAGGTATTCCATAAATGAAAAATACAAAAGTATAAGGAAAACATAACAATAATATATATCATATATAAATACAGTGACATCTTAATGTCCACCATGATAGGTGTTAAAAGAAGATTGAACAATCACCGTTTCATGAGGCAGTAATTCACCACCCACAGAAACAGTATGTTATTTAACCATTAGATGAAGGTGTGTGTAAGTTTAAATAAAATACTTTCATAAAAACATCCTAGAATATTTTATATAATGTTTTTGTTACCAAATAAAGGAATAAATAGAGTTTAAGGGGTTGGAGAAGAAAAATAAAACAAAAGAACATAAGAGAAGACATTACCTTAAAATCGGGTAACTCTTTTTGATTTGAGCCAAAGGCTTCATTGGGAAGACTTATGACCAAATTGAGGCTTTTAGGAGTAAGATAGGGAAGTGGAGAGAGTATTTGGGCAGAGGATGGCCGAGCCAAATGGCTTTGAAGGCGTGAATAAGGTGGTAGAGTTGGGGGGCCTTTTATAAGAGGAGAGGAGGGGCACTCTTGGAAAGTCAAGAAATGTTACTTTATTATATAATGAGTTTCGGATTTTAAAGATCCCACAATTATATATTTAGAGGATAAGGTGATAAGGGTTCTAAATATACTCATCCAGTATGTTTTTGACAAGTGTAAGTCCTGGAGTTTACATTATGTTTTCATTTTATTTAAATCGTTAATTAATGAGGTAATCACTGCATCATCATGGTGTCATAAAAAATTTAATTTATTTAATGTTTAAAAATTATAAAAAAAATATCATGATGTAGGAAATATAGTTATATTTACAATGAATATTTATAGTCTAAAAGTTAACTTATATAACCCCATGAAATAATTGTTTTAGTAAAACAACACATGTTTGTGACAATTTTATTTTTACTTTAAATAAAAAGTTATTAATGTCATTTTCTTACCCAAGTGGCTCCATGGTGTCCCCAAGTTGACCCATGGATTTTATTGGTCATCAATGACTCATCCAATAAGGGTAGGACAAGTGTAAAGGTAATTTCATATTATTATTACATTATATTTACCTTAAATTATACTAATTACCTTTAATCGTGATTAATAAAACATAAAAGTTACTATTCACCAAAAATTATTTTCATCTCATTGAACCACATTTTAATTTATAATGAAAACCATGTATGTCGGATTTTTTAAATTCAATTCATAGAAGTGGTAAAGTTTTATTTAAACGAAAAATTAGTTTTTTAACTACCACTTAGTGGTTTCACTATTCATCAAAAATAGAAGTTTTTCAGAACAATACCAAAAATACACCCAAATCTATAACTGATATTCCAAATTCAAAAATGATGTATATTTTACAAAATTACAAACATATAATTTGAATTAATTAATTTTATAATTAATTCCCATTGTCAAAACAAATATCGTGTTTTTAAGAAACAATATCAATCAAAAGATTGACAATTGTTTATGTCCAATTTCAAAGTGAAATTAATTATAATGACCACCATTGGATAAAACGGTAAAATTATATTCTAATTATACTTTAAAACCACTCAATAGTATAATTTATCACTATAAATTATTTTGATTAAAAATGATGTTTTTAAGTATTTTTCACTATTCATCAAAAATTGGATGTTCTCGGAAAAATACCAAAAAATCAACATAGTCTAATTTCAATATTCCGAATCCAAAAATGAAGTCCATTTTGAAATATAAAATGTATATAATTTCAAAAGGTTGGTATTAATATTCATAACCGTTATTTTGATTGGTCGCGGTGTGTTAGAATCTCAAACTTGCATACATTGCAAGCTATTGCATTATTAAAAGAGAAGCGTATCGTGGAAGCTTGGAGTGTTACATTCTCCCATCCTAAAATAAATTGCGTCCTTGCAATTTGAAATTGTTCTTCTAAAATAAAAGGTTCAAAGTATAAAATACCTTTGTAGAAAACCTATATCAGAAATAAGGTTAATAAAAATATAAATTTAAAAGAAAGAAAGAGAAGTAAAAAGGTCACCCAAGATATCCCATACTTGGATTATATGAAAACATGGATATGGAGGAGAAAAAAACCATCAAGGTATGATGGAGAGTTGTAGAAAATAGGATTAGAAGAAAGTTAACTACAAGAAAATCACCAACTTGTGATTGGTTAAACTATCATTGATTCCCCAGTAGGAAAAGTTAACCGACAATGATTTTGTTTTAAGTTACCTTTCATAAAGTTGAGGAATTTATTTAAGAGATTTATTAAGAATGTAAGAAAATATACATACTTGTCATGCAGACTTTCATTCTTTAATAAATTTTTACCACAAACCCATCTTTCACTCAAAAAGATAATAAAACTCAAAAATATTATATTTATCCTAATCATACAAGGTTATATATATTAACAAATACCATTTAGATCAGGAAAAATATTTTGTAATAACAAGGGACTTCTTCTAGGCTAGTGGTAGGTTATAAAGGCCTATCGTACTATGGATGTGGGTTCGATTCCTGTAGCTTTGTCTGACGCGACGGGTTATCCCCGGACCTACAGGTTGTCCTTGTCCTAAAACTATTGTATTCTAATATTCCAAAAATAATCTTCAGAAATTTTTTAACCTTAAACAATACTATCCAAAGTTCAACTTAATCCATTACAACCTTTATATTTATCCAAAATACCTCTATCTAGACATTCTCTAAAAGGTCTCTAAATTCCAAAATCAATTGTTACATCAGATTCCCTAAACAAAGTAAGTTTCTCTTATTGTCACATACTAAAAATATGATTACCTTCATCATATTAAAAACTTATTGAAAATAAAAAGTAATGCAGTACAATACTTATATATATATATCACATTATTCTTATAATCACAATATAGTTCTTAAGTCCAAAAACATAAATACAATAATTATTCATCTTCATCTTTAGTAACAGTATAAGCTTGGACTCAATCCCTAGGACTTTTCTGAGGTAAGTTTCCCTGACGCTTAGAACATTCATTTGCATAACGCCCCATTTCTCTACAATTATAGAATTCAACGTTGATAGCCTCTTTCTTTCCCTTGCAATCACGAGCCTGGTGACCTTTTTCTCAACATTTGTAACAAACTCCCATTCCTTTTAGGCAAGTACCGGGGTGATTCTTCCCACAATTATCACATAATGTAAAATCCATCCTTCCCCTTTTCCCTTTATCTATATCTTGTTCCACCATTCTCTTCTTCTCTTGCTTTACTATGTTTTCATAAGACTTAGAGAATTCCTTTTCTGTCTTGATAGCACACGAGACAATATCTTCATACGATGAGAAGGATGGTGATACTAAAGCTCGATGTAGAAATGGTTTTAACCCATAAAAGAAATGATCAATATTACTTCTTGGGTTACGTATATGATCTACAGCATGCCTCGCTAACCTTGTAAAGTTATACTCATACATTGAAACATTATCGTCCTCCTTTTGCCTCAGACTCAAAAATTGCCTTTCCATATTTGCTTGATGGTCACAAGGAACATATTTTTATAATAAAATCTCTTTGAACTCCCTCCATTCCATATTTTATATTTCATCATCTCCCTTTGTGTTTTGAATCAATGACCACCATTGATCATCATCTCCAGTGAAGCGGTAAACTGCCATGATAACCTTTTACCTTTCACTACTTCCCAAAGCCTGAAATATTTTCTCTAGGGAATTTATCCATTGCTCAGCTACTAAGGGATTTGTACTCCCATTGAATATTGGTGGTTGTTGGCTCATGATGCGATCTAACATTGATCCTCCACACTGCAGATCAGGGTGCTCCATACGGGTAAGGTTATTATTCATAACCTAAGTGAGTTGTCCCAATATGGTGATAAGTTGATCGAAACTAGTTGTATCACCAGCTCCACTATAATTATAGTGAGTAGGAGGGAAATCCCTACATGGAGTGTGTGCATTGATAAAGTTTACATTCCTTCAACTAGGCGCCATTTCTAAACAATTTCATAAACTAGATTAGTTTACGAATCGAAATATATAATTCCATACTTGTAAAAAACTTAACATAAATTGAACTATTTATGGATATAATCCATACAAAAATGTTTTCATTGAGTAAGTATATACTCATAAACCCTTCATAATGGTTTGTAAAGAAATAATAAATCATCCTAAGAAGATCCCCCGGGAGTGTCGTAGCCAAGAGTGCAGTAAGGCCCGTTGTCGTGCACCAGTTCCCATTCGAGTCTATCTCAAAGCGGTGTTTTCGGGTTTTGACCCTAGGTACATCTGTGCCAGAGCTGCCTCTACCTGTTCATATCTAGATAGGGATGTATTTCTCAGAAAACTCACAAAATCTCTATAATACCAAAATTCTAGGAAGTTTTTCTGTACTAATCCTCAAAGTCTATCTTAGGGTTATGTGCTCTAATCAGAGTTTATCTAAATCTAGCTTCCAAGGTTAGTACTCAACTACCTCTGATACCAACTATAATGCCCTGACCCCAGTTATCCAGAGTGGGTGCATTATTACGTAACATTGGCATGATCACAAAAGATCAAGTCTCGGAAGACCGATTAGTTTAGTAGCCTTGGAAACACTAGATACATTCATAAATGTTACATTATATCATAAAGTGAAAAACTACAATAACATGGTCTCCATAGTCCACACTCATATCCCTTTCAGACTATCCCTGCAGGTCAGTCGTAAAATATTTCTTCACATCCTGGGAAAAATAAAACATAGAAAGGGGTGAGCTCATATGCTGAGTAAGGATAACAATATAACAGAAAATTTCATAAATAAACATAAGCATTTAAGGCAATGTATAACAAAAACAAAATCCTTTTAAACTTGAACATTAGCATAATATGGAAAAAATAAAATGAAATAATTCCATTTACTTATTCACATGGATATTCTACTAGTCGAATAATCACATGCAATATCAACAACCACTTTCATAATGATGGAATGCATAATGTCAGACTATCATAACCACATAGTCAAACCCTTGTGCCAAGAATACAAATAATATTTTGTCAAGGCCTCGTGCCAAGACACTAGTTTGTCTCATGAGACCGACTGATGCATCGCGGAGCTATAGCGGGCTCCACCCGTCACTTATTACGTCCAATGCATTCCGTATATGAAATGGTTTAAACATATCATAAACCATAACATAATCGTATCACATAAAACATGGATAAAGGAAACATAAATTTTCCACATTCCAATCAAAAGATATCAATAAAACACATTGATATAATAAAAACACTATCAAAACCATTTTCAATACTAAAATAAAAGAAAAGTAAAACATGGTATTTATTTTTCATTTAAAAAATGTTATGGCTTGTAGAGGAATCTGAAACTCAAATAATGGTCACAGTTGCGGAGAAGTCGTTGTCGCCGCATACATAAGACAAAACATTCCTTTTTTCATATATTAAAAATGCTTCGAATAAAAATATTCCTTTTGAATAAAAGTAAAATTCAATGGGTTTTATACACCATATAAAGGAAATTTGTGTATAAAACAAAATATGCCTCAATGAAAGGAGATTGAGACGAAGTCCCTTACCTCGTGTCTGCCTTGACTTGATCGTTCTTTAACCTCATCAATAATAAACTAGAGTTAATTTATACTTTCTTAAGAACCTTTTTAAAGTTCATTATTCCTTCTATATCACTTATTACCATGTTATGAACATTATTTAATTATTTAAGTTAATAACGGTCGTTTTGTAGATCTTTGGTACTTGAGTCAAAAATAAACTTCTTATAATTACAAGTCGTTCATGTGCTAAAATATCCATTATATCCAAAATTATATTCATGATGTAGATATCATATATGTCATATATATCCATTATATACATTCATTTATAATATTACATAACATTTTGAGGTAAGAAATGAAATGCACCGTTCATGGAGACGGTAAGTCGTACGTACGCATGTACGCTACTTTCATTTCTATTTTGTATTTAATGGAATGAAATCATAATGATATAAAGGTATATTATAATTCCAGTATAATTTAATATATAATATAATTTACTCCATCCTTTATACATCCCACATTTGGCATTAACGATTCAAATCACATTGAGAGGGCGGTAGTCCACACTTCCTAAAATGAAATTATCGCGTTTACCCATGATAGGTGTTAAAATAATATTAAACAATCATCGTTTCGTGAGGCTGTAATTCGCCACCCACAGAAACATTATGTTATTTAATAATTAGATGAAGGTGTGTGTAAGTTTAAATCAAATACTTCTCATAAAAACATCCTAGTATATTTAATATACTGTTTTTTTTTACAAAATAAAGGAATAAAAAGAGTTTAATGGGTTGGATACGCAAAATAAAATAGAAGAACATAAGAGAAGACATTACCTTAAAATCGGGTCACTCTTTTTCATTTGAGCCAAAGGATTCCTTGGGAAGACTTCAGCCCAAAGTGAGTCTTTTAGGAGTAATATAGGGAATTTTAGAGAGTATTTGGGAAGAATATTTCTGAGCCAAATGGCTTTGAAGGTGTGAATAAGGTGGTAGAGTTGGGGGCCTTTTATAAAAGGAGATGAGGGGCACTCTTGGAAAGTCAAGAAATATTACTTTATTATATAATGATTTTAGGATTTTAAAGGTCCCACAATTATATATTTCTAGGATAAGGTGATAAGGGTTAAAAATATACTCATATAATAGGTTTTGAACAAGTTTAAGTCATATATTTTACATTATCTTTTCATTTTATTTAAATCGTTAATTAATGAGGTAATCACTCCATCATCATGGTGTCATAAAAAAATTAATTTATTTAATGTCTAAAAATTATAAAAATATATCATCATGTAGGAAATAATTTTAGCTTTCCAATTAATATTTATAGTTTAAAAGTTAACTTATATTACCCCGTGTAATAATTGTTTTAGTAAAACAACACATGTTTTTGACAATTTTATTTTTACTTTAAATAAAACGTTATCAATGTCATTTTCTTACCCAAGTGGCTGCATGGGGTCCTCAAGTTGACCCATGGATTGTCTTCATCATCCATGACTCATCCAATAAGGGTATAACAAGTGTAATGGCAATTTAATATTATTACAACATTTTATTTACCTTAAATTACACTAATAACCTTTAATCGAGATTAATACAACTTAAAAGTTACTATTCACCTAAAATTATTTTCATCTCATTGAACCAAATTTTACTTACTAATGATAACCATGTATTTAAGATTTTTGAAATTCAATTCACAGAAGTGGTAAAGTTTTATTTAAACAAAATATTAGTTTTTTAACTACCACTTAGTGGTTTCACTATTCATCAAAAATTGAAGTTTCCCAGAACAATACCAAAAATCCACCCTAAGCTATAATTGATATTCCGAATTCAAAAATTATGACTATTTTAAAAAATTCCAAGCATATAAGTTTCATTAGTTAATTTTATAATTAATTTCCATTGTCAAAACAAATAGCGTGTTTTTAAGAAACAATATCAATCAAAAGATTGAAAATTGTTTATGTCCAATTTCAAAGCGAAATTAATTATAATGACCACCATTGGATAAAATGGTGGTCATTATATTCGAATTATACTTTAAAACCACTCAATAGTATAATTTATCACTATAAATTATTTTTATTAAAAAAGTTTTTTTTAAGTATTTTTCACTATTCATTGAAAATTGGAAGTTCTCGGAAAAATACCAAAAATTCAACATAGGCTAATTTCGATATTCTGAATCCAAAAATGAAGTCCATTTTGAAATATGAAATTTATATGATATCTAAAAGTGGGTATTACTATTCATAATGGCTATTTTGATTGGTCGCGGTGTGTTAGAATCTCAAACCTGTGTACAATGCAAGTTATTGCATTATTGAAAGAGAAGTGTATCGTGGAAGCTTGGGGTGTTACACAAACTTTTGCAGATGACCTGCATCGGTTAATGTTAGGCCTTGCCTAAGGTAAATTCGCTCCTCTAAATGCAATAGTGACCTCAAATTTTTGATCTAAGAACCTGTTTAAAATTTATTCCACTTTTACAGGAAAACCGCTCACACACACTGTTTAAAATTTTAATTTATTTCAAACATTTATTCTAAGAACTCCAGGCCTCGAAATCACACATCATTGAAAGGTATGATATCAAAATAATTCCATATAATATTTAAGAAAACATGGAAAATCCAAGATATCACATGATTTCTGAACTAGATTACATCTTCCTTGGCTTTCTCAATTCAATATCTTCATTTAATTGTGTCTTTTTATTCCAAAATTTAGGATAATTGTAAATAAATTGATGATAAAACATAAAACATCACTTTATACTATGAGGTAGTCATTTAGGTTCAAAATAAAAATTAAAAACTGCACAAGCTAAACCAGAATGAGTGTTCCAACTAGATAAGTTTTCTATTCCAGGAATGCCAATAATTTTTAATATTAAAGAAGCATGCATTGTGAATAGTTTTCTTATTAAAGCATCATATGTTTCCACACCATTATCCCATAATTCCTTCAATTATTTGATTAGATTTGGATGTTACGCCTCAATTTCATTTCAAGGAATTTCATTTCTAATAATAGTCATCAAAATAATTAAAGAATTGTTATATATACACATCAATGGAGATATATTAAAGTTAATCAAAACATATGAACAACTTCTATAATTAGTACTTAAAGTACAAAAAGGGTTAAAACCACCAGAATCCAATCCAAAACATATAATCCTAGTATTTGAATAGAAATATATATATAATTAATGAAACAGATTTTGTGATGTTGAATCCTTTAGATTTCTCATCAAGTCATCATTATTATTATCCTAACCATGCCAGTTTTTGTTTTATGTAGTCATAGACAAGAATAACAGACTTTATAAGTGTGGTTTCAGAAGAAATTAACTCAATACCTTTTTGAGATTTTTCTTTTTCTATTTCTTCCTAGTATTTCAATAATTTTTACTCTCATTGTTTTTTATGGAATTCCATATCCTTGTATGAAAAATTATGAATTCTTATTTATCATACGATTCTACCCAGTAATGGATGAAATCATTAGGATATGTATATATCTTTGTATAATCAAGTCCATGTTTGTAGATTTTTTATTCATCTCATATAATGATGCAAGAATCATAGATTCACTAAATGAATCATTTATTCTTCCTTGAATTCCACATGGGGTTGGAAAATCATTTTGTAGTGTTGGTGGAAAAACCTTCACATCAGACACATACACTCAATTTCCTTTCACATAGCATCTGATAGGTTTTAAATTCAGAACATGAAACACCAAATGTCTCTCATATCTGTGATGACTCATGGAATCACTTTCTAAAGGTAGTTACTCCTTGGAGAAATTGGCCAATGATACTTAAGAACTCACTTTGGTTGATAGGATGGGAAGTCGGGCCCATCACATCCTCTTGGTAGGAATTATTTCGTACTCTAGGAATATCATAAATACTTAAGATATGTTTGATAATCCTTCATTAACTCTCAAATATGATATGGTTTAAACTTGAATTAACAATTAACTACTAGCATGCATGGAATTTTGAATCATCTGTATGTATATGAGGTTCTTTATTTTTGGAGATACTCTTTTTTATACATGGGTCACTATAAATGGTACCCTTTTATGAATGTATTATAGATTATTTTGTCATTTATTATTACGATGCTAGTTTTGTGCCACATAGTGGGGCGCTCGGGAGTGTTTCATCATCTAGGGAGGTGAGAGTTGTTATGATGTCAAGATCAGGCCTAAGAGATCGGTTAAATATGTAACATTATGAAATGAATCAGAACCCACGTAGTTCAGTTCCTCTTAATGGGATGCATCATACCTTCCAAGGTCTTGTGAAAAGAACCAAATCGTGTAGTTTAATATCTTGTGTCAAGGATTCCTAGTTGAAATGTTCCTAGAAAAATTTTGGTGTGAGACTTATGTTGTAGTATCCCATGGAAATTGGAAGAGGTGTGGGCTCCTAGGTTAGACATAACCCTACTAGGAATGTTTCCTAGAGATAATTATGGATGATTTGGGGTGTTGGTTTTGGACCTTATGTAGGCTTGCAACATAACTCATTTGGATGGAAATCAACACCCACATAGTTCAGTTATGAGGAAGCATGCCTATGGAGGCCCTATGATGATTTGTATCATAGTGAATATGGAACTTTTAGAGTATTCATTTTGGGATTATATCAAATAGGAGACCCTTTTAATTACTTCACTGAGGATATGTCCCTTTTGAAGATCAATGATTGGTTTTTAGAATGACACATTATAATAGAATTCCCTATTTAAATTAGTATATTTGGGGATTATAACAAATATAAGGCCCATATGGAATTAGGGTTGATTTAGGGTGTTAGGTTTGGACCCCATGGAGAATTACTACATATCCCATTTGAATCAGAATCAAATCACATGTAGTTCTATTGTGAGGACCCATGCCTTTGGAGGGCCTATAAAGGGTTTTTCATAGAGAATATGGCCCATTGAAAATATTTCATTGGGGATCATACCAAATATAATACCCTTTACTTGATTCATCAAGGATATGGACCCTTTGAAGATCATGGAGTGGTTTTGGGGATTACGTCATATAGTAGGATTCCCTATTTGAATGAGTATGTTTGGGGCCTATACAAAATAAAAGTCACATAGGTTGGGATTGTGCATATTTCATGATCAACACATACCTCAAATCCCACATGAGTTATGCTCAGTGTAAAAAACAATAATAAGAAGTAGATCCAATAAAACAAACAATCTACTTTCTCTACTAGTGGATGTGTCCAGGAACCAAAGGGAGAGGTAAAGAGAGTAGACATTGGCATCTGTCTCCTCTACTATTTTGGAAAATATAATAGCTACATAAAATATTAACTATGAATAGGTAAGAGAAGAGGAGAAAGAGTTCTCCCAATTGTAATAAAGTATTGGAGCTTACTCTAAGAGTGATTCCCTAGTACTATTTCCTGGGGATGATAGGTGGATAAGACACTACACCCCAAAGGGAAAGGAAAGTCTGATCATCTCCATCCTCCTTGGGAACCATATTTCCCTAGTATTAGAGATGACAAGGGAAGTACATGGTACTTTCCCTCATACCCATGACCAAGAAATCCTTGACACACCCCCCAGGGTCGGGGTCCTCATGACTAAGGGGGTACATATTTACATGCACCCTGAGGACCCTACCTGTTTGGTAAGATAGGTGTGGGACACCTCTAACTGATGAAATGCATATAGGAATGGAAGTTATTCTAGTGTGTCTCTTAACATGGTCTTGAAAGTCTGTCTGATTCAATTGAGGTTTCAATTTTTCCCCCATCAGATGAGGGATCCAATGAATGAGGCCCCCCGCCATTGGTGGATTGAAAGAGGGATTGGGCGTGGCTCATACAGATGAAGGCAAGGTGAGTCAAGGAGATCTTGTGGAAGGTGAAACTAGGTGGACTGGAATGGATTCACATAAATTAGACCACATTCTCTAAGGTAGTATTGGTTATGGACCACCTGGTAAACAAAACTTGGTTTTTTCCTTGATTTAGGCTTTAAGGGTCTCCCCGGGTGTTCCTGGAAGGATCTCATGTAGGTCTCGGGTTTGCGAAGGGTGCATCACGCTACTATTTTTAAACTAGGGGAAAGGGGTTCCTCACAAAGTTTTCTTGTATATCATACCCTAGAAGTACTTTAATTCCACTATCACCATTAATTGCCACTTCTCTTGGATTTTTGTGAGATTCTTGAAAGGTTTTTGGGGGCCGGGGTGGAAGACTAGGGTGAGGAGATATTTGAGGATTCCTGGAGATTTTACATCATTCTAACTGTGGATCCCTGGGGTCCTATTTAAAGAAATACATGGTACTATTGGAAAATAGGATGGATCATAAAGGTCTATCACATAGGCTAATGCACAAGTATTGCGCCTATGATGATGTGCAGGTGTGTTCTGCACAGTGTCCTTGGGTGAACCTACTATTTGGGCCTACATGGCACCACTGGATGCATGGGTCAACCAAGCATACAAAATCTGTTCTAGTGGGACATGTGGATAGGGCCTTCGATGAAGCGTACAACCCTTTTAATTCTTCTCTTCTCTTATTATTTTCTCCTTATGGTATTTTATTTTAATATTTTTACATCCTTATGAAAAAATGGAGTGTCAACCCCCCCCCCCTCAAGATTATAATCTGATCCAGATGAAAAGGGTTGAAAAGGTCCCAGGGGTTTTTAGAGGTCATTTGAGCCGGTTATCCATGCAGACTATTCGCATAAGTGGGGCATGCATTCCGAACTCTCATAGTGATTCCCACATATATAATTATAGTTCATTGTCTCAGTGTCGTATTTTATCATTTATGCGTTGTTACTCTCTTCATTCTAGACTTCCGCACAGACCTTCCACTTAAGATTAATTTTCTTAATCTCAATTAATTAAGACTAGATATTCACCTGTCTATGTGAAACGTACATTTGGGTGAGTGACCTGGGTGAGGCCACTTGGTTAAGTGTCATGCACAAGGTCACTTGGCCGAGTGCCCTGCGTGAGTTCATGCCTTTTCCAAATTTCTAAATTTTTGAAACTTTTTCAAAAACCAATATTCTTTAATGAAAATATTATTTCTTACTTGTATGCTCAATGGCCACTTGGAATACTAAAGTTTCTAATGAACAAGATTAATCCTGCATTAGGGAGATGATAGACACTATCAGGCCAGACTAACAAAATGTACATGATAATACTCTACAAGACTTGGCAAAGCATATGTGGAAGTATGATCATGAATATACTAAGAGAAACTATTTTTCACTCTGTTTCCATAGAAATTTTATGGGGGTATTCAACCTAGAGCTGAATAATTATATCCCTCTTTCCTGGTTTCAAGAATACAAGAACATTACTACTACTGACATCTATAGCATGGGCTGATACATTAGTGAAGGAACATAATCTACGACCTATGTCATGCATCTTAGAAAGTTTTATATAGATTTTATGTTTAATAAGACTAAATAAAATCCATATTATTTCTCATCAATCATATATGATTCCAAGATAGACTAGTCGAAGGGATGAAAGGAATACTGGGACCGCTTCTCAGGAGGGGGTGTTAGACCTGAGTAGATTTGGGCATAGTGGGTGTGCCATACTTATGATGACTTAACAACTAATTTGAAATCCTTGGAATTTTATGAAGCTATCTGGGTGACCCATACATATGTTTACAAGAATCCAAAATTCATTCCTATACTGCTATGTAAATGGATCCCACAAACTAACTCTTTCTATATGATACATGGGGAATTTGATATTGTCATATTTTATGTCTACAATATATTTGCAGCTCTGATCCTCAGAGATATGTATGATGAATTCCTCCCACCAAAATAGAATTGGGGGAACGTTGAAGGGATTTAAATTTTGGCTCATGAAATATTGAAGAAATCTGAGGACATCAAAAATAAAGACCCTGTTTGAGGAGGTACATCCATCATGATGTGAGGATGCATGGTTTTATATAGCCACAGGGTAGTGTCCCCACCATCAAATGTATTATAGGGTGTCTCGTGATAGAGAATCAACTAATTCCTGCTAAATTCCTTCCTACCTTGGAATAAGGTGAGTACGACCAATGTGGGTACAAAACCATGTCTGATTTCCCCATAAAAAATGACTTGAATGATTATTAGCCACAGGGATAAGAATCTAAGTTCTAGATATATGCAACTACGATGATGGTTTGAGGCCAGAGACATTTGTAATTGTGGCCAACCTTGTAGAGGGAAGTCACATAGGGTTAAATACCCATATTTTGAATTGATTCATCGATTCTTGATTAATATTCAGATAGGGAAGGACCCTTTCAAAATCACAGGGCCATTCCAGGTACTGTCAGGATGGGTCGCTACCCACATCAGCTCCTATATCGTGTTAAGTGGAGCTAATGTTCCTAGGGTCCATTTCTAATTATTATTTTAGGCCATTTATGGTTTTCATCCCCTATCCTTAAAACCTAGTGGGACTTTTAAGAGGATAAACCTATTGAAAGAGTTTTACTTATTTCTATATGGAGATCCACCTTCTGTAATATTCACTTTTGATGGAAAATATAGAGATGAATGGAAATAACACATGATTTACCTCAGATATGTTGTGAGGGAAACCTAAATTGATAGTGAGGTTATATGTGATGGCTATACTCCATATATATTTTCATGTTAGTTCATGTTACTCTAGAAAATAAATGCATCCTATCCAGTGCATGTTCAATCAGAGAGGCACCCAATAGAGGCCCGATAGATGTGGATGCTCATAGCTGTGGAGATGAATCAATTGGTAATTAACCTACCTCTAGTGGGCATATCCACTGTGTTTTCCTCTTGGTAGACTGAGGCTGGGATTTCATCAAATCCAAAAGAGTAATGATAGAAAGGGTTTATCAAGTATGGGTTGTAAAAACATTTAGGCATGGGAAGTGAGGTAGAAATGGTATTCCCCACTAGCAGGTGATCCACCCCCTCTGGAAGGTGTTGATGGTGAGGTCCCGAGCTCACCCAAATGAACCCACACACGATATTACATTGAGGATCAAAAATGGATTTATTAGCTGAGGTTGAGCCTCAACAGTCCAGTCATTATCTTCAAGAGGAAAACCAAACTCCATTTTTCCATTTATCAACCGTGATGGAGAGATTCAAGATTCCTATGAAAGCAAATATTTTCAGATTAGCTTCACATCATGTGGTGATAGCCTCAAAATATGTGCAACCATTGGTTGTTTCATTTTAATGGGGCATGCCTTCTGATGGTGAGGGTGTGTGACTTATCCTTCGTACTGAGTTACATATCCCAGTAATTGAATACATTCGATAACTATCCAATATTATATTTTAGGATGATCCTATAAAGGTGGGAATATATATCTAGGCACTAAAGATGCTTATTTAAACTACTAAAATCTATATTCCTACCACGAGGTGGGTGTAGGATATGTTAATCATTGTGGCCACAGAAGTGGTTGACCACCCATCCTCTGAGGAGTGGGATGACTATGTCGATATCAAATATGTAAATTATCATTATGTTTTTTCCTATTTTTAATTTATTTATTTTATTTTGAAAAAAAAATTTGATACTGAAGGAATGGTCACCCTGATTTTGAGTGGGAAAAGGGAAAATTTTCTAAGATCCCATCACTGAAGTATGTCCCGACTAATTCCCCATTCAAAAATGAAAATCCGACTCCTAAATCAGGAGACCTATCCTCATGCCAGTAGGTAAAGGATAATGAAATGGTCGTATAATATATAGTGAATCCTTCAATACCAGTATTTAAAGAGGCATGTACTGGCCTCCCTCTATCAAAAAATAATGAATGATTGAAATAAATTCCTTGGATAGGTTCCTTACTACTTCTGGTAAGTCCTCATGGAATCATTTATTTCTACTTTATCTAGAAAAAATGTTTAATCATGTCTGTGATTGCATAATATTCTTCTCTCTCCTCCCTCAAGGGGTTAGGATACGAGATATTAGGAGTCTAAGTGGATACTCTAGAAAATACGTGGATTTCCAATGGTGATTCATATCCTTTGGAAGGAGAAGTGTAAAGGGTTGAGGTCATTTTATCTGGTCCTTCTACTATAGAGAGGGAAGAGGAATATGGTAATTTTATATATACATAAGAAGGTATCATAAACGTAATTTTGAATTTTATTCCTTATGATTTTTCAAATTCATCTCATACACCAGGGAACCCTACAGCGACCAGTGTTGAGACTATGGATATATATAAGGAATATGTTTGGGGTCTAAGGTCATTGGAGGGGGGGTGCTTTCCAATGTCTGGGTCTCAATATTTTTTGCATCCACATGGGGGATACTACCACAGGGCTTGGGGAATTAATACATTCCATGATAAATCATGACATGAAATTGAAATACATACTTTCACATATTACATTGGTGATGCATCAAAAATGCATCAATGTTTATCCTGATCACACTGCTAAGGTTGAACTATATAAAGGGGATCCAAAATTTGGGAATCTTCTTGTGCCTCCCTTGGAAAAATCCGGGAAGAATTAGGATAAGTCCCTTTACAAAGAAATTCCATCACAAACTGATGAGGTATGTAACGTCAGAGAGGAATCCAACATAGCCATAGATCCATCAATGGTTTAGTTTCAACAACTTTTTTTCACACTTGCTTATTCCATGTTTTATCAATTCGAGGATGAAAATGAAACTTATCCATTATCCAGCGAAATCAATTTCAGTGTCCAGCCTTGAGGGAGGAGTTTCCATGCCAATTCATCCAACATTAGAAAGTGAATTTTGTATTATACTAGATGGAGTGGGGAAGGGTGACTCATTGAGTTCACTAATACAATAATACATATCTCCCTCTTATGGTGGTTCCAGTCCAGACTTGGAGTAATAAAACTCCCTCCGCACTACATTTTGTTCTATCTGGTGGGACATTTGGAAGATAGTATCAGAGATTACTCTTGAAGACCTACCCCCGTGACTCCATTGATTTCCATTCAAAAAAATTACATTGTAATATAATAGATTTGATTATCATATGATTCATATTGCTATGAATAATATCATTTTCTAATGGGATTGATAACACGAGTTACAACATCACCTCATATAATAAAAGATACGCATTAACACATTTGATCTCTGAGTTGAATTATCCTAGGAAGAGTCCAACCACATAAAGAAATTAATGGAATGTAGGAAACATATTAATGACATTTCCATTCAAATATTACACCTTTAAAAGAAATGGATTTTTCTAAAGGGGAGATCATATAATATCATCATTTTATAGAAGGATCTCAAACAGAGGGGTTAACTATCATTGTGAAAATAGTGGAGAAAATCACATGGATGAGGAGACTGAGGCAGTTTAGCTATACAAGATTCAACAGGTTGATAATGGAGCTCAGGAGGTTGTCCTACAAATGAATATTTATTTTAATGGTAATCTATAATGTTTTACAGAGAGTCTCCCACTTCTGGATTCTCCACCGATTTTTTACCTCATAAATGAAAAGGATTTTGTTTCCAATAATCTATTCCTTTATCTATGTTTTCTTTTGTGATTATAACACATTTTTTATGTTTTTTTCATAGCAAGACACATTTGTTTGAATGAGTCGTAACCACAATGATTGGGTTGGGGAGATGCACAAATAATTCTATAGTCTTTTGGGCATAGGGAGTATAGTTTTACTATTTATAGGGTTATATAGACAACCCTACAAACATTGCATATTCTGTTTCATCACCCTAATTTTTTTCTTATGTCCAATGAATAAGGCTTAACAAGTTATACATGGATTTTTCTTAGGCTCCCCATTGTGGATTTTCAGCCTAACAGGTTTTGTGCCTTTTATCTTTTCATTGCTTAATTTTTTTTCTAAACTATGCTGATCATAGGTCTAATGAGCTAACACACAGATTTTACCTAGGTTTCCATTTAGGGTTTTCAACTTGGTGATTATTGTTTCTCTTTTTTAGGGAATTTTTAAAGTCTTGTAATCCAGAATAATGTGAATGGCGTTCTAGGACAAACAAATTTGACCATAATTTTTTCAATGATGACCAAAGAAAGGCTTGTTATCCATGAATTTTCCAACATTATTTCGATTCCCAAGGGAGAATTTCGAGTCTTGATTTTGTGATTCCAAAATATAAAACATGATACAAGAAAAATATGTGAGGAATGTCCATAGTTCATGCTTAAATATCAGTTTATATCATAATATTGTTGAAAATTATTTCAATATAGGAGGTATCTCCTGAGGATGAATATGAATGTGGTGGAAAAGCCTTTTTTATGGGAGACTTTATCAAAATCCAACTGAGGCATATTTCTTCATAGTCAAATAGAGGAATCTTGTGGTCGAAAGCACCTTTTGGTGGGTGGCTATTGAAACTCCACTAAATAATATTAATGTACAGTTAAAAAAGGTTTCCTTATGAATTATAACATTCTTGCATAAATAGGTAGGAATTCTGTGAGGATTCAAATTTCTTAAGACAATGAAGGATGTTTTCCCAAGGAAAGGTGTCTGATAATTAAGAGAGAACTTATATTTGAATTATACATGATTGTAAAACCTCTTATACATGAATTCTTATTGTGTGAATATGTTTAAATTCTATTAAATTACTGAGGTTTAGGGAGAATTCTCTTTTCTTACAAGGGTTGAAGCATCATGATATTCAATGTCGTGTTACCACGACATTGAACTTTCAGTTTAACATATTTTGGTGAGGAAATTGTTAGACTATTTAACATAATTTTACTAAGACTTTATTCAATGTATTTTAATTTCATACAATATTTTCATTCAAGGATATAATTTAAGGTCCTTTAGCTTTGAAAAAAAGGTTAATGATTCTCACTTTCATGGTAATCTATTCGAGAATGACCTATCATTTTCACGTATGAAGGGGAAAGGTTGTAAGTTGTAATCCAAGATCATCCATATTTGAAGAGTAATATAGGGGTCATGGATTATGATGATAGAGGATTTCTATTCTATGGAATAATGTACCACTAGTTGAAAACCCCATTTTGGGCCACTTTGTGCAAATCCAACTGGGGCGTGTTGCAGCATAGTCAAACAAAGACATCCTCTAGACGAGAGACCGTTTTGGGGGGTGAATTGTGAAAATACAACTAGGGAATGTTACTACATATTTAGAAAAAATTGTTCATAGGAATTATAACATTCTATTACCGATGGAAAAAGAAATTTTATGGTGATTCAGATTTCTCCTGGCACAAATTTTGGTTTGTGGAAGGAATGTGGCTAAATATGAAAGGGTCATTTTACATCAAAATTTTACAAGAATTGGAGAATAGGTTTACTATGTAGGTATGACCCAAATGTTGGAAATTTGGTGCATGTTGTTTTTTGTCATACGATTAGGACCATAGTATTACGAAAATTATTAGTAATATGAGGCCTTCTGAATAGAGTTTGTTCCATCAAACTTGGGAAATGAGAGAGAAAATTGTAAACCAAGGTATTGGGGGATCTATAATCGAGAGAAGTGACATAGTACAAGAATATAAGGGTTTATCATGGTCCGAGTTCGGATAACAGGTTTTGATATAATGTCATCAGGGCTTATAGAGATAGAAGAGGCCTCTCCTGAGGATAAAATGTGTCACTAGTTGACAAACCTGTTATTTGGTAGAGATTAGGAAAAGGAAACTATGGTGTGTTACTATATTTTCAAATAGTGGAATCCTCTGACCGATTGTCCCTTTTAGTGAGAGACTTATGCAATGCCAACTGGGGAATTTTACTGCATATTTAGAAAAATGAGTTCTTAGGTATCATACATTCCATTCCCAGTAGCTAGAGAATGATTATAAAGATCTAAAAGTATACAATATTAGGATTATGGCATGTTGAAGGAATATGACCATGCAAAAAGGAATAAATTGAAACAATATTAGTTATGATGTGTACAGTCCCTTTCATATATCAGACTCATATGTATGAGGGACATATTTGTTTCCTTGATGGACCCTTGAATGAGGGGAACCAAATTATGATCTCCAACATAGATCATTATTTTTATATAGGAGAGGGGGTATTTTATCTTTTCCCCATGGACAGGACTAGGTCATTAGATCTAGGTATCCCTATGTATCTCATTAAATTCAGAATCAATCCACACATAGTTCTTGAGAGACCATGCAGTTTAAAGTCATACAGTAATGGAATTATCCATGTATTATAACATCATATGGTAACGAAAAAGGTGAATTGACATGAAAATGGAATATTTAAGCAAGAACAGGGTATAGGACCTAGGAATCACTACATATCTTGTTGGAGTAACAATCAATCCATGCATAGTTCTAGAGTTGATTCTACATACTAATTTTATTCTTCTGTGGGGAAGGTACTTTTTTTAATATGGTCTCATGAAAGGGGTGAGAACCAACATTTGATCCTCTCATGCAGGCCAGACTCATACATATGAGAGTGGGGAATTTTTTAAATTGTGGATCGACTAGGATATTAGATCTAGGGTTTTATACACGTCTCATGGGAACCAGAATCAATAAATACATAATTCTTAAGGAACCATGCATTTTGAAGTCATGATGTCAAAGATATATGATGTGCCTTTTAAGTTATTACAACTGAGAACATAGTAACCCTGATGTGAATTGATATGACTTACTCATGAAAATAATTTTTTACCAAAAATTCTACGGGCACATGAGCTATGCTTAGAGTGGAAAACAAAAAAGTTTCAAAGTACCCTTCCACAACATAAAAGAAATAAAAGTGAACAATAGATGAATTTAAATTTTTTGGTGACTGAACAGGATGTAAGATCCAGGCATCACAACATATCTCATTAGAATGAGAATAAATCCATACATAGTTCTTGAAAAGTCCCCTATGCAAGTTTTACATGTGCAAAGGGAGGGGGATTTTTTATTATATTGAGGATGGACCCGGGATTGGAGATCCAGGTGTCACTATGCATCTCATTGTAATGAGAATAAAGACACATGTAGTTCTTGAATAAAAGGTGTGTTGTGGTACCAACACTGAAGACTGTGATCTACTAAAAAATTTATGGAAATGTGTGTAGTTTTACATCATGAAACAAGAATGTGAACCAAATAGTTTCATGTCATTTGAAAAGGATGTTTTCATACAATTTAACATCTTATGACTAGGATGTTGGGATATGTAGTTTATTGTCATAAAACAAGTACATTGGTGTCATGTATTTTTAAGTCATATGACTATGACCATATGGTGTTCCTTTTATGGTCATGCATATAGGACCATGGTGAAATGTATTTTAATGTCATACATCAAGGATGTTGGTGTCATGCAGTTTATTGTTTTGAAATGGGGATGATATTTCATTCTTTTTAAGCTCATGCAACAAAGACAAATTATGTAGTTTAACATCATGAAACTGAGACATGTCTCTCTTTTTTCACACGAAGTATATTTTGAGAAACATTGCATTGGATAATGTCATAATGATTTATCCATCCATCGAGAATAAGGAATAAGAACCATTAGAGTGGACCTTGTTTATGGAATAAGGACCCACCCAATTTGGCTCAATATTTGGAGACTTTTCCCCAAGTATCATTATACTGCTAAGGAATAATATCAGTTCCCCTTGTATGAATGAAAAAAAGAAGAACTTATTGTTAAATAATCAAGATATTTGATTTTGAAGGACCTCCAAGTGATGTAAGTCATGAAATCCTTTCTCATCAAGTCACTCCAATTGATTTTTTAATTTATGGGATTTCTCATCAATGGATAGGAAAATACATATGCCAATGTAGAGTGATGGAAATTGTATTTCAATGGACTGGACTACTTCTATTCTATATAAAAATTAATATGGCGTCACCCGTTTGGTGGTACGAGTGGTAGTTTGGTAGGACCATATGGAATGTAAGAGTTTTTCATGACAAGAATTTTTATCCTCATCCACCAAATTTAGAAGTATATTCTATAGGGTCTTGTTAAAGACCTCTATCTATATATTGGCTCCTACATGATAGTAGGTTGAGTGGTTGGATTTGATGTTATACTCCTAATACAATATCTCTAACTCTATAGAATATAAATTGGTTTCATTTTCAATCAATATTATATAAAGGACACAAAATATGACAATGATGTTGAATTTCACAATGTAGACAATGATTTAAGACCTGAATTATTTGAGTGGTATTGCTTCAACCCATTTTGAGAAGAAGTTGGAAGAAGTTAATATGTGCTTGAACTTCTTTGACCTAGCTGGAGGATATGCATCTATGATGTACATTCCACATTTGTGAAATCACAAGGAGTATTTAGATGAATGTAGAAACTCTGGGGGTTGAGGGATGAAGTTGGTGTGAAACTTATTGGAATGAAAATTTTGGAAATATTTGTTCAACCCTATGTCATAGTGTTCTAGTGGTACCCAAGACTCTGTATTTGATGATAAATATTGAACCCCAACTGGTGGGCACTAGAGGTTCTTATGTGCACTTATTTCATGAAAGTAGTAGTCTCCTCTCCCTCAATGCACCTAATAAGGACCCCATCAAGTCCCCACTTATAGTGGGGATTTTAATGAATTTTTTCATCATATGGACCAAAATTAATTTCACATCTTTGAATTTTCTCTTTCCCAGCTTCGTCCAATGGGAGTAAATCATTTTGAAGGTAGTCCTTCTAGTGTTTCATCCACCCAATGTTTGGAAAATATAGTTAGGGAAAAATAATGATTTTCTTGGCCTCTTCCATGATAACATGAGAAAAAGATGAGACCATTTGGTGATGTGAAATTCTAATGATTGTTTCATATGATTTTGGATTTTCCAATTCCATAACTACATTTTACAATACATCTTTTTGAAAATTATATAATGGTGGTACATGATTTCATATTGGATCTGAGGGGAAATTTGTCATTTATCCACATATATAGTCAATTAGTGGGATTAAATCCTCTTTTTCTGATGAAATAATCTTCATTGATCTATTGACTTTCCAAATCTGAGTCACCTTTTACCTCTAGGTATACCACTGGTATATTAAGTGCCGGTTCTAGGCCTGCAACGAGGGATTGATATTTTTCCTCACAATTTATATAGCCTTTTAACAATAGGAAGGAGTATGTGAAGACTACCTTTTCTGGAGATATTATAATGATCCCTGACCCGATTTTTTTGAGCTTGGAGTCATCCATTATATTCACTATTTTACTTTTGGATGCACTATGAAAATACATTTCCCACATTTGGGGGTCATCTTGAATAGAAAGGATCTCTTCATCTGGAAATTCAGTATCCAGAAACATTTTTTCTGGAGACATGTGTTCTGTGAGAAAATATACCAAGCCCTATACTTTCATCACTTTCTGAGGCATGAAATGTATGTCAATCTACTATAAGAAAAATAACCACCATTCCAAACATCTTTTCAACATAGGAAAAATGAGGATATATTTGAGCGGGTTATTGTGAGAGACTAGATGAACCTTCTGGTGCTGAAAATAGTGTCTCTATTTCTACACCACAAAGATTAACACTAGGAACACTACTATAAAAGAGGCCTTTAATAGTGCTAAAATTTATCAGTGCTAGAAAAATGCATTGATAAATTCTACCTTTATGAGTGCTGAAATAAGCACTCATAAAGGGTGATCTTTATCATCGCTAAAATAATACGAGATAAAGTGAATCCTTTATTATCACTTTTTTTAGTAATGATAAAGGGTAACCTTTATCCGTGATTTATTTTATCTCTAATAAATATTACCCTTTATCCTTGCTTTATTTTTAGCACTGATAAAGGGTACCCTTTATAAGCATTTTTATCACTGATAAAGTTTCAAAATAAAATGAAATAATTAAAAAAACAATAACAAAATAACAATTTATTTAATCAAATAATTGTTGTAAAAAATGAATAAATTGAATACACTTATATATAAATTTTAAAAACTAATAAATAGTGTATATTAAATATATAGATAAGTAAAATGAAGAAAATAAAATAATTAAACAAATAAAAATTTAAAATGAGTAAATTAAGAGAAATATGAAACATTTTGTTATTAAATAATTATTGATAAAAATGAATAAATTTAATATACATATATAAATTATAAATATTAATAAATCAAAAATATAAAAAATATATATATAATATAATAAATTTTAACAATTAAACAAAAAAATGAAAATGAATAAATTACAAAATTATTTGAAAATTTATTAATGAAACAACTATTAATAAAAATGAATAATTATAATATATATATATATATATATTAATTAAATATATTAATAAATAATATATATTAAATATATATATATATATAATGAATAAAATGTAATACTTAGAAACATACTAATGTCTTATTCATTTTTAATGATTTTTGATTTTTTAAATTAACATATATCAATCATTGTGTACTACATTGATTTCACACACACACACATATGTATATATGTGTGTGTGTGTGTGTGTGTGTGAGAGAGAGAGAGAGATTAAAAAAAATTTATATAACACACACACAAATATATTTACTCAATTAACGAAATCTTATATAAAAACACATCCACCTAATATTTATATAATTTTTTCAAATTCTATTATATTTTATAATTTCATTTTAACATGATAAATTTAATATATTAAGTTTTTATTTAGTTAATTTTTTTATTATTATTACATATAATATATTGTTTATTCATTTTTTATTGTTTTTTTTATTTTTTACCTTATTTTTGAATTTTCTCATTTTCTATTATTTATATATATATATTCATTTACAATGTTTTAGTATTTTCAACAAGTATTCATATTTAATTTAATATATATATATATATATATCCATATTTTTTTAGAAATTTATATTTAATTAATAAAACTTATCAAATTTTTCAATATTTTTAAAGTATACTCATTTTGAATAATTCAATTTCACTCATTTTTAAAATTAAAGTATTTAAGATTATATATTCACTAATAATGTTAGAAATATATTTGCAAAATTATATTTAAAAATGTATATTTACAATATTTATAAATTTATAAATTTATAATTATTATAAATAAATGAATAGTATTTTTTAAATAAGTATTTATATAATTATAAATAAATAATTATATATATTTAAATAAATATAAAATTACAATAAATTTAATTAAATAAATATAATTATAATTAATTTATCAGTGATAAAGGTTTAGAACTGATAAAAGTGAGTTTTATCCCCACTTTTTTAGCATAGAGAAAGATTGATCTTCATCAGTGCTAAAACATTATCATTGATAAAAATGCCTTTTATCATTGATTTTTTAGTGTAGCTAAATATATATTTTATTAGTGATTATCAATTTTTTCACTAATAAAAGAGATCATTATCAGCACTTTTTTGAAATCACTAATAAAAGTGTCCACGGTCTATTTAAAAGAACCTTAACCATGACTGAATCACTCATAATACTCAAGCTCTCATGAAACTCTCCTGTTACTGGTGCGACTCCAATACATTCCGTCGGATGAATTAAGGCTAGAATATAATGTATGTTATTTTATAAATTTCGTCAATCATTGTTTAATTTTTTGGGTTCCTTATTTTTTGGTTTTGTGTTGTTCTTAACCATGATGAACCCAGCATCTCATCTCCTCTCCACTGAAATACAACGAGTGGTTCTGTTTCATCTTTTTCCTCTATAGAAAATAGTTTTGAAGAAAGGGAAGGATGTTTTAATATGGTAAGGTTAGTAAACATATTTTTATGGGCCTCTATGGATATATAAAATATTTATTTTTCACCACATTCTACTGCTTTGGGATAGAAACATAATACCTGAGTTTCTGAAATCTCAAAGGAAACAATTAAATAGAAAAATCCAAAAAAGTACTTATTTTATCCTGCTCAGTCAATCGCATCTCATTTGGTTGCTTCTTAGTCTCATATAACCAAACTATATACCTAAAAAAATTATATTTTCTTCATTTCATTATCTGTTTTCTTCTTATAATAGAGCCATTAACTTACATATATTTTTTTATTTTATTCACATGCACCTTCTCCAACTGTTCAAGAGTTTCCAATAAAAATTAGAAAGAAGGAACTCATGTTTCCATCTTGGTCCAATAATCCTAAATCATATTTTTATTAGTGTCACTCTCTCAATTAAACCATCAATCGATTGAATCCATTGGCACAATAGTGAAAAAATATAAGAATATACTAGAACAATTCGATTGAACAAAGTGGATATGGACATTCAAGAGGAATTAGAGAACAATTTGTAGTAGTGAAAGGAAGAAGAATTCCTATTGATGTAGCACAAAAAGTCCAAGGAAAAAACTATCCAAACAGTCAAGCAATAATCTAGAAGAAATCGATGTCCCCCTCCACCTACAACATAGTCCCATATTTATTTTTCTTAGGTACTTCCAACTGCCCCAAAAATATATTTATATAGGAAATTAAATTTCTACCCCTAGACATTACTAACCTAACTCTCAACTAGGAAACACTCCCCATCCTTCCTATCAGCAATTATCTTTGTGAAACCTCTCTCATACATTAAATCATTGAATTTATCACTCCACTATCTGATGCGTAATTCAATACATAGAGAGTCCACTTCATCTTTTACAATAAGTGCATGTTTTTATTTTCCTCAAAACCATTCGGTTGCATCATGTAGGTTTTAGACACAGTGTATGATTGTGGATGGCATGACCATATCAACTTTTTAGTCATAATTTATGAATAATAATTTTAACATATTAGTAAAAATTCATGTCCTATTAAAACTGTATATTAATTTAGTAAAGAACGATCCCGGAACCAGAAGAGGGGGATCATCAATTTTGTTTTATAATTAATTTATAAGTAGATATAGAATTACCTCAACATGTAATTACACTTTTTAATGATATGATTAACTATATTTCACCATAATATTTTTGTTCTACTCGATCCAAGTGAATAATCCCTATAGGGATCCACATGGGAATCACAATCTTCAAGCATCATGGGAATCACAATATCTCTCCCTCTCTCTCACTTACCTATACCTACACAATTCCACCCCTACTCTGTAAAATCATTTCAGCTTCATATGAGACCACTTCGAAATGCATCTCCATATGCTATTTTTAAATAAGCATACAACACATAATATTCATAAGAAACATAAATAACATTTCTTAAAAAGGAACCATGGGTTTCACAAATAACATTGTGTAAATATAAATTCATTTTGGTAATATAGATATACAATACAATACGCTCCATGTATAAAAGTCCACAATTTCATGCATCCTTCATAAAAATTGTTACTATCCTGAACATATATATAAGACTTCAATACAGAAATAAAACTAACCATCAAAACATTTATTTAATCCATCCTCAAAGGTCAGATTTCCTTCCATCCCTTGATGATGGACTAGAATCCCCCTTTCAAACTAGCCTTCCTCCCATAATTTTGCTCCCATTGTTCCTTGATGACATACCACCCACTCAAAATGTATTCATTAATCTCTGTTAAAGAGGCTACCATTGATTTGAATATCACATCTCCCAACTCATTCTTCAACCCTTTCAGCCGTTCATCCTCCTCATTTACCACTTCCTAATAACACATAAAAATGAAACTGAAAAATTAATCAAAACATAATGAATGAAATTTTTTTGGTTTCATGATATGCATTTAATATTTGACTCCCTTAGTTATGTTTAAAAAAACTTCATAAAAATTTAATTCTATTTTGAGTGTGGTCACATTGGATCTTACTAGAACTCCACATTTTAGAATACATGGATTAGAATATAATGATGAATAGTGACCTCCTAAAAATACTCATGTTGCACATTTTTTTGTGAAAAAAAACATGTCAAACACACCTTTTGATTCTCTTACCCTTAAAACTTGATAAATTTTAATGGGTGCTAGTCTGATTCTCAAAGGTATTCCTATAACAATGAGAGGAGCTCTCTGGCCTTGTTTTCAACTTCATATTCTGGATAATTTCTCTTCGAAGCTTGGAGAAATATATAGCTTTCAAGATCCCTCATTTGCCTCACACCAATACCACCACATCTTTGTATCTCTTCTAAGCCCTTCCAAAAAAGAAACATTTCATAGGAACTGTAAAATAATAAGTTTTTTTGAGTGGGAGTAAATTACTATGCGTGTAAGTCATGTGGATTTTATTGTTCATTACTTCATTTTTGAAATCTAATATGTTAGAATCCATAATTAAATTTTTATTTAAGTTATTTTTTAACCTCATTGGAAACTCAAATTTTATATCTTGAATAGTTACTATTGAATTTTATTTCTTGAGACTCATCCCCCATCTCTTCTATGATATTTGAACTACTCTCGTTATTAGTCATCCAAAATGATCCCCAATACCCAGTATGAGATGAATTTTCATTAGAGTAGTTCATGAAAAATAGGTGGATGTCCAAAAAAATATGAGATATAGATATCAAACAACCAAATGAAATAATAACTATTGGGGTGGTATGTCATCAAGGAACTCTGGAACCACAATGATGGGAGGAAGGATTGTTTGAAAGAGGGAGTCTAATTCATCATCCTGAGATGGAAGGAAATCAAGCATCTGAGGACAAATTAAATAAATATAGTGAAGGTTAGTTGTAATGATGTATTGAATAACAATTTTCATGGAAGATTCATGAAAATTTGAACTTTTATGCATGGAGTGCATTGCATTATTTTTATTCAAGACAAATTAAGTGTTTGAATACTCATGCAGACAATGTATTCTTCACATGATGATGTTACCAATCTCGAGGAAGAACATACTATTAATGATGATACTATGGAATTAGTAGAGGATTAACAAAATTTTTATGAAAAAAACAATAATGCAACATAATAGTGGTGAATAAAATTTTCAAGGAAAGAAGTCAGGGTATAAAATTTGAGGTTGTTTGGAATCAAAACGGCGGAACTATTGACCCCCAAAATTCAGTTTTCATTAGTTATTTTGGGTTTTCAATGAGGATGAATGTGTAGAATGAAATTTATTGATGGTGTTTCATCCAACCTGTAATGAACAAAATACTTTGGAAAGATATAATGGTATTGTAACAATATACTTTCTTTATTTTACTAAAAAAATTATATAACAAAATTTTGATTTAATTTTCATTACTTCTTAAAGAGTTAATTTATTTTTGAATATTTTTGTAAGAAATTTTTATTAATGGACCTTGTAAAAGACTAGAGAGGCTTCCAGAATCTTCTTATGAAGCTTCATCTTGTGGATACTATGGAAAAAATAAATCCCCACCCACTAGTTAGTTGTGAACAAATTTTAAAGCAAGAAACATGGACTTATTTCATTAATTTTCATAATGAGAGATCATTTCAAGTACATTTTAGTTGATAATATATTATTTAAAATTATTTTTTTATTCAACTTGATTCAAAATTGTTAATTTATTAAATCAGAAAAGAGTTCTGAAAATAAATAATGTGCATCAAAACCAATGTGCCCCTATCTCAAATCAAGGACGAGTTATACTTCATTAGAGAAAAAATTGGCATGTGTTTTAAATAAACTATAAAATTTTAATAATGTCATATGAAAAAAAATATGTTATATTGTTTATATGAATATTTATGAGTAAAAATATGAATACACTTCCTTCCCATATCATGTGCTATGGAAGGAGGCTTGTGCCAATAAGGAGGGTAAATTAGTAGATGAAAACAAAAAAATGATATGGGAAGCTTGTGTAAGTATGAAATAATTATAGTTATTTATTATTTATAAAAATTTTACATAAAAGTGTCTATTTATGTTCATATTTTTATATGGTTTTGACACATTAATCAGCAAAAACCTTACTTGAAGAAAATCTGCATTTTGTAGCTTTGAAGTGGCCTGAACAATATGGTCGCATTAGAGGATTAGGTTTTGGAGCCTCTCCTTAGAAATATTTCAAGTATCTAAAACCTCATAAGGATACATATAATATTGTGATATAATTTAAGACACATATAGACTCACTAAAATCTATTTTTTGTCTTGTTTTGTAGACCAATGTATATGAAATAATCGAAATGAATCGATGGTGAAAAAAAATATCCACACATGAACCAAATGATCCCACTAGCTTTGTGGATATTCATTCCCCCAACTGGATAGCTTACCTAGGGTAATCAATTTTTTCATTACTCTTTCTCTTAAATGTGAATCAAACAACTTTTGATAACTCTATATTACTAAATTTCTAGAGGGTACAGTTGTATATGAATTTTATCTGTCAAGACCCATGCACCACTGTATTGTGATCGGTACAATGTATAATATCCCAGCAGACCAGCTACAACATAAATTCCTCCAAATAGATCACATGAGAGTGTGGATTGAGGTATCTCATGATATGACAGTTAAGTTTCATGTTCCACTTTATGGTCTAGATATTACAACAGTCATTGATGCTATTAGAGATTTTTTTACAAGGGCGTCTAATCTTATAAAGATACATGAGGTCTGTATTTAACAAATTTTTTCATATGAAAAAACTATGACAGTTGATTATAAATGGTATGATTTGAGGTATGATATTATATATGGATACAGTGGTGAAAAAAAGGAAGGTCGAATCAAGAAAATCTAGTGAATCAACTAATAAAACAAAATAGAATTTTGAAAGTACCTTCTCACCCCCAGTTCTAGATATACATTTATTATCACTACAACTTCATGTAGATACCAAATTTAAAGATAAAACTATGTATTTCATTGAATATGAAGAATAAATATATGGAGATTCCTAAACATGCGGAATTGGTCTTAAGTGTCTAAATAAGATTCTCAAGACTGAATGGATGGGTGACTCAGTTGCGAATACATACATCAAGTACATTTTCATAATACTTATCTCCAAATAGTGAGATAATATGTTTATTAAAGTTAATAACTATTCATATTTTGTAAAAGAATTTTTATGACTACTATATATAGGGAATATCATTTAAATCATGATTTGGATTCATTGATCTCAATATCATTTCAATGGTAGAACTTACATTGGATAAGATAATAGTTGAGAATAACAAAGATGAGTTACTTGAAGTATTTAATAAAAATTTATCAGATGAAAGACAGATTTGGATTCCAACAATGAAATGGTAAAAATGAACAATCTAATCACATAAAATATATTTTTAGTTTTTGTATTACTTAATTATTTTTTTAGGGATCACTAGATATTGATCACAGCCAATCTGGACACCCCAGATATTTATTTAATGGATCCAGTGCATGGATTTGAAAAAAATGACCACACATGATGTGTATTGTGAATATGTAATACCCTATAATCAACATTTATAGATAAATTTCAAATTATATGTTTCGTCTGTGTTTTGATAAGATTTTTTTATGATAGGGTAGTCACTAATTAAAGACCATGGCATGAAGTTAGTGTCTTAATGGGATAAAGCCTACGAATTACTAAAAATGGAAACAAATTAACATATATATAGAAATATTTAATTATAAAAACATTTTAAAACATTTTACATATTTTTCTCAATGTTTCTACAGTGTCTAAAACATGATAATGTCATGGATTATGGATATTATTTTTTCAAATTTATGAGATAAATCATAAATCATGAAAATACCAGCATACCCCAACAGTTAATTTCCAAAGGTAATTACAGTTTCATTAAATCTATTACATCACCATTTGGTTGTCTATATTTTCTTAGAACTATCAAGATTTCCAATAATCAATATACTAAAAAAAGAACTCTTTTTTTATATGAGTGGGAAGTATAGTTTTTTTCAGAAATTATGCCGAAAACAAAATTAACTAATTACCTACTATATTTGTGATCTTGAATGGGTTATTGCTTTCAAAATATATTTGGGCTATGAAGCATTAGTGCCATAATTCTTATATATTATTTCTGATCTCTTTCTAAATAAGAATAATAATGGAGGAAATAAATTTTTTAGAATCATTGACCTGTAATGAATAAGATTGTTGGGAAAACATATAGGTAGAGGTGGGGTCGGAGGTGGAGGTGTAGGAAAAGGTCTAGGTCAAGTTAGAGGTGGAGGTGCAAATAGAGGCGGAGGTGATGGCGGTGGATGAAGAAGAGGAGAAGTCAGATTTAGATTCAGGAATATTGTGGAGGGGGAGGAAGTGGGGAAGAACGAGGTGGAGATTGAGGTATATGAGGAGTCGAAGCATTGTTTTTCGAAAAAAAACTACTGGTCAATGAGGAAGTATTGGTATTATACCATGATTGTGTTTGAGAAAAATTGTTTAAAATTGAACACATCACTTTTCACATAAGATAATATCCATTATTCATGTGTTTCAGGTGAATTAGTGAAATAATGTTTTTCACCACTTTTTTAAGTGATTTTATATAGGGGATTAATCCACCTGTAAGATCATTCTGTGTCAGAAGCTTCAATTTCTCTACTAGTGTTATTAAGGAAACGTCTGTACAACCTGCAATCATCAAATAGGTATATAATAAAACTTAAATTTTTGAATAAATATGTGTTTGGTCAACCACTATCAAGTGTATGAAATAACTATTATAGTAAAACTTGCACTGATATATCATTTTCATCAAGAAGGGATACTGTTAATGTGTCTATTTCCAGTTTAAAATGACATTTATTAAAAAACACAAGTTTCATACTCAAAAACATGGAAACACATTCTTATTGTTTTTCTACTTTATCACAAAGATCTATAATTCATTTTTGATTTGTAAGAATCATCTACACCTCAATCAGATGCACAGCGTGACTGGTATGACTGTAAGTACATATTTTTTCAAAATCGACATAAATTTTAGCGAAAAAAACAATTGGAATACAAAATACTAATAAAACACATTCATTTGTTTTAGAACATTATGAAAATTATCCACAAGTCATTTTTGTTGCGTACAAATCATTTTCACCTCAATCTGATGAATGGTGTGACTAGTGTGACTCCAAGTGTTTGTTATCAGTTTAAACTTGACATTTTAATACAAAAAAAGTATCACCCACTGAAAACTGAAAAAAGTTCTTCTATTGTCTTGATAATTGTTTACATTGATTCATAATTCATGTGTGAGGTTTATTAATTAGTCTCATATGAATCCCACACAAGATTACACCTATATGGCTCAAAGTACATGTTTCCTTTCTAAAATGACATTTTAATAGAAAACAAGAGGCATTTATAAAACATAGGAAAAAAATTATGATTGTTTTGATATATTATGAAAATGATCGAAAATCATTTGGGATGTGTAGGAATCATACTCACCTAAATCTGACGTACGGTGTGACTATTATTACTCCATGTGCAAGTTTTTATTCAAAAATATCTTTAATTTTAGTGAAAAAAAGAACTGGAAAACTAAAAACTGAGAAAATGAATTCATATTGTTTTTTACTTTAGGAAAATGATCCAATAGTCATTTTTGATATGTAAGAATCATATTCACCTCAATATTATGCATGATGTCACATATATTACTTCAAGTTCCCGTTATCAATTTTAATTTGACATTTTAATACAAAAAATAATCACTCACTGAAAATTGAGAAAACACACTAATATTGTCTTAATAGTTTTAGGAAATGATCAAATTTTATTTTCAATATGTATGATTTAGTCTCATGTAAAAAAATACACAAGTTTCCACATGTTTGACTCAATGTTTGTGTTTCTTGTTTAAAATAACATTTTAGTAAAAAAATGGGAATACTCAGGCAAAGAAAAAAAATTCTTATCATTTTTAAACTTTAGTAAAATGATATATAAGTCATTTAGGACATATAGAAATTAGACACACATCAATACAACACATAGTGTGACTGGTATGACTCCAATTATGTGTTTTTATTCAAAATTGACATTAATTTTCGTGAAAAAACTAACATACTCAAAACTAAGAAAACACATTTGGATTATTTTGATACATTAGGAAAACAATACATAACTCATTTTGGAGGTGTAGAAATTGTCCACACCTCAATATGATGCATAGTTTGACCGATATGACCCTAAGTGTCCATTATCGGTTTAAAATTTACATTTTAATACAAAAAAGTGTCACTTTCTGAAAACAAATAAAATATGTTTCTAGTTTAAAATGACATTTTATTTAAAAAAAGAAAATTTCATACTCAAAATAATTAAACACATTATGATTGTTTTTATAATTTTGTAAAAATATCTATAATTCATTTGGGATTTGTATAAATTTTCTGAACCTCAATAGGATGCATGGTGTGACCACTATGACACCAGGTGTGTCTTTTTATTTAAAATTGACATTAATTTTAGTGAAAAAACAAATGACATACTCAAAATAGATAAAACACATTCATATTGTTTTGTTACATTAGGAGAATAATAAATATTTTATTTTTTATGTGTAGGAATCTGCCTCACCTCAATCTAATGCATTATGTGACTGGTATGACTCAAATTTTTCTTTTTCAATTTAAAATTGACATTTTAATATAATGAAGTGTCACTCAATAGAAACTAAGAAAACACTCTTGGATTGTATTTATAATTTGGGAAAATTATTCATAATTTATTTTTTACATGTATGAATAAGTCTCATGTCAAAAACATAGAATATTTCCCTTGTATGATTCAAAGTGTGTGTTTCCTATTTAAAAGTACATTTTAGTAAAAAAAACAAAAGTGGTGTACTCATAACTGAGGAAACAAATTATGATTGTTTTTATAATTTAGAAAAAAATGATTTATAAGTCATTTGGAACATATAGAAATCATTCTCACCTCAATTCGATTCATGGTGTGACCGACATGATTCCAAGTACATCTTTTTATAAAAAATTGGCATTAATTTTAGTGAAAAAAACAACTGACATACTCAAAACCAAGAAAAAATATTCATATGGGTTTATTACTTTAATAAAATGATCCATAAATCATTTTAGGCATGCAGGAATCATCTGCACATCAATTTGATGCATGGTGTGATTGGTATGACTCCAAGTGTTTGTTATCAGTTTAAAATTGACATTTTAATATTAAAAAAGTGTTTTTCACTAAAAAGAGATAAAATGCACTCAGGTTGTGTAGATAATTTGGGACAATGATTAATAATTAATTTTTGATTTCTATGAATTAGTCTCATATCAAGCCTATACATTATTTCACCTATATGGCGCAAAGTAATTGTTTCCAGTTTAAAGTGAAATTTAGTAAAAAACACAAGTTTCATACTCAAAAATGAAGAAAAACATTCTAATTATTTTTATACTTTATGAAAATGATTAATAAGTCATTTGGGACATTATGAATCAACTTCACCTCAATATGATTCATGGTGTGAACGGTATGACTCAAAGTGTGTCTTTTTATTCAAAATTGATATCAACTTTAGTAGAAAAAAACTGGAATACTCAAAACCAATAAAACACATTCAGATTGTTTTAATACTTTTTAAAAACTATACATACGTCACTTGTGACTTGTATAAATCACATGAACCTCGATATTACACACAGTGTGACCAGTGTGACTCCAAGTGTCTGTTATTAGTTTAGAATTGACATTTTAATACAAAAAAGTTCCACTCACTACAAACTGAGTAACCATTCTCAGATTGTCTTGATAATGGGGTATAATAGATCATAATTCATTTTTGGCATGCATGAATCGGGACCTTTTAAAACCCACACAATATTCAACCTATATGGATATAAGTGTGTGTTTCTAGTTTAGAATGACATTTTAGTAAAAAAAACACAAGTGGCGTGTAACACCCCGACCCTAGTTACCGAGAGTCGGTTCATTATTGCATAACATTGGCATGATCGCAAGATATCAAGTCTCAAAAGACCAATTAATTTAGTAGCCTTGGAAGTACTAGATATATACATAATTTTTACATATCATTATGAAATAAAAAAACAACATTGTGTCTCTTTTGAACACACTCATATCCCATATCCTATCCCTGTAGGTCAATCATAATATACTTCTTCACATCCAGGGAAAAATAAAACATATGAAAGGGGTGATCTCAGATGCTCAGTAAGGATAAGAATATAGTAGAAACTTTCATAAATAAGCATAAACATTGAAGTCAATGTATAAGACTAAAACAAAAGCCTTTTAAAATTAATATTCAGCATAATATCTCAAAGATAAATAAAATAATTACATTTTTTTATTCGCATGGATATTCTACTATTCAAATAATGACATGTAATATCAATATCTAATTTCATAGTGATGGGATTCATAATGTCGGACATCCTAACCCCATAGTCAATGCCTCGTGCCAAGTCTAAAAATAAGATTTTGTCAAGGCCTTATGCCAAGACACTATTTTGTCTCATGAGACCTGTCAAGGCATTGAGGACATATAGAGGGCTCCACCCGTCACATAATAAGTCCAATGCATTCCTCATATGAAAAGCTTCAACCATAACATAAACATTCGTATTAAAACTAGCATATGAAACGTTAATACTTTAACCATAAACCATGAATGGTCTAAAAATAGCACATCCATAGTCAAAAATATCACAAAACCTTCAATACAATATTAAATATTATATCATAATAAATCAACTTCAAACAAACATAAAATCCAATGAAGGATGCTGACATAACAAAAATCAATGAAATTAGTGAAATATATCATTCTATTTTGAAATCATTTAGAATTTAAATAATTATATAAGAAAACATTTATTTTCAAAATGATTCTTATAAGCTTGTAAGGGAACATTCTAAGGTGTTATAATGCCAGAAAATAGCCGCACCCGTCGTATAAGTTAAAAATATTCTTTCCTTAATTTGTCGAAAATGTCATAAAGTACCTAGTTTGAAAAGTGATGGAAGGATTCCTTTCAAACCATTTTATAAAAATTAAAATGATGGTATAAATTACTTTAACTCATAGTGTAGTAAATAGTAAAAATATTTTGAAATACATTTTTAAGAAACACAGATGTGGATGATAAAGAGGTCCCAGTAGATACATACATATAAACAACCTCGGATAATAAAGAGATTGTAAAATTAACCCTTACCTTGTAATTTTCCTTGGTAAAAGGTACATTAACCTCATTTTTAATAGTTAAATAATTGATATTGAATTATACAACTACCACATACATAAATATAATGTCATATATGATCTTCTAATATTCTTTAGTTAATAATATTTCAGTTGTATCGTTGTTTCGGGTGTCAACTGATTCATTTTACATTATAAGTTTTCTTATGTAAGTTATGATTGTACTGGATAGTATGTATTTTATTAATATACATAATTATATTAAGTTCTTAAACATTATTTTTAATCATAAAACGATGTTATTTTTGAATGGTTACGATGGGAAATGAAATCACATCGCGTCATACAAACGGGAAGCCGTATGTATGCACAAGCAACAACATCATTCGATTAGTGCATAAATCGTATATAATTGTATGGTATATTATATATAAATAATCATTAACATGTTATATTTTTTATTTTCATCAATTATACTCATTATTATACCCATCCAAACAATGAATTGTTGAATAACAAACTACACCATGACGTGGAGACGGTAATCCGTACATACGCACATATGGTGACCTTATCATTCATAGGATGGATATAATATTGAATATGGATTTACAATATTAATAATAAAATAAAATTATTTATAAACTAGTGGATTTATTATTATATTATTGAAACAACAAAGAAAGAGGAATTGGAAGAAGAAATGAACTTTGAAAGATGTGATAGAGTAATTACCTCTTCTTCGGGTTCTTCCTTTTGATTTGATCACAAGGGATCCTTAGGTTGGATTCTGATCAATGATAGGCATCTATTATAAAGTGAGGGTAGTTGGGAGGATATTTGGGTAGGTTTTGTCCAATACAAATGGATTTTGTGGAGTGAAATTAAGAGAAGTGGATGTACCATTTTATAAGGGAGGTGGGGGTCACTTTATGAAAATCTTGAAATATTATTTTATTATAAATTAATTTACGTTTTATAATTGATATAAAAGGATTTATTATTAGTATAAGGTAGTTATGGGTCTAAAACATTTCAAAAAATAGGTTTTAGACATATTTAGATCACTATATTAACTTTATCTTATAGATTTATCTCTTAGTTAAATAGTTTAACTTTTACAAAGTCTTCTTGTAATTTTATATTACATGGTTAATAAACATACTATAAAATTTCAATCAAACCTCAAGTGGTCTTTTAATGATATATATATCTTTATATAAGTCCTTTGTCTGAACTTTATATTTTTGTAAAAATTATATCAATTAATAATATAGTTTTTGTTTTAAAAACTCATTTCTGTCAATTTTGACACTATTTAGTATTTGGGTTTTGTAAAATCCAAAAAAACTCGATTACTTTGAAAAAAAATAAATTAAATCAATACTAACATTTCATATTTACCAGTGAAATTATTTTAATAAATCAAAAGTTTCAATTTAAATTTATTTGTATATTTATAATATCAATTATTTTAATCTTTTATTAATAAGGTAATTACTGCATCATCATTGTGTCATAAAAAATTAAATTATTTAATGTCTAAAAATTATAAATAAAATATCATGATGTAGGAAATATCTTTATATTTTTAATGAAAATTTATAGTCAAAATTATCTTATTTATAACCCTATATTAAAAATAGTTTAGTTATTAATCCTTGAATTTAACACTTTTAACTTTTCTTGAAATAAAATAATAATAAATGTCCTAATATAATCGAAGTGGACCAAAAGGATAACATTTATTCCAAAGGTTTATTTTAGTCGATATAAATTGATCAAATATAATTAGAACATGTTTTAGGGTAATGATAATATCATTTTTACCTTTAATTGCCCTATTTACTTTTAACCGTGGTAAATAAAATTCAAAAGATACTATTAACCAAACATTATTTTCATTCTATTGAACCAAATTTTATTTACTGATATCATCCTTATCTCTCAGATTTTTAAAATTCAATTCATAGAAGTGGTAAAATTACTTTTTATGCAAATTTGCAAATGTGCCTAGATGGTGGGTAAAAGATGTTAAAAAATTCAATAAAATTTTATACATCTAATCGTATTATAAAATGACTCCAGTGAATTATATTGAAATTATATAAATATTATGTATATATTTTTACTATAAAATAATTTTAAATAAAAATAATTATTATTTAAATAAAATTTGGTTTTAAACAATAAAATAGTGTTTTTCACTATTCATAAAAAATTGAATTTTTTCAGAAAAATACCAAAAAATCACCCTAAGATGATTTTGATATTCATAATCCAAAAATAAAGTCCATTTTGAAAAATATTATTTATAAAATTTTACAAAGTGGGTATTACTATTCATAACGACTTGTTTGATTGGTCGTGGTGTGCTAGAACTCGAATTTTCGTACAACACAAGCTATTGCATTATTCAAAGAGAAACGTACTATGGAAGCTTGGGGTGTTACATTCTTTCCTACTTTAAATAATTTCATCCTTGATATTTCTAGAATATTACTGCATAAATAGATTTGGGTGGTTTTTCATCATAAATTTCTCATGTTCCCATATTGCCGCTTCAATCTTATAGATTCTCCATATAAATTTTACCAAATGAGTCATATGGTTTCTCAGCACTTGTTCTCTAGTATCAAGAATCTTTATAGACACTTCACAATAAGATAGATCAAGTTCTATTTCTATTTCTTCATAGGTTAGAACATTTGTTGGGTCGGGCATGTATTTTCTCAATAGTGATACATGGAACACATCATGAACTTTGGAGATACTTGGAGGCATTGCCAAACGATAAGATACAACTCCAATTCATTCTAGGATTTTGAAAGGTCTTACGTACCTGGGACTTAATTTACCCTTCTTACAGAATCATACAACCCCCTTCCATGGAGACACCTTCTGAAAAACATGATCTCCTGCTTGAAATTTCAAATCCTTCCTTCGGTTATTGGCATATATCTTTTTCCTACTTTGAGCTACTTTGATGTGGGTTTGGATAATCTTCACCTTTTCCATTGATTCTAGAACAAGTTTTGGGCCTGTGAGTTTTTTTCACCAACATCATCCCAACAATTTGGTGTGCGACATCTCTTTCCATTTAATGCTTCATATGGTGCCATCTAAATACTTGAATGGAAGCTATTATTATAGGAAACTTCTATCAGAGATAAATATTGATCCCACATACCTTGAAAGTAAAGTGAGAAAGATCACAACATGTATTCTAAGGTTTGAATAGTCTGTTATGATTGTCTATCGGTTTGAGGGTGGTATGCAGTACTAAAATGAAGTTCACTATCTAGGGATTTTTAAAGAATTTTCGAGAATCTTGATGTAAAACGAGGATCACGGTCAGAAACAATCTATAGGGGTACATCCTAAGGACTTAAAATTCATTAATATATAGTCTTTATAAACATTCATGTTTTAAATATTCTCTTATAGAGATAAAATGTGATAACTTGGTAAAACGATCAACAATAACCCATAATGAATCATTCCATCTAGAAGTCTTTGGTATCCCATTGAAAAATTCCATCATAATATCACCCCATTTCAACTCAGGGATGGGAAGAGGTTTCATAACTCCTCTAGGATGTCGTCTTCTAGACATAAGCTATTGAAAAACCATACATCTTGACACATAATCATCAATCTCTCTTTTCATGTTTTCCCACTAAAAACGTTCCTTCAAATCTCAATACATCTTAGTTACAAAAACTCTGCATTTTATTACATAATTAAACAAGATTTATTACATAAAACCTTCACTTGATATAACATCGAATATTGATATGTCTAGTGTTTTTGGGGATTAGGAAAATTACATAACAAATTAAAATGTAGAATGAAACATCTTGTTGAAAACATCATTTACATGACCACTACATTCTCTCGTATGTAGCATTGTAAGGGATAACCTGAGGACATGCATAAGAAAAGGGTGATCTATAAATCCTAGTAAAGGAGTAAACAAGTTATAACATGAAGATTACAATACAAGTTATAGAATAGGCATATAAATATAGAAAAAGAGAAAAATTAACATAAAGGCATGATATTGCATGATTATTATAACATTGAAATGTGGCAACAACACTTGACATGAAATTAGCATTAGCCAAGACTCATTTCACATAGAGCATTAGTAAAACCTCATTGAACTTGAATTATCATGATTAAATCCTAATTTCACTTGAATTATCATGAGTAAATCCTCATTGCACTTGACGTATCATGAAACTAGTTTTTACCCAATGTATTGGAGTGCTATCATGGCACACCCTTCTTAAACATTTCATTCATGCATAAGTGTGCCACATGGATCATATATCATGGATTCATAAAATATAATCATTTATTCCATGATAAAATAATGTATAATTAATACATGAAACTCTATAATCAATAAGTAAATGTGCATAAAGGTGAATACCCTTGATAGGGAAATGGACATCGTATTCACGACACAATGACTTTGGCTTGGAAAATCAAAGTGCAATTTCGGCAGCATAACATCATGAAATAAGAATTCATAAAAGTGGTTGATGAGAGAGAAAAAAGAATATAATCATATTTAAATTAAATAGATAGTAAGGGGTCATATATATAAATTTCCCAACATAAGTAATGTAATTTTGATTTATAATACAAAATAATTGCATGAATGTAATTATGGAGAGAGAAATTTCATACGGAATTTCAACATGGTAATAGTTGTACATGGGAGTAATTAATGAGAGAGAAATGTGTATCTCATCATTAAAAAATAAATAGTTCAGTATTGGGGTGGTGAAAAATCATACCCTAACATTTATAATTAAAATAAAAGGGCATAAAAATATTAAGAAATATGGATAAAATGAGAAAGGAAGGAATCCCTTACTTGGAAGTGTGATCCCAATGGTTTGGGAGATTCTTGAGAGTGGCTTCTTAAAAGCTTTGGGAACCTTGGTAGTATTATAGAGAGAGTAGGTAAGGTCTTAGAAGAACTAAAAAGGCTTTTTGTGAAGAGGAAGTGGAATATTGGTTGGGTTTATATAGGTAAGGAGAGGGAATTCTTTATTATTTAGGTTTGGGTCACCACACATTAAACTAATCCAAACCACAAACCATCCCATTGATTTTTCCCATGGGTTTTACCAAAGGGGAGTGGAAAACATTAATTTATAATGAAAATTGCATAACTTCTCAAAATAATAGGTTCTATTATGTGGAGGTGAGTCACACTCTTATGGAAATCAATTTAAAAATATAAAATATTTTAGAAGTCTTGCAAGGTTTATGAAAGCTTTGTAAAATAAATAAAATAAACATAGAATCACATTATTTTAATGGTAAAAGATATATTGGCCTAACATAATGTTCATAGTATTCTATTACATCACTATTGTGTCATTATGATGTCATAAATCAAATTATATAATGAAATGGTATATAATTTTTACCAAAAAATTCGATTGTCTCATAAAATTATGAAAAATTCACCGCTGGATAATTTAGATATCTTGATTCCAAAAAAATATATTAATTTTATCAAAATAATTCTCTAAATATATGAATTTTTACTTTTAAAATAAAAATATACATTTATCAAAAATTCATGGATTTTGACAAAAACAGGTTTCAAACCTTAATAAAAATTACTGTTGCATTCAAAAAAAATTATACGATCAATTATACTTAATAAAAAGTAATATATTAATAATATTTTTTTATAAAAATATTATTTAATTCAAAAATACATTAATTTATCAAAATATATTTCTTAGTTCAATATTATCTAAAAATATTATTTGTTCTTTAAAAACTATTTTTAAAGTAGCAATAATAAAATGATTGTATATTATCTATACAAAAATAGTTAACATAATCATAGTACTAGGGTCTGGTTACAGAACCCCTTATAACTCTCCCATAAGACCGAAGGGTAAGGTATGCAATGGTGAAATACTCTTGGGGTGGCTCTGATGACATCGCTAAGGTGGTAATCTCTATCAACTTCCAATTCTCCCATAGGTGGTTCCATTAAAGCTTCAAATGTTGATGATTGTCTTGGGCTTGGTCAAGAGTGAAGCCCAGTGACGACACCATCTTTCTGAGCTTCAAAAAATGTGATTTGTATGAGGCAAGTATGATGGATGAGGCCATCACTTCCTTTGTTCGAGTAAATTTTATTTGTTAAACCTCTATATTTATACAAATCATGTGATCACTATTCAACGACTATATTAGAAACCATAAAAATTCATAAAGGTATTTTAAAAACATAAAACCAAGGAAGTGTGTACATTTTATATGATCATTCTACCTAATAATACATTTAATTGGATCAAGATGGATTTTTATTAACAAAAGATTGGGTTGTTACAATATTCCCCCTTAAGAAATTTCACCCTCAAAATTTATATTTCCCAAAATAATACAAATGTGGATAACTCTACTTTATCACTTCCTCTTATTCCCATGTTTCCTCTTCAAACATGTGGTTGTTCCACAACACCTTGACGAGGGGAATTTTCTTATTTTGCAGAACTTTTTCTCTACAATCTAAGATCTTCACTGGTTTCTCCTCATAATAAATCTCATACCCTAGTTGTACTAGCCTTGATGAAAATACATGTGAAGGGTCTGGTATATACTTCTTTAAGAGGGATACATGAAAGAAATCATGTGATTGGCCATAGTAGGTAAAATTGATAGTTGATAGGACACAACCCTGACACAATCAAGAATCTCGAAGGGGTCGATATACCTAGGACTTAACTTCCCTTTCTTTTCATACCTCATGAACTTATTCAATAGATTTCTGCATATAAATACCATTTCTCCCACTTTAAACTCAAGGTCTCGTAGATGGCTATCTATATAACTCTTCGGTCAACTTTGGGCTGCCTTGATATGCTGTTGAATGGTTTTCACCTTCTCCACCATTTCTTTGAAAATTTTAGGTCCTAGGAGATTAATCTCACTGACTTCATCCCAATATACTGGTGTTCTTCAACTTTTACAATAAAGGGATTTATATGGTGCCATTCGGATGCTCGAGTGGAAACTTTTATTGTAGAGGAATTCCACCAGTGGAAGATGTTGGTTCCATCCTCCATTGAATTCCATAAAACATGATGTTAACATATCTTCTAGTGTCTGAATAGTTTTCTCAAATTGGCCATCATGTTGTGGATGATAGGCCATACTGAAGTTCATTTCACTTCATAGATATCTTTGGGTACTTTTCTATAACTTTGAGGTAAATCTAGGATCACGATCAGATACAATAGATCGTGGTACTCCATGCAGCCTTACAACTTTTTTGATGTAAATCTGTGCAAGTTTATTAGTGAGATATTGTATAAAATCACAATAAAGTGAGATTTATTCATAATATGGTCCACGCCAACTCATATAGCATTGTTTTCTCTTGATTTCCTTTAAAGTTCAGTGACAAAGTCTATGGTATTATTTTCTCACTTCTATTTTGTTATAGGTAGTGGTTGCGTCATCCCCTTAGAATTTTTTTTCTCATACTTTACTTGTTGAAATACCTGGCACTTTGATGTATATTCATCAATATCCCTTTTAATATTATCCCTCAAAAAGTTTTCTTGGAGATCTCGATACATCTTTGTGCTCCATGAGTGAATAGAGAACATTGAGCTATGTGTGTCTTTCAAAACCTCCTTCTTTATCTCTGGATCATATGGTACACATAATCGTGACCCAAATTTCAAAATTCCATCTATTTCAACAACGAACTCTGAGGAATTATCATTTCTTATAGAATCCACCATATTCATAATTTCCACGTCCTTTATTTGAGCATCATTTATTTTCTACATGAGGGATGGTTGAGCTATAATTTGAGAAAGTATTGATGATGTTCCTCCCTTAATGATTACCATGTCCATCCTCTGCAAATATAAGAAGATTGGATCCTTCTAAATTCTCATCATTGATAAAGATGCAAGATCTGTTCTACTTAGAGCATATGCAACCTTGTTTTCCTTACCGATATGGTAGTATATTGAGCAGTCAAAATCCTTGATCATCTCTATAGATCTTCTTTGGTGCATATTAATATTTTTTGTGTGAATATATACTTGAGGCTCTTCTGATCAGTATATATCTCACACTTCTCCCCATAGAGATAATGCCGCCAGATTTGCAATGCAAAAATCATAGCTTCCAACTCCAGATCATGCGTGGGATAGTTTTTCTCAAAGATTTTTACCTGCCTGGAGGTGTAGGATGTCACATTATCATTCTGTATTAACACACAACACAGACCCTTTTTCAAAGCATCACTGAATGCCACAAAAAATCTCCACTTATTGGTAAAGTAAGAACGGGCACAGTGATAAGCCTCCTTTTCAACTCATTAAAGCTCTCTTTATATTCATCACTCCAAGAAAACCTGACTCCATTCCGAGTAAGCTTGGTAAGTGGGTTTGACAGTCGTTAGAAATTTCTCACAAATCAGCGATAATATCCAACTTACCCAAAGAAATTATAGATATCTGTTACTAAAGTTCACATAATCCATCCCTCAATTTCAGTTGACTTAGAGGGATCCACAAATATCCCTTTTCTAGTGATTATATGACCCAATAATGAGACCTCCTTCATCCAGAATTCACACTTGTTGTACTTTTCATAGAGCTTCTCATTTTCCAAGGTCTCTAGTACAGTTCTTAGATGCTCCTCGTGATCCTCCTTGGTTTTGGAGTATATTAGAGTATCATCTATAATGACAATCGCAAATTTGTCTAAGTAATCTCTAAAGACTCTATTTATAAATTCCATGAAAATTTCTGGAGAATTAGTGATTCTGAAAGGCATTACTATGAATTAATAGTGCCCGTATCTTGTAGAAAAGGTATTCTTGGGGATATCTTCCTTCTTCAACCTTACTTGATAATATCCTGACCACAAATATACATTGGAGAATTATTGTGCTCCACGTAGCTGATCAAATAATTCATCAATTCATGGCATAGGATACTTGTTATTTATCGTGATTTGGTTGATCTCATGAGAATCAATGCAAAGGTGCATTGACCCATCCTTCTTCTTGAAGAAGAGGACTGGTGCACCCAATGGTGAAGCACTTGGGCATATAAATCCTTTATCTAGATTCTCCTGTTATTGTTTCTTTATATCCTCAAGCTCCACAAAATACATTCTATATGGACTCTTGGATATTGTAAATGCCCCAGGTATAAAGTCAATTGAGAATTAAACATCTCTTCTAGGAGGAAGACCAGGAAATTCCTCAGGAAACACATCAAAAAATTCCCTCACAATAGGAATATCTTCAAGGATGGTTGCCTCCTTAGACTCAATCATCTGAGCCAGATACGCGTACTCATAGGGAATTAATATCTAATCTTGAGATTATGTTTCTAAATAAGATTAATCTTCTTCCTTGCACTTGTATAGAATCGGGGGTTGATTCTCCATATGGAGAGTTATTTCCCTCTCACTGAAATTTTTATTGGCTCTATATAATGAAAGCCAATCCATGCCAAGAATTGCATCAAATTTCACCCAAGGGAGTATGTTGAGGTTCACCGGGATCTTCAATCCAAAAATTTTGATAGGGGAGGAGTTATATTCATGGGATTCAATAATTTCCCAATTTTTCATACTCGCTGACATCTTTACTTCCATGATTTGTGGTGGTGTTGGGATTGTTCTACTAAACATTTGGGATACAAAAGAATTCATAGAACCAAAATCAAAAATCACATTCACTATTCTATAATGAATAATGTGTGTGCCTGTCACCACTTAGTTGTCGGGGTTCACTTAAGTAGTAGTGATGTAAACATCTCACCCATGTTTCGTTGTAGGTTGTTGGTTCCCTCCGAAAACCCTTGGCATAGGGCACTAATTTGAAAGGAGAGATGGATTTTTGTAGTTGAAGCAATGAACAATGCATTGAGAGTCGAACAAAACGTTCTTATCCTCTGTTTCAGCTGTGGGTTTCTCTTGTCAAAAGTTAATGGCTAGGTTTCCTTCCCTTCAACACCTAAAGAATTTCCTCATCCCCTTTAGGAAATTTTCGGGGTGATTCTTTCCACATCTTTGGCAAGTGGGGTGATGGATTTTTAGAGCACAGTTGGATTTATCCATATGACTTCCAGAATTGAATTCCACATTACTCTTATTATCCCCAAGATACCCTTAATATTCTTTGATCTCTATTTTGACCTTGAGGTCACATCAAATAATTTCCTCATAGTTGTCGAAGTCACGGATCGTCAGGACTTTCCGCGGGCTAGGTTTCAGCCCACTAAAGAAGTGGTAATCCTTTAATTTGGGGGTAATGAAAAAGACAGGGGAATATTGTGCAAGCCTTGTGATGTTTTCATCATACTCTCTAATGGATTCATCATCTTTCTATTTGAGGGAATGTAACTCCTTTCCATATTAAGCTAAAGGGTGTGAGAAAAATATTTATTGAAAAAAAAATTCCCGAAATACTTCCATTCCAATGCCTCGATCTCCTCCTCAGGCTTCATATTTTTATCAATTTCAACTATTGATTAGCTTCACCCTCCATATGATATGAAGAAAGAAGAACCTTCTATTTTTCATATCATTGAAGTATGGATAAGATCTTTTAAATGATGTTGATTCATTGTTCGGTGATTTAGGGATCAGATGATCCATTAAAATTAGAAGTCCTTTGTCTCATGAAGCTCTCATTGGAGACTTGTTCTTTCTTATGGGGGTTGAATGTTCTTTTTGAACCATGTTTCTATTTAAATCTTTAGTTAACAAAGAGATTATCGTGAAAAAGTTTACAATTCCCGCTCCCATTGGGTTGGGCATTTCATTAGAACAGTCATCAAATTGATCTTCACATTAGTTGTTATCCAAAGTCCTCCTATTGCCGGCTATTGGCAGGAATAAAAAAAATTAGGGGTAACACATAAAGGGTAATCCAAGTACAAAAATAGATGACTTAAAAATAACTTTTATTTCCTTAACCTATGAATCTATAGGCATCAATCTATGTTATCCATGATCTAATTTCTAACATATATTCTTAGGGAATTTTTTTTCATTCCCTTAATAACTTTTCATACTAAGCTTGTAACCAAGAGTGAAGAATGGCCCGTTGTCGTGTACTAGGATACCCCAGGTTAAGCGTGAAACTCCTTGTCAATGTTTTCACTCCTAGGTACATCTGTTCCAGATCCTCCTCTACTTGCTCGAATCCAGACATAGATGTGTTTTCTTGAAAAACCACTTACTCAATACTCACAAAAACATAGGGATGTTTTTATTATACTTAGTCTTATCCCTAAGGATTTCACTATGATTTTCTAATCTGAATCCCAAAAATAACTAAACCTATCCTCCGATACCAACTATAACAACCCTTCTTTTTATTACGTACTTAAACATGATTTATTACATAAAACCTTCACTTGATACAACATAGAAGATCGAGAGGTCTAGTGTCTTTGGGAATTAGTAAAATTGCATAACAACTTAAAACATAGAATGAAACATCTTATTGAAAACATCCTTTACATTACCACTACATTCCCTCATACATAGCATTGCATGGGATAACCTGAGGATATGCATAAGAAAAGGGTGAGCTATAAAGCCCAGTAAGGGAGTAAAAAAAGAATAAAATGAAGATTATAATAAATGTTTGGAAATAGTCATATAAATTGAGTGCAAGATAAACATTAACATAAAGGCATGATATATCATGATTATCATAACAAGGAAATGTGGCAACAACACTTAACAAGGAATTAGCATGAGCTAAGGCCAATTGCACATGGAGAATGAGTAAAACCTCATTGCACCTGAGTTATCATGATTAAATCCTCATTGAACTTGAATTATCATGAGTAAATACTCATTTTACTTGACATATCTTGATACTAATCCTTACCCAGTGCATTGGAGTGATATCAGGGCACACCCTTCTTAAACATCTCATTTCATGCATAAGTGTGCCACATGGATCATATAACATGGATTCCTAAAACATAATAATTTAGTCCATGATAAAGGAATGTGGAATTCACACATGAAACTCTATAATCAATAATTTAATGGAATAAAGGTGAATACCATTGATAGAGAAATGGGCATGGTATTCATGTCACAATGACTTTGGCTTGGAAAATCACGGTGCAATTTCGGCAGCATAACAGCATGAAATAAGAATTCATAAAAATGATTGATGAGATAGAAAGGATTATCTCATCATATTTACATTAAATAGATAGTAATAGGGTCATATATATACATGTGCCAACATAATTATTGTAATTTGGATTCATAAAACAAAAGAATTGTGTGAATGTAAATTAGGAGAGAGAAATTTCTTACAGAATTTCGGCACTGTAACGATTGTACATGGGAGGATTAATGAGAGAGAAATGGGTATCGCATCATTCCAACATAAATAGGGTAATATTAGGGTTGTTAAAAATAATACCCTAACATTTATAATTGAAATAAAAGAGCATGAAAAATTAAGAAACTTGGCTAAAATGAGAAAATAAGGAATCCCTTACGTGAAAGTGTTATACCAAAGGCTTGGGAGATGCATGAGAGAGGATAATTGAGATCTTGGGGCACCTTGTTATGATTATAGAGAGACTAGGGAAGGTCTTGGAAGATATAAAAAGGCTTTGTGTGAAGAGAAAGTGGGATATTGGGTGGGATTATTTAGGAAAGAAGAGGGAATTCATTATTATTTAGGATTGGGTCACCACACATTAAACTAATCTAAACCACAAACCAATAAATGGTTTTTCCCATGTGTTTTACCAAAGGGGAGTAGAAAAAATTAATTTATAAGTCCAATTTCCGAACATCCTAAAATAATATGGTTGCTTATGTGGAGGTGAGTCACACTTTCTAGGAAATCAATTTAAAAATATAAAATGTTATTAAAATCATGGAGGGTCCACTAAAGCTTTTAAAAAAATCAAATAAACCTAAAATCACATTATTTTAATGGTAAAAAATATATTTCCCGAACATAATGTTTACATTGTTTTATTACATCACTATTGGGTCATTATGATGTCATAAAAAATTATATATTTAAACGATATTTAATTTTTACCCAAAAATTTGACTATCTTTGAAAATTATGAAAAATTCACCATTGGATAAATTTGACATTATGATTCCAAAAATAATATTAATTTTACCCAAATAATTTTATAAATATTGGAATTTTCACTTTTAAAATAAAAATAGACATTTATAAAAAATTCATTGGTTTTGACAAAAATAGCTTTCAAACCTTAATAAAAATTACAATTATATTCATAAAAATTATACGATAATTTATGATTAATAAATATTAATTTAATTATAATAATATTTTATTAAAATATTATTTAATTTAAAATTCCATTAATTTATCAAAATAGATTTCTTATTCAAATAAAAACTAAAAATACTATTTGTGCTTTGAAAACTATTTTCAAAGTAACAATAATAAAATGAATGTATATTCTCTATACAAGAATAGTTTACATAATCATAGTTCTAGGGTCTCAATATATAACCCCTTATAACTATCGCATAAGACCAAAGGGTAAGGTGTGCGATGGTGACAGACACTTGGGAGCTTGAATAACATCACTCGGGGGGTAATCTCTATCAACTTCCACTTCTCCCAAAGGCGGTTCCATTCAAGCTTCACTTATTGAAGCTCATCGTGGAATTGGTCAAGAATTAATCACAATGATTCCACCTCCTTTGCGAGCTCCAACAAATGGGCTTTGTATGGGGAAATTCAACTAGATGAGTCCACCGCTTCTTTTTCTAAGTAAATTGGATTGGTCAAATCCATGTATTTATACTAATCATGTGGTCACTGTTGAACGATTATATTAGCAACAGTCAAAATTCATAAAGGTATTTTAAAAGCACAAAACAATGGAAGTTCATATGTTTTATATGATCATTATACATAATAATATATTTTATTGGATCAACAGGTATTTTCATTAAAAAAAGATTGAGTCATTACATTAGTGCTACAAGGGTGTATATAGAAATTAGAGCTATGAGCATCATACATCAATTCCCTTTTTAGATCAGGTATATCAGGAACACAAATACTTCTCCCAATTTTTGAAATTCCATCTTCATATACGAAGTCAATCAATCTCTCATCATTCACAGGTTTAATTTTTTTTAAACTCCTCATCGTCAGTATGAGAACTTTTTATCCTTTCTATTAAATATAGTTTAGAAACCATTTAAAAAAGTAATGATGTTTCACCTTCCATGATTATTCCCATATCCATCTTCAATAGATCCATGAACATAGGATCTCTTTCAACTCTCATCTTGTTCAAAACTCCATGATCCTTTCTACTCAAGGCTTGTTCCACCTTATTTTCCTTCCATGGGTGGTAGTGTATAGTGCAATCATAATCCTTGAGTAGTTGAAGACATAATATCATCATCATTTTGAGTTATTTCTATGAGAAAATATAATTCAAACTCTTGTGATTGGTATATATTTCAAATTTTTCACTATAGAGATAGTTTCTTCATATCTTTAAAGCAAAGATTTCCACTTATAACTCATGAACATTATTATGATAGTTTTGTTCATTAATTTTTAGATTTCATGATGTATAGGCAATAAATTTATCATTCTTCATAAGGACAGAACCAAGTCCTATATTTAAAGAATCGCTATAAATAATAAACCCATCATTCCTTAATGGTAGAGTCAAGATAAGGTCATTTAATAATATTCTCTTCAATTCCTCAAAATATTCTTCACACACTTTTTTCTAAAAAAATTTAACACATTTATGAGTGAGATTGGTTAATGGGTTAACCAATCGGGAAAAAATTTGGATGAAGTGATGATAATAACCTGCTAAACCAATACACATACATACCTTAGTTATACTCGTCAGTTCTTCCATTCTTGGATTTCCTTTTTCATTGAAGGATCTAAAGAGATTCTATCCTTAGATAAAATATAGCCAAGAAAAGAAATCTCCTGAATCCAGAATTCACACTTGCTAAACATCCCATATAATTCATTTCTTATGAGAGTTTTTAGAATACTTCACAAGTTATTTTCAAGATCTTAGTTGATTTTGGAGTATACCAAGATATCATCATTAAATACCACTAAAAAGTTATCAAGATATTCCTTGAAAACTCTATTCATTTGATCCATGAAGATAGAGGGTGAATTGGTCAGTCCAAAAGGCATTAATATAAACTCATAATGCCCATAACTTGTATGAAATGATGTATTCATAATGTCTTCCTTCTTTACACCAAACTAAAGATATCCATATCAAAGTTCAATCTTTGAAAAATATTGAGATCCATTAAGTTGATCAAATAAATCATCAATGCAAGGTAAGGGATACTTGTTCATTATTGCTATAACATTTATCACCCTATAGTCAATGCACAACCTCATAGATCCATCTTTCTTCTTAACAAAATGAACATGGTCTCCCAATGGAGAAACAATGGGGAGAATAAATCCCTTATTACTCAATTCCTCTAGTTGTTTCTTTAGTTACACTAATTCCATAGTGGATATTATATAAGGGGTCTTTGATATGAGCCTTGAACCAGGAATTAATTCAATGGAAAACTCAATTTCTCGTTCTAGAGGATGTCCAGGTAAATCCTCTGGAAACACATCAACATATTATTGCACAATAGGTACATCCTCTATTGGAACATTTTTTTCCTCACCCATAGTTATTTCAATCCCCTACTCCCCAATAATTGAATTTAGTAGAACTATTGGGGGTGGGTCTAGATAAGAATTAGATGGTGATGTTTCTGTTCAAAAGATAATGTACTCCTTATCATCATCGAAAATTGTAATCTTTTTCTTCTTATAATAAATTTTCAAATCATGGTTCAAAATCCAATCAATAAAGGATTATATAAAATTAAATCATGGGTATGATGATTAGATCTTCATATAAAGAAAATTTATATTCCCTAATGGGAATTGATTCACAAAAATTTGTTTCCATGATACTTCCTTTAAAAGTTTTGAATGAAAACTCCCCTGTTAAATCAAATTGGAAATATCTAATTTTCTTAGAAAACTAGGATGATATTAAACATTGGGATGATCCAGAATCAAATAAAGCGTTGGCCAAATTTGAGGAAACCATTAAATTACCTGCCACCACGTCATTTAGAGCTTCAACCTCAGCATTAGTGGTCTCATTATCTTGGCCTTTCTCCCTTGGTCTTTTCTAAGGTAAATTTTCTTGGCCCTTAGGACATTCATTTGTATAATTCCCCATTTATCTACAATTGTAGCATTCAACATTGACAAAGTATTTCATTCCTTTGTAATCACGATCTTGGTGGCCTTTTTCACCACACTTGTAACAAACTCCCATTCACTTCATGAAAGTACCGGGGTATTTCTTCCCACATTTACTACGGGATAGAAATTCAACTTTTCCATTCTTCCCCTTATTTCCATTTCCAAAGTGTTCAAAAAATATATTCTTCTATTTCTTTTCTTTAAATTCACATGACTTTGAAAATTCCTTTTCTATCTTGATAGAACATGGGACAATATCTTCGTATGATAATAAGGATTGTGAGACTAATGCTCGATGGAGAAATGGTTTTAACCCATCAAATAATCGATCAATATTACTCCTTGGGTTACGTATATAATCTGCTTCATGCCTTGATAACCTTGTAAAGTTAGCCTCACACTTTTTGACATTCTCATCCTCCTATTTCCCCAAACATAGAAATTGTCTTTCCATATCCGCTTGATGGTCATGAGGAAATTAGTTTTCTAAGAGAATTTCTTTAAACTCCATCCATTCCATATTTAAAACTTATTCATCCTCCTTTGTGTTTTTAATTAATGACCACCATTTATCTGCATCTCCTATGAGGCGATAAACTACAATGACAACGTTTTCCCTTTCACTACTCCCCAAAGCATGAAATATTTTCTCTAAGGAACTTATCCATTTCTTAGCTACACATTTTTTTTGTTGTTCCATTGAATGTTGGTGGTTTTTTCCTCATGAAGCTGTCTAACTTTGACCCTCTCTGTTGTGGATCAAGGTGCTCCATACGGGTAAGGTTATTATTCATAACCGGGGTGAGTTGTCCTAGTATGGTTATAAGTTATTCAGCACCAGTTGCCTCACTAGCTCCACTATAATTATATTGAGTAGGAGATAAATCCCTACATGGATTACGTGAATTGATATTGTTTCCATTCCTTCAACTAGGTCCCATTTCTAAACAATGGTGTACACTAGATTAGTTTATGAATCATAATACATAATTCCAAACTACTAAAATACATAACATAAATTGAATAGTTTATGCCTATAATCCCTAATCATAAAGAAATGTTTTCTTTTAGGAGGTATTTACTCATAAATACTTTTTAATTTTTTGTAAAGAAAATGTTAATTAATCTAAGAATATCCCCTAAGAGTTTCATAACCAAGAGTGCAGCAAGGCCCATTTTCATGTACCATGATACCCCAGGTCAAGCCCGAAACAGATTTTCGGAGTTTTCACTCCAAGGTACATCTGTTTCAGAGCTTTCTCTCCCTACTCATATCCAGATAAGGATTTATTTCATGGAAACCTCACAAAATCTCTATATTTCCAAAATTATTGGATATTCTTCTATATTAATCCTAAAATTAAATCTTACGGTAATGTTCTCCAATCAGAGTTTTTATGAATATATTTTCCAAGGCCTGTACTAAACTTCCTTTGATACCAACTATAACACCCCAAACCTATTTACCAAAAGTGGGTGCATTATTACATAAAATTGGAATGATCAAAAGATATCAAGTCTCGAATGACCGATTAGTTTAATAACCTTGGAATTACTAGATACATACATAAGTTTTACATTACAATATGAAATAAAAAAACCAACATCGTGTATCCTTTCAACACACTCATATCCCAAATCTTATCCATTCAGGTCAATCATAATATACTTCTTCACATCCTGGGAAAAATAAAACATATGAAAGGGGTAATCTCAGATGCTCTTTAAGGATAACAATATAGTAGAAACATTCATAAATAAGAACAAAAATTTAAGGCAATGTATAAGACTAAAACACAAGCCCTTTAAAATTAAGATTCCATATAATATGTCACAGATAAATCAAATAATTACATTTACTTATTCACATTAATATTATACTAGTTGAAAATTCACATGTAATATCAATAGCTAATTTCATAATGAAGGAATGCATAATGATGGACATAGTAACCACAAAGTGAAGGCCTCATGCCAAGACTACAAATAATATTTTGTCAAGGCCTTGTGCCAAGACACTAGTTTTTCTCATGAGACCTACAAATTCATCAAGGAGCTATAGTGGGCTCCACCCATCACTTACTATCTCTAATGCATTCCTCATATGAAAATGTTTAAACATAACATAAACATTTGTATTAAAACTAGCATATGAAACGTTAATACTTTAACCATAATCCATGAATTATATAAAAATAGCACATCCACAATCAAACAAATCACAAAACCTTCAATACAATATGGAATATTGTATCATAATAAATCAAATTCAAAGAATTGTAAAATTTAACTAAGGATGTTGACATAGATGAAATCAATCCAAAAACTATTTGAGTGAAATATCTCTTTCTATTTTCAAATCATTTAATAGTGAAGTAATTATAAAATAATTTTTTTTCAAAATGTTCTTATAATCTTGTAAGGAAAGCATTTAAGGTGTTATAATGGCATAAAATAGTTGCACCCACCGTATATGTTAAAAAACCCATTCATTACTTAATTTGTCGAAAAGGTCATATAATACCTTTTTTGGGAAGCGATTGAAATATTCCTTTAAAAACATTTTATAAAAAATAAAATGAGGGTATAAATAACTTTAACCCATAGTCTAGTAAATAGTAAAAAATTTATGAAATGTATTTTTAAGAAACATAGATGTGGATGATAAAGAGGTCCTAGTAGATACAAACATATAAACAACCTCGGATAATAAAGAGATTGTAAAATTAACCCTTACCTTTTACTTTTTCTTGGTTGAGGGTACGTTAGCCTCATGTATAATAGTTAAATAATTTTTCTTAAATTATACAATAACAACATACATAAATATGATATCATATATGATCTTCTAATATTTCTTTGTTAATAATATTTTAGTAGTATCATTGTTTGGGTTTTAACTAATTTGTTTTCCTTTATAAGTTTTTTTATGTTAGTCATGTTTGTTATGGATAGGATGTATTTTATTCATTCCCATAATGATATCATGTTCTTAAAAATTATTTTCAATCATAAAATTAAAATTATTCTTGAATGATTTTGATGGGAAATGAAATCTCATCGCATCGTGGAGACGGTAAGTCGTATGTATGCACGAGAAATAATATAATTCTATTATTAGTGAAATCGTATGTAATTGGATGGTATATAATATATACAGAATCATTAACATGTTATATTTATTATTTTAATAAATTATACACATTAATTTTCCCATCTAAATAATGACGTGTTGAATAACAAACTACACCAAGACGTGGTGACGGTAAGCCGTACGTACGCATGTATTGTGACTTTTTCATTCACAGGATGGATAAAATAGTGAATATGTTTGTAAAATATTTATAATAAAATCTCTATATTTATAAGTTACTAGAGGTATTATTTTATTATGGAAACAACAAATAATGAAGAAGTGGAAGAAGAAAATAACTTTTAAAGAGGTGATGAAGTAATCACCTCTTCTTCAGGTTCATCCTTTTGATTTGATCAAAAGGGCTCCCTAGGTTAGATCATAATCAAATTAAGGAATATAAGATGAATTTAGGGTAGTTGGGAGGATATTTGAGGAGGTTTTGGATGATCCAAATGGCTTTTCAGGTGTGAAATTAAGAGGAGGGGTAGTTCCCTTTAATAAGAGAGGTGGGGGTCACTTTAGGAAAATATTAGAATATTATTTTATTAGAAAATAATTTTCAGTTTATAATGGCTCCAAACAAATTTATTTCAAGGATAAGGTGGGGATGGGTCTAAATAATATCGATAAATAGGTTTTAGACAAGTTTAGATCACCATATTAAACTTATCTTTTATATTTAACTCTTAGTTAAATATATTAACTTTTAAAATGTCATCTTGTATTTTTATATTACATGGTTAATAAACTTACTATAAAATTACAATAGAAACTAAAGTAGTTAATTAATGAAATATATATCATTATATAAGTTCTTTTTCGGAACTTTAAATTTTTAGGAATATTATATCAACAATTTTAATCTTTCATTAATAAGGTAATTACTGCATCATCATTGTGTCATAAATAAATTTAATTATTTAATGTATAAAAATTATAAATAAAATACCATGATGTATTAAATCGTTTTATCATTATAATGAACATTTATAGTCTAATTTATCTTATGTATAACCCTATATTAAAAATGGATTAGTTATTAAACCTTGAATTTAACACTTTTAACTCTTATTTAAATAAAATAATAATAAATGTCCCAATCTAATCCAAGTGGGACAAAAGATTATATTTTAAGGTTCTTTTTATTCAAAATACACTTATCCAATATAACTAGTACATGTGTTAGGGTGATTATAATATCATTTTTACCCTTAATTACCCTATTTACTTTTAACGTTGGTAAATAAAATTCAAAAGTTACTGTTCACCAAAAATAATTTTCATCCAATTGAACCACATTTCACATACTGGTATCAACTATGTCCCTCAGGTTTTGAGAATTCAATTCATAGAAGCGGTAATATTACGTTTTATGAAAATTTGCAAATGGGCCTAGAATGTGGGTAAATGACGTTAAATATTTCAATAAAATTTTATACACCTAATCTTGTTATAAAATGATTCCAATGAATTACATTGACCAAATATTGCTATTATGTATATTTTTTGACTTTAAAATAAATTTAATTAAAAATAATAATTATTTAAATAAAATTCAGTTTTAAACAATAATGTATTGTTTTTCACTATTCATCAAAAATTGAAAGTTTTCACAAAACTACCAAAAAATCACCCTAATCTAATTTTGATATTCCGAATCCAAAAAGGAAGTCCATTTTGAAAAATCAAATTTATCAAATTTCAAAAAGTGGGTATTTCTATTCATGAGTCTTGTTTGATTTGTCGTTGTGTACCAGAACTCGAAGTTGTATACAACGCAAGCTATTGCATTATTCAAATAGAAGCATATTGTAGAAGCTTGGAGTGTTACATTGCATACTCAAAAGCAAGTAAATACATTATTATATTTTTTATAATTTATTAAAATGATCCGTAAGTCATTTGGGATGTGTATTAATCATTCGTACTTCAATCTAACGCATGGTGTGACATGTATGACTCAAATCGTGTCTTTTTATTCAAAATTGACATTAATTTTTGTTAAAAAAACAATTGACATACTCAAAATCAAAAAAAACACATTTTCATTTTTTGATACTTTATATATACAATCCATAAGTTATTTTTGATGTGTAGGAATCATTCTCACCTCAATCTGATGCACGTTGGGGCTGGTAGGACTCAAAGTGTCCCTAATCAATTTAAAATTTACATTTTGATACAAAAAGTGTCACACACTGAAAACTAGAAAACACACTCTGCTTGTCAAGATAATTTGTCACAATGATTCATAATTCATTTTTGACATGTTTGAATCATTATCTTGTTAAAACTACACATGATTCCACCTGTATGGATCAAATTGTGTGTTTCTAGTTTAAAATGACATTTTAATAAAAGAAACATGTGTCGTACTCAAAACAGAGGAAACACATTCTGGTTGTTTTGATACTTTAGTAAAATTATCCGTAAGTCATTTGGGATGTTTAACAATCATCATCATATCAATCTGATGCATGATGTGACTGATATGACTCCAAGTGTGTCTTTTTATCCAAAATTGACCATAATTTTAGTGAAAAAACAACTCACATAATCAAAACTGAGAAAATGCATCTAAATTGTTTTATTAATTTAGGAAAATTGTCTATAATTCATTTTTAATGCATAGGAATCAGTCTCACCTTAATACAATGCACGATGTAACTGGTATTACTCTAAGTACATCTTTTTATTCAAAACTAGAAATAATTTTAATAAAAAACAACTGACATACCGAAAACTAAGAAAAAACATTCATGTTGTTTTTAAACTTTTTGAAAATGATCCATAAGTCATTTTCGACAGGTTGGAATTAGTCACACCTCAATTAGACTCATGGTGTGACCGGTGTGACTCTAAGTGCATCTTTTTATACAATATTGACATTAATTTTAGTATAAAAAACAACTGACATAATCTATAATAAAGTTTTATTTCTTTTATTTGGGTTATAAATTTAATCTCATTTAAATTCAATATTTTTATCTTATATTGGTAATTTATGTTTCTATTTTTGGTGATGTGGTGTGTTATTACAGCATACTGCATGCACTATTTCTACTGTTGTAGTGTGATTTAGCATCACACTAGAGTAGTCCCCTTAATCAGTTCTACAAAATGAATTGATAAATGAGCCCTTTATCAGCGCTTTTAAAATCACTAAGAAAGATCCATTTATCATCACTTTTAGAAAGCTCTTATAAATATGACCTTTATCAAAGCTACGTAAAAGTGCTAATAAAATTATTCTTTATCTATGATTTTATTTACGCAGATAAAGAAACCCTTTCTTAGCCCTTTTATTGCACTGATAAAAGCCTTGGCCTTTTAACCATGCGGAGGTAGTCATCACATTTCTAGCACTCATAAATTCTTAATATAGAGTTGTTAATGGCCTATTTTGTGGAAGTGTAAACTATTCTCTATATCCTAATAACGATTCTTAGTATCTATCATGGTTCAATTAAGATAATAAAATATTTTTTCATTACCAGAATCATTTTTTTTCATAAAGAATTCACCTACTGACTTCTATAGGGTTGTCACATGAAAAATGAGAGGATTCCCTTAAATGGATGGAATTATCATTTGTGGACTCAAGATATAATTCTTGATGTTTCCAAATGAATTCTGATAGTCATTTTTCCACTAATAGGTGAATCCCCTCTTCATTAATCTAGTGAAGGGAAAACACTACCTTGTGTGGTTGTAAATAAATCAACAGATGTAGGACAAGTGTCTTTGAAGTCCCCTCAACTATTTATGTTTTCGAGGTGGTGACATGGTAAGGATAAACATTTTTTTCATGGGGTCAAATTCTATTTCATGATGGTGTATGAGAAAGCAGATAAATTTCCCAAACGTAACAATGAAATCACATCTCAATGGGTTAATCTTCAGGCTATGGTGTCGTAGTTTGTTGAAGATAGTTTCAAGATCATTCAAGTGGTTAGATTGCTGTCAGAAATTAACAACCATATTATCAATGTAGAATTAGAAACAATTTCCCAAGAATAGTTTTAAGATTCAATGAATAGAATTTTGTTATATATCACTAACATTCTTCTAGCCAAATGGAATTTCTTATTAGCAAAATACTCATGGGGGGCTTTGAAAGCGGTGTATTCTTCATATTCTAGGAATATCCAAATTTAGTTCTACCCTAAATAGACATCAATGAAATAAAGGTCTTTATAACCATTAATTTCATCAATTTGTAGCTCTGTTATTGAAGCTAAGAAGTCATCTTTCATATAGTTTTGGTTGAGATCTATGAAGTTGATACAGACCTAGATTTTCCCATTCTTCTTCTATACTAATATGGTGTTGGTCAGCCATTTCAGATACTAAACTTCTCCAATGAAGTCTAGTTTGATAAGATTGTCCACTCCAGCCTCAATTTTTAACTCATGAGTTGGGAGTTTCCTTATGGACACCATTTTATATCACTAGTGGTTTTCAGGATAGCCCAAGTGATGAGTGGCCACTTCTAGATCAAGGACCGACTTCTCTAATTAATTCTAGGAGAAAACATCCCGATGTTGCTTCGAGAAGGAGGTGTATATTTCTTGTTTATAGTGTTAATATTTTCATTATTTTTTATGTTTCTTCATGGATTCAATCCCTTCCAATTAATCAATTTTATCTTATTTTCATTATTTTATTATTTTTTGGTGAATTTAGGGATTAATTATGAAAATTTCTTATTGTTGCTAATTTAGAAGTTTTCTAGAACGTCTATTTTTTTGGAATAACTTTTACAATTTTGACCCAAATTGAATTATTCATTTTTTTAGTCTTACAAGGTTATTGGGATTCATCTTTTCTTGATGTACCCTGATCTAATTCAAATCACACAGTCCCATAAAAATCAAACAAGTGGAGAAATATATATGTTCGATAGAATGGACCCTACTTTAGTAATGCAGGCATATCTTATCCTAGAGACTTATAAATGAAGTTATTATAGCTAGAGTTTCAATATAAATATACAACTCATGTACATGGTAAATATCATTAAGAAATTTAATCATTAAGACATCCATTTAATGTTCAAAATTGTAGGTAGTTGAGAAGCCCTTTCAGATAGAAAAAGTAATATTTAATAATATGATCATAACTTTTTCCCACTTTTTCAAATAAGAACATATTTTTTGGCTGCATGTAAAAGATATACATGAATAAATGCTCAGAATAATACATCCCAATATTCAACTATTTTTCTATTTTAAATAGAGTCAAAATTTCATAGAAGTGAATCTATAGGTGAAAATTTCCACCCCTCAATCCTATAAATATGAGTGTTCACTTATATTAAAAGGTTTTGAGGAAGGTGAAATTTAGGTTGTGATAGAAGATTTTATACATGAATATAAATGTATTTTATCTTTTCTATTTACTTAGTTTCAAAATTCTCTATTCATCCCCAATCAACTCTCTTGCCCTTCACATAGATAGGTAAAACCTTTGAGTGATAGAGGAATGGGGAGTTTCACTTTTGTAATGTCAATGTATTGCACTTTAATTTGAAACACCCTTTTAATATTAAATTATTTCAATTTTTATTGGTGTAAAATTATATTAATGTGATTACATTTTGGGTTTTTTTCACTCATTTTTTAAATATTTTTTTTAATAACTTTAAACTCCCTCCGCCTAGTGAAGTTTGTCTCAATCGATCTGATTTTGTTAGGTGGTGAGTGTCTAGAGATTATTGGCACGTGTGTGGAATAAGTGGCCTTTTTCTAGATTTATAATGATAAAATTTCTTGGTTTGGATTTTAAATATTTATTTTTGAATGATTTATGAATTTTCATGCACCTAGGAGTGGTTTCTATTGCTTTCTTCAACCAAGGGTGATTGATAACTCAATCAAGGAGTATTTCACTTGTCATTCAATAGGAAGAGAGGTGGTATGATATTTATGAATATGATGAGATTGAAAAAGGATATCCTACCCCAACCCCATTACTCTCTTTATCCACTTGTGTTGAAACTTTATTTTTAATTTCATTATTTCTTTTTAGACTCAGAAAATATCAAAAACAACCTATACTTAGTTTTCAAATTTAAGTGAAATTGTGATTGTTTTATCAATTTATCTATATAAATCCTACATCAACCACTTCACTATATTTTAACATAGTTAATATTTGTTTTTTTCACACCCCATGATAGGCATGTTTCAAAACATTGCACCGTTTCCAGGGAGGTGGTTCCAAAAATCTCTTTGATTTCACTTCTTATTACCTTATTTTCCCTTCAGAATTGCATGACTATAGCCTCCAACACTGACCTTTTACCCCCTAGATCTTGAAATTTAAATAAACTTATTGAATATATTTAGAAAACTTAATTTTCAATCGTAATTTGAGGAAATGTATATTTCATACTCATGTTAAACTCCAAGTGTTCACTCTGAGATTTTATAGTGGCTAGAAACCATCAACAAACCCTTAGAAACCTATGTACACCATAATTAATTATGCAAAAAAAAACTTTCCATGCCAGAGTTACAAAAAATATTTTGAGTTGAAACCTAACAAGATCCCATTTCTTCCAATGTTTTATTGATTGGTAGGTTAAGACCCGAACAAACATATTAAAGAGTTCACTTATGTCTGCTCTACTTTCAAAACCCAAAGGAGTAGTTGTAGAGTCGGTAAAGTTGAATACATTCCTGTTTTCATCGGATGGAGCTTCCAAATAATGGTTGTATGGACTAAAACTAGGATATTACAAGATTGAAATGACTTATTGAGATTCTTCATGAAAATATTCATCCCCACTTATGGAATGACAACCATTGGGAATGAAATCTATTCCATCATATAGTTATATAGAGAAAATCTTTACTAGTACTGGGAAAGGCATAAAAGGATTTGTTCAAGATTCCCACATTAATCAATTAAGGGGAATATATTTCTTATCGTATTTTAACAAGGCTTACAGGAAAATGACATAAACCTTCTATATGCATCATCTGGATGTGGATTGATTGACAAGTCACTAGAAAATCCAATGGCTTAATTGAGAAGATGTCTCATAACTCACAATAGTTTGGTAAAAGTGGTATTAGAAAAAGATTTATTCATGAGGTGAGTACTTATTATCCATAAAATTTATAGGAAAATAATATTTATGAGTTAACCAGCATGGTAAGATAGATAGACCTGAATTAAGTGAGTTACCAATAAGCACAAGCTATGTTATGTGGTTTATGCTCATCATCTGATCATTTCACTGGCCAATGTGTAGAAATACAGGGAATGAAAACTTGTGTGGTAGCCTTTCAGAAAAATAACTTCAAACAAAATAAAAAATGGAGAGAGACTAATCAAGTCCACTATTAATTTGGAAATCAGAAAAATCAAGTTAGACCCCCATACTAAAACCAGTTCCAAAACCAATCCCCATTCCAACCGCAATTCCAAAAACCACCACCATTTTAACAAAAGAAATCTTATGACCATCCTTCATACCACCAACCAACTATATTACAAATACCCTATAATCAAACATAAATGAAAAGACAACATTTTGTGGAATAACTATATTATAATTATGAAGTCATAGAGGATAAGGTTGATAAGCTAGAAAACATGTTGGGAAGACTTGTTAAAATCATGTCCAAAAACCCAGGAAAACATCCTTCCCGAACAATCCCAAACCCAAGGGATAACGATAGCATGATAACAAAAATAAGTGGAAAATAACTCTCATAACTAGTATCCCATTAACACAAAATAATACCACTTAATTAGAGATAAAATGAATATTGAAATTATGAAAATTCTAGGAAAATGAATAAAGAAGAAGAAAGTAAGGAGGAGGATAAGAAGGATAAGGTGATGAGAAAGAGACAATAAACATAATTGAAAATTAAACAAAGGAAAAAATAAAGGATAACCTCTACTATTTCCATCGAGGATGATTGATTCAAAGATATTACAGGAAGAATCACTTAAAAAAGAAAATCTGGACACCTTCTAGAAAGTGGAAATTAATATATCCTTTCTTAAAGCACTCAAAAAAATTCCAAAGTATGAAATTTTTTTGAAGGAACCTTACACCAATAATAGAATACTTCAAGGGAATGATAGTATCAACTTGGGAAAAAGTTTCTCTGACCATATCACACCATAGTTTCTAAACAAATGTCATAATCTCAAAACAATTTCCGTTTCATGCACCACTAGTTATTTGAATTTCCCAAAGGATCTGACTTATCTAGGTTATTCAATTAATTTAATTTCTCACTCAGTATACTGTTCTTTGTAGATGGAAGAATTGAATCCCCCAAGAGTGGTGGTATATCTTTAAAATATGTCTATAGTCTTCCTAGTATGAGTGATATAGGATTCTCCTATGAAATTCAAAGATCACTTATTCCCTGCTGACTTGTATGTGACAAATATGGAAGAATATAGGATCCCTTCACACTCACCCATCATTTTGGGTAGGAATTTCTTGAAGAATTCTAAAAACATCATCAATTTCCATGAAGGGACACTCTCTATGGAATCTCGAGATAACACTATCCACTTAAAAAAATTAAATCCATGAGTCACCCAGCAGATGATCACTCACTCTTTGCACTCTCTCATGAAGTTAGTAATGATCCAGTTAAAGAATCAGGTCATTTTTAGGTACCCATTTCTCCTAAGGATCAGGGTAATATAACCTTTTCTTCTCACTTTGGTACTTTTTCATATAAATCTATTCCATTTAGATTATTTATTTCTCTAGGTACATTTCATAGGTACATGGTAAGTATTTATTCTGATCACATTGAAGATTTCTTAGAGGTTTTATTTGATTATTTCATAGTTTTTGGAATCTTTTTTGACCATTGTTTGAAAAATATGGATTTTGTTTTTTGAAAACATACATTGAAAAGAATAATGTCTTAAATTTTGAAAATTTTCATTTCATGGAAGAGAGAGGAATTATACATGGGAATTTCATTTCAAAAAAATGCATTCATGTGGATAAATCAAAATTTTGAGTGATAAATTAATTTACCTTTCAAATTTGTGTTAAACATGTAAGATAATTTTTAGAACATGCAAGATTATGCATGAGGTTTATAGAATATTTTAGTAAGATTTATCTCCCTCTCTTTAGATTTCTTTCTAAAGATGATGATTCTGATATAAATGGTTCTACTAGTGCAGAAAACGTTTTTTACAGTGGTTATTTTTTATTTTTTACGTTGTATTTTGGCCGAAGTTTTTACAGGAGGTGTTATAAACATTGTTTTCTATGATGATTATTTTAAAACTAACATAAAAACCAATAATCCAATGCGTTTTTTATTTCAGTTCATCAAAAACTGACGTGGAAAATGCTTCAGAGTCATGATTTATGATGGTGGTTTTTAAATAACTGATGTTGTATCTAGTTTTTCACATAAGTTATTGAATAAATGAAATAATAAACTACACCTCCGAAGAGTTTATCACGTTGGTATGTTCATAACTGATGTTATCAACTAGTCTGCCTATCGTTTTTCATGTTGGTTAAATAATAACAGACTTGAAAACAAATATACTATGTCGGTTATTCAATAACCAAAGCAAAAACCTATTTCATTCCATTTATTATGTCGGTTATCAAATAATTGATGTAAAAACCTATTTTAATTCAATTTATTCTGTCGATTATGAAATAACCGATATAAAAACCCATTCACATGAATTTGTTACGTCAGTTTTTAAATAACTGATGTCAAAACCCATAAACATGCATTTTTTATGTCGGTTATAAAATAACCAACATAAAAACCAATTTTTTTAATAAAACCATTCAACCACAACTATGTCCTGCAAAAGAAAACCTGAAACGGACAAAAAATAGAACAAAACCAAACTCAAACTAGCCCACCCCACGGGAAAACCCTCCCACACCAATGCCCCCCATACACACACCACTGGACAGACCCACCCCCCCCCCCCCCCACCCTCCTGGACAACTACCACCCTCATGGACACCCTCCCACCCCCATAGACAACCCGGACACCCCTCCCCCACTCCCCTAGAAAACCCTCCCACCCTCCTAGACACCCTCCCACCCCCATGGACACACTGTACACCCCCACACCACCCCCACCCCACCCCACTAGACACCTTTCCCACACCCCTGGATACCCCGCACCCCACTAGACACCCCCCTCACCCCTGCACACCCCCTAGACAACCCCCCCCCCCCCCACCCCTGGGACAACCCCCACCCTCCTGGATAGCCCCCTACTCCCATGGATATCCCTCCCACCCTCTTGGACACCCTCCCACCCCCATGGACACCCTGGACCCCCCCACCCCCCCCCCCCACCCCACCTCACTGGACAGCCCCCCTGGAAACCCCCCACCCCATTAAACATCCCCCACACCCCTAGACACCTCCTGGACAGCCCCCCACCCTCTTGGACAGCCCCCATCCCCCTTGACAGCCCGCCCAACCTCCTAGAACCCCCACCCCCATGGAAACCCTAGACACCCCCCACCATACTAGAAATCCCTCCCACACCCCTGGAAACCCTAACCCCTTGGACACCCCCACACCTCTAGACACTCCCTCGACACCCCCTCCCCACCCTCCTGGACAGCCCCACTCCCCTGGATATCCCTCCCACGCTCTTGGACACCCTCCCACTCCCTTGGATACCCTAGTCACCCCCACCCCACTGAACAACCCTCTCACACCCCTAGAAATCCCCACCCCACTAGACACCCCCACACCCCTGGACATCCCCCCACTCCCCTAGACATCCCTCCCACCCTCATTGACATCCTCCCACCCCATGGACACCCTGGACACCCCCACCCCTGGATATCCCCCCACACACCTGGAAGACCCCCCCCCCCCCACACACACACCCCCTAGACACCCTCGGGACAGCCCCCCACCCCTTGGAAAGCCTTCCCACCCTCCTGGACAACCCCACCCCCATGGACACCCTGGACAACCCCCACCCCAACGGACAACCCCCCCTAGACACCCCCACACCCTAGGACACCCCTGGAAATCCCCCTCCCTCCTGATCATACCCCCACTCCTCCAGATATCCCTCCCACCCTCTTAGACACCCTCTCACCCCCATTCACACCATGGACACCCTCTCACCCCTGTGGACACCCAGGACCCCCCCCCCCCCTTCCTCCTAGATAGCCCCCACTCCCCTAGACATCCATCCCACCCTCCTAAACACCCTCCCACCCCCATAGACACCCTAGAACCCCCCCCCCCACCGAACATCCCTCCCACACCCCTATAAACCCCCCCAACCCGCTATACCCCCCCCCCCTCCCCTAGACACCCCCAGACCAGAATCCAAACCTGAAAAACCATCAGAACTAGGCCAAAACAAGTAATAGACCAAAATAAAAAATTCACATATATAACATTCAAAACATACAATGTAAACTAAAAAACCTAAATCGAACCTAAATGAATACCAAATACACAATTATAATGAAGATATTTAAAATTACATTTTACACTACAAAAAAACCAAAATCCAATCAAACCTGTAAAATAATTTGACCATTACACTTGTAAGCGTTTGAAATCATGATCACTATATGGTTGAGGGTCATCAAATAGCTACAAAGTAAAAGGACATTAGTTAACATGTATAATGAATAAATCAAATGAAATATTATGGAAAAGTTTAAAAGGAAATCTTTTCATGTCAAAGTTCACAAGTGTTCCAGTTGTAATTATTTCATACATACATCATAACATATAATATCCACATTCAACTATGCCTTGTTGTTCATGACAATTATTTTTAAATTAGTGTAAATTAAAAATATTATTTTTATGTAAAACATCAAAAATTACAAATTATAAATGGATATTTACCTTTAATTTTACATATTTGATCTTGGCACTCCTTTTCTTTGTGTTTTTTGAAAGTAGATCCATCCCATGTTATAAAATAATACGAATGGGATAAATTTAAAATTAATTATAATATATAAAACTATTAAGAAATTTAAACTTACTTTTCCAACATATTCATAAAACTTTCCCGCACAACACCATGGACAGAGCATATCCAATAAAGTGTTTTCTCCCTTGGGAAAAAACACCTAGCATCCAATGATCACTGATAAAAGAAAATTTAAGGATAGTTTTTTTTATGTTAAAATATAATGAACCCTTTTCCATAGATATGTTTCATACCTCTCACAAAAAGGTATCATCCTATACTGTGTGATTATATTTTGTTCAAATACTTCATCCATATAAAGCATTATTTGTTCTTCATCCAATGCATGTGCTTCAGTGGAAATCAAATGTTGGTCCATGAATCCATATACATATGTCCTTTCATTCTTCTCACACATTTTATAATGATACCTAATAAAAAACAGACATAAGTATACATTTTTAACAAATATAGTGTGGTGAAAAGGTGTTAAGACTTACATGGAATAAATTTTCACCATGTTGATGCCCAAATTATCTCCAGTAACAAGCTCTGTGATATCATTTTTCAGAATCATCACATTTATTGTAAATACACAAACATGAGCTTCCATTGGAAACACATAATGATACACCAACAAATTTGAATATCTTGAGAATCTGTCAAGACTACTAGAATCTATATCTGATGTCATAACCATTTGTCTTTGTTGTTGTCTATATAGTATTTCTTTACCTTTGAAGTATTCCTATAAAAATAAATAGAAAAATATATTAGTTTTGAAATGTTAAAACAAAATTAATAAAAAAAGTATAATAGATGATATAACATGCATACCTTTATGGTAATGATTCGCAGAGTCTAGAAGGCAAAATTAAAAAATAGATGACACTATTTCCAACTGTAGTCACCTCATCTTTAGGTAATGGTACTCGAGTAGATCTATCTATAATATCTTGTACAGTGTCCCTATGATGCTCTACCTCTATCTATTGATGACAAAATGTATCTTCCATACAATATACAAGCCCATATACAACTATATGATGTTGAGGATCATCAAATACAACTCTCAATAAGTAGAAAGCTACGACAGAGAAGTAGGATAAGAAACGGGGTCTGCGGGCTGAGGTGGAGGAGTGGGAGCAACTGGCAGAGGTGGAGGATAAATAATGGGGTCTGTAGGGGGAGGTGGAGGAGTGGGAGCAGCAGTCTGAAATTTTCTTTTCATGTCTGCAAACATAGACTGTACCAACGCTCTGATCTTTTCCTCCATCATCGCATTAATATTATTAACTTCTACCTCCAATAATTCTATTGTTTTATAAACACCCTCAATGGAAGAAGTTTAAGAACTTGCAACACTTTTCTTACTGATACACCCATCAGATATCCTCATACATGACCATGATGTTCGGGATTATTCAATGTTGCAGATAAAATATATTTCCTCCCAAAAACTGTAAATACCCCCTGTGAGCTCTGCTCATTAAAATAATCCTGTATTAATTAATTCAACATTTCTGTAATGATTCAAGTTATATAAATAATATAGTTAACTTAAATAAAGAAAATAAATATCTTACAATCCTCTCAGCTATTATTCTTGAATATTCCAAAAGAAATTATCCCCTTTTGACCATCCAAGCACTCTTCCATTTTTCATGTCTAGATGGAGGGGATGGAGGGGAAACCTCCCCAGATCTTAGAGTCTCAGCTCTCAGTTTTTGTAATTTTTTGTCAATATTTGTTCTTCCAATAATGTATACCCTCTCTAAGATAATCTATGAGGGTATAAATTTTTGTATTGGATCTCCTGATGATATGTCCTTGTTTGCTGTAAATTAAGAAGAAAAAATCATTAACAAAACATTAATAAGATCATTTATATAAGAAAGCTTATAAAATTTTACATTGCCCTTACCAAAAATGAATCTTTTCTTCTACTTTCAAAAAATTGTTTCAATGTATATTTATCTATGAAAGGATATATATGACATGGATTGTCCTGAATCCTATGACCAAAAATGTAATTAAATGTGAGGGTTGATTTTAAATCCCTCCATCTCCTAGCATCCATTGATAAGTATTTCTTCCTGACTCCTCCAGAGGCAGGAATATCAAATGTCATCTGTTAATGAAGAGGTAAAACATATCATACTTGAAACATTTAAAGAATAGGAAAACAATAGAAAAAATCTAACCAAAATCGTATCCCACAACCGAGATCTTATCGCTTTGTCCACACTTCTCCAATCATCAAACAAAATGCTTACTTTTCTCTTATCGTGAGTTGAAACAAAAATCTTAAAATAGTTTTCATTTGGACCTCTAGGAATATCATTCTCATCAAACTCAACAAGTATCCTATGTTACTGCATATAGGAAAGTAATAATTTTGGTAAACATGTGCACCCACATTTACTAACTCTTTAACTCTTCTTTATCGTTATGGGAGCACAAGAGGAATATTGGGGAACATCAAGAGGAGCATGTGAATGTTCTTTCCCAGAGGTATGATCATTATTCTCATCTCTGGAATCATGTGGTTAATCAATTGATTGATCTGGAATTATCCTTCAAATCAAAAAAAATAAACATTAGTTAACAAATATACAAATTCAAATACTATAATACTAATGTAAACAGAAAATGGAAAATTGAACTAAGTTACATAATATAAAACATGGTTAATATGGTGTGCATGTTAAACAATGTCAAACATGGTAAACATGGTAGTGTAATTGTCATTTAATAAAAACAATAAATATATAATTTATGTAAAGGTAAACTATGGTAAACAATGGTAAACATGCTAAACATGGTAAACATGGTAAACATGGTAGACATGGAAAACATGGTAGACATGGTAAACATGGTAAACATTGTAAATATAATAAAAATGGTAAACATGGTAAAGTAATTTTCATTCAAAAATAATAATATGTATATAATTTACATAATGGTAAACTTGTTAAACTAAACAAAACAAAATTAAAATAAACAAAAACTTCTACTTATTTGTTTTAATACACGTTTTAATAAAGAAAAAATTTCAATATCTAACATTTTATGAAAATAATAAATTTAAACAAGAAATAAACATATGTTACCTATAATATTTGGAATGTATAAACATATTCTTTTCCCAAATTCCTTCATCATGATCATTACTTATGGCACAAACCATGTCTTCAACATGATTATCATTATGTTCTGCTAATATTTCCATGGAAGTGGGGATATCAAATAAATCAACATCTTCATCAAGTTTATCCTCACCAACATATTTTTTCCCCTTGTAAAACAACAGAACCTGCATATCTGATTGATCAACTACATAGAAGATATTTTTTTGCATGTGTTTCCATTATAAATGAATTTTTGTGTCTTCCAATATAGTCATATTAACAACTGTCATTCCAAATTCATCATGTATGACATTGTTGTTAACGATAAACCATTTTTAGTTAAAAACATGAACATTAATTTTAAAGTAATAAACCTCCCATATTTCTTCAGTGACTCCATAATATGCAGTTGATGCAGAAATTGGGTTTTTTCCTTTAGAACTCAAAAAATGCATTGCTTCTGCAAACACCAATACACCACTATTCCAAACTGCACTTCTATTGTCCCAAACTTTCATATGAAATGTATATCCATCAATGTCATAACCAGACCATGTTATCACATTTAAACATGGAACACCCACTTACCATATTAATTTCTCTGATAAATCAGATCTACCAAGAAAGGTCTTTTTAAACCACAACAAAAATGTTTTTTTTGTTCTCATCCAAAATCAAAATTTATTTCTTCTTTGGGTAACTTTGTTTCAACTCATTAATATGAAATGTGATATATAGTTGAGCATCAGCTATGTTATTCAAGAAGTATAATTCTAACTTCTTCATCTTTTCAGCTGATAGCAATTTGACTTTCAAGCCACAAATCCCTTTTCACTCATTATTAACTCATTCATGGTGAGATAGAGGAAAACCTATGTGCTCCCCTAAAACCAAGTTGCACAAACAAAACACTGCAACAACCTTGGAAATATTATTTTCAATAATGGAGGATTTTGGTCGATATGGATTCTTAACACACCCCTTCAATATTTTCATATACCATTCAAAAGGATACATCCAACGAAGAAATATAGGTCCAGAAAGCTTTATTTCTCGAACCAAACGAATCACTAAATGCACCATTATATCAAAAAAGATGTAGGAAAATATATTTCCAATTGAAAAAGTATAGAAATTGCATCCTTTTCCAAAATGTTCAAATCATTCATAGAAGTCTCCTTATTACAAATTTAATTGAAAAAATAAAACAACATGATTATAGTCTTTTTGACACTGATGGGAAATATTCCACGCAATGAAACTAATATATGTTGTTGCATCATGATGTGACAATCATGAGATTTTATAGCTATAAACTTCAAATCCTTCAAAGAGACAAAAAATTTTACATTTGAAGAATAACCTCGAGGCACTTTGATATCATTAATGCACTGAAAAAACCTAATTTTCCCCCTCTTGGATAATGTATGACAAGCCTGGGGAAGAAATGTTCATCTTCCATTAGGAGTGGGAGCTAACTCCAAATGTACTCCCCCTGATAGTATGTCTAATCTTGCATTCAACCCATATTTTTTCGTTCGATAAATATCTAGAAATGTTCCAATAAAATTGTTATAAATATTCTTCTCCATGTGCATGACATCAATTTTTTTTCACTTCATGATATCTCTAATATGGTAGCTCAAAATATATTGAAATTTTCTTCCAAATATGTTTATCATTGCCAGATTTTTGTGTCCTTCCCAAAGTCACATCAAAGTTTTCCACCCTCTCAAAATATTCATCTGGGGATAATGGTTTTGGAGCAATATCAAATTCTTGTGAGCCATTGAATTTCTTTTTTAGTCTTTTATAAGAGAGAACCATAGGCAAAAAAAATTTATGACCCATTTACATTGTTTTCCTTTAATGAAGAAATTGACAATATGAATTATGTTGTTCATAAATTGTACATGATTTATTCCCCTTAACACTGTATCCAGACAAATTTCCATATGTTGGGAATCCATTTATAGTGAACATAAGCACTGCATGCAGCTGAAAATATTCCATTTTATAAGAATCATACACCCTAATACCATCCTCCCATAAAAGTTTCAAATAATCAATCAATGGTGACAAGAAAACATCAATATAATTTCTGGGTTACTTCGGACTAGAGATCAATATGCTAAATGTGACATATTTTCACTTCATACAAACTTTAGGAAAGAGGTTTTAAATTACCAATAAAACAGGCCATGAACTATGTGTGCTACTGAGGGTTCGGGATGGATTCATTCCATCTCTGCACAAACCTAGTCTAATATTTCTAATTCCATTTCCAAATGTTGGATAATGCTGATCAGTTTTCTTCCATTGTGGAAAATCAGCTGGATGGTGTATTTTTTCATCACATATCTACTCATCAACATTCCATCTTAACCTTTTTTCATCATGTGAATTCTCAAATAAACATTTCAAATGATGAATTATAGATAGATACCAAAATACCTTGGAAGAGATCTTTCTAATCTCTATATCATCTTGTGATTTTTCTTTCAACTTTTACCATGATGTCCCATATTTATGACACTCTGACGGAAATTAAAATTCCTTCCTATATATCATACAGTCATTCTGACAAGCATGTATTTTCTTGTATCCCAATCCCATCAGGAATAACATTTTCTTTTCCTTATAATGTGAATCTGGAAGATCATTGTCTTTTGGAAGAATGTCTTTGAACAATTGTAGTAGCTCTGTAAAACTTCTGTCACCCCATCAATGTTTCACCTTCAGGTTAATCAATCTTAACACCGCCGACCAAAATGAGAAATTCGTAAAACCAGGATAAAATAGTTTTTTAGCATCACCATATAGACGTTCAAATGTCAGTTCTATCTCAATTTGTTCTGCTGCAATATCACGGATCATTTCTTCAATTCTATTGGAGTTACCACCCTTCAAATCATCATCAATAATAGATCTGACATTTTTTCTAGTTTCACCATTCTAAATCAAAGGTCTGTAACTTGGATTAAAACCATGAAAAATCAAATGATCTTTGATCTCTCTACTTTTCAACTTCTTTATATTCAAACATTTCAGGCATGGATAGAAAAAAATTTCAGCACTTGGAACATTTCATTTAGAAAATTCCATAAAGGCATCAACACCTTACTCATATTCATTACTCATTTGATGTGTCATAATCCAACTTCGAATCATTATTAACTATAAAAAATATCAAAATTATACATCTTGTTAAGATAAAAAATATATATATTTATATGAAAAATATCATAATTTGAATTTAAAATAATTTCAAAATATGAATCAAATCTATGAGTATTTAAAAACAAATATATGCATGAAAATGATATTAAAAATAAAAATAGTTAGATATAAAAGTTTTAAATTCATATTGGATCCTTTTTTCTTAAGGTACACAAAAAATACATCCTGGTGAAACTAGATATCAAATTCACCCTTCCGTAAAAAAAATATGAAGTGTAAATATTAAAATATGTATATATTGACTACTAAAAATTACACATATCCCAACGATTTGAAACCATTGGGATAGCCCATGAAACTGTTGGGATAGAATAACCCAATGGTTTCACACATCGTTTTCATGATGGTCATTCCAAAAACCCTATACCAACAATTCTATAAGAACCATTGGTATAGACTACCTGAAGTTAAAATATTTCATTGCTTTCAATAAAATCGCTGCAATATATATATACCAAGGGGGTTTCCAAGGGGGTAGGGGATATCCAGGGGTTGGTGGGGGTTGTCCAAGGGGGTAGGGACTGTCCACGGGGGTAAGGGTTGTCCAGGGTGTCCATGGGGGTAGAGGTGTCCAGGGGGGGTTGTCTCTATTCATTTCATTTAAATAAAAGATTAATTTGCTACTAGTTTGAAATATAGGAAAATAAACATAGTTTTTCTAAGAAAAATACTCAAGAAAACATTTAAAACCAAGCATTCAATTTTACCAAAGAGACACACCACAATTAGGAAGCATAATCAATGATGACATAATGAGGGCAATGGGTAAATAGTATTCAAGTAACCATACCAGATGAGGCACCTAGATTATCCTCCACGAATAAACAAGTGTCAGATAAGATGGTAATACCTAGGAGATTAGGGTAAAATCTAGAACTTATTGTAACCTAATCCATCATTTTGGCATGCCTGATGCATTCAAACAGCCCTAACGCATGAGGGGAACCATCCCCAAAGAAGAGTGTGTTTATACTAAGGTTCAATTAGCCAGTGCATAATCATAAACTTGTGAAAAAAGCTTTCTGGAATAATCAACTACTAATTCTATGTTACCATGTTATGTCTAAAATGGGGGTGATTCGAGGAGTACCAAACAATCAACCGTATATAAAGAATAAGCACAAGAAACACATAATCCACACACCTATAAGAATCACCCCAGAACACCACTCCAAGAAATTACCCTTGCCTTAGGGCCTTCAACTCATAATGGAAGTCCCATACTAAGGATATTCTCATTCATTTAAATAATGATAAGTCCAGAGACATTCCAATGAGAGTTTTCGAAAAAAACCACTTTCTGAAAGTGCCAACCGGGTCACACCCATTATTTTAAAAGAAATAAGTTTTCAAAAGTATCCAAACACACCATTTATGAATCCATCAAATATTTTAAACACATTTGAAAAGGCAAAACTTCATTTGGAAATCAAAAACCTCTTATAAAGGCCAACCATGATTTTAATCAAACACTTGTTTTGCAGGGCTATGTAAAATAATTCCACAAAATTTAATTCAATGGGAATGAAACTTAATTTAATTAAAGTAACCTTTCAAAAAATTATATATTTTTAAAAAGCTTCAAATCATGGTATAAAAATCTACAAATCAATTATTATTAAATTTAAAGGCCAATACATAGGGAAACCTACATCAATCCATGACGCCTTCAATGATGACCACTCAGAATGGATTAAAGAAGGTCCAAATGAACAAGGAATGTCAAGAAGAACCATAAAAATAATAAACACTAAATTTAGAAACAAATAAACAAGAACCCTAGACCAAAGGAACCAATGAATAAGAACAACTAAGAAGAATAAGGAAGAAGGAAGAATAGGGAGAATGAGGATATTATAGTGAAAAATCACCCCCAAACTTGTAAAACCCACTTGGAATCACCACTGAAAGGAGGTGAGAGGCATGGAGAAGAGGAGGAGGATATTCCTAGGGTTTCATGTTCTAAATGGGGGATAAAGAGGCGTTTTGGTGTTAAAATTAGATATGGAAAGGGTAAAAAAATACATTTTTAAAGAACTCGGGCACTGTGCATGGTTAGGATGCACCTAGTGGACACCCCCACCACCTCTGGACACCCCCCATGGAAACCCCCCACCCCCTAGATACCCCCTACCCCCTTGAACAACCCACTCACCCCCTGGACACCACCCCCACCCACTGGACCCCCCCCCCCCCCAACCACCCTGGACACCACCCCCACCGCCTACCCACTTAGACACCCATTGGACACCCCCCACCACCCTGGACATCCCTCTCACCCCCAAGATACCCCCTCCACCTTGGACAGCACTTTCACCCCCATGAAACCACCCCCACCCCCTTGGACACCCCCCGGACACCACCACCCCCTTGGACAGCCCCCCACCCCCTGGACAACCCCCCCCCCCCACCCTTGGACATCCCCCCCCCCCAAACCCTCTGAACAACCCCCACCCACTGGACTTCCTACCCCCTGGACAGCCCCCTCACCCCCTAGACACCCCCACCCCCTGGACACTCCCACCACCTTGGAAAGCCCCCTCACCCCACCCCAACACCCTCGGACACCACCCCCATCCCCTTGGAAACCCCCTGGACACCACCATCCCCTTGGACTGCCCCCCCCCCCACCCCCTGGACAACCCCCAACCCCTCTAGATATCCCCCCTACCCCCTGGACACCCGCCCCTAGACACACCACCCCCCTTGGACACCCCACTCACCCCCTGGACACCACTGTAACACCCTGATATTTTATGAGAAATATTTTTTTATGTCTTATTTTATATGCAACATCAAATAAATCTTTCACTTCACAAAACACTAGCTTGGCTTGCGTAACATGCAATCGCGACCTTCCCCGATAGCGTCTGTAGTACGCAATATTGGGTTTCACTAAACAACGATATATTGTTATAATATTATTATGGACTAGCCGTTATGAATAGTATTAACTACATTTTTAGTTTTATAATATTATTATTCATCTTACACATTTTATAAAACTTGTTATGTAAACAAAAAAAAATCGGGTAAAATAAGTATTTTTTTAAATATGCAATTTTGCCACCTTTTGATGGCGCATGAACTTTAAATATAGTTTTTTGACATGATTATAATTTCAATTTGACAAAATAAATTTATTCTTTGGAATTAGGATATAAAAATTTACTTCGGATAAATTTTTCATATTATTATGATAACTTTCATATTTTAATGAATAGTAAAAACACGTTATTTTAATTAAAAACAACTTTTTTCATCGCAATAATTTATATGATTAAAATATAATATTTATAGGTTTTAAAGTAAAAAAGGAAAATATTTTTACCATTTCATATAATTTATATCATTACCATTAATTTTACATCGAATTCATAGGTAAAAACATTACAATCTTTGGCAATGTTTTAACTTTTAAAACCTGATTTCTTAACAATGGGATTAATTTTAAATTAATTACTGGAACTTATATGTTTTGAATTTTTAAAAATGGATTCTATATTTTAATTCAGTGGGTCCAAATTATGTTAATAGGTTACTTTTATTTTTTTGATATTATGAATAGTAACTATGGTAATTTTTTTTTACTGCAGTTAAAGGTAAATTGGGTAATTATGGGTAAATATAAGATTATAAAATTACCCTAAAACCTTCCAAAATTCTATTGGATGAGTAAAAGTCGAACCTTATCACCTAAGGGTCGTAATAAATTCATTTTATAGACTTTTGACCATTAAAATAATTTAATTGTAATTAGAATGAAAGAAACTTACAACATGTCACTCTCTTAAATCTTATAAGTATAATAATTTTAATTTAGTGATAAAATTCATGAAACTTAGAACATGAATAGTATTAAGAAAGATAATAAAATTATATACATCATGTGAATATATTTATAATTTTTAGGGATTAAATAATTATCATTAATTATGACACAATAGTGAAGTTGAAATTTTGTTATTGGTTGAATTTTCAATTAAATGATTTTAAAAGTATTCAAATAAATATTATATAAACTATTTAATGTTCTCCACTAATTTTATAGATAAATATGACATGTTATAAATCTATTAAATATTTTAGTTCGAACATATCTTCTGCTTAAATTTTATTTAAATTCAAATAAATGAAAAGTGTCAAAATTGACACTATTGTTATTTTATAAAAATTACATACTATAAAATGGTTTAACAATCACAAAAAAATTATAAATTATAAATTAAAATTTATATGGTCTAAAATGTAGTAAATTATACAATTATAGACAATTAATAACATATAAGTAATTATTTATAATGATTTAAAATTTAGAATATTATTACCACAAATAAAATTAAATATATTATATAAGGATAAATCAAGTTGATAATGTTTAAAATAAATTCCCAACTTGTTTAAATTTTATTGGTTGATGATATTACAACCCTATATCATATAATATTCGGATTTGATTTATTTTTGGAGGTTTTTAAGTGGGGTTCTAATTTATTATAAATTAATATTTCTTATAATTCCAAAGGTTCCCCTCTCCTCCCTTATAAAAGGGAACCTCCTCCCTCTTCTCCTCACACTACTTTGAGACTTCAATCTAGGCCAAAACCTGAAAATTTCTCTTATCCACTTCCCTATAAACATTCTAGAGGTTCTGGTCTTCTTAAAAGACCAACTTTAGATCCCTAAGAGGAGATAAAGAAGAGGCGCATCAAAGAAGAGTTAATATCCTTTACCGATTCTTTCCATTTTATTTATTCTTCTACTTATTCTTCTTTATTTCTATCATCATATATTAATAACATCAGTATCACTAATATACTGATATTTTATTATAAATATGAAACAATCTTATTTCACCTTCTATCAATCCTACGGAAAATGAAATCACCGCACGTGCGTACGTACGGAATACCGTCTCCACACCGTGGAGCAATCTGTTTTCCACCAACAACCTACATGGAGGGATATAATGGTGAAAATAATAAATATATATGATTATTTTAACATGATACTATTTCTGAGACATTCCATCTTCCACTCCAATACCATTCAATGGTTATGGGAACGATATCATCGCTCGTGCATACGTACTGTCTGCCGTCTCCACTATGTGATGTGACTCGTTCTACATGATCTTCATTGAATAATGATAATATAAATGAATTAAATGAATAAATATTATATATATTAAACTAATACCATTATTTAAATGAGTTATCTATAACCTAAAAAGAAGAATAAGAATTGATTCGACAAAACATGCATAAGAACATAAAGCAATGAACACCCGAATAACAAGTAGCAATGAAATATTACTAATAAGAAGATAAGAATATGACCATATATGATATCATAATAATGGATATGATTCTATAATAATTCAATGACATTATGTAAATCATTATAGAGGAGGTTCAGATATGTACGAAGCAAATCAGACTAAATGTATGGGAAAATCTCGCAATCTCATTTTTATCTAAGATTGTTTATACTTTAAAATTTACTGAGGAATATTTATCATCCACATCCATGTTTCCTCAATATTTAATATTATTTATATCCTCCTACAATTTTTTAAATCCAATTTTACCCATTGGTTATTTTTTAGTAAAATATATGAAAGGAATCTTTTGTCGTTTTTAGTACGAGGTACTTTTTGAGTTTTCCGACCAAAGTACGAGAAGAATGTATTCTTAAATTATACGGCATGAATGGATTTTTATGATTTTATAGAATATTATTTCCATGAATATTCCTTTACAATTTTTCAATATTATCTTTAATCCACTTCTTTTAGTTTAAAATTAGATTACATTTTAAGAAAGGAAAAATATTTTTGAAGTAAAAAGGATATTTTCCTCAAGAATGGAGTTCAAGTGTTTTATCAAAATTATTCTCCATATAAGATAATATAGGGTTCTGTTTATATCCCTATTTTTACATTTATTTTATTATGTTATGAAGGAATTAATTTTATGATGTCCATTTATCTTATATGGATTATGTTATGATGGCATGATGTTTAAGAATCCCATTTTTATTACATGGGTTATGCTATGATATATGATTTATGATTTTGTGGCACACATAAGAATGGTTTCATTATGTGATGGGTGGGACCTATATCTCCCTCCAAATCATTGGGTAAAGATTTATATCTCATGAGATAGACATGGATGGAACGGAAAGTTACTCCGGTTCAGTGATACAGGACTGGAATGAGGAGTGAACTCGGTTCAGTAATGGACTTTGTCCGCTATGATAGTCTTGGCAATGCGTCTTGAATAAAATGAAATGATTTTCTATGATTATGTGTGTATTACAAAATGTTTCATGTTTTATGTTATGATTATTGGGATTATATTTCACCACTATGATTTATCCCATGTTATGATATTATGATCTCTTTTGCAGGTTAAGATATTCAAAATGTTATATTCTTATGAATATTATATGATTGATATTTCTTTTGTTTATCATTGCTGAGCATTTGAGCTCACCATTTTTTATGTTTTCTTTTCCCCAGGTCAGGAAGAAGGCAATTAAGTAGTATATTCCAAAAAGGGACTTTAGATATGATGAAATAAACAGGAGACAATGTAGATTCTTTATGAACTAGGTGTTTATGTTTCCCAGTTTCTAAAGACATTATACCTATACGGTCCTATCAGGGTTTTGTTATATGTTTTAATAAGTATGCTTCAATATTGAAGTAATAATAATGTATGTAATGTATGGGTCATTATAGTTATTAACAGAGGAAAGGTATAGTAAATATTTGGAAACTAGGAAGTGAAAGCCTTAGTAAGAACCCTAAAGATATGTCTAAGAATAGAACAAAATATTAGTGTTTTAAATATCCATGAATAATCTATGATAAGACCTTAAGGTTAAAATTTTATTATTGATTATGTGGTTTTCCTATTATGACTAGTATTTATCACACTTTTCTTATTGGTTTTAGTCAATGGATGGAACCCGAAGGACCTATGTTAATGCTAAATGCGACGGGAAATGCAATGATTTCCCCCTTGAGCAACCAAATGTTATGGGAGCTGGAATGAAAAATCTTGTAGCCATGCTCACACAACATTCTCAAGCTATGAATCATGCAGGACTTCCAAACGAGCAAAGGAAGGAGTGGCATTCCCTTGAATCCTTCATGAGGCAGCGTCCACCTTCATTCAGTGGGTCTTCTGATCCATTAGTGGCAGAATAATGGATTAGTACCATTGAAAATATATTTTCAGTCCTGCAAGGTTCTGAACATGATAAAGTCATCTTATCAGTATATCGTTTGGAAGGTGAAGTTGATCAATGGTGGAATCATATTAATAATATGAGGCAAAGGGATGAAATTGAGTCCATGGAATGGGATGAGTTCATGAACTTATTTTTCAATAAGTACTTACCTGGTATTCTTCGAACAAAGATAGAGAAGGAGTTTCTTGAACTGAAGAAAAAGGATGATGAATCTGTTGGTACCTACGAAGAAAATTTTACAAGACTTGCAAGGTACGCTTCCGAAATTATAATCCAACCTGAGAGTAAAATCGATCGATTCTTTAGTGGATTAAAATAAAAGCCTTCGAAGGGTGTTATCCATAAGGGACTTCAATAGCTATGAGGAAATTGTTTGATGTTCTCTCAAAGTTGAGATAGAGATTAGGGTAAACCATCAATCATATGGGTTTGATAAGAAGAGGAAAATGGAATTCAAAGGTAAATCTAAAGACCACAATGAAAATAAGATGAGTTTTCCTTTATGCTCAAATTTTGGAAAGATACATGGAGGGAATTTTCTTAAATGGACAAGAAAATGTTTTAAGTATGGAAAAGAAGGTCAGCAGGCAGTTGAATGTTGAAATAATGGGAAGAAGATGTCTAATGATGTGAACAATGAAAGGTATACATAGAATGCACCTCCAACACTTCAATGTTTCTAGAGCAAGGAGATGGGGCATTATGCTAATCAATGCCCAAATCCAAGGGCTGTTTATGATGATCGACGTCAACAAACTATTAAGTCCAAAGACAAAGGAAAGCCACATGCAATTACTATTTTCGATGTGGATTACCATAACGAAGTGGTGAAAGTTAGACTTACCATCCACTCTAGAGTAGAAAATGTTTTATTTGATTCTGGATCCAGCCACTCTTTTATTTCTAAATAATTTTCTAAGGGTATCGCCGTATTAACTCAACAATTAGATGTTGAGCTATTTGTGACAAATCCTAATGGCACAACGGTCTCATCAAATGTTTACAATTCTTCTTCGATTGAAGTTTGTGGGAAAGTGATTCCTGTAAATCTTTTAATCCTTCATATAGTGGGATATGATTTGATTCTTGGAATGTATTGGCTTTCTTTATACTGAGATCATATCAATTTTCAAAGAAGGGAAATCACATTTAATATTCCCAATCAATCTACTATCATCTATCGATCCAAGGATGAATATAACCTTCCATTGGAAATTCATTCCATATTATGGGTCTTCATTCCAATAAATTAAGGTTATTTATCTCAAATGGTTGGGGAGAAACTCATGACTAAGAATATTCCCATTTTATGGAAGTTTGATGATGTCTTTCCAGAGGAATTGCCAGGTCTTCCACCAAATAGTGAAGTTTAGTTTTCAATAGAACTCATACCAGGTGTTATGCCTATTTCAAAGAAACCTTATAGAATGGCCCAAATTGAGTTGCAGGAATTGAAGAAGCAACTCCAAGAGAATCTTGATAAATGATTCATATTCCCTAGTGTGTCACCATGGGGAGAACATGTTCTCTTTGTTAAGAAGAATGATGGATCAGTGAGACTCTGCATTGATTATCGAGAACTTAACAAGATCACTATCAAGAAAAAATATCCTCTCCCATGCATTGATGACTTATTTTACCAACTACGCAGAGCTCAATACTTTTCCAAGATTGATTTTCATTCAGGGTATCATTAATTAAGGGTCAAAACGTAGGATATACCAAAGATGACTTTTCGTACAAGGTATGGAAACTATGAATTTATAGTGATGACATTTGGTCTTACCAATGCCCCTTCTATCTTCATGGATCTGATGAATAGAGTCTTTAGAGACTGTCTTGATCAGTTTGCGGTAGTCTTTATAGACGATATTCTCATCTATTCATAGAGCAAGGAAGAACATGAAGATCACTTGAGAAATTTTTTAAAGACCCTAAGAAAGGATAAGCTTTATGCCAAATTAACAAGTGTGAATTTTGACTTCAAAAAGTTTCATTTTTGGGTCACATAATCTAAAATAGGGGATATCTGTGGATCCAGCAAAAACAGAGGTTATCGAAAGATGGTGGAGACCAACAACAGTAACTGGGATCTGAAGTTTTCTTTCTTTGGGTAGATATTATTGAAATTTTGTGATATATTTTTCATGATTATCTAATCCACTCACTAGGTTGACTCGAAAAGGAGTTAAGTTCATGTGGATATAGGAGTGTGAAGAGAATTTCAGGGAGTTAAAAAAGGTTATCCAGTGCACCTTTGCTCACACTGCCTTGTAGTGGAGAAAGGTTTGTGATCTACAGTGATGCATCCAAGAAGGGATTGAGGTTTGTTCTCATGCAAAATGATATGGTGATAGCTTATTCCTCACGATAGTTGAAAATCCATGAGCAAAATTACCCAACTCATGATTTGGAGTTAGCTGTGGTAATCTTTGCATTAAAGATTTGGATTTATTATCTTTATGGTGAAAGGTGTGATATTTATACTGATCATAAAAGTTTAAAGTATTTTTTCACACAAAAGGAGCTGAATATGCATCCAAGAAGATAGTTGGAGCTGATTAAGGATTACGAATGCTCAATTCATTACCACCCTGAGAAAGCAAACATGGTGGCATACACATTAAGTCGACAAGACCATGCTAGCTTATCCATGATGAGGATCACAAAAGATCAAATATTTATGGATTTACAACGGATGGATATTGGAATTATAATGGAAGGTGAAAAATATTTTCTTTCTCCAATGAATGTTCAACCATATATAATTTTTAAGATTAAAGAGGCACAAAAACAATATGTAGAGTTACAAAAGAAGGTGATAAATGTTCATGAATTCAACCTTGATTGTGATGGGATAATAAGGTTCAGGAATTGGTTTTGTGTTCCTCCCATCCCAGAATTAAATAAGGAGATGCTGGATGAGGCTCATAGTTCTTCATTCTCTATTCATCCTAGAAGCACGAAGATGTATAGAGACCTGAAAGAGTACTTCTGGTGGGATGGCATGAAAAGAGATGTCATTGAATATGTCTCTCGATGCTTGGTTTGTCAGCAGGTTAAAGCTTAGAGACAAAATTCTAAGGGGATGTTACAACCATTACCCATACCCGAATGGAAATGGGAAAATATCACTATGGACTTTGTCACTAGACTTCCTAAAACATCCAAAGGCAATAATGCTATATGGGTCATAGTTGACCTCCTTACGAAGTCGGCACACTTCATTACTATTAGAGAATATTTCTCTATGGATCATCTTGCCAGGATATATGTGAAGGAAGTGGTAAGATTTCATGGAGTACCACTTTCCATTATATGTGATCGGGATCTGAGGTTTACCTCAAAGATCTGGCAAATTCTTCAGTATACTCTATATACAGAGTTGAGTTTCAGCACTGCTTATCATCCTCAGACAGACGGTCAGTCTGAGAGAACAATTCAAACTCTAGAAGATATGTTAAGAGCTTTCTCTATTGATTTCAAAGGTGTTTGGGATCAACACCTACCTTTTTTGGAATTTTCTTATAATAATAGTTTTCACTCTAGTATTCAGATGGCTCCTTATGAAGCTCTCTATGGAAGGAAATGCAGGACTCCAACTTGCTGGGATGAAGTTGGGGAAAGAAAGCTATTAGGACCTCATCTTGTTGATTAGATTGCAGAAAAGGTCAGATCTATTCAACAACACATAAGAGCATCTCAAAGTCGACAAAATATTTATGCTGAAAACTGAAGAAAAGACCTCAAGTTTGAAGTGGGTGATAAAGTGTTCTTACGAATATCTCCTTGGAAGAGAGTAATGAGATTTGGAAAGAAGGGAAAGTTGAGACCTAGGTATATCAGTCCTTTTGAAATACTGGATCATGTTGGGAAGATAGCTTAATGATTGGCGCTTCCACCGAATATTTCTCAAGTTCACGATGTGTTCTGTGTATCTCTCCTGAGAAAGTACATACCCAATCCTTCACGTTTACTAAGCTCATAAGTTGTACCGCTAGAGCAAGATATTTTTTATGAAGAAAAGATGATAGAGATTCTGGATCGTAGCGAAAATGTTCTACAGAACAAGACCACTCTCTTGGTTAAAGTTTTATGGAGGAACCACCAATTAGAAGAAGCTACATAGGAGGTTGAGGATATGATAAGAGAGAGGTATCCCCATCTGTTTGTTACAAAGTGACGAATTTCAAGGTTGAAATTCATTTTCAGGGGGGTAGAATGTAACACACTGATATCTTATGAGAAATATATATTTTTTATGTCTTATGTTATACTCAATATCAAAGGAATCTTTCACTACACACAACACTAGCTTGTCTTGCGTAACACGCAATCACGACCTTCCTCAATAGCGTGTGTAGTACGCAATATCGGGTTTCACTAAACAACAATATATTGTTATAATATTATTATGGACTAGATGTTATGAATAGTATTAACTACATTTTAAATTTTATAACATTATTATTCATCTTACACATTTTCTAAAACATGGTCTGTGAACAAAATAAATATTTCGGGTAAAATAAGTATTTTTCAATAAATGCAGTTTTTCCACCTTTTGATGGTGTGTCAACTTTAAATCTAGTTTTTTGACATGTTTATAAGTTCAATTTGAAAAAATAAAATTCTTCTTTGCAATCAGGATATAAAAATTTACTTTGGATAAAATTTTCATATTATTCTGATAACTTTCATATTTTAATGAATAGTAAAAACACACTATATTTTAATTAAAAACAACTTTTTTCATCGAAATAATTTATATGGTTAAATTATAATATTTAATTTTTTTAAAGTAAAAATAGAATATATTTTTACCATTTAATATAATGTATTTCATTACCATGAATTTTATATTGAATTCATAGGTAAAAACATTTCAATCTTTGGCAATGTTTTAACTTTTAAAACCTGTTTTCTTAACAATGGGATTAATTTTAAATTAATTTCAGCAACTTCTGTGTTTTGAATTTTTAAAAATGGATTCCATATTTGAATTCATTGGGTAAAACTTATGTTAATAAGTTACTTTTATTTTTTTGATATTATGAATAATAACTACGGTAATTTTTATTTACTGTAGTTAAAGGTAAATCGGGTAATTAATGGTAAATATAAGATTATAAAATTACCCTAACACCTGCAAAAATTCTATTGGATGACTAAAAGTCGACCCTTATCACCTAAGGGTCAGTATAAAATCATTTTATGGACTTTTTACCATTAAAATAATTCAACTGTTATTAAAACCAAAGAAAGCGACAACATGTCACTCTCTTAAATCTTATAAGTATAATAATTTTCATTTAGTGATAAACTTCATGAAACTTAGAACATGAATATTCTCCAGAAAGATAATAAAATTATCTATATCATTTGAATTTATTTATAATATTTAGGTATTAAATAATTTTCCTTAATTATGACACAGTAGTGATGTCGAAATTATGTTATTGATTGAATTATCAAATAAAAGATTTTAAAAGTATTAAAATAAATATTATATGAACTATTTAATGTGCTCCAATAATTTTCTAGATAAATATGACATGTTATTATAAATATTAAACAACCCTATTTCACCTTCTATCCATCCTATGGAAAATGATATCACCCCACATGCGTACGTACCGAATACCGTCTCCACGCCGTGGTGTAATCTGTTTTCCACCACCACCTTACATGGATGGGTATAATAGTGTAAATAATAACTATATATGATTATTATAATATGATAATAATTCTGATACATTCCATCTTCCACTCCAATACCATTCAATGGTTATGGGAACGATATCATCGCTCGTGCGTACGTATGGCCTACCGTCTCCATAATGTGATGCGACTCGTTCTACATGATCTTCATTGAATAATGATCATATAAATGAATTAAATGAATAAATATGATATATATTACACCAATAACACTCTGTTAATTAGGTATCTATAACCTAAAAATAATAATAATAATTGATTCTACAAAACATGCATAAGAACATAAAGCAATGAACAGCCAAATAATAAGTAGAAATGAAATATAACTAATAAGAAGATAAGAATATGACCATATATGATATCATAACAATAGATATGATTATTTAATGAGTCAATGAAATTATTTAAATCATTATACAAGAGGTTCAGATATGTATGAAGCAAATTGGACTTAAGGTAAGGGAAAATCTCGCAATCTCATTTTTATCCGAGATTGTTTATACTTCAGAATTTACTGGGAAATATTTATCATCCACATACATGTTTCGTCAATATGTAATAATATTTCTATCCTCCTAAAATTGTTTAAATCCAATTTTACCCATTGGTGAGTTTTTATTAAAAGACATGAAAGGAATCTTTTTTCGTTTTTAGTACGAGGTTCTTTTTGACTTTTTCAGCCAAAGTACGAGAAGAATGTTTTTTTAACTTATAGTGCATTAATGGATTGTTATGATTTCATAGAACATTATTTCCATGAAGATTCATTTACAATTTTTCAAATTTATATTTAATCAACTTCTTTTAGTTTAAAATTGTATGACATGTTAAGAAAGGAAAAATATTTCTGAAGTAGAAAGGATATTTTCCTCAATAATGGAGTTCAAGTATTTTATCAAAATTATTTTCCATCTAAGATAATATAGACTTATGTTTCTATCCCTATTTTTACATTGATTTGATTATGTTACTAAGGAATTAAATTTATGATGTCCTTTTATATTATATGGATTATGTTATGATGGCATGATGTTTAAGAATCCCATTTTTATTACATGGGTTATGCTATAATATATGATTTATGATTTTTTGGAACACATAAGAATGGTTCATTATGAGATGGGTGGGACCTATATCTCCCTCCAATGAATTGGGTAAAAATTTATATCTCATGAGATAGATATGTCTGGAACGAGAAGTTAATCTGGTTTAGTGATACAGGACTAGAATGAGGAGTGAACTTGGTTCAATAATGGATTTTTTCCACTATGATAGTCTTGGAAATGAGTCTTGAATAAAATGAAATGATTTTCTATGATTATGTGTGTATGACACAAAGTTTCATGTTTTAATTTATGATTATTGGGATTACATTTCACCACTATGATTTATCCTATTTTATGATATTATGATCTCTTTTGCTGGTTATGATATTCAAAATGTTATGTTCTTATGAATATGATATGATTGATATTTATTTCTTTTACCCTTACTGACCATTTGAGCTCGACCTTTTTTATGTTTTCTTTTCCCCAGGTCAGGAAGAAGGGTATTAAGTAGGATATGCCAAAAAGGAACTCTAGATATGATGAAATAAACGGGAGACAATGTAGATGATTTATGAACCAGGTGTTTATGTTTCCCAGTTTCTAAAGACACTATACTCATATGGTCCTGTCCGGGTTTTGTTATATGTTGTAATAAGTTTGCTTCAGTATTGAAGTAATAATAATGTATGTAATGTATGGGACATTATAACCACCCCCACCCCTACCCCCTTGGACACCCCTAGACACCCCACCCCCTGGACACCCCACCCCCTTGAAAAGACACATAACCCTCTAGACACCACCCCCACCCCCTTGTACACCCCCTGGACATCACCACCCCCTTGGAGATCCCTCCCACCCCCTGGATGGACCCCAACCCCTCTGGATATCCCCCCACCCCTCCTGGACATCCCCACCCCTGGACACCCCATTCCTCTTTCGACATCCCACTCACCCCCCTCGACACCACCTCCACCCCTGGACACCCCCACCCCTGGACTCCCCCCCCCCCCCCCTCACCCCTACCCCTTTGGACACCCCCTGGACACCCCCACCCCTGGGACAACCCCCTCACCCCCTCGACACCATCCCCTCCCCCTAGACACCCCTGCACCATTATAAAGCCCACTCACCCCCTAGACACCACCCCCACCCCCTTGGACACCCCATGGAAACCACCACCCCATTGGACAGCCCCCACCCCTCTGTACAGCCCCCCATCCCCTGGACAGCCTCCCAACCCTCTACACAGCCCCCACCCCTTGGACAGCCCCTAGCCCTCTGGACAGCCCCCACCCCCTAGACACCCCCACCCCCTGGACACCCTTATACCCCTTGGACAACCCACTCACCCCCTAGACACCCCCCCCCCCCCTCCCACACAATTTGACACCCCTACCCCCTTGGACAGCCCCCTCACCCCTTGGACACCACCTCCACCCCCTTGACACCACCAACTCCCATGGACAACCCCCACACTCCCTGGACACCACCCCTACCCCCGTTGACACCCCTGGACACCCCCACCACCTGGATATCCCCACACCCCCTGAACACCCCCACCTGCTTGCATAGCCCCCACCCCCTTGAAAACCTCCTGTACGCGCACACACACATGATAGAATGCACAAAAATCATAAACATGCATGATATCACATCCATAGGTTTATTTTACCCAAAAATAATTTAGCAATGTATAAATGAACACTATGAAACTTACCATGATATGAAGAAAAAATATAGAAAAATAACATCTCAAAAAATTAGTTTAGGGCATTGTAAAAAATAAAAACTGAAACTGAGCCATGTGAGGATTATTTGGGTATTGCGAGTAGACTTGGTATATCTAATGATAATAAAGATGATGAATGATGTTGTCCAAAAGTGGTTTGAGGGAACGACTTCAAAGAATCCTTTCTAGGTTTTACACGCGAGAGAGATGAGTCGCAGGTCTCCCAATCGAAGAAAACATAATGAATGAATACGGGATGAGATGAATCATTTAAAAGCTTTATCACATTAGTTATTTAATAACTGACATTATAAACTGTATTTTTTTGTTTATAACATCAGTTATTTAATAACTGGTGTATAAAATAATTTATCACATCAGTTATTTCATAACTAACGTGATAAATGTCACTTTATCACGTCAATTATTTTGATTATCGACGTGATAAATTGCCGAGATTTGCTTTATCAAGTCGTTTATAAAATAACTGACATGATAAATCTCCGATATTAGATATATCACAATGGCTATTTTATAACCAACATGATAAAGCTAATCTTAGATTTTATTACATTGGTTATAAAATAACCGGTGTAAAAAGTTGATTCTCATCGATTTATCAGGTCAGTTATTTTATAACTGACGTGATAAATCATTTTTTAAGCTTTGCACTTCGATTATATAGAATCTACGTGTTAAATGTTTGTTTCACAAGTGTGTATATAAGGAATCCTTTTATTATTTAAGATGATATTTATTACACCGCTTGTGTTGTAACCACCAAATTAGGAAGAAATATTTGAGATACTCTATGATGCTTCCAACAATGTAGTTGGTGAAGTCCATTATCAGTGAATTGAGGATAGGCCATGAGTCATTTCCAATGCCTATAGAACCTTAGATTCATCCTAATTTAATTACACATCCACAAAAACTGTTTATAACAGTTTTTTTTCTTTAGAAAGATCTAGATCATATATTCTTGTAACTAAAGTCACTGTTTTTTCTGATCATTCATCTCTTAGATACATTATGAATATGTTTGATGCTAAACCAAGGTTAGTGATATTCATGTTACTACTTAATGATTTCAACATATAAATCAAGGACAATAAGGGAGCTGGGAACCAAGTGGACGATCATTTAAGAAGACAAGCCAACACTGCTAAAGATGAAATTCCAGAAAAAAAAACAATTGAATGATCATATTTATAGAGAGTAATTGTACTTGATTGTAGTAGAAGTGCCTTATTATGCTGAAATGGTCAATTATCTAGTAAAATATGGTGTCCCATATCATTTAAATTCCAACAAAATTCAAAAACTAAAATCTGATTCCAGATTTTACATTTAGGATGATCAATTTCTTATTAAGACTTTCAATGACCATATATTAATAAGATGCTTATCTATGAGTGAAATTGGTGTTTTATTTTAGTTTACACTTTATCTTATGGAGTCCACTTTGGAACTAAAATGATAGTAAGAATGTTTTTAGAATATAGACTTTATTGGACCACCCTTTCTAATGATTCTCATGAATTTTTAAAAAGGCCTCAGAATTTTTTTTTTTTTGGAATCATTTAAAAATCAAAAGAAATGCCCCAAACACCACTTAATTATTATGATATTTTTTAATTATAGGGGTTATATTTTATTTGAAATTTCCCAATGTCATTTGAAAATTCATATATATTTCTTATTGTTCATTATGTTTCATAATGTGTGGAAGGAAAATCCACCAGGACGGACTATGCTAATGTTGTATGTGATTTTGTTAGGGATAACATATTTTGTAGGTTTGGAGTGCCTAGATCCATCATCAATTATCATATTACTCAATTTTTCAATAGTATAATAGAGGCTTTGATGAATAATTATGGGGTACATCATAAAATTTGAACTCCCTATCATCCATAGACTAATGGTCTAGCTGAAGTGTTCAATAGAGAAATAAAATGAATTTTGGGAAAGATAGTTAAACTGAATAGGAAGGATTAGATCTAATGTTAGGAAGACACATTATGGGATTACAATATTTCCTACCAAAACCTAATTGGAATGAGCCCGTATAGGCTGATTTTTGGAAAAATATATCATCTCCCAATGAAATTAGAGCATAATTAATATTGGGTGGTTAGGAAGATGATTTTGGATCTTGAAAGCACTTGGAAAGTGAGAATACTACAGTTGACGGAGCTGGAGGAAATTAGATGGGAAGTTTTTGAAGAATCAAAAATATAAAAAGAGACAACATTAGGGGATCATGAAAAGATAATCCAACCGAAATACTTCCATCCTATAAACAAAGTTTTGTTATTCAAATCAAAACTCATACTACTTCCAGGTAAACTTTGTTCCAGACGCGAAAGTCCATTTATAGTTATTCATGTTATCCTTTTAGTTTTTTGAATATTGTGATGGATGGAGAGTAGGATCCATTCACCATTAAATGACATAGGTTGAATAAATTCTATAGGACCATTCAATCAAATCTAGTGGAGAAAATCATACTCCTCCAATTGTTTTATCAATAAAATCCATTTGGTCATACCCCTCCTTTACACATTCATTATTACTATAATTAAATTTCAAATATTCTTACATGTAAAATATAGTTAAATTCATTGGAGAAAATAAATCATTTAATATTTGGAGAGGGAACCTTTGAAGTTTTGGATTTCCATTTGTTGTCTTTTTTCAAAAAGAAATGCGTATTTTTTAAATTTTTGGGTGTTTTTTTCTTTTTTTTTTGTTTCATTAAAGATTTTGAGCTGAAATGATAATATTTTCCATTTTTGAAACTCATTTGAAAGGGTTAAAAAATTTATTCCATGAAACTAAGATTAAATGAATGATGAAAATGACTTTTTCATGTTTTAATATTTGGAAATTTTATGAAAAGTACTCTAATTTTGGAATCCTATGCCACATATCGCTGTATTTATATTTGAAATAACTTTACCAGGAGTGTTTTTAACCATTTATTCCATCTTATTTTTGTTAACATCACTTATCAAGAAAACTAGACCATGATTTCTTTAACCAAATTGGATTTATTTGTGTCAAAACTTAAGGTTTTTAGGTACATGTGTTTCAAAATATTGAGGAATTTATTGGGTTCTTAAATCCCCTTATTCTAGAGAATATTTTTATTTTTTTACTAAATTGTACATTAAATCCTTATATCCCTTAGAATCAATGAAAATCCTGTTATTTTAGCCACATTAAAACCCAATTTTCCACATCCAAACCTTCTCTTGATGGGAAATTGCATGATCTAGTTGAACTTAAGTGTGAGGGAAGAAGTTGTGTATTTTTATACCTCATATGGTGAATCTTTTAGTAGAAAATAAAATTATGAAGATATTTGTTTGATTCTAAAAAACTCATTATATTGAAATATATTCCTTTCTTCAGTTTTCATAATAAGAGAAGTTGTGACTTTCTGGATCTTCCAACAGAGAAAGAAGTTTATTCTTATCTAGAGCATTGAATAAAAATTATGTTTGAGAAGATTGAAATTTTTGTGGATTAAATGATGAGTTTTTTTCACTTAAATTGAGTTTTCCTGATGACAGGGTTGATTTTTTACTTAGGGGAGTGAGGAGGATACCGTACTTGAGTCAAAATTAGAATATTTCATTTTTTCTTCAAAAAGAGACATGCCTCGCTCATTCGACCTCAAAATTTTTTGATATCTAAATCCTACCAACTATATGCCACCAAACAACCCTGAATATTATTTATGAAAACAAAATGTTCTTGACTCACCTAAGGAATAGACTTAGGAATTTATCAAGCCTATAGTGACTCTTGAATTGGTTTGGATGATAAATCCTTGTTGAAAATTGGCATTTGTGAGATGAGATAAAATTCACATAAGGTAGGTGTTTTGTGTGCATGATAGGATAAATGAGGAGGAAATATATTGAATGTTTTAGATTTGGAACTTGAAATAATGGTTTTTTATTAGTCGGGACTTCTTTTTTTCATTGTTTGGAATTGTTAGATCTCATGAGAATATTTTTTTTATTTTCATTGATTCAATGTTGATGCTTTCTTATCAAGGAGTCCAAGTGTTATGTTTTTAGAATTGATAGAGTCAGAATTTTCATTATTTTTAATGTGTTTTTAAATGATTTAATCCCTTCTAATTAATCAATTTGATCTAATTTTCATCATTTTAGTATTTTTGGTGAATTTGGCACTTATTTTCGAAAATTGATTAATTCTGTAAATTTATCATTTTTCAAGAGATTATATTTTTTGTGAATATAATTTAAAATATTGATCCAAATTGATTTATTCATTTTTTATGATTCCATTGTTTTTGGGATTCATATTTTTTTGGACCTAGATCTTACTTGAATCACAACGGCCTAGAAAAATCAATCAAGTGGGTAAATGTTTATAGATTATAGAATAGACCACACCTCAGTATTGAAGAAATATCTCGGCCTAGAGATATATAAATTAACATATTTGAGATAAATTTGAAATAGAAATAAAATTCTCATGTCCTAAAAAATTTCATGGATAAATTTGATCATTAAGTCGTCCATTTAATGTGAAAATGTGGAGGTAGTTGAGAAGTCTTCTCGGTGATAAAAAGTAGTTTTTTTAATTCAAACATTAATTTTTTTACACTAGTTAAAATATGATAATATTTTTTGAGAGAATGAAAAAGAGAGAGGGGAAAATATTTTATGAATAAAACCTTAAAATATTAGGCCATTTACTATTCTAAATAGATTCAATATTTAGGAAGAGTGAATTTGGATGGACAATTTTCCACCCCTCTAGCTTATAAATATGAGTGTACACTTCTTTTAAAAGGTTTTGAGGATAGTGAAAGTGGGGATATGATAGAGGATTAGTAGATTGAATATCTTTGGATTTTCTCTTTTATATTTTCTTTGTTTCATAATTCTCTATCCCTCCCCTTTCATCTCTCTTACCCTTCACATGGAGGGGTAAAACCTTTGAGTGATCGGGGAAGGGGGAGTATCACTTTTGTAATGTCAGAGTCATACACATTAATTTGAAACTCTATTTTTCTATTGAATAATTTCTATTTTCATTGGTGTCAAATTATATTAATGAGAATTTAATTTGGTTTTTGTTTTAATTAATTATTTATATATTTGTTTGAAGAATTTTAAACTAACTCGCCCTAGTGCAGTTAGTCTCGATCAAGTAGATTGTGTTAGGTGTTGAGTGTCTAGAAATTATTGGAATGTGTGTGAAATAAGTAAATTTTTTCAAGATTTATAAGGATAAATAATTACCTATTGGGACATTTATTATTTATTTGATGATATTTTATAAATTTTCATGCACATAGGAGTAGTTAACAATGATTCCTTCTACCAAGGGTGATTGATAACTCGATCGAGGAGTCTTTCACTTGACATTCAATAGGAAGAGTAAGGAAATTATATTTATAAAATTTATGAAATCAAAAAAAGGTGATCCTACCCTAACCACATCACTCTCTTCTTCCAATTGTGTTCAAACTTTAATTTTAATTACCTTGTTTCTTTTAAAACTCAAACAATTTCAAAAACAACATCTTCTTATTTCACAAATTTAACTGACAAACGTGACAGTTTTGAACTCTTCTCTAGATACATTCTTGGTCAACCAATTAAATAAATTTTAAATTTGGTAGTATATTTTTTGTCACACCCCATTAAAATCACATTTCACTTGTTCTTCAGAATAAATGGCCACACAGATCATTGTGGGTTGTGAATTTTCTTCTCTAGAAAGATTTATTTCTATGAGTCAATCAATAGCAATAGAGTCACATTATTCAAATGATGAAGGTGAATCCCTACGTTATTTATCATCTTACAATTCTTATGGATCCTCTTTATTATGAGGGTAATCAGGTAATGAATTTAGCTCTCCAGAGTTGGTAGGGGATTCAATATTTTGATGAAATTCAGTAGTCGAAGTGACTACTTTTGACCCAGCTAATGAGATAGGGATCTGTTGAAGTTTATAGGGTAGAATGAGGGTATTACCACCCTAGTTTTGTCACTGTCTAGCGATTCCATGTCTTCTCCAATGCTTCTGGGTGTAGTTGTAATGATAAATATCATGGATGTTTCTGAATATGTGATTTAACATGACCTATATCTTCAATCTGATTGGTGGTTAGTAAATTATTTGCACTGAGCTACTTGATGGTATTACCCAGGATCCGTTTTAGACCATTTAGAGAATTTATTTGAGAAACATAATCAATAATGGGATAGTTCCCTTCCATTTGATATAATCAGGCAACAATATATTGTGGTTTTTAGGATTTAAATAGGGATTTATCACCAAGAAATGTCCCAATTTAACCATTAATGATATATTTAAATAATTGATGGTATGAATATATAATATACACATGATAATGTAAACAAAGTCTTTATAATATAATGTTGAAGGTTTTATCTATCCGAAAAACCATGAATATTGTGTCAAATACTGGATCCCTAAACATAGTCCTGAGCTTGATTTTTCCAAGATTATTCTGCTAACTCTTATTATAAACCTATAACATTAGGGCATAAGGAAAAAATTGGGGCTCATGGTAACCTAGTTGATAAAGATTTCATGTCAAAATGATTTTTAATCCTTTTCTATTTTCAATGAAGGCCCATCAGATATCAGCGTCATTCATCATTCCAGAAACGTGCAAGGGTCTAATGTGTCCCTGTAATATTTATCCTAGTCTGTAAAGGATATGATCATGTTTAGTTATAAAGGATATTTCACTACATGATATACTTGATAAGGAAAAAATTTATACCTCAAATTCTTGAGGAATTGACAATGCTTTTTCAAGTGTTTCCCGGAGGACTTTTAATTGACTTAAAGAATCCAAGATTGATAACTTGGCTAACACCATCGATAATTTATTTATGATTACATACTTCTGGGATAGAGTTCTTTGATTCCCTTATTAGGGATTCCCTTTTCTTGGAATTTGAGGAACTGAAGTAATTGATATAGGTGGATCATCTCTTGGAATAGGAGTTAGAGGCACTTCTATACTAGGTGGATTTGGATGACTAGGTCTTCCTTTTCACTGAGGTTGATTGGATGATTGAATCTCCTCTAATAAATCTTATAGAAAGACTGATTCAGGGAAATCACTTTGAAATCCTAAAGATATTTTTAAATTTTAAATACCATTTTCAATGTACAGTTGAGGAATCTCAAAAATGTACTATGTGACAAATCACACAAAATCATATTTAGATTGGACCTTAAAATAGTAAAACCATTCTCTTTCAAATAAATTTAAGAGGAATATAATTTTTTTACCTTTTAAATCAAATAAACTTAATTAAAACAATAATTTAGAAATTAAAACATATGTTCATGGTCATCACTTCACCGATGGTATGTTATCAGTGTCCCAAATTGTATTACCCTAACAATTATAGTACCAGTAAGTGGTTGATCCACAGGGAAAAGAAATTATTTTTGTCTTCCTTATCTAGTTGGTTCTTGATTAGTGTATTATACTGAATTTAGAGTCTATTTTTAATTTTTAGATGAAAAGGTGATTGGATTTTAATTTCTTATCAAATTACATAAACGATAAAGAAAAATATGGGAATTTGGTTTTGATACAAAAATGGAGGGAAATGCATCGGGGTTGTGTATTTTTAGGAGGTTTTTTATTAAGCCAATTTTCTTATGAGGTTGTTTTGTTCATGATAACCCAACACTATGGGTTTCAACTATGAAAAGGTTTCCTTGGTCTAATAAACTATGTATGGAACTGAGGAAACTGACTCCTTGGTCTGGTAGTCAGTGTTTCACACTTATTTGTTTTGATTAATCCATTTGTGAGTTGGTGAATACTTCCAATGATCATGAAGGTATTCATCTTTATTCATCTTTTGAGTCTCTAAAAATTCATCCCTTAGTCTAGTTCAGAATGTTCAGTGATAAAAAGAAATGTTTGAAGAATAATAATAAGGTTTAATCATAACAAACACAATCATGAAAACTAATCCAAATTACAACTCTTTCATCACCCACATCCCCAACACGAAGGGTTTTTAGTTACACATAGAAGAAAAGATGAAAATAGAACCCTCGATACCTAATGTGTTCATCTCAAAAACTTCAAGGAGAGATGAGTTATTTGGACAAATGGTGTAATGGCAGAGTAGTGGAATGACGGTAGCACAACAGTAGGGTAGCGGAACCTCTTTCCTTCATATCATCGCTAATGAATCCTCAAACTAGAGTCCAAGATTCTATTTATAGAAATAAAAAGTACATGGAGTTTATCAAAAGTACATGCCATGTAGTCTTTTCAATGCGCTTTTGTCGCTTTTTTTCTATGGTAGGTGGAAATCTACACTACCCTTGACTTCTATGGCATCGATGGCCAGTTGGTGGAGGGTACATGGTGTGTGGCACCGCCACACAGGGCTTGTGGTCTTTGGAAAACACCATCAACTGCGTCTAGAATCCTGTATATGGTGTGTAGGTATGCCCACATGGAATATTGCCTCTAATCTGGTGACTTGGGCATGTACTTGTCCGGTCAATTCGTGTATGAGTCTGAATGTACATGGCATGTAAATATGTACACGCTGTGTAGTTTGTAATTTTCTTTAGTTTTCCCCTAGTTTGTTTGTTTGGACATAAACCTCCTGATAATGAACAAGATCACCAAAATCAAAGTATTTTTCCACTAAGTAATAGTTATTTTTACAAAAAATGTTCTTATTTTCAATAAAGTATGTGGAAATTTATACACAAATCTGGTGCATCAAACACCCCCACACTTAGTCATTTCCTCGCCTTCGAGAAAATATCAACATCTAATTAAAAGAGTCTATATTTTAAAAGGAAGGAATTCAATTAATAATATGTGTAAATGATACAGTCATAGTAGAAAATTCTAAAATGGTACAAATTAGTTTCAATTCAAAAGATATTCTAATCATGCCTCATATACAATTCAATTAACTACCTTTGTCCTACTTTAAACACAATTTTAAACCTTTAAAAAATAAGCAATCCACTTGATGATCTACCTCACCAGTAAATAACATATTCAACACTCAAGATATTTTAAATAAAAGTTATTCCCAATGAAATATATATACACTCTATCCATAGGTTTGAAAGAAATCAAGTCCTCTACTTCAGAAAATTGATTTAAATAAATCATTAGGGATTTTTAATAAGGTTCAGATGTCTCAATGGATAAGGTCTGGTTGGTAAAGATATGAAAAATAAACTTTGAGGCCTGAGAAGGGAGGCTAAATTATTTAAATAACACTGCATGATATTCCAAATAAAGCTCAATGTAAAATCATCCTCAACAATCTCTGTCAAATTCTCTCATCACCACCACATCCCTTTGGTAGGGTTCACAAATGGACATGTGAGTATAAGGTCCCCTTGTTTGTATCATTTTATAAAAAAGGGACCCCTTAAAAATTCCACAAATAGGGGTTTGGAACACATTCTTCCCCAGATGAACAAGAGGATCTCCCCTATACTTAATTTTATAACGATTAACAAAAACGTACTCAGTACTGCCAATTCCATCTTTTATTCTCAAGTGAATAATCATGCAAAGTTAAAAAGAATAAGGGTAGGAAGGGAAATAGGCTTGTAATATGGCTTTGTATTAAGGTTGTTCATGGTTTCTTGGGGCTTCACAAATATCAGATGTAGGGTAGGTCTCAAGATAAAATGGTTTGAAACAATCTAATGCCTCAATCATTTAAATATATTTCAAAAAAAATTCCTATTTCAAAATCAAAACATGCAAATTTTGGTAGTCATGTATATCCTAAGAATCTCTCAAGAAAGAGTTAATTATAAAGAATACAATGAAGGGTTTATAATATCTCTCAGGAGTGGAAAAAACAAATATAGAGACAATCAGGTCATGACTTGTATATAAATGATTATCCAAATCAATGTAATTATACAAGGATTATAAGTTTCAATTTAAAATATATCAGCAATCATTTTAAAACACCTATGAACCAAAATAATCATGAAACCCTTAAAATTTTCCAAATTTTAGCATTATTATTTATAAATATGACTAATCAAAATTTCTTTAAGTTTTTAAATATATCTTCTAATAATGATGTATCCTATATGATGGTAAGGGAAAAAACTAAGGTGGTCGAGAGACTCTTCCAAAAACTTAATATTGCACATGGTCCACCAAGTGCCACAGAATGTCGGAGAGGGAAATGTGGGGATAGGAACATTGATCAGGACGAGGGGAATTAATGGAAGAAGTAAAATGTGAAAGGAAAATAAAACAAAGAAATCCGTAAAAAAATACTCCCCTAGTGTCTAGGTGAAGGAAGATGGGAAGTGGTGGATAAGTACAGCCCAAAGCATGCCAGAGTACCTGTGACAGTCATGGAGAGACAAAACTGCAATCATACACAACAGAACATAGGCACAAGATATAACAAAAATATATATACAGAATGAATGAATTGTTCCCAAAAACCAGTCATGGGGTTTCCTTAGAAGAGGCATCATCATGTATAGAAGCAGCCAAAAAATAAGGATAAATAGACATGGAATCTGGAGGCTCAGAAGCTGCATCTTGAATTGAAGTTGTAGTAGTCGGAGGTAGAGACCCATAGGCCTATGGTAGGGATGCTGATGAAGGTGAGTCTGTGACGGCGAGCTCTACAAGAGGAGCCAGTTTGGGACCTGTAGTGAAGATGAATATGGAGTCTATGGCCATGACAGTCCCAGAAGGTGGCATGGGGGAAGCCGGATGTGTGGAAGGATAAGGAGCCTCCAGTAGAATGGGAATCCATTTCTGTTGTAGAAGTAGCTCCACAATCCTCTCAATGAGGTCTAGGTGTAGAGCAGACACAGTCTACTATTGAAGGAGATCAGCCTGCTAATGCTCGTGACAAGCCAGGCAGTGGTCGATCCTAGCTAGGCGGATGGGGATGGGGTAGGGGGAGGTCCAGGAGGGGGAAAGGGAAAGGAATAAGGGAAGGTTGGGGAAGCTGTAAGGGGTGGTGAAGGAGGTGTAGGTGCATCAGTGGGGACAAGAGAGTCATCATATGGTGGGGGTGGGTCCTGGTAAAGGACGTAAGTTCCCCCTGCTTCTGGACCAATTTTAGACGATTAAGCATAAGAAAGTCCATCCATTAGGTGGAAACTAACTGGTTATGGGGAAGGGAAGGCTCAACAACGTCTAGGTGGCGGGCAAGACAGGTGGTATAGAACCCACCATCCAGGTTTATTCGACGGCTGGTGAACATAGCATGGAAGTAGGAGTCAACAAGGTTGGGGAGGTCCGGGTAGTCCTGTTGGATGACATAGTTGAAGAGCTCCATGACACAGACAGTCACAACCCCAATATCCTCATGGCGGGGAAATAGGATGGAACTAAAGCATCGGTGGGTGAAGAAGTGGATAGGTTCAATGATAAGGTCACTCTTCTAGGATGTGGCGGTCTACCAGTGGTCGGGCCCAGCAATATCCCGCCCAATGGAAATGAGCTCAGAACACTCGGAGTGGGTCAGGGTGGAAGATAGGGGTGGGGTGACTGGATGATGATAGAAACTACACCCTCATCCAAACTCAGTCATAGAAAGTGAGAAAGGTCGACCTCCTAACTGAAATCAAACCATCAGGACAGTGTCTTTTGGTGTCTCTTGGTACTCAGGCCCATCAAACTTGAAAGATGCAACAAACTCGAAAAATAAATCACATAAAATAGGAATGTTGACCAGGAAGATAATGAGTAACATATTGTGCTCAATGAGATCATCCCACTCTCCCCAAATAAACAATTGATGAGATATGCTGGTGTCGAGATGACAACTGCTCAACGAGATCAGGCGGCGAGAGAAGCGTTGGACAATGTCGTGCACCCGGTCTCTAAACAGGAACACCATGCAAGGAAAGGGAATACCCACAGGGTCTGGCCTAGGTGGTGCAGCAGTAGGGGCTAGATCTGGTGGTGTAGCGGCCCCAGTAGAAGAAGGCTCACTGGATGTGGTGGCCGATGAGGGATCAGCTACTACAGAGGAGGGCTCAAGAGGTGTGGCAGTTTGTGGTGAAGAAAGGGTGGTGCTCGGAGGCTTGATGCGGGGTGGTGGAGGTGCATTACTGGGAACAGCCTCTTCAGAGGTGGTTACTGGTGGTAAGATGGCCAGCGGAGGAGGCTGGTACATCGGGAAGTCTGGGGCTGGTGTCATCATAGTCTGAAGTCATATATGGTGAAAAGTGGGCCTCTCGCCCTCAGTAGTAGAGTCGATGTGCTTCCCACATGTAGGGTCTCCATCTTCCATATCTTGAAAAATAAAATAAAACAAAAGGAAAAAGAAAAAATAGAAAAGAAAAAAATATGAGAAAAACTAGGAAAGTAGAAGAACATGGTGTGTCTATCTAGTGTACCTAGAGTGTAGTGTAAGCGGGTTAGCAGCATGTGTTCTCTGAATATACACGTTGAGTAGTAATGTCATTATTCAGTAAAGGATACATGGTGTGTACCAAACATACACATCGTGTACGTGCCAATTGGTACCTGGTCGTGTGTTTTAAAGACATGGCCATTGTCTGAGTAGAGCCAAACATTAAGTAAACTCCATGGGAATGTAAGACACGGCATGTGTAATAACATAGTCCACATGTCCATGTGAAGTATTGGACATAGGCTGGCCTAGAGAAAATGGGATACACAGCATGTACAAAACATACACGTAGTGCATGTAAACATGGTGTGTGTGGTTGTGTGAAGCAGGAACCTAGAAATGATTCTGGATGGTACACGGTGTGTTCCAAAAATACACATCGTGTACTTTCAAATTTGAAACTATCCAGTGTGTGTCCATGTAAAAAAGAACACAGTATGTGTTCTTTGTATCGTGTATGTGTACTGTAGAAGCTGAAGTACCATCCAATCCAAAAAACACCATAAATAATACGAAAACATGGAAATAAAGAGTGTTTAATGACATACCTGAAGTAAGGAACACAATGCAGATGAAATCGGACTGAAAAACAAACCAAATCGGTGGATTTGAGGTAGAGAGGTTTTTTCAGCTTCCAGGAGAAGAAAACGGTGAGTGGGGGGGGAGAACCGCATGACACGGGGTGTGGCCACGTAGGGTTTTGGATTTTATAGCCAGAGTACACGGCGTGTACTCTAGCAGACACGTCGTGCAATTCTTTTTTTAAGAACAATATATAATATAATTAATATAGTACTATATAATAATTAATATTAATAATTAAAATAAAAGAAATATTTATTTATATATATAAATTTACAAAAATAAATCTATACACATAATGTGTCGGGAAATACACCTCAGGTGTTCTAAAATTAGAAAAAGAGAAGTACAACCTTTGGTCTGGTCCTCGGGGCGAGGTTTGAACTAGCGATTGGCCATTCTGAATAGAATCCCTCATCCACAAGAGAAATTTTTTTAATGCAACTCATATTAATTACTTAAATATTTTTAAATTAAAAGGGCTATACTACACGGGAGAAAGAAAATACACAGTGTGTGGTTTTTAATTAGACAAAAAGGGTTGAATCATGAAGATTAACCGAGTTCGAACTCGGGTCTTTTGGACCTAGAGCTGAGACTCTTCCAATATACCAACTTCACCCTCATGTATTGTTTTATTGTCAAAATACTTTCTATTTATTAATGAAATCATGGAGAACATGACGTAGATCGAAATACACGTTGTGTGGTATTATTAAAAAAGAAAAAATAATGGAAATGGGGTAGTTTTCAGGATTCGAACCCAGGTCGTTTGGAACCAGGTTACAAATCTAGTCAACTAATCGATCCCCATCATGGGTTTTCTTATAAACATATATATATATATATATATATATATATATATATATATATATATATATATATGAGAAATAATACATATTCCATGTAGGAAAACACGAGAATAAAAAGGAGGAACCCTGTACCGAAGGTAAGTCAGGAGGGATTCGAACTGGTGATGACTCGGATAAAATCCAATGACCTTACCATCGGCACGGGAATTATCCCTAGTTATTTCTTAGTTAATATATTTATTTATATTAGTAAGAATATAAATGAAAAGGAATCAGTACACAATGTGTATATATTTGGTAAACGACATGTATCCGCTGGGTTTTCTCCCTGAAATTGCCTTTGTTTTAGGTCGTTGGATCAACTGACTTACCTCTACTTACCTGAGATGTATGGTAGAGAGTGTTCTCACTGTGTATTCCATGTGATGGTAAGTCTTCAACTGTTATTCATTCACCTTGAATGGTAGACCATCCTCTCCAGAAATTTCCACCACTCTATGATGGAATACTCATATGACTTGGAATTGTCCCAACTATCTTGACATTATATTTTCTAGAAATAATCGAAGATGGGAGTTAAAAAAGGGTACCTGGTCACTAAGTTGGAAATATTTTTATGAAATAATCTGTTCGTGGATATCTATCATCTTCTTCTTATATAGATTGGCATTCTCATATGCCTCCAATCGGATTTCATCACGTTTTGACAGTTGGAACAAATGCTTTTCTCCAGCTTCCTTCAGATCAGAATTCAGGGACTTGACAGCCTAGTAATCATTGTGCTCCAACTCTACTAGTATATGGCATGGATTTCTATAGATGAGGATGAATGGGGACATCCCCAATGGTTTCTTGAAAGCGGTCTGATATGCCCAGAAATCATTTTCTAGTTTCTTAGACCAGTCTTTCCTTGAAGTGTTCACCTTTTTCTCTAGAATCTGATTGATCTCACAGTTGGAGAGCTCCAATTGTCCACTAGACTAGGGATGATATGGCATCCCCATATGATTCTTCACATTGTACTTCGACAGTACTCCTTTCATCAATGTGTTGTTGAAGTGGGTCCCTATGTCCTTGATCAGTACATAAGGAATTCCAAAGCTGCTAAAAATGTGTTTCTTTAAAAATCCCATGAGCACCTTGGATGTGTCGTGTGCTGTAGAAGCGGCTTCTACCCACTTAGGGATGTAGTTGACACAAACCAGGATATATGTTTTCTGGAAAGTTGGGCGAAATGACCCCATGAAATCTATTCCCCAAACATCGAAGATCTCAAACTCCAAGATGGGGTGCTGGGGTATCTCATCTCTATGCCCCACATTTCTTGTTCTTTGGCATAGATCGTAATGGGAAACAAAGGTCCGGGAATCTATATGCATGGTGGGATAGAAAAACCAAGACTAAAAGATCTTTGCAATAGTACGGTCTGGCCCTTGATGTCCCCCAACTGGCAAGGTGTGACAGAATTCTAGGACTCCATGAATTTTAGTTTCTAGGATGCAACGTCGGATCACCCCATCCCCACAGGATTGGAATAGTAGAGGATCTTTCTATAAGTACCTCTTGACATCATAGAGAAACCTCTTCCCCTGCTGGAAGGATAGGTTGGGGTGGATGGTCCTTAAAACTAGAAAATTATCAATATTACTATACTAGGTTCTAGGTGATTCTTTTAATGAAAAGAGGTTCTCGTTAGGGAAATCCTCATTGATATCTTGATCTACCTCCTTCTCCAAATTTGGAAGATCCAGGTGAGATAGATGATCAGCAAAACAATTCTCACTCCCCTTCTTGTCTTGGATCTCTAGATCAATTTCTTGTGGGAGGAGTACCCATCAGATAAGTCATGGATTCACATCCTTCTTGTTTAGCAGGTACTTGAGTGATGCATGGTTAGTATAAACAAGAACTTGAGATAGCACTAATTAAGAATGGAACCTATCAAAAGAGAACACCACTATCAACATCTCCTTTTCTTTTGTAGTGTAGTTCATCGGTTCCTTGTTGAGTGTCCTTATGGAATAATATATGGGTCAGAAAATTCGTTCAAGACACTAGCCCAAGATTTCTCCCAATGTGTAGTCACTGGAATCACACATCATTTCAAATTGTTCCTCCCAATTGGGAGAAATCATCAGTGGAACTTTCACCAGACACTTCTTCATGTTCTCAAAAGTCATGGTGCATGTCTCGTCGAACTCAAAAATGACATCCTTGGTTAGAAGGTTGGTTAGGGGCTAAGCTATCTTCCATAAGTCATGGAAAACACGCGTGTAGGAACTTTTATTCCCTAGGATGTTTTGGATGTCTCTAACAAAAGTTTCAATAGGAAGTCGTGAAATGACCTCTATCTTTTTTAGGTCCACCTCTATCCCCTTTGCAGATATTTTGTGGCCAAGTATGATGACACTCTGCACTATGAAATGTCTCTTTTCCCAGTTCAAAACTAGGTTAGTGTTCTCACATCTTTTCAGAACAATCTCCAGGTGTCGTAATAAAAATTTGAATGATTTTCCGTAAATAGAAAAATCATCCATGAATACCTTCAGGATATGTTCCACCATGTCCTAGAATATTGCCAACGCGCATCGCTGGAAGGTGGAGGGAGCGTTGCACATGCCAAAGGACATACTTCTGTAAGAAAATGTGTCGTAGGGGAAATTAAATGTGTTTTTCTCTTGATCTTCTAGAGAAATGGAAATTTTATTTTAGACAGAATAGCCATCAAGGAAGTAGTAAAATTTATGCCTTGCTAGTCTTTCTAGAATCTCATCCATGAGGGGTAGAGGGAAATGACCCCTCTTCATGGAATCATTCATCTTTCTATAATCCACATAGCCTCTCTACCCTTTGACTGTGCGTGTGGGGATGAGATTGTTCTTATCATTTGATATCACAGTGATACCTTCATTTTTGGGTACCACAAATATGGGACTCACCCATGGACTATCTAAGATGGGGTATATGATGCATGCATCCAACAACTTAATTACCACTTTCTTCATAAATTCCTTCATGGGGGGCTCAGGAGTCATTGTGGTTGCCAATATTTCTTCGCTCCTCCTTTGAGCAGCACCTTGTGGGTAAAATTGGTAGGGTCGATACCCTTTAAATATGCAACTTTCCACCCAATAGGGTGCTTCCACCTCTCAAAAATCTGCAAAAAGTGCATCCTCCTGCTATTGTGATAGTGATTCACTAAGAATGATGGTCAATGTGTGATGGTATCCCAAATACCTATACCTCAGAGAATATGTAAGAAGCTTCAAGTGTAGTCACCTTTATAATCAAAGGTACAAGTGGTCGCACATTTTCCTGCTCCAAAATGTCAGGTATAACAACAAATTTTTAGTAGCGGCCACCCTGGCCTTCTATGAATTGCAGGTCCTCTAGTGCTTCATCAACTAGAATGTATATAAAAACCAAGTCATCTGAGGGCAAACAACATACCATATCATCACCTTTTTCTCTAAAGTGATCATATATAGTGGTCACTATATAGTTTCCCTCATGCTCTGACAATGATGCTTGCTTGACGGCTTTGAGGACTTTGTAAGAGACTCTTTCATCTTTTACTCTGAAAATTATCTCCCCCTGGTGTATGTCGATCAATACCTTCCCAGTGGATAGGAAATGCCTTCACAGAATGAGAGGTGAATCCTAGGATTCCCCCATGTCGAGAATGATAAAATATACAGGGATGACAATCCTACCCACCTTGACCAGCACATCCTCCGGTATCCCCTTCATATTTTTAACGGATCAGTCGGCAAGCTTGAGGGATACTCGGGTAGGCTTCAGATTGTTGAGCCAAAACTTCTTAAATAATCTGAAGGGCATGAGGTTGACGTTGGCCCCTAAGTTGCAGAGGGCCATACCAAACTCACATGGTCCAATATTTCATGGGATAGTGAAGCTACCTGGATCCAAGAGCTTGGGAAGAATCAAATGTTGTACGACTGCTGAGCACTCCTTAGATAAGGAAATGGTGCCGATATCATCCATATTTGTTTTTTTGTATAGGATCTCTTTCATGAATTTCTCATACGTGGGCATCTGTGTCAGTGCCTCTAAAAATGGAATGTTGATATGCATCTCCCTGAACACTTCCATGCATTTGTCAAACTAGTTGTCTAGATTTCACTGCTTCATCCTCTCCGGGAAGCATAAGGATAGATTAAAGGGTTTGACAATATTTTTTCCTTTACCCTGTGAACCCTATTTTGGTGGCCCATTAGATGAGGAGGGGTCTGTAACTGTACCTTCTTCATCAGCAGGGGTTGTAGGTGCACCTGGATGTTATGGTTTCTTATATTGTATCTTATTTCTATAATGTATTGTGACAGCATGGGCCTCTTCACTCAGGTTCTTTATAGTGTTACCTGGTAGTGTACCGGGCTGTCTTCCCGAGAGTTAGTTTACCATCTGGACAATATAGTTCTCTAGGCCTCGAATGGAAGCCTCCAAATTCTGGAATCTGGTATCAGTAGTATATATAAACTTTTTCATGAGATCCTCTAACATTGAGGTATTCTCCTGCTGAGGTAGTTATGCAGCTGGTGGAGGCGGTGGCTGTCCGAGCTACTATAGGTGAGGGTTTTGATACCCTTACTGTTAGTAAGAGCCCTGCTGGAGTTGCTGACGCCTCAAGTACCGGCTCTAATACTGGTACTGCTGGTACTGGTTCGACCCTCGATTTTGAGCAACATAGCTCACCTCGCTCATCGAAGGGCCGACTATAGGTCCTGGTAATTCTCCCATTATGTGGTTACGACCACATTCGCTTCATGCTGGATGGTTTTCCTCAAGTACTTGGGATATGCCCTTCATATTTATCACATCGATCTATTTGGACATAGTGTCCAACAGGGTAGCAAGAATGGTAGTAGCATCGATGTTGTGCATTCCTCGTTTTTTTTCCCTACTCAAAATTACACTAGAAGATTTTGGAAGACATATGTTCTAGAAGTTTGAAAAGATCTTTGGGAGAATTTCCCATAACTGTACCCTCAGTTGCAGCATCCACCATAGATTTTGTGTTCGTCGTTAGTCATCCATAGAAGTTTTTGACCTGCATCTAGAGTGAGAGTCTATGGTGTGGGAATTTGTACAGCATCTCCTTGAAACACTCCCCTGAAAAGTATAATGACCCCGAGTTGTGATCTGGAAGTTGTGTGTTTCATTCCACAGATTCACCATCTTCGAAGGTGGGAAGTATTTTGACAGGAACGCCAGGGCTAGCTTCTCCTATGTGAGGATAGATCGATGCTGCAATCCTTTTATCCAATTTTTTTCCTTATCTCTTAGATGTAAGGTGAAAAAGTGAAGAAAAATGGCATGTGTGGAAACTATGTGGTATCATAACGTGTCACAAACCTCTCGGAAATTGGAAAGATTAGAATTGGGGTCCTTCTTGGGTAGGCCACTGTACTGAAATGTGTTTTCTATCAGCTTCATGATAGCAGAATTGATCTCGAAGTGTTGGGACTGCCTCAGAGGATGGAGGATGAATTTTTTAGCTACATGAATAGATAGAAGGTCGAACTCCATGAGAGTATATCATGGAGGTGGCCTCTGAGGGATTGGATGCATCAGGTATTGATGTCCCTGAGGGGAGAAGTAAAACCCCAGACTTGGATGTAAGAATTGAATCTGCTCTAGTTGGAACTATTTGAGCTGCTATGATTCATATCCTAGAAAAACTGAAGCTTGCTAGTTCTGGTTATCATCCGGACCAAATGGTTGTCTAGATCCTGGAACAGTATCTGGATCTCCTTCTTTGTTCTGTACCCTGGTATTGTTTTGTTTGTTTTTATCCAAGAGTGGCCATCCTCATCTCAAAAGCGTTTGTTTGATCTCTGGGTCAATTGAGAGAAACATCGATGACTCATCATTCTTGTAACGAGTGAGATAGCCACTTGTATACCTATGAACCTTCACAATACAAAACACACCAAGCGAAAATGAAGAAGAATAAAGATAAACAAAAATGATATTAGACAAGTGATTTTTGGGAATTTTTAATTTTTAATTTCACTAAATTTGATACAAACTTGATTTAGAAAAAACAAATTTAACTCTCAATCCCCTAGAAACGGCACCAAAATTTGGCCATCGCTTCACTGAAGGTATATTATCAATATCCCAAATTGTATTACCCAAATAAATATATTACTAGTAAGGGGTAGATCCATAGGGAAAAGAAGTTATTTTTTCCTTTCTTAAATATTTTTTATTTGATCGGTGAATTATACTAAATTTATAGTCGATTTTTAATGTTTGGATGAAAAGGTGATTTGATTTAAATTTCCTATAAAATTACTTAAATGATGAAAAAACAAGGTAATTTTATTTTAATGAAAATATAAAGGGAAATGCATCGGGGCTATGGAATTTTTAGAGGTTGTTTATTAATTCAATTTGCTTATGAGGTTGTGTTGTTTATGATAACCCAACACTCTAGGTTTCAATTGTGACAAGGTTTCCTTGGTCTAGTAAACTATGTCTAGAACTGAGGAAACTGACTCCTTGGTCCAATAGTCAGTAATTCACAATTATTTATTTAGATTAATCCATTTGTGAGTTTTTGAATACTTCTAATGATCATGAAGGTATTCATTGTTATTCTACTTTTGAGTCCTTGAAAATTTTTGCCTTGGTTTGGCTCATAATTATTAGTGATAAAAAAATTATTGATGAAGAATAAGAAAGGTTAAACAGAACAAACACAATCATAACAACTAATCCAATTACAACTATTTCATCTCCCACCACCCCAACACACTGGGTGTTTAGTTACACATAGAAGAAAAAATGAAAATAGAACCCTCGATACATGATGTGGTCATTGTAGAAACATCGAGGAGAGATGAGTTCTTGGTATAATGGTAGAGTAGTGGAAGGATGGTACCACGACAGTAGGGCATTGGAACCTCCTTCCTTCAGATCTTCACTAATGACTCCTCAAACCGGAGGCCAAGTCCACTATTTATAGAAAACAAAAGTACAAAATTTGTATCAAAAGTACATAGCGTGTATCAAAAGTACACGTCGTGTAGTCTTTTCAACAAACTTTTGTTTCCATTTTTTCTCCAGTAGGTAGACTACTACGCCTCCTTTGACTTCTGTGGCATTGATGACCGGTAGGTAGAGGGTACACGGTGTGTGGTGCTACCACACATGGCGTGTGGTCTCTGGAAAACACCACCAACCATATCTAGTATCCTATACACAACATGTAGGTATTCCAACACGGTGTGTCGTCTCTGATCTAGTGACTTGGGTGTGTACTTGTCCAGTCAATCTGTGTCTAGGTTTGAATGTACATGGTGTGTATATATGTACACAATGTGTATTTAGTAATTTTTTCTTAGTTTTACCCTTGTTTGTGCATTTTTCCAAAAACCACATGATAATGTACAAGATCACTAAAATCAAAGTATTTGTCCACTATGTAGTAAGTATTTTCTTAAAACATGTTCTTATTTTTAATAAACTATGTGGAAATGTATACACAAATCGGGTGCATTAGTTCAAGACACCAAGGAATCAATGGTTTCAAAATTAAATGTTAGGACATCGGAAAACCTACCTTGAATCAATGACACGTGATTTGGAATGCATTGCCTCTGATGGTGGGTCTCCAAATAACTAATTAGAGACTTCCATGGACCCTAAACACCAAATATACCAAAAACATTAGGTCAACACCTTGAACTTCGATTTGACGAAACAATAATAGGGATTGAGAAACTTGTAATGAAATGGGGTAAAAATGAATTGGACACCAAGCCATAGAGAGCCAACCATGAACCATGAAGATCACACCATAAACCTCTATGACTTTGAGCATTAATAGGGAGGACAGAATCTGAATCTAGAATGGTAGAATCAAAAGGAAGTAGAGCGTTGAGATAGGGTTTCAGATTTGAGTAGGATGAGAATGATGTGGGGTAGAAGAATATTGGGAGAATAGGGTTAGTAGGGGAGAAGAGAGGGTTCACGCTGGGGATGGGAGCGATGGATAATTGGGGGAGAAGGTTTACATGGTAAAAAATAGTTTACGGGAGTGTCACGACCCGACTCCTAGGGACCGTTCTGTGACTACCCCTAGCTCGCCACTGATAGGCCAGGGGATGGAGACTAGAACCGAGTAGGAATATACCATAGATGAGTGGAATTAGCCTAAGTACCTACACACATTAACAAAACTATAAACCAATGATGTTGGGAAGTAAAAAATCCCATGAATATAAGAATGAAAACCACTAAGTATAACACAACCAGAGTGAAAAAAAAGTATAGTACTGCATGGAAAACAAGGATAGTATACAATCCCACCCAAAGAAAGATAGAACCAAAGTAAAACTCCAAGTCTCAGAAGCTTGTACACCAAAAACCCTACCTGAAGGGTAAGTGAAGGGTAGCTGCCTAAATCCATAGGAGTACGCCACATCTATCTGATCTCACTGAGAACCACCTAGTCCTGGACCTCCCTAGACTCCATCAAAGCATCGAATGTCTTCTCAAGAAATGTAAAATGTGGGAAAATACCCCATACAAGGGTGAGTAAAACAATACGCAATAGGACACCTTGAAACCACAATGGTAAATCCCAAGGGAAACCCACAAAGAAATGTACAGTCAGATACACATAGTTATATTCCCATAAATATACCAAGAACAACTAGATATTCTCGTTTTAGAAAAAAAAATCACAAGGTTCCAACCTCAGAGCCAGTAAAGGTATTCTCATGATAGGTTCTAAAGGCACCACATAAAACCAGGACAAATATGCTCCACGAGCTTAGCCATCCAATATGGTGCCCATCTAAGAGGTACACTCCATCGGGAAAAACTCTACCATTCATATTGGTATGTCTGAGAGAATGTGCCCCATCATGGACATCCTAATAGGTCCTGCTACAGTGCCCATCACTGGAGGTTCAGTCGTCATTGTCTTGTACCCAATGCAAGACTAAGGAAACTCAAGTGGAGTGGCACACTTTCCCCACTATACACAGATGAGGGATCCTTACTTCAATATATCTTGTGAAACCCCTTTTTCTCTTATATGGAGTTTCCCACACCATAGTCCATTTAGGGAGAACTATATCTGATCTGGGTAACATTTCTCATCAAGTGGATGGGTCCGCTCCTCGCTACTATATTCGACAGTCAAGGGAGCTCCAACTCCAATCAAGGACCCACACCCCACCTAATAGGGAAGTAATACTCAGGGACTAGAGGACCCCCACCCTAGTACGATAGGGGAGTACCGACTTTTTCATTCCTGTGTGGAGGACCTGCACCATGTTACGACACGGGAGCATTGACTCCTATAATAGAGGACCTACACCCTACCCATTAGGGGAGTACCGACTCTAATGAATCATGTGTGGAGGACCCGCACTCTGAAATAATTGGGGATTACTAACTCCTATCATAAAGAACCCACACCCTACTCAGTAGGGGAGTACCAACTCTATTTGATCTTGTGTGGGGGACCCATACCATAAAATATTAGGGGATTACCGACTCCTATCATAGAGGACCCACACCCTACCTGATATGGGAGTACTGACTCTATGTACATAAGATGTGGAGGACCCGCACCCTAGCCTTATAGTAGAGTACCTACTCCACCTATACAGGACACGTTCCCTGGTCCCATAAGGGAGTACCCACTCTACCTTCATGAACATATCTGGAAACCTTCACCCTAGTCCTCCAGTGGAGTGACACCCCTACAAGAAGCTACCTGAATGAAGCGAAACCACACTACATGGCGTAGGGTTTCTACCTTTACAAAACAAATTGATTCCTACTCAATTGTGTTTTTACTAAAAATACCTACAACTAAAACTAGTAGGATATCTACAAAATATCACAAAAAAATCACTTAGAATATCTCAATTGTACTGTCTCATCTCAAGGGTCCCAACTTCATAGACAACTCGTCAAACAAACGCTCTCTTTGAGAGTTATGGGCGTTTGAGCGAAAAGGGTTTGGTTGGGTCTAGGTCTGGTCTAAACCGGTCAAACCAACCAAACCCTACCCTAGCCTCAGACCTACCAACCTGAATAGGGTTCGACCTGACCTGGGTCTGACCCGACCCATTGGGCCCACCCCAGACAGAATGGGCCCAATCCATGCCGCTGCCATAACGGCCCGCCCGTATGGGCTCAGCCCGCCAGCTTCGGCCTGTCCTGCATCGGAGCGGTCCAGTGGCGCTCTCTTGAGACGCGGTAGAAACCTTCGTGTCCCCCTTCATGAAACTCATCCAGCTATTTTTGACCTCTTGATTTGAATGCTTGCGGCTTTGTGTCAGGGGTCCGAGTAAAAACCACAGTCGAAGCTACAGACTCCTCCGTGTGGACAGCCACATGGACGCAGCTGTCCCTACCGCCTTAGCACACCACCTCCCCTGCCCGGCCCGCGGATGCAGCCACATGCTACCGCTAGTGCCGGCGTGGTGAGGGTTTTTTTACATGGGCCTTCATACTCACTTGGCTGGTCCGTTTTCAAATATGAAAGTTTCTCTAAAAACCACAGGCATCCCTCCTCATTGTTGTTGGCTCATAACTTCGTTGCAATCCCCTCTACCAAAAATCGATCAATTGAGTTTATCTCATGAATTGATTTGATCCACCCATCATCTTCTTCATTGAAAAACCTTCATTACATGTCAATTCTGAATCCCCAATGTTGAATCATTGTTCTAAGAACAGTTTCACAATGATTGAGCACTCTTTAACCCACGAAGAATGTGAAGAATGCGAAGAACGTGCGTTTAATGGAAGGGGGTAACCAAACAAAAAATCGAGGAACAAACCTCCAATTTCATTCTCAATAGAATTAATCATCTCTCATTAGAAGGTTTTAGCAAAAAAATCAAATATAAATTCATTTCCCCAAACTATCCCACAATCAAGAACCTCCTGTAAGAACGATCGAACCGTGGGTCAACTTGTTCATGGGTTGATCCACATTCTTCATATAAAACCAAGAATGGGGAAAAAATAATCAAATAACAACCCCTATCTATAATTTTATCAATATCTGATGAAGAATGGGTCCCTTATCATTGTTCATTGATCCATCAAGGCTTGATCTAAACTCCAGTCATCGATCTACCATCTTCTCATTGTTTGTTGTTCACCAACGAGAGGTTTCACCAATGATTTTCTTCTCCAGAGATCCTAGGTAATTTCTCCATGATTTTAAGTCTAATCTCATACCCTGTCAATCCATTAAATGAAGAAACACATTTCATCATTGTTGCACCATTTTAGTTGCAGTTTTTCCACATTATTTTATTTAATAAAGGAAATGATATTCCCGTACATGGCATTTCAACATCACTGTGTCGTTGTGAAATGTCAAAAGGAAATATTTTTATCAAATATTTTAATAATATTTTTGTACCAACACTAACGTTTATCCTTGACTCGTGAAAGCCTATGTTAGGCACTGCTGAAAGAAATCACACCCTCATGATCTCAACGGTACTGTCACTTTTCCAATCCAAGTTACCATTTATAATTTATAGGATTTAAAAATAAAATAATTTAAGTATTTTATTTACGGTCATGTCCCAAAAACTAATTTCCACAGTTCGCCCACGCCAGCCAATGTTAGGCTCCACCAAAGGAAAGAACACCCTCACAAGCTCATAGGTTGTCTTGGATTTTCAATTTGTGTCACCATTCTTGAGTTATAAGGATTTGAAAAAAAAATAAAATTATTTTATTTTATTATTTTATTAAGAATTATTCCATTTTTGGGTTTTCTCACTACAGGCCCGTGTTAACTAAAATTAAGTCATGCATATGGTAAACCTGCCATCCTGAACAAAACAGTGCCCTAGAATTTCTGATCTAGGAAACTATTTAAGAGTTATTATACTTTTTAAAGAAATATACTCACGCGTGCCAGTTAAAACATAACAATTTTTGACAAACCGTTCTGGGTGCACCGGGTCATGGAATTGCACCCGGGCTTGTCTCCTAGTCTTCTAATTTTCCCAGGAGTTTTATAAAAATAGAACTGGAAAAATCAGAACCATTTCATTACCCCAACATTAAGGCTTTACATCCTCGAAATGCCAAACAAGGTTTATTCGAAAAAAAGGTAAGAGAACCTAGCACAAATCTGAGACTCCCTCTCCAATTTAATCCTCTTAAAAACCATGTGATGCCTCTGGACATAAACTAAGGGAAAATACCATCCCTTAAGGATCCCTTTTCATGTCCTATGCAAGATTCTACATGACACTATATGGGTTTCCTTTTCACTGACAAACAAAACCTCCTTCCATTACTACGAATACATCATACCCTTTTTTCCTAAAACAGTCAATCTAGGAATGAACGATAGTATTCCATACCAAGAATGATGTCGTAAGGCCTTGACACTATGACTAAGAGATATCAACTAAAACTCATGCCTCCAAGATTCAGGTTACATAATCATCGCCAGTGTGTGATCACCAGGTCTCCTTCAGTAGGAGTCTCTAAGCATGAGGGTCAAGTCCACGGTTTGACTGGAACCTCTACGTCTCAAGTGAAACTCAATGGAAAAAAAGGAGGAAAACTAGCTTCTATGTCCATTAATATGGCAGAAAAAATGAAAATACATAAGTCGTACATCGAATCTCTCTTAGAATATCTTGGTCATAATCCATGACCACATGAATCTATCCTTGCCCACGTCACCCATCTCCCTGAGCTTGGAGTGGACCACCTACTGCTCTTCTAGATCCTCTTCCTTGACTGCCATCTTTCAGAACTCCTTGATCCAAGAATTTTCTATGGCAAGGAAGCTCATCAAGTGTCTCCCTCTCAGTGGAATAATGGAACAGAAAATATCTGGAGAGATACCCTCGACCATTGCAAGAATAACACTGCCTCTCCTAAGGATGGTCTATTCCTTGGCACTGATCCAGTACTAGAGTCCCACACATATGAGTTTGGGCATGGGTATGCATCTTATGATGTGATCCAGTCACCTAACGTCTCATATATCATGTAGATACCTTTGTCTCATGACCTCTGTTGTAGGCCACATCTATCTACTCCTCATCCATAAAACTATCGACTACCAGACCTCACTCCAGCACCCCAGCATAGGTGAGAATATTCAATGGAAAATCGATGCCCTGATCTCTCATTGCAATCCATTCCCAAAGGTTTGATCTTTAAAAACTAGTCTCACACCAAGTCTAGGTAAAACTGTGACAAGTCGGTGAAACTCGATGAAAAATCTACCACTGTCATGCTTTCTTATCGAAGCTATAGAAGCTTCTGAATGTGCACTGACCTTAGCATGGATGGGTAAAACTCTTCCCTAAATATTCATTCAAAATCCCCCCAAGTGATTTTCATCTCATCATGTGACTTTATCACCAAGCTCCACCAATTTCCCGCATATCCATGAAGAAGGATATCGGCTTGGACCACCTTCCAATCGGGTGGTGTGCTCACTATGAGGAAAAATCAAGTGATTGCCTTAATCGAGTCATATGATTCATGGGGGTCTAGATCACCCAGATATCTCAAAGGACATAAACTATAGAACTCATGTAGTGCACTCTTTCTATGCATATCCTCATTCTGAACTATCGGTAAAACATGATGCTCTATGGGTGGTGGCACCATTAGTTGACCACCCAGAGGTAATGCCTCATAACCAATACACTTTAATGAAGCCTCCTCACCGAGCATATCATTATCATTCCCACACTAAAGAATCCTACCTAGCTATCATCGTGGAGGCATCCTGAAATGGATCAAGATGAACCACAGTTAATATAGTATATTTGGAGAGCTGACTCAAGAAGGACATGAAAAACACAAACCATTCCTAAATGATTCATGTACCATTTATTTCTCGGCGACCAGTATCATAATGAACCAAGTTGAAAAACAGATTATCAGAGTCCCAGTGAATGGATACGTCAGCCGCCACACCAACACTAGAACCTATGGTTTGAGAGACAAATTCGAAACAGCTTAACATTGTCTATATGTGACCTAAACCAAGATAAATACACTACGGTCCTAAGGTAGAACCGAACTCCTTTGATACCACTCTTCCATGACCCATCACACAGGGCCTGTGTTGTGACTACCAAAATCCCACCTCTAATAGGCCAGGGGCTGGTGACTGTTTCCGAGTAGGAATATCCAACAAATGGGAGGTAATATCCTAAGTACATGCACACAAGCACACAAATCCAAACCAAAGATGTTCGAAAGAAAAAAATCCAAGGAATATTTGCATGAAAACCACAAAGTATAACACAACCAGAGTTATGAAAAAGTAAAGTACAGGGTGGAAAACCGGGCTAGTATACAAGCCCCACAAAATAAATAAAAAACATAAGTAAAACTCAAAGTCCCTAAAGCTAATCCACCAACAACACTACCTGAAGGGTACGTGGAGGGTAGATGACTGAAGTCATAAGAGTATTCCTCATCTGTCTAATCTCACTGAGCACCACCTGGTCCTGGCCCACCCTAAACTCCATCAAAGCATCGAACATCTGCAAAAGAGACGACATGTTTGGGAAAATCCCGTGCAGTGGTGAGTAAAACAATATTCATTAGAACACCCAAAAACCACAAAGGTAAATAAATGGGAAAAACAAAGAGAAATAAAAAGTCATCTCCACATAGGTATATTCCCAGATATATACCAAGAACATCTAGATATACTCATTTCAGAAAAAAAAAAAGAATCATATGGTTCCAACCTCATATCCAGCAATAAGATTATCATCATAGGTTAGAAAGAAAAAAAATAAAACCAAGAGAAACATGCTCCCCAAGCTCAGTCATCCAAGATGGTACCCATCCGAGAGTTGTACAAAATCGAGAACAACTCTACCCTTCTAAATGGTACATTCGAGAGAACGTGCTCCACCGGGAACATCCTACTAGGTCTAGCTCCAATGCCAAGCACCGGAGGTTTAGTCATTGTTGTCTTGTGCCCAATTCAAGACTAAAGAAGCAAACGTAGAGAGGCCCGACCTCACCACTATAAATATATGAGGGTCCATGCTCATAAATATCTCACAAAACCTATGTCGCTCCTATATAGAGTGTCCCACACCACAGTCCATCGATGGAGCCCTAGATCCTATCTAGGTAACGTTCTCATCATGTGGATGGTCCCGCTCCTCGCTAATATATCTGGCAGCCAAGGAAGATTCAACTCCAGTCAAGGACCCAAACCCCACCCGGTAAGGGAGTACTACTCAGTGACTAGAGGACCCACACCCTGGTACGACAAGTGAGTACCAACTCTGTCATTCATGTGTGGAGGCCCCACACACTGGTATGATTAGGGAGTACCGACTCTTATCCTAGAGGACCCGCACCCTACCCGGTAGGGGAGTACTGAATATATTCTATCATGTGTGGATAACCCGCTCCCAGAAATAGTAGAGGAGTGCTAACTCCTATCATAGAGGGCCAACACCCAACTCAGTAGGGGAGTACCAACTCTATTCGATCATGTGTGGGGGCATGTGCCCTGAAATATAATGGGAGTACCAACTCCTATCATAGAAGACCTACACCCTACCAGGTAGGGGAGTACCAACTCTATGTATGTTAGATGTGGAGGACCCACATGCTAGTCCTATAGGGGAGTACCAAATCCATGAATAGAGGACCATATCCATAGTCCCCTGGGGGAGTACCTACTCTACCTTCACAAACATAAACATGAATCCACACCCTATTCCTTTAGGGGAGTGACACCCCTGGAAGAAGTTACCTAAAGGAATCGAACCTACACCACACGACATGGGGTTTCTTCCTTTAGGAAACACGCCAATTGTTGCTAAAGCATGTTTTTACCAGAAGGACCTACTTCTCAATCCACTAGTCCATCTATAAATATTTATAAAAACTCACTTAAAGTATCTCAAAAGTACGTTCTCATTTCAAGGGTCCCAAATCCATTGACAGCTCGTCAAAGGGATAGTCCATCTGAGAGTTATGGGCATTTGAGTGAAAAGGGGTCGGTTGGGTCTTGGTCTAGACATACCCAGTCAGACCGACCCAAACCTGCCCAACATAGGGCCCACTGACCCGACTGGGTCCGACCCAGCCCATTGGGCTCACCCTGGACCAATTGGGCCCACCCTGAACCAACTGGGCCCGGTCTGGCCCACTACCATCCCGCCAACTTCAGCCTGACCCGCGTCAAACCAGGCCAGTGGTGCTCACCTAGGATGGGGTAGCCGCCGCTGCGTCCCCCTTCGTGAAACGTGGTCGGCCGTTTCCAGCTGCCAGATCAGCATGCCCACTGCTTTGTGTGGGGTTTTCGAGTTAATTCTGCAGTTGAGGTCATGGTCTCCTCCGTGTAGACAGCGACATAGATGGGAATGTCGCTACCATCGCGGCGCACCACCTCTGCCACCCGGTAAACCATCGTCGCTGTCACCCACATGTTGGGGGGTTCTTCCATGGCCTACTGGATGCACTCTGGTAGTCCATTTTCAAATCCGGAAGTTGTTTCGGATCTCTCAGGCTTCCCTCTTCATTGTCGTGGGATTATATATATCTTTGTTGCGATCCCTTATGTCCAAAAGTGCTCTATTGGCGGTATCTCACACACCATATCAATCCACCTTCTTTCATCATTATCTCACCCCCTTCATGCCGTGTCTATTCCAGATCCACGATGTCATATTATTGCACCAAGAACGATTGTGCAACAATCAACTATTATTTAACCTGTAAAGAACATGAAGAGCGCGCCTCAAATGGAAGGGGGGAAACCAAACAAAAAATCGAGGAATAAACCTATGCTATTGTTTTCCAGGGTTTTAATATGCTCCCATTAGAAGGGTTTAGCATAACAATCAAGCATAAATTCATTTCCCCAAATTATCCCTCAGTCAAGAACCTCCCTACAAAAATTATCAAATTGTGGGTCAACCTATTGATGGGTTGATCCTCATTTGTCATCTAAAACCAAGAACATAGAAGAACAAAATCAAATAACAACCCCTACCAATAATTAGATCAATTTCTGATGAAGAAGGAGTATATGCTCGTTGTTTGTCGATTCTTTGAAGCTTGATCTGAACACTGTCATCTATCAGCCATCTCTTCATTTTTCGTTGTTGGTCAATGAGAGGTTTTGTTAATTCTTTTCTCCTCCAGATCTCTAGAGTAATTTTTACTAGATTGTAAATATAATCTCGTACCCCGGACAAGCCATTAAAAGAATAAATGCATTTCATCATTGCCATGTCAATTTTGTAGTAGCATTGCCACATTGTTTAATTTATTAAAGGAAAAGGGTTTCCCCGCCATGGTGTTGTGGCGTCGTTGTGTCATCACAAAACATCCAAAGGAAATATTTTTTAAAATATTTTAATGTATTTTATATACAGAAACTAACTTTCACCATCGACCCATTCCAGTCGAGGTTAGGCCCAACCTAAGGAAATCCCACCCTCACTAGATCAACAGTACTCTTAGATTTTCAATCCGAGTTACCAATTATGAGTTATAGGATTTGAAAATAAAATAATTATATAATATTATTTACGGTCACGTCCCCAAAACTACTTTCTAAAATTGGATCATGGTGAAAATTTTTAGGCTTTGCCAAAGGAAAAGAAAGCCATCACAAGATCAAAAGTGGTCTCGAATTTCAATCCAAGTCTACATTTGTCATATATGGGGATTTGAAAAATAATAATTATTTTATTTAATTATTTTATTTACAGTTATTCCATTTTTTGGGTTTCTCACTAGAAGCCTGCACCGACTAAAATTAATTCACACCTAGGTTAAACCCTCCATCCTGAACACAATGGTGCCCTTGGATTTCTGATCTGGGAAACCATTTAAGAGTTATTCAAATTTTTTAGGTAAAATTATCATACACGCTAGTTAAAACATAAAAATTTTTGAGGGACCATTCCAGGAACACTGGGCCTTGGAAATTCATGCCATCTTAGATCATGGTCTCCTAATTTTCTCATTATTTCCTAAAAATAGAACCTGTGAAATCAGATTAATTACAGTGAGATAGAAGAGTTTGCGGGGGAGAGGCATGCTGGGATGAGCCTAACATAAATGAGAATCTAGGGACGGTGTACCTATGGTTTTTTTTAAAACTATAGGGATATATTTGATTATTTCATATATCCTAATGGATTATTTAAACTATTGGTATTAGTTCATGGGTATATACCCATTTCTAGTAGTGACTATCGTTTCTTTATAGGTATTTACTTTAACTTCCATGTCTATTTCTCTCTTGAATACCCTTTTCCACCCCATAGGATTTATATAAATTATCTTATCATCCAAAACACAAACATAGTTTTGATACATGTAATTCATTTTAGAATTTATGGCTTCTTTACATCTTGAATATTCTAATATCTCTACTCCCTCTTTGTAGGATGTAGGTTCATCATGGTCAATAAATAAAGAGTCACCAACTTTAGTGACTAGAAAACCATATCTTTCTAGTTCTATTACCTCTCAAGTGCTCCTACATAGTCCTTGTGTTTCATGAGATACTTTTTCCATGGGGAACTATGGTATCTATTCCTACACCAACTCTTGTGTATCTTTAGAATCAATTACATCAAATTCAATCTTTCTCCCACTATCCTTTTTGAGGATGTGATTCCTCTAAATAAAGAAGGAATGTATTATGGAAAACATGTTCTTACCTGAGGTATTGAATAGGTAGTATACATTTTTGTAAGATACCCTATAAATATAAACTTTGTGCCCCAGGGTGAGAGTTTTTTGTATCAGAAGGCCATAAAAATTTTTGCACAACCCCATATATGTATGTGTGATAAAAAAAGTTTCTTTCCACTCCATAATTCAAAGAAAATTGTATTTTACACTTTAGTTGGTACTCGGTTTAATGTATATAATTCTATTTGTAATGCATGTCCCCAAAAAGATAGCAGAAGATCTGCATGAATCGTCATTGAACTTACCATGTCTAATAAAGTATGGTTCCTACTTTCATTAGATCTAATCCATTATGGTGTGTAATGTTTAGTCATTTGAGACAAAATTCCAAACTCCCATAAAATTTTGATAAACTCTTGGTTAATATATTCACCAACTTCATCTGATCGAAGATTCTTTATCTTCTTTTCACATTGATTCTCTACTTCATTTATGAATTCCTTGAATTTCTTGAAGGACTAAGACTTATACCTCATCAAGTAAAAATATCAATAACTACTCAAATCATTAGTGAAAGTTATGAATTAAAAAAACCCACCTCTAGCATCCACTGGAAATGGTCCACACATATCAGTGTGCCCCAAACCTAAAAAATTTCTAGCCCTTTCACCCTTTCCTCCAAATGGTGGTGTTATTATATTTACTTACACACAAGCATCACATCTTTCAAGTGGTTTTAGATCAGAAGCATCTAAATAACCACCTTGACAAAGGTTTTTCAAACACTTCTCCTTAATATGACCAATATGGTGATTCTATAGCTGGGTGTTATATGATTCAAATGAACATGATTTCTTATCTACTTCCAATACAAGGTTTTAATAATTTAATACATAAATACCATTATTTAAATGCACCATACCATAACATATGTTCTATTTATAGAAGATACAAATTTTATTTCTAAACATGAAAATAAAACAAATGGTATCTAGGAATGAAACAAAAATTATTTTCATGGTAATATTTGGTCCATAATAACAATTCCTTAAAACCAACATCATTCATGTTGGAAATGAAAGGTGGTAGTTACCAATGGCTAGAGCTACAGCCTCACACCATTGTCATCTCACAAATCCACGTCTCTTCTAGAAATCTTTCAGAATAACTTGGTTATTTCATTAAATACATATGTGAGTACCACAATATGAATCTAATACCCGACATTTAAATATTGAAATATTACATTCAAAAATTAATGAACTTTTAGCATCCCCTATATTCAAGGCATAATTATTAATCCAACGAACTTTCTTTCCATATGCAAAACATACAAACTTATTTCCTTTTTCCTTCCTCTAGATCTTCCCCTTATTGGAAGTATGGTTCTTAGGATCTTTAGAATTTTTATGATTCTTGGGCCCAATTTCCTTGTTATTATTTTTATTATTCACTATAAGGTCTGTAGGTTTATCATTCCCCATGTCCTTATCCACTTACAGAATGAAATTAATATGTTTCAAAAGAATATTCTCTTTATTTCTCATATTATAATAAACAATAAAACTAGAGAAGGTCATGAGTAGTAATAAAATAGTGAGATATATGTGAAACTCATCTGATAGTTCAATACCTAAGATGTCTAAGTGTCCAATGTTGTAAATAATCATGACTACAAGAGGCCCATCTTGAAAAGAATCTCCAAGATTAGTTTTAAAAAATCACTAGAGATCTCATATATCTCTTATATCACCTTTTCTTGATAGAGATACCAAAGGTAAGACATCATGATATACACATCCTTATACTCAAGTTGGTTTAAAATCTCATTGGTCAGAAATTATAGCACAAAATATGGAATATTTGTAGCATCGTTTAAATGTTTTTCAGAGATATACAACTATTCTTTGCTAGCCTCATTACCAAGTGCATGAGGAATTGGTTCTTCCAACACATATAATTTATTTCATGGTGTAGTATAACACACAAGTTCATTTTACACTCTTGGAAATGTGTATTGGTGAGAAGTTTATCCTTTAAAATTATGAATCACAGTGACATTTTGAACTAATTTTAATTATTGTCTCTATAAATAATATCTGAAAAGATTTAGTATTTTATCATATAAATTTTAGACAAATAAATATTATATTTATTAATCTCCCACTATTTTATCAAAACACAATATACCCCACTATTAGATTGGGAATATCATGTTTCATGGAAATTATAGTGGAAAATATCCATATTATCCTTTTCATTATCCCAACATTGGATGCACAATCAATTATAAGGGTTTTAGGTAGGCATTCCAAATTTCAACTGCATTAACTCACAGTTCCTTAATCTGTTGAGTGGAATCCCAAATCCTGAATTCCTTAAATTGGATTTCCTCAACTCTTTCCACTCAGTTACACAAAGTCTTTCTTTGGCAGTCAACTCTAGATGTGAACTAAGTTAAGTCGACTCAAAACATAATGTTGGAATTCTCAAATAATTGAAAGTATCCCAAATTTTTTTGGTCCAGCACTTTGAAATATGGTTCAATTTTAACTGAAGTAGTAGAAGGATATACTGGATTAATATATATAATTGATGCATTTTCTATTTTATACATAAATTTACAACTATTTTATTTATTACATGCTTATTAATATTAATTGGATTACCTTTAAGTGATTAACTATGGCTTAGATAATATTTATGCATAACAAAATTTATTTTAGTTTTATCTTGCATGATTGTTAATTCATTAATCCATTTGGTCGTAAAAAACATCCATAATGAAATAAAGATGCAACTTTACATACATAAAATAAAAAATTGGTATGATCATGAGCTCTTACGAATGATAATTTTATCTAGTTGATGATAAAAAAATTGTTTTCCTAAGGAAAAACGCATTGAACCAAGTAAGGCTCATGTTATAGTTTTACACATATCCATATATGTATCTCTCTTGGATTGGTTTCACCTATGCTCTAAACTTGAACATATCCCACTATCTTGGGAGCTTCATCCATTAAATTTTCTTTTACTCACATGCAGGTGAGGGGGAGGAGTTTGTATACAATAAACCATGGGAATGCATGCCCTTAAAAAATTTGAGGATAGGTGGTACACAGACCATTGATTTAATTTGATAATAAATTAAAAGGAAACCAAACACATACAAAGGTCTAGTCTAAGCTCATGATCATCCATATGCATGCAACCAATTACACATTTAATAAAAGTAGCCTTCATTTAATAATCATTCTTATTTTAGATAAGTCATAGTCTAATCACGATGAAGATGATTTTCAAACATTCTCATACTTAAAAAAAGATTAAATATAAAATAATGTAATTTAATACAAAATGAATCAATACATAGTGGATGTTGATTGATAAGACCATACAAACACAAACCCTATGATCCATCTATAAGGTTTCTGCCACCACACCCCCACCACCCTTGTCATCTCCTTACTACAATCCTTTAGGACTGTCATCTCTTGACTGTAGTACTCTATCACCCATCAAGGTAGAAGAATTGTTACTTCTACAAAATAACTTTCATCACCACCCCAAGTAGGCCACCAGAAGAAATAAACCAATTAAACTCCAGTACCAATGAGTAATATCTAGTCTATATTATTCCATAGAATTTAGCTCCAAAATCTATGCCACAGACAATAAAAAATAATACCAAAAATTAGAGAAAAATATATTCAATAATTGAAACCAAAAAAATAATAAATTAAATAAAATTAAAGACGCAGATTTAAGAAATTGAGTAGGGATAAGGGTATAGTAAAAAAATACTTTACTAAAAAGTGTATCTTTGTCCTCTTGGTTGAGTCAATAAAAAATACACCGTTATATTGAGAAACAACCCATCTGATTACTTCAAATCACCTACACAATAGAGTATTGAAAAAAATATTCAATATTTTTATAAAAGAGGAATTCCACAATGTTGGAAATTAAAGGGGAAATAGAATCCAAAAATGTCATAGTAGTATCTAGGGATTGATCACAATATTTATCCAAGTTGAGGAGGGATACATCTAACATCAATCGATTTTTTTTATAGGAACTAGAATTATGAAAAGAGCAACCTTCCATTAATATTTTCAATATAATCCGTAGAGCTCAAAATAGTGAAGACCCTCGGTTTGACAAGTATGATTCGTAATTTTCCTAATAAGAGGAAGCTCGACTACAAGATGAGATCCAGCGGCCATTGCAAGAGAAAAATATGCACCAAAATAATTTATACTTGAAGTTGTTCTATTGGGTTCACCCATAGTGCTAAAGGTTGTAGGTTCAAAGAAACCTTATTTTATTGAAAAATATTGAACATTAAGAACTTGTAAATTCAGATATAGAGGGAACACCAGCTTGATTCAGTTTAATCTTAGAAGAGCATTGAAATAAAATCAAAAGCATGTGAACTATCCCTTAAGACAAAACACAACATGAAAATCAGCAAACAAACATAAAAAGAATCTAGCATGAAAATCAAGACTACACCAAATAGACAATGTACTTATTTCTAGAAAATGCTTCAATGAGTTAACAAAAATGAAAAATAGTGATAAACACAACATGCCTTTTAAATAGATAATCTCTAAAAACAACATGAAAATAATAAGATTATATTACTGACATAAAAAAGATCATATTTCATCAAAGCACTGGGTTGTTTTCCTTCCATTGAATTAAATGCAAGAGTATCATCCCCATTTCCATTTCTTAACGTTAAACCCAGTTGGTCCATTCAACACCAAAAATTAAAAGATGATTGGAATAACTAATTTCATCATTGAGATTACTAAAACCATGAGCATAAATCTAAAAGGTAAGAAACATTGATCTTTTCAATTTCCCTATATTCACAAAACCATAATTATCATTCTTGAGATAGATCCTGACAATTTTTTCGATTATTTTATCATAAAATTTAGTATAAATGAATCTATAATGTCCATACCCATCAATAGTTGAGAAAATTATCTAAGGATTGTGTTTCATGTTTGAATTACAGCTCATGAGTATATCCAACAAGTGTTGAATCATTATGAAAGTAAAACTCTTTACCATACTTATCACATTAAATCATCTTATAATAGTGCTTTACAAGTATGTAGGTAGGTATTTCAGTGTACATGGTTTTAAAGAATGAATATTCAGTATGATTTTCAAAAAAACACATGTAAAAACTACACCATTAGGACATTAGACTCAACACCCAACATGTTTTACAAGAAAACAAGTAGTTTTGTAGTAACCAAGTTGTACAGACTTAGTGCAGTGATTATTTGAATGAAAAATTTTGGAACTAACACACAACCATCCTAAAAAAGTGGGTTCTAATTGGTAACAAAATGAGTGAGAATTTGGATTCATATTAAAATTCAGCGAAGAAAGTGCCTCCCTACTATGAGAGGGTGTTATCCTTTTAAAAATGATGAACCAAACATCCTTCTCCTTTTAAATTGCACAATTCCTGATTTTTCTAATTGATTTAATGATGAAAGAAACAAAATTTACACTAGATTCAATAATTTTAGTTCAGGAAGGATAAAACCATGTAAAAGTGAGAAAATAAAAATCCAGTCGAGGGTCGATCAAAAATGATAAGGAAGAAACCCTAAATAGAAAACACCAAATCAAACCAAAAAAAACCAAATAACTATACGAGATCAACCATGCACAGTGTCATAGACATAATAAGAACACCACCAAATGTGGGTAAAGAGAGAACAAAGGAGGTAGTGGGATGCAATACAGCAGATGTGTTCCATCCAACTCTAATAATGACATTAGGAGAGTCACCAAAAACTATAGTCCCCTCCAACCACATCATTTGGTCCATATACAACATTAGGTCCACTAGGCTACACCTGAATCAAAAAAATCAATCACGCCACCACTCCAAAAGAGTTGAAATAACGGTTTGTTTAGTTTTGTAAAGTGTTTAAAAGAAAATTACTTTAGAGAATCAATAAACTTGGAAATGGGAACACTTTATCTTTTCATACATTGGATATTTAATGAGTTAATTTATGTCAGAAACATAGATAAAGGAACAATTCCATGAATACATTAATAGTGGTTTGCACCTATCAGCATTGATATACCAAAAAAATCATTTATGAGCAGAGTTAGACACACATATTAAACTAACCTTGAACTAGAAAAAAAATAAACTAGTAACTTAAAATATTTTTTGTTCACAAAATATTGACACATAAAAATAGTTAAAAATATTAACATTCATAGTAGACGCCAATAAGGACACGATAAAAAATACCACCCAGTGACCACAAAAAGAGGGTTATCTAACCAGTGGAAACAACAACCATAAGATAATCTCATTGGAGTCCAAAAGAACCAAAATATTATCTATACAGTGAGAAAAAAAATAATATAAAACCAATGAACCCAAAAACTTCCATAATGAAAGATATAATTATATAAAAATGACCAGTGAGTGTAAAAAATGACTTGAAGAACCAGTGACTAAAAAAATTACAAGTGGCCTCATTTTCACAAGATAACCAGTGACCACCACAACTGAAAACCACAATACATTATATAATCTAGTAACAATAAAGGAAATCCAACAATAAATTAAAGCTTCTTTCAATTTATAATGACACTACTTCTCAATTTATAGTGACACTACTTCTCAATTGAGAATGACTCCTAATTCAAAAGCTAAAAACCCATTTAGTGCAATAAAAATCTTAGTTTCTAAATATAGATTTGGAAAGATGGACTAAAAGGAAATTTTCAAATTGTATGAATATAATTAGGATCAAGATTCAATCAAAGATGAACATGATCTATCATATCCATCATAAATTGAATTTAGATTAAATCAAAGATGAAACATAAAATCTTAAAATTTCAAGTGATAAATCTAAAAATATCATAAAGACCAAAACTTTCATATTTTTTTGAGATCAAATGTTTTATTCCATGTATAAATATGATAAAATATCAAAATTAAATTCCAAAATCGAAAACATGATATTCAGTATCAAAAAATTGATAGTAGAATATGAAAATTAATACCCATAATTGGAATCTAGGTAATATTATTTTTAAATATGGGAACTTGATATTCAGGATTTCTAGCATTGTATTTATATTAAATAACTTTCAATCAAAATATGATATACAATAAATAAGATTATATGAACTCAAGTTTCAATATCATAAACATGATATTAAAAATTGAAATATAAAAACAAAAAAAATCATATTCAAATTCCGGAACTTGAAATTTAAAATTGTAAATTTAAAATCAATAACTTAATATTCAAAACTTGAAACTAGATACATAAAATTTTGAACTATAATTCACTAAAAACATCTATAAAGTGTAAAACTGCTAACATCTATAAACTTTAACACATTTTCATTAGGTAAGACTCATAAAATCAATAAACTATATAGTTGTAACTATATAAATTTTTCATAAATATTTTTATAATTTTAAAGAAACATTAAATTTAATAGAGGGTAGGTGAATTTGTATAAATGAATATTCAAAGGTGAAGTTTTTTTAATGAATGTGGAGAAGTGAGGGAACTTTTTGAAAGAATATGTGTTATAGAAATGAACATTTTACAGAATTTATATATATAAATGTGTAGAACTAAATATATAATTAAAAATGGAAAAATGTTACTAAGATATTTTTTTCATATTTACTTTTTTGTTGGAATGATAAAAGTATATATGTTCTAGTGATAATATATCATGAATTAAGGAACAAAACAATGGTATTATGCCTAAATAATATAATATTTCAATGGAAATGTTTGTAATGTAATGATATTAAAAGGGATTGAACTCTTTGAAATGAACCTCATAGGTAAATTTATGGTGGAATTTGAATCCTTCAACATGTAGGAAAAAAATTGTTGTGGAAGTGAAATTTTTCAATGAAACCAACAGCCTAAAAGAAGGGAATAATTGAAATTTATTACAATCAAACATGAAGGATTTTAATATGGTTGGGTAATTTCATTTCACATAACAGTGTGGTAAAAAATAGAGACTAAAAACTAAATGACAATTAATTGGAAAATATATCAGTGTATAGTAAAAACAATGTACCACATTTTGAATGCATAGAATAAATTGATAATAATGATAGAATGATTTTCTATTATTTCTATCCTTAACAACAACAATGGTATCATAATAGATGTGGAAATTGAAAGTTTGGAACTATCAATATAGTTTTTTATAAAATTGAACTCAAATTTTTATGAAAACCAAAATCAAAATGAAATCACTACTCGATGAAAAATTACCTTTAGTATTTAGGACCATTGCATGAAAAACAAGATATGGTTATGAAGGAAATATCTCTTCATAACCTAAAAAATAAACAATGATCTGTAGTTCAAATTTTTGTGGAAATTAAAATATTAGGTTGATGTGAAGAGATAACATAAAATATAAGTGGTAGCCAACATTAAAATAGAATAATAAAACTAGTTTTTCATCCTGTAAAAAATACAGATAACACCTAAATAGTTTATGTGTATGAAGAAATTATTACAATTTTTATATCCAAGGTCCAAAAAATGATGATAAAACATATATTAGAAAATTAAAAAAGAAATATTAACTTTAAAGCATAGAGTCTCACATTACAGTAATATAAATTCAGAACCGTAACATAGAGTGTATGCCTACACAGTTAATAAAATAAATCTATAAAAATACGATTAGAGATGAAACAAAAGATTGAATTTTAAAGGAAATTTGAGGGAAACCATTACATCATACCTCGAAGTACATTAGAAAATGTGTGTCTTTGAGTGAACCGTTGATTATTGTAGGACTTTATATCATGAAATAGTTATAGAGTCATTGAGCATAACTAATTGAAGTCAATGTAAGAAGGAATTAGAGTCTCCAAAACTTCTATAAATCAGAGATAATGGATACTAGATATTCAAAACCTAGGATGAATATTATCCAATATGAATAATTTGTTAAAATTGATTATACTGAGTGAACTTGATAGAAAGTTGGAAGCCTATCTAGTATAGAGGGGGCATGGAAACTCAGTGATGAAAATTGATTGATGATATAGGAACCTAATTGAGAAATATCTATTGAATCATGAAGAATGAATTACCAGTATTAGGGTAGGATGAAAAGTATGATGAAGGTGGGGAGATTGAAAAAAGGGTGGTTGAGCTCTGGTGTCTTTGATTGTTGGAGAGGTGAGGACACCTGATTAAGGTTATGGACAAGGAGGAAGGAAGTTGGGTGGGATTATGGGGTGGGATTCAATTTCAAATGTTGGGGAAGAGGTGATCCAATTAGTTGTTTCTATAATTTAAAATAAGATTTCAAAATGTAAATTTAGTTATTAATAAAATAATAATACATAATTAGCTTTAATTTTTTTTAATTTGTTAAATTTATATTAATAATTTATTGGACTTATTTTGATTGATTTTTAATATTTAGTAAATTTAAACATAAAAAAGTACTCTATATAATTGGATATTTTAGAAAAACATCCAAAACTGATAAATTGAATATTAACATTGGTATAAAAATGATAATATAAGAATATTATTTTCAAAATTGGTTAATGATTATTTTTTCTTCAATGGATTATTGAAACATAGTTTTCTAATTTTAAAAGATCTGTTGGTAATAATAGTTATTAAAAATGGATTCATGTGTCAGTAAAAAAATTAATATTGATACAATAAACTAAAATATTTAACTTTTATTAAAAGAATTTTTGGTATTGAACAATTATTATTAACAGATATATTTTTTGGTAAAAATATTTAATGTTGTCTTAAATTAATATAAAAAACTTATTATCTATTGGAAATACTCATCATTAGAGGGGACACCCTCAGTCTCTATCATTTTAGACCCTCGTGGTCTAGTTTCCCCAGACCTGATTTGGAGGGCCTTATGTGTAATGATTTCTCTCTCTCTTGAATAAAAATTTACAAGATGGATTGAAATGCTCATCTTTATCAACAAAAATATTATTTTTTATTGAATTTTTGTTGGTATAAGTTGTTTTTTATTATTAATTAATCAATTATTTTATCTTAATTCATATTTGAATTTCCTTAAGATTATCATCCATCATAATTTTAAACAAATTAAATAAATTTATTTAAAATTAACTATGTGCAATACAAAATGTACCATGGAGGCAACACGATCAGTACTTGTTCCAACTACCAAATATGAATGATAATCACATACTTTTTACTATTGTGACAAATAGCATACATAAATTTTCATTTAATATCATTATATGTACTATTAACTTAATTATCACATGTTTTACATGATTCCCTTTTTTTAAAATTGCATGTAAAGCATCAATTTGTAGATTAATAACTATAATATGATGTAAACATGATATATGGATCTGAACATTGTGAATAAACAAAACAAAAAAAATTATATATATAGAAACACATAATATGGCATTTTTTATCAACTTAATGAACACGCACAAGCCCATGTGGATAAATTTTACAAAGTTTAATAAATTAATTTTTTATTTTTTTTAATTCGGTATAAGTACATGAAGTGTAAAATAAAACTTCATGGCATGTACTATTCGCACTATCTATCTAAGTCACACACCAAGCGACTCAGTGAGTAACTGTAGCATAGAAAATATTGGAGTACATGACGTGTACATGGCCTACACAACATGTGGTATTCGAGTTACATGGTAAACAGTCATGTAGTCCATGTTACAATATACATGGCATGTTTATGACGTATGGATTACATGTCGTGTATGGAATTTACATGATGTGTACTCTAGATGACCGTGTATCAAGCTGTCCCGGTCAACATATGGTGTAAAATTAAATTCACCACATTTAATAAATTCAAATTACTTTAATTAATTCCGAATTAATTGTTAGTGTATTAAAAACAAGTACACGGTGTGTACCTCTTGGTTACACGACGTGCACTCTTATGTTATTCGAATAGATTCCTCATCACCTCCAGATGATATATTTTAATTTATTTAGTTCATAAAATTAATTATTTTGATTATATTTATGAGAAATTAAGGGTAGTAAGATGATCTCATAAATCAAATTTAAGAATGATTAAACTAGAGTTTAAAATTAAATTATAAATGCATAAATCAATTAATGATCTTTAAATAATTATCTGACCTGCTATAATACCACCTGAAGGTTCTAGGCATAGTGTAAGCATGTGATGGGTCATACACAACTTTTATTTTTATCATTATTGATGATCAGTCCATGATCTAAATGATAATAAATGACATGATAAGTGGAATTGAATAAAATAATATGGAAAATGGAAAAAACTTCATGAACCAAAATGTAGGATCATCACATATTATTTATAATTAATTTAATCAATTAAAGAATTTACTTGGGAGAAATTATTTATTCATAGATGGATCTAAATAATGGTATACATTTTACCTTCACTGAAATGTACGAATCAAGGGAATATTCCCTCTATTTGGGATTCGCATGTGTTCTAAAAATATTTGAATGTTGTTGTAGGAATCCTTGGGTGCTATTATTGTAGATCCTGATGCTTTCATCATTTATCATTGATCACCTCGAGAATCTCTTTCAAAGGATTCTTATTAATCTCTCTAGACTTTAGAATGGAAGGTAGAGGAAGATCAACCCATATTCATGGGAGCGTTATAACGACCCGTTATTTACATACATGGTGAATAATTCATAATTGAAGCATACTTATTACAACATATAACAAAACCATGATAGAACCGTATAGGTATAGTGTCTTTAGAAACTGGGAAATATAAACGACTGGTAAAGAATCTACATTGTCTTCTATTTATTTTATCATATCTAGAGTCCCTTTTGGCATATCCTACTTAATACCCTTCTTCTTGACCTGGGGAAAAGAAAACATACAAAAAGGTGAGATCAAATGCTCAGTAAGGGTAAACTAATGAAATATCAATCATATCGTATTCATAAGAACATAACATTATGAAAATATTAACTTTCAAAAGAGATCATAATATCATAACATGGGATAAATCATAGTAGTGAGATGTAATACCAATAATCATAACTTAAAACATGAAACTTTGTGGAATACACACATAATCATAGAAAATCATTTCATATTAGTCAAGTCTCATTGCCAACACCATCCTAGCGGACAAAGTCCATTACTGAACCGAGTTCACTCCTCATTCTAGTCCTGTATCACTGAATAGTATTAACTTGCCGTTCCAGCCATGTCTATCTCATGAGATAAAAATATTTACATAATGTATTGGAGGGAGATATAGGTCCCACCCATCTCATAATGAAATCATTCTTATGTTTTCCACAAAATCATAAATCATAGCATAACCCATGTAATAAAAATGGTATTCCTCAACAGCATGCCATCATAACATAATCGATATAAGATAAAAGGACACCATAAAATTAATTCCATCATAAAATAATAAAATCAATCTAAAAATAGGGAAAGAAACATAAATCTTTATTATCTTAGATGGAAAATAATTTTGATAAAACACTTGAACTCCATTCTTGAGGAAAATATCCTTTCTACTTCAAAAACATTTTTCCTTTGTTAACATGTCATACAATTTTAGTCTAAAATTAGTTGATTAAAAATAAACATGAAAACTTGTAAAGTAATATTCATGGAAATAATGTTCTATGAAATCATAAAAATCCATGCATGTTGTATAAGTAAAAAAACACTCTTCTCGTACTTTGGACGGAAAAGTCAAAAAGTACCTCGTACTAGAAACGAAAAAAGATTCCTTTCATATATTTTAATCACCAAAGGGTAAAATTGGATTTAAAAATTGTATGAGGATATAAATAATATTAGATATTGAGGAAACATGTATGTGGATGATAAATATTCCCCAGTAAATTCAGAAGTATAAACAATCTCGGATAAAAATGAGATTGCAAGATTTTCCCTTACCTTAGGTTTGATTTGATTCGTACATATCCAAACCACCTGTATAATGATTTAAATAATGTCATTGACTTATTACAGAACAATATTCATTGTTATGATATCATATATGGTCATGTTCTTATCTTCTTATTTGTAATATTTCATTGCTACATGTTATTTGGGTGTTCATTGTTTTATGTTCTTATGCATGTTTTTTAAAATAACTTCTTATTATTATTTTTAGGTTATAGATAACTAATTTTAAGAATGGTATTAGTGTAATATATATCATATTTATTCATTCAATTCATTTATATAATCATTATTCAATGAAGATCATGTAGAACGAGTCGCATCACATCGTGGAGACGGTAGACTGTATGTACGCATGAGCGATGATATCTTTCCCATGATCGTGGAATTGTATTGAAGTGTATTTATACTATTTAGGAATAAATATCACTTTAAAATATTCCTATACAGTTATTCATTACACCATTATACCCATCCAAGTAAGGTGGTGGTGGAAAATAGATTACACCACGGCGTGGAGACGGTATTCCGTACATACGCACGTGCGGTGATTTCATTTTCCGTAGGATGGATAGTAGATGAAATAGGGTTGTTTCATATTTATAATAAAATATTAATATATTAGTGATACTGATGTTATTACTTAATAATGAAACAACTAAAGAAGAGTGAGTAGAAGAATAAATAAATTTGAAAGAATCGGTAACGGATATTACCTCTTCTTCGACACGCCTCTTTGAAACCTCATATTAGGGCACTAATGTTGGTCTTTGAAGAAGAACATGACCTCTAGAATATTACTAGGGGATTTTAGAAGAGTAATGGGCAGGGGTTGGTTGACCTTTAAGGCTCAAAGCTGTTTAAAGAGGAGAGGGAGTATGTTCCCTTTTATAAGGGAGGAGAGGGGCACCTTTGGAAAGTGTGAAAATATTATTTTATTATAAACTTATCTTCTATTTAAAAAGGTCAAAAAATCATTAAAGATAAATATAAGATGACTCGTGGTCGAAATAAAATCATCCAATCAGAATTGGACATGTTTTAGATAATATTTTAATCATTATAATCTTATTTATCTATATCATTTATTAATGAGGTAAATACTGCATCATTATTGTGTCATAAATAATTTAATTTATCTGATGTCTAAAAATTATAAAAAAACACCACAATGAAGGAAATAATTTTACATTTCCAAGTAATATTTATAGTCTAAAAGATAATTTATATAACCCCTTATAAAAATTAATTACTAAAATAGTTTTGTTAATGTCAATTTTGTCTTTACATTAAATTAATTAATCCAAATTGTCATTATCACTACCAAGTCGCTCAATGGGGTCCCCAAATCAACCAAACCATGACCATGGTCGGCCACTACTCATCCAATAAGTTTAAGACAAGTGTTAAGGTGATCTTGAATTATTATAATATTTATTTAACCTTGAATTACCCTATTTACCTTTAACTGCAGTAAATAAAAGTCAAAAGTTATGATTCAACAAAAATTATTTTCATCTTATTGAACCACATTTTACTTTTTTATAACAACCATGTATGTTGGATTTTTAAAATTAAATTCACAGAAGTGGTAAAATTTCATTTAAATGAAGGAGTCAGTTTTTTTAACTACCACTAAGTGGTTTCACTATTCATCAAAATTGAGGTTTTTCAGAAAAATACCAAAAAATCAGCCTAAGCTATATTTGATATTCCAAATTAAAAAATTGTGTCTACTTTTCGAAATTCAAAACATATAATTGGAATTAATTAATTTTAAAATTAATTCTCGTTATCAAAACAAAATAGCGTGATTTTAAGAAACAATAACTATCAAAAGATCGACACTTGTTTATGTCCAAATTCCAAGTGAAATTAATTCCAATGGACAACATTGGATTAAATAATCAAAATATATTCTAATTAATATTTAAAACCAATTGAAAATATTAACTAACCATATAAATTATTACACTGAAAAAAGTTGTTTTTAATTAAAATATAGCGTGTTTTTACAATTCATTAAAATATGAAAATTATCAGAATAATATGAAAAATTTATCAAAATTAAATTTTTATATCCTAATTCCATGAAATAATTTTATTTTTCCAAATTGATCTTATAAACATGTCAAAAACTAGATTTAAATTGGGTGCGCCATCAAAAGGCGACAAAACTGCATTTTTTTAAAAATACTTATTTTACCCGATAAATTTATTTAGTTCTCATACCATGTTCTAGAAAATATGTAAGATGAATAATAATGTTATAAAATTGAAAATGTAGTTAATACTATTCATAACGGCGAGTCCATAATAATATTATAACAATATATCATTGTTTAATGAAACACAGTATTGCGTACTACACACACTATAGAGAAAGGTTGTGATTGTGTGTAACGCAAGCCAAGCTAGTGTTGTGTGAAGTGAAAGATTCTTTTGATGTTTCATATAACATAATACATAAAAAAATATACTTCTCATAAAATATCAGGGTGTTACATTCTACCCCACTTAAAATGAATTTCTCCCTCAAAATTCGTCACTTCGTAACAAATAGATGTAGATACCTCTCCCTCGTCATATCCTCAAAATCCCATGTAGCTTCTTCTAATTGGTGGTTCCTCCATAAAACATTTACCAAGCGAGTGGTCTTGTTCCATAGAACTTTTTTTCTATGATCCATAATCTCTATCGGATTTTCTTCATAAGAAAAATCTTGCTCCAGGGGTACAACTTCTGAGCTTAGTACATGTGAAGGATCAGGTATGTACTTTCTCAGGAGAGATACATGGAACACATCATGAACTTGAGAGAGATTCGGTGGAAGATCCCATCGGTAAGCTACCTTCCCAACACGATCTAGTATTTCGAAAGGACCGATATACCTAGGGCTTAGATTACCCTTCTTTCCAAATCTCATTACTCTCTTCCAAGGAGATATTCGTAAGAACACTTTATCACCAACTTCAAACTCAAGGTCTTTTCTTTAGTTGTAAGGCTAACATTTTTGTCGACTCTAAGCTGCTCTTATGTGTTGTTGAATCGATCTGACCTTTTCTTCCATATCATCAATAAGATCAAGTCCTAATAGCTTTCTTTCCCCAACTTCATCCCAGCAAGTCGGAGTCCTGCATCTCTATCCATAGAGAGCTTCATAAGGAGCCATCTGAATACTAGAGTGAAAGTTATTATTATAACAAAATTCCGCCAAAGGTAGGTGTTGATCCCAACCACCTTTGAAATCAATAGAGAAAGATCTCAACATATCTTCTAGAGTTTGAATCATTCTCTCAGACTGAAAGTCTGTCTGAGGATGATAAGTAGTGATGAAACTCAACTCGGTGTATAAAGTATGTTGAAGACTTCGCCAGAACATCGAGGTAAACCTTGGATCCTGATCAGATATAATGGAAAGTGGTACTCCATACAATCTTACCACTTCCTTTACATATATCCTGGCAATCTGATCTAGAGAGAAATCTTCTCTAATATCAATAAAGTTTCCCAACTTCGTAAGACGATCAACTATAACCCATATAGCATTATTGCCTTTGGATGTTTTAGGAAGTCTAGTGACAAAGTCCATTGTGATGTTTTCCCATTTCCATTCTAGTATGGGTAATGGTTGTAACATCCCCTTAGACTTCTGTCTCTCAGCTTAACTTGCTAACAAACCAAGCATCGAGAGACATATTCATCAACATATCTTTTCATGCCATCCCACCAGAAGTAATCTTTCAGGTCCCTATACATCTTCGTGCTTCCAGGATGAATAGAGAATAAATAACTATGAGCCTCATATAGTAGCTCCTTCTTTATTTCTAGGAAGTAACATAAACCCGATTCCTGAACCTTATTATCCCATCACAATCAAAGTTGAATTCAGGAACATTTCTCACCTTCTTTTGTCACTCTACATCTTCTTTTTGTGCCCCTTTAATCTTCACGTGTATAGATGGTTGAACATTCATTTGAGAAAGATGAGATTTTTTTCCTTCCATTATAATTCCAAGATCCATCCTTTGTAAATCTATAAATATTAGATCTTTTGTGATCCTCATCAAGGATAAGCTAGCATGGTCTTGTTGACTTAATTCGTCTTCCACCTTGTTTTCTCTCCCAGGGTGGTAATGAATTGAGCAGTCGTAATCCTTAATCAGCTCCAACCATCTTCTTTGGCGCATATTCAGCTCCTTTTGTGTGAAAACATACTTTAATCTTTTATGATGAGTATAAATATCACTCCTTTCACCATAAAGATAATGCCTCCAAATCTTTAATGCAAATATTACCGCAGCTAACTCAAAATCATGGGTAGGGTAATTTTGCTCATGGATTTTCAACTATCGTGAGGCATAAGCTGTCACCATATCGTTTTTCATGAGAACACACTCCAATCCCTTCTAGGATGCTTCACTGTAGATCAAAAACCTTTCTCCACTACAAGGAAATGTGAGCACAAGTGCACTTGATAACCTTCTTTTCAACTCCTTGAAATTCTCTTCACACTCCTCCATCCACACGAACTTAATTCCTTTTCAAGACAACCTGGTTAGTGGATTAGATAATCGTGAAAAATATTTCAAAAAACTTTGATAATATCCATACAAACCAAGAAAACTTCGGATCTCAGTTATTATTGTTGGTCTCGACCATCTTTTGATAACCTCTGTTTTTGCTGGATCCATAGATATCCCCTCTTTTGAGATTATGTGACCCAAAAATGAATCTTTTTGAAGCCAAAATTTACACTTGTTAAATTTTGCATAAGTCTTCTCCTTTCTTAGGGTCTTTAATACAATTATCAAGTGATCTTCATGTTCTTCATTGACCTTTGAATAGACAAGAATATTGTCTATAAAAACTACCACAAACTGATCATGATGGTCTCTAAAGACCCTATTCATTAGATCCATGAAGATAGAAGGGGAATTAGTAAGACCAAATGGAATCACTATAAATTCATAGTGTCCATACCTTGTACAAAAAAGCCGTCTTTGGTATATCCTCCTTTTTGACCCTTAATTGATGATACCCAGAACCAAGATGAATCTTGGAAAAGTATTGAGCTTCATGTAGTTGATCAAATAAGTCATCAATGCGTGGGAGAGGATATTTGTTCTTAATAGTGATCTTGTTAAGTTCTTGATAATCAATACAGAGTCTCATTGATCCATATTTATTCTTAATAAATAGAACAGGTGCTCCCCAAGGTGATGCACTAGGGCGTATGAATCCCTTCTCAAGATTCTCTTAGAGTTGATTCTTCAATTCCTGCAACTCAATTGGGGCCATTCTATAATGTTTCTTTGAAATAGTTAAAGCACCAGGTACGAGATCTATTTAAAAATCAACTTCATGATTTGGTGGAAGACCTAGAAATTCCTCTAGAAAGACATCATCAAACTCTCATACAATGGGAATATTCTTAATCGTGAGTTTCTCTCCAACCATTTGAGATAAATAACCTTAATTTAGTGGAATCAAGACTCATAAGATGGAAGAAATTTCCACAGGAAGCTTATTTTCATCCTTGCATTGATAGACGATCATATATTAATCTGGAAAATTAAATGTGATTTCCCTTCTTTGGAAATTGATATGAGCTCCATATAAAGAAATCCAATCCATGCCAAAAATCATATCAAATTACACTATAGGAAGGATCAAAAGATTTACAGGAAGCACTTTCCCACAAACTTCAATTGGAGAAGAATTATAAATTTTTGATGCAACCATTGTGCCATTAAGAGTTGTCAAAGCTAACTCAACATCTAATTGTTGGGGTAGTATACCGATACCATTAGAAATTTCTTCAGAAATAAAAGAGTGGGTGGATCCAAAATAAAATAAAACATTTTCTACTTTAGAGTGGATGGTAATTTTACCTTTCACCACTTCTTTATCATACTCCACATCGCTGATAGAAATTTCATGTGACATTCTTTTGTCTTTGGCCTTAATAGTTTGTTGACGTCGATCATCATCAACAACCCTTGTAGTAGGGAATTGATTGGAATAATGCCCCATTTCCTTGCACTTAAAACTGTGAAGTGTAGGAGGTGCATTTTGTGTATCCCTTTCTTTGTTCGCATCATCAGACATCTTCTTCCCATTATTTCGACATTCAACTGCCCGATGACCTTCTTTTCCACACTTAAAACATTTACTTGTCCCTTTAATACAATTCCCTCCATGATTCTTTCCACACTTTAAGCATAAGGGAAACTCATCTTCTTTTCATTGTGGTCTTTCGATTTCCCTTTGAATTCCATTTTCCTCTTCTTATCAAATCCATATTACTGATGGCTTACTCCAATCTCCGTATCAACCTTGAGAGAACATCGAACAATTTCCTCGTAGTTATTGAAGTCCCTTATGGCTAACACCCTTCGAAGACTTGGTTTTAAGCCACAAAATAATTGATCAATCTTACTCTCATGATGGATAATAATTCTGGAAGCGTACCTTGCGAGCCGTTTTCTTCAGTTCAAGAAACTCTTTATCCAACTTTGTTTGAATAATACAAGGGAAGTAATTATTGAAAAATAAGTTCTTGAACTCATCCTATTCTATGGACTCAATTTCATCCCTTTGCCTCATATTCTTAATAAGATTCCACCATTGATCAGCTTCACCTTCCAAATGATATACTGCTAAGATGACTTTAGCATGTTCAGAACATTGTAGGACTAAAAATATCTTTTCAGTGGTACTAATTCACTGTTGAACCACTAATGGATCAGAAGACCCGCTGAATAACGGTTGACGCTGCCTCATGAAGAATTCAATAGAATGTTGCTCCTTCCTTTGCTCGTTTGTAATTCCTGCATGATTCATAGCTTGAAAAAGTTGTGTGAGCATGGCTACAAGATTTCTCATTCCAGCTCCCATAACATGTGGTTGATCAGGGGGACAATCATTGTTTTGCCCGTCGCATTCAACATTAACACAGTTCCTTCAGGTTCCATCCATTAACTAAAACCAAGAAGCATAGTGTGAGCAACACTAATCATAATAGGAAAAACCACATAATTAAGAATAAAATTTCACACTTTAGGTCTATCATAGGTTGTTCATGGCCATTTCTAAAACACTAATATTGTGTTCTATATTTAGACATATCCTTAGAGTTCTTTCTAAGTCTTTCACATCCTAGTTTCAAAAGGTTGACTATAACCTCCCTCTGATACCAACTATAACGACCCGTACTTTACATACATGGTTATTACTTTAGAATTTAAGAATACTTATTACAACATATAACAAAACCATGATAGGACTGTATAGGTATAGTTTCTTTAGAAATTGGGAAACATAAATGACTGGTAAATCATTTACATTGTCTCCCATTTAATTCATCATATCTAGAGTCCCTTTTGGCATATCATACTTAATACCCTTCTTCTTGACCGGAGGAAAAGAAAACATACAAAATGGTGAGCTCAAATGCTCAGTAAAGGTAAACAAAAGAAATATCAATCATGTCATATTCCTAAGAACATAACATTTTGAAAATATTAACTTGCAAAAGAGATCATAATATCATTACATGGGATAAATCAAAGTGATGAGATATAATCCCAATAATAATAACATAAAACATGAAACTTTGTGGAATACACACATAATCATATAAAATCATTTCATATTAGTCATAGCTCATTTCCAAGACAATCCTAGCGGACAAAGTCCATTACTGAACCCAGTTCACTCCTCGTTCCAGTCTTGTATCACTGAACCGGATTAACTTGTTGTTCCAGCCATGTCTATCTCATGAAGTAAAAATCTTTACCCAATTCATTGGAGGGAGATATAGGTCCCACCCATATCATAATGAAACCATGCTTATGTGTGCCACAAAATCATAAATCATATCATAAACCATGTGATAAAAATGGGATTCTTAAACATCATGCCATCATAACATAATCCATATAAGATAAAAGGACATCATAAATTTAATTCCATCATAAAATAATCAAATAAATGTAAAAATATGGATATAAATACAACCTTGTATTATCTTAGATGGAAAATAATTTTGATAAAACACTTGAACTCTATTCTTGAGGAAAATATCCTTTCTACTTCAAAACCATTTTCCCTCTCTAAACATGTCATACAATTTTAAACTAAAAGAAGTTGATTAAAAATAAACTTGAAAACTTGTAAAGTAATATTCTAGGAAAAATGTTCTATGAAATCTTAAAAATCCATTCATTCCATAAAAGTAAAAAAACATTCTTCTCGTACTTTGGCCGGAAAAGTCAAAAAGTACCTCGTACTAAAAAAACAAAAGATTCATTTCATATATTTTACTCACCAAAGGGTAAAATTGGATTTAAAAAATTGTAGGAGGATATAAATAATATTACATATTGAGTAAAAATGTATGTCGATGATAAATATTCCCAAATAAATTCTGAACTCTGAAAAATCTCGGATAAAAATGAGATTGTGAGATTTTCCATTACCTTAGTTCTGATTTTCTTCGTACGTATCTGAACCTCCTGTATAATGATTTAAATAATTTAATTGACTTATTACATAATTATATTAATTGTTATGATATCATATATGGTCATTTTCTTATCTTCGTATCAGTGATATTTCATTGCTACTTATTATTCGGGTGTTCATTGTTTTATGTTCTTATGCATGTTTTGTCTAATAAATTCTTATAATTATTTTTAGGTTATAGATACCTCATTTACAGAATGGTATTAGTGTAATATATATCATATTTATTCATTCAATTCATTTATATAATCATTATTCAATGAATATCATGTAGAACGAGTCGCATCACATCGTGGAGACGGTAGGCCGTACGTACGCACGAGGGATGATATCGTTCCCATGATGGTGGAATTGTATTGAAGTGTATGTATACTATTTAATAATCAATATCACATTAAAATAATCATATATAGTTATTATTTACACCATTATACACATCCAAGTAAGGTGGTGGTGGAAAACAAATTACACCACGGTGTGGAGACGGTATTCCGTACGTACGCTCGCGCGGTGATTTTGTTTTCTGTAGGATGGATAGAAGGTGAAATAGGGTTTTTTAATATTTATAATAACATATAAGTATATGAGTGATATTGATGTTATTACTTTATTATTAAACAACTAAAGAAGAGGAACTAGAAGAAGAAATAAATTTGAAATAATCGGTAACAAATATTACCTCTTCTTCGACATGCCTCTTGGAAACCTCCTCTTAGGGCACTAATGATGGTCTTTGAGGAATACCAAGACCTCTAGAATATTACTCAGGGAGTTTATAAGAGTAATGGGCAGTGGTTGGCCAATATTGAAGGATCCAAGTTGTGTAAAGAGGATAGGGAGGAGGTTCCCTTTTATAAGGGAGGAGAGGGGCACCTTTGGAAAGTGTGAAAATATTATTTTATTATAAACTTATCTTCAGTTTAAAAAGGTCCAAAATTCATTTAAGATGAAGATAAGATGACTCATGTTCGAAATAAAATCACACAATCAGAATTGGACTTGTTTTTTATAATGTTTTAATCATTATAATGTTATTTATTTAAATCTTTTATTAATGAGGTAAATACTGCATCATTATTGTGTCATAAATAATATAATTTATTTGATGTCTAAAAATTATAAAAAAACACCACCATGTTGGAAATATTTTAAGCTTTCCAATGAATATTTATAGTTGAAAAGATAATTTATATAACCCCTTATAAAAATTAATTACTAAAATGTTTTTGTTAATGTCAATTTTGTCTTTACATTAAATTAATTAATCCAAATTGTCATTATCACTACCAAGTGGCTCAATGGGGTCCCACAATCGACCCAAGGATTTCCATGGTCGGAAACTACTCATTTAATAAGGTTAGGACAAGTGTTAAGATAAATTTGAATTATTGTAATATTCTTTTAACCTTGAATTACCCTATTTACTTTTAACCGTAGTAAATAGAAGTCATAAGTCACTATTCACCAAAAATTATTTTCATCTTATTGAACCACATTTTACTTCTTGATAACAATCATGTATGTCAGATTTTTGAAATTCAATTCACAGAAGTGGTAAAATTTCAATTAAATGAAAGAGTCAGTTTTTTTAACTACCACTAAGTGGTTTCACTATTCATCAAAAATTGTAGTTTTTCTGAAAAACAACAAAAATTCAGCCTAAGCTATATTTGATATTCCGAATTCCAAAATGAGGTATTTTTTTCCAAATTCAAAACATAGAAGTGGAATTAATTAATTTTGAAATTAATTCCTGTTATCAAAACAAATAGTGTGTTTTTAAGAAACAATAACTATCAAAAGATCGACACATTTTTATGTCCAAATTCAAAGTGAAATTAATTCCAATGACCAACATTGGATTAAATGGTAAAAATATATTCTAATTAAAATTTGAAACCAATTAAAAAAATAATCTAACTATATAAATTATTGCGATGAAAAAAGTTGTTTTTAATTAAAATATAGCGTGTTTTTACTATTCATAAAAATATAAAAGTTATCAGAATAATATGAAAAATTTATCCAAATTAAATTTTTATATCCTGATTCCAAGGAAGATTTTTATTTTTTCAAATTTAACTTATAAACATGTCCAAAACTAGATTTAATGTGGGTGTGCCATCAAAAGGAGGAAAACTGCATTTTAGAAAAATACTTATTTTACCCAAAAAATTTATTTAGTTCTCATACCATGTTCTAGAAAATATGAAAGATGAATAATAATGTTATAAAATTCAAAATGTTTCTAATACTATTCAAAACGGCTAGTTCATAATAATATTATAACAATATATCGTTGTTTAGTGAAACTCGGTATTGCGTACTACACACACTATCGAGGAAGGTCGCGATTACGTGTAACGCAAGCCAAGCTACTGTTGTATGTAGTGAAAGATTCCTTTGATGTTTTGTATAACATAAGACGTAAAAAAATATACTTCTCATAAAATATCAGGGTGTTACAAGTGTTCTTGGATAAGTGATATCTCCAGGGCTTCAAAAGAATTCTCTAGATTCATTGTGCACAAAAAATGAATAGTCTCTATTAAAAAATAACATAGTTGGGTTTTTATACAACAAGGGTTACAAATAAATAATTGCCTAAGTTCCCTTTAATATTTATTTAATCCCAACAAAACCCCATGTCTAAAATAATAATATGACTATTATTTATTATCATGCGCTAAACTCGTGAATTAAAATTAAATATTATTTATTCAAATAATATTTAATATATATTATTTCTTACCTATACTATGAGATTGGTTTTCCATTCCTCCACATTATGTATCGATTTTTGAATAATGAATAACTATTTAATAAATAAATATCACTATGTTATTCACCAATAAATAAATAAATATTATTTTTACTAAATAGAGAATAAATATTTATTAACTATTCCTCTCACATAATATTCTCGCGAATAGCTGGTGAAAGAATATATGAGATCAGGAAAATAAGAAAAATTATTAAAACATGTGTGGGAAAAATATTTATTTTAATTTTTATATAATAAATAATAACATATTATTTGAATAATATTCTAGAAACACATAGTGTGTGACCCTCCAAGACTCTTTCTCAATGGCATTAGGCGAAGAATCCTAAATTATAAGGTTAGCATCTAAAAACCCGCCAAAAACCTATAGAGAAAGAATTTAACATTAAAATGACATAATACCTCATATAGATGATCACTATGTAATGTAATTCCTTTATCATGATATATCTAATCAAGCAGGTCGCATCTTGGTGTCATCAACCTAACTGCTTTATTTCTCTATCTTTGAATTTTAAAAAAAGGAATTTTCCTATAAAACACCATGGTGATGAGTTTATTTAGGATATATAATTTCCATCAAAGAGATTTATATATCAACTTCTATTATATAATTTATGGGAAATCCTTTTTTCATTATTCATCAATGTAATATTACTCATGACGTACCCAACGTATCCTACCTCACCACAAACATATTTCATCATAGTTTTCATCAATTATTCAAAGTTAAAAGCCTATAATGATTATTAAGAATAATATTAAATTATAATGATCAATACTCACATCTGCAGATTGAACATGTAATGACACATATAAATGTGTATTTTCTATTGGCGGGTCTTTTTCTCATAATATCCAACACTGGATATTACCAAAGGCATACACCATGAGAAGATTCCTCAATGTTTTATGAGTCTCCAAACCTGATAGTATGAATAATTTTTGTCCCTAAAATTATTTCATCTGGAAATAGAAAATCTATTAAAGAGTATTATCATGACACATCTAGGTTCTCATCATAGCAGGAAACTACAATTTCCTTTTAGTGTGACAACTAATCTTAGGACATTATCACATACTATGTTATAAAGAAGAAAAATATTTATGCGATGAGGATTTTATTAATATTAAAAATTATAAAATCATTTGAGGGACACAAAAGGTTTATGGGGATTTAATAACACTTATTGAAGTAGAAAAAGACTTTAATAAATAATAAACCAAGATCATTGATGTTTTCAAATTGAAAAAATGCATGTAATAAATAAGGAACATGTTTTTCAACATAGATAGATGAGATTACTTATTCAATCATACACTTGATGAAGAACACTAAGAAGAATTAAAATGACTAATTTGTCCTAGGGTATCCATAGATTGATGAATCACCCAACAAATGAACAAGATCCTTCTTTTGACCACAGTATTCCTGTACCTCTCTATGGTAAAGAAAGAAGAAGAAGATAGTTTTGACTACGTAGTATTAAAAAGAATTATATTTTCATTTTCATGGATATAAAATCTTATATAATCCTTGGGGAAACATCTTGATCCATTTTCGCATTTACTCATAAGTTATGAAATTTTTGAGTAATGCATTCTGTTACAAACTGTTTGTAACCCTCATCCATGTATTCAAGAATGTACTACTTAAATGCATTTAAAAAATTCTCCATAGAAATTTATCATGAAGTATAATAATCAATTATATTCATACATTGAAGATAAATAGACATTTATATTTAATGTTTGAAATTAGTTTTTAACATGATTGACCCATATCAAATAATTTACAATATAGTAATATTGTACACCATAATATAATTAATTAAATGGTAGTATATCACTATATTTCATGATATTATATGCCTTAACAAGAAATAATATATTAATTTGTTTCATTTATATAATATAGTTTGACACACCTCATATCATACCCTATGATATAGACAAATAAAGTATATGTAATATTGGATTCATGAAATATCTCCATCACTTTCCTCTGAATGAACCCTTTAAATACTAATCAATATTTATGTTGAAATGTCTTTATATCACAATTATTCTTGATTTTTAACACCCATTTAATTGTTAATTCGTTTTATATTTAAATATTTCTACTAAATTTTGTGTTTAATAATTCATTATTAACTTAATATCATTTTTTATTATATGTGACATGTTGTGATATGTTTTCAATCCATTCCAGTTAATTTAACACAAATGTTAATTTAGAATAATTTTAAACTCTTCCCATAACAAATATTATATATATATATATATACATATGTATGTATGTATATTACAAATAACGAAGGAAAACATTTAGAAATGAAAAACAGGTTGTGGGCCCATGGTCTTGGGGCGGGTTTGGGGTGGGGCAGGCTTTAAAAAACATATTACACATAGACTTGAATAGATAGCCTGCATGGATAGAAATACCATGTGAAATTACCCACTTGGATACAGGTTATCCCATGGGTTGTTTTTAATTTAAATAAAAAATCATGTGATATAAATTATTCCCCTTCACGCAACTAATATTTTAAGCCATCATCATTTACCAAGTCGCGTGTTCCACCTAAATGTAGTGTCAAGTTCTAAGATTTATGTATGGACAATCACCTCATCTTATGTATTTTTTGAAAAACTGTTTTTGGAAGAAAAAAAATTGAAAAACGGGATAGGTTTAGCAATATTTTTAAAAATGAGTCGCGATATGTGTGAACCCCGTTCACGCATCCCTGAATTCAAGAAGATGCATGAATGGGGTTCAAATATAATTATTAAATACTTCTAAATATGATTCTATGACTTGGTAATTAATATTTATATATGGCTATAATATTGGTTAATAAATGAATAAAAATATTTATAATTATTATATGTTTGTGTGTCAAATTATATATAATTTTTATAAATGGATAAATACAAATTAATTTAAATATAACAATATAATGATATAGTTATATATTATCATTGTATTAGAATTTTAAAATTTAGAAATTTAGACATAATAGACTAATAATAATTAGGATACCATTAAATTATTATCAAAACTCTAAAAAAATTAATATAGTTTTGAATATTAATCAAATAGTACTTAATGAATTAATTGAAAGTTCTCAAATTTAAAAATTTTACTAAATTTAGACATTAATTCATATAATGTATTTAATTTTGAAAATTATATTGAATGTTTAAAATTATTAAATTTATTAATACATAAAAAAAATTAAATAATGTTATAATAGTGAATCTTTTAAACATTACTTGTTTATGTGGTGAAATGTGGTTGTATTTTTTTTTGAATATTAATATTAAACTATTAAATAATTTTACATTCATACATAAAAAATATTTCCCTAGCTATTAACAATTAAAATATCATTCATTACAATAATAATTTTATTTTTTCCCACTTACAAATATCTCTTAAATCATTGGAAACTTCATTTCAATATCATTACAAATTGTGACGTCTCAGAATAAGGATTCACAATCTAAAAGGTTATCACACTGCTTTATATTCGTGTTCATTAATAATTTTCCTTTATCATTTCAAAACAAAAAACACTATTAAAAGAGGTTATTTTATCACTACAAGATAAAAGATATAAGGTGGTATCTATCAACAATGATAAAATGACACCATTTTTCAACAAATTTTTTAACCCTCATAAAGGTGTTCCCTTTATAAATATTTTTTAGTGTTAATAAAAGATTTCCATCATAATTTCAATATATTTAAAAATAAAAATTTAATTCTATAAGTAAATATTTAAACATTTTTACATATAACATAATTGTTAAACATATAAACCCTAGGGAAATAAAAAATAATTAATAATTTTATTAACCTTATATATATACTATTTATATATAAATATATTTGTTTGTAAATAAACATATATATATATATATATTAAAATATATTCTAATATATGTTAATATATATGTTAATATATATATAAATATATATGTTTATAAATATATGATAATTAAATTTTATGGGGATAGTGGAAAGAGTTATTGTTGAGATTGTGGGGGTTGGCGTTTGAATATCAACACTTACAAATTATTTCCACATTTAATGGGTTTGGAGGGAGTGAATAGATTTTATAAATATTTGTTTACAAAATATTCAAAAAATCTTTTTCAAAAAATATTTTGAGAAGTTTTTATCAGTGATAAAAAACTAGCTCTGATAAAAGAAACTTTTATCAATGCAAGTTTTTAACACTGAGAAAATCTCTCTTTTATCAACATTGATAAAAGGTACCAAATTTTATCAATGCTTACAACATCATCGATTTTTTAGTATTGACAAAAGTAAATTTTAACACAAATAAAAGACTTATTTGATGTTAAAATAATATCACTACAATGGAAACATGGAAAAAGTATATTTACCTTATTACCCCTTTTTATAAGATTTGATAAGTATTGGATTTTATCATTAATTATTTTAGTGCAGATAAAAAATACACCTTATCAATGTTTTATTTAGCACTAATAAAATTAGTTTTTATCCACACTAAAACTAGCACTGATAAATTATTTATATAATTAATTAAGGAAAAATATTTATATGTTTAAATCACAATGAAAGATTCATGACTTAAATGTTCAAATTAATGAATTAATAAAAACTTTTAAAATATTTAAAATTTTGATATAGGAATTTTTATATATTAGTAATATATATTTATATATATATTTGTTTGTACGTGCCATATTTTTCACTAGGGGTTCAGCCTAGTGGTTGCATATTTCTGGGGTCTTGGGATGGTATTAGGTTCAAGTATCTCCAAGTACATTGTAGCCACTAATAGATTTTCTTTGTAATTTGTAATTCCCCCACCCAATCGTTTGTAAAAAAATATGCCACACACACAGATATATATATACATATATATATATATAGTAATTAATTTTAGTTAAAGATAATTAATATTATTTCTTATTCAAATTAAAATAAAACATATATACATTGTATATAGTTGGATAAAAAAGCATATGTGTTGAATTCATGTATTACACACACACATGTCATTGATTTCTTTAGACGCATACACAAACACACACATATCTATAAGTGAATAAAGATGATCATATTTTTAAATAAATATTTAAGAAAACACATCTTCAAACCCTTAAAGTAATTTATATAATGATCTTAAATTTAAAATTTTAGTTATTTTATAATTTTTTTAAAAATATTATTATAATACTAATATTATTAATTAATATTCAAATTTAAGTAATCGGTAATATATATTTTAAATATTTTTTTAGGTATGCATATAGTCATTTATGAAAATAAATATTAAAAATATATAATTAATTATATATTTTAAATATATATATATATAATATTATTTATAATTATATTGAATAAAAATTAAATATAGTTAGAAGTTAATTATATTTTTTGGATAAAATCGATGATATATATATATCTACAATTTGTAATAATAATAAATCAATATATTAGCAATTGAAAATCTATTTGAATATAATTTTTAAAAATATTACATTTATTTTTATACTTTTACAATTATTCATATATTATGAAAAGTATGTATACACTTATATTTTACATTTACTTTATAAAAAAATATTACATTATTAAACATGTAATTTATATATTGTTCTTAAAATAATAATAATTTAATATTATTTCATATATAGTTGATAATAAATTTAATATTAATTAGTAATATATTGAAAATAATCATTTGTAAATTGAGATATGGTTATCAGTATTTTTAAATATAAATATACATTTTTATAATATTAAATATTTATTTATTTATATAATTAAAAAAATTTAAAATATTATTAAAAAAATATAATTTTAATTAATATTATAAATGTATAATTAATATTATATATATTTATATAATTAAATTTATTTTTTCATATTTGTATACGTATTTATATATTTATATAATTAATAATTAATGTTAAACAATATATTTTCTTATATAGTTAATATTTTTTCTTAAATAAAATTAGTCACATTGAAATATAATAATTAAATATTAATGTTTTTTATATAATTAATAAAATATACATATTTTAGTTATTAATGCATTGTTTTTTTTAACTTTGGGATTTATAGTTTACGATCCATATATAATGACTTCAGTTATCATTTCTAATTCCCTATACTATTTTAATTAGTATTTCTTAGTTGTGTTGTGAAGATTGTATGACATTCCCGGTGTCATGGAGTCTCGATATCAATATATTAAAAATAATATATTATTTATAGCTTTTGTTCACACATGTTTTAGAATAATACTTTTTTTATTCTCTAGAATGGAGTCTCGAATGGTAAAACCATGTCTCAGGTTGACTCTGGAACACGAGTTTTACCCTAGGGAGGGCATGTTTCCAATGTATATTGTCATGTACCGACCAAATCTAGGGCTTGATTCAAAACTACCCCTAGCCCACCACCATATTCTAGGGGTGGAGATAAAGGTCAAAGTCATATCTAAACTTGGGGAGACCTTTTCCTAAGTACCTGTATGCACAGAGAGATCCATCTCAACACAAAATTGGAGTGGGAATGAGTAAAAGATGCAAAACATCTATAAAGTAATCCAAGCATGAATAACCTCTAGGGTAAACAAGAGTACGATAGTGAAAAATGAAAAGTAAAAGGGAAATATACATGCCCAACTACAAATATTTCTCAGCCTGACAAAACAAAAAATGTAAACTACTGAGAGAGCCCTGCTTGAGATCTCCAAGCTACAACCACTGTATGTGGTAAAAATTACCAGGTATCCCTAATATCCTCTGAATTCACCACTGACATATCTATTGTCTATATAACATACGACATGTTAAAGAAAACCCCTAAATGGGTGAGTGTATACATACCCAGTAAGACACCCCGAAAGCTGAAGGGGGCGCAGTAAGAGATACAACAAGAATAGAAAGACATTAGATGCAAGATATAGTCAGAGAGAGTATCTCAACCCAAACCAAGAGTTAAAGTAACCTCATTCAAACATAAGAGTCTCTACATAGTGATTATATGAACTACACGTTGAGTCTTTTCCACCTATAGCAAGAGATTATGCTCATCCAACCATGAGAATCTAAACACATAAATCGCATGGCATACCCTGTGCATCTTTGCCGCTCTTGTAAGGAGAGTAACTAAATCCAAGGTATGGATTCAAAAGATTATATATATATATATATATACTCAGTTAAAAGAATCCAAAATGAGAGAGTAAGGGGATCTTCATCTCACAACTCATCCCAAGAAGAAGAGTAGTCAATAGTTTCAAAATTCCATCAAGGATGCGTAAAATCTCTTGTGTCTACTCAGAAGTAATTGTCCAAGTCATGACACACCTCATCACTATGCCAAACTTTTGAGGGGACACAAAATTGAAGTAAAGGACTTGTGCCCTAGTGTGTCAGGGGGTTCCACTCTGTAAGTATCTACATAGGACCTGTGCCCATGTTTTCATTGGGGGGGGGTCCACTCTAGTGTCACGAGGACTCATTCCCTTTGATGATATGGGGTTCCACTTAGTAAGGTATATGACTTGTTCTAATGATGATGGGGGTTCCACTCTAAAGGTAGAGGACATATGCCCTGGTGTGGTAGGGGGTTCCACTCAAATCATTGAGGAATCATTCCACATCAAATAGGTGGGTTCCACTCGGAAGTCGAGGACCCACACCATAGTACAATAGAGGGTCCACTCGGAAGTGTATGGGGTCGTAACATGTCTCTTGAATATTTAGGATTATATGACATGCAGGTGGACTACATGGTGTATCTAGACTACGTCGGACTATGCCATGTCCTTCTAGTTGTGTCCTTGTATCATACCTTGTGTTTGTGTACATGGCCCTATATCTGTGTTCTCGGGTACACAGACATATACCTAGCTATCTACTTACACATGGGTTCCCACCCACCATCACATGGGTTGTATATATAGGGAAGGATTATATGGTGTGTAGAAGGGATACATGTCATGCCATCCTTAACATTTCCCAAAACCCTATCCACCGCCACTGAGGGGCTACACACCATGTTTTCATCCTTATACATGGCATGTAGTCAAGATTTTAATAGAAATTACATATTCAATTTCTGAACCAAAAATTCAGTCTCATCACTTTGTTTTCAGACTTATCTTTATTTGAAACTCATGGATCTGGTCGTAAATCATGGTTTTTTCTATCCTTCATCATAAAACAGTCACCATAGTTCATTGGAATTCTATCTAATGTCCTACATTCCAATGTTACTTCCACTGATATGGATTCAAAATCTGATCATTGAAACAATCATCCATATCCCCTAATCACCTAGATATGTGATGGATTCATCAATACACACCTTTTCTGTGAAACTGTTGTGATTTTGGGGGTCTAATCGGTGTCAGTACCGCCCAACAAAGTCGAACTGGGATCGTGGGGCCAACCAATGAAGAACACGAAGCACACAAGAAACAAAAGCACATAACCAAAGTTTAAGTACTTTTGGCCAAGATTTATTGGCCAAAAATTAGGAATGGGTATCCAAGGTTAGAAAACATTGAATAAATCAATTTAAATCTTGTGCATAGGTGCATTCTTTGGCCACAATTGGCACAGATCCAAGAATAATGATGGATCTACTCAATTAATTCAATCAAACTAAATAAATCACTAATTGATTAGTTCTACCTAATTTTTGGATCATTCTTCATTAAATACTTCATTACCAATGATTGAAGGAATTATTTTCCATCATTACATTCTAATATGCTATGATCCGACATTTCATCGTCGCCCAATGAGATTCACCAATGGAGGAGGGAGGAATAATTTTGGAATTCTCATACAATGTATATAGTAAAACTTAGATAATTGTCCATGGTGATAGTCTTATAAATAATTTTTTTTACATCGAAATGATATATTTATTTATTTATTTATTTCACTGAACGTACCTCTAATGATCAAAGAGTCTGAATTCCCCGCGCCGATCCATTTTATGTCACGACTGGGGTAAAAACCTCATTCCAAACTCAATTGTTGTCTTGGATTTCCGATCTGAGATTCCATTTAATATTTTTCCCATTTTTTTATGAAGATATGCAATTTCAAAATAACATATATTTTATATTATTATGAAATTAATTTTAGGCACACCGGGCCTTGAAATTTCATGTCTTACAAACACTTGGATTTGGATATATATATATATATATATATATTTTTATGTCAAGGACTTTCAAGGAAAAAACTCAGTCTCTATATCATTCCCTCCTTCAAGATTTTCATCCATGGAAAGAAAAAACTAAGAAAAAAACATAGGATACTGATCCCACACTTGGATCCCATCTTCCCATGAACTCTCATCCACGTTCTCATATTTCCATGACATGGGAACAAAGGGGATAGTCAATCCATGTAGAGTCCTCTCCTATTGATCCCTTATCACCACCAAGTTCTCCATAAAGGTGGATCCATCCTTGATTTCCATCTCTTCTAAGTCGATGACATGTGTGAGAACATCGTGAACCCACTCCAACTATGGGGTAGGAAGAGGCCTATGATTATTATCTACATAAGATTTCCATCTAATCCGATTCATCCTAATCTGCTCATGGATGTCCTGTAATTTATCCCTCGTCACATACACCAACTCTAGACAGTAATAGACATCTCTCTGATCTCTATCCAACACAAGGGTGGCCCTCAGGGTCTCCCATAGAGGTCCTCAAAATATTTCATGTTTATGGTAGAGTGGTAGTTGTTGTTGAATGCAAACTCTACTAAGGGAACATAACCCTCACTACTCTGACTGAAGTATAATACACAATCCCTTAGAATATCTTCTAATAGCTGGATAATGTGCTCGGTCTACCCATTGGTATGGGCATGAAAGGTTTTTCTCATCCTCATGTGGATCACGAATACCTCCTGCAGAACTATCCAAAATCATAATGTAAATCATGAATCAATATCGAAGACAATAATCGAGATTACCCTAAGAGGGTGAATGGCCTCTTGTGCATTTAACTACCCCAAACTCTACACCAAAATCTGCTCCCTGATAGTATGGAAGTGTGTTGACTACTTGAGTCAGTAAAATATCACACATATAGCCACATGTCTCTTCGTTATCCAGGGAATAACTATCACAAATTCCATTGATATGCCATACCATTTCCACTCTGGGGTCTCAAGGGGCTACAACCAACCTACCAAAACATGGTGCTCAACCTTCACCTACAGAAAGATGAATCATCAATAGATGAAATCATCTACATTTAATCTCATCCCAGACCACCAAAATTGCCGCATAAGGTCCCCATAAATCTTCCCCACAACTGGAAGTACATCTAGGGGAGATGTGTGTAACTCTCATATCACCTCCTTCTGCAATGCGGCATTACTTGTGTTCATCCCTGTAAAAGGATGATGTGATTACCACATTCTTAATACCCATATAGTGAGTCGTATGTGGATATATGATCAAATAAGAACTCACATTAATTATCTCACAAATGGGAATATCTCATATGTTAGAGAAGTGGAGGAGTCAACACCATCAGTAGGAAAAATGTTGTACCCTCCCGCTCCACTAGGGTTGGTCCTAAAGAGAACTGCCCAAAATCCTATTATAATAAGTGAGTCTGGAAATTCCTCCAAAGGGAATAAGCTACAATATTGGACTTCCATGGAGTATATTCTATATTAAAGTCATAATACTATATGAACTCCAACTAGCATCATTGTCTCCGGTTCAGGTCTCTCTATATGAATACATACTTAAGACTTTGGTTGTCTGAGTAAACCACAAAGAATTCTCCCATAAGGTAGTTCCTCCACATCCTTAGAGTGAAGACTACAACTTCCAGATCTAGGTTATGAGACAGTTAGTTCTGCTCATGGGGTATCTACTACTTCAACCCTTATATGATAACTTCTTGACACTACATCAACACGCAGTTGAGCCCAGCTCCCGATATATCACAATACACTATAAACATCACACCTTCCTATGGTAGTATCAACACCTGATAACTCATCAAACTCAACTGAAACTCTTCAAAGGCCCTCTGGTACTGCTCAGACTGGGTAAATGACTACCCATCCCACATAAAGGTGATCAAAGGGGCTACGTTTCTAGAGAATTATTCCTCAAATCACCTATAGTACCAGACCAAACTAAGAAAACTCTGCACCTCTGACACACTCATGGGTAGATCCCAAGTGAGAATTGCATCAATATTTACTAGTTAAATGACAAAAAAATTCTCACAAATGAAATTCCCATATAAACTAAACCTCATGAATCCATAATTGGAACATCATGATTTTTCCATAATATTGGTGTTCTCAAAGGAAATATTTGATGATCCTAAAGTTTTATGCATGCTCCTCCTCTAATATAATGTAGATGGGTATGTGATCAATGAAGAAAATAATCAACTAGTCCATGTAAGGTTAGATACCTAGTTCCTCAAATCCATAAACATGGACGTGGAATTTTTCACACCAAAGGGAATCACTCGGTTCTCATAGTGTCTGTAGCGACATCAGAATGCGAACTTTAGGATATCAACCTTGAGAACCCTGAACTAGTGGTAGTTGGACCTAAGATCTATCTCAGATAAATATATTGTGCCCTGAAACTGATCAAAGAGGTTTCCAATGCTAGGTAAAGTGTATTTTTTCTTTCTCTTGGCCTAGTTTAGGTGATGATAATCTCTGAATATCTACATGTTCCCTTACACATTTTTCACAAACAACACCAGAACTACCTAGGGGGAACATTGGGTCTTATAAAACCCTTTAATATAAGGTCCTCCAACTATAACCATATTTATAAAAGATCATCATGGGTCATTTGATATGCCTCATAAGATATCAGATAGGTCCCAAGATACAAGTTGATGCAAAACTCCATCTACCACATTAGAGTTAGTCCGAGAACATCATCATGGAATACGTCCATGTAATCCCCCATAATAGATAAAATACTTATGCCTAAATAGAATGTTGTTCAAATGGATACACTCTATAAATAATGGGTTGTGGGGTGAATTATCCTACTCACAGAACCCAAATTCTCTACCATGATATCTCTCTCGCCAAAAAAGGTTAATCTCGTCCCATCAGTGTGAAAGCATCTGACCTGTCTATTGTGACAGTCGATCTTGGCTCGGACCATGGACAACCAATCCATACCCAAGATTATTTCATTTGGTTTGATCATGATGACCAAAAATACCCATATAAACCTCCCTCTACCAAGTTATTTATTTCACTACCAATAGATAAAAGATACAGAATAATTGTTCCCAGTAGGAACCTCAATATGGAGCTACTAGGCTAGCACCTCAACAGGGATCTCCATCTATCTCACCAGAAGTATAGAGATAAAGGAGTGACTAGAACCTATGTGTAATAATACTGAAATAAGTGGAGAAATCACATATATAATACCTTTAATCGTCTTGTGGTTTTGAGGGATCATAAACCTCCAAATCCTATAGTTGTATGTGGCCCCAGCCGCCATCTTCCTAAGACAGATGTGATTTTCCTGGTGGTGGTGTTGGAAGGATCTCATAGAATTGTCCACCACCCATAGATCCTCCTACTCCTATTCCATATCTACCTCCCTATGGGCCATCCTTTCTATGACTAGGAGATCCTTGGTCACAGTTCTTCCTTTTCTAAGGTCGTCCATCAACTATCTGCCTATGCTTCTAAGCTTGTTTATTTGGGAAGTCTCATGCCATGTAACCTCACCCATAAAATGTAAACCATCACCCCTTTCTGGGATTCCCTAGACCTCTACACTACCTCTGTCCGTGTTCTTGATTCTAATAATGGGGGGTATTTGATGTGAAGATCTTGGTGCCTTGTGTCTACTAGCTATAACAGACGACTCATCTCTGAGGTTCCCACTACCAGCTTCAGTTGTCTGGAATCCCTCAAACAGAAAGATCTCTTTCACTAGTGTCTGCTCTAATACCTCTATATAGGTGGGGATTCAAAAGGGAAAAATGTTGGATTGAATATTTCTTTAGATTCCCTGCTCAAACTTTTGTGCTTAGATGTAGCTATCCAAGATCATGTCAAGTGAGTACTGCATAAGGTCTGTAAACCTCATTGTATGCTCATCCTCCATCATCCCTCCTTGGTGAAGCTCCAAGATCTTTTCCATAAGAAAAGAGTACATGAAGAAGGTGTAGTATTCCTCACAAAATAGCTAATAAAAATCAGTCAATGATAGTGTCGACACATCATGCATCTACATTACAAGGCTCCAACAACATCCAACTACTATGTAGAAAATTATAGCTTATAGAACAACCACCTGAACCATTAGGGTCTAAAAAGGACTGAAGACATGGACTACCAACTCTAGAAAATCCACTTCGGCCTAAGGATATGGCTCACCGTGGAACCTCAGTAGCCTCTCACACCGGAACTCGTCAAGTGCACTAAACCTGTACGCATACTAATACTTCTCTGTTGGAACAATCTGTTGCTCGACAAGTGGAGGTGCTACTACCTACCCACCTAGAGGAAGGGTATTGAGGAATAAACCATGCACTGAGGTCTCATTGCTCAATGGATTTTCATCATGATATAGAAATGGTATCCTGGATGGCTATCTTCGTGGAAGAATATGGATATTTATCAAGACATACCATGGTTAGATGAGCATATATACATTTTGAAAATAAATTGGTAGATTACTCACACAATAAAGTTGAATAATCAACCTTATATGATAATGTACCATTGATCCCTATATCAAATGTCTTGTATGATAATTTGACAAGTAGGTAGATAGGGTCTTGGTGAATTGATATATAGGATGCATGCACCTTCACTAGACTTTATAGCCTGAGAGCCGCACTCCAAACACTTTGAAATTGTTTCACTAAACCCAACTAAAATCCTCTTAAGAGGACTAGTCCAAAAAAATCCCAAGGAATGAACTTGCTCTGATAATAATATGTCACAACTCGACCCAAGCCGGGGCATGACCCACAACTACCCTAAGATCGTCTCCATAGGCTAGGGGTGGCGATCAACACTGAAGGCATATCTACACTTGGGGAGGCCATTTACAAAGTACCTATATGCAGACACATATCTATATCGATGAATAAATGTAGAGGGAAATATTAAAATGTGAAAAAAAACTTTAAAGTAAACCAAGCATGTATAACCTCCAGGATGTACAAAAGTGTGATAGTGTAAAATAAACAGAAAAGGGAAACAATAAACTCCTAACCATAAATACATCCCAACTAGAAAAATGGAAAAAATAAATTTCCGAGAGGTCCATGCTTAAGATCTCTAAGCTACAACCATCATACATAGTCCAAAGTACAGGTATCCCTAAGATATAATGAAGACACCATCGACCTTTCAATCATCTGCATAAGACATGAAACATGTAGGAAAAGACCATGTAGGGGTGATTATATTGATACCCAAAAGGACACCATGAAATCTAAAGCGGGGTAGTAAGAGATACAATATGAAATGAAAGAAAGTAGATGCATGATAGAGTCAAAGATAATAGCTCAAACCAAACCAACATTGAATGTAACCTCATCCAAGCACAAGGGGATCAACATAGTGATTAGATGAACAACATGTTGAGTCTTCTCCACATATAGCTGGAGATTAGACTCATCCAACCTTGATAAGGTAAAAACAGAAAGTACATGTCCTACCGCAAGAATCTTTATCTCTCATGGAAGTAGAGTGACCAAATACAAGGTGTGGATAAAAAAAGAATATATATATAATATATATGTATATATACTTGGTCAAAAAATATCAAATTAGAGAGTAAGTGGATCTTCATATTATTTATCAGTCTAGAAAAAAATGTATCTATTAGTTCCAAAAGTCCCTCAATGTTTCCCAACATCTCACGCATCTACTCAGAAGTAATCATTCAAGTCATTCCATGCATCGTCACAGTGCCATACAATTGAGGGACCAATAACATGAAGTAGAGGTCCATGTCACTAGTGCATCAAGGGGGGTTCCACTTTGTAAGTATCCATAAAGGAACCACACCCATGATGAAGGGGGTTCCACTCTAGCATCATGAGGAACATCACCCTAGACTAATAGGCCCACTTGGTAAGGTAGAGAACTCGCACCCATGTCAATAGGGGTTCTACTCTAAATATTGAGGACCCATGCCCTTGTGAGACAGGGGGTTCCAATCTAGTCATCGATGACCCACACCCTATCTGATAGGGGGTTCCACTAAAAAGTTGAGGATCCACACACTGGTATAATAGGGGATTTCACTCTAGTCATCGAGGACCCACCCCCTACCCGATAGGGGGTTCCACTCGAAAGGTATATATAGAGGACCCACGCCCATGCTGATAGGTGTTTTCACTCTAAAGTTCAAGGAATCCACCATCCTACTCTAATGAAGGTTACAACTTGGTAGTCTTTGGTGACTCTACCATATCCCTGCCATCATCAAATGTCTCCAAAATAAAAATAATGATTGATACGTTACAAATCATATCTCTAAATCCATAACCAAAGGAATTATCATGTTCTATGTGAAAAAAAATTATAATATGATACTCACAAATAAATTTGAATAAATTGAAGGAGATACAGAACCTTAAAGTTTCCCCAAAAGAGGTCATTGGGTACATGGTGTGTGAGGGGACCCACATGATGTGTGGTCCCACTGCACCATTTTTCTGTGTCCCTAGTACTCACACGACTCCCAACCGTGTAGAATTACACATCATGTAGGTAGACTACATGTCATGTCTAAGCTACCTGATACTAGGCCATGTCCTTCTAGACATTTCCATGTATCAGACATTGTGTCTGTATACGTGATCTCATGTCTGTGTACTCAGGTACATGTACATGTACCTAGCCGCATAAATCCTCATGGGTTCCCACCCATGTGATCCTTTACAAGGGGTTTCTATCTGGGGAATGGGTAGAAAATGTGTAGGAGGGCTACAAGCCAAGTCATAATTAACTTTTCCCAAAACCTTTCCACAACCGTAGAGGGACTATAAGCCATGTGTTCATATTTTTATACATGGTGTGTAGTCGTGATTTTTTCATAAATTCCATATCTAATTTTCACACCTAAAATATAGTCTCTCCACTTGATTGCTGGCCATATATCTGCCTGAAACTCACAGATATGGCTGTAGATCGTGGTTTCGGGTCATCACTCACCTACAAATGGTCATCATTGATCTTCGTATGTCTATCACCCATCCTGCATTCCACTATGCCTTCCACCGCCATGGATTCATACTTTCAAAATTAAAACAATGTTCCACATCCCCTAATAATCCCAAATATATGTTGTATTCATCAATTCATGACTCATTTGTGAAACTGTCATGATTTCGGGGGTCTGATCGGGCTCTATACATCTCAACAATGTCGAACCAGAATTTCGAGGTCCAACCAATAAAGAACACAAAGAAAATGAGGGACAAAAACATAAAATAAAAGTTTTAATAATCATTGGATTATATTACTAGTCCAAATACAAATAACATGCATCCAGGATTAGAAAACAATGAATAAATCAATTTAAATCTGGTACATAGGTGTATGTTTAGGCCATAATTGTTACAGATCCAAGAAAAAGGATTGATCTTCTCAATCAATTTAACCACAGATAATAAATTCCCTAATGATGAGTCTTATAAATTTTTTAGATCCTTCATCACTGAATAATGCATCATCCAATGACTGAAAATTAAATTTTTATTTCAAAAACACTTTTGAGGAGAAAGTGGGAAACCTAGAATAAAATCAAACATGAGTAAACCCAGATCGACACTACATAAATTTCCCATGCCTAGTGACTACATCATTATGTTAATCCTCTACCTCATATGATCTCTCAGCAAGCTATCTCACACAAATTTTCATGGCCTCAGTAATGATGGAAAAACCATACCCTCATGTTCATCTAAATCTGAGAATCCATGACAGATGACCGATTCCTACTCTATACCCTCATCTCGAGCTGATCCTTATAGAGTGTTCGTTTCTTTCACCAGAAAAATTCAAAAGAAAACACCAAAATCCAAAAACTACCTCAAAACCCACCCATTTTAGAATTCAAAACGGCCACTAAGAATTAACCAAATTTCAAAAAAAAGTTAAAAAAACTATCAAACCAATCATCAGCATCGATCTCCCTGAACTGGCCGCTCGAACTCACGTCTCAAAGGAAAAAGAAGACCACTGTGTTTCTCCACCTCAAAGAGAATGAAGGAATCTTGCACCAGAGTAGAGAACCAAGAAAACAGAGGCAGGGTGAATCACCAGTGATACCACTACTCTGCCCCACCCCCATTACCTTTGTTATCATCACAACAACTTTGTAATGAACAAAACTAGATTCTTGAACTGAAGGAGGCAATGAAAAAAATGATTTCATCACAAAATCCATGCACAAGTAGAAGCGTCGACCCCTAAAGAACCAGATCTACAAAAATAAAATAGAACCCCCATAAAAGCATGGAAAGCAGATATAAGAGAAACCACCATCATATCGGAAATGAAGATGCTAAATATGAACAACCTCTAATGTCACACAAAGCTAAATCATAATATCCAAAACGGACACTCTACTGCGTATGAAATCAAAATTCAATACTCAAAGAACCCATCCATAGAAAAGGTCATCATAATGGTGAATAGATATACTTAGAATAATAAGTGAATACAATGAATAGTTGCTCAAAGATGAAGTCCCTCGACACCGAAATTGAAGTCGGCTTCCATCTGAAACAAGATACCCGAAACCTTAACAGGGATATGTCATGGAAACAGAAACCAGATGAGCCACCACGAATGAAGACGACCTCCAAACGAACTGTAATTCCCAAGAAGGAAGACGATGCCACAATATAAATCATAAATTATCTGTCTTGAATGAATTCAGTTGTCATCTAAACCATAGATCCTGAAACCCTAGCAGGATGATGCCGCCTCTATGGAGAAGAGAATAGAATCACAGCAGAAGCTAGAAAATGCACCAGCCAAAGATCAAAGGATGTCATTTCATTCTATGCATCCTGATCTGCTCTGTTCTGGAATTTCTTTGTCGTTTGATGTGATTATATAATGTAGGAGAAAGGAAGAGATATGGAATTCTCATAGGTTTTATATGGATAACCCTATATAATTCTCCATGGTGATAATATTATAAATTATTTTTATGCACAAAAATGAATGAATAAATTAATTAATTAATTGACCATAACACCAATGAGCAAGGATCTTTAACTCCATGTTCTTACCCATTTTATGTAGTTCCTATGTTAAACACTATGTTATAGACTCAACCATGGTCTTATATTTTTTATACAAGCTACCATTTGTGAGTAATCATATTCTCATTATGAATTTCCACCCACGCAATATAAAATATATTTGATATTTTATAAAATTAATTCTAGTCACATTAGGCCTTATAATCACACATAGTCTACCCACATAACTCTTTAGATATATATAGAAATATTTTAATGTCTTACAAGGTAAGAACCAGGTCTCTATATCTTTTTATAAAATTAATTTCGGGAAAACAGGGCCTTAGAATCATATTCCGTCTTAGAGCCTAGTGTTGGAAATATATATAGAAAAATTTCAAAGTCTTATGAGAAAACAAATAGGGTCTCTAGTTATATAATGTTTTTTCTCATTGATGAATAATTTTTTTCTTGACATTGACTGCCTCAGTTATTAATAAAAAATGTTCTCTTTAGGGAATGGAGAAAATTTTGTCATGTGTCAGTCATTTCACCACTTAAATAAGTCATCATTTTTTTCACAAAAAAATATTAATAAAATCATATATTATATTCAAATTTATCAATAGGGGTAAATAAATATTAAAACATCATACATTGAAAATAAGACTCACCTCTTCATATAGCTCTTAGAATGAGTGGACTCGATGCACGCATGAAAGAGTGTGTCAAAAGAAAAATGTTTAGAGAAACATGTGACATACTTTTTCATGTAAGAATTATTTTACATTTTTTAAAAGGATGGAAACAGCTCCATAATGATGCGAAATGTGGAGAAGACGATCGTGCTGATAACGTGTTGTCAAATAAATTGAACGCATATTGGGATAAATATTTATGGGAAATTCATAAATAAACCAACTATAAACACTTTATAATTTGAATAAACATTAGGGATCTTTCATAAATAATGTTAAAAATTATATTATTTCTAATGTGAGATTCCACATATATTTATTCTATATAAAATTTATTTAAATATATTATATTTAAAATATCATATATTAAAATATCAAATATTATATATTATATATTGTGTAAAAATTTTACATAATTAAAATATCACATATTAAATATTACTTGAAACTTTATCATATTAATTATAAAAACACTTTTTTTTATGGCTTAATTAATATCCCAGAAAATTCATTTATATTTGAACATTTTAAATTAATAATTATGAAATATACATAATTTGAATATAAACTCTTCTATATTTTTCCTTATTTTTTATAATTTATAAACACTTTATAAATTACTATATGTAATCCTTTTATATCAAAATTATAAGATATTACATAAATATTAAAGTATTTTAATATTAACAATTAATATTATGTAAATTTATTTATTAAATGCGTGAAAAAAGTTAATACTGAATAATAAACTATTTATAATAAATTTATTTATAATCACTTAATAAATAAAAAAATATCCCCAAATATATTTTTATAATTTATAAAAAAGTTAAAAATTATCTAAATCAATTCATGATTGAAAAATGGAAAAACATATTTTTTTCTTTTATATCATAGTTGAAAATGTAAAGTATAACTTCAATCATTATTTAGTTCAAAACTAATAGCATAGTTAAATATATGTATTTAGTGTCTTTTGATATTATTACTCAACATATTAAATCATATTTTATACTATACTCTATATTGTAGAGGTGATTTAATGCTCTCTTTATGACACACAAATAGTGCACATTGATGTTGTCTCTGAATATGATTCTTTATATCATACATTATGATATATCCAATGTTATAAGTGAAAACATGTTAAATCATACAATATGATCATACCATATATTTGTTATCATGTTTTTTAATATAATCTATATTTAAAAACTTATGATGTATTTAACAATAATGAATACAATATCCCTTTTCATGAGAGAATCCATATCATATTCTATGATCCAAGTATGATATCCAATATTCTTCATTATAAATAAGATTTATCAAATCAATTCAAGTATGAAATTGAACTAAAACCCCTAAAAGTTTTATTATGATCAAAAAACTTATTTAATCAACAAAATACTTTAAGAAACAATAATTAAAGATCATCAACGCTTTCAAATTGAAATAATTAATAATATAAATGAAGAACATGTTGTTCACCATAGATAGATGAGATTACTTCTTCAGAAAAACATTTGATGAAGATAAATAAGAAGTATCGAAAGGAATACTTTTTCTTATGGTATCCATAGATTTATTAAACAACCAACACATGAACAATATCCACCTTTAGACCATGGTATGCTTGCATGTGTCTATAGTAAAAGGAATAATGAGATGAGTGATTTGACTATGGAGAATTAATAAGAAGTATACTAGCATTATCATGGATAAAAAATTTGTATAATCCTGGGAGACAGTCCTTGATCCTTTATGGAATTTACTCAAATGATATGAAATGTTCATGTAATTCCTTCAGTTAAAAGTTATTTGTAATCCTCGACCATATATGAATGAATTTAATACTCAAATGCATTTGACCAATTCTCCCAATAGTTTCATCATAAAATATAATAATCAGTTATATCATTACATTGAATCTGACTAAACATTGATATTTAATTTTTTAAATCTGTTGTTAATAATAAAATATTATTGTCCCATATCAAATAATTTATGATATTTTTACATTATACACTATAATATAGTCAAAGGAAATGGTGTTATATCTGTATATTGTGCTATCTTATGTGACTTACCTAGGAATACTATATAACTTGGATTCATGTATGTCATAGAGTTCGAAATACTTTATATCATACCAAACTATATATAAAAATACATTATATGTAGGAAATATCTCCATCACTTTTCTGTGAATTAATCCTTTAAATACTAATCAATTTTTATGGTTCAATGTATTTCTATCACAATTATTATTGAGTTTTAACACCCATTTAATTGTTAATACCGTTTCATATTTAAGTAGTTCAATCAAATAATACATTTAATTATTCACCAATAACTCAATATCATCCCCCACTTCATGGGACCAGTTCTTTTTTTAGGATGAGATGCTTCTTCTTGTTAGCTTTTAATCCCTCCTTAAGTAATCAGAAATGGATATTGCTTATTCTTAAAAAAATGTTTCGTAATGAAGGAATTGAGGAAAATTATTATGACCATAATATTCTAAACATTATATAGTACATTATATGTAATTTCCCTGGATTTTAAAAGAACACTATGCTTTATAGTGTATGCAATACCCAATATTGAGCTTAAATGAAACATGGAATGTTAATATTTAAATGTTATAGTAGTAACCTAGACATAAAATTGGGGGGTATGAATAAGATTAACCACATTATCAAAAATATATAAAGTTCATATTAAATAAAATTTTATTGGTAAATTCTTAGTAAAAAATTACTCAATTTTTTAGTAAATTCATTTTATTCTTTAAAAATACATTTTCTTCAAAAATGGTCTATATTGATTTTTGTAAGTGAATATTATATTTAATTTATGGAAATTTAAAAAATTCTATCTAAAAAAAAGGATATCATTTTTTTATGATAATATCATAATTATATTTGGGTGAAACAATTTTAATTTTCTAAAAGGATTGATTTTCCAGTGAATAGTGAGAAATGCTCATTATTGTAAAATTGACATGTATTTTCATTATCTACATAAATTTAAAAGTTTCATCGGATCATAAATTAACATAAGTATAATTTATTTATATATAACATAATTAATTACGTAGGAGTCATCATTATACCTATTTTTTATATAAGTTCATTTTTGGGATTAAAAACACATTTTTTTAAAACAACTATTTTTCGTTGTGTTTTATCCATTAATATTAAAAGTAATTTCTAAGACTTATAGAAATTGAATTTGATAAAATTTTATTAATTTTTTTATTCATAAATTCATATTTATCCCAATATGAAATTTTGATATTGTTCTAAAGAAGTAAAATTTTTGGTGAAAAGTAAAAAATATAGTTTTTAAGAAATACGGTATCTTTTAAGATATCTCAATGAAAAAAAAGGATATAAAAATTTATTAAAATTATGTATTAAATAATTTATGATAACATAAAATAAATATCACATAAAAATTATAAATATATAATTTTTAATTTATTTCATGATAAATATGAAAAACATTTTCTGTGTTGATGTTGTACATACACAACACTCAAAAAGTAAAATTTGGTACCATAATGATAATAATGGAGAAGTAAAATTATTTTCATGTACCGGTTAGTAAATATTATTTATAAATAATTTTTTTAATATTTTTGAAATTTTATTTATATAACAAAAATCATATCCAAATGCTTTTGATGTGCATACACAATGCTTGAAAAGTTAAAATAGAATATTAAATAAGTTGTTATGAAATAGATGTGGGTAAATATACATATTTAATGAATATAAAAAGTTTTTAGAACATAATAAATTTATTTGTATGATAGAAATTTATTTTTTAAAATTTTTATTTATGAAATAATTACCTTAATTGTTGCACAATGACACCATATTTATCATTTGAGGAGTAGAAAAATAATGTAAATGAATTTAAAATATCCAAAAGTAATTTTTTTTGTTTGAGTTATAGTATTCCAGGAATTTTATAAATATATGTAACATATTAAGAATTCATTAAAGTTTCATATTTTAATTCCTTTGTTTTATATGTTGTTTTCGAAGTCAAATTCAATTAAAAGTTCCAAAAATAACATTAATTATAATTTATATTAAAAAATAGTTTATTAAATGATTCAAAATTTATAAAAAACATATCATCAGCCATTTTAATACAATATGGTTGAAAAAATCATCCATGGTCTTTTTTTGGGTCTATTTTATTTTTATGGTAACATTCATGACCTATAAAGAGTAAAAAACAATGATTTCATGGTAATTGTCAAAAGGGTTAACAAGGAGTTAAAACTAAGAGATAAAGGTGAAACCAAAAACAAATATTATCCAAATTTAATTGTATGAGATGAATTAAACTAATAATAACATTATATTGGAGTTATATTAATCTAGATTAATTTTTAAATTATAATTAATTTATATTAATTTAATACATTTTGAATCCCCAAGAATAGCTCTCTCCTCACTTATAAAAGGGAACCCCCTCTCCTCTCCACTCCAAACTTCATGTGCATTTTGGTTCGGGAAATACCTACCTAATACCTAACTATAATACTTACCCATGTTCTAGAGGTATTATTTTTGGAATGATACTAACATTAGATGCCTTAAAGGGTAATGAAAAGGAGGTTTTCTAAAGAAGAGGTATAGCTATTAACCTAATGTCTTAGTTTTATTTATTCTTCTACCCCATTCAGTTATCTTACAAACATTATGAAATAGTAACACAAGTAAATTTGATAAACTAAATTATTTTAATGTTTTTAGAATAACCTATATCCATATCCTTATTCCATTAAAAAGAAAATCAATCCATCTTCCATGTTTATTGTGGATTATTGTCTCACGAACCAATTTAATTCGTTTTCCATCACTGTCTCTCATGTTGGATTATAATGATCTATTAAATATATATATATATATATATATATATATATTATTTATAAAATAATTATAATTACACCTTACTTGACTCTGCCTCTCGCTCGCATCTACCTCTGGAAAAATCCTAATGGGGTCGGTGACGATCCCCCCTCCACTGCTAATCGGTGTGAGGGGGAGGATTCTCGGAATCCTCGTAATGACTGGCAACATGCCTTCAACCCTTTCACCTGACCTGGTTCGATCTCGAGGTTCCCCTCGATTAACCTGGAACCGAAGGTCCCTGGTTTTTGAGATGGCACGCCAGTGATTCCATTATCTGCATTGGAGTTTACAGAGGCGGAGAGATTCCTTAATCTAACTCTGGTGGAAAGGTTTTGGAACAAATGACCTTCAGTGGAAGTCTTCGAAAGGCTTGTATTTGATTTCTGGGGGCTCCAAGATCGGGCAGTTGTCGGCCTGATTGATAAGAAAAACTTGATGGTGCAATGTTCTTCGTCGGAGGACCTTGTTCGTGCTCTTTCATGTGCTCCCAGGAAGTGTGGTGTCTGCGGCTTCCATATGTCTCATTGGAGCTATGACTTCTACTTAAATTGTGACTCTCCTATGGTTCTGATTTGGGTAAGTCTTCTTCATATGCCTCTTCCATTTCAGAATCATGCTATTATGCGCAAATTAGGGAATGTGGTGGGTCGATTTCTTTGTGTTGATTCACGTACCGCTGTCTTCTACCATCCGATCAACCCACAGATGTGTGTGGAGGTCGACGTGTCGAGGGAACTGGTTGAATATGTGTGGATAGTGGACGGTGAGAAGATCCAGGGTAAACAACAATTCGTCTATGAGCAGTGGGTGGATTTATGCTCTTCTTGTCGGTGGCTGGGTTATGGGAGCGACACATGCAGATGGGGCAGTCACTATGAGAAGATTGATGAACTGGAGAAGAAAGAAGAAGGTGTAACGGTCCAGTTGCAGGATTTGGAAAGGCAGGGTGTTGAACCCTTAGTGTTGGGAGCTTTAGATCAGATCATGGAAAAAGTGAGGAGTTGGGATAGGGGTAAAATAGTAATAGCACGGGTTGAGGAGATAGAATCTTAAGGTGGTAATTTACATGGAAATGAAATTTTGCTTTTTTCAGAGGGATTCGTGAAAGATCCCAAGGTCACTTTAAAGCATAGTGCCTCTTCTTAGGGGGTTAAGAAACATCAATTTTCAGAGTAGGTATTGGTTTGTGATAGCATAAAAAATCACAACTATTGTCCAGACCATGATGATATGGGGGGTGGAAAAAATTTAGTTGGCTCGGGGATTTTGAATTCTTATGTTGATAGCAAGGTGAGGTAGGAGAAGCCACTTTCTTTGCCTCCTAATCCGAAATATCAAGATGTTTTTAGCAGATTGATAGGTGTTCTATGTGGTGTGAGCAGGGTAGTCTCAGTGTCGAATCGTAATGCAGTGGCCAGATATAGTTAGTATAGACCTTTAGGTGAATCTCAATCTCAAACCAATGAGGAGTGTCCTACGAAGTAAGTAGTTTGTGCTTTATAGGGTGTGGTTTTAGAAGATTTTTGCAAGAATCCTCATTTCATGGGGTGTGTCTTCTTGAAGCCTAGTTAAGAAGAGGCTAATAGTTGGATTCCACTAGATGGGGAGGCTGTTTTGGGTATGGAGATTAAGCCTATTGATGTAAGTGGTGATATGACTGGAAGGGAAGCTCAAATGGTGATTCTGGGAGGGGGTCGGGACCAGATTCCTACCACAGTTTCATTGCGAAATAGGTTTAAAGGCCTTCTAGTGGCTGATGGGAACTCTGAATCCATTACCCTAGGTGAGGGAGTAGGGGCTGGAGTAAAGTCTATCAAAGGAAGTGATCATGGTCAATCAGCATAGGAGGATTCTATTCCAAGGAGTAATAGGGGTTTCGAGAAGAGGAAGGGGAAGAAAGACTACTCTTCTCTACCTCCTCCTCTAGGGACTCGCTCTACCAAGAAGATAAAGGACAAGAAGATGGAAAAGGAGTCTAGACACCTTCAGAGACTAGGGGATCAGGATGATGATGACTTGGTTCTCCTTTTAAATTCTGAAGAAGCAGTGGTGGAGCAGGTCTTAATGCTCAATACAACTGAGGAGGAGGCATCTAGGATGATGGGGAGTTTGCTATAGGTGTCCCTTAATGAGGAACAATTTTCATGGATTGACAGGTAGGACTCAATTCTGGTAGGGGGGTTAATAGAGGGGAAATCATCATTGAAGAGTACATTCAGACGTGGGATCAACTTGCTTCTGAGTTTGAGAAGAGGATGGTGAAGGTTGCTGACTTACAGGTTTTGTCTCTATCCTAGAAACTTTTTAGGGATAGGGATTTGGGTAATACTAAATTTATCCTTAATGATTCTGGTCAAGTTGGTGGTTTTGGAAAAGTTATTTGAGAGGTATTTCATGTGAGAATGTGAAATCCTATGGTTTTTCTTGCTGGATTTCTTTGTTTGGATTTTTTGTGCTTATTTCTAGCTCTATACTTGGACCTGCGCCAGATGAGGTTCATAGCTTGAAGTCATCATCGATGGAGGATTTTTGGATTGGGATGCGAGAGGGTATTTCTATGCCAACGGTACTATGCCCGTGCACTTTTCATAGGACTATTTGTCAAAGGGTCCTATGTTGGTGAAGGCTTGCTATCATGACTCAATTGCTGGGGTGGGGTAGGTCTGGTTGTTTGCTTTGGTTTATTTCCCTTATCTGCTTGTGTTGTTTTGAGATTGTTCAGTCTGATTTTGGGGTTTCCCACTTTCTCCCTCAAAAGTGTTTTAATAATAAAAAATTAATTTTCAGCAAATATAATATATCATCTATTTTATTTCATTTTCTTACATTTAAAAATGAAAATGTAATTTGTTCGGACGTTTGAATTATCACCTTCAGGGAGTGATGTGATTCAATTTTCATAACCAAATAATATGGTTGTTATATTTATGTTTATCTAAATAAAAAATACTATAATTATGATAAAATCATAATTATGTAAGGATAAAATATTACTTACCTTCTTTTCATTGTGTTTGTTGAAAATTGGAAACGTTACTCTTTCATACGTACGACCTACCGTCCCCATGATTGTAACATAGTTCATTTTTTATAAAAATATTTCATGGTTGGTTTTAAAAGTATAATTGAGGAATAAAAATAATATTTATATAATTATTATATTATATATAATGGAACAAAAATATCTTTGACCATGGTCAACCTACCCGAAGTCGTTTTAAAATTATGAACTGATCATCCTCAAAACACACAAAATAGACTTAACTAATTAAGTATTTAAATATGTCATTAAAATAAATGAAAAAATGGTTTAAGAATAAGTTTTTAAAACTATATAAGGTTCTTAAGAAATAAAATAATTGATATAAATTTATTATAAATGAGTTTAAGGATATTCATGACAAATTTGGACTTGATTTAAGGGATTTTGTCTCAATGTATCTTTATTGAGACATATTTTAATGTTATGAACCAATTTTATTTTATATGGTTTATATATTGACCATTTTTACATATAATATCATGAATATTTCATACATAATGGATCTTTAGGTTTCAATTAAAATTATTTTATCCAATGGTGTTTTACTTGAAAGTTACCAAGTGGTAAGGAGTTTTTTAACTCAATTTCCTTTCATTGGGTTATAAATCTTCTTCATTGACTTTATTATGATATGATTATGTGTGAATTCATTCCTAATTTTTTTTATTATGTATTAATTGTGGTTTTATATGGATTTAAATATGTTAACATAATCCCTTCATGTATTAATTATCACTTCAAAACTTATGATCTCAGTAAGGGTTTTCTTTGTCTCAATCTCATTTTCTTGAGACATGTTTCATGTCATGGACCATGATTTACTTATATGGTGTAATTAATACCTCATGAATTAATTTTTAAATATTACTTAATTAAATTCATGTGATTTAAAATTTTAAATCATATTCATAGTTTAAATTACTTTTTATTTGAAAGATATCAAAGTATTAAAGGCTTTATGTTACAATCTCCTTTCTTTTCAAGATTGTTTAGGTTCAAGTTTACTTATCATGGAGATCATATGATATTATTTTCTTGACACACATATAGTTTATTCTAATAATGTTATGAATGTTTCTTATATGTTTAATTAATATTTCCTCTCTTATTTCTTAACAAAACATCAAGAAATGAGTATATAAGTGATATCGATCTTGTATCTTCTTTGAAATTGAGAATATTTTTCTTCCATATCCATATTTTCTAAAAAAAATCAAGAATGAACTTTTATAAACATAAATTATTTTATATTTTTTCATTATATTTTACCTTATTTTAAAAGGTTCTAAAATGTTAATTTCTTAATCTTTTCTCCATGGGTCTCTTTTGACTCTACTTTCAATATGTTTGAAAAGAATGTTTATTTTTAATGTGTATGAAATGAATGGATTTTACAACAACTATAAACATTTTTTACTTTAATTATTATTTTATAAGTTTCTAAGGTGATTTTAAAAGAAAAGTATTTACTAAATATTATGTGATTTTTTAGTTTTATAGGTCCCCAAAAAAACGGTATTTTCCTCTGTTTTCAATGAAATAATTTAAATTTTATTTTAAAGGTGTTTTCAAATATATCAATATCATTTAATGATTCCTATACAAAAATGTTAGTATGATATCATTATAATATCCACATTTTTCTCTAGATGTCTTGTGATGATTTTTTAAAGTGATCGTCATGAAACTTATTTCTTTTGCATGGGTTATCAAATCTATAATGGAATAATGGTTTTTTAAAAGGTGTTAGGTTGAAAAGTGAAAGATTATAAATGTATTTTTCATTAATGGTACTTAAACATTATTTATTATGATGGTTAATCATGATATACCTTATATTAATGGGTGACTCTTATACAACTTATACTAATGGGTGATCACGATTCAAATTATATGAGTGGGTGAGCCTTATATATCACCCTAGATATATTTTTCTATAGTTTCGAAAAATTTATAAATTGTCTAAATCAATTAATGATTGAAAAATTAAAAATCATATTTTTTATTCTATATCATATTTTATGATGTATTTTATATCATAAGCCACGATATTGATCAAAACTAATATCATACTTTATTATATATATTTAGTGGCCTATGATATCATTCCTAAGCATAGTGGGCCATATTTTACATTATATTCTATATTGTATAGGAATTTCAATGCTCTATTTTTGTAACACAAAAAAACACTCTGGTGATATGAGTCAATATGATTCCTTATATTGTATATTATGATATATTACAACTGAAGGTATTTATCCAACGTTATAAGTGGTGAAATTTTATATCATACTATATCATAATTTCATATCTTAGATATCAAAAATCATAATATAAAAAATATTTTAAAACATATGTTTTATTTAATGATATTGAACACAGTAATCCATTTTCATCAGAGAATCTATATCACATTCAATGACTCAAATATGATATCCAATATTATTCATTTTAAACATGATTTCATGAATCATTTAAACTAAAAAATTGATCTCATATAACTAAAATGTTTCTCAAGATTGAATAAAACATATTAAAGAACCATAATAATTTAATAAACCATAAACAAAAATCTTATATTCTTTGAAATTAAAATAATTCATAACATAAATTTATAACATTTTGTTCACCTTAGATAGATGAGCTTCACTTTTCCATCACACACTTGATTAATATCACTAAAAATCATCCAAAGGAATACTTTATACAAGGGTATTAATAGATTTATGAATCACCCAAAATGTGAAAATTATCCTTCTCTTGACCATTTTATTCTAGTACCACTCTATAGTAAAGTTAGAAGGAGAAAATAACTTTGAATTGGAAAAATTATCATGAAGTTTAATATCATTCTCATGGCTATAAACTCTTATATAATCCTTATGGAAACTCCCTGAGGATCCACTGCATTTACTCAAATGTTATTAAATTTTCAATTAACTCCTTTAATTAAAAACCATTTGTAACCCTCCACTATATATGCATGAATTTATTACATAAATTCATTCAACCAATTTCCCTATAGTTTCATCATGAAACATAACAATCAATTATATTCAAACATAAAAGATGATTGAATGTTGTTATTTAATATCTGTAATACTTTATTAATCATATAATATTATTAAATCATATAAAATTATTTACAATGTAGTTATATCTCACACAATAATATAGCTAAAATAAATAGTGCAATATCACTATTTTGCACCATATGATATACCATACTAAGGCATACTATGTGACACCCTAAAATTTAAAAGATGAAAATCGTGCACAATAGATTATATAACACAAATAACCAAGATTAGAAGAGAATGTAACACCCTAAGCCTTTATAAAGTATTTATTTTTAAATAAATTCAATCATTGAGATAGATTTCAATGCGTGCAACGTTATGTTTAAACCTAAAGTGATACTCTATTAAAATATTATTATTTAAAATGAAAATTATAGATTAGATGTTATGTTGAAGGGTATGACTAGGACTGAATATATTATGAAAATTATATGGTTTACAGATGTATAAAATAAATTAAATGGTTTCTATTTATTAGAAAAAAATATGAACCATTCGGAATAAAAAAGAAATGTTTTTTGAAAAACACAATTTTTTAAAAATGTTGTTTAGTCACACGTTAAGAACATAATTTAAAATTATTTTTTACCATTTTCCTAAAATTTATTTAAAAAATCAAAATAAATTTTTTAAATCAACATATTGATATAAACATAATGATAAATTTCTGTTTTTTTTTTTTTAAATATTATTTTTTTAGTGAATAGTTAAAATCTTGATTTTTATAAAATTGTCATTAATTTTTAATTACTTAAGTCCCATTATTATTTTAGTTTTATTTAAAATTAAAATATGAATTATTTGGTTTTATTAAATCCAATTAATTACATTTAAATCATCTTTATACAATATTTTAGTATAAGTTTATTTTTAGGATTTAAAACACCATTTTTCTGAAAGGTTGTTTAAAATGTATAATATTTAATTATTTAAAATAATTAAAATAACCCCTAATTAGGATTGATTTTAAAAAAATGTAAAAAATATGTATCTCTAAATATTAATTCATTCTATCTAATTTTTATTACTTTTCATGTAGTTAATATGAGATCATCTTTTTCTTAAAAAACGCATTTCTTGAAAAAAATGTTTTTTCGACACATTTTTTAGTTTAATTTGAAATTAAATTATACCACTTTAGTGTTTTTAGTTTTTAAAAATTGATTCCACAACTAGAATAAATAAAATTATATTATCTAATAAGTTCAACTTAATTTTTGACCATATTGAATTGTAAAAATGGTAAAAATTATTTATCGTGTTTAAGGTAAAAACAGGTTTAATGAGGGTTAAAAAAAAAGATAAGGGTTAAAAAAAATTGTCTAATTAAACTTTTATTGTAATATTTAGACATTATACCTTATTATTTTATAAAATGGTGCATTTTTTATCCTAGTTTTTTGATAAAAACATGGGTTGAATTCTTTCTTTTCAAAAATTCCAAGTGTTCCCTCTCCCCCCTTATAAAAGGGAACCCATTCTCCTCTTATATTTACACTTATAAAACCAATTGGTTTCAAAAATACCTTCCCAAATAGCTTATATAATTCCATACCCTCTTCATATAATCCTTTTCATGATCATAAATTCAACCTCTTAAGTATTTTGGTACAAACCAAAAGAGGTTTTTTGAAGAAGATCTAACATCCTTAACCGAGCGTTTTCATTTATTTCTTTCCCCACCTCCGTAAAATATTTTTAAAACATTTTTATATAATAAAATAACTATATAATATATAAAAAAGATTTTTTATTTAAATTTCATGATCAAAAAACCATATCCTCCTCCCTCAATGGGAAATGAAGCTATTAACTGGGAGTATGGAGGACTACCGTCTCGTGAACCGACGTAATATGTTTTCCATCACTGCTACTCATGGATAGACATAATGAAGTGTAAAATGATTATATAATATATTTATTATATAATTTTACTTATTTAATTATAATATCACATATACCTTCTTAATTTATATTCCATAGGAAATATGATAATGTCTCTTGTGTTTATGGTGGACTACTACCACGTGAAGCGTTGTGATTCGTTTTTCACTTACATTTTACATGGAAGATAATAAGGATTAATTTTATATTGATATATGATATTCAAGAAATATTAATAAATATAAAAAATAAATATATAATATACTTTATTAACTTACCATATATTGAATAAATGATAATGTCCTTTGAGTGTACGACGAACTACCGGCTCGCGAAGTGATATGATTCGTTTTTCACTAACACTTTACATGGAAGGTAAAAAATGATAAATTTAATGAATATATGCGATATATATGAAATTATATTAATTATTTAAAATTAATATATAATCAACTTCCTTACCCTTTAACCCATCAAGAACATGATAATGTCGCATGTGTGTGCGTACGACCTACCGTCTCAACGAAGTGATGTGATTCATTCTCCATGTTCAAAATTAAATAATGCTTATAAACATGTATCTAATGAAAAAAAGTATATTTAAAACATTAATATAATCATGTATTAGATTTATATATAACCTATGTTCATGATTTATAACTTTCATGATAATGTGTTGGAGAAATCAGGTCAATTAACAACCAAAACAAAAGTGATAATGAAAGATTATTAAAGAACATATAATAAAATGTTATAAAAGGATCATATTTGATATTATAAATAGTAATATTATTATTGTATATGTTAATATATTATATAAAAATAATACACAAGTTTAAATAGTTCTCAAATAAATGGAATCCTGAGGTAATGGGTTTCTTAACTCAATTTTAATTCATTGGGTAATACGTCTACTTTGTTGATAATATTATGCCAATATTATATGTGAAATTAATTTTGGTTGGTATATATTGTTTTTACACTTTTATTTGTGTGGATATATATTTTTTTCACATAATTACCCCATTTATTAACTCTCACCTAAATGATACAAACATTGTAAGAGTTTCGTCTCAAACTTCCTTCATTGAGACACATGTTCTTTTATGCACCTAATTTCTTTTGAATGGTATATATATTGTCCCTTTACATACTATATCATATAATTAATCATTAAAAAATCAAGATATTTTAATTTAAAATTAATATACTTAATTCAATATAATTTATGACTAAAAAGCTACAAAAATGATAAGGGTTTATATTCCAATCTCATTTTAATTGGGATTTCTTATGCTAGAATTTACATTGAAGGAAATTATTTGATAATTGTATGATAAACCCATTTAATTTTCTTCTCCTTTGGTTATTCATGATGTTTTCAAGATATACTACCATTTTACTCTCTTTGGTAATTAAAATTATTGAGAATTTGTTTAAGAAAATCTAACATAATTTCTCTCTTTAGTCAAAAATCATTTTTCTACCAAATCTATGTTTTCAAAAAATGTTTTAAAAAATGTTTTACTATGTTTTTTTAAAGTCATTTTTACCCATAATTGTCTTTTTAAAAAATTAATTAAAAGGATTTTTCGGCCATTTTCAAAACAACGTACGTTTTTACTTTTCTTACAAAAATTTAAAAGCAATATTTTATTTTTAATGTATTTGGCAGGAATATATATCTTGAACAATCATGACCACTCAATGTTTTAAAGCATGATTTTTATGTTTCAAAATTTATTTTCAAAAACAAATTGGAGAAATTTTTAGATTTTAAATGAATGTATTCAAAATAGAAAGGATATTTTCCTTAATAAATGTGAAAAGTGATCTTTTCAAAATCATTTTTCATCTAAGATTACATCCTTTGATGTTATTAAAAGTGAATAGTTTATTTTTCTCAATAATGTTTTTAATATTTTTAAAATTATTTTCTTCAGTAACAATAACCTTTTATGTTATGGATATATTTTAAATTTTGTATATATGTATCTCACCAATATTCTTAGTTTATCATCCCTTCCTTGAAGAGTGAAATTCATTCCTTATGATCATTTACCAAATGCCTTCATCATGAAATTTCCTTTTATTAGGAAATGAAGAAATATTATAAATCCCATTTTCTTTCCATGGGTAATTCTTATGTTATGCCTTATGATTTATTTCCTTTATGTGGAACACACAGACCATGAACATGTTATGATGGGTGTTCCCAGATAGTCATCCAATAAAATGGATAAATCATTATTCTCACGAGATATAATGTATAGGATTAGGGAGTAAACCTAATACATTATGGAACTGGGTCCTCTATGAAATATTATATTGGATGTTAGTCTGGAATCATGTTTATGTAAAGTTATATGTTGTTTCACATTTCATATGATTCCATGATATAATGATACCATATTATTTATGATATGATTCCAGGAAATTACTCTTGGTCCTTCACTTTTATGATATCATGTTATACCTCTGACTCACATGTTTTGTTTTCTTAATTGGTTTATTCCCCTACTGGCCTTTTTATCTCACCAATTTCTTTATGTATTCCCCAAGTTATCTCATGCAGATTTAGGAGCTCAAATAGATTTTTGGATCTCACTATTGAAAATGAAATATGGATGACATGTTTTATGTATTAAGAATCTATTCTTCTAAATACACTAGTCCTTTATAATCAATGTGTTGTAATTATTATATATTTATGTTTCAGAATGATGTAATATGATGTGTAAAAGGAATGGGTTGTCATAGTTGGTATCGGAGGAAATTTTTAGTTAACCTTTTGAACTAGGAATGATGAAAATCTTTTGAGTACCCTAGGGATAATTCTAAGAATAAGACTAAATATATAAAAATATCCTATAATCTTGATGAATTATAGTGTGAGTGGTTTTTGAGAAATTACATCCATGTATGGATAATAAAAGTGGATTTCATTATAGAATATATGTACCTAGGGGTAATAACATTTAAAATTGTCCCTTGGTCTTGACTTGAGCATTATCTAGTACTCAGTAATGAGTCATAATGCACACCTGTTTTGACACTCTTAGGGGATATGCTTTGTAAATTCACAAACTCTTTACAAACTATCATGAAGGAATTGAATAGAAGATAATCATGGATGACCAAGGTTAAAAATAAGGTGTTTTTTGCTTATAATTACAAGGTTGATTATAAGTTTAAAGGTATAAATACCCCTTTTGAGGTTTTAAGTTATGGAAGTCTAATATTATTAAGATTTGTTTGGGAGATATTTTTTGGAAATATAACCATTGGGTTTAATATGGGTTTTAGTAAAAAAGGGGGGTTATTTGAGGAAGAACGACTTTATATATTTTAGGAATAAGTTAAAAGGTATTGTAAACCTTTATGTTTTATCCTATTAAGATTATTTTATTTTCTAGTAAAAAAAAGTTTTATAGAAAACCATAGTGATTACAAACAGATTTAATTATCAATGTTATTTTGAGGATGTTCATAAAATTTTTGGGAAAAATTTTATTGTATTGAGATGTATAAAATAATCAGTTTTAACATAAATGATCATTTTGTGGGAATGTTATTATGTTTTTCAAGATGAATGTTGAAGGGTGATATATAACCTTTGAGGTTTAGACCTTCTTTCAACTTAAGGTTATTGATGTTATTTGGGATATAGGGTTTTTTATTTAAAGAATGATCTATGTAAAACCTTTATTTTTATTATTGAATTTTGTAGATAAACATATTCATATTAATTCTGGGTATTATATTAATTTTTTATAACCAATTTGGTTTGAATAGAGACAGGCGGAATAGATTTTTACTCTTTTGCGAATGTTATGATTTATTAAAAGCTAATTTTAGTACTTCAGGCATAAAACATTTATATTTTATATTCATTCCTTAGAGTAAGAGGTAAATTTGAAATTGATTGGAGGAAAAGAAATAAGATATAATTAGATTTATTAAATATAAATATATCATGTAAGTTTATTTTTTATTATTCTCAATCTTAATAGTAAAAAACACTCAACCCTAATGAAATGAACTTGGAACAAAAATAATATCCTTTGAACTTTATATATGATGAATAAATGGTATTTTAATTAATAAAAATTTTATGGTTTTATGGATGATGACTTTCTCATGGCCATTTACTCTCTTGTGATAAATGATCTCTACCACCCTCCATAATTATTTACATTTTTCTTCCATGTTAATATTTTTACTTCCCACCAATGTTGTCCAACTTGGAACCCTTATAATGCGTTACTCCAGAGGAAATTTATAATTCCATTTCCCTATTTTTAAGTCAAATTTATATTAATACTTTTTATAATGTGATATTTTCCACAAATAAATTTCCAAAAGCTTTATTTCTGAGATTAACATTAAATTACTAGGACACGATTTATTTAAGTTCGTATAATGTAAAACCCCAAAATTTTAAAAGAGGAACATCATGTTTGGTAGTATATATAAAAACACATAAACAATATTATATGATAATGTTATACCCATATGATTTATGAAATATTTTAGTTTAAATAAATTCTATCTCTTGGTAATATTGTGATGTATGCAACACTACTACACCATACTATTAAAATTATAGCACACTATAGCAGGTCAAAAATTGTACATGTGACAAAAAAAATTGTACAAATTCATAATTTAATTTAAATAAAAATTACATCACAAATACAAGAAAAAAACCATATTATACTCATTTAAAAAATTTATTTGTATAATTATATTATCAAGTATTATCACAAAAAATTCAAAAACAATGATGGTTTCTTTGTCCTTAGCACCAGATCCCATCTCAAAAAAGCTCGATCATGGTATCAGTTTCCGAACAAACCACCCCAAATCAAGCTAAAGAATTCACCAGTATTATAAAACAAATATTATGTTAGTAATACTATAAACAAATAAATTAAACATAAATATAAAATAATACATTAATAAAATTTTAATTTAAAAAAAATACACACTTGGAGTCATATTGGTCACACTGTGAATCAAATTGATGTCTGGTTGATTTATACACATCAGGAATGAATTAAGGATAATTTTCCTAATGTATCAAAAAAATATTAATTGATTTTATGTTTTTAATATGCCATGTGTCTTTTTTACAAAAAATCCAATTTAAACTAAAAAACAAGCACTTTGAGTCATACTAATCACATCGTTTGTCGGTTTGAAATGAGACTAATTCATACACATCATAAATGACATGAAAATCATTTTTAATAAGGTATTAAGACAATCAAATAATTTTTTATAAGTTGGTAGTGAGTGAAAGACATTTTAAAATAAATTATCAATTTTAAATGGATAACGAACACTTTTAATCATATCAGTCACACCGTGTAACTGATTGACATTAGGATGATACCTACATGTCAAAAAAGACTTCTGGTTTATTTTCCTAAAGTCTAAAAGTAATCATAATTTTTTTTATCATCTTTGAGTATGTGATGTGTGCTTTGAACTAAAATTTCAATTCTAAATAAATGGAAAATTTTAAAGCCACACTAGTCACACCGTGTGTTGGATTGGTATGTGATTGATTCATACATGGAAAAATTACTTAAAGATTGTTTATATAAAGTATAAACATAATCAGAATGTGTTTTCTTGATTTTGAGTACGTTATGGGTATTGTTTTTCTGAAATGTCAATTTAAATGGAAAATAAACACTTTGAGCCATACCGGTCACATCATATGTCAGTTAGATATGATATTTATTCCTTCACATCTTAAATTACTTATGAATCATTTTCCAAAATTATCAAGATAATATGATCATGTTTTTTTTTTCAATGAGTGATGCATGTTTTAAACAAAATTCTAAATTTTAAACTGATAAGAGACACTTTGAGTCATGCCAGGCACACTGTGTATCTTATTGAGGTGAGGATGAATCCTAAACACAAAAAATTACTTATGGATCATTTTCCTAAATTATAAAAGAAAAAATAAGTTATTTTCTCAATTTTGAGGATGTGATGTGTGTTTTGAACTCAAATGTCAATTTTAAATACAAGGACGCACTCTGAGCCATACCAGTCAAACCATGTGTTAGATTGATATATTTTTTATTATAAAATGCCATAAATGAATTATGGACCTTTTTCCTAATGTATGAAAACAATAATAATGTCTTTTATTGGTTTTGAATATATCACTTGTCTTTTTTACTATAATGTCAATTTAAACCGAAAACATGCACGTTGAGTCATACTAGTCACATCGTGTGTCAGTTTGATGTGAGACTGATTATTACGCATCATAAATGACTTATGAATAATTTTAATTAAGTATCAGGACAATATGACCATATTTCTCAATTTTTAGTGAGTAACACATGTTTTAAACTAAATTTCCAATTTTAAACTGATAATAAAAACTTACAGTCATACCAAGCACATTGTTTATCGGATTGAGGTGCAGTTGATTCCTACACATAAAAAGTAACTTATGCATTGTTTTCATAAAATATCAAAAAATTAATGTTTTTTCTTAGTTTTGAGTATGTGATGTGTGTTTTGAACTAAAATCTAAATTTTTAATAAAAGGGAAAACATGAAGTCATACAGGTCAAACTAGGTGTTTGATTGACATGTGGTTGATTCCTATATGTCAAAAATATTATAATTATATTTTTCTTAAAGTATCAAAATATTATGAATGATTTTTATTGGTTTTGAGTATGTCATGTTTATTTTTACTAAAATTTCAATTTAAACTAAAAACATGCAATTTGAGTCATACTAATTACATCATATGTCAGATTAACATGAGACTGATTCCTACACATCATAAATTACTTATGAATAATTTTACTATAGTATCAAGATAATATGATCATATTTTCTTGTTTTTTAGTGAGTGACACATTTTTTAATCAAAATTATCAATTTTAAATTGATAAGAGATACTTTGTGTAATACCAGGCACACGGTGTATCGGATTGAGGTGCGAATAATTCCTAAAAATCAAAAAATGACTTATGGATCATTTTCTTAAATTATAAATACAACCGTAATTTTTTTATAATCTTTACGTTTTTGACATGTGTTTTGAAATAAAATGTCTATTTTAAATAAAAGGACATAGTTGGAGCCATACCTGTCACACCATACATAAGATTGATGTGTGGTTGATTCATACATATCATAAGTGAATTAAGGATAGTTTTCCAAAATTATCAACATAATATGAATTCCTTGTTGTGGTTATGAGTATGTCCTGTGTCATTTTTACTAAAATATCAATTTAAACTGAAAACACACACATTGAGTCATACGAGTCACATTTTGTGCCGTCTTGATATGAGATAGATTCATATATGTCAAAAATGTATTATGAATCATTTTAATAAATTATAAATATAATACAAGAATTTTTTCTTGGTTTTTAATGTGTGAGAAATGTTTTCAAAAAAAATTTTAATTTTAAACTGATAATGGATACTTTGATCCAGATCCGGCACATCATGTATTGGATTGAGGCAAGGATAAATTCTACACATCCTAAATGACTTATTGATCATTTTCTTAAATTATCAAAAAAAATTGAATGTTTTTTATTGGTTTTACTTTTTATACATGTGTTTTGAACTAAAATGTGAATTTCAAATTAAAAATATGCACATTGAGTCGTATTGGACACACCGTGTATCGGATTGAGGTGTGGTTGATTCCTAAATATCAAAAAAATACTTATGGATATTTTTTATAAAATATCACATGAAAATTAAATGTAAATTAACTAAAAAAAGTATATAAAATGAGGATAAAATAAATTAATTAATTAGTCAGAAGTATCCTCTTCATTATGTATGTATACATTTTAACACCAGGTATATTGCCTGTCATTTCTAAACAAATCTATTTCCTCTTTTGAATATGAGGACTATAGAAAGTCTTGGTAGAACTAAAAAATATAAATAAACAATTTATTAATTAATATTTTAAATTAAAATACAATTATATTCGAAAATACATATTTGGGATTCTAGTTTATTGATGGTATACGATATCTTTCATAAATATGAAAACAGAATAACCAAAACAATTTCCATTAGTTTAATTTATATAGTCTATAATCATTGATAAAATTAATTAATTTCTTTTTATATATGTTTTGATTGTTAAATATAATTATATACACCCTAATATATATCCACTTATAGAATTCGATATGCTCCTTGTGCTCATGGATTGTCCTCGTGCCATTATTTTAATTATATTTAAACACCATTGTATCATAAAATAATATTCATTAAACCACAATATAAAATATATAACTTTATGTTTATTTGTAAAATGCTTCATGTATTGTATTATAAATTTATATACATCATCAAATGTGTTCGGGTTTTTTGGGTATCCATGCATTGAAAATAGAAAATAAATATTTGGAGTATCCAAATAGACTGTAATAAGTAACCAATGCTGCCTCGAAAAAAATCAATAAGAAATTAAATGAATTAAAATATGTTTGATATGATTAAAATTTTGAGTTTTACTCCTTCATCATGGGTATTATGTAGCGTATGTCATCTTTAAGTTTTCATTCAAATATTATGGCTAGTTTTTCCACTATTCCTTCATATTGCTTTGGTTCTAATAACAATTCTTATGTAGAGGTGATGTGATGACAAATGAGTCCAAATTTTTATTCATAGGGTTTTTATTTTAAATAATATTGACATATACACAGGAAAAATTTATGAATATTATATGGTTATAATTAACATAGAAGATAAACTATTGGACAAACAAATCATGAATACACACTTCGTGAAAACATTTATAACTGAGACTCTTAGCCATTCAAGAATAACAATTTCATTTAAATTATCCAGAACATTATAGTCTGTAATGGCCTCTTAATATATCTATTCTTTAAAATAAATTGTGAGAATATCACTACTTACAAACATTGTAGTTTCATTAACCTTTAACGATAGTAAATGTGGAAGTTGAATGGGTGGTGTAAAGGTAAATTGTAAAGATATTTTTGATTGGTTTGATGATTCTTTAGATCATTTTGATTCAACCTTTAATTCCACCCCTACCTTTTTTCTATATGTAATAACATTCATTAGTTTGGGTATTTCTTCATTAATTGTTAAAGGTTTTTAAGGAAAAAAGAAATTAGAAATAAAAACCACCTTATAGACATGTATTTTTAGAAGATCTAATGGTCATGTTATGAAATTTCAAATAGCTTGCTCAGCCATATGAATATCTTCATTATCAATTGGAATAGGAATTTTGGTGCTTGGATCATGATCTACATAAGTCCCCAATCTTACATGAGCTACTGGAAGATTATTTTTGTGTAAAATAACTCCATATATATTGTACATGATACCCCTCAAAACAAGGTGATGGGTGAGAGTTGATAGATATAAATCATAATAATTTTCACCCAATAGAATATCACTATAAGAAAGGTATTAGTGTCTTCCTGGTTCATATTTCACAGAAACAATTATGATAATATTTATTACCTATCCTAATATATCTCTTTCAATGGAATGGATCACCTCAAATCTGGTGGGGTGGGGTGGATATTCACGTAGTGGTTTTTTTTTTATTTTTTCTTCGCTTTGATTCCTCCCCACAGCATTTTTTAACAACTCTAACAACCAATTAACTTTTTAATCTAGAGAATCTATTCAAGCCTCCAAATCTTTCATTTTTGTATATTTATCCCCCTTTTCATTTCTTTTCCCAAAATATATACACAGTGACACCTCAAAACCTACACCTCTCATGTATACATATTTGTCTAGCCGCTTCAAGGCCACTAATAGTAGTTTTTCTTTGGGTTCCTCTGATGATGATTCTTATGTCTAAGTCAGATACAAAATATTGTAAAATTAGTAGTAATTATTATATAATATAGATTTAAATTAAATTTTTTATTATTATTTCTTACATACACCTGATTCCCACACTTTTTGTTGTTTTCATCAATTGGTATCACTTCCTTATTTACACGCTCCTCCTTCCATAGTAGATGGCATGGGATGAAAGTGACTTTTGATTTCAATTCAAAAATCACTATATCAAAAAAGGAATGTAATTATGTTGTTGTTTCAAGTCACATAAAAGTAATAAGGTAGATTTAAAATTTATACCATTTTTTCAATTGAATTATTTCCTTATTTTAGATGGATATTTTTGTTGTTTTCCAAATGATTGATTGTAGGGGTTTGAGTTTTGTCCAAACATTTATGTCGAGTTCACTATTTCAAAAGGGGTTCAAATGGGTTTTTTGTGGAATTGAAAACAACTGATGGTTATTTATGCACGGGGACCTATTATCCAAATGTAGGCACTAATTGGTAAATTTCTCCAATGACACTTAAGAACTCACATTGGTCAAGAGGGTGGCAGGTTTATCTCATGACACCCTTTTTGGGGGAATTATTTTATTCTCTAGGACTCTCTTATAGATTTAAGATATGTTCATGAATCCTTCATTAATTACCAAGTATGATACGGTCACCCATGAATTAAAAATCAATTATTATAAAATTTGGATATTAGAATAATTTTTTATAAAATTGAGGTTATTCATAAAGAGAGATATCTATATGTATCGGAGGTTCTCCATTAATGGTATCCTCTTATGTACTAATTATAGATTATTTGGTCATTATTATGATGATTCTGGTTTTCTAGCCACATAGTGGGGAACTCTGGAGTGTATCTTCATCTAGAGACATGGGAGTTGTTTTGATGTTGGGTTCAAACCCATGTGATGGGATTCCTATACATCCTCATGATAGGAATAAAAACCACATAGTTTTTTGCTGCTTAATAGGGAACATAATACCTTTTAAGGTCATGTCATAAGGAAAAAACCATGAAATTTTGAATCATGTGGTGAGGATGTCCTGGAGAAAGGTTCATAGTTAAATTTTGGTGTTGGAATTATGCCAAAGAAACCCAAAGAATCTGGAAGGGATATGAATTTCTAGGTTGAATTAAACCCTACTAGGAATGTGGCTTATAGAGAGTAGGGTTGATTTAGGGTGTTGAGTTTGAACCTTAGGGAGGCTTCCTACATATCTCATTTTTATGGGAATCAAAACCCATGTAGTTTAGTTATAAGGACCTACACCTATGGTGTCCCTTGGATTTGTCTCATAGGGGAGTATGTCCCTTTGAGATAATTAAGTTAGGTCTTACCCCTAAAGAGGATTCCCTGATAAATGAGTTTGGGGCCATGTAGGGGTTTATTCTGAGACTTACTCCTGAGAAGGATTTCTATATTGAATATAGGGATTTTATTGGGGATTATTCCTGAAAATGATGCCCTAATATAGGACTTTGGGGATTATTCATGTTGAGGATTCATTGGTGATTGGTTGGGGATTACACTTGGAATGATGTCTTGGGATTAGTCTGGTTTAGGGCTTAATTATGGGGAGGATGCCCATAATGAGGTGATAGGGTTTAAACCAAGTAGAAGGACCTTGTTTCGGGATCATGTGGATGTCATGGACATCATTAACCTCTAATAACATGTGAGTTATGATTAGTTTGAAGAATAAGAGGAAATGGATGTTAAGGGAAAATACACAATCTGCTTTTCCCTAAGGTTGTATACATGACCTTTTGGACCCACGCCTTTGGGGGAACTCTGATGGAAGGCCACAGGAAGATTCAAAAGAAGGTTCTCTAATGAAGCATGCATTTGATTATGTCCATTCCCTGATTGTGACTAACCAATGTGTCCACATGTGTCAGGATGATTCATTCTTGATTATTAAAGATAAGTGTAAGTAGAATAACCATGAAACCACACACTTGTCCTCCTCTTCTGGTGAAAGAGGATGGGCCTACAGAAGATGGGAGGAGCTATGATTCCCATCCTATCTCTAATATTTATATCTATGATAGTCATATATAACTACCCTTATGAACATGTCCCTTGAAGATTAAGGAGGATCAAGAAGTAAACCTCCTATAAGAAACAATAGGGGATTACCTCGGAGGATGATGACCTAAAATTGGACATGTAGTGGGATAGGAGGATGTCATTACATTTCAATAGGAATTTAAAGTGTGATCCTCACCATCCTCGACTGGAACTAGAGGCTTCAAATCTTAGATATAACTAGGTAATCACATTGTCCTAGACCTATTACCCATGAATGGGAACTCCGCAACACTATACCTAGGTTTTGGGTCCTTGTGACCATAGGAATGAATATACACATGCACCATGAGGACCCTAATCATATAGTATGTTAAGTGTGGGAAACCTCTAACCATTAGAATAAAAATCGAAATGGGAGACATGTTGGTGTTCCCCTTTTCATGGTATTTCATTTCTAGTGGCCTTAGTGGAGGTTTAATATTAGTCCCCCTATGGTGAGTGATTCATAGGGATGGGATCCCTACCATTGGTGTCTTGGAAGATGGATCAAAGGTAGGCTCACATAGGTCCTCACACAGAGGGTAGTGTTTCCTCATGTAGAGACATGTGGGAACTAGATGTGCTTCAAGCGGGGGGTATAGACCTACGTGAGCTACATATACCTTGGGGAATGGACCACCTAGGTAAAAAAACTTGTGTGAGGTTGTATCCTGGGCACCACAGGTCACCTCAAGTGTCCTTGGATGGGTCTCACACAGGTTCTTGATTAGGGAGAGGGGCCTCACATAAGGGGTTCCTAACATCGAGGAGAAAATATCTTCATGTAGGTGTCTTGTGTTCGAAACCCTGAAGAAAATATGATCTTTATTATCCCATTTAATTCTCTCTTCCCTCGTGTTTTGAAGATCTACCTGATGGGATTTTGGAGACCTGGGTGAAGGGGGTGTAGGTCTAAAGCTTGGATGATTCATTCAATTTTCCAGTTGTTTTAAATGATGAGACTAATGGTCCTATTTATAGGAAAAATTGGAACCCTGGTCAAAGGAATTTTCCCACACCACTCTTGAGCGCAGGTACTTGGTGTATGTTCCCCACACAAAGGGTGACCTTCCATCCAGTGTTGCGTAAAAGGGTTGTGTCAACCTTTTGATTCTTAGGTATGCATGTGCATGTAAATTTGGGAAAGTGTCTTTGATACTCCTTCGAGATGTTTAGTTATTTAACATGTGTAAGGTATGTTTCATAGTCTTTTCACCCTACTTGACAAATAAAGTGCCAACAAAATCCCCCCCCCCTTAGGATTGGATTTGATCAAAAGAGGAGGGTTGTGTCCTAATGTAGAATGAGAAAAATATTATGAAGGGAATGTCAAAAAATAATTTAGGGTTTCCATGTAGGGAGGTGGCATTGATCTAGTGTAAAAGTTCATGGCATAGGCCTAGTTAGTAGATCCCCTACATAGTCTAGTAGTTTCTATAAATAATACTTCTTCTTTGTCATTTTACTCTCATTTTGGGTTCATGATTTTCTATATCACCGTGAAGCTAGTTCACTCAACTCTGTCGTAGTTCTATTATTTAAGGTCTCCTGAAAAATTTACCAAAGGTAAAAATACTTGAGTGAAAGTTATACTTCTTGAAACTGGCTGGAGGTGCTACACATGGAACCTCGTTGAAGGGGCTGTGTGTGGAACCTTTTTAATGGGGATACATGATTTCTTTCCTTTTCCAAATTTTGGAATTCTTTTAACACAAAATTTTAACATTTCTAAGTCAATATTTCAGATTAATGGGGGAACTTGGTGCCTTCTTGTATGTTCTCAATGGAATCCCTGATGACTTCCACTGAACAAGTTGCTACACGTTCCTCTAAGATGATCAAAGTTTTTGGGCTAGAGAAATACAAGGTGGTTGAGTCTGATCCTTCATATCAGGTGAATCATTTTGCACCGTACCAATGCGAGTAAACACAAAGTGATTAGCTACCATTGTATGATCATAGAATTTTGAGGGAAGCCTTTATCCTTGGGTTTTGGAGTTACTTATCGACGTCATGATTTGTGAATCATATCAACATCCCTTCTACATGCATCACATTAAAATGTGATTATATTAATTCCAGGAACATTTCTCATTGGCCATATCATGAATCAAAGAAACCGCACTCCAGAACATAACTCGCACACCCAATAAAAAAGGAATAATTATTATGACTCAACCTTCTACAATTCACAATTAGATCTAATGATGGTTTGGAAGGAGGACTAGGGTTTCTATTCTGGATAGGGATTCAGGCTCGAGTGGATGTGGGCATACTAGGTGTTCCAGACTTGCATATAATTCAAAAAAGTGTTTCAATACATACATATTTATAAATATATCTAGGTTTGAAAAACTTATGTGTACAAGAACCAAGACATAATCCACAAATTACTAAACCAATGGTGTCTGCAGACAAATTCCTTTCACTTGATAGATGGGGAAGTTGGAATTATTCTACTGTATTTCTATAGAATTTCTATAGATTCCATTATTTGGTAAATTTATGATGATTTCATCCCACTGAAGACAACATGGGATGATGCTGAAAGGACACCATCGCTGGACCATGATATTTTAAAAATATAGAATAAGTTGTGGAACAAATATCCTCACCCTAGGGGTGAAATCCATGCTACAACATGAATGAATTATTTTCTATAACTAGCAGGATAAGGCACCACTTGTGGGAGCCTTACTGTATGTCCCACTGTAGATAATTGGGGAACTCCTTTCATATTTTGGCCTATTCTGGAGAAGGGACAATATACGCATTGGGGTTATAATGTAAATCCCATGGTTGATATGAATACTTTCTTGGCCGACTTCCTCACTATGTGGCTAAGCATTTATATGATTTTGGTTTGCTAGTCCAATGGTGGTGTGAGGACAAGGAATTTTGTTATAGTGGCCAAACTAGAAAATAAAACGTGCATAGGATTGGATGCCCCTATCCTAGAAAGGATTTATCATTGTTTGTTGTATACTTACAACAGGATGGCCCAGTATATAATTTAATTTTAATTTCAAGTGTTTTGGGGGTGATTAATAGAACACTTCAGTTCATATGAATCACTAATCCTAGTTGAAATCCCCGAAAGCTAATTCTTCTTATTTGTTCATGTTGTCTCTCGAATCCAAGCCTCCAAACCAGAAGGATGGTAAATTGTTGAGGATGTTGAATGTTTGTGGTAGAATTTTACTTCTTTATAAATGGTAACCCACCTGTAGGGAAATTTACCAAAGAAAAAAATGAAAATTACTATGATCTAAGGTCGCACAAGATAGAATATAGATACAACTTACTGGTAGCTCACATTGACAGTGAGATCATTTGTGAGGCTTACACACTATATCAACGTGGCCGCTCATTTAAATGCCTTCAACAGTAAAGAAAATATCCCCTAGACATGTTAGGATGGATAATTATCTGATTTATCCCAATATATTTGGATTATAATGTCCATGGAGGTATCAAAAATGTCAATCACGCTACCTCCGTCAGACACATCATACAACCTGATGGTCAGGTGTACTAAGGCATGGATCTTTTCATACCCTCAGGGGGTAATAGTGAGGGGAATTCATCGAGTCAAGGCTATGCCAACTACTTTTCACCATATTCATGGTAAAAAGGCTCAAAATAAATATGATGATGTTGAATCTCTAGAGCCTTCAAAGTGATATTGGGAAAATACCATTGGGCATGCTAGGGTTGAGAAGACCAATCCTCCTACACAAAGGCGGTCTAGTCATCATCATTGATAGGAGACCCATGATCAATCCCCTCATACCATATGAAATTAAAGAGGCCTAAAATTTCTTCCAAGTCAAAGGGATTTGGTTAATACTCATCAGTATTTTTACCAGAGCCAAATTATATGTCACCCTTAGTGATTCGAGTTTGGGAGAGCACAGCTCACAATGTCAAAGATGCATTTAAGTTTCTCCAAGTTGGCCTAAAAATCCCAAATCTATGAGATATTAGAACACCCTCTGATCTCTACCCTATAAGTGGTTTAGATGATGTTATAGGGTTATTTAAGGATTTGGAGACTTCTATATATGCAACTGATGATCATACCCCGATCACAAAGTGAGTGTCTGAGATATTGGACTGAGGAGTGATTTAGGGGGTAACTTTTTATTTCAAGGATGAATGGAACATCTATATCAACCATAATGATGTTTCTACCATTACCCCTTTCCGTTTTCTTACATTTCATCAACTATCATTAATCATTAAAAGATTTTATTTTTTTATTTGAAAAAGGTTCTTGATACAACAAAGTATGGGCCCACAGGCACTCCTATCTTGGTAGTGGATGAGGCCCTTAGATCTACAAAATTGTCCCTGGGCCTAAGGACCATGATGGAGGAAACGACATTGGGAACCACTTGACTTTCACCTTAAGTCTCAATTTCCAAGAGGACTGAGATAGGCCCTTTTCCATCTCAAGATAGGGAAGTAGGGCATTAAAGTTCACCTGGTGCATGCACCATAACAAGTCTTCATTTTCTCACTTGATATCGTGAATTTATTGATATAATCATTCTTACCATACATGAATTTTAAATAATCTATGTTTATTTCCTCCCTTAAGGGCTCCATCACTAATCTTTCAAGGAATGATGATGATTCCTTAGAGGATACGGAAACAAATGCTGATGAGTCCATCATTTTGAATGATTAATAATAAAGAGATGAAACTATGCCCATCCCTCATTTCTATAGAGAGGGGAGAGGGCCATGTTAATTTCATATACACTCCATCAGGTGTAATGTACTGTTTCTGGATATCCTCTCTTCATGATATTTAAAATCAATTTTCTTCACCATATGATCCTATGGCATTCAATGATGATACTATTGTCACCCCAAAGGGGGATAATAGGTATCTTGGATGATATAATGAAGGTTTTGATGCTAAACTGACTCTGTAGGGGATAATGATGTTGTTTCAACTAAGAAGTTAGTAGAGGGGATTGATGGTGTATCCAATTTGGGTCTTAAGTAATGTGCCTCAGATGCCCCTATTGGTAATGATCATGTGATGCTTTATTCCATATATCATATCTAATTAGTCTAAAAATTGATATTATAGGTTCCCTCAAGGATTTTGGGGATTTTTAAGTGGAATTGAATGGGCATGAGTTCTATCATTCTTTTATTTTCCAAACACTATTGATTTTTCTTTCACCAAATGATTGAAATCAAAGCTCAACTTATGCATATTTTTTTGTAGAAAGTTTCACCATGTCACTTCAGGAATAAGGCATCCAAATCGACCCAACAACTATTGTTGAGAGAGTGATGGCTGAGAATCCTAAAGTGGGATACTCTCAAGAGCCTTTAATCCAAGCTGTGGAGAAAATTCAATGGGAATAATTTTTTCAGGAGGTTTATACTCTAATATTTTAGGATGGGGTGCTGGATAGGTATCAATTACAACATTTGTTAAAAAATGGGTGAGTGTTGCTAATTAATTTGGTTACTTCATTGTCGGTGTTTCTTGTTGACATTCTAGTGTTGATGAGAAGTGTTCCTTTCTATCCAATTTCATCAGCTTTAATGAAAAGGATTCAAATGGGGTCTTTCATACCAGCTCCACCAACATCAGTAGGTGAAGATGAGGTTATTTTCGAGAGAGCGGATTAATGGGGATCGTTGTGTGAACAAATTCATAATTATGTTTCTCCCTATAATAGTGTCTTTGAGTCTGATCTGGAGACATGGTAGGCCTTCTTAACTACACTTCTTTTGTTATGGAAGGATATTTGGAAGATAATCTAAGAGGAACCTCTTGAAGAAATGTCATCACAAATTCACCAACTACTGTTCAAGATTTTCATTTTGGGATATGAAATATTTAATTAATGTGAGATCCATAATGTGGTGAAGATGATCATCCAGCAAAAGGAAGAGGGGTAAAGATCGCAGCAAGCTGAGGCACAGTTGGTGGTCCAATTTGAGGAAATCAGAGCTATTGCAATTCAATATGACTTTACACACTCCAAGAAGGTGTATGAGTATCAAGATCACCTCGATGAGATGTCTCTATAAATAATTCTCCTTGAAGAGGAATTAAACACCACAATGGAAGAGGTAGTCAAACTCCACCAATAATTGGTAGGGGATTTTGCATAAAAAGGGGATGTTGTTGGTGCAGAGTAGAAGAATCTCCATAAAGATGAGGATGATGATGCCACTCAAATGGTTGAGCTATGTGAAACTTTAGAATTTTCTTGAGGTACAGCTCAAATTTTCAAATCCTATTTTTAGTATAAACTGTAAAATTTGAAAGAAGTTTTGGAATGTGAAAATTCCCCAACACTTCAAAACATAAATGTAAAGTATTTTTGTTCCCAATCACTTGTTCTTGAATTTCCATACTTATTTTTCTCATAATACAACACTGAAAAATGACTCATTTTATTTAATGTCATTATTTTAGGATTAAAATTATAGGGATGAGGGCATAATATAATTTTTCTTAATCCAAGCGGCCTAGAGAGTATATTTTCACTGTTTCTATGTTCATATGGACAACCCTACAAAAATTGTGTCTTTTATGTCATCACTCAAATTTTTTCCTATGTCCAATAATAATATGACTTATTAAGGTGAGACATGGATTTTTCTTAGGCCTCCCATTATGGGTTTTTAGACTAACAAGTTTTATGCCTATTTCTTTTAATTAATTAATTTTTTTCGAAGACACACAAAACGTTGGTCTAGCGAAGTAAGACTCAAATTTTTTCCAAAGATACCATTGTGGGTTTTCAATATGGTGAGTGTTGTATTTTTTTAATGGGAATATTAATGTCATGAAATCTAGACTAATGTGATTGGTATTTTAGTTCAAACAGATCTGACCAACTGAGTTTTGAAATGATGACCCAAATAGAGTCTATGGATCGAGAGTGTTCTAAAATTATTTAGATACCTTATGGGGAATCTTGAGCCACAATTTTGTGGTTAGAAATCTAAAACATGATATTAGATAATATCGGAGGTATTTCCTAAGGAATAAGTTACAACTTTTTATTAATTCTATTTTTGGGTTTATTTATACAAATACCACTAGGGCATGTTGCTGTATATTCAATAGTGGCATCCTTCAGCTAACAAACCCATTTTTTGGGCAACATTATGCAAAGTGAACTGGGGAATATTACATCAAAGTCAAGAGAATGAGTTATTAAGAATTATGAAATTCTATTACTGGTGGACTAATGAAGTTTATGGAGATTTATATTTCTCAATACCACAATGGAAGGTTTTTCTAAGGGGGGGTCTCTAATAATGAAGAGAGTATTTTTATTGGAACTATCTGGGAATGGGAAACTTCTCCCGAAAGAATTTATTTTGTGTAGAGAAGGGTATATTTTTTAAATGAATGTATTCAGAGGGGAAGGTCCCACTATGGAAAGTGTTGAAGTGTCAAGTATTTCAATGTCCTGTGACTAGGACATTGACCGTGTAGTTTAACATATTACAGTGAGGACGTTGTGATATGAAGTTTTTGGTCATATAGAAATGACATTATGATATGCAGTTTAAAGACATGAAGTAAGGAAATTATGGGGTCTATAATTTAAGGTATTTATTTTGGAAGAAAATGTTAATTATTCTTCCATCCGTGGTAATATTTTCAGAATGTACCATCATATTTAGGTATGAATAAGGGAATGTCATAAGCTATAATTTTTATCTGAATAGTGGTATGGGTAAAGTACCTATGGTGATAGAGAAGGTATTTTCGAGGATCAAGTTTCCATTGGTTGACAAACCCATTTTGTGGGATGCTTTATGCAAAGACAAATGGGGCGTGTTACTGTATAGTAATCAGTGTCATCCTTTGGATGAAAAACCTATTTTGTGGGATAATTTATAAAAATCCTTTTTCGGTGTATTAAAAAATATTAAGGCAAATAAGTTATTAAGAATTATGAAATTTTACTATTGATGGCCGAAGAAACGTTATAAAGATTCAGATTTCCCCAGGCATAGATTTTGGTTTGTGGAAGGAGGTACCTAAATAAGGGAGGATCATTTAAAGTGAAAATTACCCAAGGATTGGGGTAAAAGGTTCCCCATGCTGATTTGACCATAACATGACGAATATGGTGCTTATATTTTCAGGTTATATGCCTAGGACCATAGTATTCTAGAAAAAATAGGTGATGTGTGGCCTACCAGACCATGATCATTCCTGTATACTTCAAACATGAAGGAGGAAATTGTAAACCATAGTCTTGGGAGTTTTTAGATTGATAGAAATGATATGGAACAAGTATGAAATGGATGACAATATACTGAATTTGAATTGGGGGTTCCAACATAATTTCATCAAAGCTTATAAGGATAGAAGTGGATTATCCCAATGGTGAAGTTACCATTGGTTGACCAACATGTTCTGTGGGATGTTTTATGGAGAGATAACTGGAGCATATTATAGAATGGCCAACAATGGAATCATTTGGCTGACAAAACTGTTTTGTGGGATACTTTCTATAAATCCATCTCATGGCTGTTACAACATAGTCAGGAAAAGGAGTCCTTATATATCATAAATTCTATCACTGGGATCTGTAGAAATGTTATGAAGATCTGAAAGTGTCCATTACTAGGAGTATGACATGTGGAAGGGATATATCTAAGCATAAAGGAATTTTTTGAACTGATATTTTCTATGATATTTAGGGTCCCTTACAAATATCTAACTCATATATAGAAGGGGTGAATCTTTTTTTCTCAATAGACCCCCAAATGTGGGGACCCAAATTAAGATATCTTACATATATATTTGTTTATAAACATTAGAGGGTGTACTCTTCTTTTACCTTGTAAATGGGACCAAGATATGAGGCCTAGGAATCACTATGTATATCATTAGAATGAGAATTAAGAAATATAGAGTTCTTAAGGTACCATACAGTTTAAATTAGGGTGTTCAAGAAATTATCTATGTAGTTTAACATCATGTGGTAAGGATGAAAGTGTCTTGATGTGAAGAGTGAGGGAATACTATGGTTGAGATAAGTCATGGGACCCAAGTTTCCATGTGTATCTTATCAGATCAAGAATCAATCCATGCATCCCTGTAATATAAATATCCCTCGCACTGGTTGAATTCAAGTGTGGAGGGAATTAGGTATTTTTTTAATACACATTCATGTATATGGTGAGAACATGTATTGGTTCTACTTATACATATCTGACTCATAGATGGGAGAGAGATAGGTAATTTAAGGTATTTTATTACGTCTTGGCCTAGGATTTGAGATCTTAAAGTCACTATGTATCTCATTAAAATGAGAATTGATATACACGTAGTTCTTGCGGAAAATTGTGCAGTTCATTATCATGTGATTATCACATCTAGTGTGCCTTTTAAGTATTTTCATCAAGAACCATTTTAACCCCAATGTGAATTGACATGCCTTTCTTATACAAGGAATCATTTTACCAAAACTTAAAATCACATTTGAGTTATGATCGGTATGATAAACAAGTCGAATTAAAGGTTTCTTCCACATAAAAAGGTAACACAAGTGAACGGTAGTGTCTTTAAGAATCTATGACAGCTGGGCCAGGATATATGATCCAACAATCACTACGTATCTCATTTGGAAGATAATCAATCCATACTTAGTTCTTTAAACCCTATGTAATTTAACATCATGCGGTGAGGTCGAATATGAACCAATGTGAAAGAATGGAGATGTTTCAGCTGTGACCAAGGACAAAAATTTAGGCATCACTACATATCTCATGGAAATGAGAATCAATCCACACATAATTATTGAAGAACCATGAAGTTTAATTTCATATAGAAAGGATGTGTTCTTCCTGATGTGAAAAGGTGTATTGTGTTTGGACCAGGGGATAGGTCCCAGACATCACTATATATCTTGTTGGAGTAAGAATCCAGACACACGTAGTTCTTGGGAGGTTCCCTGTCTGGTCTGATCCATGCACAAGGAGTCGGTGGACTGGTTGCGAATAGACCCAAGACTAGAGATTCATGTATCACTAAATATTTCATTATAATGAGAATCAATCCACATGTAGTTCTTAAAAAAATAATTCCCTATGAAGGTTTGACCCATGCACAAAAAGACTGAATTTTTTCATATTTTGTTGTCAGTGGGTCCAAGATTGGCGATACCTACATCACTATGTATCTCATTGGAATGATAATCAATCTACATATAGTTCTTAAAATATTTTTCCATTTATCATCATGCAATGAGTATATTGATAGTGCAGTTTAATTTATTACAGTAAGGATGTGGGTCACCGGACATGGTATAAATATTCCAGCTGGACCAAGATATAGGATCTAGGCCTCACTACAAATCTTGTTGTAGAAAGAATAAATCCACACATAGTTCTTAAAAAAATTCCCCATATTAATCAGTCATTTTCATGGGAAATAGACTTTAATATTTTTTTAAATGATGGATTGGTCCAAGAAATAAGTTTCATTCGTCACTACACAGCTCATTATAAGGAAAATCAAGCCATATGTTTTAGAAAAATTCCTTTTACTGATCTGATTCACACATAGGGAAAAGGCATGGGGTTTTATTTTCCTTTATCACGGATGGGCTTGGGGTGGAAGGTTTAGTCATCACTATGTATCTCACTATAATGAGAATGAAGTCATGCGTAGTTCTTGATAGGATCATGCAGTTTATTGTCATGTGATGAGGACGTGATAGTGTTGGGAATTATAACCATAATGGGGGCCCAATTTCCACCTCAGGGTGCTAATGATGTAAGTGTAGCTTATGCATGGTATATGCCTACCCTTTCTTCCTTATGTCCGACAAAGATGGCATCTCAACCCACTGAGGGGTAAAATGGATGTGATTGGGACTTACACATGATAAAGAGGCCTAGATTTAAGGGACCATGAAGAGTGTCTTGGTTCATGGTATTTCTAGGGTTACTTAATGTAGAATAATAAGGGATTTAACCATGTAGTTTAATGTCATGCGGTGACGATAAATAGTGTCTTACAATTTTAAGTCATATGACTAGGACCGTATGTCGTGCAGTTTATCGTCATGAAATAAGGATGATGATGTAGTGAGGTTTAATTTCATGCAGCAAGGATATGATTTCATGCCTTTTAATTTCATGTGAAAAATACCAACTATTTATTTTAATAACATTTCACTTGTATGTTTATCATGTGATTACACAAAATATTTATTTAGGAACCTTGAATTAGTCGGGGTCATAAAGATATCTTCGTCCATTGAGATTAGGGAATAATCTCCATTAGAGTGGACCTTATGTACCGAGTAAGGTCCCTCACACTTTGGTTCAAATTTAGGAAGCTTATTTAATCTTATAATTGGATTCCTAAGGAACAATACCAGTTCTCCTTAAAGGAATGAACGTAGGATGACCTTCTTGTTAAAATCCAGTGCTTTTCAATTTTGATAGACCTCTTAGTGATGCTAGGTATGAAATATTTTTTCATAAAATTACTCAAGTTTATCCAGTCGTCTCTAAGATTTCGCATCTATGGATATTTGATGACAAATGGAAACACAAAGTAATGGAAACAGGACCTTAATGGAAAGGATTTCTTATGTTCCATATACTAGTGAGTACAAGGTCACCTATGTTTCCATACAGGTTGTGGTCCAGTAATCCTATAAGGTATGAAATATCTTTTCATTACAAGACTTTTTATCTTTATCCACTATCTTGTAGAGTATGTTTGATATGTTCTTATTGAAGGCCTCTATATTTCCATTAGTCATTTTATAAAAGCGGGATGAATGGTTAGATTTGATATTGTAATTTTGATATAGCATCTCTACCACAGAAGAACATAAATTGGTGTCATTTGCATTCATCATTGTATGAGGGACACCAAATATGGTATTGATTTTGGATTTCATGAAGTCAAAAATTCTTTTGTCCCTATCTTCTTTGAGGAGCATTACCTCAGACCATTTGTTGAATAATTTGGTATTAGTTAATATGTATTTAAACAGCTTGGACTTAGTTGGAGGGTATGTCCTTTTAATATACATTCCACATATATATAATTTCTAGGAGTATTTTCTAATATATATAAACTATGGGGGTTGATGGATGAATGAACTTGTCATTAATGACATTTCTTGGTGAATTTTGTGAAATACAGCATCATCGAAGGCCAAAAGCATCCAAGCATTCTAATTTGATCAGAAAGTCTGCACCCTGACTGGTGGGAACCATAGGCTCCCTCATGTACATCTTACACAATATTCTTAGTCTCTTATCCCTCAACATATCTGAGAAGGACTGTCAAATCCTTGCATATAGAATACTTTCTGGTGATTTGGGCCATCAAAAAGATTGAAATTTATTTCTCACCAACGGATTTGATCCTTCCTAGATCTTTCTAATGTAAGTACTCCATTTTGGAGGTATTTTATGATTTACACCACATATCCCATGGTAGGACCATGAAAATTGGGGATAGGGATGAATTTTTTTATCTCCTCTGTTCTACATTGAACAAATGTTGAGACCATTCGATGATGGGAAATGTTGATGGTTGTTTCATCCTAGTTTGGATCTACTAGATCTGTATATACATTCACCAAAGAATATACCTATGAATTCTATGATCATAGGATGTGATTCAATATTGGATATGAGTGGAACACTTCCATTAACCCTCAAGCATACTCAAGCAAGGGGATTGGCTCTTCTTTTATTATGGCATAATCCCCACTGATTTGTTTGATTACCAACTCTGAATCATCTTTCACCTCAAGGTGGTGCACTAGTATTCAGAGTGTCAGTTTCAAGCCTACAGTGAAGGCCTGATATTCCCCCTCATTTTTACTACATCCTTATAATAACAGGAAGGACTAAGGAAGCAATTCTTTTTCAGGGGAAGTGAGCATGATCCCTAAACCAAATTTTTTTAGTTTAGGGTCTTATGTTCTCTTCCCCATTGGGATCCTAGAGGAACTTTAAAAATACATTTCCCACACTTGGGGGCTTTCTTGAATACAAAATAACTCTCAATCAATAAGTTCAATTTTTAACAACATTGTTTCAGCATATGGGTGTTCTACAAGGAAATATGCCAAGTCCTGACCATTCACTACGTTTTGAGGTTAGAAATATATATCAAATTATAGCATAATAACTACAAAAAATGCTAGAAGTCATGTCAACATAGAACATATGAGGATATATTTGAGCGGGTTATTGTGAGAGACCAATTGGAATTCGTGGTTTTGTAGCAATTACCTCAATTTTTGAACCACAATGATTAACATAAGGCATATCTTCTTGATATTTGAATAATGAGTCTCAGTGTCAAGAATGGTTCTACTGAGTAAAAAATGTTGTTTTCATTCCAAACATTGTTATTTTTTGGAAAGAAGATGCCTAGTGATCTCTCTAGAGTTTTTATATATAGGATGAGTAGATTTCCCTCAACGGGTGGAATTAATATCTATTGACCTAAGAGGTATTTCTTGAGGGTGTCAAATTCTTCCTGGCAGTCACTGGTCCATTGATATATAACCCCCTTCTTCATCAGTCTAAGGAATGGAAAACAATTTCTTGTAAGGTTGTATATGAGTCACTAGATATAGTTCAATTGTCCTGGAATTCTTCCCAACTCATTAAGGATTCAAGGAAGTGACATGATAAGGATATTTTTTTTCTTAGGGTCAACTTCAATGTTGTGATGGAAAACAATGAAGATGATAAACTTCCCCAAAGTTACCCTGAAGTCACATTTTAATGGGTTCATCTTCAGGCTATATTGTCATAGATTATTGAAAACGGTCTCTAGTTCAGAAATTTGGTTAGATCATTTTCTAGACATGACTACTATATCATCAACATAACATTATAAAAACTTCCCCAAGAAGGGTTTGAATATACGATGCATGGAACGTTGGTATGTGGCACCAGTATTATTCAAGCCAAAGGGCATTACCTGATAGCATAATACACCATAGGGATATCTAAATATTGTGTATTCTTTATCTTATGGGGCCATCTGAATTTGTTTGAAACATGAAGGGGCATACACAAAGGATAGGTCTTGATAACAATCCAATGCATCAATCAAGATTTTTGTGATTAGAATTGATAATTCATCTTTCAGAAAATTCCATTTGAGATCACTGAATATGGTGAAATATTTGATTTTTCCCATTTTTATTTTTAATAGGGAAAATGTTATATATACATTTTGGGTATTTTATTTATTGGATGAAGTTTAACTTGATGATTTTATCCAATTCAGCCTTAATTTTGGAGGTGTGAGTTGGGTGTGTCCATCTGGCCACCTACTGGTATCTTGAATGGTCCTATGGAAAACCAAAGTGATAAACATGTATTTGTTTTGTTTCAGGAAGGAAGTATACACCTCAAGTTATTTGGGATTCATGGCCATTCAAATCAAAGTGGGTCATGGATCTTATTTTTTTCCTAGATTTACCTATTTGATATCATTAATAGTGGTGGATACACCCTCCTTAAATGATGGAGGGGAATACATGAGGTCTTCATATTCTTCCTCATCCTCATTCATTGCCTCTTTGGAATCTTCCTGGGAAGTAGGTTATGAATAAAGTTTCTCATAGTTAGGAAAGGAGTCAAAATTTGGTCATCCAGAAGATGAGGCAACAGTTTTGAGTTCACTTACTAGTATGATGCCTTCTTGGAGCACCAAAGGGGAAATGAGGGAATAAGGATATGTATCTTCATTTTCCATTATTGAAATGTATCCTAGATGATAGAAAAATGATTATTTAGATCTTTGGAGATGAAATAAATACATTTTCATCCGATCTTTTCTTATTTCTCATAGGGTCAACATCTTCTTTAACTCTATCAGTCTCATATATCACATTTGGCATCATCAATGTTACTGATCGTGTACTTGAATTTGGACACACCTCTTAGATTTGGTTTATGTGGAGCACATAATATGAATTTAGCTACTTGAAAGGATTGAATGAAATAATTTCCAAACCATTTGGGGAAATAAACTAAGTGAAATTATCAACCATTGATTGTTTTCCATCCTTATGATAGAATCATGCCATAATATATTGTGACTCTCCAGATTTTAATGGGGATTTATCACCATAAAATGTCCCAATTTAACTATTGATTCAATATTTGAGGCATTAGTGGTGCAACAAGGGGATAGACTCATGATGATGTAGCCAAGTGCTTCCCAAAAGAACATTGAAGGTTGTATCCTTCCTAACAACCATGAATTCTAAGTCAAAAATGAGATCCATGAATTGAGTTTTAATTTTTATTTAACCAAGATTATTTTTCTCATTTTTTCATAATCCTATAACGTTCGGGTAGAGGGGGACAAGTGTGGTTCAATGAAACCTAGTTTATGAAGTGTTTAGATTGGGATGAGGTTGAATCCTAATCCATTCTCAATGAAGGATCATCAGATAGCAATGTCATTTATTATAATAGATATATAGAAGGGTATAAGTTGTCCCTATGTGATGGATTCCTCATCCTAATCTATGAAATATATTACTTTGTGACATTCTGTAGGATCGTTCTCTATATGATACACTTCAATAATAAAAACCTCGACCTCAAATTCAGGAGGTCTTGAAAAGTCATCAATGAGTGCTTCTCATATATCCTTTGATTGACTCAGGGAATCCAGGATTGAAAACTTAGATATAAATGAGGCTTATTTCTTAAAAAAATCATACTTATAGGGTAATGGTCCATGCTTCCCAGCATGAGTAGGTTCTTTCTCAAGTTCTTTAGGAGCTGATGTTCTTGATGTAAATGAATTTTCCCTTGGAATATTGGTTGAAGGTTATTTCGCTCTTAGTAGATTAGGCTGGCCATGTCTGCCAACATGCTGACGTTGATTAGTAATTGGTGTGTCCTCAAATAAATCTTCTAGGATGATCATGTCAAGGTAGACCCCGTCATGTGTGTGGGAGATTCCTTTCTCCTTCCAAGATTAGTGAAGATCTCTCCCATAAGTTTTGACCATGTAGACATTCGAGCAGGGGCATGGTTAAAGTATTGACTTCTGGAATGATAGCATCATCCCCTGTATCCTCAAAATATCATGGCCTCTTCTCCGAGTTCCAAAATAAAGTGTAGGTAATTAGTGTTCATAATCATGCTCATAATTTTAGAAGGGATCCATTAAGTGAATAAGGTTTATGGGACTGAAGATCAACTCCTCGTTTGATGTAGATTTTGTCTAGTGGGTAGACTCTTGTTGTGCCATTTAGAAGCACAGTGGCCATGATTTTGAGGTTATCACGTATGTGAAGTTAGAGGCTAAAATTATACTTGGCATGATCATGTCTTCCTATATTTTCTTCTTACCCCTCTAGCCATGTCATTTTTTTGAGGACCAGCTTTCAAAGGACTGAGACATCAATAAATTTGTTTGTTTTGTAGTGGAACCATCTGGAGGCACAGTTAGCTGTTGTAACTATTCTACAATGATAGAATGAGTTAGTTTGATCATTTTCTTGACCATCTAGTCATCTAGCTTCCATTTACCCTTGTTTTTAGCTTCCTTCCATTGATTCTCTAGCTCCAGATTGGTGTAAGAAACATATTCTACCAGAGCAAGTGATTTTTTTAGCCTCACTTACCGAGAGCCCAACATTTTTTATAAGAGGCCTTTGAAAAAAGCACACCTATATTTTTTTCCCCAATAATTTTTGGAAGGGTAAATAAGTTGGGATATCTTAATCACCCTATTTATTGTGATTCCTAGGATTTGGTAACTTTATTACATTTTTTCCAATACTGATATGAATTAGTCAGGGAATTGGTCATTTTGGAATGAATAGACCATGTTTTTAATATCCTCAAACTATTTTTTTCTTCTTCTATTTTTGATCATCTTGATGAGTCAGGAATTATTTTTGACACTTCGGAGGTGCAGTCGCATGATATGGGGTGGGATTTGGAGTCAGAGTATGTACATGGGCCTCCTTAAGCATAATAGTGGCAACCACTACTTTTCTTGTTCTTATTTCCTGGGTCGATGGAATTACTCAGGACTTTTACATAGTCTCTGCAATAGATTCCCCTACATTTTGATGAATTGTGGAAAGGTATGGAAACCCTCTTGTGTATTTCATAGGAATCATTGGCATGCATAACTTGTCACGAAGATTTTCTATATAGAGGAGAAATAACTCTTCTTAAGGGAGTGGTAGTTTCAAGGAGTATGTAAATCCTCTACACCAAGTAATGAAATATAAGACTCTTTCATTCCACCACTACTTTCAGTTTGAGATATTGAGGATTGTTTCCTTCTACAACATTGATATGAATTGGAAGAAAAAAATCTACCAGAGGTCTTCCCACCCTATAATTGACCAAGATTGCAAACTTGTGTACCATATAATGGATTCACACTATAGTGATTGTAAAAATCATATAAGTTTCACTGCTTCCTATTGTTCTAGGGTCCTCATCATGGGATCATATAGAGGTATGGAGTGTGTCAAATTCTAATCTAGGTCTCTTGAGCCATTAAAAATGGTAAATGTCAGATTTTCAAAGTTCAGCAAGGGAGGAGTTGGATCTACCCATTTTAGGGTAAGGTTTATTTTTCTATTATATCGGTGCTAGATGTTTCTCCATGGATTCCAATTGAGATGTGAGTGACTCGAGATCATTCAAGATCCCTTGAGGAATATTTGGTTGGAGAAAATATTGAGTAGTTGTAGAATCTGGTATGGTCATAGGTAGTGGAACAACTAGTATCTATCATGGGTAGCCAAGAGGGGTAGGCGTGTAAGGATGTGTCTAACCCTATTCGGTTTATGCACCCAATAGATGGAATTCAAAATCATCTATTATGGGATCCAATTATATTATTGTTTGGTATACCATGTTGATCGGGTGTTTCAGATCCAATTCAGTTATTGTGACAAATCCTCTCTACTAATGTACTCTAGTTGGGAGTGCGGGTTGAGGATCCTCTTGTTGAATATATACAAAAGGAAGGTTTCCTCCAATTATTTCTATATTCAGTCTCGTCAATTATTTCATCTCCTCTTTCTATTGAGAAAACATTTCCTCTAGAGAAAAGGTCTTAACCTCTCTGGGAGGTAGGTGAGGCACAATCTAAACATTACCATTTTCCCTGTTGGATTCTTTTAGAGGAGTTAATGTTGGATTATTTAAAAAAATCTCCAAATTTAGGGAAAGATTTTGGTTACATGTATACATGACTCCTTCAATTGTTTCAGTTTAGGCCACATTATAAATCAAAAATTTCTCCTCTAACTCCTCCTCTGAATTGGCCACACATTATGTAGGGTCTCCAAGGGTTGTATAAAATACCTGTACTGATGTGTAATTCATGGTAAGAATTATATCAATGTCTTTGGGATACTAAATTCTTCCAAGCCCCACATGAGGCCTTTTTCTTTCCTTTTCTTATTCTCTTGGATATATTTGATGGATGGTAATTCTAAGACAATCTCTAAATAGTTCAGTCATGTGTGTTCCAAGTGAGATCACCAGATCATGAGATGGGATGAACTGGGAGGATCTATTCTGCGATGTTTCCCCTAATAGGGATAAGAATAATTTCTGGTGAGGAGGAGGTGTTTGAGGTGAAAAGGACCTCAGTACTAAGAGCTGGTACTATTCTCTCTCTAATATATTCACTCTTCATGTATGGTTTTTTGACCTTGAAGGTTATGTTAATAAATCCCCTATCCCTATGGGTTGGGGTTTCTCTTGTACTAACATGGATACTACTATCGTGGACACCCTTCTGATCTTACATAGTGATATCCAAACATGGGTTGGGTGAATCATTTGGTATGCACTTGGATCACCAATTTCTAAATATCATAGATCTATTTTTATCATTTTCACTATCAAATGTCCAGATACTCCCAAATGGGAGTCTTGCTCAATTTTTTAAGATGCTAGGTGAAATTTTTTCTCAAAGGCATAATCTCTTCAAGAACAATGTCAGCAGGAGTCAATTGGTACCTGCTTTTATTGAGCATATCATTGGTCATGGATAGTATCATTTTGTTGAATCTGATCTAAATATATGATATTGAATGATACCACTTTTTGTGGGATTTGATGGTTTGGGAGCATTGTGAAATATAACCCTTTGTGTGCACCATATCCTATGATATGAATAGTAGGTAGTTTATCTGTGACTAGTTGTGGCAAGTGCTTTAACACACTGATTAATAAATATTGAAGGTATATTTACTATCTCTCTATATATCGTGCATCTAAAAGAGATAAAATATCAATTTTTCATTGAATCCCTTCTATTACCTTGACATGACTTTGATACACATCATAGGGTAATACATTATCTCTCAAGTGATGAATATTTTTCCCTATATATAGGTGGATGTCATGCACACAATATTCAGAAAATGTCTCTGTAATACTTTATTGATGGGTGGATAAATGTTAGAACATGATTTTTATGACATATTTATCCAATTGTTTCATCATGATTAGCGTGCCAATTCATCTTTTTTTAGGATCCTCTACCTGATCCGACCTGAGTGAACGCTTTATTACCGCTTTATTATAATCCACAAGATTAGAAGGGACTTCATTTATTACATTTGAAGGTAAATGAACCAATTTTGGTTTGTATAATTACCATCTCCTTGGTTTGTCTTCTAGTTGAGAATGTATTTCACCTAACAATGACATGGCATCAAACATTACTGGCCTAGTTTTTTCAAGTACCTAACGATCGGAGGGAATTCTCTTCACTAAATTTCCAATTAGAGGATTCTCTTGAAAATGTGAAATACTATTGTGGAGTGAACTTTCAAAGTGAGCATCAACATAGGGAGACTATTAATTTTTATTAAAGAAAGGGGAAGACCATCTTTCTCCCTGATCTCTTGTAAATTGTGGAGGGCTTCTGTGAATCTCGTCAGGAGATGGGATCTTGAGATTGGTCAAATTTTGGTCATGGAGAAAGCCTTCAAGGTAAAATTATTGGATAAGACCTTTGAAATTATTTTTATTGCTCCCATAATTTGGTAACAGGATATTGGTATCTTGAGCTACCATAGATAAGCATTTTAGGTCTTCAAGAAATCCATCATTGAGTAGAAAAGGATCATAAATTGGCTCTTCATTTTCCCATTGTCACTAGTGAGGTTCCTTTTGGATTCCTTCTTGCGAGTGATTGGGTCTAATTTCTAGGAGAAGTGGTTTTTATTAGAAGGGGTTTGTTACTTTCTTAGAGTAGCCATTTGGGTAGGCCAATTACCTCTAATTGGAATGGGTGTGTATTCGTGATCTGGTTGTCAGAATAACATGGGGGAGTTTTTCCCACGACCCTCCTGGATAAGAGCATATGTTTGTTTCTACTCTAGAGTGACATATTTATGATCCAGCCCATTTTTAGCGATGGCACTATGTATACTTCCCTATAAAACTACTTTTTATACTGTAATGATATCCTGGCAGGTCTGTAGGATGTGGGAATGAATTTTCATCTACCCTTTCACCACTGTCTGGATATGCATGGTGAATTCAGCAATTAGAGTGAGGATATACGCTCGTTATATATCTTTAGTAGGTGTATTTTCTTGATAATGTACTCCCTTTTGAATCTGTAGACATTGATAGTACTTGTGTGTGGGTTCAGATAGTTGGGTCTGCCCCTCATTTGTCAACAGGACTTTTCAACTGACTTCTCCAAGTGCTTCCAGATAAAACTATTAGTAGGCTTGAAGAATATAGGTGGGTGTGTGATCCTTTGTATAGTTTTAACCACACTTAGTTGGCATGATTCTTTGGATTCTTTTAGAATATTATAATGGAAGTCTTGGTGGGTACATGCTGGTGTATGTTATTTCTCACTGTGTTCCACTAGATTTAAATAGTAGGTTTCCTTATATGCTTTCAGGTGGGTCTATTGGATGGAATAATTAGGCTGGATAGTTGTATGTTCCCACTCACAATTGGACACGATATTTTATTGATGTCCTTCTATGTAGGGGATAGGGGTGTGAACATACTCCTCAGTGACTGGTCGCTGCCCCTGGTGGGCCATCTTTCATGCCTGGGTATGGATGACCTAGGCCAGAAAGATGAGGAAGACACCCTCATCATGTTTAGGGATCACTACCACGTTGTGTTGGGGATGGAAATTTGAGATAGTACTCTGTTTTAAGAAACTCTTTGTATTATGTATGAGGTTTTATGTGGCCTCTCGATCCACCTATCTAAGATATTGGAGGAACTAGTCGCCACTTTCCAGGTATAAGCTCCCAAAATTATTGATAATGATGGTCGACATCGTCTGCTTCTGGACCACTGGTCATCACTGACTGGATGATCAGTGGGGTTTTTTGAGCTATAGGGATTCTCATGTGGCCTATGGGTCATTATGTAACCATGATAATGATACTTATAAACCAAATCATTAGATACCCAGTGTTGAAGATACTGGGTTGGTGATGACATCCTCTACATGGATGAATACTCATACTGAAGAGTAGTCGAGATGTATGTTGTGGAAGTAGGAGGGACACCATTAGATCAAAGGGATTTATGATAGATATCACTTGAATATATGAAAAACACAAACAAGAAAACCCCATCAAAGTAGCATCTCATTTGAATGAATACATTAATTATTGACTATCTTTTTTAGACATCTTTCATTTTAAGAGAGAGAGGATCTAGAAAAGTGTTCAATGCTATCATCTTGGTTAAGTATTCAAATTAGTTTCACAATTTTTTTTAGTAGATATTTTCATTATTCTCCTAATGCTTGATTGCAACAGTTTGAGTTTTGTTCAATCATTTACATCAATTTCACTATTTTTGAATAGTTTCCAATGGGTTTATTTATGGAATTGGAAACACCCAATGGTTCTTTATCCATTGGAACCTATTTTTCAAATGATGGATCTCGTTAGTAATATTCTCCAATGATGATTAAGAACACACATTAGTCGAGAGGATGGTAGGTTGGTCTCATCACACCCATTTAGGGAAATTATTTCCTACTATGGGACTCTCTTACAGATATAAGATATGTTCATAAATCCTTCGTTAATTCCTAAGTATGATAAAGGTAAAACTTGAATTAAAAATCAATTATTAGCATTTCTGGATGTTAGAATCATCTGTATGTATCCAAGGTTCATCATCAATGGAGATATCTATATTTTTTTAAGGTTATCCATCAATAGTATACTCTTATGTACTGATTAGAGATTATTTGTTTGTTATTATAATGATACTTGTTTTTTATCCATACGGTGTGGCGCTCTGAATTGTATCTTCATCTAGGGAGATGGGTGTTGTTATAATGCTTGGATAGAACCCATGTTATGGGATTCCTATTTATCCTCATGAAAGGAATCCAAACCCATGTAGTTTTTTGTCACCAAATAGGCCACATAATACCTTTTTAGTTCATGTGATAAGGATAAAACATAGAAATTTAATTTCATTTAGTGAGGAATTTTTTGTGTTGGGTTCCTAGTCAAAGTTTGGTGTGGGAATTATGCCAGAGCGGCCTAGATAACCTGGAAGGGATATAAATTTCTAGGTTTAATTAAACCCTATAGAGAATTTGGATTGGAGAGAATAGGGTTAATTTAGGTAATTGGATTTGAACATCAGGGAGTCTTACTACATATCCAATTTGGATGGGAATAAAAGATGATGTAGTTCTGTTATAATGACCTATTCCTATGGAGGCCCTTGGATTTTTATTGGTGGGGAGTATGTCCCTTTGAGAGAATTAAGTTGGGAATTACTCATAATGATGGTACCCAAATAAAAGAGTTTGGGTCCATAATAAGTTACTCAACTCATGGTGATTTAGGTGTTTGTTTCAGAGCTTACTTTTGAGGAGGATGATTGTGTGTGAATATAGTGATTTGATAGATTATTTCTAAAAAAGTATGCCATAAGTTTGGATTTAGACACTTATTCTTAATGAGGATGACCTAGTGATTGGTTGGTTCTTACATGTGGAATTATTCCCGTAAATTAGTTTGGTTTGGGGAATACTCTTGTGGAGGATTCCCAGGGATGATTATGATTAGGGCTTACTCCTAAGGAGGATTCCCATAGATGAGGTGTTGGGGATTATACCAAGTAGGAGGCCCATTGGTTTCGGAACATGTGGATTTCATGACCATAGTTTGCCTCAAATCCCATGTGAGACATGCTCGGTGTGAGAAATAAGATGAAATAGAAAGTATAGGAAACCACACAATCTTTTTTCCCTAAGTTTGGATAGATGTACATGAGGACCCACGCCTATGGGGGCACTTTGAAGGAATGTGAGAGGAAGATTTGAAATGAGTTTCTCTGTGAAAACATGACTATAAAATTTTGGATATTGTAATTATGACTAACCTATTTCTTCACATGAGTTAGGATGAGTCATGCTTGAATTTTAAAGACAAGATTTAGAGAAAGATACAACAAACCACACACTTCTACTCCTCCATTGGTGGAAGTGGATAGGCTAACAGAAGATGGGAGGACCTCTATGGACCATCCCCTCTCTGATATTTATATTTCGGGTAGTTATATTTGACTACCCATATGGACATGACCCTTGGGAAGTGAGGAGGAGAAAGGGTGTAACCTCATGCAAGAAAGTCATGGGGATTACTCTTGAGGATGATTCCATAAAATTTGTTTCATGGTAGGAGAGGAAGATGGAATTCCATGTCAAAAGGATATATAAGTTTTATCCTCACCCTCCCCTCCTGTAACTGGGGGATCTAGGTCTTAGATAATACTAGGGAAGGAAATGGTCTTAGCCCAAGTGCCCAAGATCGAGAACTCCCCAATAATGTCCCTAGGGTTGGAGTCCTCATGACCATATGATTGAAAATCCACATGCACCCCTAAGAACCCTAATCATCCAGTAGGAAAATTATTGGAAACCTATGACCGTAGGATTGTAAACCCAAATAGGAGACATGCTGGTGTTCCCCTATTCATGGTATTTAAAGTCAAGTGGAATTATTGTAGGTTTAAAATTAGTCCCCTTTGGTTGAGGGATATAAAGGGAGAAAAGCCCTACCATTGGTGTCTTGGAATAGTTATCAAAGGTAGGCTCACACAGGTACTATATTAGAGGGAAAACGTGCCTCATGTAGGGCCTGGGAGGAACTGTAAGTGCTTCATTTTTAGGGTATAGGCCTGTGCAAGCTAGATATGACTTGTGAAATAGTCCACCTGGGTAACAAAACATATGCATGCCTTTAGACTGGGCACTATAGATCTCTTCATCTGTCCCTGGATGGGTTTTGCATAGGTCCCTAATTAGGGAGAGGGGCCTTTCCTAGGTGGTTCCTCACTTGGCGTAGGAAGGTTCATCTGGCCAGTGTCTTGTGTTTTAAAACTTGAGGGAACTTTGATCTCACTTATCCACATTATGTCTATATTCTCTTGGGTTTTGGAGAGATACCTGGGGGATTTTAGAGACCTGGATGAAGGCGTTGCATGAACTAATTTTGGAGGCTTCTTCTGGTTATCTAGTTATTGAAAATAAGAAGGCCAAGGTTTGTATTTATAGGTAAAATTGGGACCCTGGTTGAAGGAGTTTTCCCACACAGGTCTAGTACATAGGTGCTTGGGGAAGTTGCCTCATGTAGGGGTTACCTTCAATCCAGTTCCATGTAGGGGGGATACGAGAGCCTTATGATGCATAGGTGTGCATGTGCAGGTTGATCTGGGAAAGTCCCTTTGAGTATCTTTGGGGTTTTTTAGTGCTTGAACAAACTTAAGGTACATTTTATAATCTTTTCACCCCACATAAAAAATAGAGTATCAACAACCCCACCCTTGATTTATGGTAGGGGTATGTTGGTTTTTCTTCTCATCAATTATTTTCAGCACTCAGTTATTGTTTCATAAAATAATAATTCTTAATAAAAGTGATTAATTCACGTATTTTTAAGTAATTTACTACCAATCTCAATATACCTGATAATATGTCTCCTCGAGATGACCAATAAATGCCTCAAAAACTTATTGGTTTATTAGGTGTGCATACATATATAGTTGGTTCATGTTTATTTTCTATTCAATATATTTGGGATGCCACATTTTTAGAATTGTGTGAAATCCTCTATGATCCTTTATAATGAACATTAATACAAATTTCATTCTGGATTCATATATTATAAATGCACTCCATAAGAGTTAATGAAGAGTAAGTCAACATTTCATTAAAAATTTTTAGTAAAATAAATAAATTATATCATAATGTTAAACTAGTCTCTTCCCAAATTAGCATCTTAAGAATAGGAACAACATTGTTCCACAAATCTACATCAATCAACATGTCTATGCAATTAGTGAACTCGTTTTAACTACAAAACATGGCCTTGTTAGGGTTAACAAGATGGCCACAAGAATTCCATCAAACCTAGAATTTGATGCCTTTATTTGTCACCTTAATAACTTTTTCTAACACCTTTACAATATGATTATCTTTATTTTTCTAGTACATATTTTTTTCACCATCTCCCATTTCCTCATTTTTAACATCATCAATATGTTTTTAATCTTTTTTGTTAGCATTGATATGTGAAAAAGGTTGTTGTTCCTCTATATAGGGGACATGTTGAGAAGCCTATTGTTCCTTGTGATTGGGAACATTGTCATGTGAAAAAGTTTTTATTTGTAGAATTTCTTGACAATTTTATATTTCCTAAATTCAAGAGTTAATAGATAATAATATCATGTAACAAAATGCATATTACAAAAAAAACACTACCTGATTATACAAATATTTTTTAAGGATGAAGGGTTTTAACTCCTTTATCATGTATCCAAATCCCTTCATTGTGGTCTCATCTGACATAAAAGACCTTATCTACATTGGAAAAACTTTGAATTGACTATTAATTCTTAATGAAAGGTTCATCCTCAGTTGAATTAACATATGACCATTCAATGTTTTTGGTTAACAACAGGACAATTGACTAATTTTGGTTTGTAGGATATGGAATAAAAAATACTTGTACAAGTTGTGATGCCATTATAAATGGTTCATCTTTTGTACCCTTCCTTTTTAAAACCACTTTCATGAATCCCAATTTATCTATATTAATAGAACTATTATTTTCAACCACTTTCATTAAAAAATCAACACATGGAATGTTTTATAATACAACTCTCATATTTTTTTGATGATGAAAAATATGAAATATTTACATAAATTGGATTTGTGTCCTTGGTAACATATACATTCATCACTTTATACACAAGTTTAACTCAATATTTAGTATGGTGCCGCATTCATCATGTTCATTTGTATAGAATGTGTAAACATTAATTACAAAACCATTATAATAAAATATATGCACACTTGGTCCTCTAGATATCCATCTAATTCATTCTGAAATTGAATCGAGATTTTCAGTTGACTTCTTAAAAATATTGTCTCAAAAACATCCTATAAATTATTGATTGTGTGCATTTGATATCCATATTCTATCCCTTTATGGATTAAAATGATTAAGAGTTAAAATATGGGTTTCAGTGTATGGGGAAACCTCTAAACTATTATAAAAAATGTAAAGGTAGTCCTACTATTGATCTATTATGGTAATTGTGACGATATCAATTCTGAAAATTCCTTCACCCACAATATTTTTAGTGTGATAAGGTTTCGGCAGACCAATTCTTTCCACATTGGATAAATAGACAATATAGAATTCAACAACTTCCATAAAAAAACATATCACTATACAATAAAACATTCCTACTAACTTATATTTTAGATATAATCGTTCAAAATATTTTTATACTATTCAATTAGGTACATCCATCTATAATGTAAAGGACCACATAGTAAAATCTATCTTACTAAGTGAATCATTATATCAAAGAAATTTGGTGGGAATATCATCTTTAATTCACATAATATGACATCAATTACTTTCCATAGTTGGCAACTTCATTGGGTATATAAATTTTCTGCATGTATATTTGAAAAATAAATATATATTTCTTAACATATTACATACATTCTTGGAAAAAAATGCACCATAAAGCTCTAGGGATTAGATCTTGCATCAAAATAGGATAGTCATGTGATTTAATACCCTTTAACTTTAAATTAGAAATTTACATGATATTATTGATATTTTATAAATACCCTTTGGGAACTTTTACATCATTCCAGAAGTTTTAAAATTGATATCTCTATTTTCTCAAACATATTGTAAGTATATAGAGAAGAAAATCTCAATTTTCACTCTTTATTGGCACTAAATATTCCTGTATTCTCATGCCAATCATGTCAAAGTAGCCTTAATTTTATACTTTCTTTTCCAAGTTAGTTTATTAATGTTCCAATAACACTTCAATTACATTTTATTCAACATGTATATAATAAGAAAATACATGATGTATAAAAAATTATAGTATGAAAATTCAAAAACAATGATCAGTTTTTTAACTAGTTTTTGTAAGGTTTTTCAAGAAAACGTTTACCAAAACTAGTGTCCATATATTCTACATTCTAAAAAAGTTGATCACCTATTAGTGAATAAAATTTTGTACATTCTTTTGAACTCCCATCAGATGATTTCATCCAAGATTAGTACTTATGTAAATGGGGTGGAAATATGTGATTTCCTAGAAACATAGTCTTCGAGGAATGTTTCAACCTAATAGATTGTGTACCCTGTTCCCAAATGGGATTCCCTTGAGTTCCTTTAATTCTTTATCCTGAAAAAAAAATATAAGAAGGAATGTCATTTATCTTACCATTAAAACATGGATATCAACATTATATTTTCATTTTTATAATAAGTATACAGCACAACACCTGAATCCCACAATAATTTCAAATATTTTATCAATTAAGACAAATAAACATCAATATCATTACCCGATTATTTTGGTCCATATATAAGAAAAGATAACATAATGTATTTTCAATTCACACATAACCATGGTGGAAAGTTATAATTTCCCAATATTACCATCCATGTAATTTGAGTGTTGCTTTGAAAACCATAAGGATTCACACCATATCTAGATAGTGTGAGAAAAAAGTTTTCTTGGCTGGTTTATAAATTTAGGATACTCATGATCAATTATGTTCCACTAAGTAGAGTCTATCGAGGGATAAATTTTTATAATATTTATTTCTTGTATCTGCACACCACATCAATTTTCTTGCAGTATTCTCACTATTAAATAAGCACCTAAGCCCTGGAATGATTAGAAATTATCATAAAAAATTCATGGGACCAGATTAATCTTTCTTATATTGAGAATAATCACACTTTGGCATATTTTAAGTGATTTTTATTCCTTTCAAAATAATATACAACCATTTAGACAAGCATGTATTCATTTAGAGATCATACCCATTGAACATGGGATTTTTTTAGAACCACATGTTTATTAAAGAATCTCATTATTTTATAGGACCATATCATTCAAGAGAGAAAGCAGTTCAAGAAATCTGGCAACACTCCATCCATTTCCAATTTTAAAAGTATACAGCTTCAGTATGGATGACAATGCTGTATATCTAGTACAACCAGAATACAATGGAATCTTTCCATAACTCTTTGACTTCTCAAATAATTTTTGAAAATCACAAAGTTCATCTTCAACTGTAATCATTGTTTCATCAATATTATATTTATCATCATTAACACTTGAAATCACATCCTCTATATGTTCATCATCATTTTCCAAGCTTGTAATCATATCAGATGATCCATAAAACACATTATTATCCTATTCCCTTACTATATTCCTATTTTCCCCATGTTTATTAAAACAACTTTAACTTAGAATTATTCCATGAAAGTTCAAGTATTCTTCCAACTCCACTATAATAATTAGTCTCGAATAACAATAACATAAATATGGAAAAAGGATTTGAGAAGGGTCATATGTGTGATATTTTTCAAACTTATAAACTATTTCACCACATCCCATACTCTCTTTCCATACAATTTTCATCCATTAATTTTCAATTTATATCCAAATTATTTGACTCAATAAAATAAATATTTAGAAATATAAAATAAAATGTACAAACCATTTCATAGTGAAATTTCATCTTATAAATAAAATATTAGTGTGAGGTAAGATTATTAATGGTTATGATTTTAAGGACATAAATCACTTTATTAATGGTTATTATTTTATAAAAATGGGTTATAATTAATCTCATATATATTATATACACCTAATATACCATCTCTTGTGATAATTACGGTCCCACGAGAGACCAATCCCCTATTATAACCCAACATAGATGTGATCAACATATGAACTTTAAAACAAATCTACAAAAACAGCTATATATATCAATGGTTGATAACTATTTTTATACAAAAATAAAAATCAGTCAAATTTGAAATTTTCTCTCTCAAAGTTTGGCACAATATATTTTACCTATTTTTGTTTTCTAAAAATAAAACAATATTGAATGATGATAAACTAATGCTTACTAAAAATAAAATACATAGGGTAGTGAAATGTTTTAAAAATACATTGTGGTTTTAATACATGGGATTATAAGGGATACATAGAAGAAAATGGGAAGAATATTTTGATTTTAATCTATAGGATAAGCATGGATACTTGAAAATTAGATCTAATTACAATTTATGCACCACAAAAACTCCACTTACTCATCATTTATAGTCACCACCTTATATGATAACTATGAAGGGTTTTATGGTGCATAGTTTAACACCCCAAGATATTATGAGATAGATTCTTTTAATTTCTTTGATGTATTTTGTTGTACGCTACACCAAGACTAGATTGTGTTATCCGCAACACTATATTATCTTTTAGTATGCGCAACAGTACACTTGGCTTGTGTTACACACAATTTCAAGTTCTTTTGATAGAATTACTTCCATGAAACACTGATTATAGATTTTTTTCAATGTATAAGTTTTAATTGCATTATAATCAACACCAAAAGAATCTTTCACTATACACAAATCTAACTTGGCTTGTATTTCATGAAAGAGAAACCTTCCTCAATAGCTTGCATTGTACGTAATATTGAGTTTCACTAAACAACGATATATTATTAAAATATTATATAAACTAGTCATTATAAATATTATTAACCACATTTTGAATTTTTATATAACATTATAATTTATGTTAAACTTTTTCTAGAAGATGATATGAGAAAAAAAATCAATTTTTTCACATAAAAGAAGTATTTTTCAAAAAATGCAGTTTTACCACCTTTTGATGGCGCACCCATTTTAAGTATAGTTTTTGACACTTTTATAAGTTAAATTTGAAAATATAAACTTATTATTTGTAAAATAGACATAAAAATTTACTTTTGTTTAATTCCTGGTATTTTTTAATTAAAATTAAAATTTTAATGAATAGTGAACAATACTACATTTTAATTCAAAACTGCCATATTATTTAATTTATTTATATAGTTTGATTATATTTTTAATTGGTTTTAAATTGTATTTGGATTATATTATTATCATTTAATCCAAGTTTGGTCATTTTAAGTAATATCACTTTTAAATTGGATATAAACACATGTCAATCGTTTGGTTGTTATTACTTCTTAAAAACCCGCTTTTTGGTTTGGACAACGGGTATTAATTTTAAATTAATTACTGAACTTTATTTATTTTTAATTTGGAAAAATGGATTCCATATTTGGAATCATAAGGTTCAAATTTTTTAAATAGGTACCATTTATTTTTTAAAATTATGAATAGTAACTTCGGTAATTATTTTATTTACCATGGTAAACAAGGGTAAAAAATAATATTATAATAATATTAAACTACACTAACACATGTTTTAATCCTATTGGATAAGATATTTCCAACCATGGGCTTATTTGAGCTGATTTTGGGACCCCATGGATTCAATTGGATGTGAAAATGACATTTTATAAAGAATTAATTTGAAGTAAAGACAATTATAACCTAAAAATATATCTTTTACTAAATAGATTTTAATATAGAGTTATATAAATTACTTCTATGTCTATAAATATTAATTATAAAACTAAAAATATTTTATACATCATGCTATTTTATTTATAATTTTTAGACACCAAATAAATATATTTATTTATGACACAATGACGATGTAGTGATTACCTTATTAATTAATGATTTAAATAAATGAGATTATAAATATTAAAGTAAATTTATTTTGAACCTTTTTATGCCATAAAAGAATTTTATCGATGATTATGACTTTTTATCTTTGAACTAATGAAGTTTTTTAGATATAATCAAGGTTTTATGGATTTTTAAAAAGTCATGATATGAATAGTATAAAAATTGACATAAATGGGTTTTTGAAACAAATGATATTTTATTAAATGATATAATAGTAAAAAAATATAAGATTAAGAAAAATCTATTAGATAATTCTGAAACTTTCATTAATGAATCACTTTAGGTTCAATTGGAATTTTATAATAACTATATTAATCATATATTATGAATATACAAGAAGACATGGTAAGAGATAAATTAGTTAATTAAGGGTTAAAGCTAAAAGATAAGGTTACATTTGAGACCTAATCATTTATAAAACCTATTTGTTGAGTTGATTTAGAACATTACTAATCTTATATTCTAATTAAATGTGTTTTTGACCTTTTTAAACTGAAAACCATTTTATAATAAATTAATATTTTGAGAGTTTCCTAAAGTGTGCCTCCCCTCTCTTATAAAAGGGAACCTCCCCCCTCTACTCTTCACTCCATTTAGAGATTTCAAGCTCAGAAAACCCCTACCCATTTCTTTTTTAAACTTACTAGAAATATTATAGAGATTTTGGTCTTCTCATAAGACCAACTTCAGTTCCCTGAGAGAAAATTTAAAGGAGACACATCGAGGAAGAGGTAATCTCTTCTACCGATTCTTTCAAATTTCTTTTTTCCTATACTTCCTCTTATTTAGTTGTTTCATTATAAATTAATTAAATAATTATCACTCATAAACTTATACATTATTATAAATTTTAAACATCCTTATTCTACCCTCTATGCATTCTATGAATAATGAAATCATTGCATGTGCATACATACGGCTTACCGTCTCCACGCTGTGGTGTAATCTGTTTTTCACCACCACCTTACTTGGATGGGTATAATGGTGGAAATAATAAATATATATGATTATTTAAAAATTAAACTAATTATGATATACTATACACAATCAAATTCCATACCATTCAACAATTTTGGGAACGATATCGTCGCTTGTGCGTACGTACGGACTACCGTCTCTACGGTGTGATGTGATTTGTTCTACATAATATTCATTAAAACATTATTGTGTAAATGAATTAAATGAATAAATATTATATATATTATACTAATACCATGTTTTAAATGACATAACGATAACCTATATATGATTAATAATGAGTAATCCTACAAAACATAAAAAATAACATAAAGCAGATAGTACCTGAATAACGAGTAATAATGAAATGTTATTACAAAACTAATGAAAATATGATTATAAATGTTATCATAAAAATTATTATGATTCTAGAATAAATCAGTACCAATATTAAAATCATTATACATGAGGTTAGGATTCATACGAAGCATATCAGACCTAAGTAAATGGATATTTTTTCAATTTCATTTTTATCTGAGATTGTTTATATGTAGGTATTTACTAGGGATATATTTATCTTCCATGTCCAAGTTTACTAAAAATGTATTCATAAAACTTTTACTATTATTCTATGTACATTTAAAGTCATTTTTACCCCTTTTTTACTTTTAATATGTGGTATCGAAGGATTCTTTTTTTGTTTACCATATGTGGTACTTTTTGACTTTTCTGACAAAATTATGTGGAGAATAGTTTTTAAAATTATACAGCATGAATGAGTTTTTACATCTTCATAATTCATTATTTCCATGAATATTTCTCTACAATTTTACAATTTAATTTTAAATTAAATTCATTTATTTTAAAATTTCACAGCATTTTGAGAAAAGAAAACTTTTTTGAAAAATAAAGGATATTTTCCTCAAGAAGTAAGTTCAAGTGTTTTATCAAAATTATTTTCCATCTAAGATGACATAGGTTTATGTTTCAATACCTATTATTACTTTGATTTTATTGTGTTTATGATGAATTTATTTTTATTAAATCCATTTATTTTATATGGATTCTGATGGAATGATGTTTATGAAAACCATTTTATTTCATGGGTTATGCTATGATGAATTATTTTTTTTTGGAACATGTAAGAGTGATTTCATTATGAGATGGGTGGGACCTATATCTCCTTCCAATGAATTTGGTAAAGATTTATATCTCATGATATGGACATGAATGAAACGGAAAGTATATTTGGTTCAATAATACATGGATGGAATCGAAATTAAACTCAGTTCAGAAGTGGACGTTTTCCACTATGATGGTCTTGGAAGCAATGCTTTGGATACTATAGAAATAATATTATGTTCTTATAAGTTTTCCATAAATACATGTTTTATTCCAATTTTATTCTATCATGGTTAATGTTACTTTATTATTCATGCTTTACATTCTCCCAAGATTTATTTCATGACTCAAGAATTGGATATTTAAACTTTATATTCATGTTTTTACATTCAAATTTTAATGGTTTGTTTTATGTTCTCTATGTTTACCCTTAATAAAAATTTGGGCTCACCCTTTTTATTTTTTATTTTCCCGATGATATAATGAATGTTTTTAGGTAGGAAAAAAAAGGGGAGGATATTTATGGGAGATGTTGAAGATCTTTAACCATGATTAGAAGATTATGTTCCAACTTTCCAAAGACACTAAACTAATACGGTCGTTGGGTGCTTGTTTATGTCAGGTATTAAGTATTCCGCAAAGGAAATGTAATTTCCATGTACATAAAGCTTCGGTTTTTTTAGTTGTTATCAGATTGAAGTTTTAGTCAACCTTTGGAAACATTTTTGTGAAAACTTTAGTGATATCCCTAGAGATATTTCTAAGGTATGTTTTGGGATGTCCCTAAGGGTAAGTATAACTATAGGTTACAGTCCTAGAACTATTTTAATGATCATGAATAACATAGTAATAAACCTAAGATGTTAGAGATTGAAATTACTCCCATGTGATAATATTGTTTTCCAGGTATTCTTTTTTTCCTCTCACACTGTTCTTTTTGTGTTTTAGACAATGGCTGGAACCTGAAGGAACTATACTAATGATCAAGGCATTGGGAAATGTAATTATTGTCCTCTAGAATAACCAAATTTAATGGGATATGGAATCAAAAATCTTATTTATATACTTACAAAATTTATGAATCATTCTAGACTTCCAAATGTGTAGAGAATGGAACAGCATTCTATTGAGTCATTCATGAGGAAATGTCCACATTCTTTCAGTGGGTCTTCTGATACACTTGTTATTGAAAAATGTATCAATACCATTGAAAGGTTATTTTTCATCCTTCTTTGTTTGGAAAATTAAAAAATCATTTCCGTTGTCTATAATTTAAAAGGTGAAGCAGACCAGTGGTGGACTCTAATTGACAATACAATGTAGTAAAATGAAATTGAATCCATGGACTGGGATGTGTTCAAGAACTTATTTTTTAATAATTAATTACGTCATATTCTTTGAACAAAGATAGAAAAGTAGTTCCTTGAACTTAAGGAAAAGGATGATGATTCTGTTAGCACATACGAGGAAAATTTTACAAGGCTTGAAAGGTATGATTATGGCTTTATAATCCAACCTGAAAGTAAAGTTGATCAATTCTTCAATGGATTAAAACCAATTTTTTGAAGGTAATTATCTATAAGAGACTTTAGTAGCTATGAAGAGATTGGGTGTTGTGCTATCAAGGTAGAACTGGAAGTCAGTGTTACATACCCATCTCATGGTTTTGACAGGAAACGGAAGATGGAGTTTAAGGGAAAATCTAAAAACAATGGTGAAAAGAAAATGAATGTTTCCTTATGCTAAATGTTTGAAAAAAAGAATGGTGGAGATTTTTTTAAAGGGACTAGAAAATGATTCATATCTGTAAAATAATTTCATCGATAAGTTGAGTGCTGAAGTAATGAGAAAAAGGTTGCTAATTATGTGAATATAGAAAAGACTAGAGAGAATGCACCACCAACACTTCAATGGTACATGTGAAATGAAAAGGCGCATTATGATAACCAATTCCCTAATCAAAGGTTTAATTATGATCGACGTCAGAAACCTCTTAAGGAAAAAGACAAAGGGATGTCACATGTGATCACTATTGGTGATGTTGAGAATGAAAACGAAGTGATAGAATGATTAAGTGTTTATGTTATGGTATTCCAAAATAGTTTTTTTGAATCTCTTTTATTGTATTAGGCAATATCATAATATATATGTATTGGTCCATTATGGTTTTCCATAATTATATTGTATTAGTAAACATGAAAATTGATCTAAATATTTTTAGAAATCACATGATATGCACATAATGAAGGGATAAAGAGATAATGGGATGTTTGATAGTATTAATGAACTAATGACTGGTATAAGGAAAAAGTGATATCATGGTTTGAGTATATAGAATTCTTGGTAGTTTTTGTTTGTGGAAAGAGTTAATTTTGACAGAATTCGTGTTGTCACTACGGTTCTATAGTAATTCATGTAATTATCATGTTTCAAGAGAATACATGATTAAGGTATTCAAATGTTTGTAATGTGACAACCAAAAACTACCTTATGAGATATGGGAGATAAATGATATATCTATTTAGTTCACCTATTTCTAAAGTTTTATATTTTCTATTTTTAGAAGGATTATAATGTTATCAATTTTTGTATAGTAAAAGTTATTTTCTTGTTGAATTTTGTTAGATTAATGTATTATCTCACTATAGGTGTACTTATGCATATTTGACTACCTGTGCTAACCTTTAGTTGAGAATAGACGGAATGACCTATCATTCTATTTCATGATCTGCTAACACATCTAGAAAGGAAAATTCAACTTCATTTCCTTAAATAAGAGGTGATGTTGAAATTGGTCAACGTATGAACAACAGTAAGATTGTAAAAAAATCAAGTAACAAATTATTCTCATGAAAAATACTTCAACTTTAGAAAAAGGATTTTGAAAACTAAAATTATTGTCTTAGTACCTTCTTATATGATTAATTTGATGGTCTCTTAAATCATCACATATTTATGGATTTTTGGTAGTTAACTTTCTCCAAACCTTATTCTGTATCGCTATCCATGAAAACTTGATGGTTAGATTTCTCTTTCATGTCCATGTTTTCACTTCCCATGTATGTTCTCCTATGTCGAAACCTAGTGATGTGTTAATTTGGGTAATCATTATGATTATAACTTTCCTTTTTAAAATTAAGTTTTAGTATCACTTTTTATGATGTGGGTTTCCATGAAACAAACTTTTAAGTAGAAAACCATTTATAACCCACGACAAATTTCAAGGGAGAAATTCATTTTAAGGGGGGTAGAATGTAACACCCCTAGATTTTATGAGATAGATTCTTTTAATTTATATTATGTATTTTTTTATGCTACACCAAGACTAGATTGTGTTATACGCTACACCATATTAGCTTGCAGTATACACAACAGTATTCTTAGCTTGTGTTGCACACAATTTAAAGTTCTTTTGACAGAATTAATTCCACACAACACTGTGTATAGATTTTGTTCAATATATAAATGAACTATGTTTGGATTAGGTTATACACAACACCAAAGAAATATTTCACTATATGCAACACTAACTTGGCTTGCATTACATACAAGAGTGACCTTCCTCGACAGCTTGCATTGAACGCAATACAGAGTTTCACTAAACAAAGATATATTATTAAAATATTTTATAAAATATCCTTATTGAATAGTATTAACCACATTTTGAATATTTATATAACATTATAATTCATATTAAACATTTCTAGAACATGATATGTGAACAAAATCAATTTTTCTAATAAAAAGACGTATTTTTTTAAAAAATGTACTTTTACCGCCTATTGATGTCGCACCCATTTTAAATCTAGTTTTTGACACTTTTATAAGTTAAAGTTGACAAAATAAACTTATTCATTGGAATATGGACATAAAATTTTACTTTTTTTGAATTTTTGGTATTTTTATAATAAAATTAAAATTTTAATGAATAGTTAAAAATACTGCATTTTAATTCGCAACTACATTTTTATCTAATTTATTTGTATAGATAGATTATCTTTTTAATTAGTTTTAAAGTTTAATTGGATTATATTTGTATCATTTAATACAATTCTGTTCATTTTAAGTAACTTAACTATTAAATTGGATATAAACACATATCAATTTTTTGATAGTTATTACTTCTTAAAAACCCCCTTTTTGGTTTGGACAACGGGAATTAATTTAAAATTAATTACTGAAACTTCTGTGTTTTGAATATAGAAAAATGGATTCCATAATTGGAATCATATGTTTCAAATGGTGTAAATATATACCTTTTATTTTTTTGACTTTATAAATAATAACTTTGGTAGTTACTTTATTTACCATGGTTAGAGGGTAAATCTAGTCAATAAGTGTAAAAATAAAATTATAATAATATTCAACTACCCTAACACGTGTCTTAATCCTATTGTATGAGATATTTACAACCATTGTAATTCTTTCATCAATTTGGGGATCCCACAGATTCACTTGGATGTGAAAATGACATTTTATAAAGAATCAATTTAAAGTCAAAATAATTATAACCTAAACATATGTCTTTTACTACAAAGATTTTAATATAGAGTTATATAAATAATAAATATGTCTATAAATACTCATCATAAAGCTAAAAATCATTCATACATCATGGTATTTTATTTATAATTTTTAGACCCCAAGGAAATAAATTTATTTATGACACAATGATGATGTTGTGATTACCTTATTAATGAATGATTTAAATATATGAGATTATAAATATTAAAATAAATTTATTTTGAACCTTTTTATGCCATCCAAGAATTTTATAAATTATTATGACTTGTTATCTTTGAATTAATGAAATTTGTTTTATAGAATCTTGTATTTATATATTTTTAATAATTCATGATATGAATAGTATAAAAATTAACATGAATGGGTTTTTAAAACAAATACTATTTTATTAAATGATATAATAGTCCTAAAAATATATGATTCGGAAAAATGACTTAAATAATGTTAAACATATCACTAATTAACCACTGGAGTTTCAATTGCAATTTATTTATTAACCATATAGTATAAATATACAAGAAGACGTGGTAAGAGATAAATTAGTTAATTAAGGGTTAAAGCAAAAAAATATGGTTAAATTTGAGACCTAAACTTTTCTAAAACCTGTTGTTTGATATTATTTATAACAAGAATTATCATATATTCTAACTAAATGGATTCTGGACCTTTTTAAACCAAAAATCATTTTATAATAAACTAATATTTTGAGAGTTCCCTAAAATGCCCCTCTCCTCTCTCATAAAAGGGCACCTCCTCCCTCTCCTCTTCACTCCATTTTGAGACATAAAGCTCTCCCAACACCAACCCATTTATTTTATAAACTTATTTTTTACATTATATATGTTTTGGTATTATAAAAATACTAACACTAGTGACCTAAGAGGAAATTTAACGGTGGCACGTCGAGGAAGAGGTGATCACTTCTACCAATTCTTTCAAATTTATTTCATCTTATAATTCCTCTTATTTGGTTGTTTCACTATAAATTAATAACATAATTATCACTCATATAATGATATGTTATTATAAATATAAAACAACACTATTTCACCTTCTATCCATCCTACAAAAAATGAAATCACCACGTGTGCATACGTACGGCATACTGTCTCCACGCCATGGTGTAATCTGTTTTTCACCCCCATATTACATGGATGGGTATAATGGGGAAAATAAGAAATATATATTATTATTATAACATGAAATTAATTTTGAGATACTATACACAATCTACTTCAATGTCATTCAAAAATTATGGGAACGATATCATTTCTCGTGTGTACGTACGGCTTACCATCTCCACAGCGCGATGTGATTCATTCTACATAATATTTATTAAAACATGTTTATGTAAATGAATTTAATTAATAAATATGATATTTATTATACTAATACAATTATATAAATTATATAACTATAACATTAAAATATTAATAAAAAATTATCCTTCAGAACATACATAATAACATAAAGCAGTTAATAACCGAATAATGAGTAACAATGAAATGTTACTAACAAATTGATGAAAATATGATCATAAATGTTATCATAAAAATGGTTATGATTTTGGAATAAATCAGTAATATTATTTAAATTATTATAGAGGAGGTTCAGATATATACGAAACAAATCAGACCTAAGGTAGGGGATAATTTTTCAATCTCATTTTTATCTGAGATTGTTTATATGTAAGTATTTACTAGGGATATATTTATCGTCCATGTCCATGTTTACTAAAACTATTTTCATAAAATGTTTAATATTATTCTAGGTATATTTAGATTCATTTTTACCCCTTTTTTACTTTTACTACGTGGTATGGAATAAATCTTTCTTTTCTTTACCATATGAGGTACTTTTTGACTTTTCCAAAAAAAAGTATGAGTAGAATGTTTTTTTAACTTATACGGACTGAATGATTTTTTACATCTTCATAATGCCTTATTTACATGAATATTATAATACAATTTTTTAATAGTATTTTTAATTAAATTATTTTCTTTAAAACTTCACAACATTTTAAGAAAATAAAACATTTTTGAAAAGGATAGGATATTTTCCTCAAGAAGTAAGTTCAAGTGTTTTATCAAATTTATTTTTCATCTATGATGACTTAGGGTTATGTTTATATCTCTATTATTACTTTTATTTGATTATTTTTATGATGAATTTATTTTTATGAAATCCATTTATTTTTTATGGATTTTGGTGGAATGTTTTTTATGAAACCCTTTTTATTTCATTGGTTATGCTATGATGAATGATTTATGTTTTTGTGGAACATGTAATAATTATTTCATTATGAGATGGGTGGGACATATATCTCTATAAAATGCATTGGGTAAAGATTTATATCTTATGATACGGACCTAACTGGAATGAAAATTAAATCCAGTTCAGTAATACATGGCTGGAACGTAAAGTAAACCCAGTTCAGTAGTGGACTTTGTCCACTATGATGGTCCGGGAAGCAATGCATGGGATAATATAGAAATCATATTATGTGCTTATTAGTTTTCCACAATTACATGTTTTATGAAAATGTTATTCTATCATGATTAATGTTACATTATGATTCATAATTTACATACTACCAATATTTATTTCATGACTCAAAAATTTTATGATTAAACTTTATATTCATGTTTTTACGTTAAAATGTTTATGGTTTGTTTTATGTTATTCATGTTTAGCCATACTGAGCATTTGAGCTCACCCTTTTTTTCTTTTCTTTTCCCCATGATATAAATAATGGTTTTAGGTAGGGAAACAAAAGGGGAATATCTTTATGGGATATGTTGAAGATCATTCACCATGATTAGAAGATTATGTTCCATGTTTCCAAAGACACTAAACTAATACAGTCTTTGGGAATTTATTTGTGTCTTGTATTAAGTATTCCACAAAAGAAATGTAATGCTCATGTTCATCAAGCTTGGGTATTTACACATAGTAAGGATATCCATTAAATTAGACTAAAAAGTAATAATCAATGGGTGAAAATGAATACAAAGGTGATATGGAGAGGGTAGACCAATAATGGCTGAGGGAAAGAGATATTGGGTGGAGAATCAGTGAAGTAGATTGAGGACAAATAAGATATTTTTTGTGCATGATGTTCAAACCATTTGGAAAAATTTAAAACAAACAAAGATGTCCGAGGTGGGCAATGGATCACAAGTGATCACAAACCAGGATTTTAATATATCATTATAATTTCAAGATAATAAAATTAGATGAACATTAAACTAAGACAAACATATCAATACAAATTTCAAGATTTAAAAAAAAATTAAAAAATGTGATTTCACATATTCATTAAAATCATTTATTTAATCCATATAATTATTTATTTTCAAATATATATTTTAAATTTTTACATAATCATAAATACAAATTATTTTTTAAACCTGTAAATTTTAAAAAAAAATCAATATTATTTACATAAAAGTTTTAGAATATTTACACTCAAATTATTTACATACATATAATTAAAATTATTAATAAATTACACTAACGGACATCAAATCTGATACATCACCCTATCGATCATTGATATGCTAATGGGAACCACTACGTGCATTGTCAACATGTGTTAACACCTAAAAACTAGGAATGAAGTTATAATTTACATCTAAAAAATAATTTAAATTCAATTAATTAACCCAAATGACTACTAATCATAATCATAACATGAATCATAAACCAAAAAATATATAAAACCCATGAAAACTATTATTTTCATATCTTTAATAATTATAATCGACTGAATCCACTCATAAATGGTGGTGTGGTTGCAGTACAGGTAAGAGAGTGCGACACTAAGGTTGTAAGTGTTTGAGGATCACTATACTGGTGGTAGACCAAGTGATACACTCTCTTATAAGGGAGTATATTGATTGGGTTGATGATCTAATGGGAGTAGGGGGTTTCATGGGTCGAGTAATAGATCTTCATTCACTAACAGGATAAATCGACAAGAGGAATTTCAAGGACTGCAATTAATGAGTAGAAATAATTACATAGCTTAGCTTTTGAGAGGGTCAATTCGTCGAGAAGATTGACAAATAGCGGAGACAACGATTCAGTTCCACGAGAGCTTGAATGGTGCAGGAAAGGGGGATATGTTAGGATTCTATTTAAATAGTTGGGAAATATTTTATCACTGCTTTCCAAAAATCATTGATAAGGAGTGCTTTTATGAGTGCTAAAATTGTAAGCACTGATAAAACAAATCTTTATCGGCGTAAAAATTATTGTGCTGATAAAGACCTAATTTTAATAATATAATAAATATAATTAAAATTTTTGAATGTATATAATTATAAATAAATATTTAAATAATTACAAATATGTATTTATAAATATAATTTTCAATAAATATATTTATTATATAAATATATTTATTATAATTTTATTATTATTAAAATATATATACATATTTATTTATTATTATAATTATAAATAAATATTTTTAAAATATTTTTATATAATTATATATAATTATATATGCAAAATGGTGTGAACAATGGGTTGTACTCCTTGATCCCAAATTTTATTCAAAAAAAGCAACCACAAAGTACAAAAAGAGATGGCATGTGAAAAGAAATTATAATTTTATATAATTATATGTGTATTTATTAATATTTAAATAAATATAATTATAAATATAATACATATATTTTTTATGTAAATATAGTTATTATAATTTTATAATTATTTCAATATAGATTTATTTGACTGGAAGATGGGAGGTATGTGGTAGATCTATTCGCATTCTCTCAATGGAGATTAGATATTCTTCTCAGGGCATCTTTGGATCAAGCTAGTTTGAATGATTCATTCTACATAAAATGTATTATTGAATATCATAAGGTAGTAGAAGAATGATTTTGGGCATCATGAATTCATTCGAAGAATTCAATAGTGAGGTTGGTTGAAATTAAGGTGTCCATTTCCTTTCCTAGCAGATGTGTGATGTGCAATTCCAAGTGAATCTTAACATTGTGAAATGAAGTAGTTTAGAAAGAATTTTTAGGATAGGTAGTTTGACTATCATTCATGATAATCAAGATTTAATTCATGATAGGTTCAAGATCTATTCATTTTTTATCATTACAAGAATTGTTCTACCCTAGGGACAAAAACAATATAAAAGAGAGGATTTGGTTTGTAGGCTTTTTATCACTTGGTAATTTAAGTATTGGAAGTGTATTCCTTTTGATATAGGATACTATCATATTTTATTTCCATATGAATAACTAATGAGAAAGTTGTGGGGGCTTATCTCACTCTCTCTCAAACCAATTAAGCCTTGAATTCAGGATTGGAACCCTAGCTTCAATACTATTGCAATCTGAAACACATAGACCCAAGTTTTGGTAAGGATTTATGGTTTAAACTAGATCTGATGGCACCCTAGAATTATTTTTGATATTTCTCTGACAATTGGAACCCTGATTAAATTAGATCATGCTACTGAGGAAGCACGATTTGGTTATTTTGCACATTTCTTGGTGGATATAGATCTTAGTTCAACTCCCAATAAGAATGTGGTATTATCAACCCCTGATTTTTTATTTGAGTTAAATATTAATTATGAGAAATTTCCCCTATTTTGTCGTGGTTGTAAATTTATTAGACACAAGAGGGGAAAATTTCGGAAGGATATTGGTTGTTTTTTTTTGTAATAAGATAGGGCACGAGGTTTTTGAATGTAGGTGTAAGGTTTTTGAAAAGGATTTTAAAAGGGTTAATATGGTTGATTCCACTCCCCCCCCCCCCAATCAGTGTCTACTAGAAATGATGGGAAGGTTGAATATGTAACCAACTTGTCTTATAATGAAAAAAGAAAGGGAGGGTTCACATCAGATGATGTAGGTCCTTCTGATTCAGGTCCAAATATGCCGGTAAAGAACCTGACTTGGACAAACATCACAGAATAGAATTTTGTTCACTCTTAATAGGAGATTATGCCTCAAGAATAGATTGAAACTGATATAGTTTAGCACCTAGGTAAGAAGGATTTTCCCTCTTATAAGAAAATTGTTATAGAGTCCTCTCATTATTCTTTGAAGAACATGGATGGTTATAAAACTAATCCTTCTGTTTCCTCATATTTTCTTCAGCCTCCAATAGTTTTAACATATGGAATTGGATCAATTCCAGAACATAGGTTGGATGATGAAATTCAGTCTAATTCTCATGTTTACATTTCACCAGTGGTTGATCAGTCGACATCATTTGATATAGTTCTTCACATCTTGTATATACACTAGGTAGTGGAGGAGAGACCAGCAGAGGTTACAATTGATGTCCAATCATTGGAAAAATCTAGAACTCATGACTTAGCTAGCCAATAGCTTTTGGGGGTAGAGTTTATTTCTTCTAGGGATCTAAAAGGAAAGAAAAATTTAATTTTAAATCTTCTAGAAAGATTATAACTTTAAAGAAAGAACAAGTGATGTCATTGGAATGTGTACATGTGCATCTTCCTAACTCAACTTCTTTGGAGGCACAAGTTGACAACACTTGGGTGATCTCACATAAATCTTTTGATGTCTTTCATTATATTAATGAAGAAAAATATTGTTTAGTTCATGTAGATGAGTTGAAAAAATTTATAAAAAAGGATAGAGAGGTTTTTATACCTAATGAAACACCCAAGAGTGTGGAGGCACAATTAGATGTTGGGAGAGTAGACTCAAAAAAAAGTGACATTGAAGTGATTTGGTAGAAAGTAAGAACTTAGAGGAGAGGAAGGCATCCTTGAAGCTAAGCGTCTGGGTGTGAACATGTCAACTGGAATATCAATTATGATGAAGAGTGTGAGCTTGGTGTAAAAATCTAGAAAGAAACTAGGTTTAGATTGGGTCTGATGAGGGTAGTACGCCATGTTAGACTCCACCCCCTTATTGTATTTACCTTTTATTTTGTTTCTTTCAATAAAAGGGTTTATCCCCTACCTTTCTAAATAAAAATTTATTTAATTATAATTATAATTATAAATAAGTATATTTATAAATATTTGAATATAATTATATATATTCATATAATTATATATATATATAAAAAATTTAATATCTAATTATAAATATAACAAATATATTTATTTATTTATTTATAATCATAATTATAAATATATTTATTTATTAATATATAAATACATATATTTATAAATATAATTAATATATTTATCCTTTAAATATATTTATTATAATTTCATTGTTATTTAAATATATATTTTTTTATTTATAATTTTATAAATAATTTTTAAAATATATATATATATATAATTTTAAAATTAACTATATAAATTAAAAAATTATTAAAAAATCATTAAAATAGATTAATAATATACATTTCAAATATATTTTCAATGTTAAAACTTAATAAACAAAAACAAATAAATATTATTCATTTAAATTGTGAGCATATTGAAAATATTACATGTATAGTAAATAAATATATGAATAAATAAATATTATAAAATGATCAAATATATTTTTAACATTAATAATTAATATATAATAATAAATGAATAAATAAAATTTTACTAAATTACAATGATATTAAAAAGTTAATTTGTAACATTTACGTGAATTACAAGCACATAAAAATGAATAAAAATGAATAAATAGATGAAATTAATTACATAAATAAAAACATATTGAAAATGAATTATATTAGCTATACAAAAATATTAATAATTATTATTATTATTATTAGAGTTAGGGGAAATGCCCCCTTTTTATTAAGGAAAGATATCCCTCTTTTCAATAGGGTTTATTGGTAACTCTTTAATGACTCAGAGGCCCTATGACTTGGAGGATCATTATAATTTTTGATGGCCCAAAGGACATGTGACCTTAAGGCCCAATCCGAGTAGCCAAGCTTCACATCATGACTATAGTCTTCTCATTGTGATCCTTTCCCTTACCATCTCGTGTTGCATTACATTATTTCAACATGAGGGCCTTTGTAGAGCACCCCTATTTAAACCCACATCTGGGTAGAAGTCCAGATGATAGGTGTCAGCGCACTCATCACACTTTCGAGCTACCCACCCTCACCTATGTGTCTCCATGCCACATTGCCTCCAAGATGTGTTACTTCTTCTATTTGGTCTTCACAATTCAGACGATGTGTCACCCCCACTACCAAAAACTATCATGTTTTGAAACTCTTTGAAATGTCATAAAAAGATCACCCCTCTATCTTATGCGGTTAGAGGGATAGATGATAGGTGTTAATACATGTATCGCTCTTTTGAGCTGCTCACCTGACGATGCTACCTAAATCCAAGATTTAATAGCTACCTGATAAACTTCAACGATCAGATGGTCACTTTTTATGTCGTATGTTGCTCTGTGGTTGCTCGGAGGGCCTATGGCTCAAAGGACCTATGGCCCGAAGGCCCAATTTTGTGGCATGTAGCCCGAATTAGGGGAATAGTTAAGCTGCTAGAGTAACTCCTACAGTATGTCTATAGTCACTAGAAAATTCCACCCCTGCCTAGATTTGGCCATGGGTCTTTTAGATGCCAAGCGAGAGCCTTTGCCACTCGATTACAGGATCATTGGGATATTTATAATTAAATTAAATCAAATCAAATCAAACAAACTAACATATACTCATAATGAAAATATTAAAATAAATTTATATTTAAAATGAATAAATATAAAAAATATTAAAAATATAGATATTTTAAAAAGTAATAAATTATATTAAACCAACAAACTGACATGCGCTTACACCTACATGTACACATGAAATACATACATATATATACATACACATCTATGAAAACACACAAACAAACAAACACGCATATAAATACACACATATACACACATATACACACATACACATATGTACAATTATATGCACATACCTACATACATACATACTTATACACATATACACACATACACATACAGTTATACATGTACATATATTTTAATTTATTTAATATTTATATATATATATATTTAAATAAATATATTCAATTATATATTATATAATTGTTTAAATAAAATATTAATATATTATATTTGTTTAAATTATATACAAATTTTTTTAATTAATGTATATATGTAAACTATTGAACATTTTGAATAATATAAATTTGATAATTTTTTATATAAAATTTTATAAAAATAAGATTCATTTTTTATTAAAAGTTATATAAACAATATTTATATATTATATTTACATATATATACTTATTTTCATATAAATATTTTTAAAATATATATATATATATTTATATATATATTAAAATTATCACTATATATGGTATGTATGTGTATATATATATGTCCAAGGGAGGTCATGTGCGTCTGTGTGTTTTGTTAAAATTTGTTATTGCACTATGAATAAAATCTTGTGCAATCATAGAAAAACTCCTAAAATATACTATTATAGATCATTCGTAGAAATCTATGGCTTCTTCACAACAGGTTTTTCAAAATCCATACATACCTAGTTTTCTTCTTCACTTTGGAATTCATTGGTTGTTTTCATCTTCATCAATTATCCTTATCTTCCATTCAGAGGTTGTTTCTCTACCAAATTTTATAAATATGTTTGTTTTAAGAAAAAAATCTATTTGAATTTATTGTTTAATTTTTTTTAATTTTTTCCCATTATAATCGTTGTAATAAAATGATACAATTTTTTATTTGAGATTGTTTTGTGTATTTTATTCTCTAATTTGTGAATAATTTATTTAAATTTTTGAATCTTTATTTCGGATATCTTGTCTTCAATTCCAATGGATTATTCATATTTCAAACATCAATACCATTTTCAAGGTGAATCTACACCCACCAATAATGACTTAGTAAACCAATAGTTCACAATATTTATCTAAAATCAGTATAGTTGAGTCAACATAGTGTAATAATGATCAGTTATTCTTTACATGTTTTCAAAAATTTATTTTTAAGTTAATATTTCTACCTTCTATAGTTAATTGGTTCACATTACTAATCAATCACTATTATTTTATTTTATTCGGTTTTTAATTTGGTTTACACACTTTCAATCCTCCTGCTAATAACTATGTAATTTCACTTTTTAATCAGTATCCTTTTACACCACTATAAGAAATTTAACTATGGAATTTCAATAAAATTGAATATAACTATGCAGTTTCACTATTAATATAAATGAAATTTCAACATACACACAATTTTACAGCTTTTTTATAACATACACCCAAAACATATTACTGAAAAATGGGTTCATTAAACTTTGTAAAGTATATATTCCAATATTACTATGAAATATAAACTCTCAATATTTCTTCTTAGGTATAATTTGTATACCACCACTAATAATTTATATTGTTTCCTAGAATTATTCATTTGATTCCCCAAACCTGTCATCTATTTATTTTATTATTACCACCACTGCAACTTTAAAGTGTTTCCCCAACTCCATATTTTCTTCTGGAATTATCCTTGTAGTGACTTCATTAATGTTATATATATATATATATATAATTGTAGGTTATATTCAAGATTATATTTCCATTTAAATATAACTTTATAATATAGTTTATATGGAATTTTTACTGCATTAGTATGTTATTAAATTGCAATTCTGGTGTAATTTTAGTAAATAAGTTATACTACACATTACTTTTGTTTTATTCTTTCTTACCATGGATAGTGTGTTTTGGTTATTTCTTTTGGTGGTTTCTTTGTGCACATATTTTTCTTTAAATTCATATTATGTTATTTTTAATCATTTAATTATTATATGTGATTTCATTCTTTAATTTCATCATAAAATTGATTAGTGAGTCTGATTTGAGTGGTATGGAGTTTATAAGATTACAAAACCTACATTTTGAGTGGAATTTAACACTTTAGAACAATACCCTTTAAGATAAATGTTTTATCTCATGGTTGGGTCAATATTTATTTAGAATTAACTAGTCAAGTCTGCTACTCACATTTCTTGAATTCGGAATGTGTTCAAGCTTGGTTATTGAATAATTTCTATATATGGGAGGAATCTCCAATTTAGCTGATGTTACTTCATCTTCAAACATTGGTGACATTGTAATTGCTAAAAATTAATTACATAGATTTTGAGTTGTAAGTTAGTAATTTAAAAAATAAACTTAAAATATCAAATGTTGAATATGAAATAAATAATACAATAAATTGATTCCCCACATATATCTCAAAGAAAATTAAATTTTTTTCTATTTTTATTAATACGAAGTAATTTTGACATATATCAACAATTAAGTCCTTTATAGGTCCTCCTAAAATATCTTTTTAGTTTCTTTATTGTTTTATGATTTATTGAACACTTTTTTAGTGAAGTTAATTGATAAAATCCAAGTTTTTCAATGATGTTCTTACTTTTATATATATGGTTCTTGTTATAAAATGGTGATTTCTCTTTATTTCAAGTTATCACCACCTTTACATGTTGGAATTTCAAAGTATTTGATGATATTAACCAATGGTGTTTAGGTGCTGACCTTTGGTACATCAACTCTCAGTTTTCAAGCTACTATTTGTAGTTATTTACCAGTTTTCAAAAATTAACTTGTATATTCAGTGACACATTTATTTTTACTTACTTTATTTTCATCTAAAAAAATTTAACATTTCTTAAGCCTAAATTATTTTGTATCTGCAATCATTTTTAAATGTAAATATTTAGTTTTCTTAAATGATATCATGAATGCTAATGTATTTTTCAAAACTGGAAGTTCATTTTCACTTTTTATAAATATTTTCATATTCCATTGCATACATGTGGAGTTCTAAAATATTGATTCAAAACCTATATTTCATAATTTGTTAATGATTCACTATGTGTGGTTATGTGTCTAGTGCATCATTTACATATTTTGTAAAATTAACTATTTTTTATTGCCCACATGTTGACCTCTACATTGTTGGATCTACATAAACTTAGTAATATGACATAACATATATCACATATTTCTTTGTTAATAATGAGCACACATGTAATTGTAACAAGATATATCAAAATGTTATAAATTAATCTAATATTTTTGTTTGTTTCAAATCTCTTAGATATAGAAAAAAATTTCCTTTCTATTTGTTTTCATTACTATTTAAGGGGAAGTTTGTGGGGTCAAGTCCTTGAGTTTGCATGTTTATTGCAAATTTCTTCCTTGTGTAGTGTTCGAAAGTGGTGTATGTAATTGAACTATTATAATACTTTCATAAATTATATATTCCATGAATAATAAATACTTATAATCACATTTTTAATTATATATCCCATTATGTTTTAAGTAAAACAATTTATAAAAAGTTTCATTGTGATAAACTATATATTATTGAAAGTATTATATATGCCATTGCATTTTATAAACTGTTTCATAATTAATTTTTAAGAACTATTTCAGGAATTATATATGACACTTGATATATATTACTATTTATTTTTAATCATTTGTTATCTCTTTCACTGGTCATTATCTATTTGTTTTTAATCATATTAGTATTACCTTTTATATTATAAATAGTTTTCCTAAAACCTTAATGAGGACCTGAATGTATTCCCATTCATTTAATATATTTATTATGAGTTGGATTATTATAAGTGATACTTTATAAATTATTCATTCACTATTAAGATGTATGTAAGAACAATCCATTACAACCTTAGATTATTATGGATTTGGTTTTTGATTCATTCATATATGTTTCTGGTAATATATATACTATTCTGTTTTTAAAACTTTTACTTTGATTAAAAATAATAAAATCAGAATGTTAATTTTTTCATTAATGAACTAAAAGGAATTGGTAGTATGTAATTAATTTTATTTATGCTCTTAATTCCAGAATAATTGAAAATATAATTGGAAATGGTCTAGCAATGTATCTTTGAAGATAGTTGGGAAATGGGAGCTGTAGAAAAGGTGTGTAGTTCAATAATTTAACAATTTTCAATTTCTTTTTGTCAAGATTTTTTTCATCACACCCATTAAAATTATCAAAGTTATCGTTGATTAATTTAATATTTAAATTTTTTCAATTCCTTTTTTATTTAATTTATGAAATATATAATATTCAAGTTTATTTTTTCAATGTTATGAAATCGATCTGATGTCGATTAAAACCATGAAAAATCTTGAAACCGTATATGTAAGACCGATCATCGGAGAAGAACATCTTTAAAAAAAATTAATTTTGAATTTGCGCATTGTGATGGTGATGCCAAATAGAAAAAAAATAAGAGAAATATATAAATTAGAAAAATAACCTAATATAAATCCCAAAAAACCATCCACTTTCATTGAAATTTTAATGTATTTATAGAATACATAAGAATACTAAAATTTTTCATATGAAAACTTGGGCACATGAAGAGGTTTTTTGGAAATAGTAGTTGTTATATTTATGATATTCACATAAAATATTTCAAAACACTCCCCATAAATGTCATAATTTCATATAATATAATATTATATTTACAAAAAAAACCTTGTGGGAAAAATAAAAGAATCTAAAGTAATTTAATTCCATGTCATATTGCCTCATTAAAACTGTACCTAGAAAACCTAGTGGGAAAAACATGATGAATGGAAAAAGATTGTAACATTCCCAACACCCTGATTATATAATTTAATTGTTTATTCAATACATAAATTACTATTATTATTTATTTATGTCTTCCAAACGTGGGAGGAATACCATAGGTAATAATTAATGGTCTCATTGAAAATTATGACTCATGGGGAAGGAAAAAAATTTCCATTAATTACATATATCCATAATAATTTACAACATTACATTAGATATATGTTATGATGTATGTTGGCCTCATTAAAAATATCATCAGGGAAAACCCCTTTAGGTGAACCCCTTGATTAGAGAAAATAGTAAAATAAAATCAAGTACCCCTAGTGTTTCCTCATTAAAAACATTATCAAGAAAACATAAAGGGAAAAAATAACTAAGGGAAAATGAGTACAATAGTTATATCTCCATCTCATAATAGTCATATCTACATCATTTAACTTAAAAAAATTCTCGGGTCAATTAATAACCAAATCATTTGATTTTGAATTTTTAGAATAATAATAATTTATACCCTTTATATTTCAATTAATAGGGGAGAAATCCTTACATTGTAATATGATTTATTGTCATTTTCATGGTAACTATGCACATGTAGATGCATATCTTTTGGGGAAAACTAAAATTTTCATTTATATTTAACCCTTTTGGGATAAATAAATTCTTCATCAACCCCTCATGTATGAAATATATCACTTTTGGAAGAAATATATTTAATTATTCATTAATGGTAAAATAATTCCAAAATATAACACTATATCTTTGGGATGATTAATTAAAAATACAAGGAAAATTATAGAATCTCATGATCATATAGTTCATTACTTTTAGAAAACTCATTGAGAGTTTTTATCTTTCTTAAAACATATTAATACTATTATGAATATAAGGATTCATAAAACCATGGGATTATAAATTCAATTATATATTCTTCCTTCTCTTAATATGGATACATTGAATAAATCTTATTCAATTAACCCCTTAACATATTAGATTGGTTTAAACTTTCATAATTTTGAATATGATTCAGGAATTTTGAACCCTTCAGGGATTCATATAGAGATGTTGTAAATAATAAATAGTGACAACATCAATTGAAAATAATCCAAACATATAAAATAACCAAATATACATGGAAGGGTATTTCTTATAATAATATCATTTGTATTCAATAGTATTCGTAGTTTGGATTATCAATCCAAAACAATATATATTGAACATAACTTAAGTTACTTTAATATTTTTTTTCCAATTATTATGATTTCTACATCTATAAAAATCCATAATTATTTATGAGTTTTTAAAGAATTTAAAAATCCAAATATATTATCAATAACATTTAATGAGATCTCGTAATTTTTCTTGTACCATTTTCACTTCTCGGACAATATCTAAAAATATATAATGTATTTGATATATTCATTTTCCTCTTTAGTACAAAATATATTTATTTATTTCTACCTGTGATTAACTATGATTTTATATAATTAGTTCAAAAACACTTCTGGTGTGTATAATCAGACTACTAACTTTTAACACTTTACATTCATGTAAGTATTGTGAGCATCTTGTCAATGGTTCTGCAGGACTATTTTGTATATTGTATGTGATGATAAATATTTATTTTAATCAATATTAATATCTTGAAATATACACTCACCATTATCTAATGACACACATGTCCATTTAGTATATACTCCTTTCATATAGTATTTAAATGGATCACATGGTAGGTGGGTGCGCCAATATATATTTCATAATTTGTTTGTTATAGATATATGGGAAATTAATTTCCAATATAGCGGATAATGATATAAATACTTTTCCTCAATAATAGGTATCTAAATAATCCTTAGCTCATGGTAAATTATTATTCAGGGAGAATTCATACAGGGTTCCCCCCACATATTTTAAATCTAGTGAATCTACTAGAAAGAAACTATGCGAATGAATCTTGTGGATTCACAACACACACCTCATCACCATCTAAAATTATAATTCATAGAATAAAAACATTCACTTTACCAAAATGATGGATAAAACATTTTATCAATCTTTATCAACTCTCAAATATTCATGATAAAATTCTAAGCATCAGTACCACAAATCATATCAATTTCTCATGAATAATGTCATTATATTCAAGGATTCATATAATGTACTTACATTCACATTGAGGAATGAATTTGATAATTGAATTTAATGACCCATGGATGATAATTAATAATTTTTCAATGGTGATCATATTAAAAAAAATTATAATGATAATCATTATTTTAACAACTTCATATAGAAAAATAATTTTCATACAATATATTGAATTATGAAAACCACGCAATTAAATCATCTCGTTTATGAACTATAATAATAATAAAATTCACTTAGAGGGATAAAATCGAATGAATTACTTGAGATGAAATTTTTAATTCATAATCACATGATGAATAATAAGTTTTCCCCTGATATTGGTATTGGAGGAATAATAATTGATAAATTAAGATATCCTTCAATAAAATTCCAAATGAAATTATTTTCATATCAACCTTCTCAAGTGAAATGTTTTAAAAATATTAATAAAAATAAATTCCATCTTTAAATATATATTATCATCAAACCACTTCTGGTATTTATATAATTATTATTTGCTTAATTTCTTTCATAGAAAAATGAGGCAAAATGATTATAGAAAAATATCATATTCACTCAAACTTGATTTAAAATAAAATCATGTATATTTTTATTCACATAGGGGAATGAAATAAATAATTTTCAATAAATATTCTCATTCACTTCAGGTAATGAAATAAAATTATTTGTTTGGGTTTTATAGTGTCTTCAAAAAAAATAGCATGAATATTTAATTTAGTAATTTCATCTGCTTTGGGGGTGAATATATATTAATATATTTACATTTGTTTTTAATGGACACTTATTTTATCTCAATTATTTTATAATAAATAAAATTAAAGAGAATGGAGTATGATGGGTACACAATGTGCATCGCTATTTAGTCAACTTCATCTTAGCATAAGATAGCTAGGCGATGTTCATTGTTCAACCACTTTTGGTGACATAATTTTTTTCATTTGATGAATGATGTTTGTATTGACGTTGACCACATCAACTATCAATCAAACATATTCATTTTAGGGATTGAAGTGCATTTTTTTATATGTGGTTCATTACACCTCTTCAAGAGGTCATTATTTTTCCCACAACAAAAAATTAATAAAATCATATATTATTTTAAAATTTATCAATAGGGGGAAATAATATTACAATATACTACATAGAAAATAAGACTCAAATTCTGATATAGCTCTTTGAATGAGTGGATTGAATGCACACATGAAAGAGAGTATCAAAAGTATAATGTCTATAGAATCAAGTGACATATCTTTTTCAAGTAAGAACTATCTTACATTTATAAAATGGATAACGGAAGTGCCATCATGATACAAAATGTGGAGAAGAGGATCATACCGATAACGTGTTTTCAAATTTATCAAATTCCTAATGAAACCATGTATTATTTATCAACCATATATGTAAGACAGATCATAGGTGAAGTATATAATTGAAAAAATAAATTTAAAATTTGTGTATGGATATTTATACGACAAATATAAATACAAATATATGATCAATACATAAATTAGATAAAACGACATAATATAGATCCCAAAAAATCATTCAATTTCATTAACATTTCTATATATTTATAGAATACATAAGAATACCAAATGTTTTCATGTGAAAAGATAGACATGTGAAGATGTTTTTTGGGAATGAGAGTTTTTATAATTATGAAACTAACATATAATATTTTACAACATTCAAATTATTAATTTATATACATTAAAATTTAATTTACATTTCCTCTAATAAAATTTTCTTGTATTTTGTTTTTAAAAAATTTTCATTTTTATATATAAGTACTGTGAGGCTGAGTTGTAACCTAAACATAATCTGAATAATAAGAAACCAAAAGGACCAGAATGAATTCTTTGCAGTGCAAGAAAAAATATTACAGTTTGAATTAAAAAACATACAAGAAACAAATATTGTATGAAAAGTAAACAACATAGGGATTTAATGTGCTCTGGTCCCATGGGGACCTACCTACATGGAAAGAACACAACCTAATACTCATAAATTTTATTAAATCTCAAAAGGAAAACTAGAAATACTACAAGGAGAATAGTACCATCAAGAACAAAGAAATGGAAACAGAAAAGAAAAATTTACAAGATTTGTAAAAAACAAAAAGTAGATCTAATTATTATAGTGTTGGGTGCTTCACAGTCCTACTATCCTGATCACTTTGAGCTAGTATTTTTACATTGTGATCTCTTAGATCATGTGGTTCTTTTTTAAACTCCTATTTCCAAGTTCTTAGAGTTATCGATAAAGGTTTTCACTTATTTCTACGAGGAAGGACGTCGCCTCCACCGAAAATCATCCATGAGGTGAAGACAGGGTAGGAAAGAAAGCCTTGATAGAGCTCCAAAAATATGGTGGAAGGAATGGAAATCTATGTTTTTTCCTAATAAAATAATAGAAAGATCATTCGTAGAGTATAATGACCACACACCTGAAGTGACACTATGTAGGGGTGATGAAACCCTCTAACACTAGCTGAAGCCTCGAACTGAATGGCCAATCCGGAGAGGCCACAAACCATAGCATCATAGAACATCTACAACACAACAAAATTTAACCACACACATGGATGTCTAGGATTAAAGGGGTTTAAGAATATAATCAACATCCAAGAGAAGGCGGAACACGGATCTCAAGGGTACACAAGTGTATATGGTCAATAGGTCAGCCGAAGTCTGAGGCCCAAGCATGAGAGCCCAATGAGAAAAAGCGGACCAGTATAGGAGTAAAATCCATGTGGAATAAAAAACTTAATCATATAAAATAAACAAATCATTTTTCACACATGGTGTAACAAATGATAAAGGGTATAATTAAACAAATAAAAGAAATATGAAAACATGAATTGAATTCTATGTTTTATAAATATCAACCATTTTTAATTTAATTTGGAAATGTTCCCACACCTATGGTCATGGAATAGGAACCAAGTTCATCCTATATAAACAAAATTTGAACTTCGATAGGACCACGACTTTAGTCAGACTATTAGTCAAATTTATGTTAGTTTGTATCTTTTTGACACACATGGTTCTAAATTCCAAAAAATATATAATGAAATGTAACCTAACATCTATATTCTTTGATTTATAATGGAAAAATAAATTTATAGAAAAATGAAATTATGATTTCCTATCATAATATACATTAATAATATAATTATAAAGGTGCAGATCAGAAGAAAAACCTTTCATCCATAAGTCCTCTTTCAATGCTTCAGTAAAATAAATATTCTTGGATTTTATGCTAAACAATTCTACTATGGATTTCATATTACATTTCCAGGAAATGGGGCCAAAAAAATAATTGAATACATAACTAGTAAGGTATTTTTTTGGTATATATGTTACCTTCATAATCAGCATCTTCATATCTAGTAATAAATTCAGAAAAATATACATCTTTACCATAACACAAAGCCATATTTGAGATACAATAGAGATATCTCAAGAGCCACATAAGGGCATGTCAATGTGGATTCCCTAGTGCATCCATAAACCTTCTAAGGGTTCATATTTCATATCCAATTTCAGGTCTAGTACAAATCATAGAATACATTATGGTACCAGCAATGTTAGCATAAGAGATTTTAGACATAAATTGAATATCATCTACAACAGTAGGTGCTTGTGATAAAGATAGTTTAAAGTGATTTCCAAGAGGTATATTTACTAGTTTGAGAGATTTAAACATATATCTATTATGTATTTTTAAAATATCGTCATGTTTAGATATGTTTAACAATTTATTTGGTCTATCCCTTATGATTTCAACACCTGATATTTTCTTAGTTACACCCAAGTCTTTCATTTGAAACTTTTCTTTTAATTATGATTTAAAGGTAGAAATGAGGTTTATATTTTTTTAGATAATTAGTAAGTCATAAACATATGACAACAAATAAATCATGAACTTTTTTGTTGATTTAGAAAAAACACATGTATCATATTTACTCTTAATGAATTGTTTGGCTAACATGAATGAATCAAATTTTAAATACCACTTCCTTGAGGCTCGTTTCAGTCCATACTGTGGGTTTTTAGCAGAAAATCTTGGATAAATTTTTATTCATGAGGATAACAAGTATGAGGTTCCATATAAATATTCTCATTCAAATCACCATGTGAAAAAGTAATTTGAATCATCTAACTGTTCAATGTGATGATTATTATAGGAAACAAATGTTAATGAAATTATAATAAAAAGGTACTTTACAATAGAAGGAAATTTTTTAGAGTAATCAATTCTCTCTCTTTGGAGGAAAACTTTTGAAAGTAACCTTGATTTATACATGAATTTATCTCCCATGGTGTTATCTTTATTTCTTTTAAAGATCCACTTAGAACCATTTTTTTCCTTAGTTGATTTGTTCACAGTAGTCCAAGTGTGGTTTTTCTTTAAAGATTGCATTTATTCATTCATGGAAAAGACCCACTGATTTTTGTTTTTTTTATTTAGATATTACCTATATGCTTTAGGATCATAATTAACATGATCCTAGGCTACCTGAAAGGAAAAATATGCTATTTTATACTGACTGAAATGAGAAGGGGGTATGGGAACCCTCCTTTTCCCATCTTAGGTCTACTAATAGTCCCTATTAGGGTCTAGAAATTCAGATCCAAAATCTGAATTTGAAATGGAAGAATGATGGTCCTATACATTAGGTTATTCATGAGGTGGAGAGGCCTGGATGGGGGCCTCAAACTAGGATGGAATCTTGGTTTCATCAGCCTGTATAGAGGTTGGTTCACTACTTCCAGGAGTGGTAGCCTTGGTTTTGGGATAAGAATAATATTGAAAGATATCATCTCTAATTATATTCTCTTTTAATAACTCAGTTTATCTACCCAAATTTTATAGCCCATAAAAACCTCGGGATACCCAAGAAAACACACTTTAGATATCTTGGTTGTAACTATTCAGTCTTTCCATACGCATAGGTTGTCCAACTGAAGACTCTAAAGTGGGAATAAGAAGTGGGTTTACTAGTCCGAAAGTCCTTGGGTGTTTTAAACTGACTTTCATAAGAGTTACACCTATTAATTAGGTGGACACCAGTGCTAGTGGCCTCATCCCAAAAGGATTTGGGGATTCCTGAGTACATAAGCATGCTTTAGACTCTGTCTAGGATAATACTATTCATCATTTCTCCTAACCCATTTTTTTTGCGAGTTTCCCTAACAATTATATGTATTTTAACACCTTCTGATTCAATAAAATATATAAAATAAATGGATAGGTATTCAAGACCATTGTTTTCTCTTAGAGTTTTTTGTTTCTTACCAATATGACTTTCAACCAACATTTTCTAGGTTTTAAAAGTTTTGAAAGCATCAGATTTATTTTTAAGAATATAAAACCTCATTTTCCTAGAAAATTCATCTATGAATGTAACAAAAGAAAAACCTACACCATGGGAAGAAGTTCATGATGGAACCCATATATCATAGTGCATGTATTATAATGGGCTATTGAATTTGAAACTAGACATACCAAATCTAACCCATTTATCCTTTCCCATCACACAATCTTTACAGAATTGAAGATTTCTTAGTGTGATTACATTCAACAATACTTACTTGTTGAGTTTCTCAAGGCCTTTGAAACTAACATCCCACAATATCCTATGAAAAATCATATTATTGTTATTATTATTTGAGTAGATACTTCCCAATTACCTTGAATGGGTCTCTCCATTCAATAAATTTTACCCATTTACTATAGATCCCTTAAGTATGGTTGTAGAACAATTTAGATTCTAAGACAACCTATTTCATACCTAAAGATAAATCCATTTTGGTCTATAAATTCTAAGGAAGTAAGGTATCATTTGAGGTTGGGAACCCACATAACATCAACTACAGTAACGATAGTATGGTCATGAAGTTTTAATAAAATAGAACCTCTACCCTCAATCTTACACCTCTTGTTATTAACTAAGAAGACATATCCCTATACCCTCTAAATAAAATCTAGAAATGACTCTCTAAAATGACACATATTGAATGAACAACCTGATTTGAGGAACCGCTCTTGATTGAGTACATGGGTGGACACATTAAGGAACTTAGTAGTTTCATAACCAGAGCCCAAAAGAAGGTACTGATCAGATGGTTTTTTGGATTCTAACTCATGCTTGAGTGACCTACACTTAGTTTTAATGTTCCCTGGTTTCCCAAAATGAAGAAAATTGAAACTTTTATCCCTAGGATTATGCCAAGGTTACGGTTCTTAATTGTTTTTATTCTAATCTATATTAAAATGTTTCTTCTTGGTTTTATATTGAGGTATATCCTTTAAGAAAAAACTCTTTGCATCACCTTTAATTATTGGTTTATAATGAAGTTCCTTAGAAATGAGGGAAGATATAACCTTTTATAGGGTTAAAGAGTCTCAGTCCTACATCATGGTCTCTACTAGGGTGTTGTAGGAATTGTCTAAAGATATTAAGAGTATCATTTATTGACCCTCATCATCAAAAGAAACAAAAATGTTGGATAAGTCTAACATGAATTTATTAAATTCATTTAGAAGGAATTTAATTTCAGTGTCATGTTTTATTTTAAATGTGAAAATGTAGTGTTTTTTAAAAATACTACCTAAACGTGAAGTATTTGTGTATAATTTTTCAAGTTTAAGAAAATTTCATCATCAATAGACTCATAATCCACATCCCTAAGGACTTTATCACCTAAATTAAGTAAAAGGGATTTATGTGTATTAACGAACACATCAGGGGAAACATAAAAAAATATATTGGGATTTCTATTTTCACTAATAGTTATAACATGACTCTTAGGGAAAAAGAGGGAATAAATTAGGCTTTAATATATAAGAAGGTCTCTCATCGTAATTCCCCTCAAATCGAAGACATTTTTCACTGTCGAATTTCTATTTTTCATATCACATTGTGGACATGTTTACCCACATAGTAGATGTTGAGTTCTTGCATACAACTCTAAGAGTACTCCCCCAACAACTGAGCAATCCCTTGATTAAATGATGTTTTGGTAAAGGTATATGAAATACAGAGAAACAAATACAGGATAATGTATTTAAGTAACTAAAATCAAGAAAAAAATGGTGATGTAAGAGTGATTTTAAAATGGGAAAATTCAAACAGAATCCAAAATTTAAAATACAATAAATAGAAAATAGTAATCTAATTTGATAGCAATAAAAAATAGACAAGCACTAATACCACTTCTTGAGGCTAAGTGGTAACCCAAACAGAAGGAGATTATCAAGAAACTAAAAGGACCAGACTGAATTAATTTTATTGTGCGATCAAATATTACAAATTTAAGAAAACAAAATACAAGAGACAATGGTTGCAAGAATATTAAAAAACACAAATATTTAATGTACTTTGGTCATGTGGGGACCAAGTGTATGGAAGGAACGCCACCCAGTATGAACACATTTTATTAAATCTAAAAAAACTATAAATTAAATGATGAAAATAGAATCAAAAAGAACAATTAAACAAGAATATAAAAGAAAATATTTATAATATTTTAATAAGAAAACATGACTAATGCTTAAAATGTCGGATGCTTCATGGTCTGGTTGTCCTAATAACTTCGAACTGGTATTTTTGGATCATGATCTCCTGGATCGGGTGGTTTCTTTGAAAAATCCTCATTCTATGTTCATGGAGTTATCACTAAAGGGGGTTCGCTTATTTTGAAAAATAAGGAAATCACCTCCACCACAAATCAGCCACAAGGTGAAGCCATGGGAGGACAAAGATCCTGGATAGAGCTCCACTAAGATGGTGGAAGTAATGGAAATCTAAGATTTCACCTGAGAAACTGAGAGAAAAATAGAGGGAGATCTTTTTAGAGTTGGTTCCCTAGAACCAACTTCTATGTACTTTATGTTAACTTTTATTCATGGTTTTGAATATTAATAAACTACTAATCACATCATGATTATTCTTCATCATGACATAGTATTTGATAATTTCCTAAGAGTAGTTGTTTCACTAAAAGGTAATAATAGTTTCCCACTGTGATGGGAACCCAAAAGTGTTAAGACACTATTCTTGAATATTTTTTCTTTATCTTGATGATATCATTTGAGGGGAAATATAGTATAAGCTATCATGGGTGGAGACTCCTAGGACTTTGAGGCACCTTATCATAGTGTACTCCCTTAGTAATATCTAAAATGATGTTATGAGTATGAGACCTACCAATAGAAAATGAAAATTTATATGTGTCATTGGATGTTCCTATCTGCAGAAGTGTGTATTGGTCCTGAAACTTTAATATTATTATTAATGAGTATTATGAGTCTCGTTCTTTGATGCATTGATGAAAACCATGATGTATATGTTCTCGGTGAGGTATGATACAAAGGTTGAATCACAAGTTATATTTCATTAATGAATCATGTGAGAAAGTATTTATCCCTTCTATTTGTAATGTAACTTGATATATGATTCCCTTTAATGTAAATGATATAGCCTAAATGAATATTTGACTATGGTGTTCTATAAGAAAGTTATATTTCTAGAAATTCAAATAAAGAGACATCAATCACATTGTTTGATTGCACTATCATGAAACCTACTTGATTTTAGTTATCATAATAAATAGATTATATTATACAGTAACCACCTTTATGAGGTATCATGCCATTACAGCATTAACTTCTTTATTTTTGGGTCCTTGGTGTGTTGCTAGATGCTAACTTTGGACTTTACACTGCTTCGTCTAATGCCACTGGGAAAGAGGCTAAGAGGGTCATACACTAAGTGTATCTAAAATCTTAGTTAAATGATATATTATTATTTAACAAGTTGAATAAATATTATTCCCACACATGGTTTAATAATTATTCATGTATTCTTGATCGCATATATTCTATCACCAGTTATTCAAGAGAATATAATGTGAGTGAAATACTTAATAAATATTTATTTACAATTTAGTGAATATAATATTTATTTATTTATTGGAGAATAATGCAATGATATTTATTTTACAAATAAATAGTCATTATTAAAGGCTCGATAAATATGGAGGAATAGGGAATGAAGGTTTTAGGTCCAATGAGAAATAATAATATTTAATATTATTTAATTAAATAATATTTAATATAATTCTCAAGTTATGAGCATGTTGAAAAATAGTAAAATTAATAATATTATTTGAAACGGGGTTCCACATGGATAAAACAAATAATGAATGACATTTGTGCTATTATTTTATTTTAACCCTAGTAATATATAAACCAATTTATATTATTTTCTCAATGAGTGAATTTCATTTTTTTGGTTGTGTACAATGGATTTGGATAATACCCTCAAGGCTAGAATTATTTGTAAGTAGTTCTCATAGCGATCAAAGGTGAACGATGCAAGCACAATATTCTATCATGCTAGCACCTGGAGATTCCTTCGGTGATGTCTGGAGATTCAGGGAACATGTGTGGATCACTACGAGAAAAAATATATACTACATTCCTACAACTCAATGATGGTTCAATGTAGATCTGTCACCAAATTCATAAATGGATAAATAATTCCAAAAAAGATAATTATTTAATTAAATAAATTAATTATAAATAATATTTGATTATCCTCTATATGGTTCCAGCATTATTACTCTTGTCTAATTTCATTGATCTAATTCCATATATCGTGGCATTTATCATTGTGTAGATCTTGGATTGATCATCGATCATGAAAAAAATTCATGTTGGGTACCACCCATCATACACTTCTACTAAACCTGGAACCTACAATTGGTATCAGAGCAGTCACAGTATTATTTATAATTATTTAAATATTATTGATGATTTATGCATTTAAATTTAGTTTTTCAATTCAAGTTTAATAATTTTTTAATCCAAATTTCAAGATCTAATTCCTCTTCATTCGTCTCTCATCGATCTAAACAAAAAGATTAATTTTATGATTAAAAAAAATTAGGAAACTCATTATGAGTTTCTAAGATTTCTGGCTAGATTAAACAGGAGTAAACATTGTGTAACCAGAGTTACATGTCGTGTACTCATGTTCAATTCACCTAGAATTAATTATGTAATTAATTCAAAGCACACACCTTGATGACATGCGGTGTATTTAATTCTTATATTTCATGTTTAATAATAAAAATTGGTGCATGTTCAACTAGAGTACACATCCTATAGCCCATGTACACGGCGTGTAGTCCCTTTGATTCAAATATGGGATGTGTATTTCAATACCTGGCTAACCTAATTGGTGACTATGTAATTTTGAGATCATGTGGCATGTAGTCCATTGGAAATGTCATGTACTCTAGTTTCTAAGGTAAGATTCACACATAGATTCCCTTGGTGAGTACCTTAGATAGAAAATGAGAGATATACACATCGTGTATCTCAGATGAACACATCATGTATTTATACTAAATTACAATTATTTAAAATTTATTTGTTATACAATGTAAACCTTGATACATGTACTTGCGTGTGTTTGTAAAGATATGAAATGTAATGTGATAGGTTTTAATCTATATATATGTGTGTGTGTGTGTTTAATTAATATTTTTGTAATGTTAATTTTTACATATCATGTATGAGTCATATTACAGTTGTTATTTTATATGCATTGAAGCATAATATGTGATTAAAAAATCAGGTAATTTGTTTAATTGTACACGTTATAAAAGTACGAGATAAGTTATGTATTCCATATGTAAAAAAAGTAAAACTATACACAATTATAATACATGTTAGGTAGATTCAATCAGGTTTTCCCCATGTTTTTTACAAGGTACATTTATGTACCTGGTTAATTTTAAATGAATTTATTTAATTTGTTTAAGATTATAATGGATGATCATCTCAAGGAAATTTGGATAATAATTAAGAAACAATAATTGATTAATTAAAGATAATAATTAATTGATTCAATTGTGATTTATCTTAAATAAGAATGATTAATAAATGAATGATAGTTTTTATTAAGTACATAATTCCTTTCATTCAGTTAGATGATCATGAGAATAGACCAGACTTTTTTATGTGATTGGTTTTATTTAATTTAATATTAAATTAAAGTGTTGTTTTGTGTGGATTCTCTCCTTTTATTATATAGGGACTAAATTCCCATGGTTTCTTTTATGTAAACCCCTTTTCCCCTCACCTGCCTGTGAGTAAAATTCATATGTCAAGAATGGAGATCCAAATATAGCGTAGGTGGTTCAAGTTTGGAGCTAATGTGAAACCAATCCAAAGAGATATATAGGTGGACATGTGGAAAGATGGAACATGAACCCTAATCGGTTCTATGTGTTTTCCCCCAAGGTCAATGGTTAGTTTAAATACCACTATATAAACTAACTATTATCAAGAATGTTTAGAGCCAAGCGTACTCAACCCTAAAAATTATTATTGAAAATTAAGAAGCAAACATAGCAAAAATACATGTGGTACAAAAAATACCACCAAATAATAAAAATGGAAAATCATTGCCCAGCCAAATAAAAGAGTGTCCTAGGACCCAAAAAAATACACAAAGACCCAAATCATCAAATCAGAGTAAAACACATGTTCAAAACGGTACATTCCATCTAAGGTAACAGTCACCAGTCTCTATAGCCATGCCGACTGAGATCTTCACAACATCACAAGGTCCACCCTACAAACCAAGGCCTTCCTCTCACATTCCAAGAGCATCAAGCACACATCCATATCATGAAGTTGACTCCTATACATAGCAAGCATTATGTGCCACCCGTGTTATTCCATCACTAACCTACGCCACACCAGCCACTCCATATGGCTCTTATCGCCCACAACAGACCTTTTAGAAGAACCTGTATCAGCTGATCCTCCTACAAATCAGATCTTGCATCACTACCTCATCCCGAGGCATGTATAATCAGATCTAACAACCAACCAAGGATCACATCTCAAAGAGGCCATCCCCCATCACTGACCAGCACCTCTCACCATGTCGGTAGCCAACACCTCCACAACCTACAAGACAAAAACTACCTATTAGTAAATATCATTATCAGACCATTTTAATATTTTATTTCTATCAAGTTTCATGTTTATTTCATTATGGATGTTTTTTCATGATCACATAATTTAATGAAATTAACGAACATGTAATATAGAACTAAAATAAATTGGATTATGCATAAATAATATCTAATACATGGTTAATCACTTATATAAATCCACTAAAAATTATTTGATAAAGATAATAATTGGAAATTTACACATGAAAGGATAAATTCCTTCAATAAAATATTTAGTTAGTATAGTCTTCCACGAATTCAGTTAAATTAAAACCACACTTCAAAGTGCTTGACTAACCAATGTTTGGGTGCTTTCAATTATCATGGAATTCTAACTTGATGTTTTGGGTTGACTTAACATAGTTCATATCAAAGGCTTACTACCAAATAAGGACTTGGGGTAACCAATAGTAAAAAGTTGAGGAAATATAAATTAGTGATTTAAAGATTAGGGAGTCCACTCAATAGATCAAGGAACTGTGAGTTAATACATTTGGAATTTTGAATGCCTACCTAAAACCATTCATGTTGATTGACGAACCAAATTTGGGGTAGTGTGAAAGTGAATATGGATCCTTTCCCCTATAATGTCCAAGAAATAGGATATTCTAAAGCTAATGGTGATGGATATTGGGTTTCAATAAAATAGAGGGAGACTAATAAATATTGTATTTATTTATTTTTCTAAATTTTATCAAATGAAATACTAAATCCATGCTCATATTATTTGTAAAAATATAAATAAAATGACATCAAACATATCATTATGATCCATACTTGATAAGGAAAATATTATCACTGGCACAAATTTCCAAGACTGAAAATGGAACCTACATTTCATACTTCACCATTAAATGAAATTATATGTGCTGGAAGAACCTTTTATATTTGTTCTTGGTGATGAGGCAAGTGATGAAGAGATATATCTCTATGAGAAACATCTGAATGATTCTATAGATGTTCAATTTTTCTTGATATCATACATGTTCAATGAGATATTGAACCAATATGAGGATATGGATTCCTAAATCATGATGTCTCACATTCAGGATATCTGTCAAGAGAAGAAAAGATAAGAGAGGTGCGAGATATCCAATGCTTTTTTTATACATAAGTTTTAAGAGTCTGTGCTAGTTATCCCTCATGTAGTCAAGGTTATCAGATAAATTGAACACCTAGACATCTTTGGGATTAAATTCCCATATAATTTGAGTACATATCTCATACTTTCAACACTACCAAAGACCTTATTCAGTTTTATTATTGATTACAATGTAAGAAATACTAAGAAGAGTCTTTTGGGACTTCTTTCTTTGATTCCCCAAGAAGATAAGGACATTGGGTATGATAAACCCACAGTCCTTATAGTGAATAAGAAAATAAATAAAAGGGAAAAGGGGACAGAGACTTATAAACAATATAAAGCTATCAAGAATCATCCTTCCAAGAAAAGAAGATCAAGAGGCAGGGAAAGGAAAAGGAGGTTGTATAGTTTTCATGTGGAAAGTCAGACCACTATAAGATGAACATCATCCAGAAGCAAGAGGAATCTAAAGGTGTGCTTATTATCACGTGTAGTCTTTAAATATATACAAATTTGGTATTAGATACAGCTTGTGGGGCTCACATCTATATCCAAATTCAAGAACCAAGTAGATTCTGAAATATTTCCAGAGGATAGATAGATCTCAGAGCTGTTAATGGTTTAAGGATGGATGCTCTGGACATTGGTGACTACCAACTCCCATTTCTAATAGTAAGGATTTTAGTTTTGAAATATTTTTATTATGTACCTATAGTTACCAAGAAAATAATTTTTTGTATCATGCCTAGATACAGATGGGTTTATTTTCGAATTTGGAAATACAAGTTTCTTCCTTTATAAAGAAAAAATTTGTTATAGTATGGAACATTTAAATAATGGATTTTATGTATTAAATTATGAAAACCAAGTGTTGGAAATTAATAATGAATCATGTTCACATGACTCATATAACACCCGACTTTGGCATTACCATATTCGTCATGTAAATGAGAAGCGTTTGAAAAATCTCTCTCAAGATGGTTATTTATACTCTTCTAAGATAAAATCACTTGATAGATCTCATGCTTGTTTATAGTAAAAAATGACTAAACCACCATTTGGTGGATAGGGTAAAGGTCTATAGAGATTATAGGATTTGTACACATTGATGTGTGTAGATGATTTCTAGTATAATCTAGAGGTGGATATTCTTAGTTCATAACTTTTACTAATGACTTGATTAGATATGGCTATATCTACTTAATGAGTTATAAGTATGAGTCCTTTAAAAATTCAAGGAAATCAATAATGAAGTAGAGAATCAACTCGGTAAAAAGATAAAGAAGATTTGATTGGATCAAGGTAGGTAATATCTTAACCAAGAGTTTATCAACATTCTATGGGAGTTTGGGATTATATCTCAACTAACTCAAACATATACACCATAGTGGAATATTGTTAGTGAAATGAGGAACCATACCTTGTTAGACATGGTAAGGTCGAAGATGAGTTATGAAGATCTTCCATTAGCCTTGTGGTTATATGTATTACAAACTATGGCTTGCACATTAAACTAAGTTCCAACTAAAGTGGAAAACAGAATTACATTTCAGTTATAGAGTGGAAAGAAACTTATTTTGTCACATACACATGTGTGGGATTGTGAGGTGTTTGTTAAGGCCTTATCATCCAGCAAACTAGCACCTCGAAGAACAATGTATATCTTTATATAGTATCCTAATAAAATAAAGGGATACTACCTACATAACCCCTCATAAAAGAAACTAAATGTTGCCAGACAAGATGTCTTTCTTGAGGGGGATCACATACTCTTAAATTATTGAATTCAATGAATTTGATACTCAAGATACACAAGAGTTAGAGTAGGAACAGGTTCTATAGGTCCCCATGGAATATTTATATCCTGAAAACAAAATTACTATGTAGGAGTGTAAGAGAGGTAAGACAACTAAATCAATATGGTTTTCTAGTCACTGAAGATGGTGACTCGTTATTAGTTGAAAATGATGATCATATCTCCTAAAATAAGGAAATATAGATATTAGAAGAATAAAGATGGAAAGAATACATGAATTCTAAAATTAATTCCATGTATTAAAACTAATTTTGGGTTCTAGTTGATGTGTTGGTTAATGTAAATATTTTTGGGTGCAAATGGGTATTCAAGAGGAAACTAGAAATGGAAGGTAAATTAAATACCTATAAATCAAGTATATTTTCTAAAGGTTTTAAATATAATTGAGGAATTGTATATTATGAAACATTTTCAAACAATTTCATGTTTAAATCTATTAGAATTATACTAGTTATAGTAGATTACCATGACTTTGAGATTTGGAAGATGGATTTCAAAACCGCATTCCTTAATGGGAACCTTCAAGAATATGTCTATATTACACAAAAAAAGGTCTTGTGACTCCAGGGGATGCTAAAAATATTTGAAAGTTGTATATATCCGTTTATGGATTGAAGAAATCATCCAAGTCAATGAACATTTGATTCGATGAATCCATAAAATAATTTGATTTCATTAAGAATGAATTTGATCCTTGGGTTTACAAGAAGTTTAGTGGAAATGTGGTCATAATCATAGTATTACATGTTGATGAAGTATTACTTATTGAAACTAAAATACTGGTCTTACAGTCTATTAAGGATTGGTTAAAAAAATGTTTCTCCATAAATGAATTAGGTGAAGCAACATATATTCTATGGGTCAAGATCATTCATGATAGATCCAAGAGGATTCTTGGACTAATTCAGAGTATATATGTTGACCAGATACTAAAAATATTTAGTATGGTACAATCCAAGAGGGTATTGGTTAAAATGTCACATGGTTTACCGCTTTCTCAGAAAATATATCCTCATACACAACAAGAGAAATAGATATTATTCAATATCCCATATGATATAGTGATAGGATCAATCATGTATTCCTTATTATATACTATACTTGATGTTTCTGATGCATTGAGAATGGTAGGAAGATATCAAGAAGATCCATGGGAATAGCATTGGACTACAGTTAAGGCTATCCTTAAGTATCTAATAAGAACTAAAGATATGTTCTTACACTATGGAGGAGATGAGGAACTGGTAATCATGGGTTATATTGATGCTACTTTTCGATAGATCAAAATGATATGAAGTTGAAATTAGGATATGTTTTATATCTCAATGGAGGAGCTATGAGATGGAAGATTTCAAAGCATCTAGTTTTCACTGATTCTAAAATGGAGTTCGAGTATATAGCAACTTATTATATATCCAATGAATTAGTTTGGATTTAGAACTTTTTCCAAGAGCTTTATGTGGTATCTAGCAGTAAACACCCTATCACATTGTATTGTAATAATACTATAGTGGTGGCACTTAAAAAAGATACATGTTCACACCAACAGAAAAAACACATAATCCATAAGTATCACCTCTTTAGGTATTTCTATTAGAGGGATGAAGTTGCATTAAGAAGAGTGCCCAAGGAAGAGAATATTGGGGACCCCTTTACTGAAGGCTTATCTTGGCAGGAACAAGAGTATCATGTGAGGTCTAGGAGACTGAAGGTTGTTAGCAGTTGGAACTAGTGAAAATGGGAGTCTATTGGACTTGGTTCTATAGAACCAAATTAAGTGTACTTTATGATAAATTGTATTCATGGCTATGAATATTAATAAACTACTTATCACATCATGATTTTTCTTTTGTGTGACATAGTATGTGATAATGTCTAAAGAGTAGTTTTCACGCTAAAAGTTTATAGTAGTTCCCTACAATGATGAGAACCCAAAAGTGATATGAAACTATTCTTGAATATATGTTATATAGACATGTAGTATCATTTTATGGACACAAATGATACAGGCTATCAGGGTTGGAGACTTATAGGACAATGCGGCACCTTCTCATGGTGTACGCCTTTGGTAATATCCAGTAGGATATTATGAGAACGGGACCCACCAGTAGGAAATCCACATTTATATGTGTCAATGGATGTTCCTATCTACGGATGTATGTTTTGGTCCATATAATTTAAGATTATTATTAATGAATATTATGAGTCGTTTGCTTTGATGTATTGATGAAAATTGTGATTACTGATGTTCGTTGTGTGGCAGGATACATTGGGTGCATCACTTGTAATTTTGAATTAATGGAAAATGAGGGAAATTATGAGTCCCTTCTATTTCTAATGGAATTTGATATCTAAGGCCCTTTTATGGAAATAATATATCCTAAATAAATCCATGTCCATGGTGTTTTATAGGTAAATTCTATTTTAAAAATTCAAAGAAAGAAACATCGAACACATGGGTTGATGGACCTAGTATGAAACATGCTTGATTTTATATATCATAACAAAGGGATTATATTACATAGTAATCATCCTTATGAGGAATCATGTCACTGTGGTATTAACTTCCTTCCCTATAGGTTATTTGGCATGCTGCTAGACACTAACCTTGGACTTTAGGCTGCTTCGCCTCAAACAACAGAGAAAGAGATCTAGAGGGTCACACACAAAGTGTATCTAGAATCTCAGTTAAATAATATATTATTATTTAAAATTTTGAATAAATATTATTCTTGGATGTGGTTTAATAATTATTTATGTATTCTTGATTGCATATATTCTGTCACCATTTATTCGAGAGAACATAATGTGTGGAGAATTTTTAATAAATATTTATTTTCTATTTAGTGAATATGATATTTATTTATTTATTGGATAATAATGTCGTGATATTTATTTAATAAATAAATAGTTACTATTCAAGGCCTGATAAATATGGAGAAATGGAAAGCTGAGGTTTTAGGTCCGGTGAGAAATAAAAAATATTGAATATTATTTAATTAAATAATATTTAATATAATTCATAAGTTAAAAACATGTCAAGAAATAATATTATTATTATTATTTAAAATGGGGTTTCGTAGAGATTAAATAAATAATTAAGTTCATTTGTGCTTTATTTTATTTTAACCCTAGTAATATATAAACCCATTTATGTTATTTTCTCAATGAAAAAAAATCATTTTGTTGGTTCTGTGCAATGGATTTGGAGAATCATCTCAAGGCTAGAGATCTCCCTTCTCCAAGAATACCCCCGAGAAAGAATACCAATCTTCATCCATCAGATCAAGGAGAGTGCTTTGGAAGCAGTTATCATAGCGATCAAAGGCGGATGACGCAAGTGTAAGAATCTGTCATGCTAGAACCTAGAGATTCCTATGGAAATATCTGAAGATTCACATAAAATGCGTGGATTACCGCTAGATGGAATCTTCACTTGATTAATAAAATGAAAAGATGTTGTGGTTCAGATCAATCACCATATTTATCAATGAATAAATAATTCTAATAAAGGTAATTATTTAATAACTATATTAAATATAAATAATATGTGATGATTCTACCTCTGGTTCAGAATTTATTACTCTTGTATGGTTTTTATGATCCAATTCCATAGATCATGGTGTGTATCACCATGTAGATCTCATATTGATCATCAATCATGACAAAATGTTGTGATGGGAACCACCCATCACACGCTTATTCTACACCTGAAACCGATATAGTTGAATGACCACACACCCGAAGCAGCACCACACAGAGGTGATGAAACCCCATGACACTAGCTGAAGCCTCAAAAAAATGACCAATTAGGTGACTCCATGAACCCTAGTGTAACAGAAAATTGGTAGCACAACATAATTGAAGCACACACATATATAAACAGGATTCAAGAGGCACAATAATATTATCATCGTCTAGTTGTAGGCGGCACACATATCGTTAGGGTGTACAAGTGTATGCGAGCAACAGATCGACCGAAGGCTGAGGCCCGAGCTAGAGATCCCAACAAGAAACAGTGCCCCAACATAGGAGTAAATGACCATAACCACAATAAAACTTAGACATATAAAATAAACAAATCATTTTGAATGCATGGTACAGTAAATGATAAAGGGGATAATTAAACATAGAAAAAATTAAATATGAAAATATAAACACAAAGACTAAAAATGTTTATTATAACCTCCAAGTGCAGCTACACATATGATATAAATATGTGGTCTGGGGACTTGACTATGCGATGGCTGTCCTAAACCCCTAACCCCTAAACCCCTACCACCACATCAGTCTACATGGAGAAAAAGAGGAACACAAGGACTATTCTCTTATTAGAATTATGTTTTTCTTATTTTATTTTTGACAAAGGTGAATAGAGTAGAAGTCGTTATTGTTACTCTAAAAGGTCTAAGTAGTTCCCTTTTGACTTCTGCAGTTGGTTGTGCATGATGTACGTTCTGGTTTATTGTTAAATAATTGGGTTTGTATTCTTAGTTTCAATTTTAACTCATCTAAATAAAATAATTTTGGAACGGCACATTCTACTATGCCATTGGTTAGTGGGAGTCGTTATCTTCTCCTACCCAACTTTCTTGTACCTATCAAAGATGGTGGAATACAAAAGATCAAACTCCACCCCCACCCTCTCCCGACTCACTACGAACATCATGTGACCCCCTCCACTAATCTATAGTACCACATGCCCAGCATTACCCACTCCATCTCCCAGTACCAATCATTAGAGACTTCATAGTTGGTGTGATCCATTGGGATATGTGGGTACATCAATTTTCAACACCTCATCTTTCTCCTCCAAATCTTCATCCATGTACCCATTGTATGGTGGATACACCTCCTGATGGATACGTCCAACTACACACCACCATTTCAATGGTGGTGAACCAGCATCTCCTACCTTAGACTTCCAACCTTACTGCCACACTTTATACATGTGTAGGAACTGTTCTTTTGGAATCCATGTGAGTTTTCAATGGTGTGGGTGGATTCCATAGTTGAAGTCCAATGGTTGGTGGGGGTATTGGTTGGATTTGTTTCAAACTTTACACCTCCCACCATGGATTTATAATCAAGACTTTAGATGCGTCCTTCATCATTATATCAATTCCAAGAGAGGGATCCATTATTAGAGAGCGTTGAGACCTCCATGTGAGAGAAAGAAAGGGGTTATGGGAGGGGTACACTGTAACCTTTGTTCTTGGTGAAATAAATCCCATTTTATTCCCATTTTATTCCTCCATTATTTTCTATTTTTGACCAGTGAATCACAATAAATGGTATCAAAGAAATTTTCAGTGGAATAGCAGTGAGTGGTAGTGATTTTCTAGTGACTAGAAAATTCAAGTTGCTCGAAATCATGTTTTGAAGGAAGATTTGGAAATCTCATGTTAAGATAATTTCAACAGCGCAAACGGCTTCACAAATGAAGCTAGAACAATATCCCTATACTCGGTCCAAGTTTGGCCAAACTTTTGGTGATATAGTACCCCATTTCCATAGACGAAGGTATTGTTTTGATGTCGATGAATTTTCTAGTGAGTTTTCAGCAGTTGTACTAGAACGCAACATCAGTGCCATGTCATCACCACATCATTGGTCAATCTCATCCATTGACATTATTTTGTTCATATCTTGATTAATCGGTGTCCGGTATCGATGATCTAGGAGTTTATTCCACCATTTTTTATTATTTTAGATGAAAAATTGAGATTTATTTTTCCATATTCTGTAATAAATTTTTCATAATTAAAATCCAATAGAGGGACCATCCACAAGAGGGTTGATCAAGTTGAATTCTTAAAACTACTCCATTTGTAAGTCTATAATTGAAGATATCCTTAATGGAAAATATCTTTTTGACCGCATTGAGAACAAGGGAGTTAACCCTCATTCCACTCTGGAAGTAGAGTGGAAGAAGCTAAATCATAATATGATCGAACAAATCTGTCAATGGATCAATAATAGCATCTACCACTGTGTTTTATAATAGACTGGCGCGTATGAACTTTGGATGAAGCTTGAAAATACAAATTAGTCAAAGACCACTTGAAATAAGATCATCATGTTGAAGAAGTTGATGAATATTTAACTACCGAGTGGAATCTCTATAGTTGAGCACACTAGCAAGTTCCAAAGCATGGTGAATCAATTGGTAGATATAGGTAACACTCTGACTGATGAAGATTTAAAAAAACCACATACTATGCACACATCGTGATTTCTGGGATACAATTGTCATCTCACTCAAAAACTTGATGCCCAGAGGCAAAATTACCATGGAAATGGTAAAGGTTGCATTTTTCAATGAGGAGGCCCAAATGAAGGATGAAAGTTACAACTAGATGTATGATCTCATCTAATATAAGTAGGGTATACAATAAGGAGGAGGTCTTTGGGTAGGAAGTAGATGTCGAATATATCGGCAGTTGTTTTCCAGGAAGGCACCCCCCCCCCTCTTTGTCAAAGGGGGCTGGTGGTGGTAGATTGTAGGTGGCCAACCCCACCCATTACTACAATGGGATAGGAATAAAGAGGGATGGAAGAATCCCATAAAAGGATAGATCTTCCTCTCATATCTCATCAGTTTTATCTAGTTCTCATACATTAGTTCAGTTATTTGTAGTATTTGTTAGGAGATTTCCTCATCATATTCAAGAGAGGTTTTATGAGTTTTCTCTCCTTGTAATTATTGGGGGAGTGTGTATCCACGTTATGCATAAGTATTCTTCTATTTTCCCATGGTTTTTTATCCCTGCCATTGGGGGGTCCTTGTTACATTTGGTGTCATTTATTTTTCCTCATTTTGAACTTTATTTTATCTTGTGATTATCGCTACACCAGTGGGCCAATCATTTTACAGTCCCAAAAAGTGCTATCAGAGGCAATGTTCTGGCCCATGGTTGTTTATGTTTTTGGGTATTAATAATTCTCGTCAATTTGAGTATGATATGTGATTAAAACTCCAGTTTATCTTTCACATAAGAAAAAAACAATTGAGATTTTTAAATACACCATTGTGAAAGAGAGGAGGTTATGGACTGATAGCGTTGTCCAAATGGTGGCGAAATTTGAGATCAAAAAAATCAACAGGAATAATTTTTCATTGTGTAAATGAAGATATGGGCGGTGATGCAGAAGGATAATTGCATACAAGAAATTGGTGAAAAGATGTCGGGTGTGACGGAGGAGAAAAGGAATGATATGGACGAGAATTCTATTTCCAACATCCATTTGTCTTTGACATATGGGGTCATATCGATCATTCTGGAGAAAAATACGGAAAAGGAAATATGGGACACACTAACAAAGTTATACAAGGCCAAGTCACTACACAAAAAAAAAATTTCCTAAAGAGAAAATAGTACACTCTTCGGATGGAGGAGTCATCATCGATGATCGACCACATCAACAACCTCAATACCATGTTCTCTTAGATCACTGTGTTGGGCTATAAAATTTTGGATATAGAACATGTGAAGATTCTACTCTAGAGTTTTTCATATTCGCATGACCAACTCATCATCAACCTTAAGAACAGTATCCTGGCGGATATGCTTCCCTTTAATGATATTGTAGTTGCGGTTCTTAAAAAAGAAATTCGGCGCAAGAACAAGGAGGACATACAAACAACTTCACACCAATAAGAGTCTCTGTCAATAGAGAGAGGAAGGATGATAGAGCATGGTTCCAAGAAGGAGCACGTCAAGAGGTATTTTTGGAATAAGTAGAGTAGTGAAAAAAAATCTCAAGGGAATGTGGAAAGTAATTCTGGAAAGGAGATACACTAATCAGTGAAGCGGCAATGACTACTGGAAGAAATCATCATCTCGATGATGCATGTATTATCGACTCAGGAGCAATATGGAACATGAAGTCTTGACAGGAATGGTTTGACGAATATGAAACCATCTCAGAAGGAGATGTGTACATGGGGAATGATCACACTCTAAAGATCATTGGAGTTAGTACCATCAAACTGAATATGCATGATGGGATAGTATGTACCATCCAAGGAGTACGTCATGTGAAAGGTCTAAATAAGAATATATTTTCTTTAGGATAATTTTATGGCATCAGATGCAAGACTCACACTGAGAATGGAGTGATGAGAATTATGAAGGTCTCTCTTGTGGTTATGAAGGTTGAGAAAATATCGAATAACTTGTATGTGCTTATGGGTGAAAAGTACAAGGAGGTGGAGATAGTTGTAGCATCAACTACCTCGACGGAAGCATTGGAGACATTATGGAATCAAAAGCTTTTCCATATGTCAAAATGAGGCCTAAAAATTCATGTAGATCAGAAGTTTCTGCATGGGATGACGAAGGTATCTTAATAATTTTGTGATCATTGTGTTTTAAGAAAGAAACATAGGTTAAATTTTGGGACATCAACAACAAGAAGTCAAAAGATCTTGGAGTTGATCCATTCCGATATTTGGAAAGCACTAGTTATATCTCTTAGAAGAGCAATGTACTTTGTATCATTCATTGATGATTATTCCAGAAGATGTTGAGTGTACCCAATAAAGAGGAAGTTGGATGTTTTTGAAGTCTTTAAAACATTCAAATCACGGAAGGAACTTGAATCTGTACAAAATATCTAGTGTCTAAGGACTGAAAATGGTGAATAATATACAAGTGAAGAGTTTGATAATTTCTGTAAAAATGAAGGAATCAAGAGACAGTTCATGGTGGCGTACACTCCTCAGTAGAATAGAGTGGCAGAGTGGATGAACAGAACCTTGTTGGATAGAACAAGGTAAACGTTGAATATTGTAGGTATTTTAAAAAAATTTGGGAAAAATCAGAGAATAATGCATGTTATGTGATCAACTGGTCTCCTTCAATGGAGATTGAGCTGAAGACACCGATGGATATGTGGACTAGTAAACCCGCTGACTATTCCCAGTTACATAGTTTTGGAAGTCCTGTATTTTCATTGTTTAATGACTAAGAAAGATCAAAGTTGGATTCAAGATCCAGGAAATGTATCTTCTTGGGGTATGCTGATGGTGTAAAGGGGTATCATTTGTGGGATCCCTCTTACAACAAATTTATCATCAGCAGAGATGTTATTTTTGAAGAAGACAAGGTGAAAATGAAAACTGATCCAGGCATGGAGAAGGATAATATAGAAACTGAAATAGTCAAAGTAGAGGAAAAATACAAGGAAGAATTAGTTTTCTATAAAGAATTACAAGAGCATGATGATCAAGTACTGGTTGAGTCTGGACCACAACGGTCAACTTGGGAGAAAAGAGCACCAGTATGGCACTCAGACTATGTAACTAAGAACAATATTGTGTACTTCTTATTAATGGAGGATAGAGATCTATATTCTTTTTTGGAGGCGACCCAGATTCCATATGTATCCTCATGGATGGCGGTGATACAGGAGGAACTTGAAGCCCTTCACAGGAACAAGACTTGGGATCTCTTTCCATTACCTCATGAAAGTAAGGATATCGGAAACAAATGGGTCTTTAACATCAAGCAGGATAGAGAGGACTAGGTGGAAAGATAAAATGCATGACTGGTAGTTAGAGGATTTTCTCAGAAGTAAGTTATTGCTTTCAATGAAATATTTTATTCTATTGTTAGACTGAAAAATGTTCAGATAGTTTTGGTGTTGTGTGCTACATTCCTCTTACATCCAGAGCTTCTGGATGTGAAGACTGATTTTCTCCATGGTGATCTTGATGAAGAAACCTATATGATCCAACCATAAGGTTTTTCAGAAGAAGGAAAAGAGAACCTGGTTTACAGGTTGAAAAAATCTTTGTATGGCCTCAAACATGCATTGAGGCATTGGTACAAGAGATTTGATTCCTATATCATGAGACTGGGATATGACAGACTTCATTCAGATCCTTGTGCATATTTCAAAGGTTTGGATAGTAGTGATTTCATCATTATTCTATTGTATGTGGATGAAATTTTGGTTTTAAGCCCCAACAATGATCTGATCTAGGAGATGAAGGCACAGTTGGCTAGGGAGTTTGATATGAAGGACTTGGGACCAACAAACAAGATTCTTGGGATGTAGATTTGTTGAGATAGAAATAATGGGAATATTTGGCTATCATAGAAGAGTTACTTACATAGAGTCTTGAAATGATTCAACATATAGGACTGTAAGCCAATATCTACCCCACTTCCAATTAAATTCATGTTATCCACAACGATGAGTCCTAGTAGTGAAGTAGAGAGGATGGAAATGTTTCAAGTACCATATGCATCAGCAGGGGTTAGTTTAATGTTCACTATGGATTGTACTAGACCATACATTGCACATGCAGTGGGAGCAGTTAGTTGGTACATGGTGAATCCATTACGGGATCATTGGAACACAGAGAATAAGATCCTGAGATATATCAAGGATGCCTCAAATGATGAATTATGTTATCGAGGATCAGATTACACTATCAAAGGCTATGCTGATTTATATTTTGTAGGTTATTTTGACAAGAGGAAATCCACTACTGGTTATGTGTTTACTCTTTCAGGAGGAGCAGTGAGCTAGATTTCAAAGTTACAGTCAGTTTTTTCTATATCCACGATAGAATCAGAATACATGGAAGCTAAACAGGCTTACCAAGAGGAAATTTGGATGAGAAAGTTTCCAGAGGATCTCAGGCACAAATAGGAGAAGATTTCATTATTTTGTGAAAGTTATAGTGCCTTGAACATTACAAGGAATCCGTCTTTTAATTCCAAGATGAAGCACATTGGGGTATAATGTCACTTTTTCTGAGATGTGGTGGAGGAAGGAAGTGTGGATATGCAAAAAAATCATACTAAAGAAAATTTGGAATATTTCATAAAAAAGGAAATTAACTCTGATAATTTCAGATTGTGAAGATCCTTGAGCATCCTTGCAAATAATTGAGAAGCACATTTGGTAGATATAAAGGATGTGTGGAGATGTGATTAGTCCACAATAAAATCTCCAAGTGGGATATCTTTCAGTCGTTGTTTTCCATGACAGCACCCCCCCCCCACCCCCTCTTTGTCAAAGCGGGTTGGCAGTTGTAGATGGTGGGTGGTGAACCCCACCCATTCCTCTAGTGGGAGAGGCATCAAGAGGGATGGAAGAAGATTATAAAAGGTTGGAGAATCCTCTCATCTCTCATCAGCTTCATCGGGTTCTCATCCATTAGTTCAGTTATTTGTGGTATTTTTAAGGTGATTTCCCCATCATATTCAAGAGAGATTTTACGAGTGTGTTCTCCTTTTAATAAGTGAGGCAGTGTATACCCACTTTACACATAGTGATCCTTCTATTTCCCCATGTTTTTTCCTTTAATTGCGGGTGTTTTCCATGTTACATCTAGTGTCATTTAATTTTATTTATTTTTCACTTTATTTTATCTTCTGATTATCATTGCACCGGTGGGCAAATCATTTTACGATCCTAATAGAATAAAGAGAAGAGGAAGGTCCACATATGGTATAATTACAATATAAAAATTTTATCATTATGGAATAGTGGTATAAGTGAAGAAGAATCGTCGAAAGTTGTTACAATAAAAGGGAAAAAGTAGGAACTGACAAAGAAGAAATAGAGACACACATGTTAGAATCATCAGAGAAGTTGTGATTTTCTCAAAAGATGAATAGCATACATGCTTCCATACATTAGGCTAGGATACAGAATGGGTGGCCGATACTACAGCATAATACCACATCACTTCACATCGTGAGTATTTCTTAACTTATAATGCTTGTGATTTTGTTGTAGTCATGATGGGGGGATACCAATTATATAGATATTTTTTTCATGGGTGATATCCCAGTTAATAAAAACATTGGATACACAATCACCCTAAAGGATGTTAGACATGTTCCAAGACTTTGGATCAACCTATTATTAGGAATTTTATTTTATTAGCAAGTCCATGACAACATATTCAGCAAAGAAGCATGGAATATGAATAAAGGATCCATCATCATCACCCAAGGACACATATGTGGTATGTTGTACAAAACTCATGTGAAGATATATGCAGACAGTCTCAACATGGTGGAAGGAGAGACTCCATTCAATATGTCGCTAAAGCGACTCAGCCACATGACTGAAAGAGGGTTATCTGCCCTGATAAAGAATAAGTACATCAATTTTCATGAGGATTCATCACTTGATCCTTTTAAATACGGATTGTATGGAAAGTAGTGTAAAGTATCATTCAATATTTCTTCATCAATAATATCAGAGTTTCCAGTTCTAGTACACTCTAATGTATATGGACCCATGGAGGTGGATTCACTTAGAGGTAACAAATATTTTTTATCCTTTATTGATGATTCATCTGGAATGGTGTTGGTGTTCTTCTTGTGGATGAAGGACCAAGTATTAGACTACTTCAAGATGTTCCATGCCACGGTGGATTGTAAAATTAGAAGGAAACTGAAGTCTCTTCATTCGAACAATAGAGGATAGTACACATATAGGTAATATGATTCTTATTGCAAGATTCAAGGCATCCAACATGAGAGAATGGTCTCATTCACCCCCTAGCACAACGAATTTGTAGAAAAGATGAACAGAACCAACATGGATAAGGTCATAAGCATGATGAGTTTGTCTAAGAAACCTAATCCATTATAGGGATAAGATATTCAGGTTTCATGCTACCCCACCAAGAGTTCACCATAGGTCCCTATGAATTTTAAGATTCTACAGAAGATATGGTTTGGTAAAAATCCATCTTACTCGCATTTATGGGAATTTGGATGTTTGGAATTTCAACATGAATCCAAGGAGCTCAGGTAGAAGATATATGGGAGATCAACTCCATGAATCTTCATTGGCTATGAAGATGAGGTGTTCAGATACATGCTTTTGGACCTGAAGTAGAAAAAGGTGATCAGTACTAGTGATGATATTTTCCATGAGAAACTAATGATCGAGGACATTAAAAATCCTAGAATAACTTGAAGGGAAAGTGTCCGGGAATCAATTCATGATCCAACACATGTACCAGCACTACCTATCAATGAAGAGGAGGAGGTGCAAGGAGACTCATCAGAATTGAACCAAGAGGTAGTAGAGGAGGATATTCCACAGTGGGATACTCAATCTTGCAAATAAGAAGTTTTATAACCATCATAGGAGTTAGGTGAAGTTTTGCCTCCCAAACTAAACATTTCACAACTTCAGATATCATCATGACAAAGGATTATATAAACAAAATATTCATAGTCAAAGTACTAGTTGTTGATTGATATTAGGGAGCCATAAGGATATAATGAACCAGTGTCTCATCCTAATAAACTGAAGTGGATGCATGCAATGGAGGATAAAATGGAGTCTTTGATGAATAACCAGACATATGATTTCATGGAACTACCCAAAGGTAAGAAGGCACTAACAAAAAAAATGGGCGTTCAGGCTGAATGATGATGGCAATAAAAAGGAGGTCAAGTACAATGCTCGATTAGCTGTCAAGTGATTCCTTCATAAGAAAAGATTAAAATTTTATGAGATCCTTTCACCCATGGCGAAAATGGATTCAATCCGAGTCATTTTTATATTTATTTCTATATTGGACTTAGACCTTGAACGAATGGATGTGAAGACATATTTTCTTTATGGTGACCTATATGAGGAGATCTATTTAAAGTATCCTGAGGGTTTTGAGGTTTATGGACAATAAAACCTCATCTATAAATTAAATAAGAGCTTATATGGATTGAAATAGTCTCCCAAGAAGTGGTACAAGAAGTTTTACTCATTCATGATGAGTCAAGGATACAAGCAGACAAAGGTGGACCAGTGTGTTTACATCCAAATATTTCAAGATGGTAACTTTGTTTCTCTTCTACTTTATGATGATTACATGTTGATCATTGGTAAGTATGCAGTAAATATTATCCACTTGAGGAAGGATTTATCCAAGTCTTTTGTTATGAATTACTTGGAATCATATTTGGAGATGTATATTATTCATGACCAAGAGAGGGGGTTGTTATGGATATCTCAGGATAAGTATATTGAACATGTTTTGAAATGTTTAAACATGGAAAAATCCAAACCAGTGATCATTCCTTTTACTGCTCATTTGAAGTTGCACAAAAGTTCATTCCCATACTAAAAGGAATAAATCAAGGTGATGGAGATGATAACATACTCCTCAGTTGTTAGAAGATAGATGTGTGTTATGGTGAGTATGATACCAGACCTTTCCCAAGCAGTGGATATCATGAGCGGTTTTCTCTCAATTCCCATGAATCAGCATTGGAATGCAGTCAAGTGGATTCTAAGGTATTTTAAAGGTACTTCAAAGCTATGCTTCTGTTATGTGGGAGATGAACCACTCTTGGAAGGCTATATAGATGAAGATATGATTAGAGATCCTGATAGTAGGAATTGTACATTAGGGTACATCTATACTTTTGTAGGAGGACCAGTATTGTGGTAGTCAAGGATGAAAATGTGAGTTTCTTTATCCATGATAGAATTAGAGTACATTGATGCTTTGGACGTTAGAAAATAGACTTTGTGGTGAAATAACTTTATCTAGGATCTTGGATTCAACCAGAAGGAGTATAGAGTTCATTGTGATAGTCAAAGTGCTTTAGAATTGAGAAATAACTCCATGTACCATTCCCGAATGAAGCACATCGACATTTTCTATCATTGGATATGCAAAGTGATGGATCAAAAATTATTACGTCTTGTGAAGATCCATGAAAAGAAGAACCCAAGAGATGTGTTGACATAGGTGGTTTCTCAAGTGAAGTTATACATTTGTAAAAATTTTAGAATATTGAAACTTGAGAAGGGGGAATTGATGGATATGTTCAACTACACACCACCATTTCAAAGGTGGTGCACCAACCTCACCAACCCTAGACTTCCAACCATTTTTTTCACTTTCTACATGTGTACGAACTGATCTTTTGGTAGCCATGTGAGTTTTCAATGGTGTGGGTGGATTTCATTATTGAAGTCCAATGGTTGGTGGGTGGATCGGGGGACTTGTGTCAAATGTGAAATCTCACACCATGGTTTTATAAGGAGGTCTTGAGGATATTTCTTCATCATCATATTTGATCTAAGAGATAGATTCATTGTTTGAGAGCCTTGAGAGCTCCATATGGGAGAAATTGAGTTGTGGGAGGGGTATAATGTAACCTTTGTTTTTTGTGAAATAAATCCCATTTTCTTCCCATTTTCTTTCTCCACTATTTTCTCTTTGTGATCAGCGAATCACAACACCTCTGTGGGGTGACACCATTGGCACATTTGCCAACTTCTCAATAGTAGAGCGAGGTGCATCCTCGGAATAATGAAGGGAATGATAATGGATAAGATCTAATATGTCTTGAGGGAGGCGTAGCTAAACTAAAAGGTGTTATGGAAGGTGGTTGTGTTGGATTTGGTGTTTTTTATCCTCTTGATAGTGAGGTCCTGAAGAACCCAATCATTGGTGGCTATTGGGCTAACATGGCCCATCAAACACTCCACCAGGACCCACAGCCGAAACATTTCTCTATATAATTAAAATATAAATATTGTTTCTGAAAATAGGTATATTGGGAAATTATTTCCCAATCTACCATTGAATCTAGGGGGATGCGAGTAATAGGGGGTGTTGTTTCAAACAATGCTCACTTTAATAAAATTATGGAAAGGCGTTGTCTAAAAGAGGGCCTACTTCAGAACATTTCTAAAGAAGGTGTTACCCTTAAAAGAGCCTTCTTCAAAAAATATTCTAAAGAATATGTTTTCTTGTACAACCCCTTTATCATAAATGTTCTACAGAATGTGCTATTTTAGACAGTGTCTTCCCTCTATTTTTTAATTTTTAATTTTTAATTTTTACTGTATTTTGTTTATATGTATATATATAACACACTTTCAATAAATAATATAATTATTATTATGAAACATAAAAAATATAAATATTGTTTCTGAAAATAGGTATATTGGGAAATTATTTCCCAATCTACCATTGAATCTAGGGGGATGCGAGTAATAGGGGGTGTTGTTTCAAACAATGCTCACTTTAATAAAATTATGGAAAGGCGTTGTCTAAAAGAGGGCCTACTTCAGAACATTTCTAAAGAAGGTGTTACCCTTAAAAGAGCCTTCTTCAAAAAATATTCTAAAGAATATGTTTTCTTGTACAACCCCTTTATCATAAATGTTCTACAGAATGTGCTATTTTAGACAGTGTCTTCCCTCTATTTTTTAATTTTTAATTTTTAATTTTTACTGTATTTTGTTTATATGTATATATATAACACACTTTCAATAAATAATATAATTATTATTATGAAACATAAAAAATATAAAATATATATTATAATGAAATATAAAAAATATTTTTCATTAAAATAATTAATATTTTCCTTTTATAGTCAAATAAAATAAAATCATATTATCATTAAATATTATTATTTTTAAATAATAAATATGTTCAAATATTTATTTCAACTTGAGGATTATTTATGATTAATACTATTGTTAATTATATTATTATTTAGTATTATTAAATACATAAATAATTATATTATATATACCATTTAAAATAATTATTTATTAATATATATATTATTAAAATATTAATTACATTACAATTACCATTATTATAAATGATTAATAATTGTATTATAAATTTTTAATAATAAAATTATTGTTACAAATTATATTTCTTATAAAAAAAATTAATTCATATTTATTTTAAATTCAATTATTTATTAATTTTTTAGTTACGTTAAGAATTATATTATGTTCACCATTATTCCTAATCATTGTTATAATTCCCGTAAATATTTTAAAATATTATTGTTATTCATTAGAAATGTAATTCAAAATATTTAAGAATATTTAAAAAATTAATATTAATTATTTTTTATTTTTTAACATTCATTGTATTTTCAATTATTTTTTATTTGTATAATAAATATTTTAAATTTCATTTAGATTTTATTTATAGTATATTTTAGGCACCTAATTTTTTAGGGGTAAATGATATTTTTTATTCAATGAATATTGTGTCATGTAAATTATTATGGATTCATTATATTTGTTAAATTCTTTTTATTTTCAACTATTTTTTATATGTTCAATCCATGTTTTATGTTTAATTTAAATTGTACATATATTTTATATTTTATAGGCTTCAAAATTCATCTACATGAAACGTAATAATGTTTTAAATAGATGAGTTTGAAAGCCTATAAATTATATAGTATATATAAAATATAAATCAAATTGGAATTATTCAATAAACATATAAAAAATCATTAAAAATAAATATAATTTTTTAAAATGTATGTTGAAAATTAATTTCAATGGAACAAAACATTGATGATTTGAAACATAACATTTGTACTTATAATTTTTTTACAAAAATCTTTTTTTTGTATATTAAAAAAATTTATTTATTGTTTTTTGATATTCCATTTATTTTCAATTAAGTTTTTTTCTAAGTGGGTGTTTTAAATTACATATAGATTTCATTTAAACTATATTTTATTCCTATAAATGTTTTGAAGTGTACATGTTATGTTTTCAATCCATAAAGTTTTTTTCATGTAAATTATTATTGTTTTGTTGTATATATTAAAAGAGAAATATTTTTAACTATTTTTTATATGTTTAATCCATGTTTGATATTTCATTTAAATTGTTCTTATAGTTTATATTTTATAGGCTTCTAAAGTCACCTACTTGAACAATTATTATGTTTCAAGTAGGAGACTTTGAAAACTTATAAATTATTTTTCATCAATATTTAAAAAATATTTTAAACTATTTATTATATATTTAATCCATGTTTTAAGTTCCATTTATATTGGTCTTATAGTTTATATTTTTTAGGCTTTCAAATTCACCTACTTGAAACATAATAAGTTCTTTTTTGTTTCAAGTAGGAAACTTTGAAACCTTATAAAAAATAAAAAATAAATACAATAAAAATGAAATTTAAAATATAGAAAAAAACACATAAAAAATAAAAAATAAAAAATATTTTAATTAAAATAATAAATAGATGATAATATAGATGATTCAAAAAAAATTTGTTTAAAATTATAACATTTGGAATTTAAAAGAAGTAGGAAACTCTAAAATCTTATAAAATATAAATTATAATTAGATTATAAATGAACGTTAAGACATTTACCTAAAACATATAAAATAACTGAAAATGAAAATAATTTCATAAAAATAATAAATAAAAATAATAAGTATTAATAATAATATATGACTTAATAATAATAATATAATTAATTAATTAATTATAATTAATATTTTATACTTATTAATAATAGTAAATATAATTAATATATTATTTTTATGAAGTCATAATAATTAATATTTTAATTAATAATAATAATACTTAATAATTGGACTATTATTTACATGATCATCATCATTATTCTTAATAGTATTATTTGTCACCAATGAGCTTGTACCTAAGTGGTAGAGGCTTCTTCTTGGCATCCAAGTGACCCAGGATCAAATATGAGGGTGAATTTTCGGGTTATTGTAGCATTATTGTAGCAGGTACTGATCTGTACTATAGCAGCTAGCACTATTTATCCGATTTGGGCCTTCAGGCCACAGGGCCTTCGACCTGCAAGGGCCTTTGAGCCACAAATTTCCTTTAGGCCATAGAAAAGACCAAGAAGCAACTCAGGAAGGCCACACAGGAGTAGGCCCAAATGAGGATTTAGAAGAAAAAAATAGCAACCACTAGAGTATAGCTAACTTGATTGGAAGAATGGGAGGGTATAGCAACTCCCCTTGGGACAAAGCATCATGCAGCTCCACATGAGGCAATGCTAGCCGATCATCCATGTGAGGTGGGAAGCTAGGCACCTTCAAGATTCAGATGCTGGGGAGGGGTTATTTCAAGTGTGTCGTGTCTTGTGCCTTTAAGTTCATGAATTGGGTCATGTATGGTCCTTCTTGCTTGGGCCTACAGGTCATTTAAGGGTTCCAATTCAATGCTTAAAAGGGGGATTATCCAAAATAAAAAAAAACAAGGCCTTCGAGCCATTTGGAAGTATTATTAGTCATATATATAATAAACATAAAATAATTTAAATGAAAAAATATTATTATTCTAAAATTATTATTATTCATATTATTTTTATTATTTACTAAAATAATAATAAAATAATTAATTTTGATCTTATTGTTAATTATTACTAATTAATTTTAAATATCATATTAAATATATTATTAATTAAATTATTTAAATTCACTATTATAAATTATTAATAATTATATTTTTATTATTAATTACTTTATCCATTAAATTATTTAAAAACAATTAAATATTGTTTAACTGTTTAGTTCTTTTTGTTTATATATATATATATGTTTACATATATTTATATATAAAAAAATAATTAAAAAAATATGGGAAGATTCTTAATTGGAAAGTGCCTTCCAGAAAAAGACTTTGAAGAAGGTGCTTTCTGATTAAGTGGTTTCTTCAATTTTTTAGAGAGGAGGTGATCATTTGAGCCTACGCTAACCTTCAGCAATAATCCAAAATAAAAAAAATGATTACTTTTTTGTATATTTAAATTTATATTTTATTTATATATATATATATATATATATAATTCAACACAATTTATCTTTTATTTAAAATCCATTAGTACTTCTATTACAACAGTCCATAATTCTGATAGAAACTCTCACCCACGACTCCCTTTTATAAGAGGGTTTGCCCTAAAAATCATTCTGCTTTTCTGATGTGGGATTCAAGTTCTCCTTTCCCTATGCAAAATTACTAATATATTATTATTAATCATTTTAAATAAATTAATTATTTCTATTAATTACTATTTAATAATATTATTAAAGAACTAATTAATTTTTAAATAGTAAATAATATATAATAGGTTTTAATTAATTATAAATTGAATAAATATAATTAATAAAAAATTATCTTAATAATAACAAAATAATATTGCTTAATTATATAAATAATAATTAAATAATTAATAATTATATTAATGATTAACTAATTAATTTTTAACTGAAATGATGGGATGGGGGTTTGCGGAGAGCTCCATAGAGATTCGGCGGTGACCATTTGGTGAGGTTTCATGGGTTGGTTGGCGTGGACGAAGGCCGACAGTTTTTTTAGTCAGCGTTAGTTGCTCCAGATCTAGGCTCAGCACTTCGCTCGCTTGATGTGTCATTCCGAATCTAAGGTGTTTGTTGCAAAGGGAAGTGCATCAGGTACGTGACTTCAATTCTATGTTTCGATGGCGACCATTTGTTCTAGGGTTGGCTGGTGTGGACGAAGGTTGAAAAATTCTTTCTTGATGTGTCATTTCAGATCTACATAGGTCATTATAGAGGGTCACACGTCAGGTTTGGTCTGAAACACGACTTTAGATCTGTAATTTCATTTCTTAGGTTTACATAGAGCTTCGATTGTATGAAATGGAATCATTGGATCCTTCTTCTGATATGCCTATTCACCCTCCGAAGAGGTTTTTCACCATTATGTATGTCCTTAGTAAGGTCGATACTCTGACCGAAAATTCCCTAAATGTAGCACAGAACTCCAGATCTGAAGGTGGGAGATTTTTTGTCAAGGTGGATCAAGGTGCGTTAAAGGAGTGGTTATATTTTTCCTACTTCTATAACAACTCTGCTCTTTATTACACACGTAAACATGATTTATTACAAAAATTTGAACTTCAAGACAACTCTGAGGATTGAGAGGTCTAGTGTCTTTGGAAATTAGGAACATTACATAAAAACATAAAACATAAAATAAAACATCTTTATTAAAAAATTCTTTTACATGACCACAACATTACTTCGTACTTAGCATTGCATTGGATAACCTGAGGACATACATAAGAAAAGGGTGAGCTATAAAGCCCAATAACGGAGTAAAAAAGGCATAACATAAAGGATACAATACATGTTAGGTAATAGGCATATCAATGGAGAACAAGAGAAACATGAACATAAATTCATGATATAGCACGATTATCATAACATGGAAATGTGGTAATCACATACAACATGATATTAGCATGATCCAAGGCTCACTGCACATGGATTGTCATGAGTAACCCTCATTGCACATGATTTAGAATTAGTAAACCCTCATTTCACATGGATTATCAAGATTAAACCCTCATTTCACATAAATTATCATTATTAAACTCTCATTAAACATGGTGTATCATGATACTAAACATTACACAATGCATTGAAGCGCTACTAGGGTGGGCCCTTAATAGACATTTCGTTTCATGCATAAGTATGCCACATGGATCATATAACATGTAATCATTAAACATCATCATTTATTCCACAATAAAGGAATGTGGAATACATACATTAAATTCAATAATAAATAATTATATGTGCATAAAGGTGAATACCCTTGATAGATAAATGATCATAGTATTCACTACACGATGATTTTGTCATGGAAAATTGTGGAGCAATTTTGGAATCCTAATAGCGTGACATAAAAAATCATAAAAATTATTGATGAGAGATAGAGTGGTATCTCACCATATGTATATGAAATTAAAAGTAAGGTTTTAATATATAAACATGTCCCTACACATTGAATTTGTAAATAGAATGTGTAACATAATAAAGAAACTTGAAGTAAGAGGATAAATGGAATAACTCTTACAGAATTTTTGCATGGTAACGGGCGTACATGAGAGGAATTAATGAGAGAGAAATAGGTCTCTCATAATTCAAAAATAATTATGAAAGTATGGGGTAGGTTAAAAATCATACCCAGACATTTCTAATTGAATGTAAAATGGAATTATAACATAAAGAAACTTTGAAAAAAATGAGAAAGAAAGTAATACATTACTTGACTGTGTGACTTCAAGAGCTTGAGGAGGGGATTCATATAATCTTGGGAAATCTTGGGAGGATTATAAAGAGATCATGTAAGAGTAGGGACATGTTCCAAGGGTTTTTAGTGAAGATAAGTGGGAGCTTCGGTGGGTTTATATAAGAAAAGAGAGGGGAATTCTTTAATATTTCACAAACATATGTTTTGGAATATATATAATTAAATATTTAAAACCACAAACCATCACACTATTTTTGACCAAGGTTTTTAAAAACTGTGATTGTAAAACATTATTTTATAAGTACAATGTCTTAACATATTAAAATATTAGGCTTTCATATGTGGAGGTGAGTCACACTCTCAAGAAAATCATTTTAAAATGTAAAAATATTTTATAAGTATTGGAGGGTCTATTAAGGCATCATAAAATTAATCAAACAAATCTAAAATAACATTATTTTAAATTTAAAACATATATTGGCTGAATATACCTTTTATAGTATTTTATTACATCACTATTTGGTCATTATGATGTCATAAAACACATTATATATTTATATGATATTTAATTTTTACCCAAAAATTTGATTGTCTCAGAAAATTATGAAAAATTCACCGTTGTATAATTTCAACATCTTAATTGAAAAAATAATATTTATTTTATCTCAATAATTTTCTAAATATTTAAATTTTTACTTTTAAAATAAAAAACGACATTTATTGAAAATTCATTGGTTCTGACAAAAAACAGTTTTCAAACCTTAATAAAAATTCCAATTGTATTCATAAAAGTTATACAATAAATTATATTTAATAAAAATTAATTTAGTTATAAAATTTTATTAAAATATTATTTAATTCAAAAATTTATTAATTCATCAAAATAAATACTTTAATCAATAAAATAATTTCTGTTTTATTGTATGAAAATAGAATTCTTATCAAACTAAATACTTAATCATTTATGGAGTAAAAACAATAAGGAATGTAATCACCACTTATAATTAAAAAGAGTGTTATGATAACACTATTATAATAACAATATTAAAAATATATCATTTTAATACAGTAATTTATATATTTCTAAAAAGTTCCATTTTACCTGAAAATCAATTTATCTATTTCATTATATTTTTAAGAAAAACTATTCTCATACAGGAATTGATGAAATAAAACTTTTATTTATAAAATATAATCCACAAAAAATAAACTAATTTCTTGTTATATAACCCCTTAAAACACTCACCTAAGACCTAAGGGTAAGGTGTGCGATGGTGACAGAATCTAGGGGTGGCTCAGATAACATCACTTGGGTGGTAATCTCTATTTACTTTCACTTCTCCCATAGGTGATTTTGTTCAAGCTTAATTTGTTGAAGCGTGCATCGGAATTGGTCAAGAGCAAATCCTAGTGATGCTACCTCCTTTCTAAGCTCTGACAAATGAGCTTTGTATGGCTCCAGTCTACTGGATGAGGCCATCCTCTCCTCTGTTTGTGTCAAAATGATTCTTTTCAAAAATATTAAATTTATATCAATCATGTGATCATTATTCAATGGTTATATTATAAACATTAATGGTACTTAATGGTCATTTAAACCCAATAATAAAAAAAGAGTGCATATTTATTCTATATCCATAAAACATTTAATTAAGTAAAAGAAAGGGAATTTTATGCATAAATTTTTGGGTCATTACAACCTTCCCCCCTTCAAAATTTTCTCCCTCAAAATTTTCTTTTCCCACCGTAAAACATTTCTGGGTAACTCCATCTCAACACTTCCTATGGTTCCTACATTGCTTCTTTAAACTTGTGGTTTCTCCACAACACTCTGACAAGGGCCATTGTCTTATTTCGTAGAACTTTTTACCTATGATCTAAGATATTCAACGCTTCTCTTCATAGGAGAGGTCATTCTCCAATGTTACCACCTCTGGATTGATTACATGTGATGGGTCAGGTATGTACTCCCTCAAGAGTGATACATGGAATACGTCATGTACTTGAGAAAGGTTTGGTGGGAGTGCTAGTTGATAAGACACTTCTCTAATGAGATGAAGGATCTCAAAAGGGTTGATTTACCTTGTACTAAGCTTTCCCTTCTTCCTAAATATCATAACTATCTTCCACAGTGATACGTAAAATAATGACATGTCTCCAAAATCAAACTCTAGGTCTCATCAATGACTGTCATCATAGTTCTTTTATTGACTCTGAACCACTTTAATGTGTTTCTGGATGGTCTTAACCTTCTCCACCACTTCTTCGAGCATTTCTGGACCGTGGAACTTTTTATCCCCAAATTTATCCCAAGAAGTTGGTGTTCTGCACCTATTCCCATAAAGGGATTCATAAGGATCCATTTGGATGCTTTAGTGGAAACTGCTATTGTAAGAGAACTCAACCATAGAGAGATATTGATCCCATACTCCTTTGAATTTCATTGAGAATGCTCTCAATATGACCACAAGTGTTTGTATAGTCCACTCATATTAGCCATAAATTTAAGGATGTTAAGATGTACAAAAGTTTAGATCAGTATTCAGAGCATGTTGGAGACACTTTAAGAACATTGAGGCGAATCTTAGACCTCAATCGGATACAATCGATAGTGGTACTCCAGGCAGCCTTACCACTTCTCTAATGTATATCTGTGCCAGTTGATCCAATGATAAATCCTCTTAAATTGCAATGAAGTGTGTAGTATTTGTAGGAAGATCCACAACAGACCAGATAGTATTGTTTCTTTCGGATATCTTCAGAAGTCTAGTGAAAAAGTCCATTGTGATGTTTTCCAATTTCTATGTTGGTATGGTTAATGGTTGCATAATCCCCCTATACTTCTGCCTCTTATCCTTTACTTACTAACATACCAGGCACATTGATGTATACTTAGAAATCATTTTCTTCATGTTATCCCACCAATAATTCTATCAGATATCTTGATACATCTTTGTGTTTCTTGGGTTAATGGAGAAATTCTAACTATGTGCATCATCCAAAAGTTCTTTCTTTAACTATAGATTTTATAGAACACATAGTCTTGACACAAATCTCTCAATTCCTTCTTTATTAAGATAGAAATATGAGGATTTATCTTTTTTTTGATATTTTCCACTTTCTTCTGAATTCCCACATCATCCTTTTGAGAATCCTTCAACCTTTCAAAAAGAGATGTTTGAGAAATTATTTATGAAATGATTGATTATGTTTCCTTATTTATGATTCACATTCCCATCTTTATCAAATCTAAGAATATTGGATCATTTTTAATTCTTATAAATGATATAATCATTGGGTCTTTTCAACTTAGAGAATCGGCCACCTTGTTCACTTTCTCATGGTCATAATGGATTGAGCAGTAATAGTCTTTTATTTGCTCTAACCATATTTTTTGGCACATTATAGTGTCTTAAAAACCACATTAAGGGAAGAAAATAACCCCACAATCACTTTACAAAAGTAAGAATGTACTCCTACAAGTCTAGAAAGGTGAATAGATTCAAATTGAGTATCAAATTTCATAAAAAACTTGAAGGAATTCAAGTTTTCAAGGATTTTCAAGTGGCACACGTACCATCACTGGGAAAGATCCGCGGACATCCTGGATCGTGAACCACCAGGTATGTGGATCGATTTGTGAACCACTGACTATGGAGTGATGGCTAGTTAACCGAGAAGACCATGAACTGGGTCGCCAAAGGACTCATGTGCACGAAGGCTATTCGTGTACCATTCTTCGAACTCATCAGTTTGTAGACGAAGCGAACAGGAAAGATTCCGTAAACCATTATCGCGAACCAAAGACTACGCAAACCCCGGTTGACCGAGTCTTCCACGGGTCAAGATATCTCATCATAGGGCTTCCAAAATGGTGTTGAATGCCCATACATATAATTTCCTCGATGCTCTATAAAAAGATCATAGAATGAAGGAGGGAGACGACATAATGGACAAACGATGAAAGCTTGAAGGGGAATCATTGGTTGGAAGAAAGAGTTCGGAGAAGACTTCATCTTCTGTCTCGATTCATCGACAAACCACGAATCATGAATGACACTCTCCATAGGTATAGATAGCCATGAACCACAAAACGGGAGAATTCAAAAATAATAATAGAACTACAAATCTAATTGTTGAACTGAGAACCACATACTTCTCATGGATAAATTCCCCATGAATGGTAATCCCTTGGACCCTCCTTCAGTATGGTTCTCCGCATAGTGTACAGCTACACGGATAGAACCTGGTACCGCGTACTGCATCAGTATGTAGATGGAACCCAAAGACGTGTAATGGGTTGTGTACCACTATGCTACACGGTGATCTATACCCATGCTCGCATACCGCGTCGGTACCCAGACGGCCCCTCTTCCCAAATACCACAATGATATACGGAGCCTCCTCAATCCCACATAAGAAACTAGTACACATAATGGGGTATTTTCGGGTATTATTTCCTCCAGTTCCAACCTCACCCCTCCATTACCATTTAGTACTCCATAATCCTATTGGATTGGGTTATACCAAAAATACACAAGAGGGGGTCGAATTGTGTATTTTATAATTTCCTCACATAATCATGATCTATCCTTTTATCTTTATATCAAGGATTTAGGATCTGAAAATAAATATCACAGGACGCATGATGTATAGTGTTTCGGGGAACGGAAGGCCCCTTTTCCACTCCACTAATGCTCTACTCTACGAGCTTAGTGATTTTCACTATCTCATCCTCTAATCAATAGACCATTCCACAACTAAGTGCAGGAAGTTGACACCTTTATAAGTTTAAGTCTAAACAGAGCCTTCTAGTTCATACACATAACTGAATACACAACTTAGTATGAGAATCCGATTATTCAAAATAAAAGAGTATTTATTCTTCAAAATACTTTCCAGTTATTCTTCACAATCGTAACAGCACGTAATTGACAGTCGATGAATCATAGTCTTCAGAAAGAATAATCTTCAGGTAGAAGTATATCAGAGTCGATCCAGTTGCAATATATCTTGAAATATAATTTGCAACTTTAACAATAGTTTATTCACAAAAATATATTTGATGTAGATTAGTAAATTTTCATTTGTGTTTCTTCTTCTTCAGAAAATAGAGATTTGCCGCTCTTTGTAATAAAATATATTTTTTTCAATAATTCACCTCTGTATGTGCAATAAAAAATAATATAGGTATATATAGAATAAAGAGGAGCGTTCTCCTTTTAAATTTACATCCACAAAATTCGCCTTTATAATCGCGATATACAGAAGTTGGAATAGTATAGTAGTCATAACTCCCATGAAAATTAGGCTTGTAAAGATCCTCTTAAATTGATCCTTTGAATAAAAAATAAACGGCATTGAATTATTCAAAGACTCGCTTTAAATTTTGGCTTTTAATCTAGCTTGAAATTAGTCTGATAATCCTCATAAATATCATTTATTTAATAAAGTCATAATTTAAACATCTGACGTCAAATGTAGGGTTGAACTACACAGCATACATTCTCTGAACGTAAGATTCACAACGTAAGGTTGATCTTAAATGTAAGTTTGATCTTAAATGTAAGGTTTATCTTAAAATTTTCTATTAAACTCTCAAACATATGGTATAAAATCCATACTTTTCAATAAAGTGTATAGTTTTTCATAAAAATAAGGTTGATGAACCATACTTTTATATTTAGCTTTAAAAAATATTGTTGCTTACAAAATTAAGGTTGATGAACCATACTTTTGAGAAATAAACTTATCATTACATAATTATGAAATGATCTTCTTCAATAATTTTCTGATTTCCCAAATGTAAGGTTCCTTCCAAACATAGGGTTTCTTCAACGTAAGGTTCCTTCCAAACGTTGGGTTCCTTCCCAATGTAGGGTTCCTTACAATGGTATGGTACCTTCTAGAAATAAGGTTCCTTCCTCCATACTTTGTCGATAAACTATGGTTGTTTAGCCACACTTTTTTGATATCGCATAGAGTAAACATCACATTCCATCCTTACGCTACGCTTATCAACATAGTGTATAAACAGTGTTTACAGAACATGCTAAAAATGATTATGGAAAATTTTTCAAATAAACCTCATGGATTAAGTGCTTTAATATTTCTCCAAAGATAAAAATGTAAGGAATATAAATTTCCTAAAATATACTTCAAGTAAAATCATTAGAATAACAAATAAGGATATTTGTGAGCATCAAAATCCTCATAAAGAGATAGAGTATTGTTCTCAACAATCTCCCTATTATAAAATTATGTATTGTTGAAAACAACACATGGTCAACAATTTCCCCCTTTTTGATGATCTCAAAACCCATGAAATAACCAATGAAAATAACATAAAAAATTAATTACATATAGTTTAGAATTTTGAAATGATAAAAACAATATTTAATTTTAACAAAATTATTTTAACAAAAATAAACATTGTGTTATCCAAAGACATTAAAGAATTTAAAATTTTCTCCCCTTTTATAAAGTAAAAAAAACTCCCCCTGAGTAAAAAGATTAAAAAAAATTAATTTTCCCCTAAAATAAAATGTTGTGTTTATCTAAATTTCTCCCACTTTTTATTAAAAATATTAAAGTAATATTTTAAATAAATGAAAATATATTAAAATAAATTTTGTGTTTATCCTAATTTTTTCCCTTTTTGTGATATAAAAAAGAATGATAGAAGAAGTAATATAAATCATTTCAATGTAGCACTGAACTTAAGTAAATGCTATTATAAACTATTTATCAATATGTGAAACTAGATTACTGGCATTTCTATCATAGACAGTAAAGTAAAAAAAATTAAAACACATGAAAATGAGATGTAAATATATTTCATTGAAAATAGAATTACAAGTACAATAATGAAAAACAACAGGATTCAAGGTTGGGTAAGAGTGTGAGATAGGGTTCATCTCCTCTGAATTATTTCCTTTATCTCTTCCAATCGTTCCATCAATCTTCTCATCAATACATATCCCAACTGGATAATTAGATCTCTGATTTCTTGAGTAAAATGAATATCTTCAATCAGATTCACTCTGAAAAAATCATAATTCTTTTCTTCCTTATCTATAAAAAAAGTCAACTTTTCTGTGAACTGATTCAACAGAGTTTTGATTCCTGGTTCATTTAAAGTCAACTGATCAACTAGAAACTTTTGATTATCTAACAGTACTGAAAAAGGAGCATTATTGCACTGTAAGTCCTACCGTTTGTTATTCATATTCTCCAGGACCACTGTAATAGCCTGAAATCATCAAATTAAATCAGGAGAAGTACCTGATGTACTGGCCTCACTGGTTCTGACAGATGAAAATTGTGTCTTCATGAAAGATTTAAACTCCATCAAATCAGACTTCATAATCATTTCTGATTTTATCTCTCAAACTTCATTGAGCATCTCTCTCTTAAAATTTTTAACTTCCTGTTTAGAAAGAGTACTAGTTTTTAGTCTTTGAAATTTAAAATGTTACTTTTCTAATGCTCTCCTTAGAGTAGAATTATTATATTCAACTATGTTCGACTTCCTATATAGATCCTCAACTTATTCATTTACTGAATCAGAGACACCTTTTTCTTGATTCTCAGTTTTAACTTGATGTAACAATATAATGGGAAAAGATTATGCATCTGATTTCTCATCATCCCCTCTCTATACTAGTATCTCAATAGATTTTTCCATTGAGCCTTTCCCAAACTCATCCATAGAAAAATTTACATTCAATATCTCATTATGAACTTCTTAAACATTCTCTTTTTGAGTTTCAATAGGTGTTCTAGGTTTATCCTCATGAGCATCATCTTCATGTTCTTCCTCCATTACTGGATTCTCCAAAATAATTTTTTCTTGATCAACTTCTACTTGATCAATTTGAGTTTGGGCCACTTATTCTCTTTTACTAGGCCCTGTCTCAGCATATTTTTCTATTATTGGTTCTACTTTAGCCTCCACTACTTTTTCTGTTATATTATCTGTTTGAGCCTCTGTTTCTGTCACTTCTTGAGTCAAAATTTCTTGCTCCACTAGAGAATTCATTTTATCCTGAGCAACTGATCCCTGTAGCATCTCTTCAACTGCTTCTTCTATCACAAACATATTGCTTAATATATCACCATATGTTAAAACATTCGAAGTTATAGTAGTATCTTCAATAGGATTAGGATCCCTAGTCCTTCTGAATTGAATTCCTTCTTGACTTCTTTCTTTAGGTGCATACATAGCCTCAAACCGGATTTTTCTTGATACAGCACTGACTCTTGATTCGGTTTTCCCTTCTTTTGATTTTTCTAGTTGGTCCTGAGTACTTTATTCATCCTCTTCAGCTCTTATAGGAAGCATCTTGCCTTTGATTGTGCTCTAGAAATATCTAATCTTTCTTAATGTACCAGCATTGAAGATATTACTATGGTGGCATCTCGCCCGAGCATCCACCACTCTTGTCATATCTTTCTTAAACAGAAACTTTGAGATGAACCTTCCAAAAGGATAAAAATTCATTCTTGCCTCTGGTTGGCAACAGTAACTGAGATACCTCCCAATCTACCTCGGAAAGTTCAATTTGATATCCCTCATCAACAAAAACATTATATACATATCTCGGTAAATAATCTTTTCCATTTCATACATCCTAGGTGAAATACCAGTTTTCACAAACTTAACCAATATCTTCTGGTCCAGTTCCAAGTCATTTACAAGAATCTTCCTGATATTATTTGATCTGAATAGAAATTACATATTATCATCAGATTTATGTACACTATTGCCAATATTTTTCAAATAAAAATGATAAACTCCCTCATGAGGGAAGTTAAGAATTCAAGAAATTTATACATATGAGATTGAAAAATCTCGATCCTCAATCTTAGCAACAACCAAATCCTCATCAGTTAACAGACTAAACTATACCTACTTAAAGAAATTGTAGAGTTCTACCTTATATATAAACTCTGTATAATCTCCATTAAATTTTTGTTCTAATTTCTGAAAATCTAGGTCTTGCTTTAGAATTAGGTTCGTCTAATAGATCCATTCTAGATTTATGACATTTCCATGTAAAATCTTTCTCCCTGTCGAGCGCTCCCTCTTCACAGTGTTGGTCCCCGGCTCATCAGTTCCCCTAGTTTTGGCCATTTTTTTCTCTGATCTGAATTTTTAAATCCTAGGGTTTCGAAGGTTCGGGGTTAGAGAAGAGTGGTAATGTTTTGAGAGTTTGAAGGTTTTTTGGTAAGAGAAGAGGTTTAGAATTTGAAAGGGCTTGGATAGCCTTGATTCACGTGTCATTACGTATATACTAATCATTGCATAAATTTTAAAATGAATTAAAATCATACACGACAAAGAAAAATAGAAATAAATAAAATTGTACTATTTAAAAAAATAACTAAACTATTTTAAATAGAAAAAATAGTGTAATCAAATGTATAAAAAATAAAAAAATTACTTAAAATTAAATAAACCTAAATCCCCCTTAATAAAATAAAACCTCGCAGTGGGAAGTGGTTTAGTAAAAATATTAGCTAATTGAATTTTTGTATTCACAAATTCTAAAAATATATCCTTTTTAAGAATATGGTCTCTTAAAAAGTGATGTCTAATATCAATATGTTTAGTCCTAGAACGATTAATAAGATTTTTTGAAATATTTATTACACTTGTATTATCACATAAAATAGGTGTATTAGTAAAATTTAGTCCAAAATCCATAAGAGTGTTTTTCATCCACAAAACTCGTGCACAACAACTTCCAGCAGATACATATTCTGCCTCGGTTGTTGACAGGGCAACTGAGTGTTGTTTCTTACTTGACCATGACACTAAGGATTTTCCAAAAAAGTGACAAGTTCATGAGGTTCTTTTTCTATCTAATCGACAACTTCCAAAGTCAGCATCTGAATATGAAATTAAATTATAATTATAATTTTTGGTATAAATTAGATATTGAAAAATAATTCCTTTTAGAAATCTAAAATTTTTTTTAACAGCAGTTAAATGAGATTCTTTAGGATTTTATTGAAATATTACACAAAGACACATTGAATACATTATATCTGTCCTTCTAGCAGTGAGATATAATAGACTACCAATCATACTTCTATATGACTTATTGTCAACTAATTTTCCAATTTCATCCAAATCAAGGTTTATATTAGTACACATAGGAGTTGTACATGTATTTTTGTTTTAAAGTCCAAATTTCTTTAGTAAATCAGTAATTCATTTTTTTATTCAAAACACTTCGAAAATATTTTTGAAAATTTTGAAGTCCTAAAAATAAATTTAATTCTCCCATCATACTCATTTCAAATTCTTTTTGCATTAAATTTGAAAACTCATAACAAATAGTTTTATTTTTTAAACCAAAACTTACATCATCAACATAAATTTTAACTAATAAAATATTAGAATTAACAGTTTTCTTAAATAATGTTGGATTTTTCATTCCAATAGTAAAATAATTTTTCAAAAGAATAGAACTTAATATTTCATACCAAGCTCTAGGTGATTATTTAAGGCCATAAAGAGATTTAGTAAGTTTAAAAACATAATCTGGTTTTTGTGAATTTTCAAAACCAGGAGGTTGTTCAACATAAACTTCCTCCATTAAATAACCATTTAAAAAGGCAGACTTAACATGCATCTGAAATAATTTAAAGTTCATATGAGACGCATAGGCTAAAAGGAATCTAATGGCTTCTAATGTAGCTACAGGTGCAAAGGTTTCATCATAATCTATACCTTCTTCCTGATTATATCCTTCAGCTACAAGTCTTTCTTTATTTCTAATTATTATTCCTTGATCATATTTTTTATTTCTAAAGACCCATTTTGTTCTTATAACTGGGTAGTTCTAAGATATTTTAACTAAATTCCAAAATTTATTTCTTTTGAACTGGTTTAGTTCTTCTTTCATTGTTTTCATCAACTAAGGCTTCTTCTATAGACTTAGGTTCTGATTGGGATAGAAAGGAAAAAAATTCAACAAGATTTACTATATTTCTTCTTGTTTTTATTCCTGTGTCTAAGTATCCTATTACAGTTTCTAAAGGTTGATTTGTTGGGGTTCTTTAATATCTACATAGTACACTTATTGGTTCCTTAGTGTCATATTCTTTTGGACTAGACTGAATTTCATTTATATCTTTTTCAAAATCATTTTTCAAAGTTCTCAAGTCTCAGGTTATCATTAGAGTCAAATTCATCAATTTTGTCTTTCCTTTTCTCAAAGGGATCATATTCATCAAATTTCACATGAACTGATTCTTCAATAGTCCTAGCCTTTTTAATAAAAACTCTATAAGTTTTGGAAGTATTGGAATATCTTAAGAAAATTCCTTCATCAGATTTTGAATCAAACTTAACAAGATTGTCCTTGGTGTTTAAGTTGTAAAACTTGCATCCAAAAACATTAAATTAATTTACTTTAGGTTTTCTGTTATTCCAAAGTTCATAGGGTTTCTTTTTGAAAATTGGTCTAATTAAAACTCTATTCATTATATAGAAGGTTTTACTTATATATTCTGCCCAAAAATAGGTAGGAAGACTATATTCATTTAGCATAGTCTTATCCATTTCTTGAGTAGTCTTATTTCTTCTTTCCAACAATTCCATTTTGTTGAGGTTTTCTTGGTGAAGAGAAGGTGTGTTTAATACCCATATTTGAGAAAAATGAATTAAATTCCAGATTCTAAAATTCTCCACCATGATCAATTATTAATGAAATTATATTAAAACCTTTTTCATTTTGAACAGATTTGTAAAAACTTTCAAATAATGTAAAAGATTCATTTTTATATTTTAGAAAGAAAATCCAAGTAAATATAGAATAGTCATCAACTAAAACATATACATATAATTTACCAGCCAAGCTTACTACCCTTGAATACCCAAACAAATCCATATGGATAAGTTCTAAAGGTTTAGATGTAGCAATTTTGTTAACTGATTTGAAGGATGATTTATGTTGCTTTCCAAGTTGACATGCATCACAAAATCTATCACTTTAAAACTTGAGATTAGTCAAATCAGAAACTAATTGTTTATTAGATAACTTATGTAAATAATATACATTGTAATGTCCAAGTATTCTATGACAGATCTAGGATTCATTTATCTTAGCAATTAAGCAGTTTACATGTTGTTTACACAAGGAATTTAAATCTAAGGTATACACATTATCAGTTCTAGGTGCTCTAAATTTAAGTAATTTATCTTTGAAAATAGAATAGTAGTTGTTAGAAAAATAAATAATATAACCATCATCACAGAGTTGAGATATACTTATCAGATTGTGTTTTAATACTTGTAAATAGATTACTTTATTGATTGAGGCAACTTCTGAATCTCCAATAGTTTCAATGCCAATTATCTTGCCTTTGGCATTGTCACCAAATGGGACTAGACCACCATCCTTTTGACTTAGAGTTCTAAAATTTTATGAGTTTCCACTCATATTCCTATAGAATCCCTTGTACATATACCATATGGAAGTTCGGATTCTTCCACCTCCTTCCTGCAAAGGCATTTATACAGATTATTTTTGTACCCATATTCTATTGGGTCTGGTTGTGTTAGTCAGAAAAGATCTGTAAATCCACACTTTCTTTGTTTTTCTAAAATCAATAGAATCATATAAATTGTTTGAGACAAAGGATTTCTTTATTCCACTTATCTGGGGTTTCCTTGAGTAACAATTCTTAGATATATTTCATTTTCCACCACAATAGTTACAGATTACTTTTCTAGTACTTGACACAAAGTAATTCTTGTACAGTTTGGTCTTTTCACCTTTCCTACCTATTCCATATCTTCCCTTTTTAATCACATTCTTTCCAAGAATTTCATTTAGTGTATTTAATCCTTTTTTAAAAATAAGATCTGCAATTTTATATGTTTCTACTTCAGTTTGCATTGTTTTTATTTTAGCTTCATGATCTGTATTGTTTGTATTTATTGAGTTATATTTTTCCATTAATTCCTCATGTTGTTTTAGAAAAGTATCTCTCTCTCCTGAAACATCATTATGAATATTTTTTACAGATTTGTGTTTCTTAAATAACGAATCATATTTTTCTTCCAGCATGTTGCAGTAAGCTAAAAGTTTATCATTTGTATATCTTGACTCTGAATTAGAGTCAGAAGAATAATAGGATTGTACCTCATATGTTTCTACCATAAAGCACATATTGGATTTCAGATTTAATTCCTCCTTTTTTGAATCATACTTTGAAGAGTTGTTGTAGTCTCCAAATACACTCCAAGTAGCCTTCATTGATTTCTTGTCTTTTTTCTCATAATCATTTCTCTTAAAGAATTTCTTCTTCTTTTCTTCCTTTAATTGTGGACAATAAGGTCCGATTAATGTCCCCGGATTTTCTAGCTATCTTATCCAGTTCCTCATTTGAATTTGATGAATTAGAAATTTTCGATTTCACCCTTGCTTCCTTTTTCTTCAACTTTCTACTTTTACTTTGTGATGACACTTTTAAGGCAGTGTCTTCTCTCTTGATCAGAATCTTATGCTCATTTGATTCATCATGCATCTTATCTTTATACATCATGATATTTTCAATTAACTCTCTTATTTTTTAATCTTTGACAGGTGTTGATTGTCTGATAGCAGCATAAATTCCATTCCATTGAGTTCCCAGTACTCTTATTACTTTCAAGGCTTGATCAGCTTGTTTGATTGGATCTCCCAAAGAATTTATATTATTTACAATCTTTGTCAATCTACCATTAATTTGGGTGATGCTTTCTCTTTCAAACATCATGAATGTGTCAAATTTCAGTTTTGGCAGTAGCATACCACATATGTCTGATATTGTGAGTTCCTTCATTAGCAACCGCAATTGTCTACCACATTTTATACGTTGTTGGGTACTAAGATACTCTGTTTAAATCATCTGGTACTAGAACACATATTATTGCATTCATATCCTTCAAATTCATGTCATACTCAGCTTCTACAGTTCCACACTATGTTTCAAGTTTCTCTGGTATTTCATAAGGAGTTAGTATCTTTGAGTAAACTATGTATCTAAGGTTTTTCAAATAGATTATCATTATTGATTTCAGCATCCATAATTCTCACCATTGAATAATGGAGCTCTGACCATAGACACTCCTTCTCTTGTATCATCCATATTGATCTGAGTATAATGATTTAAAACTTTTATCTTGTTATAGCTTTAACAAAATCTCCTCCTCTGATACCAATTGTTGGATTGGGTTATACCAAATATACATAAGAGGGGGGTGAATTGTGTCTTTTATAATTTCTTTACATAGTCATGATATGTCCTTTTATCTTTATATTAAATATTTAGTAGCAGAAAATAAATATCACAGGATGCACAATGTATAGTGGTTTGGGGAACAGAAGGCCTCTGGTCCACTCCACCACTGCTCTACTCCATGAGCTTAGTGATTTTCACTATCTGGTCCTCTTATCGACAAACCATTCCACAACTGAGTGCAAGAAGTTGACATCTTTTCAAGTTTAAGGCTACACATAGCCTTCTAGTTCCTAAAAAGAACTGAATAGACAGCTTAGTATGAGAATCAGGTGACTCAAAATAAAATAGTATTTGTTCTTTGAAATACTTTCCAATTGTTCTTCACAATTACAACAGCACACAATTGATAGTCGATGAATTGTAGTATTCAGAAAGAATAATATTTAGGTAGAAGTAGATCTGAGTAGATATAGTTGTAGTATATCTTGAAATATAATTTTTAACTTTAAAAAAATTCCATTCACAAAAATATATTCGATGTAGATCAGTAAATCTTCAGTAGTGTTTCTTCTTATTCAGAAAACAGAGCTTTGTCGCTCTTCATAACATCATATCTTCTTTTAACTAATTCACCTATGTACATGTAATACAAAATAATACAGGTATATATATGATAAATAATAGTGTTCTCCTTTTAAAATTAGATCCACAAAAGTCTCCTTTAGAATCGCGATATTTAAAAGTTTGAATAGAATAGCAGTCGTAATTCCCCTGAAAATTCAGCATGAAAAGTTCCTCTTAAATTGATCCTCTAAATCACAAATAAACGGCTTTGAATCAGTCAAAGACTTTCTTTAAATATGGGCTTTTAATCTGTCTTGAAATCAGCCTGATAATCCGCATAAATACTGTTTCTTTAATAAAGTTGTAATTTAAACAACAAATGTCAAACGTGGGGTTGAACTGCATAGCATACATTCTATGAATGTAAGGTTCACAACGTAAGGTTGATCTTAAATGTAAGGTTGATCTGAAATGTTTCTCTTCAACTCTCAAACGTATGTTATATAATCCATACTTTTCAATCAAATGTATAGTTTTTCATAAAAGTAAGGTTGATGAACCATACTTTTATCTTTAGCTTTCAAACGTATGGTTGTTTACAAAAGTAAGTTTGATGAACCATAATTTTGAGAAAAAAATATATCATTCCAAACTTACGTAATGATCTCCTGCCATACTTTGCTGATTTCCCAAACATAAGGTTCCGTCCAAATGTATGGTTTCTTCCAAACGTAAGGTTCCTTCCAAACATAGGGTTCCTTCCAAACGTAGGGTTCCTTCCAAACGTAGGGTTCCTTCCAAACGTAGGGTTCCTTCCAAACGTAGGGTTCCTTCCAAATGTAGGGTTCCTTCCAAATGTAAGGTTCCTTCCTCCATACTTTGTTGATAATGTATACTTTTTTAACCATAATTTTCTAATATCTCATAGAGTAAACACTGCATTCCATCCTTACGCTACACATCTCAACATAGGGTATAAACAGTGTTTCCAGAAGATGCTAAAAACACTTTCTGAATACTTTTTCAAATATACCTTTCGGATTAAGTGCTTCAATATTTCTAAAAATATAAGAAAATAAGGAATATAAATTTATTGTAATATACTTCAAGTAAAATCATTAGAATAAGAAATAAGGATATTTGTGAGCATCAAAATCATCATAAAGAGATAGAGTATTGTTCTCAACAATCTCCCCTTATAAAATTGTTTATTGTTGAATCCAACACTTGCTCAACAAATCCTTCCATGAACCAGTCCTCCAGAATCTGGCCAAAGCCTCCTCCAGAGCCATCAGAACCGTATGATCTGACCATTGGGTGCATTAGTCCACCCCTTTGAGTCTACAAACCCATGGTAAGGGGAGCCATGAAGGATCTTCCCACAATGGTTCTGGATTTAGGAATGCTTGTGGGTCTATATTCCCATGGTAACTCAGAGTCCAACATTGGGATTCTGACATGAACCTGCTCATTCTAGGGATTAATGGTGATCACTTGTTTTTCCATTCAACAAGGAAAAGTGATTAGTCAAAAGATTTATGTTTGTTCCCCCCTTGTATGATGATGAAACTCCTCCCCTTTCCCACAACATATTCTGGGGCCCTCCCACTGAGGTAAGTCCCCAATTGTCTGAGGTCGAGCTATATGACCTTTAATGTCATTTCACATTGAAAGGTTCATCTCTCCTTTCCCTCACCCACGGTCACCATGGCCTCTTCCGTCATGGGCTCTCCCTGTCCCACCAATAAGATTGGAAGCATGTAATTTGTTGAATCTATCACATCCTTTTGTTTCTCACACCGAGCATGACTTAGATGGTCTTAGAGTTCTATGATGATTACAACATCCACACCATCTGAACTATGAGAATGCTGATTATTGATCAAACCAAGAGAGGTAGGATGCCTACCTGAAGGTCGATCTCATAAGGGTTCCCTCTCATAAAGGGGCCACCCAATCATGTCTCCTCAATTGGGCAGCTTCTATACATAATACCCTACCATATGAACAATGAGAAATCTAATTCCTGATCAAAATAGGATATGTAGGATGCCTACCAGAAGGCCCGATATCGAAAGGGTTCCCATACAAAAGGGTCCACCCAACCATGCCCTCGAAATGGACATCTTCCATGCATAATCCCCATATAATTCTGAACTACATGGGTTCTGATTCCTCTCCCGAGGATATGTAGGAAACCCATCTTAGGTGTCTGATCCCAACATCAAATCACCTTCTGTCCCCCCTAGATGACATTAAAATCTAGAGCGCCTTATTATATGGATCAAGTCAGTAGTACCTTCGTAGCATCAAATATATTCATGCCTACGATGATCTTACACACCAAGGGTAGCCCTTGGACACACTCTTCAAGAATGAAAAAAGGATTCACGAACATATGAACATGACATAAATCTATAAGAGAGTCCTGGAAGAGGAAATAATCCTCCCTCTAAAGGGTGTAATGAGCCTGAATTCCTACCCTCTCGACCAATGGAGTCCCCATGTTTCATCGGTTGAATCATCAATCAATGAGTTCCTGCCTTCAGAAAGTAGGTCCATGAATCGGGGATACTCGGGTCGTTGGGCATTCCTGACTCCACGAATAAACCTTTTGGATACCATCTCAGGAGTTTATATCCAAGGAGGACCAATTGCACAAGTACTTGAACCTACACAATCGCCCACTAGGATCAATCTAATTGTGGAAACTCTTTAAAAATGTGAAAGGGGTGAATTACCAAGTCCCCATACAGTTAATCCAACCTCTTTTAAAGGATAATGAGGCAGAATAGATCGAAAAAAAAAATAAATGGTGAATTTTAAAGGAAACCATATCTAGAAAAAGATACAGGTGATGATGCTCATCAGACCATTTCCGCACAACCCAAAATGCACCACCTTAAAGGTGGAACAAAAATGGTGAACCCAACATGAATCCTTAACCATGGTGGTGGTTCTACCCCAATGATAACAGAGACAAAAGGACATTACACGTCAGCACATTTTATTCACCCCATTACGCATGAAGTGTACCGCCTTAGAGGTGAAAAAAAATGGTGAACCTGGCGTGAATCCTTAACAAGGTGGAGGTTTTACCCCACTCAATCTCCTTCGCCCCACAACAAAAAAAAAGAGGGGAAGGGGCCACGATAAATCACTAAATATGCATATGTTTGAAAGAATTCTACTTTGACAAGTTTTTGTGGTATGTATGTCATATATGTATGTCATGGGTTCCTAAAGATCCATCTTCGATTTAAATCACATAATGATGACCAATGCTAATGCACACATCATCGATCCCACAGGCAGCCAGGGCCCAAACGAAGAGCATGACCCCCTCGCTTACCTAACATCTTCAACGCTGGGTATCCAACACACTGATCAAAGAGTACCACCTAAATGGTACTCTCCCCCTGCTAGAGGCCATGAGTAATCCCTCTAGTCTGCAAAGGTTCTCCAGTCGCTTCCCCATCCATGGTTGGATCCCCAACATAAGGAATCCCCGATGGTCATCTCAAACCATTTTGGGAGCCTGTCCTTGAAATGTGATAATGATTACCTCCCTTTTCTTAGAGAGATAGATAAAGTCGATGTTGATAGCTTTGTCTCAACTACACAGGGTTCCTACTTGTGATCCCCTAATAGAGAAATTCATCACCGACACCGGACGACCAAGGCTCCTCCCACTGAAGAGGACCATATGCTGAGGGCACTTGCTAAAGTCCAGGATATCTAGGCCCCTCGAGCTTCCCGCCTAGGAAGAAGAATATATAATCAATAACACACTGTCACCCTAGTTCCTAAAAAGAAACTACGTCATACTAATGTGGTGGAATTCAAAAGGAATACATAAAACTTATCCCCCTCCAGCCAATCCCGCCATAGAAATAAGGTGGCACAATACGAGCACATACATCTCCCTGCTAGTGCTCGTTGGTCCCGCCATATAGACAGAGTGGAAAATTACAGGCAGATACAGATATTTGTTGATGTATAACAAGCCTGGAAACTAAATAGGGTAGCAACCAGCTACATGCAAGCACAAATACCTATAGATTCATTTCAATCCCTCTAAATAAATAAGGGGGAAAGTAGATATACATAGGCACAAATACCTACTGATGCATTTCAATATCGCCATCCAAATAGGGTGAAAAACAAATATGAGAAGAATCAAATTCCTACGAATTCATAAAATCCCATGAGACAAATACATTGGAAAGAGAGAAGATGAAAATCCCCACTCATGAATATGAAGTCCACCAATCAAATATGGTGGAAAATGGAGAAGAAACCCAGTGGAAGACTAATTCCTCTATCTCGACATAGGAGAACTGTGAGTATCTACTAGCAACTCTTGGAGGACCAGAGAAAGAACAAACTCCTACTCTAAAATTAGAATGGGCCTTCATACCCATTCCACCAAAAAATGTATCTCATCACATCCTGGAAATGATGGAAGAGTAGATGTCGATTCCAGACCATATCCTCCAAACATGTCAAGATATCATTGCATCGGCGCCAAAGGTGATAAACCAGGCCCACTACTCAGTTTCCTCAAACGGAATGACTCACTCTCAAAATGAGTTGGTCACTCTAGAGAATTTATGCATCCCTACACTAGTCCAGGAGGTTTTATGGAAATATCACATGATATATGGATAACCAGATCGGGAAAAAATTATTATTCTAACTAGGGGTTTTCGTTCCAACATGGTGGTCACTCTAAGGTAGGCATATATTCAAAAAAAAACCCAAGATATTCAATGGCATATCCCGGAGGCATCATAGGACACAACAAGATGGGGACCCATATATGAAGACCATTTCCAACAACAGATGAACTCGATTACCTGCAAGAGAGTGCTCAAAGATAAAATGCTCCAAAGTCAACCAAAAAATGAAGGGCACATACATGATCCTGCTCTGCTAGAAGCTGAGGCTCTTGATGCCCTCAAAAATATATCATTAAAGGATCAAGACCCTATCAGTCCATTATCGAATTATGGAAGTTGCAGTAGCAGTTGCGAAGGTCCTCCCCACAATATCGCTACCAGAAGCTCTGAAGGTCATCCCCAGAGCACCCATGGGGGCTCACTCTATGGGACAAGAATGATCAATCAAGAGATATTACCTCCTTATGTGTGTCAGTGTATCCCTCCCATTGACCTGAAGGCCAGATAGAAAAAAGGTCCTCTCCTTGATCTCGTCTACCCTGATTGTCCTCCCCAGGGTTTACGCTACAGATATGCTTCTCCATATAGTCGGATATCAAGTAATGATGATAGTACCCTCCACAATGACAGCCATTGTGATGGCCCTCCCTGCAATGGAAGTTGTTGTGAAGGCCCTCCCCATAGTAACATCAAACAATGAGAAGGTCCTCCCCTCATTATAGTACAACTGAAGGCCCTCCCCAGGATGTGAACTATAGAAATTATCCTTGCTGCCAGGTATCAAGTCATGATGGTAGTCCTCGCTAAGATGACAGTCATTGCGAAGGACCTCCCCACAATGGCGGTTTCTATGAAGGTCCTCCCCTCAATGATACCAAGCAGCAAGAAGGTACTCCCCTCACTGTATCCTGCCCTGAAGGTCCTCCCCAGTGCATACGCTGCAAAAACATTCCCCACATTCGGGAATCGAGTTTTAATGGTAGCCCTCACCATTGCAGCACCAATTGTGAAGGTCCTCTGTGCAACCAAAATTCATACTCACAAGAAGGACCTCCCCTTGTCATAAAAAATATGAGAAAGCCCTCCTATGTTGATCCACTCAAAAAGATTGAGTCAGATACATCAGGAATTCCTTCTATAACGAGTGATATTCTTTATCAACTAGAGGATGGACCGAGGCCATGCTCCTCTTCTAAGCCACCCCCACACTATTCACATATCGATAATGCTCCCACTAGCTTAGTTCCTTGGAATCAAATTATTAAGAAGCAGCTAAGAAGGGCATATCAAATAGAGGATGCCCTGGAAGATCACATATAGGATATGTTTCCTGTGAGAAGAAAACTAGATAAGGACAATATACTGGTGATTTATTGGCCCACTGCCACTTCTCACTTCGACATACCAGGAGAGTTGTCTAGGGAATGCATGCATGACATTTTCCTCAATATATGGATGAATCTTCATCAGCTGAAATAAAATTCCCTACCCAAATAATGGTACGTGAACCATGTCAACATGTTAGGGTATCTTTTCCCTCTAATCAACCTGGAATCCCTCTCGTCCTCATGGAAGACACGATCAAAAAGGCGAACGAAAAACCTTGAACTAGATTGCCTCCATGCATTGCATAAGTTGTGTCGCCTCATTAGAGATGCTCTAACTAGAGTACACATTCAGGGATGGGGAGAACATGGAGAACCACACTTCACCCCACATTTCATCCAGCAAACCCCATTAAAAGTGACATATTGCAACATCATCACACAAAGATAGAAATAAAATGAAACCCTTGCTCAGTAAAGATGGGATACTCAACAAAAATCATCCTAGAGTAAGTCTCAAAAGCGTCATGACTGAAGAGATCAATCCATCAAAAATATTTTGAGTCAGGAAACCAAGAACATCCAGTAGGATTCCCGCCTAAGGAATGCCAACCAGAAAGTAGCTCTCATGTCTTCAAAAAACTGTAGATTCCAGGTAGGATTAATTACAAACTTGGCTCACACCAACATGGGAGTTCGTGAAATTAAAAATATGGAAATAGTGGCGGCTGCTGTCGCAATGTGATAGCAACTCTAGCCCATTAGGCTGGGGGAATTTTAAAATCAAAATTCCCTTCTAATACTGAAAAATATATACCATAGTGCATCAACAAAATAACGGGAACAACCACAGCCTGTTGGGATAGGGACATTTAGACCTCAAGTCCCCACACAGCAGACATCTGTATTCTATCATCTCGGAAGAATAATGGACAAATGAGTCACCTGTTCTACCCCATCTCGTGGTTTGCACCCTCTGAGACAAAGGCGCATTACAAGGTTAGATCAAGGCTCCCCTCAAGTTGATCTTCGCTAAGAAACCCAAATAAAATTGTATAATAGAATGAGAAAGTCCAACAAAAGCTGCATAAATACTTCTTACCATTCATCATCTGGTACACCACACCAAATGTGGTATGCCTCAGTGAATATTATATACATCAACTCCACAAACCTCATAGGAAATGATGTGGAGGTAAAGGATGTGAGGGAAGATGGTTCCCTCCCAGAGGCATCCCATACTGAGCATGATGGTGTGCATACCTAGAACCTGAGAGATGTCCTAAATCTGGGTGCCCCCTCAGTTAATCCAACATTACCTTTCGCCCAAAACCCCAACAAGTAGAAGAATAAATCCAAGTTATTATATGACCCAACTTATCCTCCCACTATAAATGTTTTCCTCACACTCGATAAGAGGTTTTCCACACAGGAGGAAGAAATACAAGAGATCAGGTGAATTAATGTCGAGTTGTATCGAGAGAGCTACCTAATCGGATGTGTTCCCCCTGCGGAACATCAGTAGGTGCTCCCATAAGAGGTTCCTTTTCCACAGGAACTCATCCCGGTGAATGAATCCAAGCTCAGTGGTATGTTCAACCCGACCATGGAAGGACATCAAGACTTTCCCCTACTAGTAAGGTAGCTGGAATATATTCAGGTAAACCCACAAATGATACCCCTAACTGGGTATCCACCTCATATTCCAGAAGCACTGGCATGCCAAGTCTTGGACACTACCTCACCAGCCCAAGATCAATCCCAACAAGATATGCATCAAGGGCCCTTGAATACCATCGAGTAATTAACATCTCAACTAGAAGCCATGGAAGGGTGACGCACTTCGACACATCCATAGCACAAACCCTAAACTAATTGGGTGAGCAATGTTCCACCGCCATTAAACATCGGAAACCTCTTATTCCCAGTATTCAATGGATCGAGGGACCCAGAACAGAATTTAATGCACTATGCATCTTATTTTGACCCCATGATGGGCACTATGGAGCAGAAAGAAGCAGTAAAACTCAGGTGCTTCGTATGAACCATATAGGGATCCTATTTCATATGGTATACTAGCCTTCCAGCCAATTCAATCACTAGTTTGGAGGACCTATGGTGACAGTTTCCCTTCTAGTTCAGTTCAACGCTGCCTAAGACGATGATCATTGATCTCATGAACTGAAAACAGAAAGAGAACAAAAGAGTCTTAGACTTCATTAAAATATGGAAAGGCCTGAATTATTCCCTAAATCAGCCACTCCCCTAGGATGATATGCTCTCTATGTGCATCGATAATCTTCGAGATGAATTAAAAACAGTGCTCATCCTGGTGAAGGACACATGTGGGTTTAGGGACTTCTCTTTTATTTCCCAAATAATCGAATACTCCTTGCAACGGACCAATCTCAAGTCCTGAGGGGCCCCATCATCCCCTGGGAAAAGAACGAGAAAATCTTAAGTGGCTTCTGTCATGCTTAATCCACCCCCAGCACTAGATCCATTTGTGAGGCCCCCACCAAACTGTGCAGGACCCCCTGGACGCCAACAGCCACCCCCACCTTGGTAAGATGAGCGATGGGGTGCTAAAAGAAAACAGTTTGAAGAATGGATATATAAAGTTTACTTGCTCCGAGACGAACAGGTCTGCAGCTATTTTATAGCCGCTATGAATTTCCATTTTCTCCAGCTACCAGAGCTAAAACGATCCAATTAAGTGGATCTCAAGGACCATCCAAATTACTATTCCTATCACCGAATTCTGAGACACACCATCCAAGAATGCTTCATTTTCAAGGATCTTCTACAAAATATGATGGATTCCAGGCAAGTCAAGTTGGGTCTGCCACCGCCAATGCAAGTGGAATATGTTTTCACCACAGACTCAAGAGAGGAAAAGGAATATAAAATAGTCACCAGTAAGAATGAGGAAAAGTTTGACAATTGGATGAGTCAAAATACCATCAAGTGATTCCATAGTATCATCCAGGTGTAGTTGAAACAACCAAATGTTCCCTAAAAATCTCTTAAAACATCACAACCATCTTCCTCATCCTCGCGGAGCTCTAAATGCCAGAATGAAAGAAAACAAGATAAAGAATATGAGTTGATAAAAAAGATGAATTTAGTGTTGACCCTTTCGAAATTCATGCCAACAGTAAAGGTACAACGGTCACCACCCCTCCAAATGGTATAACGAGCACCACCCCACTAAATAGCACCATCAGAAGGAGTTAGTGAGACGGAAACATTGTCAGATCAAGAACTAATCTTCAGATCCATTAATGTTATTCACTTTAGGGACCCCTTCTCAGATAGAGACTATGGACACGAACCCAAATTCCTCAAGCCCAGTTGGAGAGCTGGAGGAAGAGGCTGCATAGACTGAAGTTTTACTGAAAGTTATGATTATGGAAGGGGTAAAATTCCTAGCCATTCCATAAGTCAAATCTTTAAGATCAAGGAAACTCACGAAAGGATCCTCTGGAAGAAACAACAAGAAACAGAATACTTCTATTCACCTGTTGGATGAAATATAATCCCAATTATCTTGTAATTTCCATCCGGGGAAGAACAAATACCAAATCTCCCAAGGAATATTGGTTGACTAGTTCGGCCAAAACCGGAAAGGACGGAAGCACCACCAGCCGTGACTATAGAGGTTGAACCATCCGCGTGCAAAGCCCAAACTACTAAACTATCTGTGAAAGAGAAACCTCGAGCTAGGAAGATCCGACCATTAGAAAAGAAATATGACATTCTAAAGTGGTTGGCTTCAGTACCAACAATGTTGTCAATCCTGAATGTGTCAATAGTTTTTGCAGATATTAGGGAGGCACTCATTGAAGCCTTAGTAAGTCCCCATGAGTTCAAGGCTGAAGTAGAAGCAATCTAAGTCTATTGGGCAGAGACCAGTCCTAAAGAATTTCACATCATCATCTCCTTCACAGACAGGGATGAAGACGCCATCATTCAAGGGCACATCAAACCCATATATGTGTCAGGTAAGATAAATGGAATTGATGTCCAGAGGATCTTTATTGAAAACAGCTCTGGATTTAACCTCCTCCCACTGTGAACGCTTCGTTGGATAGGCTATGATGAAGACAGCTTTACACCCTACACTAAAACTTTGTTGGTATATGACAAAATAGAGTAAAAACCATTGGGAAAAATCAATATTAAAACTTCACTTGGAGACCTCATGTCAGATTCTGAGTTCTTGGTAGTACGGAAAGTACATCCTTCAATGTCCTATTAGGTTAGACTTGGCTACATCAACACACTGCAATTATGTCATCATACCATCAGTGTATCAAATATTGCACTAATGGAAAAAATGGGACATTGCATGCTGATAAATCCCTGTTTCAGTCATGTGAGTCGCATTATATCGACTTAGGGTTCTATGAATCAGAATAAAAACATATTTTGGCCAATGACATTGATGGGATTGCTGCCCTAAGTGGTTTGGAAATGGATCCCACTGACCCCCTCCAGTAGCTTGGGAAGAGTATGTATTACCCATCATCCAAATTGAATGCACAAGTGAACGTTTGGATGTAGCCTCAACTATCTACATGGTCTCTATTATGGTCACCAAGTCTAAAGACATGAAAAAGAGGGCTGAATCCCATGATGTGAGGAAATGCCCTATCAAAGATGCTCTCAACCCATCCTCAGGACCTCAGGTGTCCCTTTCCTCACACACTAAGGCAAAAGATGATTTCCCTCCCAATATTGTAGAATTAATCTCAAAAATCCTCTCTCCATCAAAAGAGGAAGAAGATGAAGAAGAAGATGATGGATAAGAATAAGAGGAAGAAGGCCTTAAATATGCCCCTCCTACATTCAAAGAATGTGTCTCTACCATGATCGATGAACTCAAGAAAATAAATATGGGCACTAAAGATGACCCGTGGCCCACTTTGATCAGTGTGGATATGCCTATTGAGAAGTAGGAGGAATATACCTCCTTCAGGAAGAATACTCAAGATGTGTTTGCCTAGAACTACACAGAAATGATAGGACTCGATCCTGAGGTCGCCACTCATTATCTCGGCTTACCAGATGACCACCGGGGCTATAAGCAGGTAGCTAGAAGGACACACCCGACACATGATTCAAAAATAGAGGCTTAATTTGAAAATATAATCAAAGAAAACTTTATACAGGAGGTCCAATATCTGATCTAGTTGGTTAAAATAGTCCCTGTAAAAAATAAAAATTGATAGATTAGAATCTGCATTGAATTCAGGGACATTAATCGGCATTTCCCAATAGAAAATTTCCCGGTCCTGATCATAGAATTTTTGATCGATGCAATAGCCAAATATGAGGCTCCCTCTTTCATGGATGTCTATTCTAGATACAACCAGATCCATATGGCCTAAAGATATGAAGAAGCTACTACTTTTAGGGCCCCTCTGGAAGTGTTTTTTTAAGGTGATTCCCTTTTGTCTTAAAAATTTCAGTGCCACATAGCAGTGCGCCATGAATCACATATTCAATCCCTTCTTGGGAATATTCGTCGAGTGTTATGTTGATGATTTGGTGGTTAAATATCGATAGCACTCAAACCACCTCAGCGATCTTGAAACTGTCTTCAACAAATTGTGGTAGCGCAGTTTAATGATGAATCCCCTAACGTTCACCTTTGGCGTTACCCCAGGAAAATTCCTAGACTTCTTTGTATGCCATCATGGTATCAAGGTCGACCCCGAGAAGAAAAAATCAATCTATGGAATGTCCCCACCTCGCAAACTCACTAAGTTGAGAGGTCTCCAGGGGCACCTCACCTACATTCGGTGCTTCATAGCCAACTTGGAAGGAAAATGTTTACCTTTCACCAGGATCATGAAGAAAGGAGTTGTGTATGAGTGGAATAATGATTTCCAACAAGTGTTCAAAAATCTCAAAAGAAATATCCTAATCCCATCAGTGATGATGCCACCAGTTGATGGGTGACCACTCATTTTTTATGTAACCACTCTGGAATGGTCATTAGGTGCCTTTCTCATGAATAAGAATGATGCTGGAAGCAAGAAAAACCACTATTACCTTAGCCGAACAATGATTGATGTTGAAACATGGTATTCAAAAATTGAAAAGAACTGCCTAGCCTTAATCTTCGCTATTCAGAAACTCAGGAATTACCTGCAACACCATGGGGTCCACCTAGTTTTTCACTATAACCTGCTCAAATATATCCTCAACCTCCCCTTGATAAATGGGAACCTATCATGATGGGTGGTCATCCTATAATAGTTTAACATATGGTATGTTCCCGAAAAATCCATCAAAGGTTAGGCATTAGCAGACTTCTTGACAAAGCACCCTTTGGAAGAAACAACATCATTAGATGCTGAACTTTCGGATGAAGAAGTATTTTCTATCTAGGAGGACCCCCATACATGGGAAATATACTTCGACGGTGCTTCCCAAATCCTAATAGGGAAAAGGATGGAGGATCCCAAGCTCAACAAAGTGGGACTAGGAATTATACTCATATACTTGGAAAAGACCACCTTACCTTACTCTTTCCTATATTCGTAAGGGTGTAAAAATATTGAATTAGAATATTAGGCCCTCATTATAGGCTTGGAACTAGAACTTCATGGGAAATCCAAACACCTAAAAATAAATGTTGATTCAGAGCTAGTTATCGAACAGTTCAGTGGTGACTACGCCATTAAGAAATAAGTATTGGTTCCCTTAATGAAACATCTTCAATAACTGATGGAAGAATTTCCATCAAACCCAATGTTGACCTATGTCCCTTAGTCTCAAAATTCTCAAGCCAGTGCTTTGGAAAATGTAGCCACAACCTTAGATGATCCAGACCGGGGTGAAATAGTCATTAGCATTGCCCACCACGGGATGGTCTTTCCGTTCATCTAGAGAAGTACGGAGGAAATCGATGAAATTAGCTCTATTTATAAGACTTATAGTCTCACCACCGTCTATATGATTCCCATTTCAAATTACCTTTAGAATGGAAAACTCCCACCAGATAGGGTTGGAAGGGAGGAGGTCTGAAGGTGGGAAGTCAATTTTTCCTTGTACAATGGTGTAAGACAAGAAAAGGTTCTCTACAAATGAGGACTTTACAGAGTTCTTATCAGGTGCATTGATGGAGAAGAGACTGTTGTCATCATGAAATAAGTGCACACTAGATCTTTTGGTGTGCACCAATTAGCAACTGTGCTATCTCATCAAATTCAAAGGATTGGGTATTACTGACCCACTATGATACAGGATTTTGCCATATTCACCAAGAATTTCCATTCCTACCATGTTCATGCCAATTTCATACACCGACCCCCAGAGTTACTTCATACAGCTAAGTACTCTGGGCCATTCACTGCCTGGGGGATGGATGTTGTGGGACAATATCCTCCCGCCACATCTAGACAATTCAAGTTCATACTCAAAGTGACCAAATTATTTTCCAAATGCGCCAAAGCCATACCCCTTAAAGAAGTCAGGGAGAAAAACATCATTAGCTTTCTGAAGGCCAAAATAATTACCAAATTTGTTGTCCCTCGTACAATACTGATGGACAACAGCACCAACTTCTGTTCTACTGAGTTGGACAAGCTATACTAGGAGTATATAATTAAATCCAACCATTCATCCCACTACATTGTGGCAGCCAATGGGAAGATAGAGGCTTTAAACAAGACTTTGTCCAACATACTCCAAAAGATGATTTATAAGGATAAGAAATTGTGGAAAAAAAATTCCTTCATGCTCTATGGTATTACCGGACCACGACTGGTACCGCCACCCAAGCAACCCCGTACTCATTATTATACAAGGTAGAGGTGGTTATACCAATCAAAATACAAGTTTCATCACTTTGTGTGGCCATTTGCAATCAAATATCCATGGAAGAGAAATCTTAGATATGGTTTGATTAGTTAGAGTATCTAGAAGAAAAAATCTACACACTTTACACCATTTAGAAATCTACCAAAACTGGATTGCACAATCCTTCAACAAAAAGGTACTCCTTCGATCTTTCCTCAAAGGAGAAATGGTGTTAGTCTTCAAAACCCTATTGATACTCATAAAGAAGCCCCCAAATCCTGAACCAAAGTGGTAAGGACCATATCTCATACATAGGGTCTATTCCAATGGATCATATGACCTAATATCAATGGATGAGCATCTCATCACGGCTCCCAAAAAATGAGAAGTTCTTGAAAAAGTACTTCGCATAGTTGAAAAACCTAGTGCCATGGCCAAAACTCAACGACCCTAAACTATGTGTCATTTTCCTGACCACGTGATGTTAAATTGTATGGTATTAGTCCATGAAACATGACATTGAACCATGATGCCATAGTCCAAACTCTATAACCCTAAACTATGAGTTGTTGTCCTGACCAACATGACGAAAAAATGAATGGTATTAGCCCCATGGTCCAAACTCTAATACCTTAAACTATGAGTACCAAAAAAATGATTCCATGGTCCAAAATCTAATACCTTAAACTATGAGTACCAATAAAATGAATCCATGGTCCAAACTCTATGACCCTAAAATATGAGTTGTTTTTCTAACCAACATGATGAAAAAATGAATGGTATTATCCCCATGGCACAAACTCTATGACCCTAAACTATGTGTTTTTGTCCTAAAAACATGAGGAAAAAATAAATGGTATTATTCCTCTGGTCCAAACTCTATGACCCTAAACTATGAGTTGTTGTCCTTACCAACATGATGACTAAATGAATGGTATTAGCCCCATGGTCTAAACTCTAAGACCTTAAACTATGAGTACCAATAAAATGGTGCCATGGTCCAAGATCTAAGACTTTAAACTTTGAGTAGAAATATGCCCATTCCATGGTCCAAGATCTAAGACCTTAAACTATGAGTACCAATACCCTCATTCCATTGTCCAAGATATAAGACCTTGAACTTTGAGTAGCAATATCGTGATGTCATGGTCCGTGATCTAAGACCTTAAACTATGAGTAGTAATACTTAGAAGTCATGGTCCAAACTCTAAGACCCTACACTATGAGTCTTAGTCCTTTATAAATAATGTTAAATTGTAAGGAACTCATTCATAAAACATTAAATTAAACTATGACTCATTTCCTCACTGTAAGACAATAAACTACATGGCACAAAGCATCCTAATCGCATGAAAATAAACTAAATGATCTCTCACAGAACTACGTACGGCTTGATTCCTACCCTCAAGGGATAATTAGTGACACATAGACCCTTGATCTTGGCCCAGACCCCACCATAAAAAAATGAAATCCCTTCATCATTCCACTTATCTCCCCACATTTGTAAGGGAAACCCATATCACTCCTTGTTTCTCACATCGATTGTAACTCACATGAGCTTAGGATCAGCGGTAGGAATTCTCTTAAAAAATAAGACTATATAGTAACATGGTAGACCTGGAAACCATGATAGATATAATCAGAATTACCCTACACAAGGGCGAAGCCAGATTAGTACAAGGAACATTCAGATCTACATGCATCTTGATTCTTTCTCATGCAGGATATGTAGTGAAGCCCGGATTGGGAATCCCAACCCATCCATCATAAAAAAATTCCCTCACATGAATTTACACATCTATCAAACATTTTTAGGGAACATAAGAACTATGTGTGGCTTGATTCATGCCCTCGTAGGATACATAATGATGCCTGGATTTGGAATCCTGGCCCAGCCACCATAAAAAATACTCCTTTCCACGTTCTTAGGTCTGACTTGTACTGGGAGTCCATGAAAGGCACTTATTGTATGATGATAAACTGTGAAATTATTCAAGAGTTAGGTGTGTCCCAGTCCTCAGTGTTAGGAGAACCCCCATATGACCCCAACTCATGAGAATTCAAAATATCCCACTTCCCCCCTATAAATTTGAGTTAGACCTACATGGAAGCTCTAATAGTACACTGCTAATCAGGGTATGGGTGTTCTTTACATTCCCAGGCACATCTTTCCCATTTCTCAAACTCCATACCCTGGAAAAACTTGGATTCTCATAATCATTCAAGGACATCTGAGATGGAAGGATAGTGTCTTGCAGACACCTTTGTTTTGGCTATGCACATCATGCCCCGGTGGCTCTGCATATTTTTCCCACAAAAAAAGGTCTTCAATCAAAGGAAAATTTTCCTTAGGAGATTCCTCTCCCATCTTAGTACTCCCAATGGCTCTCGTGACCCATGTAATTCCACCTAATTCAAGTTTCCCCCAAGACTATGGTTTACACCTTCTATCATCACACACGTCTAAGGAACGTCAGAACATCCTAATTGCGATTAAATCAATTCTATTAAAGATATTTATGACAACATGATTGTCCCCACTACATGACTCTAAACAGCACAGCATAATTTTTCTCACTGCATGACTCTAAACTACATAACATCATGTCCTCACTGAATGACATTAAATTGTGAGGCCAAAATCATCCTTGTTGTATGATGTTAAGCTGCATATTATTGGCTTAAGCCTAAAGTTCCCTCTAATGTTGATTTTTGTATTCTTAGGGAATAAACTGGAATCATCATAATCCCTTGTTTCTCACACTGAAAATAGATCATGTGATCTTAGGGGTCTTAGATAGAGATCCACTGTGACATTATAGAAAACCATTCCAGGAATTTGGTCTTAGAAGCACGACCCTAAAAGGCATGTCACGGTTCCCTTCCCTGAGAGGAACCCCACGTCCTGGAAATACTTTGTTGAATGATCGGGTACCCCAATAATGGAAAGAATTCCTAACCTTGTGTATGAGCCATATATATGTGAGGAATACTTAATTATCCGAGTAAATCATAGCCCAAATGTCCCCTATATGTCCATACACACTCCTTCCATATCTCAAACTCTATGCTCTGAGTGATATTGAATCTACATAACCCACCAAGGCCATCTGAGATGGAAGTCCAGTATCTCAAGGACGCCTTTGTTTTGGCTATACACATCGTGACCTGACGGATTTGCATACGTTTCCCACAAAAATGGTTATCAATCAAAGGAAAATTTAACCCCATGAGAGTCCTATCCTATCTCAGTACACCCAATGGATTCCAAGCCTCATTTAATCCCTCCTGATTCAATGCCCCTCAAAGTCATGGTTTACATTCTCCTCCCTACACACATCTTGGATATATCAGAACATTCGGGTCTGATTCATTTCTGGTCCCTTTTGAGGTTTCTAAATATACCACATCCATGTGCGCAAAGTTTATCCACATAAAAAATAAGAGTGCCTCCACTCATTTTTCGGTTTCCTCCAAAGAAGTTTAGTTAAAATTCCCCTTTTTATGTTATAGTGAACCCTTTTTTCAAAGGTCACATACCATATTCAGAAAGTTCTCAATCTCCATAATTTGTCATAGCCATCGGATACGGAAGTCCAGTGTCCTCTAAACACCTTCGATTGACTATGAACATCATGCCTCGAAGGCTCTACATATGTTTCCCAAAAAAATGGCCATCAATCAAAGGAAAATTTGTCCCCAGGAGAGTCCTTTATAGCTTTTGTATACTCAAATTACAATCATGTTCTATCACACCGCTAGATTTGGAAAACTTATGAATAAAGGCTTACATAACTTCCTCTTTCTAGATTCCCCTAACATAAAAAATTGGATTTCTAACTGAATCGACCATTCACCGGCTCCCCCTCACACAAGTAAGAACCATGTGGGAATAGTTTCCCAATCAAATCTGATATGAATGTCCATAATGTTTTCAGACACCATTCCTCAGGAAAACCACCCACTCTGGCTCCTGATATAAAAATAAATTCAAAATGTTGCATAACACCACAAGTCCATTGGAGATAGAAGGACATTATCCTGCATACACCATTGATTGATGATTCACATGATGCCCTGGTGGCTCTGCATATGTTTCCCACAGAAATAGTCTTCAATCAAAGAAAAATGTGTCCTCAGGAGAGTGCTTTCCCACCTCCGTACGCCTAAAATGACTCTCGTGCCCCATGCATGTCTATAATTAACAATTTAAGGGTCAAGACAAATACCTAACTGATTTATGAAAGATATTGGAACATTCATGGCTCATAGTGCTAAATTGGGGCTCTTGCCCCATTAAGTTTGGTCAAAGTTGTTCGACTAAACACATGAATAATGAGTTTGATTGACAGGACTGTGAACTGTCAGTAGAAAAGATTCCATACTTTCAAGAGGAAAAATATGAAGAAGGCACATCTGGGTCAAAATCAAGTATTAGTTCGTTAAAAAACATTGATCCATCAAAAAAAGTCATAAAACATGTCAGGTTGAAAACCCACAAAGAGTGGCCTAAGAAAAAGTCATGTTATACCCGCTAAGATTTTTCCAAGCAGTCTTAGGAAAAAATTAGGGTATTAATGAAAAATACACAAAATTTCATGACGTATTTCATAAAACCTCAGCAATAGTCGAACAACGCTCACTGCGTCTCGCAGCTTAGGAAAAAATTAGATCTTTATTTGATTATTTCAATTTAATGGTTTCAAATCATATTTCAAAATTAATACCTTATTGAAATAATGTTTATGATTGATTATGTTCAATTGACGTGAAAAAAAATGTTAAGAAAAATGATTTAAAGGAAAATTAGTTTCATTGAGTTCAACAAAAATAGAGGAGCATCCCCAGTTTGGAGTCTCTCTAAACTGTACATATCATGATTTGGGATGGAACTACAATAAGGCTCAGTTCTCCCTTTCTAGAAGTATGGAAAGTGATTTTCACAGGTCGTCAATAGTTTTCCCCAAAGAATCTCTCTCCTCTATTCTGGAATTGACCATCAGACGCACCCACTCTAGAATAACTTTAAGGTCCTACCCTTTCTTTTGGACGGCTTCATAGTTGGCACACGAAGAGTCCAGTTTATCCCTCAACCTTGCTACCTAGGCTTCTCACTCCCAAAAATATTCCTCTTGGGTGTCCACCAAATCACAAGACTTCACCTCCATGGCCTTCAGATGATCAAATTATTCTGAAATATCTCGGAAGGTCGCCACCTAGTGATGGGAAGAATTGAACTTGGTCAGCTTGTCCTCACAGGAGGTAAGGTCTTCCCGTACAATGACAATTTGGTAGATAAGGAGGTGTAAGTGAAGATAATTAAAGCCTATGAAACCCAAATCGGTGAATAATTGTTGACAATTGTCACCCTCGACAGTAAAATTGGCCATAGGTGACTTCGCGAAAAGAGTGCATAACTGGCGCGATGCCTCTTTTTTCACTGTCTGGTGCCTCATTGTAGCACCAGTACCTTGATCCTCACCCAACTTAATGTGTATATATGCAGGAAGTGTCATCATAGGAGTGGTAAGGGGCCTAATAGAGGTCATCCAAGATGGGGGATTCTCTTTTCCCCCAGATGGTTCAACCTCTAGAGTCGGATGCGGAGGACTATCCACAGCTTCCGGGGTGATCAGGGATACTCTACTGTTGCTAGACTCATTAAGGTCTTGAGTAGTATCTACAGGAGGGGAGTAGTTTGAATCACTCCCCACTGAAATAGGTTGTATCGATGAATCCCCTCCCATACATTTCTAATGATGAACCTAGCGTCTTCATAACACAAGGGCAAGAACAGGTGGTGTATCCATCGTGGCTATTATAGGGACAGAAGTAGAAGGTGTAGCTATCTCACTCTTCATAGTAGAAGGAATGCGTGTCATAATCATTGGGGTAAGAACGAGGTAAGAAATGGTTAAAGGTTTATGCACCTGAAGAACTAGTTCTTTCAGCATCCCATTGGGGTAACAATCTTCCCATAGTTGGGCATATTCTAATGACAGAAAAGTGGATTTTATAGTATTGTGGATGATAACTTACATAAAAGAACCTTTATGCATCATCAGGATCCATAATTGGTGAAGAACTATGGGGTGATACTCTTCCCTTAATTGAATAGACAGAAGCAGGGCTGTTTGTTGAAGGCACCCGAATTTCTTGGGAAACTAGAAGGGGAGGTATGGCTCACAAATGACTATTTGATCTATATGAGCAGTGAGCATCACATCTCGAAGCATGATGAGGTATGATCATTCCTCCAAAGAACCTCCTCTATCACCTCTCAATATCCCATGAGGAGTAGGATGCTGTGAAAATGAAAAACAAGAAGCATCATTCAATAGCCCAACCACATCAATAACCCTTAGATTCTTAGGACAAACAAAAAAATATTCAGAAGGGCAGGTTCAAATTCATAATGAGGAACCCTTCCAGTATGTCGGTATTCATAAAAAGGGAAGTGTTCTTCCATCCACCTCTACCAAAATTGAAATGGTCCTCTAAGACAGTGCGGTAGCCTACCTTCCTGTATTTGTCCCAACAACTCATAAAGTCGGGTGAGGGTAGGAAGGGACAAATTAATGGTATGACCCTTTGCCAGTGTGTCCTCCATCATCAAAGTTCAGGCTTGAACCCTGGTATATACGTCATGGGATGGGAAAAGCCATATGCTCAGAAACGTGGCAAAGAAACCATCTAACCTAAGTATAGCTGATATATCTAGTTGAAGCTCATATCCCCATGTGGTATATCGTCTCGCTTCAAGGGTAGCACAATATGACCCGAGAGTCTGGCGGGACAGACGAGATGGGTGAGTTCGACTACGATGATCCCACAGCTTGGTTATGTTCATCTATAAGAATAACCCTATTCAGGCCTTGAATGGGATAAGTGAGTAATCTTTGAGGGGGTGATCATGTAATCCCTCTTTGATGGCTAATGAACTCCTTTTCAAAGGGGAAACATGGTCAGTGTCATTCTAGGTAGTGGCTACTAGGAGAAACTCATCATACATCTCTCCAAGGATAAGGAGTCCTCCAAGCTGGTGGATATCCCATAAGTTGATTCCCATCTGCACATGCAATAATTGGAAGGTGTTGGTGCTTAAAAATTAGTGGTTCAGCATCTCAAGAAGGATTTATCTTAGGGAGAAGACTTTGAACAGAGAAACCTAGAATTCCTGATACAAGCCCACCACCTACAACTAGTTTGAGGACTCCAAATAAGTCTGATATACCCAAAATGCCCAGGACCACTCATCAGAGAAACATCCTCCAGCCCGAAAATCCAACTTGGTGCTCCACCCTCCATTAGGTTTTTCTTGGGAGATGTTGATAATGGATAGATACTCTAAGGTATCTAGTCCCGGTACACCATCACGACCCATGTGGTTGCCCTGAGTCCATGCCAAGCCTCCTAGTATGAATACGTTCTCCAAATTCATCGGGGTGATGAATTCTTCTATTAAAGAAATGTTGGCACGATCACATCCTTGTGGTGCCTCTAAGAGGATGAAAGGGGTATCAGGGTCATCCAATGGTAGAGTAATGTCATCAAGGAGACCAAATTTGTAAAGTGGAAACTGTACAGATAGCGGATAGGCTAGAACCTCTAGCATCAAAAAAATATTTAAGAAGCTATCACGAGGAATGATGTGGGCTCGAAGATGATCCTCACTATTCCCCTCTATAGTCTCTCTTGTCTTAATTGATTTTATCATATCCTTTGAAGCAGCCATTGTACCCTTCATAAGAAGATCCAGAAGCCGATGAAAATTCATTCCAATAAAAATTGTTGGATAAAGGCTACAAAGGAGCAGCTAAAGGACTTAAAATATGTCTGCATAAGGCTCTGCATACTATTCCTCAAAACAGTACATAGAAGGAAAAATCTACATACTATATGATATATAGAAGAAACTACACCTATGGCTATGGTACACTAATGAATTTAACTACATAGATACATGGTATGTGAACCATCTACGAGGCATTAGCCTACAAATCGTTGGCCAGCAAATAGAAAGGTTTGCGAATGGTGGATACCATGAACCTAGGCCTCATTAAGTTCATGATCAGAAGTCATGAGTTAAGATTTTATGTTTTGATTATTAGTTCATAAAGTTTGTTTTACCGATTCAAGATCTCTATGCGGACACACAAATAGCGTAGCATTATCCAACGCGGAATCCGAAATTTAATTTTAAAGTTCCACAATGTTGTTTGAGAAATCCAAAATATGGTATAAGGATAGAGAAATTGGGATAAGATCGGTTCGTGGAATGTATTAAGTGGTTCGCGAATGCGATTTTCGCAAAAAGAACGGTACGCAAAATCATAGGAAGTCGGGGAAGGTGAGAGTGCTTTTTTCCACAATAAATGGTAAAAGAAAAATTACATGGTCCCCTATATATAGGTGTGGTCCCATCCTACTCATCCCATTTGTTCTACCGCAAACCATTTCAGTTCATAACTGCTTCTACATTAGAAAAGTCCCCTTTTTGTTACGAATAGACCCCATTCTGGTGGTGGAATTTGTAGGGTCCTGAAAACTCTTTAAAGGAAAGAAAATATTCCCATAATCACTTTGTAGAAGGAATCAAGTACTCCTACAAGTCTAGCAATGTGAATAGACTAAAATTGATTTTCAAATTTGAAAAGAAACTTGAATTAATTCAAGTTTTCAAGGATTTTCAATTGGAATGTGTACCATCATCGGGAAAGGTCTGTGGACAACCTAGATCGCAAACCACCTAGTATACGGAATGATCGACAAACTTCTGGCCCAAGGAGAAATGTCTAGTGAACCCAGCAGACCGTGAAACGCATCGCCAAAGGACTCATGCGCATAAAGGTTATTCACATAACATTTCGCGAACTCATCAATTCCTGGACAAAGCGAACGATCAGGGTTCCATAAACTATTATCATTAACTTAAGCCTCTGCATACCCCAATTTACTGAGCCTTATGTGGGTCAGAATATCTCTTCATGGGCCTCTGCAAATGGTGTCGCATGCCCATAGATATAATTGCCCCGATGCCCTATAAAAGGATCACATAATGAAGGAGGAAGATGAGATGACAGATGGATGACGAAATATTGAATTGGAATCATAGGTTGGAAGAAATATTTTGGAGAATAATCTGGCTTTAGTCTCGATTCGTCGACAAATCCCGAATTGTGAACCACACTCTCCCCAGGTATAGCTGGCTGCGAACCATAAAACTGGGGAATTGAATAATAATAATAACATAACAGCGAACCTAATTAGTGAACCATGAACTACATACTTCTCATAGATTAATTCCTTGTGAATGATAATACTCTGGACCCTCCTTCAATATGTTGCTTCACATAATGTACTGCTACGTGGATAGAACCTGGAGTTGCATACTGCATCAGTACATGTATAGATCCCAAAGCGGTATGATGGTCCATGTACCACTATGGCATGTTATAATCTATACCCATTCCCACATACCGCATCGGTATGCAAACGACCCATCTTCCCACATACCACTATGATATGTGGATCCTCCCCCATCCTGCATAAGAAACCGGTACGCAGAATGGGGTATTTTCAGGTATTATTTACTATGGTTCCTACCTCACACCTCCCTTACCGTCCAGTCCTCTATAATCCCTCCATGAACCAGTCCTTCAGTATCAAGCCAAAGCCTCCTCCAAAGCCACCAGATCCATATGATCATACCGTCTGGTGCAACAGTACACCCCTTTGAGTATACATACCCATGGTAAGTGGAGTCACGAAGGCTCTCCCCACAATGGTTCAGGATTCAAGAATTTATATGGGTCTAAATTACCATGCTAACCCAGAGTCGAACCGTGAGATACTGATGTGAACCTCCCCATTCTAGGGATTAAGGTTGATCACTTGATTTTCCATTCAATGAGTAATAGTGATCATTCGAAGGAGTTATGTTCTATCCCACCTTTGATGAGGACAAAACTCATCCCCTTTCCCAGAATATATTTTGGTACCCTCCCACTGAGGTAAGTTCCCAATCGTCTGAGGTCAGACTGCATGACCTTTAATTTTATCTCACATTGAAAGTTTCATCGCTCTGCGCCCTCATCCACGGTCATCCCATTCTCTTCCTTCGTGGGCACTCCCTCTCCCACCAACAGGAGAGGAAGCATGTTTATTGTTGAATCTATCACACCCTCTTGTTTCTCACACCGAGAATGACTCGTGTGGGATTAGAGTTTTGTGATGATTACAGCATCTACAAAATATGAACTATGAGAACTCTGATTTCTGATCCAACCAGGATACATAAGATAGCTACCTGAAGGCCCGAGCTCAAAAGGGTTCCCTCCCATAAAGGTTCCACCCAATTATGTTTCCTCAAATGGGAAGATTTTATGCATATGACCTATTCATATGAACTATGAGAACTCTGATTCCTGATCAAACAATGATATATAGGACGCCTACTAGAAAGCCCGATCTCAAAAGGGTGCCCATCCAAAAGGGTCCACCCAACCATGCCCCCCAAATGGGGAAGCTTCCAGGCACAATCCCCACATAATTCTGAACTATGTGGGTTCTAATTCCTCTCCCAAGGATACATAAGAAACACATCTTATAAGTCTGATCCCAACATCAAATCACCATTCATCCCACTGGATGGCGTTAAACTCCATAGTGTCTTAATGTATGTCTCAAGTCAGTAGTACCTCTATAGAATCAAATATATGCATGCCTACGATAATATTTCAAACCAAGGGTATCCCATGGACACACTCTTCGGTAATGAACCAAGTATTTATGAACATATGAACATGACTTAAATCTATAAGAGAGTCCCAGAACAGGCAATAATCCTCTTATGAAAGGGTGCGGTGAGCCTGACTTCCCATCCTCTAAACCATTGGAGTCCTCAAGTGTCATTGGCTAAATCATCAATAAAAGAGTGCCTTCCTTTGGAAAGCAGGTCTATGAATCATGGATTCCAGGTCCATTGGGAATTCATGGATCCACGAATAAACCTGTTGGAGACCATCTGAGGAAGTTATATTTGAGGAGGACTGATTTCGCAAGAACTTGACCCTACGCAACCACCTGTTACAATCAATATAACTATGGCATCTCTTTCAAAATGTGAAAGGGGTGAATTACTTAGTCCCCATGGAATTAATCCAACCTCCATTAAAGGATAATGACATAGAATGGGTTGAAACAAAATAAATGGTCAATTTTATTGGAACCCGTCTCCAGAAAATAGATGGGTGATGATCCTCATCAGACCATTTTCACAAAACCTGAAACACGCCACCATAGAGGCAGAGCACACATGTTTAACTCTTTCTATTTGAATTTATACTTGAGTATTTTGTGATCCATATATATTTCACACTTCTCTCCAAATAGGTAATATCACCAAATTTTTAAAGCGGAGATTACTGCAGCCAAATCTAGATCATGTGTTGAATAGTTTTTCTCATGAAATTTCAATTCCCTTAAAGAATAGGCAAGGACTTTTTCATTTTTCATCAACACACAGTCTAGGCCCTTCTTTAAAGCATCATTGAATTCCACAAAATGTTCTCCACCTATGGGTAGTGTGGGCATGGGCACTGTGATAAGCCTTATTTTCAACTCCTTGAAGTTATCTTCACATTCATCACTCCAAGAAAACTTGACTACCTTCCGAGTTATCTTGTTAAGAGGGTTTGATAATTGTGAAAAATTTCTTCAAAATCAGCAATAATATCCTTCAAGATCAAGCAATCTATGGATATCTATCACAGATATTGGCCTCATCCATCCCTCAATTTCATTTTTCTTGTAGGGATACACATATATCCCATTGCTTGTGATGATATGACCCAAGAATGAAACTTCCTTCAACTAGAACTCACACTTTATATTATTTTCATAGATCTTCTCCCTTCATAATGTCTCTAGTATAGTGATTACATGCTCCTCAAGCTCCTTCTTGGTTTTGGAGTATATTAGAATATCTTCTATAAAGACTACCATAGATTTTTTAAGGTATTATCTAAAGACTTTATTCATCAAGACCATGATGATTGATGGAGCATTAGTGAGTCCAAAATGAATTACTATGCATTCATGGAGATAGTACCTTGTTTGAAAAGTAGTCTTGGGATATCTTCCTTCTTCACCCTTACATGGTAATATCCCATTCGCAGATCCACCTTAGAGAAGTAATGTGCTCCACATAGCTGATCGAACAAGTTATCAATTTGTGGCATAGGATACTTGTTTTTTATCATTATTTTCTTGAGATCGTGATAATCAATGGAAAGGCGCATTGACCCATCCTTCTTCTTGACGAACAGGACTGGTTCACCCCATGGTGAAGCACTTAGGCATATAAACCCTTTATCTAGAATCTCCTATAGTTGTTTCTTTAGATCCTCAAGCTCCAAAATAGACATTCTATACAGAGTCTTAGATATTGGAAAATCCATAGGTATATGATCAATATAAAATTCAACATATCTTCTAGTAGGAAGACCGGGAAATTGCTCAAGAAACACTTTAGAGAATTCCATCACAATAGGCATGTCTACAAGGATTGTTGTTTCCTTAGACTCAATCATCTGGGCAAGATACGCATGATCATAGGGCAGAAATATATACACTTGAGATGATGGTGCTAAAGAAGATTCATCCTCCTCCTTGAACTTGTATAGAATCAGGGGTTGATTCACCATATGGAGAGTTATTTACCTCTAATGACAATTTATGTTGGCTATATATAGGGAAAGCCAATCAATGCTAATAATTGCATAAAATTCCACCAGAGTGAGTATGAAGAGGTTTTTTGGGAACTTTAATCCACAAATTGTGATAAGGGAGGGGTTATATTCATTGGATGTAATAATTACCCCATTTTCCATTCTCACTGACATCTATGCATCCATGATTTTTTGTTGTTTTTGGAATGTTCAACTAAACTTTCGAGATATAAAAGAATGTGTAGAACCAGAATCAAAGACTATGTTCGCTATTATTGAATAAATAACTAGAGTACCTATCAACATATTGTTGTCAGGATTTTCTTCAGTGGTAGTAATAGAAAAAGATCTCCCTTGATGCCTTGGAGGTTGTTGGTTACCTCCATAAACCCTTGTCTTAGGGAACTTGTTTTAAAAGTGCTCTGGTTCTTTACAGTTGAAGAAATTAACAATGGGTTGAGGTTCAAACGGAGCGTTACTCTCCTCTATCGCAGCAGTGGGTTTTTCTTGTTGGGAATTAATGGTCTGGTTCCCTTATCTTACACACCTAAAGCATTTCCTCGTACCCTTTAGGAAATTTCCAGAGTTCTTATTTTCACACCTTTGGAAAGTGGGGTGATAGAATTTCTTAGCATTATTGGATTTATCCATCAGACTACCAAAATTAAAGTACACTTTCTGCTTCTTATCCCCATGATTCTCTTGAGATTATCCAATATCTATTTTGAATTTTAGAGAACATCAAACAATTTATTCATAGCTATCTAAGTCATGAATTGCTAGGGATTTCTATAGGATAGGTTTTATCCCACCAAAGAAATGGTCAACCTTACATTCATAGGTAACGACAAAGTGAGAGGTGTATCTCGTAAGCCTTGTGAAGTTTTCCTCAAATGCTCTAATGGATTCTTTGTATTTTTTCTTGAGGGTAATAAGTAACTTTCTATATTGAGTCGGAGGGTGCGAGGAAAATATTTATCGAAAAACATTTTCCGGAAATCCTTCCATTCCAATGCCTTGATCTCTTTCTCAGACTTCATATTTTTTTTATCAATTTTCACCAGTGATCAGATTCACCATCCATATGATAAGAATCCTGGAGAAAATCCTCTTGTTTGGAACATTGAAGGATGGATAATATCTTCTCAATGTATTGGATCCATTGTTCGGCGATTTAGTGATCGGATGATCCATTAAAAGTAGTAGGCCTTTGTCTCGTGAATCTCTCAATTATGGATTGTTCTTTCTTAGGGGGGTTGGAAGTTCCTATTTACCCATGTTTCTATTCAAAACCTGAGTTAAATGATAGAGTATTGTGACAAATTTTGTGATTCCTCCTCCCATCAGATTGGGAATCTCATTAGAACAGTCATCACATTGATATTCACATCGGTTGTTAGCCCGATTCCTCTTATTTCCAGCCATTGACTGCATTAAAAGGAAAGTTAGGGGTACCACATAAAGGGGGATCCAATGAAAAAAAGTGATAGATTATAAATTACATTTATTTCTTTAACTTATGAATTTATAGGCTTCAATATTTATTATCCATGATCTACTTCCAAACATATATTCTTAGGGGAATCTTTTCTCCTTAATAATGGTTCAGACTAAGCTTATGAATTTAACAAATCATATCCCCCAAGAGTTTTGAACCAAGAGTGCAGAAAGGACCATTTTCGTGCACCAGTTCCCATTCGAGTCTATCTCAAAGCAGTGTTTTCAGGTTTTACCCCTGGATACATCTGTGCCAAAGCCACCTCTACTTGTTCGAATCCAGAAAGGGAAGTATTTTTTTGATAAACCACTTAATATATACTCACCAAAATTTAGGGATGCTTTTATTATACATAGTATTATCCCTAAGGATTTCACAAGTTTTTTCTAATTTTATTCCCAAAAATAACTAAACCTCTCTCTGATACCAACTATAATGAACCTTCTCTTTATTACACACTTAAACATGATTTATTAAACAAATTTTCACTTAAGACAACTCCGAGGATCAATAGGTCTAGTTTCTTGGGAAATTAATAACATTACATAAAAACTTAAAACATAAAATACAAAATAATTATTGAAAAATTATTTTACATGACCACATCATTCCTTAATACTTAGTATTGCATGGGATAGCCTAATGACATGCATAAGAAAGGGGTGAGCTATAAATCCGAGTAAGGGAGTAAACATGGCATAACATAAAGGATATAGTACATGTTAGGAAATAGGCATATCAATGGAGCACAAAAGAAACATGAACATAAAGGCATGATATAGCATGATTATCATAACATGGAAATGTGGAAACGACATACAACATGATATTAGCAAGATCTTGGCTCATTGCACATGGATTAGAATGAGTAAACCATAATTGCACATGATTTAGCATGATTAAACCCTCATTACACATGGATTAGCATGATTAAAACATAATTTCACATTAATTAGCATGAGTAAACCCTCATTTCTCATGGAGTATCGTGATACTAAAAATTATCCAATGCATTGGAGCACTATCAGGGTTCACCCTTTATAAACATTTCATTTCATGCATAAGTGTGCCACATGGATCATATAACATGGAATCATTCAACATCATAATTTATTCCACAATAAAGGAATATAGAATACATAAATGAAATTATGTAATAAATAATTATATGTTCATAAAGGTTATTACTCTTGATAGAGAAATGGGTATGGTATTCACTACATGGTGATTTTGGCACAGAAAGTTACAGTACAATTGCAACAGCCTAACAGGGTGACATAAAAATTCATAAAAATGGTTGATGAGAGAGAAAGGTGTCTCTCATTATATTTACATGAAATGGAAAGTAATTGGGTTATATAGATAAATGTCTCAACACATGGAATTTTTAAATAGAAGGCATAACATAATAAATAAACTTGAAGAAAGAGGAGAAATGGAATAACTCTTACGAAATTTTGGCATGGTAACGGGCTTACATGGGAGGAATTAATGAGATAAAAAGTGGTATATAATCATTAAAACATAAGGAGGGAAGTATGGGGGAGTTGAATGATCATACCCCCACATTTTTAACTGAAAGTAAAAGGGTATTACAACATAAAGAAACTTGGACAAAAATGAGAAAGGAAGGAATCCCTTACTTGAGTGTGTGACTTTAAGAGCTTGAGGAGATGATTCTTGAGAGATCAGGGAACCTTGGGAGGATTATAGAGATAATAGGGAAGATTAGGAATGTTATTAAATGTTTTTTAGTGAAGATAAGTGGGATATTTGGTGGTTTTATATAGGAAAAGAGCAGAGAATTCTTTAAAATTTCGCAAACTTTGGTTTCAGAATCTATATAATTAAATATTCAAAATCACAAACCATCACATGGTTTTTGACCATGGTTTTTTCCAAAGGGGAGTGGAAAAACTTATTTTATAAGTCCAATGACCGAACTTATTAAAATATTAGGCTTACTTATGTGGAGGTGAGTCACACTATAAAGGAAGTCATTTTAAAATGTTAAAATATTTTGTAAGTCTTGGATGGTAAACTAAGGCATCATAAAATTAATCAAACAAATATAAAATCACATTATTTTTTAACTAAAACATATATTTTCTTAATAATCCTATTATAGTATTTTATTTCATCACTATTGGGTCATTATGATGTCATAAAACACATTATATATTTATACGGTATTTAATTTTTACCCAAAAATTCTATTGTCTCAAAAAATAATGAAAAATTCACCATTAGAAATTTTGATGTTCTGAATCCAAAATTAATATTCATTTTATCTAAATAATTTTATAAATAATATAATTTCACTTTTAAAATAAAAACTAGCATTTATTTAAAATTCATGGGTTATGACAAAAAAACAGTTTTCAAACCTAAATAAAAATTACAATTGTATTCATAAAAACTATACTATCATTTATATTTAGTAAAAATTAATTTAGTAATAATATTTTATTAAAATATTATATAATTAAAGAATACATTAATTCATCAAAATAAATTCTTTAATCAAAAATACAATTTCAGTTTTATCATATGAAAATAAAATTCTTATCAAACTGAATACTTAATCATTTATAGAGTAAAAACAATATGGAATATAATAACCACTGATAATGAAAAGGTGTGTTATTATAACACTATTTTAATAAAAATATCAATAAAATCTTAGTTTAATATATTAATTAATATATTTCTAAAAAGTACCATTTACCCAAAAAAAATCAATTTATCTAATTCATTATATTTTAAAGAAAAACTATTCTCATACAAGAATTGATGGGAGAAAACTTTTATTCATAAAAGGTATTGCACAAAGAAGTAACAAATACCTTGTTACATAACCCCTTATAACACTCACATAATACCTAAGGGTAAGGTGTGAGATGGTGAAAAACTCTTGGGGTGGCTCAGATAACATCGCTCGAGTGGTAATCTATATTAACTTCCACTTATCTCATAGGCAATTCCATTCAAGCTTAATGTGTTGAAGCTTGGATTGGGCTTGGTCAAGAGCGAAGCCCAGTGATGCTACCTTCTTTCCAAGATCTAACAATTGAGCTTCGTATGACTAAAGTCTACTGGATAAGGCCATCCTCTCCTTTATTTGTGTTGAAAGGATTCTTTTTAAAAACCTTAAATTTACATCAGTCATGTGATCACTATTCAACGGCTATATTATCAAAGGTACTGATACTTAATGGTCATTTAAACACAATAATAAATAAAAAAATATTGCATGTGTTTTCTATATCCATAAGACATTTAATTAATTAAAATAAAGGGAATTTTATTCATGAATATTTGGGTCATTATAGTTTCTCCCTGATTGGTTGTTTGATTTTGGAAAAAGGTGATAAGCCTATGAATTGTGATGATCTCAAATTGGAGCTCTCCAGGTTATGGAATTTTGTTTAAAGGGAAATTATTCAAATTGGTAAGGGATATTTTCATCTGGTTTTTTATTCTGAATATCAGCATTCATTTTCTTAGAACTTCAGTTCTTATGACCTCAATCCTGGTGTTTACCGAAATTCTAATTGGGATCTCAATTTCAATCCTCATAATCAAAATCCCACAAATTCCTAGATCTGGGTTTGGATGCATGGTCTTAGTTGAGTTATTTGGAACCCTTTGATTCTCATCAACATTGTCACCTATATTGGCACTCTGCTAAAGTTAGTTGAAAACACCATTAAATGCAAGATGGGTTATTATGAAAGGCTGATGGTGGATGTATATTTATTGAAACCCCTTCCGTATAATGCTATCCTCATAGTCATTGGGGAGAGGTTTGAGATTAATATTGAGTATGAATCAGTTCCTCTTTTTTGTGAATTCTTCAAGGTGCTTATCCATATGGTATCAAATTACAGACATGTGCAGAACTTTCAGGTAAAGAAAACAGCTCCCCCTAAGAAAAAGGAGGCAACAAGGGCAAAGTAATTAGTGCTGAAACATTAACTTTTTTCACAAAGAAAACCAGGGTTTCAAGAACTAATAGTTTGTGGGAAAAATGTGGGTGACAAGATAGGGAAAGAGATGGATGTGAAAAATGGACTTGGAACTTATTTAGTATTGAATACAACTGGTGATAAGGATAGCCTCCGAGAGGGTCATAAGTCTGGAACTGATGTTTTTTGGGAAACCTTGGTCTCTGATGATGGAATTGACTCTGACCGAGCTGAATCAAAAAACAAAATCGTCATGCAAGCTCAGATTGATAATAAGATGAGACATGAGAGATGTCTGGCTATATATTTTGGTCATAAGGGAAAGAAGATATCTAATATAGACTGTACCATTTAAAGTAAGCGCTCAAAAGGCACTTGATCTGAATTGCTCTCAAGAAAAAGTGTTGCATTGACAACACTTGAGTCATCCAAATCTTTTGACGAAGATCAAGGGAAGAAGAAAGACAAATGTAGCGTGGATGATGTGCCTGATGATTCTCATGTAAGTTCACTTAGCTTTCTTGACATTCTGAACAGGTCCAATAGCAAGGAGTTATTTTCTATAGAATTTGGTAATGTTCATCGAGGCGAAGGCATTGAGATAGACAGGTCATCATTGGGCCCAAGTCTGATAGATGATTCATACCCATTAGATGTCGATGATGGGACATGGCAGTAGCCTAAAACTTGGAGAAGGGGACGTCACCCAAGAGGTTGAGGCGGTGGCCGATTCCATAAATGAATTTTTTATGTTATGAAGGGACTTGTTACTTGATTGCATTCCCCATTTTCTATTGTACTTTGTCTATCTTCTTTCAATAAATTTTAGAATCATGGGGCAGCCCATGGTCCGCATCGGCTTGGGTATAATTATTAACTAATTAATAATTATATAATTAATAATTATATTACCAATTAACTAATTAATTATTTTATAATTAATAATTATATAATTAATCATTATATAATTAATAAATATATTAATAATTGATTATTATATAATTAATAATTATATTACTAATTAACTTGTTAATTATTATATAATTAATAACAAATAATTAATTATTATATTCCTAATTAACATATTAATTATTATATAATTAATAATTAATAATTATAATTAATAATTATATTACTAATTAACTAATTAATTATTATATAATTAATTATTAATTATTAATTATTAATTATTATTATTATTATATTGCTAATTAACTAATTAATTATTATATAATTAATGATTATATTACTAATTAAATAATTAATAATTATATAATTAATAATTATATTACTAATTAATTATTATATAATTAACAAAGATAACTCATATCAAGATTATGGACATAACCCTATCCTTGATTTTTAGTCTTCTTCTAATGGATGAGGGTATGCCTCGTTGTTTGACTCCCTCCATCCTCTTTCTATTGGCACTTTATTTTCATTAATAAATTTTTCAAGACTGAGCAAACTCAGATCCTGAACTTTCTTAGTATACATTATATAATTAAACAATATTATTTAGTTATTATTAAAATTATTTTTTATTAATTATCTATTATTTAATTTTTAATTAATTAAAGTCTATTATATATTATTAAATATTTACAAATTTATTAGTTGATTAATAATATTATTAAATAGTAATTAATAGAACTGATTAATTGATTTAAAATTGTTAATAATAATATCTTAGTAATTCTGTGTAGGAAAGGGTAAACATGTATCAAACATAGGAAATCCAAAATGGTTTATAGGGAAATCCCTTTTATAAAAAGGAGTCATGAGTGAGTGTTTCTATCAAAATTCTAGACTGTTGTAGTAGCAGTACTGCTAGATATTAAATAGAAGATAAATCCTGCTAAAAAATTTTGTTTCATATATATATATAAACAAAACAAAAAATATATATATTTATATATACAAAAAATTATTTTAAAAATAGCATAAATAAATAAATTTTTACTGAAAGGTGGAAGGCCCCATGCAGCCTTTCGACTTACCTGAAAGGCGGCACGGGGCTTCCACCTTTCATTCGAATTTTTTTTAAAAACTTTTAAACTATACATATTTTAAAGAAATAGAAAACATATTAAAAAAACTCTTCATGGGAACTCGTGCCTCATGGTATTGTAGGAATTTGTTTTACACACTTGAGGATTTCATTTCAAAAATTTATATCAGAAAATTTACCCCAACAACCCTACCTTCTGCCATGAAATCTCGAAGTGATCGATCATGGAGTTGTAGAACTGCTTCAACCACCTGAATTCCAACCAGTCATAGATGAATATTGCTAGCCGACACACCTGGACCATGCACACCGGCTTTACGCACCTCCAACCCCCCCTGTGAAATCCACCCCATTATCAGAAAACAAGAAGGCAAGGATGGGGACAATTCATAACCTTCCATTTTGAAGTAGGGAATTGAGGACAAGAAAAACTTAACCAACCCTATCCATGTAGTCCTGAGTGGTCCTATTCAAAGGCCCCGATATGCAGGTCAAGCTGAGCATCTGTTGCAACACTCAGACAACCTCGATCCCACAGAGTGCATCATTAACTGAAGCGGGTGCTCCTCCTCCCATTCTAGATAATTCCCAATGTTGACACCCAAAATAAAATGTATCAAAAAATTTAGAGATGTGACCAAATATAGGAGGTATTCTATTGAGATCCCTACCAGTCTCATTGACATTGTCGAACTATGAATTCACAGCCGCTTTGTTGTGCTCTTTTCTGTAGTTGGCACAGAAGCCTTTCAAATAAAAGAATATTCATTGAGCCCTACCATGGATACTGGTGAGTGAGCCCAAATCTGGCACAAGAAACCTTTCATCCCTCTCCTAGGCCCCGCCGAAGTATGACAAACCTCCCATTTTATACCATTGGTAAAACCAGTAAGATTATATCACACCCATAAGAAGAAGTTCTGAAATGAAGAAGTTTATGAAAATGGTGTACCCCTTCCCTGAATTTGAATATTCCATGTATTACTAAGACCGGAGGCTGATCATCCCCAATGCCTAGAGATTCCACCCTTTTTGGACTACTCATCTTTAAAATACCACTCAACATCTTGGAAATTGTAGGGGTCACTCCCAATTTAGGAGATGATTGAGGAGGAAAACTTTATCTGCTATAGTGCAATTGTTCTTAGTTGGTAAGATGTGGGTCTCCTTTGGTGGGAAACATGGTGGGAAGCAAATTTCCTTAGATAGAAACAAACCCGGTGCAGGTTTCTTTGGTTGGCAGCCGAATTCGTAGACAAAAAGCAAGCAGTAAGAGGCTTTTTCAAGGGTAGATGAACTACCCCAACCACCAGAGAATATATTTTTTTGTTACTCTTTAAAAGGGGATTTGATCCCATGAGATAGAGTGGTGTAATCGTGTATGTGTGATCCTCTGTTGAGTTTTATTCAGAGAGAGAAATTAGAAACTGGCCCCTTTCTCCCGGGGATGTAGGCAACTTTCTGAACCATGTTAAAATTGAGTGTTCTTCATTTAATTTCTATTTTTCTCTGTTTTTCATTTCCACACATCTTTGTTGCACCCTTACAAGTGGTATCATAGGAATCTGGAGCAAGGGAGTTTGAAACAAAGGAGTGGCAATGAGTTCTCCAGCGACAAGAAAATTGATGTTGGTTGGAAAAAATTTCTGAGGCCAGAGCTGTTAAGTGGGCGATGAGAGTATTTTAACAGAACAAGCGGAATCAAAAACCAAGATAAAACGATAATGGTAGGCTCAGTCAAAGTTCTGGTCAAACGGCGGTGCTATAATACCCCATTGCCAGAGAAGAAGGTATTGTTCCAACACCAGCAAAATTTTCAGTGAGATTCCAGCAGCTGCTTTGGGATACAACATAATCGGATGATCTTGACCGTTGACACTATTTTGGTAATATCTTGATCAATTGGTGTCCAATTTTGACGATATAGGAGCTGATTTCCATTATTTCGACCATTATGGATGTATCCATACTATGATTTTTTCAAAATTTTCACTCCATCAAATGCTTTCAGAAGGGTGTGAAATCAATGGTGGTAATAACTTTTTACAACATCAGCGATGGCTGGTGGCGATGCACTACCATAATTTGATATTGAGAAGTTCGATGGTCGGAACAATTTAAACTTGTGGAAAAGCATGGTGAAATATATTCTTATCCATCATGGCATGATTATACCATTTATTGGAGAAAAGATCAAGAGAACCGGTGATGATGATTGGAAATATCTTGAGATGCGGGTCGTCAGCACAATTCGACTGTGTCTAGAGAACAAATTAAAATAATCAGTGTTGGATGAGACCTCACAGAAGGAGATCTGGAAGAAGTTGGAGTAGTGATATATGAAAAATTCTCTCACCAAAAAATTATTTCTAAAGAAGAAATTGTACCAGTTGTGGATGGGAGAGGGAACAAATTTGTTTGATCAAACCAATGAATTCAACAAGATCCTGACACAATCATTGGAAATCTGTGTAAATATTGAAAAGGAAGATAAATCATATTTGATTTTGTCATCTCTACCTAGATCATTTGATGAACTTGTGACTGCATTGCTCATGGGGATGGAAACATTGAAGATGGACAAGGTGATAGCATCGCTTCAAGATTCATAGGCATTTTGAAGACCTACATCGCATTCAGCCGAACAAAGCATGGTGATACAAGATGATCAATGTGGGATTAGCCGACATCGAAAGTAAGGAGGTAAAGAATGATGAACAAAATCTAGAAGACCTGATCCTAGTGAAACCATGTGTTTCTATTGTGATAAAAAGGGTCACTCTAAAATTGACTATTAAAAGTGAAAACGGTATGTTGCTGCGAAAGATAAAGATGAAGAGAAGGTTAAAAACATCATAGAATCATTGGGAGATGATGAATTCTAAATGACAACGAGAAGCTCACACTCATATGGGAGGGTTGAATGGCAAGAAGTGTTATGTCATTACTGGAAAAGATATAGGCACATGAACAAGGAATGTCAATTTTTGAAAAGTAAGAACGATCGAGCTCAAAATCCAAAGGAAGATGGATGGGTTTTGGATTTAGGGAGATCAGTAATCATAAATATGATGAAAGGTGAATTTAATACTTTTCAAAAGGTGTGAGATTTAGTGAGACTTGTTGATGGGTCAACATGAAAGGTCCGAGCAGTCAGGACAGTGAAATTGAAGACACCCAATGGAGTAGTAAGTAAACTGGTTGACGTGAAATTCATTCTGAGGATGAGATGGAACTTGGCATCATTAAGTAGGATAGATGTGAAAGGTTACAAGATTTCTATAGTGGGTGGAGTGTTGAAAGTCTCACGTGGGGATGCAGCAATGCTTACTGGGAAAGATTCCCAATGGTTGTATCATTTTATGGGGACTATAGTCAGCCTGAGATTGATTGAAGAAAGTGGAAGTGACATGTGATCTTGTGAGAAGAATCATGTTTGATTTGCCGATGAAGTTTTCAATGCCTGCAAGGAGACTAAAAGTCTGGTTTCTACCCTAAATAGGTCATGATGGGGAGATTTGTGGGGACCACTCCCAATTAGGGAGATTATTGAGGAGTAAAACTTTTTATTCAATAGTGGAATTATTCTCTGTCAGTAGAATGTGTGTCTCCTTTGGTGGGAATCATGGTGGGCAGCAAATCTTTTTGGATGGCAACAAACCTAGTGCAGGTTTCTTTGGTTGGCAGTCGACTTTGTAGATGAGCAGAAGGTGGTGGGAGGTTTTTCCAAGGGCAGATGAACTACCCCAACCACCAGAGAAGGTTTGTTTTTGTTCCTCTTTAAAATGGGATTGAATTCAATGAGATAGAGTGGTATAATCGTGTATGTGTGATCCTCCGTTAAGTTTTATCTGGAGAGAGAAATAGAGAAATTGGGCCCCTTCTCCTGTGGATGTAGGAAACTTTCCGAACCATGTTAAAATTGTGTGTTCTTTGTTTTCTTTATGTTTTTGTGTTTTTTTCATTTCCACAAACCTTCTTTGTGCCCTTACAAAAATTTCAGAAGCTGGTGGAGAGCAGAGCAAGGAAAAGCCAAAGAGGGTATGGATACCACTCATATTGAATGTTTAAAAAATGTGATAAAGTAAATAATATATGTATTTCATTAAAATCATTCACATTAATTTAATTTATTAATATAAAATTTGTTGCGTGCATCAAGAAAAATTCTCAAAAAAACTATTACTTTTATTTTCAAATATATATTTTTTGTTTTTTAACTATAATTATTTGATAAGTAACAAATTCAGTTTATAAATGTGTATACTATATATTTTTCATAATTCATTTATTACTATTCCAACCCACCAATCCAACAATTAATAAATAACAGACACATAATATTTTAATAATGTTTCATGGTTCATTCTTACTCGCTCTTGGGTGTAACGTAACCTATCGAAGAAATAAAATTATTTAAAGAGAAATATTTCACAAAAATATTGGGGTGTTACAACACTTGATGCATTTAATCTATAACATGAAATTTTATTAGACAAATATCAAGTTTTACATTTATTTTATAAGAACCTTTATTAAATACGCTTCTAATAAAATGATAAACCCTTTTAAATTACATCATATCCATTATTGAGCTAAGATTCACATTATTTTTTTTATTTCTCTCGCCACTTAACTGTTTAAGTAGTTCATTATACCATTCATATCATATATGACTCTTTGAAAGTTGAGTGTATGAATCTGTATCTTAATCCATTATACACTCACACAGATCCGGGAAAGGGATGCGCTGGGTTTTATAAACGCTAAAAAATGCTGATAAAGGTGTACCCTTTATCAGTTCTTTCTTTACCACTGATAAAGGGGGCCCTTTATCAGTGCTATTATTAGCACTGAAATAAAATTAATAAAAACTATTATTAATTTATATAATATTATTATATTTATATTCAAAATTAATGTTTATTTATATAAATTAAATAAAAAATGCATGTTTATAATTAATATATACTTTTTAATAATTCAAATATATATATATAATGTTTAAAAAAAGTATTTATAATATTATAATTAAATAACTATATATTTAAATAATAGTAATTTTATAATAAATTTTTAAATGATAAATATATTTATTTTATTTATTATACTTATTGTATTTATTATATTTATTATATTTATCATATTTATTATATTTATTATATTTATTATATTTATTATATTTATTATATTTATTGTATTTATTATATTTAGTATATTTATAAATATATATAAATACCTTTTAAATATATATATATAGTTAAAATTATAATTATAAAGAAATAAACATATATTTAAATAAATATATGTTTTCAATGAATTTGGCCAATAAATATATTGATGTGTGAGTATAATTGATATACATATATGTTATGTATTCACCTTAAATGTTCATTTATACATTACACCCTTATTATTATTCATGTTGTCTATATGTGATGACTCATTTTTTATTATATATACTTTACTAGGTATATGATTCATTCATGGTATACCCATGAATCTATGATGTTCTCAAAAGTACTTACAAAATTCAATAAATATATTTATCAGGTTTGGCCTTTTAGAAGTGGTTGCTTCAGATCTTCATGATACCTTTCCTTATCACCCTCCCAAGAGGGATTTCAACTTTGTTGAGGTCCTTTGTAAGGGCAGTGCTCTGACCGCAATTGCCCATGTTGTGCCACAGATCTCCAGATATGAAGATGGGAGGTTCATTGTTAAGTTGGATCAAGGTGCATTGAAGGATAAGTTGGATTTGTGTCGCTTCTCTGAGATTGGAAGACTGGTTTTGGAAAAAGGTGATAAGCTTTTGAATTGTGGTGAACTCAAATCAAAGCTATCCAAGCTATGGAGTTTCGTTGACCGGAAAATTATCCCAATAGGTAAGGTCTATTTTCATCTAGTCTTTCGATCGGAATATCAGCATTCAGTTGCTTGGAACTTCAGTTTTTATAACCTCAATCCTACAGTTTTCTTGGTTTCTGATTGGGATCTAAATTTCAATCCTCATAATCAAAATCACACCAACACCCATATTTGGGTTAGGATGTGTGGTCTTAGCTAGTTTTTTTGTCACCCTCTAATTATTAGCAACAAATCCACCTACATTGGTGCTCCACTGAAGTTAGATGAAAATACCATTTAAAGCGGGATAGACTATTATGCAAGGGTGATGGTGGATATCGATTTACTGAAACCTCACCTATATAATACTACCCTCAATTTAAATGGGGATAGGTTTGAGGTAAATTTTTTGTATGAATTAGTTCCTCATTGTTTTTAATTTTTTAAGGTGATCGGTCATATGGTATCAGATTACAAACATGTGCACAACTTGCAGGTGAAGAAAATGGAACCCCCCAATAAAAATAAGGCAATGAGGGCTAAGGCCTTGGTGCCAGAACCTTCAGTTGATTAATGAAAGGCTATAAGAGGTAAATTGGGGTGTCAATAATCAATAGGTTGTGAGAAGATGTGGGTGACAAGACAGGGAAATAGTAGGGTGTGAATGATGCATGCCTATAGGTTAATGAAATCATATCCGATTTAGTACTGAACAAGACTGGTGATAAGGAAGGCCTCCCCTAGGGACATAAGTCTATTTCTGATATACCTTATGTTACTTGGGAAACCTTGGTCTCTGATGATGGAATTGACTCTGACCTTGTTGAATCTAAAAATGAAATTTTTGTATAGGCTGAGATTGATGACCAGCTGAGACATAAGAGAAGTCTAGATACATATTTTGACTATAAGGGTAAGAAAAAATTAGATATTGACTCTATCATTTTAAATAAGCACACGAAAGACAATATCATTGAATTTATCTCTGGAAAAAGTGTTTCTTTGACAACATCTGATCAGGGGGTGCCTCCCAATGCACTTGATGTTGTATTTATTGGCGACAACCAAGGGAAGGAGAATATTTCATCCAAATATTATTAAGAAGAGCAAGGGAATAAGAAAGAAAAAAGTATCATGGATGACGTGGCTAATGGTTCACAGGTAAGGTCACTTAGCTTTCTTGACATTCTAAATATGTCCAATAGTAAAAAGGTATTTTATACAGAATTCGGTAATGATCATCATGGTGAAGGCACTGTGACAGACAAGTCAGCATTGGGCTTAAGTTTAGTGGATGATCCATATTTACTAGATAATATCGATGATGAGACATGGAAGTAGCCTAAAACATGGAGGAGGGTACGTCACCCAAGAGGTAGAGGTGGTGGCCGATTCCATAAATGAGTATTTTGTGATGTGAAGTGACTTGTAACTTTCTGGCATTCCCCATCTTCTTTTGGACTTTTTCTATCTTTTTTAAACAATTTTCAAAACCATGGGACATCCCATGGTTTGTACCATCCTGGTATAGTTATATTTTTAAATAAATATATATTTATTTAAATAATAATAAAATTATAAAAAATATATTTATTATTATTAGAATGTTATAAATATATATAATTAAATAATTATATTTATAAATATATACAAATATTGATAAATAAATTCAAATATTTATAATTATAATTATATATATATTTATATAATTATAAAATTATAATAAATATATTAATTATATATATTTATAAAGTTATTAATATAATAAATATATTTCTGGACGCATGGGAATGCCTCACTACCTGAGTTCGGTTCTCCTAGCTGGAGGAGACGATTTTGGAGGACCTCGTGGAGTAGAGGAAACTACAGGATGCATATCCGGATTGTTGTAGGTTTGAACGAGTCTCGTGAAGCCATCTGGGATGGAGTTTGAAGAGAGGTGATAGTGTCAGATTTGGATAAAAGACAATGATTGGAGAGCATGGTGGGAAGATTCGGTGCTAATGCTCCAACGCAGGTTGCTAAGAGGACTTGAGGCAGTGTTTCACCATGTATTGTGGTTCAAAGATCCTTCATATCTTATAAGGATTCTACTGGGAAAATTCTTAGAAAGGGAAACATTTCCCAAGTCAAAACAGATGCAGAGTCCATTTCAGAGTGTCTAGAAATGGGTAAGCATTTGATTATTGGGCGTTTAATCTTACCCAAGGGCTCGAAATCGTGGGAGATGGAAGATCTAGTTTTGCGGCTCTCGATGGTGTTGGGGTTTAGTGATTGCATATGTGTCTCGAGGGGTGGATGATTTTTTCATATTCTCTTACCTGCAATAGAGTTGAAGTTGTGAGCATGTGATCATGGATTAGTCTCTCTCAAGCCCAGCATCTTGTTGGGGAGAATCTTGATTCCGGACTGAAAATTGCTTTCCAAAAATATCGTTAGAAACCCATTGAAATATGGAAGAGATATAAGCAGAATAAAGAAATCAACACGCAGGATTTTTTAACGTGAAAAACCCTCCCATGTGGAGGATTAAAAAACCACAGGGCAATTCCCAAATATCCACAATGAATCAGAGAATACAAAGAATCCAAGTAATTCCTGAAGTTGAATTACAAATGAGAGAGCTTAGAAAACCTGTGTGAAAACCACACCCCAATATGCCTATGCCATCGCTCTGATAAACATCCCACTGACGCCATGTATCGGAAGATCAATCTGTGACAAAATGTCACGCTTCTGTCGACGAAACGTCACTACCTCGGAGATCTTCACCCGAACATGCGTCAGCCTCACACCAGCTTGCAACACCAGAATGATCTCGCCATAATGGTGTACCACCAATCTTCAATTAGTACATGCCACCTGATCACCACTATCAGGAAGACTTTCGATACGTGGCCCTGATCATAAATTGTGTCGCCACCGCTCTCCATCTATCAAACGCCGACACGCCGCACATATTACCGCTAATGCGGTATCCCCCTTCTTGCTCTTAGTGGACTGCATCTTGAACACCCCATCAAGAAAATTCCAGACGTCCAAGATAATTGTGTCGTCGTCGTCATGTCACATGGGCCACCGTAAACGCAGCAACCTCTTCCCGGGTCTCCCTTGCCGGCTACATCTTATTGGCACACCCCTTGAAATATGTTTTTACATCTTCTTTATATAGACACTAAGTCCATAATAACCAATTAATGCAATCAACATACATTATTACATCCATTAATACTGAGAATTAAATATCCATTAATGTTGGGAGAAAATACTCAATTAATGGTAATATAAATCTCTCCATTAATAATTTTATTCTCTCATCAATAAATGTGATGAATCCCTCCATTAAGAATTTTCACTCTCGTCAATAAATCTGATTAATCCCAACAATATCCCCCTTCATCACATTAATGAATGGAACCATCCAACAAACCCAATTGGAAATAAAAATAGATCGGTATCACACCAAACATCATCATCTACAGAAAATATGACGATGTCCTTTTTCACTTCTGATAAAATAAATATCAACTCTCCCAACAAAAAAGAAAATCAAACGTAAAAATCTTCATCAAATTTGTATCTGCACTATCCTACTGAACAAGACTGGAACCAGAACCATTTGGCTCCCCCATAATTGTGATCGCCACATAATATAGAGCACCTGTATGAATAAACTGTTCCCCCTACTCAAAATCCCCTAAGCCGACATGTGCATCACCTCTCTCAGCCTGCTTTAATTTCCAAACATTATTTTGCTCCATGCACGCATCTACGATCCTCTTCGAAGCTTCCATAATTCTCACATTAAACTAAAAGCATGAAGTAACCTCATTTGATATCACTTGTTGGGGAGAATCCCGATTCTGGGCCAAAAATTGCTTACCAAAAATATCGTGAGAAAGCCGTCGAAATATGGAAGAAATATAATACAAATAAAGAAATCAACACGCAATATTTTTTTTAACATGTAAAAACCCTCCCATACAGAGGATTAAAAAACCCCAGGGAAATTTCCAAATATTCAATATGAATCATAAAATACAAGGAATCCAAGTAATTCCAGAACATGAATTAAAAATTAGAGATCTTAGAAAACCTATGTGAAGACCACACCCTGATATGCCTCTTCCATCTCTCTGATAAACATCCCACTAACGTCACGTATCAGAAGATCAATCTATGAAAAAATTTCACCCTTCTATCGATGAAACGTCACTACCTCAGAGATCTTCACCAGAATATGCATCAGCCTCGCACCAGCTTGCGACACCCAAATGATCTCTCCATCGTGATGTACTGTTGGTCTTCAATTGGTACTTCCACCTAATCACCGCTATCAGGAAGACTTTTGATACGTGGCCCCGATCATCAATCGTGTCACCACTGCTCCGCACCTGTCAAATGCTGACGCACCGTACATGTTACCACCAACATGGTATCCCCATTCTTGCTCTCGGTGTACTGCATCTTGAACACCCTTCCAATAACATTTCCACATCCAGGATAATTATGTCGTCATTATCATGTCACACAGGCCACCGCAAACACGGAAACCCCTTCCCAGGTCTCCCTTGTCGGCTACATCTTGTTGGAACACCCCTTGAAATATGTTATTGCATCCTATTTATATAGACAGCAAGTCCATAATAACCAATTAATGCAGTCAACATCCATTATTCCATCCATTAATATTGAGAATTAAATATCCATTAATGTTGGGATAAAATCCTCAATTGATGGTGATATAAATATCTCCATTAAAAATTTCCTCTCTCATCAATAAATGTGATGAATCCCAATACATCTTGCATCTTCAATAGTGGGATAAGAACTTCAATCCTATGGAGGTATATAATTATTCTGTGTAGCTGTGGGTCAAGATTTTTTTCCTTAATTGGTTACTGTGGAATCCAAATATTTTATATGATATTTCACTATAAATTGGTGTTCTTATTAAGCTTGATAAAGAGACAGAGCTGGTTTGATAGGGACATTATGCCCATTTCTTGTTTGAAGTTGACTTTGTGTTGGATTTGGTTGATAAGGTCTTTCTTTCTACTAATCTGAATGAAATCAAACCTAGAGTTGAATATGAAATAGTTACAAAGTTTTACAATGAATGCAGGCTAATTAGATATGATGTTTTGTCTTGAAATCAATCCAAGACTTGCAGTTTTTGTGATCCTCATGGTCCTGAAGAGCGAAACTATTTTAAAAATTCCAAAAATTCTACTGAAGTTAATGGACAGATACTGAGTGATGTCAATACCCACTATTCAACTGGATGTGAGATGTAGGTTTCTCCAACTCTGGATGAACAGGAGGATATGGAAGGACTTGTGATGAGTGGTCAAATGGGGGCTGATTTGGGTTAGTGCATTGATGCGTGTATTGGATCTGGTTATCCTGCTGTTGAGAATAAGAAGGCTTCCAAGTCTTTGGTGCTAATTGTTGTGCAGGGGGACACTATTGAGGATCTTATTCTGGGTGACCTTGGAATGAAAATGACCCCCTGCTTCATAGGGTATGATGGGTAGTAGCCCCATGGATTCAATTCAGAGTTTTGAGGGAGTCAAAATAAACTCACAAATTATAGGAAATCATGAACATGTTGTTGATACTATTGATTCTAATGATTTTTAGAAACATGAAGTGGATATTCAAGCTAAAGTTGATCAAGAATCGATTCAAGAACATCCATTGACTTCCTCCAACAAGAAAGGTAAATATAATCCAGTCTTGGCCTTGAATGTGAGTACCACTTCTCCAAACCCAAAACATGACCTCTCTAGTTTGGAAATGAAGGAGTCATGAGGGGCTTGGAATCATGATAAAACTTGGCATCAGGGTCATCACCCAAAAAATCGCAGCTGAGGATGTGGTCCGGATGATTATACTGGTACATGAGGGTGTGGTCGAATGTCCACCAAGTCTTCTTCCAAGGAGCTCAGCCTAGAGAAGCAAAAGCTCATAGAGAAATACTCTATGCTTTTCAAGTAGAAGCAGCCACAATCCATGTGGGAAAATGATGATGATGTTGTTGGCTCAGATTATGGTCATGGGGATGACGCTGATCATTTTGATTTGTAGTGCTTTTCCTTGATAGAGGACAGGAATTCTTGTTTGTCCCTATCCTTTTCCATGTTTCATTTATTTTTCTAATAAATTTAATGGGTATGGGTTGGATTACTAACTTATACTCAGACCTATTTAGTTAAATATATTTTCTATAATTTTATAATTATTTTAATATATTTATTTATTTATTTATTTATTTATTTATAGTTATAATTATAAATAAATATATATTTGTTTAAATAATTATAAAATTATAAGAAATATATTTATTATATCTATAATCTTATAAATATATATAATTAATATATTAATTATATATATTTATAAGATTTTAAATATAATAAATATATTTGTTATAATTCTATAATTATTTAAATAAATAAATATTCTTATTTATTTATAGTTACAATCATAAATAAATATATATTGATTTAAATAATTAGAAATTTATAACAAATTAATTATATATATTTATAAGATTATAAATATAATAAATATATTTACTATGATTTTATAATTATTTAAATTAATATATATTTATTTATGATTATTACTATAAATAAATTTATTTATTTATTTTTCTAAATAATTAAAAAATTATAAAAAATATATTTATTATATTTATAATTTTATAAATATATATAATTAATATATTAATTATATATATTTATAAGATTATACATATAATAAATATATTTGTTATAATTTTATAATTATTTAAATTATATATATATTTATTTATAATTATAACTATAAATAAATATATTTATTCATTTATTTAAATAATTATAAAATTATTAAAAAAATTATTATATTAATAATTTTATAAATATATATAACTAATATATTTCTTATAATTTTATAATTATAAATAAATATTTAATTATTTATAATATTTATAAATATATATAATTATATAAATATGTTTATCATATATATAAATATAAATAAATATATATTTACTGATAGTTATAGTTATAAATATATTTATTTATTTATTATATACATAATTTTATAAATATATATAATAATATAAACCAATTATTAATATTATATATTTATCAGTGCTTTTCTAGCGCTGATAAATGCATGTTTTATCAGCACTTTTTATTTTAGCACTGATAAAATATACCTTTATCAACGCTTTTTAACTAGCACAGATAAAAGCTACACCCGATTTTATAAATGAACCATAATTGTCCCCTCCTTTCTTCATACACCTCAAGATCTCATGGAAGCCAACCCCTGCATTACAGACCCCTCCTCTGCCCCGATCTCATCTCTACCACTTTCGACCCCTCCTCATCCACAAACCTCCCTCCACCACAAATGCTTCGCTGCGAACCCTCCTCCGCTGCGAATGCTCCTCCGCCATGAACCCTCCACCGCAGTGACCCCTCCACTACCGCGAACGCTCCTCTGCCACAAACCTCTTCTATCGTGGACCCTCCTCCACCGCAAACACATTTTTAATGTGAACCCACCTTCTCTACGTGTTGAACCCAACCTTCACTACAAACCCTCCTCCGCTTCTAACCCACCTCTGTTGCGAACCCCTCTACAGCCTCTATTGCCGCTGCCACTGCCACCTACCCTGAATTCGCCACTGCTGGACCCTATTACTACTGCGGGTATGAAATTTTTTTCACATTATTATGAATTCCTAATATATATATATATATCAACCGATTTTATAGAATCAATGGATTAGAATTCGATAGATGGATCCCCATCCCTAACTATTATGGAGGGTTAACATTTATAGTATTCTCACATTCAATGTTCATCTTTGATTTTAATGTTTGGGTATGATCATAATTGATTAAATATATTCTACATTGTAATCAACTCTTTTGACCTCTATGGTATGTATACAACTTCTATTATGAACAAGAAATCATTTTTCAAACATCTTTTCTTTGAGATGGATTTCATCTGGACCTTTCTTAGGATGGTCATAGTTGCAGTGGTAATAGATTTGTCCTTCTTTGAGGGACCTTATATTATTAACAAGGAAAATATTCATCACTAGAAGAATTAATATTTCATCTTCCTAATCTCCCTCACTCGTATTATAATCCTTCTATTCTATAATCAATTTGGATTGCATTTGGACTTTTTTATATGCCGAAAAAACCTCTATCCAGATGTAGACCATATTTTGGATGTGGTGCCTCCTTTGACTATGCAAGAATCATACTCCTTGATCCCTCCCTCTACTACACATCCACCTTTAATGCTCAACATCATTTATTCACATCCTTCTTCCCTCTTGGATCTAGATTCTCTTGTTAAATTGTAATTCTCGTATTATTAGGATTTGTTTCCCTTGATTTATCCAAATTTCATTTGATACTTATCTTTTTTAAGGTAGTAATATAATTCCTAAAGTTATATATATAATTCTACTAAACATTATCATTAGGTCCCACCATCTTGTGTGTCTCCTACATTGGAATTGGATTCTCATCATGATCAGATTTCAGTCAGTCAAATAACCCAACACATTAGTCTTCATGAATATGTTCCATAAATCACCCATAACTTCTCAATAAATGAAATAATAAGTAGAAAACTAAATCTATTTCCCATAATCCATGATGTACGATCACTAAATCAATTCATAACTACAAAATAAATGTTTATACCCAACATAATTATGTTTCAAGCACCCAAGAATCCACTATGTCATCTTGATGACCTCTACATTGATATAGAATTATAAGGAGATTTGATCCCCATTAAAAATTAAATACTAGTTAGATGTAATTGGTATTAATGTCATCTCGCAACATAAATTTGTGTATCCCATCAAGTAATATATATTATTTGGGGTATTACTGAAAATAATCATATAGTTAATAGATTACATGATTATTTATAGATCTAAATGACATTGAACTTTCAATTTTAAAAATATGTATATATTTATATCACATAGTGATTATTATTCTGTTTAACAATAATTTTTTAATTTCCTTGGAATATAATTCACATTAATATTTTATAATAGTTTCCCAATATAATGAGAACATATATATTAAATAAAGATATTCTTAAATAAATATATCGTGTAATCTAGATACATCTATATTACAAGACATAGACGATGGTTGACTATCAGTTGATGGAGTCTCTCAGGAAATTGATACATCTTCTCATGAAGTTCACACTTAGTGATCTCAAAGAAGAAAGGTCCCAAGGAAAGACCGACCAATTGTAATTCCACATGTTTTATGTGTCATTTGATATTTATATATGAAAACTTTTTTGTTTTCCCTAAAACTAGAATTTTTTACGTTTGTCTTATAGCTTTATATTTAATAAAATTTTGGTTATTTTTTATTCATGTATATTTTATAAAGTGCCTCTCTTGGAATTTATGTCTTTGTGAAAATTCATCAGTTCCTCTTTTAAATATGATTCAAGTGTTTTGAAATGTTTCTTAAAAAGTTATATGCATTAAACATATTATTTTTTGGTTTTAAATAGATTTAAAATGATTTAAATACCTGGCATAGACTTAGGTATCATGCCAAGTGTTTTCTAACTCACCCGATTGGCTTTCATAAAGGTGTGTGAATGTTTTTAAAGTGTATTTAATGTTGGTTTCATTTTAAAAAGGGGTGTGTGAAGTTTTAAATGAAATTTTGTAAAATATAGAGGGTGTCCATTCATCTTAATTGATTGGGACTATTGGTTCATCAATTTTCCTTGAATGATTTATAAAAATGGAATTATGGTTTTGTGAAAGAGTTCTTGGAATTGATTTTTTTTATTTTAAAAAGTGTGTGTCATTTTAAAGAGGAATTTGTGTAAATAGTTGTTTTTTATGGGATTTTTAATTTATCTTTACAAATAATTTTCAAAGGACATCTAAAATGTTGTTTTTCCATAATATTTTAAGTTTATATTTTTATAGAATTAGGAAAACAAATACATTATATAGGGAAGACAAGTATATTGATTATAAAACCATGGAAAGAGCATGTCACTAATTCTATCCAACCCATAGGATATCCATCATGACCACTCTCCCAAAAAAGGTGAATTAATGTTCAACCTCATTGAAAATCCTAAACCTAATTTTCATCCAATATCAACTACAAGGTTAAAATTAGGGGGAGCCTTGTTTGGTATGTCTATTTATGCCTTTTCCAACAAAGGGATGAAATTTATTTTTAATATGAAATGGTTGATTATTATTCAGGGATATAAAAATGGTATATTTCTTTTGAATGTGTAATATGACAGAAATTTTTTAATTTTTCTTATAAATTTGGATGAATTTCTCTTAGTTGGACCAATGAAGGAAAGGCTAGAAGAAATGAAGATTTATTTATCTAGAAGATCCCAAGTTAAGGACCTTGGTTCTCGAAAGAGGATATTTGCGATAAATATTTAAAGAGAGTTAAAGTCTATAACTTTTTTAGCCCTAGATAATTTTTTTATCAATGTTTTGTATATTTATTTTGTTAAATATTAATATTACAGAAATCAAATAAGATGGATATGAATAAAGAATGGATGGATTCCAATCATCTAACAAAATAGTATAAAGATGGAGTAAAAGAGTTCATCAAGTTTGTAAAAGATCATGAATATGAACCTTCTCAAATCCTTTTTCCATGTTTACATTGTTTTTCTTCAAGAAAAATTAGTTCATAGGAGTTGGAAAAACACTTGATCTGTCATGAAATAGATCAAAGTTATAAATGTTAGAAAAAAACATAGGGAAAATGTGAATATACCTAGTGGCTAGAATAACACCACATTTTATAGATCATCTGATATGATTACAAGTGTGGAAAATAAAGAAGTATATATCAAGGATGTTATTACATATATGAATGATGATTAATATAGTATTGAGAAAATGATAAGTTCTATTGAATATGAACTTTTTGATTTCCCAAAATTGTTTGAGAAGTAAAATAGTTGTGTAAAGACCCAATTGTATGATGGTTGCACTAAATATATAGAATTTTCAGCCATACTAAAGTAGTAAAATTTGAAAGAAGGCAATGGATGGAGTGATATTAATTTTAGGAAACTAAATGTTCTCTTTAATGACATGCTCCCATAAGATAATAAGCTCCCAATAAAAAAATAATATGCCAAATGAATGATACATTTGATGGGTATAATCTCTGAAAGAATATTTTTATTACCGAATGATTCTATACTATTTAAAAAAGACAAAAATAATATATATAATTCCCAAAGTATGGGGAATCTTGATATAATAAAGATGAATCTAGTTTATGAAAAATTTGTATGGTACTTTCCAATCATTCCATGGTTTAGGCTTCTATATGGAAGTGAGGAGACTGTAGGGAAATTGATGTGACATGCAGATACAAGAATTAAATATGTGAAACTATGTCACTTGGTAGACACTCCTCGGTGGAAGAGAATTGATCATGACTATCCTAAATTTTGAAATGAGTTGATAAACCTTCATCTTGTGTTAACTATGGATGGAGGCAATCCATTTGGTTTTCAAAGTATAACTCACAGTACATGGTTAGTTATGTTGGTGAATTATAACTTGCCACCGTGGTTATGCATGAAATGAAAATACATCCTGTTATCTATACTTATATTAGGAAAAAAACAACCAGGTAATGATATTGATTTTTATTTGGCTACATTGATCAAAGATCTAAAATTATTGTGGGATTTAGGTGTTACGTTGAATGATTCTTACATAAATGAAGATTTCACATTGATATCAATGTTGTATGGGATGATAAATAATTTTCCTACTTATGCAAATTTTTCAGGATATAGCATTAAAGTAAATCAAGGGTTTCCTATTCTTGAACAAAACACATAGTTAGTTAGGTTGAAACATTCATCAAAAACCATGTTTCTAGGGCATAGTAGATTTATACCCCGATGGTATAAGTATCGATCTTGGAATACATCATTCTATGGAAGTTCATAATAATGTACAACACCGTCTCCACTAACAGGTGATCAACTATTTGAGAAAGTAAAATATATAGCCACTACTTTTGGTAAATTGTTTTCTAAAAACCTTATGAAAACCGATTAGAAACAGGGATAGTTTTTTTTGAATTACCATACTGTAATTGTTTGTACATCAGAATTTTTATTAATGTTATATCTGTTGAAAATAATGTATGTAGTGGTGTCATCAGCATGTTTCTAAATTCACCTGGAAAAACAATGGATGGAATTCAAGGTTGGACATGGTTGACATGGGAATACAAGAAGATTTGGTGCCCTAGAAGGGTGAAAAATGAATTTTTCTTACTCTAGTTGCTTACACTCTTTCCAGGTAGGAGAGATATTAGTTTTGAAACTTCTTAAAGGACGTAAAGGTTCTAGAGGGGTATTCATATAATATTAAGAACATCGTTTCAATGATCAATTTAAAGGTAAAGGATCTAAAATCACATGACTGTCATGTTTTTATAAAAGATCAAATTTCTAAAGCTTTATGTTTCATTTTTTCAAGAATGTGCATAATATATTAACAATGATCTATATATTCTTCAAAGCAATATGAAACAAAGTTAAAGACCCAAAAAAATTGTTGACTATGGAAAGAGAAATTATCCTCGTATTATGTGAATTGGAAATGTTCTTCCCACCAACATTTTTTGATATGATGGTTCATTTGATGGTTCACTTGGTGAGATATATTTGAATATGTGGTCTTGTACACTATATATAGATGTACCCCATTGAAAAATATATGAATATTTTGAAAGGGCATGTCAAAAATCAAAGTCAGTCAGAGGGTTGTATTTTGGATATATATATTATTGAGGAAGCTATGGAATTTTTTACCAAATACTTGTCTGGTGTGGAAATAATTTTCATACTAAAATCTCATCATACCGGGTGGATTGTGGGTGAAGGAATTTCAAGAAGAGATGTTGTCACATTCAATATTATCAATCAGGACCAAGCCCACCTTTACATTTATCATAGCATTTTTTAGGTTTCCTCTATGTTGAAACCCACAAATAAATTATTACACATTTTAATCCATCAAGGGATGAAATATGGATATCAAATACACATAATTAATAGTTTATATGATGGTTTCAGGACTATATTTTTAAGCAGTCTGACGAAAAACCTGATTCAATTTCAGAATAACTTTGATAGCTATATAGAGAACCAAGTACATATGTATTATCTTACAACAGTTATGTAAATAATAGTTATACATTCTATACAAATGATCATAATGAAGAGTGTACAATAAAAAATAGTGGAGTTACTCTTGTGGCTGAATTGATGAATATTTATAGTACTAAGGATAGAAATCAAATTTACATGAATATGTCATACTTTTGAATCATCAAAAAAATATGGTAGTTGGATTATACAACATTCCAAGTGCCTACTTTTCGATACAAGTGGGTTGATAATAGGAGTTATATTAAAATGGATGAATTGGGATTCATGAAAGTTGATTTCTGTAAGGAAGGGTATAAAGAGGGACTATTTATAATAGAATCATAGGCAGTACAAGTATTTTATGTTCTAGATCTTGCAAGCCGAAAGTGGTCAATTGTTCTGTTATCGACCAAAACCACTAAAGGGTTATATGAAAATCCAACTAAGGATGACCCTTTCCTTGAAAAATCACAATCATTTCACAGCAGCCCTAATGTAGATGACATTTTGTATGTCAGAGGATAACACAATGAAGGGATTTGGATATTCGAGAGAGGGGTCAAATCACTTTATCCTTTAAAAAAAGACTTCAATAATTAGGTTATATATTTTTTTAATTTTCATTGTGTTACCTCATTTTATTATCTATTTTTTGATGCATTTATGTACTCTAAATTAAATGTTAAACCACTTCTATAGATAATGAATTCTATACATGCTGGTTATCCTAATCTTGAGGCACAATAGGTCTATTATCTTGTTGCTGCTCATAGTGTAGAGAAACGACCATCTTCACGTGATGGTGATCCCATTTCTGAGGAACAACAGGTTTCTCAACCTATTGTTTCTCCCAGTGCAAAGGTACAATGACCATCTATACATACTGATTCTACCACTAGTGAGTAACATATTGATGATTTTGATTCTGATGAAATGGTAGGTGATGAAGGACTAGAGACACAAAAAAACAAGAGCATTTTAGTTTGATGGTGTTGGAAAAAATCATTAATATAAAAGTCAAAGGAATCAAATGTGAGGTCAGATGGAATGCACAAGGCCAGCATTTTAACCCCAATAAGACCATGTTAAGTAGTTACACAATCACTCAGAAACACATTCTTATTGATTTAGATTTTTGGCACCATGTTGTGACCAGGTTTAAGACACTGATGTGGGAATATATTACAGTAAAATTATGATATCATTTCTATATTTTACTAAAAAACAAAATAATGAAACATTGACTTACTCTTCATCATCTATTTCAAGGTGCATTTATAGTAGATGAATCCCAAAATAAATATGTATTAATGTTTTCTGTAAGGATTCATAGAGGATTTCACACAATTATAATAAGATATAATCTTAAAGATTCTAAGAGGAAAATAAACCCTCACAGACTGCTTATCTATATACACCTGATAACCTAAGAAGTGTGGGATTCATTTACTGGTCATCATGTTGATGTGTATTGATTAGACACTAAATGAGGATAATATTTATTGTTAATATATATAATATTCATGTTCTTTATTATTAATAAACACCATTTTAGTTCATTTTACACTTTGAACATCATTTCACATTATGATTGTAATACCTTCTTAAAATGTACTATTATGTGGTACATTTTTTAACATCATTTGAAGTACACAATGATTCATCTGATTATACATATTTTAATTTTATATTTTCTTAAATTGATCTACACTCAAATATGAACATGTTTCATTCAGGGATCAATGGAAAATTCATGGAATAAGATGGGGATATTTTGTGATGAAAGGAAGCAATTCTAGAGAAGGCAGATTGGACACCATCCCACTGATGAGACTGTGGGGCCCAACATACAGGCCCATTTAATTCCAAATTTCTTCGGATACTATAAGACATGTATAGGAACAAATCACTCTTCAGGATCTAATGCTAATTCGGCCTTCATGGAGGTTATTTAGGAGGCCTAGGTTAGAGATAAAATTCTGGGCCTGATTCTGCGGCCCAGAAAAACAGCCCACCAATTAAACCATATCTCGAACACCATAACTCCTTTTGGGCTGATATTTTTTAGACTGTTAGGGTACATCCGGATATTCATTTAAGTCTTATATGTCCCACCAAAATTCGGCTATCTAGAAGGTTTTTCAAGTGCGTCTGTTCGGTGCATGAAAGTTGGATGCCTTTTCGGGTCAAGGGTAGAAAGTCTTCTTTCCACATACTTTCCACCACCCTATGCCTACCATAATCAAGTGGGATGCTTTGTACTGTTGGAGGCTCGACCCAAGGCTTCCAAAATGCCTATTTAAGGCAATGTGGGTGAATGAGTTGATAATCTTTGAGCTTGTTTTCATCTTAATGTTATGCTTCCAATTTCTCTTTGTAATCTTCTTCCTTCACATGTAAGTTGGTTTTATTCATCCTTGTTTATTAATAAAAGTTATTATTCTATTATTATTATGTTCTTCTCCTTATCACTTTTATACTGTTGGTTCAAGGTGTGAACTTTTTCATACCAAACCTTGTGAGATTATCACACAACGGTGCAGTGATTGTTATTTTATTGCATTTTTTTTACTTCTCCATTTCCTCCCTCATGAGTCTACTTTTCGCTTCCATTGAAACCATAGAATCAATGGAGGGATAAACCACTTATGGGTTGATCCAAAGGAGTATCAAGTGGCTGGATTGGATGTTATTTATCACCTCATTAATGTATAATCACTTCTTTAATTGATATTTTTATTTGATGATTTTTAAACTTCATCGTCCTTGTTGAATTTAAGGCCACACACTTCAAGTGCTAATACAAACCTTTTCCTTGAAGTGCTCAAAACTTTGATCCTTCAAGTGTATAGGTGATTAGTATTAAAGGGTGTAGGAATTAAACCAGTAAGTGATGATGTTGTTTTATCTCCTTAAATGAACCCATCTCAAATATAAGAAATTGATATCATTAAAAAGAAAATACGTCCAATCCACCCCGAGCGATAACCTAGGATCAACTCATTCTTTTAAATTGAATTCACTTAAGTCTCTTAGAGTTCCTTTAAACCCATCTAAAATCAACCCAATTTGTCCACTTCATAGCCAAAAATAGTCCATAGAATGTACGTGTCTATAGGTTACTTCTTAGGTCTCTGTGGATTCGATAACCCAAGCTAAACTACAAGGACCGTCTTACCTTCTTCTCTTGGGTAAATTTGAGCGAGAATCAAATTTTGGCGCCGTTGTCGGGGACACAAGTAAGTCATATAAACACCCATTCTATTCTCCCCCATTTCTCCTTTTCTCATCCAAATTCTCTTATCTTTTCCCTTTCTCGTTTTTTTTCTTTTGGCGCATGTCCGCCTACACCCGCGATCAATCAAACCGTCTAGTTAGGGTGGATAGTCCTGGGGTTGGGGAGTCAAGTACACAAAGGGAATTCATTCCATTAGATCCTAATCTTCCTAATACTCTAGAGTCCAAAATTGAGCCAATTTAAATGGAAGGTCTTCAAAGAAACCAACTCATAAACCCAGGTGGGAACCAAAATGGAAACCCAAATGAGGCAGCCCCAAACTTGGGGAATGCAATTGATCAAACCATGAATGACTACCTCACACCTTCCTCGACCAATGCCCCCTCATGAATTAGACACAATTCCTTAGGAGATTCCAACTACATCTTTAAACCCCATGTCCTAAACCACCTTCCCACATTCCATGGAATGGAGTCCGAGATGTCATACCTGCACATTAAGGAGTTCAATGACATTGTAGAAACCATGTGTCCCCCACATCAACTAGAATCAGCTAAGATGAGGCTATTTCCTTTTTCATTAAAGGATCGTGATAAAAATTGGCTAAACAATTTGAGACCATCATCCATCAACTCTTGGGACCAACTACAAAGAGAACTCTACAAAAAATACTTTCCCCACCACAAAACAATTGCACTTAAAAAGATTATCCAAAACTTTTTTGAAAAAGAGGTAGAGTCATTCTATGAAACATGGGAGAGATTAAAAGACACTCTAAACATGGTTCCACACCATGGTTTCTCTATTCCTGAACAAGTGAGAATTTTCTATGAAGGGTTGGTTCCAGGGAACAAACAATTCATTGACATGATGTGTAATGAAACCTTTAAAAACAATGCCCCAAATGATGCTTACGAGTATCTAGAAAGCCTTTCTGAACAAAACCAAACATGGGGAACTTCACCTTATTCTGAAAAGCCAAAAAGAACTACTGGAATTCATACACTTAGAGAAGAGGAAAGCCTTAGGGCTAAACTCGCAGCACTCTCTAGGAAGGTTGAAGAGATAGACCTTAGGAAAGTCCATGAAATCCAAACTGTTTACCCTGTTTGCACAATTTGTGACAAACATGACCATAAGACAAACAACTGTCCAACCATTCCATCCATCAAGGATGTTCTTTTAGGAGGACCCCAAGCAGAAGTAAATTCCTTGAACTTTCAAAAGCCTCAATACCAAAACAACTTCAATCCTAGGTATAACGACCACCCAGGCTTCCGTTGGAAAGATAACCAACAACCTAGCCAACCACAGGGAAAAAATACTTACCCCCATAAAAACTACAAAACCCATAACCAGTTTCAAACCCAACCTGTCCAATACCAACAGCCACCGGTCCATTTTCAACAAACCATCCCACCTCCAAAATATCCCCCTGGGATAAACCAACCTACTCAAGCACCCACCCAAACTGTTCCACAAAGCCTACTAGAACAACTATGAAAACAAATGGAGAGGATGAACTCAGAAGTCTCTTCCCTAAAACAAGAACTTCAAACCATCAAAACTGGAAAGGCACCCATGCCTACTCAGGCAGTGCCATCCTCAACTTCAAGGGGAGAGTCAATTTGTGCTGAAACAACTCATGAACAACTAAAGGTTGTGACTATTTTAAGAAGTGTTAAATCAATTGAGAAACCTGAACAACTAATTCAGAACCCACCTGATGATTTAAACTTGGATGAAAATTCAAATGAACCACAAGATCAAACTGAGGAAACTGATAACAATGTGAAAGAAACAACTCTTCAACAAACAACCCCACAACCTGCACCATTTCCCCAACGCATGAGGGGGAAACCCAAGCCTGAACTGAGTGAAACATTGAGGGAAATATTTTCACAAGTCAAGTTGAACATACCCCTTCTCGATGCAATCCAAACCATAACTGCCTACTCAAAGTACCTTTAGGACTTGTGCACTTTTAAAAGAAAATTTTCCCATAAAAACCAAGTCCTTTTCGCTGCTAATTTGAGTACCACCATTAAAGGGACCATTCCTCCTAAGTTGAAAGACCTGGGTTGCCCTTACATAAATGTTGAACTAGGAGAGAGAAAAGTTTTCAAGGCCTTGTGTGATCTAGGTGCTAGTGTCAATCTCATCCCCTATGTTGTGTACTGCCAGTTAGGCCTAGAAGAACTCCAACCCACATCTGTCACACTTCAACTTGCTGATCGTAGCATTAGGGTTCCAAAGGGGATTTTAAATGATGTTCTGGTAAAGGTTGAAAACTTCATTGTCCTTGACAACCATCAAAACTTAGGAAATAAGAAACAAACCCCAATCATCCTTGGTCTTCCATTCCATTCAAAAATAAACTCTGTTATCTGAGTCTGAAATGGGAACATGACCATCACCTTTGGGAACATGAGTCTAGACTTGAACATCTATAATGCAAGCTCACAAATAGGGGATGACGAGGAAATTCATGAAGTAAACATGATAAGAAGCATTGATAATGAATCCATGGAACATCAAGGAATATTTGATGAATGTTTAAGTCAGGATGAGATTAATTTCCTTTGTTTATATGAAGGAAGTTTATCTCCTTGGCTTGAATCATTTTCAAATTTCTCTTATGATGAAGTCTTAGGTCCAAAAATCAGTGAACCTTTCAAGAAACCACTTTCATGGAGACCAATTCAACTTCCTTCCCTAAATCTGATCAATCCAATCTTGTAGCTGAAACTTCTATATGTGGGGAATAAATCCTATCTGAAACTCTAAAAAAAGAAATTGAACTTGATCCAATGTCCTAATCTTCTGCTGAAATTATGAACCAACCAGATCTTGAATTGAAGGAACTTCCTGCTGCACTAAAATACCTCTTCCAAAAACAAGATGATAAGGCTAGACTGATTAGGTGGGTCCTTCTCTTACAATAATTTGACCTCACATTCAAGGATAAAAAGGGCGTTGAAAATGTTGTAGCTGATCACCTCTCTATGATAGAATTCAAAGACAACTCAAATCACCTTTCTGTGTCTGATTCATTTCCTGATGAACACCTATACTCTGTGAGTGACTGCCCTTGGTATGCTGACATAGCAAATTTCTTAGTGACAGGAGTCGTTCCAAAATTCTTAGGGACTCAAGCTTGAAGTAAATTCCTTTCTGATGTTAGACACTATGTGTTTTATGATCCATACCTCTATAAGTTCTCCCCAGATCAAGTCATTAGGAGGTGTGTTCCAGAATCTGAACAAGAGTCCATCCTTAAATTCTGTTATAGTGAGGCATGTGGAGGTCACGTTTTCTCTAATAAAACATCTTATAAGATTCTTCAATGTGGTATTTTCTATCACACCCTCTAAAGGGACTCCTATACATTTTTTCAAAGCTGTCCTAGGTGTCAACAAGTAGGTTCCATCACAAAAAGGAATCAAATTCAACTCACTCCCATCTTAGTGGTTGAAATATTTGACTGTTGGGGAATTGACTTCATAGGTCCCTTACCAAACTCTCGGGGATACCTCTACATACTATCATCTGTTGATTATGTCTCAAAATGGGTTTAGGCCATTCCAACTAAGTCCAATGATCATCAAGTTGTGATTCTATTTCTAAAAGAGAACAAATTTTCAAGATTTGGAATTCCTAGGGCTGTAATCAGTGATCGAGGAACCCATTTCTGCAACTTCCCATTCTCTTCACTCATGTCTAAGTATGGTATTTCTCATAAAGTGTCCATTTCATACCATCCTCAAACCAATGGTCAAGCTGAGTTAGCGAATAGGTAGATTAAGCAAATTCTTGAAAAAACTGTCAACCCCTCTAGGAAAGATTGGTCTAAGAAACTCTTATATGCTCTTTGGGCCTATAGAACCGCATATAAAACCATTTTAGGAATGTACCCATATAGGTTTTTTTATGGTAAAGCATGTCATTTGCTAGTGGAGATTGAACATAAGGCCTTTTGGGCAATTAAGAAAATAGATTATGACCTCTCATTGGCCGGAACAAAAAGGAAATTAGATCTCAATGAACTGGAGGAATTAAGGATGGAGGCTTATGAAAATTCAAGGATCAATAAATCTAGAGTTCAAGCCTACCAATCTAGGAATATCAAGGTCAAACATTTTGAACCGGGAAAACTTGTGATCTTGTATAGTTCAAAACTTCATTTACATCCGGGAAAGTTAAGGTCTAGATGGTCAGGACCTTTCATAGTGCATCATGTATTCCCCCATGGGGCAGTAGAGATTCAAGATCCAACAAGTGGTTACATTTTCAAGGTCAATGGTCAAAGGTTAAAACCATTCATTGAATCATTCAATAAACAGGAAATACAGGTTGAGTTAACTGAGCCAACCTATGAACAAGGAAAAAATTGATAGATATAGGGTCCATGTCGGGCTAACGACGTTAAACAAAGCACTGCATTGGAGGCAACCCATGGTTTTCAAGTTCCTATCATTTTGTTGTTTTAATAAACTTTATATTTTAAATAGGATTAATTAATCATTTTTATATTTAAAAAAAGACTATTGACCTGTTCTTCTATTATGAGTATGGATGGGTATGAAAGGGGAGCATCGTATTCATCAGTGTCACGCGGTGTGATCCCTGAGTAATACCTTACCCAAAAAATTAAAAGAAGACAATGTATCATTAGTTTGATTTAAAAAAATAGAAAAACAGGAAAACCCATAAAAATGATGATACTTGGAATTAAATAAGTCGTTGTGTTGTTTGTTTTGTCTAGTTTGTTCTTCTTTTTGTTTAGGTACTATTTTGGGTGATACATGTTCAATCAAGGAGGTGCCTACATCCCCCAAGAGATCAAAGGACTAATTTGGAGCAGCAAGAACTTCAACTTCAACCACCCGGTGATTTCATTCCATGATCCTCAGTTTCAATTTCCTTTTTAACTTCCATTATCTACCTCTACTCCTTCTAAATTTTCATTTCTTCAAACACTGGGGACAGTGTTATTTTAAGTTGGGGGGGAGATAAAATAAAAAATGCTTTTTTGTCAAAAAAAATTAATGATTTGAAAAAGAATTGTGAAAATGGAAGGAAAAATTCATTTAACTTTGAACATGGTAATACACATTGCACACTTTGAAACTTAATATCAAATAATTTAGCATACCCTGATTCTGATTTTAATCCTTGTATAATTTCATAAGCATAGATTTTGGAAAGTGTGGCTGTCCAATGTGATATTTCATCGTTTATATTTTCATCCAAATAAAAAAAAGATCACAATGCACGTCATTTGGATAGTGGGGTATTATTTTGAGTTCATGGGGTCCCCTAAATAAATAGCATAGGTTTGGTGATCATTTTAGTTTAATATGAGTATTCAAAATAAAAAATTGTGCGTAGAGCAATGAAATGACCTAATGCGTGGCTTTCGGCACTTGGGGATCGTGACTCCATAGTTTTCTGGCCCAGATTTAGTAATTTTATCTCTATTTTTGGTAATTTGAATTTGTTTTTGACTGAGTTAACTCGAGATTATGCCCGAGTATGTGGGCTTCACTTAGTGCCCTAAGGTCTTTGAGCCTGGAGTCATCGGCAAAGTCTCTCTATAGGGGTTGACTCATTTGAGTGAAACTTCAATTACCATGGCAAAATTGAAAAAACAAAAAAACAAAAAAAATATACAAAAAAAAATGAATACTCATCTTAATATTGAAATGTGATTCCACCTAGCACTTCCATAATTTCCCCCTTGAATAAAGATGAACCCCCATGTCTATTGTGATGCACAACACATCCTCATACTTAATTGATATTGGATGAAATATGGCAATGAATTTGAACAAAGGAATGGTCTTGGGATTGGGATCTTCTTATGAAACTATCTTTTATTAAAATATTTTGATGGGTTTCATGATTGTTTGGTATAAGGTTTTTTTTGGTGATCATTGTGTATTAAAATGTTTTTCGAAAAGGGAATTCGAATTTCATATTGTTGAGATATATTTTGCTCGGGACTAGAAAAACTCAAGTTGGGGGGTGATTAGCCACTAAATGAGGATAATATTCATTGTTAATATATATAATATTAATTTTATTTATTATTCATAAGCACTATTTTAGTGCATTTTACACTTTGAACATCATTTCACATTATGATTGTAAGACCTTCTTAAAATGCACTATTATGTGGTAAATTTTTGAACATAATTTGAAGTACCCAATGATTCCTCTGATTATAAATATCTTAATTTTATATTTTTGGAAATTGATCTACACTCCAATATGAACATTTTTCATTCAGGGATCAATGGAAAATTCATGGAAGAAGATGGGGATATTTTGTGATGAAAGGAAGCAATTCTAGAGAAGGTAGATTGGACACCATCCCACTGATGAGACTGTGTGGCCCAACATACAGGCCCATTTAATCCCAAATTTATTGGGATACTATAATAAATGTATAGGAACAAATAACTCTTTAGGATCTAATGCTAATTATACCTTCATGGAGGTTATTTAGGCGGCCCAAGTTAGAGATAAAATTCTGGGCCAGATTCTGCGGCACAGAAAAACATCCCACCAATTAAACCATATCTCGAAAACCATAACTCATTTTGGGATGAGATTTTTCAGGCTGTTAGGGTACATCAGGAGCTTTATTTAAGTCTACTATGGACCACCAAAATTCTACAATCTAGAAGGTGTTTCAAGCGTGTCTGTTCGGTACATGAAAGTTGGATGCCTTTTCGGGTCAAGGGTGGAAAATTCTTCTTTCCACAAACTTTCCACCACCCTATGCCTACCATAATCAAGTGGGATGCTTTTTACTATTGGAGGCTCGACTCAAGGCTTCCAAAATGACTATTTAAGGCAGTGTTGGTGGAGGAGTTGATAATCTTTGAGCTTGTTTTCATCTTAATGTTATGCTGCCAATTTCTCTTTGTAATGTTCTTCCTTCACATGTAAGTTGTTTTAATTCATCCTTGTTTCTTAATAAAAGTTCTTCTTCTATTATTATTCTGTTCTTATCCATATCACTTTGATATTTTTGGTTCAAGGTGTGAACTTTTTCATACCAAACCTTGTGAGATTATCACACAACGGTGGAGTGATTGTTATTTTGTTGCATTTTTTTTACTTCCCCATTTCCTCCCTCATGAGTCTACTTTCCGCTTCCATTGAAACCATAGAATCAATGGAGGGCTAACCCACTTATGGGTTGATCCAAGGGAGTAGAAAGGGTCTGGATTGGATGTTATTTATCACCTCATTAATGTATAATCACTTCTTTAATTGAGATTTTTATTTGATGATTTTTAAACTCCATCGTCCTTGTTGAGTTTAAGGCCACACACTTCAAGTGCTAATACGAACATTTACCTTGAAGTGCTCAAAAATTTGATCCTTCAAGTGTATAGGTGATTAGTATTAAAGGGTGTAGGAATTAAACCAGTAAGTGATGATGTTGTTTTATCTCCTTAAATGAACCCATCTCAAATATAAGAAATTGATATCATTAAAAAGGAAATACGTCCAATCCACCCCTAGCGATAACCTAGGATCAACTCATTCTTTTAAATTGAATTCACTTAGGTCTCTTAGAGTTCTTTTAAACCCATCTAAAATCAACCCAAATTGGCCACTTCATAGCCAAAAATAGTCCATAGAATGTACGTGTCTATAGGTTACTTCTTAGGTCTCTGTGGATTCAATAACCCAAGCTAAACTACAAGGACTGTCTTACCTTCTTCTCTTGGGTAAATTTGAGCGAGAATAATGTCTTTTCAAGTACATTGTGACTATTAATACATTGTTTGATGATATGTGTATTCATCCCTTTGATTATAAATTTTTCATTTATAAAGCATCAATTGAGTGATAGAAATAAGGAACAAGTAGTAAAACCATCATACCCCTACCGTAATACAAGGATGGGTTATACTTCACTTGAAAAAAATTGTTATATATTTTAAATATACCATAATAATTTTATGTGACATGAAACAACACCATAATTATGTTCCACTATTTATATGCATATTGATGACTCTAAATCCAAAGCCACTTCCATCCCACTCCATGTGTTATAGAAGGAGGCACGTGTAAATAAAGATGGGATACTAATAGATGAAAACACACAAAAAGTGTGGGAAACATGTATAAGTATTAAATAATAAAAATTTGTTTCTATTTAAATCTCTATCACATAAAAATGATCACTTATTTTACTATATTTTCTATCCAAAATAGTCAATGAAATTAGAAACACCTACACTAGATGAACACATCCTTCTGGTGGCCTTGAAGCTGCCAGAACAGTATAGTCACGTTAGAGGTGTGAGTTTTGGGGTGACACACTGAACATATTTTGAGAAAAAAACAAGAGGAGAATAGATAAAGAATAGATAACCTTTAATAAAAATTCTAGTGGTGGAGAGGATGGTGAAAACTTTTATGGGGGGAGGCAAACTGGAGAAGAAACTCAAGAACAGACACCATATAGAGATCCCACTCCACCCCCCACCAGCTATGAGGTGAGACATTCCCATCAAAGAGATGTATTATCCAAGGTAATAAATGTTCTAATAAATTTTTCTTTGAAATATGAATCAGGCAGACATTGATACCTTTTTTATAATAATATTCTACATAGTGAAAATGATTGTGATTTATATCTATCAACACCCACCCATCACCGTGTAGCGAGGGATATGGTGTTAAATATTCAAAATGAAATGCTACACAGCATACCACTTATAATATATCATGTGTGATTGTCGATTAGCATAGCTCATGAGCCGAGCATCGAGATAAATGTTCCAATTCATTAGAAAGATATCTATACAGTCGAAAAACCTATTGGAATATTCATCGCATGGTCATCACATCTTATAAAAAACATATCAGCAAGGAGGTATTCATTTCCATTTTATTTTTCAATATAAACTTTTGAAAATTAATGAAATAAGGTCTGAACAGATGAATGTTATTATAGATCTATGAATGGAAGGGGATTCAAGGAAAGGCTGACTCAAAACCATCTAAAGTTTTGACTGACCGATCAAAAAAAATATTGAAAGTATCATTACCCCACATATTCTATATCCAAATTTACTATCATTGAAGGTTCATTTGGATACACAATAAAAATATAGTCATAATCATATAGTTGATTTTAAGGAAAATATATACAAAGATAAATATCAAGACTGCATTGGTGTTGATAGTGCAAGTGAAATCCTCGACTATGATAGGATAGGTGACTCAGTTGTAAATATATACATGAGGTATGTTTTCATGATTTGATTTTTGAAAAGATGACATATTGTGTTAATTATGACTAAATAAGTTTCATATTTTTGGTAGGAATATATATGAAAAACAATTGAAGGGATTTTCCCATGAAAAAAAATTGGGCTCATTAGTCCTTACATTACCTCTACAGAACAACCAAAAATAGATACCAAAAATGATGAAATAGTGGAATGTCTGATCAAATCATTTGAAAGAAAAATTTTGGATGACAGACTCTATTTAATACCAATTATATAGGGGTAAAACTATATAATTTAATCATATCAAATGTATTCTCATTTCTTTCATTACTTATTCCTTTATATGTTTTTAAGCATCATTGGATGCTCATTGCGGTAAATTTGGATACTCCAAAGATTTATTTCTTAGATTCAATGCATGGATATCCAAAAAAAGTCCACAAATGAGGGAGTTTGTCAATTTTTAATACACTACATCTAAAATTTTAGAACTAAAAATCAAGTTATATAATTTATATTATCTTTTAATGGGGATTCTGTTATGATAGGGTGGTACATCAATATCGTGAAAAACAAGTAAGGAGGCCAAGGGATGAGGATGAGAAAGAAGACATGTTCTATGACTACAAAAGTATCAGGGTGTATATAATAATATATCACTATCCAAACACATATCAAAAAGATTACTTATTCTCATAAATATTTCTGTAGTGTCTGAAACAAACCAATAGAAAATATTGCAGTTATTATGTTTGTAAATTTGTGAGAGAGATCATATTCCATGAAAAAAGTAGCATCCCTAAAGAGGTATTTTAGAAGATAATTACTTTTTAATAAAAAATAATTTTTAATCCTTTGGGTATTTATATTTTTTCAGTACTATTATGGCTGTCGAAAGGACTCATATTCACAAGATGATATAGATGTGCTTAGAAACAAATGGGTAGCATACCTGATGGAAGAATCTACAAAAATAGAATGAAGATGTGACTTCCATAGAATTAGTGGATTTTTTCATATTTATGTTTAATTTACTTATTTTTAGTACTACTTACAAAATAACTTTTTTTTACATAAGTGGATTCCTTTATTTGAGTTAAGGTGGCTTGTTTGAAACTAATCTTGCTTGTCAAATATTGGACTTCAAGGCTACAACTGAGATAATGAACAAAAGTAAATGGGTAAAGAATATATAAAGGTGAATTCATACTACTTATATAATTAATTAATTTTTACATCATTTTACCTACTCAAAACTGATCAAAAAGAAAAAGTGACTGGTATCACTCAAAGTGTCTCTTTTTATTTAAAATTGACATTACTTTTAGTAAAAAGAACGAGTATCATAACGAAAACTAGTAAAATGCATTCATATTGTTTTGATACTTTAGTAAAATGATAAATAATTAATTTTTTATGTGTATGAATCAACTTTACCTAAATTTTATGCAAAATGTGGCTGGTATGACTCCAAGTGTGTCCTTTTATTTAAAATTGATATTAATTTATGTAAAAAAGAAAAAGTGACATACTAAAAATAGAGAAAACACATTGGTATTGTTTTGATACTTTAGGTAAATGACCCATGAGTCATTTTTGACCTATAGGAATCAACCACACCTCTATCTGATGCACTGTTTAACCGGTATGACTAAACATTTATGTTATCAGTTTAAAATTGACATTTTAGTTCAAAATGTGTCACTCACTCAAAATCAAGAAAACACACTCAAATTGTATTGATAATTTTGTAAAATTATTCATAAGTTATTTTTGATGTGTATTAAGCAGTTTCACATCAAACCGATACATGATGCAACGGGTATGACTCATAATGTGTGTTTCCAGTTTTGAATGACATTTTAGTAAAAAAAACACAACTAGCAAACTGAAAATAGAGAAAACACATTCATATTGTTTTAATATTTTAGTAAAATGATCTATAAGTTATTTTTTACATGTAAGAATCATATTTACTTAAATACAATGCACGATGTGTCCTATATAACTAAAAGTGACTCTTTTTATTTAAAATTAACATTAATTTAAGTAAAAATGATACATGACATACTGAAAACTGAGAAAACACATTCGGAATGTTTTAATATTTTTTTGTAAAATTATATATACATAATTTCGGATGTGTAGGAATCATCCACGCATCAATACAATGCACGGTGTGGTTGGTATCATTCAAAATGTCTCTTTTTATTTAAATTGACACTAATTTAAGTAAAAAAAACAAGTGACACACTGAAAACTAAGTAAATGCATTCAGATTATTTTGATACTATAGAAAAATGATCCATGAATCATTTTTGATGTTGGAATCAACCACACCTCAATCTGAAACATAGTGTGACTGGTATGACTAAAAGATTCTGTTATCTGTTTAAAATTACCATTTTAGTTCAAAATGTGTCACTCAATGAAAACCAAGAAAATGAACTCTGATTGTCTTAATAATTTAGGAAAAAATTTAATAAGTCATTTTTAATTTTTATGAAGTAGTATCATGTTGAATTGATGCACGATGTGACTGGTATGACTCATAATGCGTGTTTCCAATTTAAAATTACATTTTAGTAAAGAAACACAATTGGCATACAGAAAACTAAGAAAACATATTCAGATTATTTTGATACTCTATAAAAATGATCTATAGGTAATTTTTGATTTTTATGAATCATCTAGACTTCAATAAAATGCACAATGTGGTCGGTATAACTCAAAGTGTCTCTTTTAATTTAAAATTGACATCAATTTAAGTAAAAACAACATGTGACATACTAAAAACTGAGAAAACATGTTTGGATTATTTTTATATTTTAGTAAAACGATCCATGATTCATTTTTGACATGTAGAAGTCATTCTTAATAGAATAGGACACAGAGAGTGATGGGTATGAATCCAAGTGTGTCTTTTTATTTAAAATTGACATTAATTTAAGTAAAAAAGAATAAGTGGCATACTAAAAACTGAGAAAATAAATTTTAATTATTTTTCTACCTTAGTAAAATGATCCATGAGTCATTTTTAACCTATAGGAATCAAACACACCTCAATATTATGAATAATGTGACTAGTATGACTACAAGTGTTCGTTATCAGTTTAAAATTGATAATTTAGTTCAAAACATGTCACTCACTAAAAACCAATAAAATGTACCTCGATTGTCTTGATAATTTATAAAAATAATTAATAAGTCATTTTTGACGTCTATGAAGTAGTATCACATAAAAATAATGCACGATGTGACTGGTATGACTCATAATGAATGTTTCTAGTTTTTAATAATATTTTAGAAAAAAAAACACAACTGGCATACTGAAAACTGAGAAACAAAATTCAGGTTGTCTTGATGCTTTAGTAAAATGATATATAAGTCATTTTTGAAGAGTTTGAATTTTCCTCACCTCAATCCAATGCATGGTATGCCTGGTATAACTCAAAGTGTTTTTTTATTTAAAATTGACATTAATTTAAGTAAAAACAACAAGTGACATACTGAAAACCAAGAAAATGCAATCAGATTGTTTTGATATTTTATTTAAATGATAGATACATCATTTTTTATGTGTAGAAATCATCTAAACCTCAAAAAGATGTATGGTGTGGCCGGTATCTCTCAAAATGTCTCTTTTTTTAAAATTTACATTAATCTAAGTAAAAAAGAACAAGTGACAAACTAAAAACCAAGAAAAAACATTTTAATTGTTTTGATACTTTATTAAAATTATCTATGATTCATTTGTGACATGTAGGAATCAACCATAACTTAATCTTATGTACAGTGTGACCGGTATGACAAAACGTGTTTGTTATCAGCTTAAAATTGACATTTTAGTTTAAAATGTATCACTCACTGATAACCAATAAAACACACTCCAATTGTCTTTATAATTTATTAAATAAATTCATAAGGTATTTTTAATGTGTATTAAGTAGTCTCACATCAAACTGATGCATGATGCGGATGGTATGACTCATAATGCATGTTTCCAGTTTGAAAAGACATTTTAGTAAAAAACACAACCAGTATAATGAAAATAAATCAAACATATTCAAATTGTTTTTATAATATCTTAAAATTATATATACATCATTTTTTACATATAAGAATTATCCTCTCCCTAAGACGATGCATGGTGTGGCTGGTATAACTCAAAGTGTAACTTTTTATTTAAAATTGACATCAATTTAAGTAAAAACAAAAAGGGACAAACTGAAAACGAAGAAAACACATTCATATTGTTTTGATATTTTATTAAAACAATACATGAGCCATTTTTTACATGAAGGGTTAAACCTCACTTCAATATGATGCATGGTATGACCAGTATGACTCCAAGTGTGTCTTTTTATTTAAATTTGACTTTAATTTAAGTAAAAAAGACAAGTGACATACTGAAAAATGATCAAACACATTCATATTGTTTTGTTACATTAGTAAAATGATTCATGAGTCATTTTTGACCTATAGGAATCAGACACACCTCAATATAATGCACGGTGTGACCAGTATGACTAAACCTTCCTGTTATCATTTTAAAATTGACATTTTACTTAAAAATGTGTCACTCACTAAAAACCAAGAAACTGTGCTCTGATTATCTTTATCATTTAGGAAAATTATTCATAAGTCATTTTTGATATGTACTAATTATTCTCTCATAAAAATGATTCATTATGACACCGATATGACTCATAATGCATGTTTCCAGTTTGAAATGACATATTAGTAAAAAAACACAACTGCCATACTAAAAACTGAGCAAAAAATTCAGATTGTTTTGATACTTTATAAAAATTATCTTTATGTCATTTTTGACATGTAGTAATCATACATACCACAATAAGATGCATGGTATGTCTGTTATAACTCAATGTTTCTCTTTTTATTTAAAATTGACATCAATTCAATTTAAAACAACAAGTGACATATTGAAAATTGAGAAAACGCATTCAGATTATTTTCATATTTTAGGAAAATTATCTATAAGTAATTTTTGATGTGTAAGAATTAGATGTGCCTCAATATGACACATGGGGTGTCCGGTATCACACAAAATGTCTCTTTTTATTTAAATTTGACATTAATTTAAGTAAAAACAAAAAGTGACATATAGACAACCAAGTAAACACATTTGGATTATTTTGATACCTTGGTAAAATGATCCATTAGCCATTTTTGTTGTATATTAATCATCCACACATAAATATGATACACGGTATTATGGGTATGACTAAAAGTGTCCTTTATCAGTTTAAAATAGAAATTTTATTTCAAAACGTGTCACTCATTGAAAACCAAGAAAACACACTCATATTATCTTGATAATTTATAACAACAATTAGTAATTTATTTATAACATGTATAAATTAGTTTCACATAAAACTAACACACGATGAAATTGGTATGACTCATAATACATGTTTCCCGTTTAAAATTATAGTTTAGTAAAAAAACACAACTGGCATGCTAAAAACTAAGAAAACATATTTGTATTATTTTGATACTCTTGGAAAACGATCTATAAGTCAATATTGATGTGAATAAATCATCCTTACCTCAATAAGATACAAGGTGTGGCTGGTATAACTCCAAATGTGTCATTATTTAAAATTGACATTAATTTTAGTAAAAGAATAACTGACATACTCAAAAATGATAAAACGTATTTGGATTGTTTTGATATTTTAGGAAAACAATCCATGACTCATTTGTGATATGTAAGAATCAACCCCACCTCAATAGGAAACATGGTGTGACTGATATAACTCCAAATGTGTCTTTTTTATTAAATATTCACATTTCATTAATTTATTCTTTCATATTAATGTTTAATTCATTTCTTTATAGCATTACTAAGATAATATTTGTTTTATTATATAGATGGAATCTTTTTCTTAGGTTGACATGATTTTTTTGGAAAATGATACCATGGGAGGAAATTTTTAAGAGGGGATGTAGAGCATCAATATGTGAAACACTATTATTTTTAAATGTTTTTTGGATAATTTTATATGTAATAATATAAAACATTTTTTTAAATGTATATAGCAGTGTTTTTTTGAATATACCATGGGTGGACATTTTTGTATTCCTTGTGTCACGTTAAATCTATATATCATTGTTTGAAATTACAAGTTTCTGCAGGTTTTTGTTGGGTGTGTTGTTATATTAACAACACATTCCAACCAAAAAGGCATTTATTAGCGCTATTTTGAGCACTGATAAAGGGCCTCTGTTATTAGCACTGATAAAGCCCCTATCATCGTTGTGATTAACAATGCTTTTTTAGCGCTGCTAAAATTCATTTTTCATGCTATTAAATGACATATGTGTAGAATGGATATGGCTTATCCCAACTCCATTCCTCTAGTGTGGTAATCCTGTTAGGGTTTCCCAGTTATGTATGACCCAAATGATGTGCTAAATATGGATACCAAATACTATTAGGGACACTCATAACTTGAATTCCTTATATAAGATAATCCTTAGGCACCTAGCTTTATAATAATCTATATATTTGAATGATAGAGGTCTTGAAAAGTGTTTTTTAAGGAACCTAACACTTAGTATCTTTAAAGGGATTTTATTATCTCACCATCTTATCTCATGTATTCACCTTACATGTATGCATCATTTTAATGATTTAGTTTTCAAATACCTATTCATTCCTCCAAATCAATATGTTCAAACCATGCTAGTATGTAATTCTTTACATAACTCATAGTGTGTGTTACTAACCCAGATTAAAATCCAACTATATCTACACATATCCAAATGCATCTCATACATAAGGTACATGAAACCCTTTTCATATAAAGTCTTAGAATCATATGGAATCAAAGATCTTTATAAGATAAATCATGGTGAGACGTGTATCCAACCCCCACTTTTCTAAAAAAATCTCAAACTCCCTAGTTATGATTAGTCTAACCTAAATTCACACTACCCATGGTTCAATACTCAATAAAAACATCAATTTTTTTAAATACAAACTACTAATTTTTATCAACTATAATTAAGTTTTAAATTCAATCTCATAACTCACAAAAAAATCAAATGTGTTGATATATATATAAATATATTAGGTTCTTGGGAGTGAAAATACATTTAAACACAAACACACCTCACACACATGCCGGGAAGGTATACCATAGACCCACCAAGGGGATAACCCACCTATAAAGTCTTATTTATTCAATACATGACTCGTAGGCCCAGTGGGCATGAAACCCATTACATGGCCCATAGGCCCATTGGGAATAAAATCCTATTACAGGGCCTGTAGTCCCAAATATTTTACCCAAAGGCCCACCAATAAATAGTGTTACTACAGTACCCAGGTCGCTACAGTGCTTCCACTGCTACAGTTCTTGCTATAGTGCCCACCACCGCTATAGTTCCGCTGGTGCTACAGTTTCTCTGCCTTTATAGTACTACTATGGTACCATTATAGAACTTCTACAACACCTTCATCCAATGGGTTTTGAACCCCCAACATTGATGTAGTATTATGGGGTTCTTACCACTAAGACAAACCCCGACTACAAAAGCACATAGGGCTTTTAAGCCCAGAGAGTCACAAGGTATTGGTGGACCGTTACCCACCACCAAGTGACTTTATGTCCTTCCCCAACTATATTCACAAGTGTAATGGAACCTGGTATTTCAAGCTAGTTCCTAATGTGGAAGAGGTTCCAAGTAGTGATTAAATCGGGTATCTTAGGCCTTTCTATATCAAGGACTCAAACTCGGAACCTTCATGACAGGCTCCACAGCCGCAACCTACTCCACCATTCCCCTGTGGGCCCAAAGTCTTGATATAATAGAACTAAATCAATTATCATATCAATCTTGAAAATCCTGAAATGCATGTATTATAATATATAGAATAAATTTGAACACATTCAATCAAAATCATACATCCATTCATAATATAAAAAAAATATCTACAAAGAAAGCATGAGATAAACTAAATAAATAAACATTACATAAATTTTGACATGTGATAACCATTTATGAAAAAATAATAAATAAACCAAGTATAAACACTTTATAATTTGAATAAATATTCAGTATATTCCCTAAATATATAAATATAAACACTTTATTTTATTTCTAATGTGAACTCATACACATTATTATTATATATATAATTTATTTGAATATGTGATATTTAAAATATCACACATTAAATATAATATAATATGTAAAACTTGTACATAATTAAAATATCACATATTAAATCTTACTTTAAACATTATGATATCTATTATCAAAACTATTTTTGATATGGATCAAGTAATTTCTCGAATAAGGCCTTTTAATTTGAGCTTTTCAAATAATATTTAATAACAATTCATCATTTAAATATAATATTTTGTATATTTTGTATTATTATTTTTAATTTATAAACACTTTATAAATTACTATATATAAACCTTTAATAAAAAAATTATAATTCATTCCATAAAGATTAAATTCATTTAATATTAACAATTAACATTAAGGAAAAAAATTATTTAATGAATCAAAAACATTTAAAAATAGATTATAAACTCTTTATAATCAATTAATTTATAAACACATTATAATTTGAATAAATATCCCCAAATATATTTTCCTATAATTTATAACAAAAGTTATAAATTATCTAAATCATTTCATAATTGAAAAAAGGATACTTGTATTTTTTTATTCTATATCATATTTAACGATGTACATTATATCATAAGCCATGATTTAGTTAAAAACTAATATCATACTTTATTATAGGTTTATAGTGTCTTATGATATCATTCCTCAACATAGGTATTCATATTTTACTTTATACTTTGTATTTTATAGGTGATTCAATGCTCTTTTTTTGTGACACACAAACAGTGCACATCGGTGTTATCACTCAATATGAATCCCCATATCGTACATTATGATATATTGAAACTGAAGGAATTTAGCCAATTATATAAGAGATGATAGGTTATATCACACTATATGATCATATCATATCTTAAATAACAAATATCTTAATATAGGTGATAGTTCAAAACTTATGTTATGTTAATGATACCAAATACAATATCCATTTTCATTAGAGAATCTATATCACATTCTATGATTCAAATATGATATTCAATAACATTCATTATAAACAAGATTTCACAAATCAATTCAACCATGAAGTTGATCTCATACCACTAAAAGGTTTATGAGGATAGAATAACACTTATTGAAGCATCCAAAGACTTTAATAAACAATAAACCAATATTATTGATGCTCTGAAATTGAAATAATTCATAGTTTAAATGAAGAACATATTGTTCACCATAGATAGATGAGCTTCCTTATTTAATCACACACTTCATGAAGATCACTAAGAATCATCCAAAGTACTACTTCATCCTAGGGTGTCCATAGATTGATGAATCACCAAACACATGAACTATATCCTCATGTTGACCATGGTATACTAGTACCTCTCTATGGTAAAGGAAGAAGGAGAAGTGAATTTTAACTATGTAGAATTAGCAAGAATATTATTGTCATTATCATCACCAAGAACTATTATATAAGTCTTGGGGATACTCCCCAATCCTTTTTGGCATTTACTCATATGTTATGAAATGTTTGAGTAATGTGTTTAGTTAAAAACTATTTGTAACCCTTATCTATATGTGCATGAATGAAGTACTTAAATGCCTTCTACCAATTCTCTCTAGAGTTTCATCATGAAACAAAATAATCAATTATATATATACATAGAAGATGACAGAATTTTGATATTTAACATTTTAAATCCTTCGTTAATACGATTGACCCATATTAAAGCACTTATGATATAGCTATATCATACACTATAATATAGCTAAAGGCAATGGTGGTGTATCACTATATTACAGCATATGATATGCCTTACCAAGGCACACTATATGAATTGGTTCCATGTAGTTCTTATAGTTTGAAATACCTTATATCATACACTACGATATAAAAGATTACATTATAAGTAATATTGGATTCAAGAAATATCTCCATCACTTTCCTATAAAGGAATCCTTTAAATACTAATCAATATTTATGTTGGATTGTCTTTCTTTCACAATTATCCCTGAGTTTTAACACCCATTTAATTGTTAATTTAATTTTATCTTTTAGTGGTTCTACTAAATCATGCATTTAATTATTCACCAATAACTCGATATCATCCCCCATTGCATGTGACAAGTTGGGATAGGTTTTAAATCCATGCCAGATAATTTTACACACATGTTTATTTAAAAGGATTTGAATTCTCTTCCCCTAAAAAATATTATATATATATATATATGTATGTATGTGTGTATGTATGTATATTATAAATAAAGGAAAAATATACACACACACAAATAAAAAAATGTATAATATTATATTTAAATTAATATATATTTATATAAATTATATTTAATTTTACATGCACACAAATAAATATATACATAGATAAATATGTGTGTGTGTGTGTGAATTTATATTTTTATATTTAAATAAATATAATTATGAAGTTGATATACATACATACATATACATGCATACATACATACATACAAGTATCATATTAAATAAATATAAATATAATCTTTAAATATAAGTTTGTGTATTTCTTCATTTATATTTATATATATAATTATTAAATACTTCTAAATATGATTCTAACCCTTATATATATATATTTATAATATTTTTTTAGAAATGAATAAAAATATTTATAAGTATTATATGTCTATGTAAAATTATATATAATTTATATGAATAGATATAGTTATAAATACAAAATTAATTTCAATATAACAATATAATGATATATTTATGTATAATCATTGTCTTAAAATAAGAATGGAGGGATACTCCAACCTGCAAGACCCCATATAGGGGGTTCTAGGTTACCGATTTTAGTTCTTGGCGGCAGTCTTAAGACGACATATAAAACTATCCCCACCGCATGAGGCTGCCATCCTAGTTGGGTCCTTCTTGGTAGGGGAGCTAAGCTACCGGTCATCCCACACTCCCCATTTATATACCTCATTTATTATACTCTATAATACTTCACTAAATTTTATTCATCCATGCTATATTGTTGTTATATATATCATTAAAATTTTAAAAAAATTATATTGAAATATAATTTTGTTTTTCCGATAGTCAAAAAATTTAATTAATATTTTTAACATTTTTCTAAAAAATTAACTTTTTCGACCACCAGATAAATAATTTTTAAAATTTGATTTATGTGTAGATGATAAGTGGGGTCATCCTTAAACCCAAATCTATTTATAATCCTCTTATTTTATAGAATCTTTATTCAATATAAATCCTATTATATTTTGGAATTCTAGATCAACTATTTAATTCTATTAAATGAGAATTTACCAATTCAAAAAATTGAAAATTCATTTATAAATATAAAATAAATTGAATTCAAGTTAAATATATCCACACACATGTATATATATTGTAACATTATTAACATGTAAAAAATTATTGTTAATGAATTAATATTAATTAATTTAATTTGATTTAGGTTTATAATTTATTTATAAATCTAAAATGAAATGAACTAAAAAATTAAATATATTTTAAAATTTTACTATTTATAAATATAGAGTTAATAAACTAATAATAATTAGGATACAATAAAACTATTATCCAAACTCTATACAATTATTAATCATGTTTTGAGTATGGTTCTTAAAGAATTTATGAGAAAGTTCTCAAATTTAAAAATTGTACTAAATTTAAAAAGTGTATTAAATTTAAAAATAAATTTATATGATGGAATTAAGTTTAAAAAATTGCAGTAAAAGATTAAAATTCTTAAATTTATTAATATTTGAAAAAAAAAATTATAAAAAATTACAGTTGTAAATAATTTAAAAGTTAATTGTTTATGTGATGAAATATGGTTGTAGTTTAATAAAACATTTAGAAGCAACTCTTAAATCATTTTACAACTATACTTCATTACATTAAAAACTATTTCCTAGACTATTAACAATTAAAATTGCATTCATTTCAATAATAATTTTATTTTTTTCCGCTTAAAAATTACTCTTAAATCATCTACAACTTCAATTCAACACCCTTACAACTTTCAGGGTCTTTGAATAAGGATTCACAATCTAAAATAGTATCATACTACTGTAGATTTCCATTTTTTAATCAATGTCATTTATCAACATGAAAAAACAAGTGTTGATAAAGGAGATACTTTTATCACTTCATTCTAAAAGTGATGATAAAGTTGGTCATTGTAATCCCTAATAAAATGACATCCTCTGTTGGTTCATCTTTTATCACTGATAAAGGTGTGCCCTTTATGAGTGTTGAAAAAAAAATTATAGTTAATAAAATATTTCCTTTATAATTTTCATATATTTACATATAAAAATTTAATTATATAAATAAATATTTAAACATATTTACATATAACATATTTTTTAACCATATAAACCATATGAAAATAAAAAATAATAAATCATTTTATTTACCTTATATATATAATATTATATATAAATATGTGTTTGTGTTAATAAAAATATACATATGTTTACATATATTCTAATATTTGTTTTGAAAAAATGAAGGAAATATATTAATCACGAAGAACAGGATTAACAAGATCAAGAATCCATGAATGAAAAAAATCAAGCCAGAGGTTATTCTATTCAAGAAAAAAATGATAAGTCTGATGATGTGTGGCTTCATTTCCCTCCCTTTGGATGAAAGAGAAAGAGAAATCCAAAAAACTACAACTGAGAGACTGGATTTTCCTGATGAGAGAGAGATAATATTGGAGGCCAAAATCATTTGTTTGGATGAAATTTATGTTGTTGAGACAATAAAATTTAATGTGTATAGCACTCCAACCATGATCTTTAGCAAAGGTTGGGACGATAAGAACATTGTGGGCTTCAACAACCGTGGGTTCCAAGTAGGTGTGTGTTGAATCTTGTATGGTAGCAATGATATTACCAAAATAGTCTCGAGACATCAATCTGATTACATAAATTCCCTCCTTGGGTAAAGAAGCATCGACATTGATCATTATGGTCCCTTCTAGAGGGGGATTCCATCTTGCTTCATCAGCTCGAGTCTCAGAGAGACCATTCTATTCAGGGTCCCGCTTCCATCCATCAATCCAAGAGATTGCTCATTTGATCCAGTGGCCATAGGGTTTTGAGGTGTGATTGAAGATGAAATCATTCTATCTAACCCATATAATCTAGGGCACAACACACATTTAGGAGACCTTATCAGTAGTGAAGGTGGGAGACCACATCATCAGTATTGATGGGAGATCTGACACCGCATTCAGCAAAATCTCCGTAAGGGATCCCCATTCAATCCAAACCTCCATAAACCTTGGGAAAATAATGATATCATTAATAGGGGAATCCATACCATCCATACAAAGGGGGAAAATTTGGTTGTTGGTAACATGGTGGAAGGATAGGAAATTCAGGGTGGGGTGTATAACAGTAAAAATCTGCCACCAGAAGTTGCAGATCTTTGGGAGGACATCCATGTGCCATAGAATTTTCCATTGCCCCTATATATCCTCAATGTGGGAATCAAGAGAAAGTCTATATCTTAGTTTCACTTAATAGGCTCTTGATATATCATTGCTTCAGAAGATACAGTCCTACCCGGCATCCATCACAAAGGGAATGCTAAGAATAATCCTTTTATCCCTTTAATTAAACCAAGAGTCAATTTTTTCCAAGCACCACTCTGTACCAATATCATTGAACAGGCATCAGACAGTGGCATCCTCAGATCTAGGAATGATTGGGGAAGTATCCAGCATGTTTTCTTTGTCAATCAACCAAGGGACATTCCAAATGTTGACTTTCATTTCATCCTCAATCCCCCAATCAATTCCTCTATCAAGTAATTTTTGTGATAACCAAAGACTTCACCAATGGAAACTAGGTCAGGATCTAAGAGAGGTGTTATAGAAATTAGATTGAGGAAAATATTTTTCATGGATAATCCGCACGTAGAGAGATAATATTTGAGTAAAGAGGTTACATCCCTACTTCACCAAAAGGGTATCATTAAATAGTCCAAGGTCCTGAAAACCCATACCACCTCCCTCTTTAAAAGAGGATAGTGACTTCCAAAAAATCCAATTAATTTTTTTTCTCCCATTATATAATCCCTACTAGAATTTGTAAATGAGGTAGTGAATTTGATCAACAATTACACCAGTAAGCTCGAACAATGACATGATATAGCTTGGGATAGACTAAAGAGCTTCCTTCATGAGAGTTTCTTTTCTTTCTTTAGAAATTATTTTCGGAAATCATCCCTAAATTTGTTTATCAATTATGTCCACAGTGGGTGAGAAAATTTCTCTTTTTGATCGACCTACCATCATGGGGAGCCCAAGGTGTTTATTTTGTTGGTTGACCTTCTAAATTTCTGCAGTAAGACAAAGCACCACTCTCTTATTTGGTGGAATAACAAAGCTAAAGGAAATTTCCGATTTTTTCTGATTGATATCATATCCAGATGACATCTTGTAAAGGTAGATCACATTGAAAATAAAGAGTAATTCATCATATGTGGCTCTAGAGAAAAAAAGGTAGTCATCCGCAAAAAATAGATGAGAAATAGGCAGGATAATCTGGCACACCTTTTCCCCATGTAATGAGTTAGAGGTAGCTTCCATATAAATAAGGTTGGAAAAAACATATTCCAGAAGGATTAAGAGAAAATGGGAGAGGGGGACTCCCTATCGTAGGCCTTGGGTAGGGGTAAAGGCTTTCAAAATCCCAACATTAATATTGATCCTGAAAGAAATAGAATAAACACAGTGCATGATCATATCAATCCATTTTGAACATCAACCCATTTTGGTCATGAAAAACTAGTGTAAATTCCATTCCACATGATCATATGCCTTAGTCCAATCCAATTTCCAGGCCATAGTCCCTCTTTTCTCAGCCAAGAAAGTTTTCATTGAGTGGAACACCTCATGGGACACAATAGCATTTTTTGTGATGAATCTTTTCACAACAAAGGTGCTTTGATTTTCAGAAATGATAGAAGGAAACCACATGTGCAGTTGGTTGACTAAAATCTTTGAGAAAATTTTATAGGAAATGTTTCATAAACTGATTGGCCTAAATTCTGAATCCAAGAGGGGTTTCTTATTCTTTAGGATGAGGGTTAAAATGGTCTCATTTAGAGAGAAAATATTGATTTTACCTGCTCAGATATCTTTCATTAGGGAAGAAACATTAGGACCAATAATGTGCCAATATTACTTAAAGAGTAGGGCATGTAAGACACCTAGACCTGGGGATTTTTCATAATGGATATTCTTTAGAGACTGTAGGATCTCATCATCTAAGAAATATTTTTCTAGATGTAGGTTCATTGCATCAGTGATCACAAGTTTGATGCTTTCTTGCACCTTAGCTGATACGCTGGACTCCCCTATAGTATAAAGATTCTTAAAAAATAGGAAATAATATCATTAATTCCTTCAACATTGGAATCCATCCTACCATCAGGATATGAGAGGTAAGATATAGTTTTTTTATCATCTGGTAGAAGCCTTCTTATGGAAGTAATAGGTGTTGGCATGAGCTTCTTTAATATGGGATTCGCGTGCGCATATAGTTTAGAATCTCTATTTAATCTAAAGGGCCTCTTCAAATTCTCCTTAGAGAAAGTTAATTCTGGAAATAATAGCATCAATTTGTGGTCGAGCAAAAAGGGCATTTAGATGTCTCTTGGTTGAGTCACAATGCTTTTTTGGTTGAAGAAATTTTTTGTTACTCTGAGAGCTCGTCTTAGAGGCCATATACTGGAGGTTGGAGAAAATATTTGAATTTCCACCCTTATAGAATGAACGAAAGACCTCTTCATATTCAAGGTATTTTTCCTAGAATCTTTCAAATATGAAATTTTTCCTATATCTTTGATTTTTGATTCCTTGAGAGAAAACAATGATAATAGGGTAGTGGTATGATGAATTCAGTACTAGGTCAGAGATATGGATCATTATAAACCTGTTAGTCCATTTTGTTGAGCCCAAAAATCTGTCCAGCCACTCTACAATGCGCGTGTTGTCCGAGTTACTTAGAAATCAGGTAAAGTGACTGCCTGTAAAGCCAAGTTCATACAACTCCGCCCTGGAGATCATATCCCTGAAGCTAGACATTGTGGTAGAGAACCAAACAATTCCCCCATTTTTTTCATTCTTAAACATGATCTTGTTGAAGTCTCAACCAAATAGGATAGGTCTATAAATTCTTTTTCACAGCGAGCAAATAAGGTCCCATGTTTTCCATTTCTCGCGATGTGAAGGTCATCCAAAAAAACCCACAAAAGTCCAAGGAGGAGAGAGGCCATCTTAGATAGATTCATTCAAGTGGTTGAAAGAGTAGGATGTGATTATAACTTCAATTCAATCCTTCCATAAAAAAACACCCCCCCCCAAGTGACCTTCGCGGGGGACCGGGAAGCAACCATGAAAGCCACTTTTGTGAGAAATGATATTGTTTTCCTTTTCTTCCAATATGGTTCTAGATAGGAAAACCATATCAAGGAGAATTTTTTAATAGTGGTGATAATGCATCTGAACCATTAATGGGTTTCTAAGCCCATGGTAGTTCTAACTTAGGATAATCATTGTGATAGGTGGGGCTGGTTCATTCCATCCTCCACCTCTTGAAGTTCGAGTAGTGTTCCATCTTCATCAACATTACACCTTTTGGGGTACCTTTCAGTTTCCAGTGGGTCCTCTATATTTATTTTCAATCCACTTGCTTTTATTGATCCCATATCATAGCCATGTGCAGCTATTTCCATCCTCTTCCACAAACGTGGAATTTTAGGCGCAGGTGAGGTAGTAGGGATAAGGGACACCCCTATTTGTGAAGAATGAAAGTTGGGGTCTCCCCTAGGACTGCTTATGATGTATAGGGGGCATGATCATATGTGTGTGGGGATGGAAGATGGGAAAAGAGACTCCCCAGATGACGGAGGATTGAGGCATGTGGGCATAGTTGATGTGGTCAAGGGGGTCTTCTGGGGTTTAACTTTGTTTGCAGTTTCCACAAATGGGATGTTATTTCGAAGATTCTTTTATCCAAATGATTGATTTGGGTTGTATAAGTATCCATGGAGAGGAGGAGGTCCTATAAAAATGATCTTTTTGTGAATGGGTTCCTTTTTCTCATTGAGATATTTGGTGACCTTTCCTCTATCTCTTTTCTTTTCCTCTTTGGGGATGAAAGACGTTCGCATAATTTTTTCATGTAACCATGGTCTGTACTACATCACCAGGTTACCTTCATTATTTGTTGCTTTTCCCACACAGCCTTTTTTTGAACGTCCAAGACAGTCATAGAAGAAGAAGAAGATTGTAAGCTTTTCATATTAAAAGGATATCTAAGATTTTGATCCATCAAGATTCATGAAGGTTCCCCTCATTAGAGGTTTTTCATCCTCAATCAAGACTTTAATCCTTACTAACGTCCCCCATTGGATAAAGTATAATCTATCCCATTCCACAAACATGCCTATACGATTCCCAATTTCTTGCACCACCTGATCTAATCAACCACTAAATGTTATACCATTTAGACGTATCCAGATAGAGGATTTAGAAAAATCAGTATTGAGGATATCTTTTCCGCTCTTTAGGTCTTCCATCATCAAGAGATGGTTATCAAAACACAATGTTCTCCCTTGGAGAACATTTTGTTTTTTCATCATGTTGAATAATTCAAATATTATATGTCCTCCTCCTACTTCCCTTATTACCACTCCATCATCTAGGTGTCATATCGATTGTAATGTATTCTTCATCACACCATGGTTGAAGGGTCTCTCAGATATGGATTTCCCAATTAATCAAAGGGACATGCGCCTTACAAGGAAAGTATCATCATCATTATTGGGGATAATTGTATCTTTATCTTTTTCAGTGAGTGAGATATTTTTCCACCGAAAAACCAGACCATTCTCCATTATGGAGTTGAATACCAACTTATCAAACACATGCATATAGTAACCCCTAGGAAAGACAATTCCAGTTTCTGAACTAAATGCTCAACGAGTCCATCCTTCATGAATAGGTATCGTCACAAGTAAACCATCATGAGAAGGGGTATTTATGATTAGGGGTATTTGCAAGAAAAAAACCTCCACAATCCCACCATTCGAGATCATGGACATATGCGCACACCCTCCTTTGATGCTTTGATAACTAAAGCTCGCAAAAAAAATCCTTCACAGATCCCAAAACTCTATCGCAAGCCATCACAGATCACATAACTTCATTGAGAACTGTTTTAAATACTAATCTGAAACCAAATATGGAAAATTTGATCCATCTCAGGTTTCTAGTATGATGCTGAAGGAATCATAAATCCCTAAATGTAGACTGAAGTCATCACAAATAAGTAGATCACAGACCGAAAAAGTCTCAGTTCGTCGTAGATCCATCGTAGGGAATTCGGGATCAGAGAACCTAAAAATGTCTTAGTTCAACATATAATTACAGTAAAGGTGGAAGATCCTAAATAAAAAAATGAATCTCACTCACTCCATCATAGATTCAAACAAGGAAACCCTGAAGAGAAGATAATCGTAAATAGCCACTGGAGGAAGTTGTCGTCGTAGCTCAACTGAACCAGGGAAGAACCCTAGGGGAGCCCAACTTAGGAAACCCTAGGAGTACATATATTCTAATATATGTTAATATATGAATATATATATATATATATATATATATATTTTTCAATATATGATAATTAATTTTTACTCTGCTAGTGGTAAGAGTGCTTGTCGAGATTATGGGTGGTAGGGGATGGGTTTGGAGGGTCAAAAGATTTCTTTTATATTTGTTTGAAAAATATTCTGAAAATATCATTTAAAAAAATACTGAATAATTTTTTATCAGTGCTACAAAACTAGCACTGATAAAAGTGCCTTTTATAAGAGCTAGTTTGTAACGCTGATAAAATCCCTCTTTTATCAGCACTGATAAAAGGGACCAACTTTTATCACCACTTATAATATCATTACTTTTTTGTTGTTGATAAATGTAAGTGACTAGATCCTCATGGATCGGCACTTTTCATGTTCCTGAGACTTGTGGAACTCAGAGGAGGCTCGGAGGAAGTTTGGAGGGACTCAGGTGTTGAGAATTAGAAGCAGGGAACTTTCACAATGTGAAAGTCAGTTCCAAGCTATGTAGAAGAATTTCATGATGTGAAAGTCAGATTCACATCATGTAATACTTAAAGGTTTTAAAAAAATCAAAAGGTGACGTTTTTTTCAGATGAAACCAACCTTGAGGAATTACATGACATGAAAGGGGATTACACATCATGTAATCCCCCGACGTTTTAGTGTTTTAATTGTTTCTTTAGCCTCTGGAGTTTTCAAAACCTACGGTTTCTGCTTCCCTCCATCTCATCCTAGGATACCTGACAATCCCCTATTCATCATTTTGGAGATCCCTTCGATGGTAATCGATCTCGAGCTTCTATCTTCATTCGGTGGTGACCTTGCTTGATCCAAGGTGTGTTTTTCCTCTGTTTCTAGTTGTTTCTCCTGGTTTTGATCTCATTTCCTCTCATATCTTATTTCCATGCTATGGTGGATTCTCACTCATGGTTCTAATGGGTTTTCTATCAGTTTTTGTTAGTTAAGGGGTGTCACAATGTCCTCAGTTGGATGCAGTTCTTCCAAGAGAGTTGATTGAAGATCCGTTGCATGGTTCGTTCTCATGCGAAGAACATCGATGACCTTTTGAGGTATGGGATTCATTGATTCTCTATTTAATTACATTCAAATATAGATTTGGAATGGTTTATCCCCTTGGATTGCAATAAAATTGACCTAATTAAATACTTGAACTGGATTAAAGAATTGGTATCGATCACATTATGATGTTTCTTCTTTACACCATGATAACATTTTACCTCTTGATTTTCTAGATAGTGTGATATATATGCCTTGATTAGTTTATCATGTTGTTCTCAATGGAAATTGGTAAATAATGTAAAACTGGAATTAATTGATAATGAATTGGCTAAAATATAAAGAGGCATGTTTAATGAATCCAGTTGTTGTTGTAATTTGATATTAATAAAATTGATGCCAGTATAGATGTTTAGCTGAATTAGTTAATAAACATGAAGCATGATGATGCTTTTTGATAAAATAATTAAAGTCATGATAAATTAATTTTTCAATTAATTTTTTATAACTTGATATAGATTGATTCTTAGGTTTCTTGTAGTTGGAACCTCTAATAATAAATCTGTTAATTCAATAAGAAATAATAATTGGGTGTGTGATAAAAGATAATTCCCTTATATGGCTTGATTTTCCTGCTTGCTTGTAAAGGTCAAGTGCCTTATTCCTTGGATCCATGACAGTTCATTGTGTGTGAAGGTTGAATGTCTTTATTTGGGGTCAAGAGCCCATTGTTATAATTGTTTCATGTTTCTTGTGATGTGACATGAGCCTAGGATGGCTAAGCCTACTGGGTTTTTATGGTATGTGGGGTGGGGAGGCCTGCATGTGATTTGAGCCTAGGATGGTTGATCCTGGAGGGCTGTTGTGGCATGTGGGGTGAGGGGGGCCGGTTTTTGTGGTAGCAGTTCATGCCTAGAGTAGAGATATGCATAAATTTATATATGAGGGTGTCGTGGATGGCACCAGAGGTGATGGAACAGGTTAAAGTTGGGCTTACTCATTGTTATGAAAGTTGGACGCTTATTGAATCTATTTTTGGGTTGGTAGTCATGTTTTTTGTTTATCTTCTTTCATTTCCACATTGGTTGAGGTAGACATATGTGTTTGTTTACACTCTTTCCATGGGAGGTGAAGATTCATGGGGTATACCATGTGATTTCCTTGTTTATCTCCTCATGGTTGGATGAGTTTACTCTCCTCCTATAGGTGTGAAAGAATCGATGGGAAGTTAATCTACTCATCGTGTTAATCCCCATGTGTTTGGGGAGATTATAATGTTTTCTTAGAGAACCAGGTGACATGGAAAGTAATGTTTTTAAATAAATGAAAAATGTTTAACCCATGGGGTTGGATCTTATTGGGATGCAATGTTGAGATTGAAATTATGAGAAGTCATGGATATGGTTTTCTTATGCCTGGAGGGCATGGATCTTTGTTGAAATGGTAATGTGATGTAATGTGGAAATGATAATATTTAATTAATGGTTGATAATTAATTAACGTAAAGTGTAAATAATGAAAAGGAATAATATAATTTAAAATATATCTTTAAATTATTGTGTGTTTATAGGATATATGGTCTTGTTAGTGGCAGTTGGGAGTTTGAGAGACATTAGTTTCATTTGTGTATGAGACTGGGATATAACCTTTTGTGGTTATTATCTATATAATATCATGTACTTTTTGTGTTTCAATATGATACTCCACCATGTTAGTTAAAGAAACTGACACCTCATGGATTCTAAGCCCTTCGGAGTGTTTTCCCCAACATCCCAGGGGGTGGATAGATGGAAGACTACCCCCTTTAGACCCACTCTCTTTTTTTGGTAGATATTTTTTCTGGTATGCACGATGGTTAGTTTTCCCCATATACATGTGTAGATGGATGTAATAGCTTATGGTTATTTAACACACACATATTCTGGATATATTTTCCTACAAACTACTATAGTTATAACATGTATAGTTTGTGATATCTTGAGGATCCTTACTCAGTGTAAGGGATGTGATGGATTGAGGTATAATACCAGACCTATGATACACATTATGAAAGATGTGGTGGCTCCCAGAAACTACCTGGTTACTTTTGGTTATGTGGACGTGGTGGTGTGTTGCACAGGTTTCATGTTGTGGTACTTCACCCAAGTGTCTGTGGGATAGCATTTTTGGAGAGAGATGTTTAGGATATGCTATTGGAGTTGGTGGTCTAGAACCAACTAATTTGTACTTTATTCATTAATAAAAGCCTTATCACATCTTGATTGTTATTCTGCATGACAATGTATGTGATAATGTCCTAAGGACAGCTGTTGCATTATAGGGTCATAGCGGATCCCTGATATGATGAGAACCCGAAAGTGTCATAACACTGTTCTTGAATGAATTTTCTATAGCTGGATGATATTATTTGAGGGACACAAATAATATAGGTCATTAGGGGTGATGACTCATAAAAATTTGAGGCACCTTCTCATGGTGTGCGCCCTTGGTAATATCCGGGAGGATATTATGAGAACGAGACCCGCCATTAGGAAATACACATTTCATAGTGTCATTGGATGTTCCTATCTGTGGACGTTTGTATTGGTCCTTAGACTTTAAGATTATTATTAATGGGTATTACAACTCACGCACTTAGAAGTATTGACAAAAACTGTGATGACACACTGTTCGCAGCAAGGTAGGATACGTTGGGTGTGTCATGAGTAATACTGCATTAATAGATAATGCGAGAAATGATTTGTCCCTTCTCTTCCATAAAGAAAGTAGATATCACAGGCCCTTTGATGTAATTGATATAGCCTAAATAAATCCATGTCCATGGTAAGGTGTAGGCGAGTTCAGTTCCAGGTAGTCAAAGATAGAATAATCGAGCACATGGGTTGATGGAACTAGAAGGAAACCCGGTTGATTTGAGATATTGAGACAAAGGGATTATATTACATGGTAAGTGTTCCTATGAGCTGACACGTCATTATGGCGTTAACTTCTTTCTCTATGGGTGCCTTGGTGTGTTGCTAGACGCTAACCTTGAATTTTAGGCAAGCTCCACCTAATTCCACTAAGAAAGAGGCCTAGAGGGTCACACACTAAGTGTGTCCATGTATCTAAGTTAAATATTAATTTAACAAGTTAAATAAATATTATTCCCGGCTGTGGTTTAATAATTATTTAAGGATGCATGATCACATTTATTTCGACACTAGTTATTTGAGAGAATATATTGTTTGTGAAATAATATATTTATTAACGAGTAATACAGTTACATTTATTTAAGAAATAAATAGCCATTACTCAAGGTATAATAAATGTTGTGGAGAAAAATGGAAAATAAAAGTACACGCTCTGTATATTAAATATACACGCCGTGTAGTTTTATGGAAAACAAGTACACGCTATGTATTAATTATTAAACGCCGAGTAGTTTTCCAGTCGGGATTTTGAGGATATAATATTGTTTTATAAAATGATATTAATTATAATCAGTGTGGGCACATGTAAATGAATTAATAATTCGACTTGGGAGTTTCAATAAGAGTTAATGAAATAAATAAAATGCGTAATGCGTTTATTTATTGTCATAACTCTATTAACCACAAACCCGATTATAAATATCCTCGCAACCCCAACACTTTTTCCATAAGAGCCATTATTGTGCACAACGGATTTGGAAATACTCTCAAGACATGAGAGAATTCCCTTTCCACCAAGAACTCCCTCAAGTTACGAGAGTGAGATCCTCCACCAGATCAAGGCTGTCGAAGGCAGACATCACAAGCGAAGTTTCTTCCACGCTAGGACCCGAAGATCCCTTCAGTGACATCCAGAGATACGTGGAGCACATGTGGATCACCGCTAGAGGAATCCTATACTTGGATTCTACGACATAACGATGGATCACAGGATCGTGACCAGAGACATCGATGAAGAAATAATTCCACCGAGGTAATTCTTGTGAATTAATTAAATTAATTATAACCAATATATGATGATCCTATCTCAATGGTTCTGGGACTCTTCTTTTCTTTTTTGTTCTTCATTCCATTCTGAAGATCCGACATTTTATATCGTGATAGATCTCAGATTGAATGTTGTTTAACGCTAAAATTAAAGTTGGGCAATCCCACCAACGCACTTCCGTTGCGCCCGGAACCTACATGTGGTATCAGAGCGGTCATATCGTTTATTATAATTATTTATTTTTTCGTTGGTGATTTACGCATTTAATAATTTAGTTATTTCAATTCATGTTTAATCATTCTGGAAATCTGAATGTCAAGATCTATTCCTCCTCCCTCATTTCTCATTCACCTCACAAAAATGAATTTTTCTTTTAATTTTGATTAAAATAAAATAGAGGAACTCATCTGGAGGAGCCAAATGTTTCTGGCCGTACAACACCAGAATACACGGCCTGTTTTCAGAAGTACACGCCGTGTAGTTTTGGATCAATTCATTGACTGATCCGCCAAATCAGACCGTGTATTGGATTCTTTCTAAGAATTTAAGACACCGTGTGTTGACCAGAAATAGGTGGCTCACGGTTTCTGGATTACACGCCTTGTGGTCCAATGAACATGGAGTGTAGTCCCTTCAGGTTAGGTTTGGGCCGTGTACCCCGTACACGGCTTGCCCGGCTGAAAACCGTGTAACGCGGAAACTACGCAAATCTCTTTTTTTTCATTTTCATAAGCTGGTTCGAGGGATCCGGTACCCTAACCCGGTTTGAGGAAAAACCGGGAACCTCACATGGTGGTTCCTCATAATCAAATACGAAATTCAAACAACACAGGAGACATCACACGCAGTCGCCTCGAGACACAAGCCACGTGTCCCGCCTCGATCCGCGAACCATCATAGTGTGTGTACAAAAGAACATGTCATGTACTCTGAAAATTTCTGAAGTACATTTACACGCCATGTCCCCGGGCATGTACTTCGGATGGACGGTGAATAAAAGTACACGTCGTGTAGTCAGAACTACATGTCGTGTACTCATCCAAGTTACGCAGATTTATTAAAATTTATTATTTATAGTATACAAACCCTTGATACATGTACCATAGTGCAGCCATAAAGCTGAGGCACAACACGTGATAGGTGTTTTATATATATGTGTTTAATTTAACATCTGCGTAATGAATGGGAATTCACCGGGTTGGCTTGTGAGCCATCTCCTCATTAATATGTAGGGCTTACACACCAAAATATTCTTTTATGTAAAACCCCATTTTTACCCCTCACCTGCATGTGCGATAAATGCATATGTAATGGATGGAGCTCCCAAGCTAGTGGAGGAGGCTCAAGTTAGGATCCAAGGTGAAACCAATCCAAGGAGATACAAAGGTGGACAGGTGGAAAGCTGTAAACACAAACCCGAAAGGTTCAAGGTGTTTTCTCCCCTAGGTCTTGGGTTAGTTTATCAACCACTAGATAAAATAACAAATAGAAAAGCTTATGATCATACCATTTATTTTATTTCTGTTAGTTTCATGGTTTATTTATTGTGGGTGTGTTTTCACGATCACACAATTAATGAATTAAACGAGCATGCAAGATGGAACTAAAATAAAAACCGGCTTATACGTAAATATTATCTTAGACATGGTTAATCACTTAATTATATCCCACTTAATATTAACAATCATGTGATCAAAGATAATAAAATGGCAATTTATGTATAAGGATAAAATCCCTCAAAAGAAATATTAAGTTGGTATAGCCTTCCATAATCTTGGTTAGAATCGAACCATAGTTCAAAGTGTTTGACCAAACCTAGTTGGGGTGCTTTCAATTATTGGGGAATTATAATTCAAGGTTTTGGGTTGACTTGAATTGGTTCGCATCAAGGGTTGACTACCACAGCAGGACTTGGTGTGACCAAGAGGAAAAGGTTGAGGAAATCCAAAATAAAAGGATTTCAGGATTGGGGAGTCCACTCAGCGGATCAAGGAGCTGCGAGTTAATGCAGTTAGCATTTGTAATGCCTACCTAAAACCCTTCAAGTTTCTTGACCAACCCTAGTTGAGGTAATGCGAAGGGAAATATGGATCCTTGCCACTAGAATATTCAAGAAACAGAATATTCTAAAATCAATGGTGAGGGATATTGGATTTCAATAAAATAGTGGGAGAATAATAAGTATTAATTTATTTATTTGTATCAATTTTGTAATAAAGTATTAAACCTTTGCTCATCTTAATTTGTATAAACGACAAGAAAATGACTTCAAACATATCATTGCGAACCATACTCAAGAAGGAAAACCTTCTCACTAGCACCAATTTCCAAGAGTGGTAGAGGCGTTTACGCGTTATCCATCGCCACGAGAATAAATTGTATGTGCTGGAAGAGCCTGTTCCAGTTGCGCCTAGATCATAATTTCTACCCTTAACTATCTAGGTAGATAAGGACATGGGGAGTGACAAACTTGTGGTCCTTATGCTGAACAAGAAAAGGAAATACAAGGCAAAAGGTCCAAAGACTTATAAATGGTCTGAAGCCCCCGAGCATTGTCCCTCTAAGAAGGGGAAGATCCAAAGGCAGGGTAAGTAATGAGAGGCAATGTGTTTTGCATGTGGCAAGAAAGGCCACTGGAAGAGGAACTGCACCCAGAAGATTCGGGACTCTAATGGTGCATTTGTTATTGAGTATAATCTTTCTATTTCTACACATTGTGTATTAGATACAGCTTTTGGGGCTCACATCTGAATTCAAATGCAAGAACCAAGTAGATTTAGAAAGATTGCCAAAGAAGAGGTGGATCTTCAAGCTGCCAATGGCGCAAGGCTGGCTGTGTTGGTTATTGGTATAAGGACCCGCACTTATTTCATACATAATCTTTAATTTAATCAAGGAAACACTTCATTTTACATTGAGGATCTTTTCAAGTTTAGAGCTTTAGATAATTAAGACAAAATATTCATAACATTACACATTGTTACATAGTGGATACCATAAAATCAGTTTCCATTTTCCTCAGAATATAAAACATTAAAACACAAAACAAGAATCCGTGACATTTCTTCAACATTTAACATGTCTTCCTTCCTTGTATTACTCATCCATTAACCTGTGAAAAATCATTTAAAAACTTGGGATGAGCACAAAATCTCAGTAAGGTATGAAAAAGAAGGAAAAATCACATTAGTCCGTGAATACGTATGACGTATGAAAACTTTTCAAAAGACATGCTTTCCACCCATAAAATCTTACTTTGTGTAACATGAGATTTAAAAAAGATCAACACAAACATAATTATAATCATAGAGTTATATTGGGGCATTACTTACATAATCTTGTAACCATCTTGGCTACCTTAAAATTTGTAACCCTCACGGCTACCTTACTTTGTGTAACCATCACAGTTACACCTGGAGTAACCATACGGCCGACCTCCAACTTACTCATACCCAATACATTGGAGGGAAATATAGGTCCCAACCTTCATCATAAACAATTCCCAATAACAAAAACATAATCATACAACATAAACAATAGCATAAAAACATTGCCTTTGAATCTTATAAAACAGAATTTTAAAAGAGGATTTTAGAAGAAAAGTCCCTTATAAACATCATATACTTGAAGTGAGACTTAATTGAGTGGATGGAATATGTATATACTCTGTAAATAAACATAATTAAACATAATATAAACAGAACCCATCACACAAACAATTTAAGTAGCACATAAATTATAAAGTAGAAGGTTAACCCAAAGAATGGAAATCGGGTTAAGAATTCCCTTACCTTGGGCTTGTCTTACTTAAAAATTGTTTAAACCTCCTGTATAATGGTTAAAAGAGTGTTATTAGTATTTTTAAGAAACATGTTCATGTTTATAACATCTTATATGGTCATTTCATAACCTCATTTCACCCCTTTTTTGTTAGTATTTTGTTCCTTGCATTTTTTTGGGTGAGTTCTTTTGTGATTTTTACAATCGGTTCATGATGAATCGTTCTTGTTGATCGGAAGTGAAACTCCAGAATTGGAATGGAGTAGTATTTACATATTTCCAGTACCATAAATTATACCATTTATCACTTTGATTCTTTATATGATGATGATTTATAAGTTAAAACATTAATTATGTTTGTTTAGATAATTTAAGTGGTTCTTTGATAATTACAACCTCATTTAGTCTTATAAATTTGAACCATGGGTACAAAAGAATTGCAGAACCATATATGAGTTGTAAAGCATATATTATAACCTGGTTCAACCATATAAATGGTTTCATGACCAGACTTGAAAGAATTAATGGAAAGTGAAATTACATCGTCCACGATGTCGGTAATTCGACACATCACGGACAATGTTCTTATTCCTTAAATAAGTGAGAGAGGAGAGGAATAATGATTTGTAATTTTCCATAAACATGACAACATCCATAATATAGATGATTCTGGAGATTTCATGCCTCTTGGATAAGAGGGGGTTAAGGAAGAAGAAAAGGAATCATGAAATAAAGAAAACATGAGAAATTTCTTACGGAAATTCGGCAGCCTAACGGCGTCTCTTAAAATTTCATAAAAACAAGATTGATGAGAGGAATGGAATATATCATCATTCATACAAAATTTGGACAGTAAGGGGAAATATTTAGTGAAATATCCCAACAAAATACAAAGGGAAAGGAAGAGAATAACATAAAATGGAAGGAAAGAATGAAAATGAAAGAGGATGTTTACCTCTTGATCTCTTCTCCTTGAGATCCTTCTTAAGGGCTTTGATTTTGGTCTTTTGGTGAGACCAGAAGCTCTAGGACGTGGGGAAGAAGATTGAGGAGGGAATTTGGCAGAAATTAGACAATGCTCAAGGCTTGAGAGGTGTGGGAGGAAGAGGGGAGTGAGGGTGATATTTATAGTGGAGGAGGGGAGGTATTTTAGATTATTTTAATTATTATTATAATATTTTTATCAATACTATGAATAATCTCAAATAAAGTGGCCTTAATTAGTGAAAATATCAAGTGAGTTCGAGGAAAGTGTCCTTTCATCACTTATGATGTCATAAATAGTGCATATTTACCGATAAATTGATTATACGGTATTTTATCGTATTTCACTATTCACCGAAAATTCAAGAGTTTCAGAAAAATACCAAAAATTTACACCAACCATTTTTCGATGTGAAGAATTCAAAAATGAACTCTACTTTTCAAAAATAATTTTCTAAATATTATTAATTTAATTTTTAAATAAGGTCACAGTTAACTCGAAAAATAACAATATTGAAGTGCAATTAGTTTTATGTGACTTTGGAAAATTAATTATGATCCCATTATCCTATTGCCATGGGAAAATAAAATATTATTATTATTTACTATTCATGAGGTCATATTACTATTCATATTACTATTCATAAGGGCATGTTACTATTCACCAAAAAAACAAGTTTGTTTCATCAGACTCTAAATAACATACTGAACCCAATTGTAGATGACAGTTTCTTGAAATTCAAATCATAGAAGAAATAAAATTATGTTTAAAGGATACTTATAAATATATACCTTAAACAAAATTTCAATCATTTTCAATTTATTTTTAGAAAACCTTGGGATGTTACATTATCCCCACCTTCATGAAATTGCGTCCTCGCAATTTTATTTACTTATTAAACAAGTGAGGGTACCTTGATAAAGGTGTCCACTCGGTTTCATCGCCATCTTGTTCACGTAGGTAGAAGTCCCATGCATTAAAACAATGATTTATAGATCCTTCAAAATCATTTGCTTCCTCCATCCAAATACACCTCGTATAACATGGATCATATGGGTGTTCACAGAAAAACAGTTTTGGAAAATAATCATGTATGACATATAATTCCAAAACATCTGATAAAACATGATTTCTATAAAATAGTCGGACCAAAATTGAGTTGAAACTTTCTATTATTGGTCCTTTTAAAATACCATAAGTATGTGATGTGAGACTATATTTTAAAAGCAAATATAAATAGGTTGCACAAGGGTCTACTTCCTCAGCACCATTTTTAAAATCATAATATGCTTCAAATTCTTGTGATAAGGTAAAATATTTGAAAATACCTTGATAATATTTACCTTTCTTGAAATTATTTGAATATTGTGAAAATAGTATTTGTCTAAAAACAACCCATGATCCACGATGATAACGAGGTATAGAGGAGGTGTTTGATATCTCAAAAAACTGCTTGCAAGTGAGTTGTATGCTAGAAAAAGTTTCACAATCATCCGAAGATGACTTTGCAATAATTATTGCAAGCATGTCATTAGGAAGAGATAGGAATTTCGTTTGAGATCCTTCTCCTTCCATTCGTAACCGAATTTACTTGACCTGAAAAAAAAAGTTATAAAACAAGGATTTAACTGAAATAATAGATATAGGGACTAATCACGTGTCTCACAAGAACTCCTAATCCCTAAAGTTGTCTAAACCGACCTTTGATACCAACTATAAGGACCCGCACTTATCTCATACAAAATCTTGAATTTAATCAAGGAAACACTTCATTTTACATTGAGGATCTTTTCAAGTTTAGAGCTTTAGAGAATTAAGACAAAATATTCATAACATTACACATTGTTACATAGTGGATACCATAAAATCAGTTTCCATTTTCCTCAGAATATAAAACATTAAAACACAAAACAAGACTCCTTGACATTTATTCAACATTTAACATGTCTTCCTTCCTTGTATTACTCATCCATTAACCAGTGAAAATCATTTAAAAACTTTGGATGAGCACAAAAGCTCAGTAAGGTATGAAAAAGAAGGAAAAATCACATTAGTCCGTGAATACGCATGACGTATGAAAACTTTTCAAAAGACATGCTTTCCACCCATAAAATCTTAATTTGTGTAACATGAGATTTAAACAAGATCAACACAAACATAATTATAATCATAGAGGTATATTGGGGCATTACTTACATAATCTTGTAACCATCTTGGCTACCTTAAAATTTGTAACCCTCACGGCTACCTTACTTTGTGTAACCATCACAGATACACTTGGAGTAACCATACGGCCGACCTCCAACTTACTCATAACCAATGCATTGGAGGGAAATATAGTTCCCACCCTTCATGATAAACAATTCCCAATAACAAAAACATAATCATACAACATAAACAATAGCATAAAAACATTGCCTTTGAATCTTATAAAACAGAATTTTAAAAGAGGATTTTAGAAGAAAAGTCCCTTATAAACATCATATACATGAAGTGAGACTTAATTGAGTGGATGTAATATGTATATACTCTGTAAATACACATAATTAAACATAATATAAACAGAACCCATCACACAAACAATTTAAATAGCACATAAATTATAAAGTAGAAGGTTAACCCAAAGAATGGAAATCGGGTTAAGAATTCTCTTACCTTGGGCTTGTCTTACTTCAAAATTGTTTAAACCTCCTGTATAATGGTTAAAAGATTGTTATTATTATTTTACAGAAACATTTTCATGTTTATAACATCTTATATGGTCATTTCATAACCTCATTTCACCCCCTTTTTGTTAGTATTTTGTTCCTTGCATTATTTTGGGTGAGTTCTTTTGTGATTTTTACAATCGGTTCATGATGAATCGTTCTTGTTGATCGGAATTGAAACTCCAGAATTGGAATGGAGTAGTATTTACATATTTCCAGTAGCATAAATTATACCATTTATCACTTTTATTCTTTATATGATGATGATTTATAAGTTAAAACATTAATTATGTTTGTTTAGATAATTTAAGTGGTTCTTTGATAATTACAACCTCATTTAGTCTTATAAATTTGAACCATGGGTAAAAAAGAATTGCAGAACCATATATGAGTTGTAAAACATATATTATAACCTGGTTCAACCATATAAATGGTTTCATGACCAGACTTGAAATAATTAATGGAAAGTGAAATTACATCGTCCACGATGTCGGTAATTTGACACATCACGGACAATGTTCTTATTCCTTAAATAAGTGAGAGAGGAGAGGAATAATGATTTCTAATTTTCCATAAACATGAAAACATCCAGAATATACATGATTCTGGAGATTTTATGCCTCTTGGATAAGAGAGGGTGAAGGAAGAAGAAAAGGAATCATGAAATAAAGAAAACATGAGAAATTTCTTACGGAAATTCGGCAGCCTAACGGCGTCTCTTAAAATTTCATAAAAACAAGATTGATGAGAGGAATGGAATATCTCATCATTCATAAAAAAATTTGACAGTAAGGGGAAATATTTAATGAAATATCCCAACAAAAGACAAAGGGAAAGGAAGAGAATAACATAAAATGGAAGGAAAGAATGAAAATGAAAGAGGATGTTTACCTCTTGATCTCTTCTCCTTGAGATCCTTCTTAAGGGCTTTGATTTTGGTCTTTTGGTGAGACCAGAAGCTCTAGGACGTGGGGAAGAAGATTGAGGAGGGAATTTGGCAGAAATTATACAATGCTCAAGGCTTGAGAGGTGTGGGAGAAAGAGGGGAGTGAGGGTGATATTTATAGTGGAGGAGGGGAGGTATTTTAGATTATTTTAATTATTATTATAATATTTTTATCAAGACTATGAATAATATCAAATCAAGTGGCCTTAATTAGTGAAAATATCAAGCGAGTTAGAGGCAAGTGTCCTTTCATCACTTATGATGTCATAAATAGTGCATATTTACCGATAAATTGATTATACGGTATTTTATCGTATTTCACTATTCACCGAAAATTCAAGAGTTTCAGAAAAATACCAAAAATTTACCCCAACCATTTTTCGATGTGTAGAATTCAAAAATGAACTCCATTTTTCAAAAATAATTTTCTAAATATTATTAATTTAATTTTTAAATAAGGTCACAGTTAATTCGAAAAATAACAATATTGAAGTGCAATTAGTTTTATATGACTTTGGAAAATTAATTATGATCCCATTATCCTATTGCCATGGGAAAATAAAATAATATTATTATTTACTATTCATGAGGTCATATTACTATTCATATTACTATTCATATTACTATTCATAAGGGCATGTTACTATTCACCAAAAAAACAAGTTTGTTTCATCAGACTCTAAATAACATACTGAACCCAATTGTAGATGAGAGTTTCTTGAAATTAAAATCATAGAAGAAATAAAATTATGTTTAAAGGATACTTATAAATATATAACTTAAACAAAATTTCAAGCATTTTCAATTTATTTTTAGAAAACCTTAGGATGTTACAATTGGTGACTACTACCTCTCATTGCCGACTAGGATGATCTTGGTTTTACATAACTTTTATTATGTGCCTAGTGTTACCAAAAATATAATTTATGTATCTTGTTTGCATATGGATGGATTTATTTTCAAGTTTGGAAATAAGTGTTGTCTCTTTTATAAGAACAACGTATGTTATGGAATGGAACATTTAAATAATGGTTTGTATGTATTAAATTACGAAAACCTAATGTTGGCAATCGATAACGAAACAAACTCACATGACTCATACATCACCCAGTTGTGGCATCACCGTCTCGGTCATGTAAACGAGAAGCGCTTGACAAAGCTCTGCCAAGATGAATATTTAGACTCTACTGAGCTAAAACCACTTGATAGATATCATTCTTGTTTACAAGTAAAAATGAACAAGCCACCTTTTGGTGGACAATGTGAAAGGGCCACAGAGCTTCTAGGATTAGTACACATGGATGTGTGTGGACCATTTCCAGTAGAATCTAGAGGTGGATATTCTTACTTCATTACTTTTACTGATGATTTGAGTAGATATGGCTATGTCTACTTAATGAGGTATAAGTCAGAGTCCTTAGAGAAATATAAGGAATTCAAGAATGAAGAATAGAATTAGCTTGTTAAGAAGATAAAGATGCTTTGATTGGATCGAGGTGGAGAATATCTGAACCAAGAGTTCATCGATCTTCTAAGGGAGTCTGGGATTCTATTTTATCTCACTTATTCTTATACACCATAGTGGAATGGTGTTAGTGAAAGGAGGAACCACACCTTGTTGGACATGGTGAGGTCTATGATGAGTCATGAGAATCTTCCATTATCCTTTTGGGGATATGCATTACAAACTGTAGCATACACATTAAACCGAGTACCAACTAAAACGGTAAATGGAATTCCATCTGAGTTATGGAATGGAAGGAATCCCACTTTTTCTCACACATGTTTATGGGTATGAGAGGCATTTGTTAAGGCCTTATTAGGCAAAAAACTAGCACCCTGGGGCACGAGGTGTATCTTTATAGGATATCCCAAGGAAACAAAAGGATATTACCTATATAACCCTTCAGACAAGAAAGTAATTGTCGCCAGAAAAGTCGTATTTCTTGAGAGGGAGCACATCCTCAAGAAGGATAGTGGGAGAAATATTGACTTTGACGAAGTTGATGCTCAAGATACACAGGAGTTGGTACATGAACAAGTTCCACAGGTCCCTGTGGAAGAGATTCCAGAAACACAAGTACTGCATAGGAGCTCAAGAGAGGTAAGGGAACCAGAGAGATATGGTTTCCTAGTCACCGAGGATTGTGAATCATTATTGTTGGACAATGATGGGCCTCTATCCTACAAGGAAGTGTTAGAAATCTCTGAAGTTGCAAGATGGATAGAATCTATGAATTCTGAGATGGATTCCATGTATCAGAACCAAGTCTGGGTTCTAGTCGATGAGCCAGTTTATGTAAATACTGTTGGATGAAAATGGGTATTCAAGAGAAAACTGGACATAGAAGGTCAAGTTAGCACCTATAAAGTAAGGCTAGTGGCTAAAGGATTCAGACAGCGTCAAGGAATTGACTATGATGAAACCTTCTTGACAGTTTCCATGTTTAAATCCATAAGAATCATACTTTCCATAGCAGCTTACCATGACTACAAGGTTTGGCAGAAGGATGTCAAAACAGCATTCCTTAATGGGAACCTTCAGGAAGATGTCTATATGACACAACTAGAAGGATTTGTGACACCAAGTGAAGCCAAACGATTTTTCAAATTGCAAAAATCCATTTATGGATTAAACCAAGCATCCAGGTCATGGAATATTCGATTTGATGAAGCCATAAAGGAATTTAGGTTCATTAAGAACGAATGTGAGCCATGTGTTTATAAATGGTTTAATGGGAATGCGATTGTTTTCCTAGTAGTATATGTTGATGACATATTTCTTATTGGTAATGATGTACCAGTCTTACAGTCAGTTAAGGACTGTTTGAACATGTGTTTCTCCATGAAGAAATTGGGTGAAGCAGCCTATATTCTAGGGATCAAGATCATTCGTGATAGATCAAAGAGGATACTTGGACTAAGTCAGAGTACATACATTGACCAGATACTAAAGAGATTTAGTATGGAACAATCCAAGAGGGGATTGGTTCTAGTGTCACATGGCCTACATCTTTCTAAGAAAATGTGCCCTCAGAAACAACAAGAGAAAGATAGAATGAGTAATATCTCATACGCTTCATCTATAGGATCCATCATGTATGCCATGTTATGTACCAGGCTTGATGTTGCCTATGAACTAAGCATGGTAGGAAGATATCAAGCAGATCCAAGAGAACAGCATTGGACTTCTGTTAAGACTATCCTAAAGTATCTGAGAAGAACTAAGGATATGTTCCTGGTGTATGGAGGAGATGAGGAGCTTGTCATCAGAGGGTATGCTGATTCTGGTTTTCAGACAGATCAGAATGATCTAAAGTTGCAATATGGATATGTTTTCTGTCTCAATGGAGGAGCTGTGAGCTGGAAGAGTTCAAAGCAGCTAGTTGTCGTTGATTCTACAGTGGAGTCCGAATATATAGTGGCTTTTGATGCATCCAAGGAAGCCGTCTGGATTCGGAACTTTGTCCAGGATCTTGATGTGGTGCCTAGCAGTAAAGATCCCATTACATTGTATTGTGATAATACTGCAGTGATGGCTCTTTCAAAAGAACCAAGGTCACATCAACGGACAAAGCACATACTCCAGAAGTATCACCTCTTGAGGGACTTCTATCAAAGGGGTGAAGTTGCAGTGAGTAGAGTGTCCACGGAAGAGAACGTGGTAGACCCCATGCCTAAAGGCCTATCTTAGCATAAGCATGAATATCATGTGAGATCTAGTGTGTTAAAGTTTGTTAGCAGTTGGCCCTAGTCCAAGTGGGATTCTGTTGGATTTGGTGGTCTAGAACCAACTACTTTGTACTTTATTCATTAATAAAATCCTTATCACATCTTGATTGTTATTCTGTATGATAATGCATGTGATAATGTCCTAAGGACAGCTGTTGCATTAAAGGGTCATAGCAGATCCCTGCTATGATGAGAACCTGGAAGTGCCATACCACTGTTCTGGAATAAATGTTCTATGGACGGATGATATTATTTGAGGGACATAACTAATACAGGTCATTATGGGTGATGAATCATAAAACTTTGAGGAGCCTTCTCATGGTGTGCGCCCTCGGTAATATCCAGGAGGATATTATGAGAAAGAGACCCGCCATTAGTAAATCCACATTTCATAGTGTCATTGGATGTTCTTATCTACGGACGTGTGTATTGGTCCTTAGACTTTAATATTATTATTAATGGGTATCACAACTCGCACACTTAGATGTATTGACGAAAACTGTGATGACTCACTGTTCGCAGTGAGGTAGGATACGTTGGGTGTGTCACGAGTAATACTGCATTAATAGATAATGGGAGAAAGGATTTGTCCCTTCTGTTCCATAATGGAATTAGATATCTCAGGCCCTCTTATGTAATTGATATAGCCTAAATAAATCCATGGCCATTGTAAGGTATGGGCGAGTTCAGTTCTAGGAAGTCAAAGATAGAATAATCGAGCACATGGGTTGATGGCACTAGCATGCAACCCGCTTGATTAAAGATATTGAGACAAAGGGATTATATTAGACGGTAAGTGTTTGTAGAAGGTGACACGTCATTTCGGCGTTAACTTCTTTCTCTATGGGAGCCTTGGCGTGTTGCTAGACGCTAACCTTGGACTTTAGGCAGGCTCTACCTAATGCCACTGAGAAAGAGTCCTAGATGGTCACACACTAAGTGTGTCCATGTATCTCAGTTAAATATTAATTTAACAAGTTAAATAAATATTATTCCTGACTGTGGTTTAATAATTATTTAAAGATGCCTGATCGCATTTATTTCGACACTAGTTATTCGAGAGAATATATTGTGGGTGAAACAATATATTTATTAGCGAGTAATACAGTTACATTTATTTAAGAAATAAATATCCATTACTCAAGGCCTAATAAATGTGGTAGAGAAAAATGGAAAATAAAAGTACATGCCATGTATATTACATATACACGCCGTGTAGTTTTATGGAAAACAAGTACACGCCGTGTATTAATTATTACATGTCGTGTAGTTTTCCAGTCGGGATTTTGAGGATATAATATTGTTTTATTAAATGATATTAATTATAATCAGCGTGGTCGCATGTCAAGGAATTAATAATTTTACGTGGGGGTTTCAATAAGAGTTAATGAAATAAATAAAATTCCTAATGCATTTATTTATTGTCATAACTCTATTAACCTCAAACCCGATTATAAATATCCTCACAACCCAAACACTTTTTCAATAAGAGCCATTGTTGTGCACAACAGATTTGGAAATACTCTCAAGCCAAGAGAGAATTCCCTTTCCACCAATAATGCCCTCAAGTTACGAGAGCGAGATCCTCCACCAGATCAAGGCGATCGAAGGCGGACATCGTAAGCGAAGGTTCTTCCGTGTTAGCACCCAGAGATCCCTTAGGCGACGTCCAGAGATACGTGGAGCACATCTGGATCACCACTAGAGGAATCCTATACTTATATTCTATGATGCAACGATGGATCACAGGATCATGACCAAAGACATTGACGAAGAAAGAATTCCACCAAGGTAATTCTTATGAATTAATTAAATTAATTATAACCAACATATGATGATCCTATCTCAATGGTTTCGAGACTCTTCTTTTCTTTTTCATTCTTCATTCCATTCCGAAGATCCGGCGTTTTATATCGTGATGGATCTCATATTGAACATTATTTAATGCTAAAATTAAAGTTGGGCAATCCCACCAACGCGCTTCCGCTGCGCCCAGAACCTACATGTGCGACATTGGGGCAAATCATAAAACTAGTGGGGAGGTAGTAGTAGGGTACCCTCAATATTATTTATTATATTATATACTCTTGTATGTGATACTTGGTGAGAGTAGTCCTTCTGAGGCAGGTAACTTAGTAAACATGTTTAAGTGATGAGTTAGTTTCACTTGTTGTTCATTGTGCTTTAGCATGCATTATTTGCCATTTTTATAAGAGGCTCCGGGGAGGATCCTACTGAGTATACTGTTATAATCACCCTATGTATATATAAACTATTTTCCAAGTCATTTAGAGTAGGTTGGAGATTAGGTTAGTTACTACAATCTTGTGGGTTGTAGGAGCTATTTGGGCTTCATGGTCACTATCGTCTATACTTTATTTTGGTACTTAAAGTTTTTCCTTTTAGTTGTAGTAGTTCTTTCATGACATTACATTTGTATACTTGGGTTTTCTTCTATATTATAGTCTGAGTAGAATTTGGTTGGTGTTTGTCTGATATCTTTCTTTCATATGTGTTTCCCTTAGAGGGTGATGCCTCACATAGGTATCTTTATTATACCCTCGATGGTAGTCACCAACGCGGGGCCTACTGGAGTTGGGACTCAGGGGTCACTAACTCTCTTCTCCCATTTATGACCCAATAGGGGTACACTTTGTGGGGATGGGTTCATGACAGAGTGGTATCAGAGGTTAGGTTGACAGATTATATGGAGTTTTTATTTAGGCACAGGTGAGGTTTCATGGGTTGGTTGGGAAACAGTGTCAGCTAAGTTTTAGAAGCACAATAAACATGACAGACTATGTGAGACATAGGTATTTAGGGCCCCCTGTGATCTGATTCATAGACCTTTAAGCTTACATTGGTTACTAAAAATGTGATTTTGTTTTCAAGGTAGGTACCTAGTAAAGGATCATGCATAATTCTTCTTTGTGTCTATTTTTTAATGGGTATACCTTTGGATAGGTTAACCTAAAATGAATAAAATAAAATAATTAATTAATGTTAAAGTCTTCCATATTCTATTTTTAGGATCTCTCAGCGTTTATTCTTTTGTATGTATGGCTCCATGTTGATGTACACATCTGGTTTGTGTAGAATATGTTCAGTAGGTGGTGCTAAAATATCATCATAGAGTAGAGGTCGACGATGACAACACTTGGAGGAGGACACTCTAAGAGTTTCAAGACCAGAGTCTACAGAGGTATGAGGGATCTGTTTCAGATACATTCTTATAATATTAGTTGGAGGAGGTTGATATATCCTTTATATTGATTTGTACTTCGAAGGAGCACTGGATATTGTTGGCTTTGACAATGATGCATGGGGCAGCAAGGTAGGGGTGGTTCTTGTTCCTCAAGGATCATGAGGAATCAGCAGTTTCGTGGGAGGAGTTATGAGAGTAGTTCAGAGCCTATTTTCTTTCTTCGACCATTAAGGTAGCTAGTCTATAGGAGTTAATTACCCTTCAGTAGAATATTTCTAGTGTGCGGGATTTTTGAATCCATTTCAGGAACCTTTTACGATATGTTTCAGACCTGTTTCCAGATATGGAGGATTGGGTGAGGCATTTCAAGGAGGATTTTCATCTAAAGATCCATCACCAGTTCACTCATTTTATGCTAAAGACATATCTTGAGGTACTGGAGATATTAGAGGTCATAAAGATGATGTTATCCAAAACTGGATCTTTACAAGAAGGGAGGCATTAGGATTCCTTATAAAGAAGAGTTGTAGTCTGGGTTTCCCAGTTGTTAGGACATAAGAGCTTCTGGTCAGCTGGGGGTAGGTCCTAGACCTCAATTTCTTATTTCTTTGGGTGAGAAGGCTCTCAGACCTATTCCAAGGGATTAGACGCATGTTTTTATTAAATAGGTTGAGGTAATAAATGACGAGAGTCCTGACCTTTCTGATCAGTTATCATGTGACAGTTGTTTCGCTTCATGTTCCTTCATTGAGGTAGTTCCAACCAAGACAGTAGCACTAGGTTACTCTAGTTTGGGAATAGTAGAGAGAATATAGAGAAATTAGAGGAAAACCCTGATATTCTCCCTATCGTCAGAGAGTAGAGCGCGACTATAGAGGTGGTCATCAGTATGATCAGAGAGGTCGTAGAGCAGGTAATGGTCAGATTCATGCTTTAGTGTTGCCAGTTCCAAGCAAGCCAGACATCATTGAGGCACCCTTTTCTTGTTTTATACTTGGTTGCATGTTTTTTTTTTGATCTAGGAGTGATGCAATCCTTTATATCACCTAGCCTTGTCTATAATTTGGTACTTTAGGTAGAGAGGCTTTGATTTCCTTTAGCATTGACTACACTAGTTAGAGGTCTAGCTAACTTGTTTGAATTATATAGAAATTGTGAGCTAGTGTTGGGTTAGCACCGCTCTTGGGGAGATTTCCTATGTTTACGAATACAACCATATGACATCATCCTCAATGTGTATTGGTTGTTTTTATTGCAAGATATCATGGATTTCTTCAGTATTCAGGTTGTGTTCTTCGATGCTGATAGATATCCAACAGTGTTTGTTGTTAAGTGAGAGACTCATATAGGTTAGAGCCATGTTCCATCCTTGTCAAACTTAATGGATGTGTTGATGCTGAGTTTTTCAGAGGTTCAACAATCATTTTTTCTTGGGGTCCTAGAAGAGTACCTTGATGCCTTTCCAAATTAGGTTTTCGTGTTACCCCCTCGATGATAGATTGAGTTTGGGATCAAACTATTGTCAGGCGTGTCTCTTATATCAATGTATTTGTATATTATGGAACTTTATGAATTGTGAGAGTTGCGTATACAGCTCTATGTTCTATTGTGGTGTGGTTTTTTTATGGCCAATTGTGTCACTATGGGGTGCACTAGTTTTTTTTTTGTAAATAAGGATGAGGACAGATTGCATTTTTGTATCAATTATCATCGCTTAAACTAAGGGATAGTGAAGAACCGCTATCCTATTCTGTGAATTGATGATTTATTCAATAAAACAATGGGTTCAAGTTGGTTATAAAAGATAGATTTGTTCTTAGGATATCATCAAATGCATGTAAAGGATGAATATATCCCAATGAATTCTTTTTATTTTCATCATGTGTATTTCAAGTTTTTTGTGATGTCATTTTGTGTGATGAATGCTCCATTTGTGTTCATGTTGTTAATGAATGTTGTGTTCAATGAGTTCCTAGATATGTTTTTGGTGGTTTTAATCAATGACATCCTTGTTTGATCCATGTCTGAGGAGGAGCATGAAGAGCATTTTGGTGACATCTTGGGAGTTCTTCACCATGAGAAGTTGATTGGGAGGTTTTTGAAGTGTGAATTTTGGGCTCGAGAAGTCTATTTATTGGGTCATGTCGTTTCCCTATAGGGAGAATCAATGGATCTATCAAAGATAGAATCAATTGTGTCTTGGGAAGCCCCCAAGATAGTATCAAAGGTGTGAAGTTTCCTTAGTTTTGTAGGCTATTACAGGAGGTTCCTATCCAATTTTTATCAAGTTGTAACTTCTATGATAGCATTGACTAGAAAGGATCATGAATTCATGTGGACTAATTAGTGTTGGATAGCTTTTGAGTATCTGAAAGATAAGTTGGTCAGTGCTACAATTCTTTTTTTGCCTACAGAAGGAGTTCAGTTTGAATTTTTCTATTATGCTTCGTATCTTGGGTTGGGTAGTATTCTGATATAGTAGAAATCATTAGTTTTCTATGGGTATTAATAGTTACATCCCCCTAAGTATAATTATTCCACCCACAATATTGAGATTATGGTAGTGGTGTTTTCCTTGAATTTGTGGAGACATTACCACATAGGTGACTGTTTTGTGGTCTTCACTGGTCATAAGAGTCTGAGGTATGTTTCCTCCCAACGTGACTTAAACTTGCGCCAATTTCGGTGGATATATTTCTTATAGGATAAAGACTTTGATATTTTTTATACACCTGGAAAGGGTAATTTTTTAGCTTTTACACTAAGAAGGATGTTGTGTAGTGATGCAATGCGTGGATCAGGTGATTCCTGGAGAGTGATGGAAGAACTTTCAGCATTTCATGTAGATGTGGGAAAAATTGAGGGAAGAGGATTTCTTTTATAGATGACAGTGAATTCATATCCGTTGTAGTAGGTGGAGTAATCTTAGTTGGGAGATCTTGAGGTGGAGGTATGGGGAAACTGGGTTTTTTATAATGAGGCCTCGAATGGTTGGTCTGAGGATGAACAACATCGGGTGTTATTCGAGGGAAGGATTTTCGTTCCCTTAGCAACACATGAGATGGTTCTCAGAGAGTTTAATAACTCACCCTTAGCGGTACATCCTAGGGTTTAAAATATATATTGTGATTTTAGAGGTCAATTTTTCTGGTCTGGTTTGAAGCGTGCATTTGTAGAGTTTGTGTCTCAATTTTTGTTTTACTAGATGGTGAAGGATGAGCATCGTGTTCCCGGTGGTTTTATGTAGTTGTTAAATGTTCCTTAGTGGAAGTGGGAGGACATATCCATGGAATATTTTACCAGTTTGCCTAAATATTAGGGAGGATATGATTCTATATTGATGGTGGTGGATCATATGAGAAAATCGTCTCAATTTATAGTGATTAAAGAGTCGAGCTCAGTGGAGGTTTTATCAAGGCAGTATCTGGAAGAGGTGGTGAGATTCCACGGGGCCCCGAGGAAGATCATTTCTGATCGAGATCCTTACTTTACCTCTATAGTGTGTAGATGTCTCCAGCATGCTTTTGGTTCTCAGCTATGTCTTAGAACTAATTTTCATCCATAGACGGATGGTCAGACAAAGCAGACAATCCAGACTCTTGAAGACATGTTGCGCTCTTGTGTCCTAGATTTTTTAGGTTTAGGGATGAGGCACTTTCCCTTGGTAGAGTTATCTTACAATATTAGTTTTCACACCACCATCAGTATGGTGCTGTTTGTATCTTTTTATGGCCGAATTTTTCATTCTCCATTGTGCTAGACTGGGTTTAGAGAGTCAGTGATTCTCAGGTTGGAAGTGGTATAGAATACGATAGAGATGGTTCCGGTGATTCATGAGAGGATGAAAGCAGTACGGGATTGTCATAAATCCAATTTTGATCATTGGAGGATACCTATGGAGTTTGACGTAGGGGATCATGTGTTTCTTAAGGTGACTCCCCATCATGGGCAGTGAAGGATTGGTCATGGGAGTAATCTTTGTTCATGGTTTTTTGGGCCTTTCAAGGTGTCGGATCATGTTGAGGTCATGGCATATATGATAGTGATTCCCCCATAGATGATCTGGATACATTATGTTTTTCATGTGTCATGGCTCCACTGTTATCTTTACAAAGACTCTCACATCATCAATTGGGGTGAGATCAATGTTTATGAGGATGCGGCCTTTGAGGAGGAGCCTGTAAAGATCCAGGACTATTAGGAGAAGGTACTACATGGTCATGTTATCACTTTGGTTTGTGTCTTGTGGCATCATGGTGGTATGAAGGAGGGTACCTAGGAATGTGAGTCACAGATATGTGCTCAGTACCTTGATATATTTGATATTTATCTCTTCTTATGTAACGTTGTTCATTTTATGGTTGTAGACCTTTCTTGGTTGTAAGATGTTTTTCTCTTTTTCTTATTTTATCCCACTCACTTTTGAGAGGTATCTCCCCTAAGATATTGTTTAGAAAATGGTTATGGTTTTTTTTGTAGTTTTTTTATTGTTCCTCCATTGAGGTGGTGAGCTCCTATAGTGATGAGAACCTTAAGAGGTATCTCGTGGGGTGGCTGTTCAAATTTCCCCTTTCTATTTCCTCTTTGGGTTGGTTTTAGATTCTCAAGGATGATAATGTTTTGATGGGTATATGATTTAAGGGCCTAGATCGATGTGGATCGACCCTTTGCATGTTACTAAGGCTTGTGGAGCTCAAATGAGGCTTGTAGGAATTCCGGAGGGACTCGGGTGTTGATAATTGGGAGTAGGGAACTTTCATGATGTTAAAGTTGGTTTCTCACCATGTAGAAGAATTTCACAACGTGAAAGTGGGATTCACATCATTTAATATTTTGAGGTTTGAAAAATAAAATAAAATCTAAAGGGGGCGGTTTTTTTCAAAAGAAACTGACCTCTATGCATTACATAGCATAAAAGGGGATTACACATCATGTATTCCCCTGATGACGTAATGTTTTAAGTGTTTTTTCAGATGCTCAGGTTGTCAACCCCTATAGATTCTTCTTCCCTCCCTCTCATCCCAGGAAACCCGACAATCCCCTCTTCAGCAATTTGGATATCCATTTTATAGAAATTGATCTCGGGCTTCCATCTTCGATCTTTGGTGACCCATCTTGATCCAAGTTGCGTTTTTCATCTGTTTTCTAGCAGTTTTTTCTGATTTTGATCTCATTTCCTCTCATGTCTTCTCCTTATGCTACGTAGGTTTCTTACCCATGGTTCTAATGGATTTTCTCTCACTTGTTGTTGGTGTGGTGGTACTGTGGCATCCTCGATTGGATGCAGTTCTAAAAGGAGATGTGATCGGAGATCCATTGTGTGGTTCGTTCTCATGTGAAGAATGTAGAAGACCTTTTGAGGTAAGGAATCTGTTGTTTCTCTATTTAATTATGTGAAATCATAGATTTAACATGGTTAACCCCTTGGATCCTAATGAAATTGGCCTAATTAAATACTTGAACTAGATTAAATAATTGGGATCGATTGCATAGTGATGTTGCTACTTTATACCATGGTAATGGTTCACCTATTGATTTTCTAGATAGTGTGATATTTATGCATTTCTTGGTTTAGTATGTTATTCTTAATGTAAATTGGTAAATAATGTAAATCCGGAATTAATTGATAATTAATTGGATAAAAGATAAAGAATCATGTTTAATGAATCTAGTTGTTATTGTAATTTGATGTCAATCAGATTGATTCAAGTATGCATATTTAATTGAATTGGTTAATAAACCTAAATCATGATGATTATTGTTGATAAAATAATTAAAGGCGTGTTAAATTAATTATTTAATTAATTTTATATATTTAGATATATTGTTACTTAGGTTTATCATAGTTGAAAAATGTGATGGTAAATCATTTAATTCTAGAAGGAATAAAAAACAGGTGTGTGATAAAAGATAATGCCCTTGTAAGTCCTGAGTTACCTGCTTTCTTGTACATGAAAAGTGCCTTATGCCTTGGAGCCATGAGATATCATTGTTTTTTAAATCTAAATTCCTTACTTTGGGACTGAGAGTCTATTTCTATATTTGTTTCATGTTGCTTGTGATGTGACATGAGCATGGGATGGCTAAGCCTATAGGGTTGTTGGGGTATGTGGAGCGGGGAGGCCCAGATGTGATGTGATCCTAGGATGGCTAAGCCCCGAGGGTTTTGTGGTGTGTGGGGTGAGGAGGCCTGGTTATTGTGCAGTTGTGGAGGCCTAGAGTAGAGATATGCATCGTTTTATACTTGAGGATGTCAGGGATGGAACCAGAGGTGATATAACAGGTTAAAAGTGGGTTTACCCATTGTTATGAAAGATGGATGCTTGTTGAATCTGTTATTTGGATGGCGGCCATATTTTTTGTTTATATGCTTTTTTCCCACTATTTTAGGCATATGGAAGTGTTTGGTTACTCTATTCCCATGGGATATTAAGATGTGCGGGGTATGTCACGTGCTTTTTGTGTTTAGATCCTTGTGGTTGGACGAGTTTACTCTCCTATTATAGGGGTCAAAGACTCAATGGGTAGTTCATCTACTCACTGTGTTTATCCCCTTGTGTTGGGGAGATTATAATGTTTTACTAGAGAACCGGGTGATATGGAAAGTAATGTTGTTAAATAAATGAATAAATCTTTAACCCAAGATATTAGAGCTTGTTTGGATGCAATGCTAAGGTTGAAATTTTGAGAAGTCATGAACTCAGTTTGCTTATGTCTAGAGGGAATGGATATTTTTTGAAATGGTAATGTGATGTAATGTGTAAATGATAACGGTTAATTAATTATTAATAATTAATTAACGTAAAGTGTAACTGGTGAAAAAAGAAACATATAATTTAACGCAGCTCTTTAAATGGTTGTGTGCTTATAGGATATTTGGTCTTGGTAGTGGCAGTCGGGAGTCCGAGAGACATTAGTTGTAGTTGTGTCTATGACTAGGATATGCCATTAGTGTGGTTGTAAGCTATATTATATCATGTACTTTTTGTGTTTCTATACTCTATTCCACCTTATCAATTAGTTCAATTGATACCCTACGGATTCTGAGCCCTTGGGTGTGTTTTCCCCAACATCCTGATGGGAGGATGGATGGTTAACTACCCCCTTTTCCCCTTCTCTCTTCTCTAGGTAGATATTCATTATGGTATACATGGTGGTTAGTTTTTTCCATATATGTGTGTAGAGGTTTGTAATGGATTGTGGTTATTTCACACACATATATTCTGGATAGTCTCCTATGGAATACTATAGGTATAATGTGTATAGGTTGTGATGGATTTCAGATCCTTATTCGGTGTATGGGCTATGATGGCTTGAGGTATAATACCCGGCGTATGATACATGTTATGAGAGATTTAGTGGATCCTGAAAACAACCTGGTGACTTTTGGTTATGTGTACGTAGTGGTGTGTTGCATGGGATTCATGTTGTGGTGATTCGCCTAGGTGTCTGTGGGCTAGACTTTTTAGAGAGAGATACTCAGGACGCGCGACATTGGGGTAGAGTGGCAAACTAGTGGGGAAGTAGTAGTGGGGTGCCCCTGATATTCTTTATTATATTATATTCTCTTTTTTGCGATACTAGTTGAGAGTAGTCATGGTGAGGTACGGAACTTAGTATACATGTTTAGGTGGTGAGTTTATTTCACTTATTATTCACAGTGCTTTACCATGATTTCTTTACCTTGTTCACAAGAGGCTCCGGGGAGGATCCTATTGAGTATACTATTATACTCACCCTATGAATATATAGACTATTGTTCAGGTTAGTTGGAGTAGGTTGGAGATTAGGTTGGTTACTACTAGCTTGTGGGTTGCAATAGCTCTTTGGGCTTAGTGGTGGATGTCGTCTTTACTATCTTTTGATACTTTCAGTTTTCCCTTAAAGTTAAAGTAGTTATTACATGGCATTACACTATTAGAAATTGAGTTATTTGCGACAGTCTGTCACAAATAGTTCCTCCAAGTTATTTTAAAAAATCCTTTTGCGATAGTCTCGTCGCAAATAACATAAAAAATAAATAAAAAATATTAATAAAATATTAATATTAATATTAATATTAATAAAATAATATTAATAAAATTAATAATAATAATAATAATAATAATAAAAACATCAATATTTCAAAAAAAATATAAAAAATAAAAATAACAAAATAATAATAACAATAATAATAAATATAATAAATTTAATAAAATACTAAAAAATAATAGAACAAAATTAAAAAATTAAATAAATAATAAAGTAATAAAAATTACAAAATTAAATAAATAATAAAATAATAAAATAGTAAAAAACACAATATTCACAACAGTATAGAAAACACACTATATAGAAATGTAAATATATAATATTGCAAATAAAATAAATTCATATGATTTATCATAAAAAGTAAATACTTCACTGAAGGGGAGGGTCTTCTATAGGAGATGGTGGAGAGAACTTCATCCCTAAACCATTAGCTAGACATCCCATGTACTCCATCGTCTGCTCGTGTTACTACTACTATCATCGATGCATCTCCTCCTACTGTTGTTGCTATTATCGATGGAGCTCTTCCAACTCCCTATTCATACTCTCTATAAGCTCACCCTGACCTCGCAGCTTCTCCTGATACTATGTAGCAGATAATGATAACTCTTCATGAGATCCTCTCGAGCAGCACACTGACATTGCAGTAGTACCATAATAACTATCAGGCATCAATCGAGATTTGATGCCAATAACCCAGCCTTTCTCGAAGGCATATTGGGTCGCTTGCATCCATTTTGCCTCATAAAATCTTGTTGCACTGGTCTGATACTCAGTCTCAGCCTGAATCTCAGTCTAAATCTGATAAGTTGTGGTCTCATATGATTCCTTCAATTGAAATTTAAAATTAAAATAGCTAAAATATTATTTATATTTAATATTAAAACTCAAAAACAAGTTATACTAAGTACAATATGACGCTGGTGATCACCTCTAATATCTCTAGTGATGGGATCATTGTACATGATTCAATAAATGTCAAACTCCAGAATATTGGGTTGTTTAACTACCTATATTAATATAAAATAAATAGTTTAAATTTAAAGTTATATAAATTAATTAAAAAAAGGTGCATACCATATGTTCGTAATGTGTACTGAATGTACAACTACCATCTCGACGTGTCACCTCTGTCTCCATTAGTTTTGTCGACCTACTGATGATCTCCTCTGAAAACGACCACCCATCCAGTGTGAACATAATCTATCCCAAACCTGAGATGAAATGTAATCAGGTCAGTGGGTGCAGCAAGACTAATCAAAACCTGTGACTCCAGCTTTCCCCATTATTGTCCTCCTCAAATTTTGTAAAAACTGATGACAATGATCATGCAAACATCCCTCTCATGCCTGCCTAATAGAGTCACGCATGCTCCCATTGATGGGATACCATAAATCCTACAAACAATTAATAATATCAAGTTTTAATTAAATAAATTTCAAAATAAATATTATATATTTATGTACCAGCCAATGATCAAACATGCGGTACTAAACATCAATGGGAATCTAATCTCATGTAACTCGTGCTCCAAAAAAATCAATATAGCGCTCCCCTATCCAACAGCTAGATGCGAAAAGCTATAAAAAAATGAAAAAATAATCAAAAAATTAGTATATAAATAAATTAATTATAATTAATTAAAACTAACTGAAATACACAAGTAAACATTCCTTTTCATTCATAGATCAAAGCAAATACATGGATGTTGCTCAGGGATAGGGTTAGGAATCATCAATCTCACAAGACCACAACCCCTCTCAGTCGTTGTTGAACTGCTAGAATCCTCAGGGTCAGATGATCCAACATCATGCTCATCATCAGGTAGATCATCCTCCCACAACTCACGAAATAGGTCTGAGTCCATCTGAAACTTGAAATGGTTATTGTTAGAAAACTGTTGAAAATAATAGTTATATATATATATTATGATTATAACCAGCATTTGACTATATCAAAATTCATCTAAATCCACTTCTTCATATCTGATGGTGTCAATATCTTCTCATTCCTCCTTTGTATCATCAATTTCCATAGGAGTTTCAGTTTCATTATCTCTTGTCATTTCAAATTCATTTGTTACATCAATAACATCATCATCACCATCGAACCTTAATTGTGGAGTGTCATAATCAATATTCGTTCCTCTTTATGGAAAAGATGGATTGGGAGTAGTCTCTTTAAAAAATTTAATTCCTTACACTTCAGTGGAACCATATTCACTTTGAATAAAATGATTTTCCCATGATTTCATTTTTATTATACTCCACTAATCACTCAAATCTCTTGAAACAACACAATATTTTGCATAATAAATTTAATGTGACAGATGATCCAATAAAATGGTTCATTTATTGTAATAATACTTTTATATTTATTATCAATGATTCCATGGCTCGGATGAACATGAAAGCCTCTCTCAGTATCCAACCTCTAACATTTAAACATCATTATGTAATTCTGTCCTAGATAATGCAGTTCAATTATTTCTTCTAGAATACCGTAAATGTAGACTTCAATTTATCTATGATGAGATCCTCTCAAGAAACCACCACTATTCTTTGTTTTTTTATCACTCATATACACATGTATGAAATCCAAAACTATTCACCATGTATGAATTATAATATTTAACCATTTTGGATGGTGGGTTACTCAATACACACAATCGATTATCAATTTTATCAGCATGTTGAGATACCTGAAAATCTATGAAACAATTATCTGTGTAATAAGTAATAAATTGATTTGATATGTAAAACCATAAAAAATTTATTCTACCAGTTTTTGAAACTAATGGGAAAAATTATTTTTCTAACGCTCTTCAAGAGCAGTTGTTGTAATCTGTGGAGACTATTTCTTGATATGATTATCATATAACCTATAAAAAAATAATATTAATTTACTATAACAAATATTATTGAATAAGTGATAGGATCACTCACATTACAAATGGTGTCATTTCTTCACAGTTGAGAAAAACATATGTATGAGATTTGTGATGTTCATCATCTAAAATCCATCGTTCATGAACTCCACCAAATCCAAATTCGAGCTGATTAAAAACTGATAATTAATTGTTCATTTTATTATCATTATTTCTCTCATTATGTCCCATGTATTAATGTTTTGAGGGATATTCAAATTGAAAATAATTAGAGAAGAAAAAAGAAATTTTCTCCTATAAATAAGCTTCTACAATTGATCCTTCAACCGATGCTTTGTTACATACTTTTTTATTCTATTTTCGTGTGCATCTCTCAAATGGGTACACCCTTAGAACTATACTGGACCTCCACATTTCTCTTCTTGTAGAAAATGTAATATCAAAAGTTCCATTGATTCAAAGAAAGTTGGTGGGAATATTTTTTCTAGTTTGCATAAAATTAAAACAACATCTTCTTATAGTCTACTTAGTGTATAATAGTCTATTATCGTCGCACAAATGTCTAGGAAAAAATATGATATATATTTTAGTGCATCTCAAATCATAGAATTCAATAAACCTAGTAATCTAATTAGTATAATTCTTCCCATTATAACATGACAGTCATGAATTTTTAATCCGGTAATATGACCATTTCTGATACATCTGAATAAATTAAAAACATAACCATATGGAAGTCCCAAATATGAAATCCACTAAAAAAATAATAACTGATTTTCTTGGGAAATTGTATAATCTGCTTTTGGCTTCATTAACTTCTTAATCTGACATTTTCAAACAGTAAGTTCTAGTCGCCTATAAATTTGGGCAAGATCTAATTTCACCTTTACATTATCTTTGGTCTTACCTGGTGTATCCAAAACTCTAGAAAATATATTATCAAAATATTTTTTCTCAATATGCATGACATCCAACATGTGATGGACCAAAAAACCAGACCAATATGGAAGATCCCAAAAAATGCTTCTTTTTATCCAATTGTGTACTTTCCTAAAGCCATCAATTTTATATTGGTTTATAGTTGGTCCAAATGTAATGGGAGGTAACTAAGAGGCAAATTATTTTAAATCCATACATGATATCATTATTTAAGGTCCATATATTTCAATTTTTCCTTTTCTAAAATGATATTTGTTCCTCTGAAAAGGATGATCAGTTCGAATGAATCTATGATGATAATCAGAAAAAAATAGGTTTTCTTCCATTAACGATCATAAATGCTTTCTTGTCTCTCATATATCCCGAATGGACCTAAGGCCTTAATTTTTATTTATTTATGATAACCCCCCTTTCAAGGGATGAGGGGGAAGCCTTACAAGTCTCGTAAGCTCAAAGATTACATGGCCCATAAGCTTAGGAGATTACATGACCCGAAGGTCTTAGGGAATTCAACCAGACTATCTACAAAGAACTGCCCCACCCCAGCATCTACATCATGATATTAGCTCTCCACCTTCACATGGTCATCTGGCTAGGCTTCCCGTGAAAGCATAGGCTGGTCCCGATGGCATAGACATACCCTCTCATTCTGACAAATCCATTTGGCTCTGCTTGGGTGAGTGTACCTGCTCTAAATCCTCTTCTGGGGCTGCTCTTTTTTTGTAGTGTGTTTGGGACAACTGCATGTGGCTCGAAGGCCTTAAGGTGGCTCGAAGGCCTTAAAGGTGTCCCGAAAGCCCTATTGACTTGAAGTCCTGGTTGGCCCGAAAGCCTTAAGAACTCCAAACCCAACCGATGGCCCAAGGTGAATAGTTCCAGCTGCTACAGTACCGAACAGTACCTGCTACAGTAACTGCTATAGTTTCTACTAAAGTTCCCGCACAGTGTGCATTTCTGCTACAGTACTGCTACAGTACCCCCTGAAATATGCCTCTACCTGGTTTTGAATATGGGTCTTGTGGATGCACTTAAGGATACCTCACAAACTGGGCTAAGGCTCATGTGCTCTTATCTCTCATATAGTATGGAAATGATTTTCAACCATATGTGCTCCTTCCTGATAACAAGTCATATGATGGTAGGTCACTAATTTTACACATAATTTCATCTTTCAGTAGGAAATTTTGTTTCACAGCAACATCATATGTACTGATACCATTACTCCATAATAAATTTAACTCCTCAATCAATGGCTTCAAATAAACATCAATATTCTTTTTCAGATTTTATGGAATTAATAAGGTCAAAAAGATATATGGATCCTTCATCAACATCCAAGGAGGTAATTTTATAGAGTCATAAAGACATACCAATAAGAATATTAGCTATTGTAAGAACCAAATGGACATAAATCGTCAGTAGAAAGATCCAATCACATGTTCTAGGCTTCTAAAGCAAAAGATAGATGTAATTGGTCAAAATGTTTCCCTAAATCACCATCAGAGAGATGATTTAAGCTTTTACCAAGTGAAATCTTGGTTTTTTTCCATGTCATCAATGATATTGTGTTCTGAGACATGAATAAACGCAACAATATAGGTGTAAGTAGGAAATGCTTCAACTCTTTTATAAGAATCAATCCAAACTTCTCTATTTGAGCCCCTTTATACCTCAATTTTCCACATGTAGGAAAAATATCCAATGACTCATTTTCAACATAATATAATACGAAATCATTTGAACATGCATGAATATTTTAATAACCAAGACCCAGATTATGAACCAACCTCTTGATCTCATAGAAATTTGTAGGCAACACATTTCCTTCAAGTAATAGTGTTTTAACCAAAGAGAATATTTGATCAAAAAAACTATTTTACATTCCATTATCTGATTTAATGGCCATAAATCTTGAAACTGGTTCAAATTTTCTTATCTTGCAACCAGGATATAAGGAATCCTCAACAGACCTCACTAACTCATAAAATTGGGATGGTTCTAACTCGGGAGTTAAATCAATATCATCCTGAGTTTTAGTTTGTTGAAAAGATGGGCATACCACATCATGTACTAAATTTTGAAATTTTGAAGGATCTGAAACCAATTTATTAGTATCTTCTCAGGAACTACATTCACCATATTGATACCAAAAAACATAATCTATTTGAAAACCAAAACGCAATAGATGACCCCCAACATTGTCAAATGTGTCAAACATCTACAGACCACATTTTTTACATAGACACTTAATTTTCCCTTCTAAAACAAATTTTGGTTTTGATGATGCAAATGATAATAATGTTTCAACAACCTCAATATATATAGGATTTATACCAGAACCATTAGGATTCATGCACTAATTTATCCAAGCATAATTATCTAATAATCACTATTATCGACTTCCTTGTTCCATATTTCTCTAAAAAATATAAATAATTATTTTTTATGATTAATTTTTTATAAGAAAAACATGACCTAAAAAAGAAAATGAAAATTGTTTGTTATTCTTAAGTATTCCTAATTATTAGTAATTATTCCTAAATATTTCTAATTATTTCTAATTATTTCTAATTATTTCTAATTATTGATAATTATTTCTAATTATTGGAAATTATTTCTAATTATTGTAAATTATTGTCAATTATTTCTAATTACCACTAATTATTCCTAATTACTACAAATTACCACTAATTATTACTAATTATTACAATTTAGTACTAATTATTACAATTTATTACTATTTATTACTAATTATTATAATTTATTACTAATTGTTACAATTTATTACTAATTATTACTAATTACCATTATTTGCTTTTAATTATTACTAATTATTGGTATTTAATGCAAATAACCACTATTTATTACTATTTATTACTATTTACCACTAATTACTATGATCTACCACTAATTGTCACTATTTATTTCTAATTACCGCTATTTATTACTAATTACCACTATTTATTATTAATTACCGCTATTTATTACTAATTTCATCTATTTATTACTATTTAATACTAATTATTGCTAATTATCACTAATTACCGCTATTTACTAATAATTACCGCTATTTATTACTAATTACCATTATTTATTTGTAATTACAGTAAATTATTACTAATAACTTCTAATTATTACTAATTATTATTAACTACCGCTAATTATTACTAATTACCACTAATTATTACTAATTATTCCTAATTATTATGAATTATTACTTATTTATACTAATTATTATTGATTTTTACTAATTAATACTATTTACTAATAATTAATACTATTTATTACTAATTACCGCTATTTATTACTAATTACAGCTAATTATTACTAATTACTGCTAATTATTACTAATTGTCACTAATTAATACAAATTATTTCTAATTATTAAAAATTATTACTTATTATTACTAATTATTACTATTTATTAGAGTAGTTGCGGATGACCTTGTTATGGCAGGCCCCTTCTACGCCTCGACCAGGAGGGGGCAATGACACTTCTCGTCCTCAGAGACTTGATCCTTCTGCAATCCCTGACTTCCCGAAGATTGAGGTATGCCCTAAGGTTCCGAATCAGGTGAATAGTGTTCTCTCGGTCCTAATTTCTTCTCTGGAGTTTGTGAATGCGGTGTCGCGGCTGGATCTAATCCTTATTGCAAGATTTGGAAAGAATCAACCCTCAGTTGACAGCTTTCACAGGTTCGTTTCCTCCTCCTGGAAGCTTCATGCACGGGCGCATGTAGGGCTTTTAGATTCGAGATATTTTCAAATCTGTTTCTCTTGCGAAGATGACTTAACTTTTTCCTGGTCTTCTGCTCTGAGAGTGGTTGATGGGTTTAGATTCTCCCTTTTTCACTGGTCCTTTGATTTTCATCTCCATCGTGATCCTCTGATCACTGCGTTATGGGTCACGCTTCCTGACCTTACTTTACCTTTCCAGAACCCTACAATTCTACGTGTTATTGGTAATTTGATCGGATGCTTCTTATGTATGGACTTGCGGACCTGGGTTACTTTCCACCCGGCAGCTCCGCGAATTTACGTTGAAGTTGATGTTTCATAGGAACCAGTTGAATCTTTGTGTGTTGATGTTGAGGGTGAGATCAGGTGGCATCAACATGTCTGCTTCGAGTCATGGACACCCTACTGTGTGAACTGTTGTTGCCTTGGTCACTCGGATCTCCTCTATCGCCGCAAAGCTTGCTGCAGAGAGGATGTTGTTGTGCAACCTCCTGATGCTCATGGTCGACATAATGCACTGAAGACATGTGGATCAAGGGATGCTGCCATTGTTGCAGCTTCTGGGGATGCAGGCATTGAGGCCCCGGGTGGTGCTGCTCCTGTCCAGATAAAGGAGTCCAATGGGTGTTTCAATCCATCGGTTAGAGAAATTTTTGACAGACTAAAGCAAGATCTCAACTGAAATGTTGCAGTTGAGTCGAGCAGGTTGAAGGAGGTTTCAGATGCTGAATGTGGCAATAGGCTGTCGATTAATGGGAACTGTGATATTGGTATGAAGGAAATCAGTGTCATATCTCTTGGTAACTGATTTGCAGGTTTGTCTGATCTGGATCCTAAGGCACATGAAACACAATACCCACATCAGGAAATGGTTGCAGCTGACTATGATAAGTCTAGTTCTAGTGGTAATGGGGGAATGGGGTAGGTTGATGGGGATCCTTCTGTCCTGATGCAGGAGGGACCTAGTGAGGGATGTGGTGGGTCACAGAAGAATGAAGTTCTGAATCCGGTGAAGGAGGTTCCGGGAACTAAAGTTGGCAAATTTTCTGGGAAATTGATTAATGAAATTGTTACCATGGAGCAACAAGATTTCAAGTAGATGTCTTTGGATATGCAGGAATTCTTAGAGGTAAGTTGTAGGGATCAGGACAATGGGTAGAATTCTATATGTTTGACACCTATAGATGGTAACAAGGAATCTTCCCGGGCCACATCCTCCTCGGTGCATGAGGGCTCTCAAATGGTGTATGAACCTCCCATCCTTTTAGATAAGTGGGGCGATGCTTCCCTTGATGGGAAGGAGAACCAACGATGCAGTTCTAAGTGTCACATGAAGGAATCCTACAGCGACATTCTCAAGAATGGGGTGAAAAGGAATGAAAGTAGGGGAGCATCCACTGCTCCACCAAAAAGGAAACCAAGGAAAGATTACTCTAACATGCCGAAGACCGTATCCACAAGGTCATCTACCAATAGTAAAAAATTGAAAGACATGAACCAAAAGAGGAGACGAAATAAGAACAATGAGCCTATGTCCCCAGTGCAGTTACGTCTAAGGGAGCAATACATCAAAATACTAAGTTAATATTCCCCGCAATCTGAATGGGAGTCGTCGGATCCAGATGAGTTCTCAGAAGGTGGTGGTGGTGAGGGCTTTGATTCTTTCTGATATATGATATTGTGAGGCATGCTTTTGATTTTCTTTCTTTCATTTGTACATTGTACTGTCTTTTTCCTTAATAAATTTTTGGGGGACTGGGCACTCTGCCTAGTCCTGCATCTTCCTTGGTATTACTATTTATTACTAATTATTACTATTTATAACTAATTATTACTATTTATTACTAATTATTACTATTTATTAATATTTATTACTCTTTATTAATATTTATTACTATTTATTAATATTTATTACTATTTATTACTATTTATTACTAATTATTACTAATTATTACTAATTATTACTATTTATTACTATTTGTTACTATATATTGCTAATTATTGCTAATTATTTCTAATTACTGCTAATTATTTCTAATTATTTCTCTTTATTATTATTTACTACTGATTATTACCAACTACCGCTAATTATTACTAATTACCGCTAATTATTGATTATTATTATTATTTTTTACTAATTATTACTATTTATTACTAATTATTAGTATTTTGTTACTATTTTTTAATATTTATTACTAGTTATTACTATTTATTACTAATTACCGCTATTTATTACTAATTACCGTTATTTATTACTAATTACCTCTAATTACCGGTAATTATTACTAATTATTACTAATTATTACCAAATATTACTAATTATTATCCATTATCACTAATTATTACTAATTACCGCTAATTATTACTAATCATTACTATTTATGACTAATTATTACTATTTGCCACTAATTATTACTATTTACTATTAATTATTAATGTTTTTCTATTTACCGATATTTATTACTATTTATTACTAATTAATGCTATTTATTACTATTTATAACTAACTACAGCTATTTATTACTATTTATTATTATTTATTACTATTTATTACTCCTTATTAATAGTTATTACTAGTTATTATTATTTATTACTATTTATTGCTATTTATTACAATTTGTTACTATTTATTACTATTTATTACTATTTATGACTATTTATTACTATTTATTACTAATTATTACTATTTATTTCTATTTATAACTAATTGTTATTATTTATTACTAATTACTAGTATTTATTACAAATTACAGCTATTTATTACTAATTCATGCTATTTATTACTAATTAATGCCCATTATTACTAATTATCGCTAATTTTTACTAATTACTGCTAATTATTACTAATTACAGCTAATTTTTACTAATTACAGCTAATTGTTTCTAATTACAGCTAATTATTTCTAATTACGACTAATTATTGCAAATTACCGCTAATTATTGCAAATTACTGCTAATTATTACTAATCAGTGCTAATTATTACAAATTACTACTAATTATTACAAATTACTACTAATTATTACAAAGTAGTGCTAATTATTACAAATTATCGCTAATTACCGCTAATAATTACTATTTATTACTCATTATTACTCATTATTACTAATTATTACTAATTATTATAAATTAATACTAATTTTTAACTATTATTATTAATTATCAGTAATTATTAGTATTTATAGCTATTTATAAATATTTATCACTAATTAATGCTAATTTTTACTAATTACTGCTAATTATTACTAATTAGCGCTAATTGTTACTAATTACCGCTCATTATTCCTAATTACCGCTAATTATTGCTAATTAGCGCTAATTATTACTAATTACTCCTAATTATTACAATTTATTACTAATTATTACTAATTAATACAAATTACTACTAATTAATAATAATTAGTACTAATTACACGTAATTATTATTAATTAATGATAGTTGAACTGAATTATTATAAATTAATACTATTTACTTTTAAATAAAAAAATTAAATCATAATGAAACAACATATTTGTAAAAAAATAATGCAAAATAAAACTATCTAATTCTAATTTAATTTAATTGTTGCTAATTAAAAATATTTATAAGTGATATAAAATGAATTGAATTATCAAAAAAGATAAAACCGATTGATAAATACCTTAAAATAGAATATTTCGTACGATGCAAGTCTTGAAAATTGCTCTGATTTAAAATTTTGAACTTCAAAAAATTGAAGAAAAAAATCTGAGAGTACAGAGGTTGAGAGGAGTTGAGAAAGTTGTGAAATTGGAAAAAAACGAATGTGCGTATATATAGGTTAGATTATTTGTGATGAGAGTATTTGTGATGGGATTCTCATCGCAAATGCTAACCCCATTATTAATTAGGGGCAGCGGTTAAAAAGGTATTTGCGCGCCAAACTTTTTTGCGACGGGACACCTATTCCCGTCACAAATAATTAATTATTTGTGATGGGACCCTTCTCCGTCGCAAATAACACTTTTTTCCATAATGTTACATTTGTGTACTTGGGTTATCTTCTATATTGTAGTCTGAGCAGGAGTTGCTTGGTATCTGTCTTATCTCTCTCTTCCTCACGTGTTTCCCTTAGAAGGTAATGTTTCCCATCTGCTTGTTTATTATACCCTCAGTGCTAGTCGTCAACTCGGAGCCTACTGAAGGCGGGACTCGAGGGTTACTATCACTCTTCTCTCATTGTTGACCCTAGAGGGGTACACTTTGTGGGGAGGGAGTCGTGACAGATAAAAACGAATTCTAACACTGATAAAAGGCTTATCTGATGTTCAGTTAATTTCACTACTATGGGAATGTGAAAAAAACACCGACCTTTATAACCACTTTTTACAAGCTTTGATAAAAGTTGTCTTTTAACGTTACTTATTTTAGTTGTGATAAAAATCACACATTTACCACCGTTTTATTTAGCACTGATAAAATTAATTTTTATCAGTGCTAAAAATAGCACTGATAAAATATTTATAAATTTATTTAAGGTAAAATAATCATATATTTTGATCGCAATGAAAGTTTTATAACTTAAATGTTTAAATTAATTAATTAAATAAACTTTTACAATTTTGAAAATTTTCATATAGGAATTTTTATATATTAGTAATATATATATATGTGTGTGTGCCATATTTCCCCCTGGGGGTGCAGCCTAGTGGTTGCGTCTCTGTGAGGTCTCAAGAAGGTCTCAAGGTCGAGTCTCCCCAATTATGTTGTAGGCACTAATAGATTTTCTTTGTAATTTGTAATTCCCCCTTCCAACCGTTTGTAAATATATTTGTCACACACAGACACTGATATATATATATATATATATATAATAATTATTTTTAGTTAAATATAATTAAATTTTTTTCATATTGAAATTACAATAAAACTTATATGCATTTTATATGGTTGGATAAACACACATATGTGTTGAGTTCACCTATGTAATAAATAATTGAAAAAAATGCAACTTCAAACCTTTAAATGAATTTATAAAATCAACTTATATTTAGAATTTTAGTAATTTAATAATTTTTTTAAAATATTACTGATGTAATACTAAAAGTATTAATTAATCTTTAAATTTAAGTAATCATTAATATATATTTTAAATCTTTTTGTATGTATGCATATAATCATTGATGAAAATAATTATACACTTATAAAATTAATGATATATTTTAAAAAAATATTTATTCATTTTGATAAATAATAATGGTTTAATTATAATTAGTAAATTTTAAATGTAATTAGTAATTAATTATATTTTTTTATAAAATCAATAATATATATATATATATCTACAATTAGTAATAACAATATATCTATATATTACCAATTATAAACCTATTTAAATATAATTATTAATAATATTTTTTTTAGTTTTATTATTAATCATATATTATGAAAAGTTTTTATACACAAATATTTTGCATTTATTTGACACAAAAATTATCATGACCCGTCCCCCAGGACTCGTGTCATGACATCCCCCAAGCCCGCCTCCCGAAGGCCAGGGTATGGCGACTAGTGCCGAAGGCATCAACCTACAACTGGGAGGCATTTACCTGATTACCTGTACACACGTACACACAACCACGTCCCAAGAAAACTGAAAAAAAGAACATGCATGCTACTAAAAAACCACAGATTAAAAGTGCAAATTGTAGGTCAAATGGGCCAGAATACAAACCCAAAAAAAGATGAACTAAAAACAAGAAAGTAAAATGAAACTCTAAAAGTTGTTCGCTGAAAACCCCACATGATGGATAAGTTTAGAGGAGCTATTGGAAGTCTTAGAAGTATGCCCCGCCTGCCTGGTCTCACTAGGCACCACTAGGTTCAGGTCCAACAAGTCCTCCATCAAGGTGGTGATCGTTTGTGCCAAACAAAACATGTGTGGGCGAAGCCTATGCAGGGGTGAGTAACAATATACTCAGTAGGGACCCCAAACCAACAAGGAAAGAACACAAATCAATGCACAAGAAAATCACAAAGCATGATCACGAAGCAAGATAGCTCACACCAAGTATAATGTAAAGTAAGGAAAGTAAGACCATCAGTCATATCAGCGAACACCTTGGGCTACTGGAGAACTCCTCATCTATTATTATAGTGGGTCTATTGGGTCACACAGAGCCACTTCCCGCTAACCTTATACTGTTGTGATACTCATCCCTAATTAATATCGTGGGTATGTTGGGTCACACTGAAGCCACTCCCCACCGTGGGCACGTCGGGTCACACATAAGTCACTTCCCACCTTGGTCATACTGAGGTACTCCTCCTGTCGAGTACTGTGGGTCTGTCGGGTCACACAGAGCCTCTCCCCACCATGGGCCATTTGGGTCACAAAATTCCGCTTCCCACTGGGTCATCATAGCTGATCCACACAAGCTCGATTGTCAACAGTCTTTAGGTCTTAGCTAACCGTAGGGTTTCCACACATAGTGCACTTGATTTTGGGAGAACAGCACCTTAATCCATTCTTTGAATTTCAACTTACATAAAAGCCTCCACAGTGTATTCCAAAAAATTCGCCTCATCACGTGGGTTCCAACACTACAAACGGATTGTCAATCAGATGCCAGGTTTGTACGTTGTAGAAGTTTTTATGAAAAAGGGTCGGTTGGGTTTGGCTCCGGCCTAGCCTGGGTCTGGCCTGGCCTGGGTCTGGCCCGGCCAGATGAGGCGGGCCCAGCCCGTTGGGGTGGCCCGAGCCCCGCCCAGTCCCCCATAGGCGGACCGGTCCTCCCCTATTTAGGATGCGGCTGGAATTCGCGTCTGATCTCCCTACCGCGCGGGACATCCAGGGGGCCATCTCCTCCACCGTGGTCGGTTGACCGCAGCTGAGTGTCGCGTCCGCGGTGCATTGATGCGGCCGAGTGGCCATGCCGGCCTTCCACCATCTGCCAGCACAGAGACTGATGGCTCCTGCCGCACCGCCGTGGCCTGAGATGGTCGCAGCTCTCCTTATAGCGTGCCACCAGTGCTGGCGCATGACAGGTTCTTCCACGGACCACTGGGTCCGCTCCGATGGTCCGTTCTTCGCACTGCTTGTGCCTATGGCCTCTGGGAAATTCCGCCTTCCCTACCATGGACTCAAATCATCCTTTCCACCACTTTGAATATTTGGTCACAAAGAATTCACAAGAAGCAAAAGGTGGAGGGTCTTGGTCTTTGTTCATGTCGGCCCACGCCCTCTACGTTAGAGTTTTAAACATGGGGAGGTTTGGGATTGAGGTTCTATCCATGAATAATTAATCCTGGTATTAAAAACCCAAAAAAAACAACCTTCCAAAAGAACGAGTGATCCACGGATCAACCTGTTTGTGGGTTGATCCGCGTTCATCATTTCAGAATAAAGGATGGGGAAACTTGAAACAAAATAAACCCCTACCTCATTGGAGTTCATCATTGAAGTGATCCAACAGCGAGGATTCAAGTTCCGTTCGGTGCCATTGACGTTCGTCGCCGTCCAGTCCCATTCTTTAAGGTGTGTGGATGTCTCTAGTGATTGCCTGGCATTCTTCATGAATTGTTGGAGTGAATTTTCACGGTAGGTTCATCAGAGGAATTCCCTATTTGATTCCCCAATGTGTTATGTGGTTAATAGGGAAATGTGTCGTAGTGTTTCTATTACACTGTGTCGCCATGTCGTTATTTTTTTCATTAATGAAACAGCATGTCTACTTCACTTCCCTTAAGGATTCTCATTAAAGGGTATCATCACTTACTCATTTCTGCACCATATTGCTAGCGTTCCACCACTCAATAGTGAGAAAAAAAATAAAATAACATTTTAAGTTATTTTATTATTTTCTGAAATGTCCGAAAACTATATTTTCTGGTCGACCCTCGCCGGTCAAAGTTAATTTCATTTTAGGAGAATCTCATCATTCTGAGTTCAACAGTGCCCACATATTTTTAATCTGAGCACCATTTTAGAAGTTAGAAAAATCCGCTCGCACGATTATTTAAATGAACTTAAAAAATTCAAAATTCTATTCTGAGCTCACTGGGCCCCAGAATCAAGCTTTGTTAGAGCGTCTAGCCTTAGAATAATTATATATAATTTAAAATAAATACATGGAAATTCTGGGACATTACATTACTCCCCACTTTTTTGGATTCACGTCCTCATAAGCCAAAACAAGGCTAAACAAACAAATGGGTGTATTGAGCATGAATCTGAGCCTCCCTCTCCCATGTGCTCTCCTGGATATTTTTGTGCTACCACCGAACGCGCACCAGAGGAATAAACCATCCATAAAGGACCTTCTCCTGTCGATCCTCAATCTCTACTAGAAACTCCACAAACATCGTCCCATCATTAATGTCCAACTCGCCCCAATCGATGACGTGCGATGGATCATGCACGTACCTCCTTATCTTCGACACATGAAAAAACATTGTGCACCTGATTCATCTATGGGGGAGAGCTAAGCGATATGCCACCTCTCCAACTCTACTCAGAAACTAGAAAGGTCTGATGAACCTCGAAGATAACTTGTCACCCTGGGAAAATCTTCGTAAACCTCATCGGGGTGAGACACGAATGAACATATGGTCTCCCTCCTTAAACTAAAACGGTCTCTATCTCTTATCAACATATTAATTTTGTCTGCTCTGTGTATTCCTCATCCGCTCCTAGATGATCTGCACCTACTCATTTGTAGCCCGTACCAACTCTGGACCCATGAGTGCTGACCCCCCCTGGGTTTGTCCAGCATAGAGGTGATCTGCACGGATGGCCATACAAGGCCTCAAACGGTGCCATGTAAATAGTAGAGTGATAGCTATTATTGTATAAAAATGGAACCAGTAGTAGGTGTCCCTCCCAACTATGACCAAAATCAAGGATTCATGCATGAAGCATGTCCTCCAAGGTCTATATGATCTGCTCTGTTTGACCATCTGTTTGAGGGTGAAAGGTTGTGCTCAAGCACAATTGAGTCCCAAACACCTCCTATAATCCCTTAACAAGTCGAGATCTAAAGCGAGCATCACAGTATGAGATGATCTTCAAATTCACCCCATGAAGATTCATTATCTCCTAGATGTAGAGGCATCCCAATCCCTCTATTGATCCATGCTCCCAGATGGGTAGGAAGTGAGCTGAATTGGTGAGTCGGTCAATGATCACCCAGATAGAATCGTGGTCGTGGAAGTTCCTGGTAACCCAGTCATAAAGTCCATCGAGATATCATACCATTTCCACTCTGGTACCTCGAGTGGCTAGGCCTAGCCTATAAGAACCTGATTCTCATCCTTCACTTGATGACAAGTGAGACATTGTGAAATGAAATCTACCACTTCTTTCTTTATCTCTGGCCACCAGTACTGACATCGGAGGTCCTGGTACATCTTCTACACACAAGGACATACTGCTAAAGGGGATGTATGGAACTCCCTCAACACCTCCTCCCACAACATCACTGGTACTACGGTGCATCCTCTGAAAAGGATAACATGCTCCTCACCTATCGAAAATCCAACAGGAGCCTATTCTGTAGATAAATGAGAACATTGGGTCTCTCAGTTAACAACCACAATATGTGCCTCCTTAAGTCACTTTAAGAGTGGGAGAATTAAATTCATTGACTGAAGGTAAGTTGTCCCATCATCATCTATGAAGGATATCTGCATCGTGACTAACTACTTCTTTGCACCACTCATCAGATGTAAACCATACCTCTTGCTCAGTGTGTCTGCCACCACATTCCCCGTCCTAGGAGTATAGACTATCTCAAATTCATAGTTCTAGAGGAACTCCAACAATCTTCATTGTCTCAATTTCATTTCCTTATATGAAAAGATATAGTTGATACTCATGTGGTCAAAGTAGATGGTAAATTGTTCACCCATAAAGTAGTGCCTCTGCATCTTCAAGGCAAAGACCACTTCTTCTAAATCTAGGTCATGGGTCATGTAGTTCTGGTCATGTTGCCTCAACCTACATGAGTTGTAGGTGATCACGGATCTCTCCTACATCAGGACACAACCAAGTCTATTCCCTGATGCATCAAAGAAGACTACATACCCAACACCCTCTTCTGGTAATCTTAAGATGGGGGCACTCGTCAGTCTCTACCTCAGTTCCTGGAAACTCTGTTGGCACTTCTCCATCGACACGAAGAGTTTTACCATTCATGTCAAGGATGATAAATGTACTAATACTCTGGAAATGTTGGCCACTAACCTCCAACAGTATCCATCCAACCCCAAGAAACTCTACACCTCAGTCGTGCTCTTGGGTGGGTCCCAAGTAAGCATTGGCTCTATCTTTGCCGAATCCACAGCAACTCTATACTCCAAGATGATGTGTCCCAGAAAGTGTACCTCCCTAATCCAAAACTAGAACCTCTAGATCTTAATATAAAGATAGTGGTCTAAGAGTGTATCTAGGACTATCCACAGGTGTGTAGCATTCTCCTCCTCTAACAATGAATACACAAAGATGTCATCAATTAAGACTACGACGAACTGGTTAAGGTAAGACTTTAAGATCTTGTTCATGAGTCCCATAAACATTTTTGGGTAATTGGTCATGCCAAAATGCATCACCAAAAACTCATAGTGTCCATACCAGCATCTAATGTCTGTCATTGGTACGTCCACATCCCGTACCTGAATCTGATGATGCCTCATATGAGGTCTATCTTTGAGAACCACCTCACTCCCTTAAACTGGTCTAAGAGGTCATCAATCCTTAGCAATAGATAATTGTTCTTTATGGTCACTTGGTTCAGGTGTCGGAAGTCTACACATAGCCTCAAGATTCTATCCTCCTTCTTGTAAAACAACAATGGGGCTGCCCATGGTGAAATGTTGGGCCCCACAAATCCCTTCTCCTGCAAGTCCTCCAACTATACCCTCAATTCAAGAAGTTCAACGAGAGAAATCTGATATTACGAGGTGGATGTCGGTGTTGTATCAGGTTATAGATTGATGGAGAATTCAACCTCTCTATGAAGAAGTAGTCCTGAAACATCCTCAGTGAAGATGTCCCCGTACTCGTCCACCACTACAGGAAAGCTTGGACTCCTCTCATCCACCGCACTGAGGGTGAGGCAAGCCAATTGGTGAGTGATCGGCTGCACCCTCCTCTGAGAAAGTTTATCATGTGCTGAAAAATTTCCCATATCTTTGTTGAATGAAAAACTGGTCCAATCCTTGCAGACACACCTCACTTTTCACCTAATACAATCAATATGAGCATGAACTATAGATAACTAGTCTATACCCAAGATGATGTCGTAAGGTCTCGACACCAATACTATGATATCTCAACCAAATATCTATCCTCCTAGAGTAAGATCACACTACTGGAACTAGTGCGTAATCATTTAATCCCCTCCCGTAGGAGTCTCTAATCGTAAGGATTGAGCCAATTGATCCAAGGGAATATTCGAGCCCCAAACGAGGTATGTGGTATGAAAAGAGTGACTGGAACCTGTTTCTATAAGAACTGCAGCTAAGTTGGAGAAGACACAAATCATACCTCTAATAGTCTCTAGAGAACTGTGGTCGTAGGCCTCCATCACCTGAAATTAGCCTTGCCCCTATCTGTTGGCTCCCTGAGCCCGTGGTGGACCACCTGGGGGTAGTGGTGGTAGCACCTCGAACCATCGTCCACTGCCTGCCAATCGGCCTACTCCCATGCCACGTCCACCACCTTGCATACCTCCTTGCTTGAACCACTACCTCTGCCTTGGTGGTCCCTCAACCATCTAATGATCTTCTGTGCAGCAGTTCAGGTAGTCACGAGCCATGTGTCCCTGCCCCCCGCACGTGAACCACAGCCTAGTTCTTTGCAAACTCCCTATACTATGGGATCTCCGCACTACCAAACCCGAGTCCTGGGTTTGTCCCCTAAAAGATCTGACCCACTTGGGTCCCCACGTATGATACCTATAACCCACTACTGAAGAATATGCCACCTGATATCTGTTGGTCGCTCTAGCTATCGGTGCCTACACTTCCATGAAAAACTCCACAAGAATTTCTTGCTCTAGTACTCCAACCTGAGTGGGGATGTTGAGAGACATTGTGGATTCCTTGATCTCTCATATGATTCCCTGATCAAACGTTCAATCCTTAGAGAAAGGGTCTCACACCATGTCTGTGGAGTAATGAGAGAGGTTTGTAAACCTCACATAGTACTCATCCACTAACATGCTACCCTATTATAGGTGAAGCAGCTCCTGTATGCGCACTGAACACAAGGTTTTGAGGAATAACTCCTCCCAGAAAAGTTGCTCGAAGTCAACCCAGGGGAGGGTCTCCTCATCCTGAGTCATAATCATAAAACTCCACTATCTTCTTACCAATCCATGAAGAAGGCTCGCAGCTAAGATCACCATCTAATCAAGTGGCATCATCACTAAGCGGAAGACTCGCATCACTACCTCCAACAAATCCTCAGTGGCCTAGGGATCCATCTCTCCCCTGAAACCAGGAGGTCCCTTTATTTGGAACTCATGCAAGGTGTTGAGCCTGCATTCATCCTATATCAGTAATTCCAGTAGTAACTGTCGATCAACGGGTGGTGGTAACACTAGTGCACCACCCGGCGGAGCCATCTCTAGTATTGGTCCCTGAACCAATGCCTCGTCACTAGGCGGGTTGCCCTCATGGTCATGCATCTAAATTCTAGATGGATGTCTATGTAGAGGTATCCTGAAAGAGATCAAGATGTACTAAGGTCAATAGATTATACCTGGTGAGCTAACTCTTATTCAAGAAGAATATGAGGAAACACTCAATTCCTATATGATGCATGAAACTAGTTTTTTATGTATAGAGTCGAAAAGCAGAATTCAAGGTCCTGGGGTATGGATACGTTGGCCGCCGCACTAACACTAAACTCTCTGAATATGAAAGTTGAACTTGAAACAATTAACACTATTACCCAAACACAAAACAAGAGATTCTCGGTCTTTGAGGTATAACTGACCACCTATGATGCCACTTTTTCATGAACCATCCCCCAAGGTTTGTGTCATGATATCCCCCAAGCCCACCTCTCGAAGGCCATGGGATGGCAACTAGCACCGAAGGCGTCAACCTACAAGTGTGAGGCAATTTCATGAGTACATATACACACGCACACACAACCACATCCCAAGAAAACTAGAAAATATAACATGCATGATACTAAATAACCACTAAGTAAAAGTACAAAATGTAAGTCAAATGGGCCAGAATACAAACCCATCAAAAGATGAACTAAAAACAGGAAAGTAAAAGGAAACTCTAAAATCCATCTGCAGAAAACCCCACTTGATGGGTAAGTGTATAGTAGCTACTGGAAGACATAGAAGTATTCCCCACCTTCCTGGTCTCACTAAGCACTACTGGGTCCTAGTCCACGAAGTCCTCCATTAAGGTAGCGGTCGTCTGCACCAGTCACAACACAAACGGTTGAAGCTCGTGCAGGGGTGAGTAACAATATACTCAGTAGGGACCCAAAACCAACATGGAAATACCACAAAGCAATCCACAAGAAAACCATGAAGTGTGATCAAGAAGCATGATTACAATGCAAGATATCTCACACCTGGTATAATCTCGAGTAAGGAAAGTAAGACCATCAGTCTTATCATCAAACACCTTGGGCTGCTAGAGAACTCCTTCTCTATGAGTACAGTGGGCCTACCAGCTCACACAGACCCACTTCCCATTAACCTTGGGCTATTGTGGTACTCATCCCTGATGATTACCATGGGTATGCTTGGTCAGACAGAAATTGATCCCCACTATGGGCAAGTTGGGTCGCACAAAAGTCGCTTCCCACCTTGGCCATACTAAGGTACTCCTCCTATCGAGTACCATGGTTCTACAAGGTCACACTAAGTCACTCCCCACCATGGGCCCTTCGGATCACACAGAACCTCTTCTCACTGGGCCATCATAGATGATCAACATAGGTTCTCCTGTCATCAGTCTTTAGGTCTTAGCCAACGGTAGGGTTTCTGCACGTAGTGCACTTGATTCTGGGGGAACCACTCCTCAAGCCATTCGTTGACCTTATAATTCCATGAAAGCCTCTATAGAGTATTCTAGAAGATCCACCTCATTGCGAGGATTCTAACTATGAAAATGTATCATCAATTGGACACTCGGTTAGTAAGTTATTGACATTTTTCTTAAAAGGGGTCGGTTCGGTATGGGTCCGGTCCGACCCGGTCGGATTGACCCGACCCAGGTCCGATGACCCGACCCAGATCCATCCAGGCCTGGGTCCGGCCCGCTGGGGCAGCACGCGCCCTGTCGGGTCTGCCATAGGTGGACTAGTCCTTTCTTGTTTGGGATGCAGCTGGGAGCTACATCTGCTCCTCTTGCCTCGCGGGTCGTCTGTGGGGCCAGCTCCTCCACTATGATCAGCGAACAATGGCTTTGCCGCTTCCGAGGTGCGTCGACGTGACCAGGTGGCTGTGTCCACCTGCTGCCAGCTGCCATCATGAAGTTCAGTGGCTCAAGCCACACCTGTGCGGCCCAAGTTGGTTGTGGTGCGATGCCACCTGCCCGCGGCCATCGTCGCAGGCCACTACTCGTGGGTTCTTCCACAAACCATCATGTCCTCTCTGGTGGTCCATTCTTCGTGCCACTTGACCCTACGGACTTCGGGGGTTGTCACCTTCCCTACGATGGCCTTAAATCCTCATTTTTTCCACTTTGAAGATGCATTCACAAAGAATTCACAAAACACACAAGGCGGAGGGGCTCAGGCCTTGTTTGTGTTGGCATGTGCCCTCCGCGTAAGAGTTTTAAACATGGGTAGGTTTGGGATAGAGGTTCTATCCACAAATAATTAATCTTGATATAGAAAACCCAAGAAAAACACCCTTTCGCAAAAACGATTGATCCACAGATCAACCTGTTCATGGGTCGATCTGCATTCATTATTTCTAAATAAAGGAAGGGGAAACATGAAACAAAATAAACTCGTACCTCATTGGAGTTCTTTGTTAGAGTGATCTGCCCGCGAGGATTCAAGTTTCGTTCAAAGTTGTTGGCATATGTCGCCCTCCGGTACCATTCTTCGAGGTTCATTGATATCGCTTTCGATTCACCGGCGTTCGTCATTCATCATGGGAGAGAATTTTTGTCATAGGTTCGTTACAGTAATTCCCTATTTGATTCCCCAACATGTTATCTCATTAATAGAGAAACGTGTCCTAGCGTTTCAATTACGCTGTGTCGCCATTCCATTATGCTATTTCATTAATGAATCATTATTTGTTTCGCTTCTGTTAAGGAGTCTCATTAAAGGGGCTCGTCACAGCCACATCACCGTACCGTAGTGTTGGTGTGCCATCGCTCAATAGTGTAAAAATAAAATAAAATAAATTTTTAAATTATTTTATAGTTTTCTGAAAATTCTGAAAACTATCTTTTCCGGTCGACCCTCGCCAGTTGAAGTTAAGTCCATTTTAGCCAAATATTATCGTTTTGAGTTCAAAGGTGCCCTCAAATTTTTAATCCAAGCACTGTTTTAGAAGTTAAAAAAACCAGCTCATACGTTTATTTAAATGAACTTAAAAAAATTTCAAAATTCTATTCTGAGCTCACTGGGCCTTGGAATCAAGCATTTTTAGAGTGTCTGGTCTTGGAATAATTCCATATAATTTTAAAAAAAGTACACAAAAATTCCAAGACATTAAAAAAAAATATATATTATTACACATATAATTTATATATTTTTTTCTTAAAATAATAATAATTTAGTATAATTTCAAATCTAGTGGATAATAAATTTAGTATTAATTAGTAATATATTGAAAACAATCATTTATAAATTGAAATATAGTTATTAATATTTTTAAATATAAATATAAATTATTTATAATATTAAATATTTATTCATTTATATAATTAATATTTTTTAAAATATAATTAAAAAATTAATAAAAATATTATTAATAATATATATATATATATAATTAATATTATATATATTTAATATTATATACATTTATGTAATTAAATGTATTTTTTAATATTTGTATATTTATTTATAAAATTATATAATTAATAATATATGGTAAAAATATTAATACTTTTATATAATTAATATTGTTTCTTAAATAAAATTATTCACATTGAAATATAATTATTAAATATTAATTTTTTATATAATTGATAAAATATACATATTTTAGTTATTATTGTATTATTTTTTTAACTTTGGGATTTATAGTTTTCTATGTATATGTAATCACTGGTTTTCATTTTTAACCACTTAGACTATTTTAATTAGTATTTCTGAGTTACGTTGTGAAGCTTGTGCGACATTACGGGTGTCGTAGAGCCTCGATATCAATATATTAGAAATAATATATTATTTATATATTGCGTGCACACATGTTCAAGAATAATGTTTTTTTCTCCCTAATGAAGTCTCGAATGGGAAAACCATGTCTCTGGTTGACTTTGAGACATAGGTTTTACACTAGGGAAGTTATAGTTTTATATGTATATTATGTTTTTTACATTTGATGAATGATGTTTTTCTCAACATTGACCATGTTGGTTATTAATCAAACCCGCTCTTCAGGGAATGAAGTGTAATTTTTTATTTGTGGATCATTACACCTCTTCAATAGGTCATTATATTTCCCACAACAAAATATTAAGAAAATGATATATTATTTTTAAATTTATCAATAGGGTAAAATAAATATTACAATATACTACATAGAAAAAATGAATGAGTGGAGTCAATGCTCATATTAAAGAGAGTATCAAAAGAAGAATGTTTATAAAAACATGTGACTATAACATCCCATAATTTCCATGTATTTTTTAAAAAATTATGTTGATTAATTTGATACTAGGTGATGAGACGACACGTGATTTCGAGGCCCAGGGTGCCTAGAATAATCGTTTGAACATTTTTTATTTTATTAAAAAAAATAATGTGAGTGCATGGTTTTAATAAATTTTAAATGAGTGCTCGGATTTTAAATATAAGGGCAATGTTGTGTTCAGAGTAGTTGGTTTTGCTTAGGTAGGACCTAACTTTGATCAGCGCAGGTTGACTACAAAAAATCTTTTTGGGCATTTTAAAGAAAAAAACTTAAGAAATTTTATTTTACTCAAAAATATTTTTTCACTGCAACGCAACATCGAGTGAGATATTTCATTTGATAAATGAAACAACGTAAAAATCTTGCAACTCAAACATAACAGAAACATTGTTTCATAAATGAAACCGTGTAACAACATGACAACTCAGAAAAACAGAAATGTTGAAATATGTTTCCTCCTTTAATGGATAATCAGAGCTATGGGATCAGGGGATGACCTAAGATATTCCTATGAGGCTCTAGAGGAGTTCCATTGGCAAGAAACAAACAGCGGTGAAAGACAAATCTGCAATGATGATGGATCGTTGATCGAGGGTTGACGAGCCAACGAATTGTGACATCTCTTAACAAATCACCAAAGATAATAGAACCTTGATGCCAATCAATCCTTTTTTAGGTAAGGAGATGTGTTTTGATTCACCTTTCCACCATTCTTAATATTCCACAATGAATGCGGACTAATTAACAAACAAATTGGCCCATAGATCGATCATTGTTGTGGGATAGGATTACTCTGGTAGGGTTTTTATAGTAGAACAACCTTGTGATTTATGTTGAATTACGGTTGTCGTTCTAATAGTGATGAGACGCGATCGGAACTAACATTGATTGAGGTCCATCCCTTTTTGTTGATCTATGCCTTCCTCCACCCCCCCCCCCCCCTGCGTTCTTCATTCGTCGCAGACATTCTTCATTTGGCCCGTGACTTGACATTTGGTGATCATTTGATCATTGCGCAATCGATACTTGGTGCAACGATCTGGTATTGCAGATTCAGGATGGACATGACACGATAGAGGCGCGATGACGATGATGGAAAACTGATCAAGGCGGTGTAGTAAATAACACTGCCGGATGGACTTTTTATCGGGAGGGATTGTGGTATGGATTCGAACCTCTGGCGATGAAGAACACATCCTGAGGATTCTGAAAGATCTTATATATCAAATAATGAACCACTGGAGTGCATCCGGAGACTCGCGGAAGACCCCACTGGTGTGACGGTGGCCACGTACTGTTGTGGTGAAAGCTGACAACCCGTGGCGGTGGCCGAAGGAACCCACAGCAGCTCAGTTGCAGGTGGAGACGGGGCTGCGACCAGGGTGGTCCGTGGTGAAGAAAGCCTGCAATGTGGCTGCTCCACATCATGTCGGTGGCATGTGGTCAACAAACCATGTAGAAGAATCCCAGTCTTCATAAGTGGACCGACTGGATGAGGTGGGGGCAGCGCTCCCCCTTACGCTGGGTGATGCGGCATGTGCGACAGGGGCTAGATCAGGTGAATCGGGCCGCGGGGCGACCTGACAGGCTGAAGCGTACGGCCCAGCCGGGGCGGGCCAGGCCCAATGGGTCAGACTGGGTCGGTTCAGTGGACCCCGGTCCAGGTCAAGTTGGGTTGGTTGGACCAGACCCAGACCCAACTAGTCCTTTTTCACTAAAATACACATAACTTTCAAACCGTAAGTTCGATTGACAAGCCATCTATGGCGTTGGGACCCTTACGACGAGTCAGTCCTTTTGAGATGACTTTGTGGGGTTTTAGCTAGACCAAAAGGGATGGAGGCATTCTATTTTTATTTACTATGAGTAATCGACGTAGGATCCTAATCCTGTCATAAAGGATGATCGTAGAGGTTGAGACCATACCCTTGGGATTCTCTATAAATGTTTGATGAAGGATCTTGTTCCTGTCATAGATAATGGCTCATGTTCTGAAGTGAGTTGACTTAGAAGTTCTAGGTGCCCCAGTGGGTCTAATAGACTCAGTGGGTCTAAGTTCCCTAGTGGGTCTAAGTGGAGTATAGACTGCACTGAGAGGCCCAGTCAGTCCTCACTTCTCTTCGTGTTACCTTAGATAGGGTTTCCAGCATGGGTGTGACCAATATTTACATGGGAACTCATCCCTATCTAGGAGGATAGTTCCAGTGGGGCCATGATGTCCCCCAGTGAGCCCTCAGTGCAGGACCCCCTGTCTATGTATCGAGATATTTCTTTCCTTCATGACTTGATGTGATTAGTGTACTTCGAGTAGTTCTCGGTGTGTTCTCTTTGGTCAGGGACCAAATAAGTGGGGCCTCTTTGCGAGGGTCTCTTGTGACTTCATAGATCAAGGAGCGAGTTCTCCCAAAATGATCATGGCTTGAATATAATCCCATGACCAAGGATTGGTTGTGATATTGAGACTCCTTATCTCTGTGAGACCATACATCTCAGGGAAACTTCATGACATATTGAGAACAAATGTTCTCTAATATAATTTTGATATACTTGTTCTATTTTCTTTCCTTTAGATAGCTTGAGGATTGGGATATCCTGGAATCGAGTGTGCTACGAGCGGAACCATATGGCTGGAATTGGATAAGATGTTGCGTCTTAAAATCCTTTATGAGTATACCTGAATGTTCTGGTTATATGTGATGTTGAAATATACCTATGTTGAGCTGACTGTATCTTCTTTGGTGGTGTTTCCCTTGTGGTATTTTACTTTTTTTTGGGTCCCCTGCTGAGTATTGTTTTACTCACCCCCTCATGGGATTTTCCTATATGTGTCATGTCTTGTGCAAATGATCAATACTTTGGTGGAGTCCTAGGTCGAGCGGGGCTAGGACCAGGACTAGACAGGGCTTTGTGAGATCAAAAGAGATGAGGTTTTTCCAAATGCTTCATAGAGTAACTTAAATTCCCTTATTTGTAGGTCAGACTTTACAGTTTTCTTTATTTTAATGGCATTGTTTCTAGCTCGGTTTCACTTTACTGCTTTACTTTCTATCATACTATATTTTTGGGTTGTAGTGGCATGTATGAATTTTCTTTACTTAGTGTTTCCACTCTCCAGCCCATGTGTCTTGGAGTTGGGTGTGTGTGTATAGGTTTTTAGGAAAATGTATCCCATTTGTGGGATATGCCTATTTGGCACTATTCACCAGCCCCAGACCTATCGGAGGTGGATTTGGCATAGTCACAGCACAGACCCTGAGGGACAAGGTTGTGACTGAGTAGTATCATAGGAGGTTGGTTCTACCTTAAGAACCCAGATTCAATGAGTTTGGTTTGGGGCAATAGTGTTAAGTGTTTCAAGTTTGGATTTCAGGTTAGGGAATCCAGTGTTGGTGTAGTGGCTGACATATCAATATAACAGGACCCTGAATTCTAATTTTTGACTCAGTACATGAAAACACTAGTTGTAGGGCAAAAAAAGGTACATGAATCATATAGGAATGGGTTGTGTTTTCCATGTCCTTCTTGAGTCAGCTCACTAGATATACTCTATTAACAGTGATACATATTTTTTTCATCGGTATGTGTTCACGATTACATCCATTGAGGTTTTCACAGTAGGATAAGGGTTTTGGTCCAATACTTGATGAGTCCTCCCTAATGGGAGCCAATAACAGAGTAGTTTTTCTTCAGGATAGTCATCGGGTGATGGTTTCTCCTGATGATCAGTTAGAAGACCCACCTACAGTGGTTTAGGTCGATGCATATTTCCAAACTGAGTCGTGGATAGCTCTTTTGGTACTAGATGATTAGGTTCAAGGTTTGAACATGTGTCACAGGATTTTGAGGTAGATATCGCCTAGGATGCAGGGTCAACAGGACCTACCGATAGTAAGTGTGCAATGTAATATGCAGAACCAGAGGTTTCATCATAAGTTCCAGGGATTTTCTAGTTCCCATAAAGACAAGATTTGATGTTCTTGTTGTAAAGGGGGGAATCTCATGAGATATTTTCCCACTATTCATATTGCAGTTAGAGTGGCAGTTGACAAACCACCAAGGAAGAGGCAGCCGCAAGATCAGATAGATCTGTTGCATGGTGGATGTGGGAGGAGAGCTAGGGATGGAGTAGGAGGTGGCCAACATTTTGACATGTTACCACCACCAACTCTAGGTGGTCCATACTAGGCTCTGGGAGCTGTAGGACATGGGAGGAGATAGTTGCAGTCTATCGAGGCTTATGACCCTAGGACACCAGGAATGATTCAAGGTATAATCTTTGTCTTTCTACCTTAGATGTATTATTTTTGAACACTTGTACTAGTGATCTCTTTTCCTTCCACTTTTCTTGTTTAATACCTAGAGGTTTCGATTAAAATCATTGACTTGGTCCTCGTGTTTAAATACTTCTATTGGAGTAGACCCAATGACCATACACTGGTGCTGACAGTGTGACCTAACTCTTGGAGGTGAGAGTTTTTGTTGGGATCTCTTGGTAGTTGAGTCTAGGCCTTACGATGTCATTCTTGGAATGGGATATTCCACATTTCATGCTCATATTGTTTGTTTTAGTAAAAAGGATGTGGTTCATACATGATGATGGAACTAGATTTCCCTTTATCGAAAAAGGGAAAATCCTTACAGCTCTTAATAGACTCGGATGGAGGAGGGTACGGTCGATTTCTATTCAGTTTTCTAGCCCAACCCTCAGTGCAGTGGATGATATGAGTCCTCAAGTTTCTTGTAATTGTGGAAAAGTATAAGGATGTCTTCCTTGAAGATGTTCCAGGTTTACCTCTCCACCGAGAGTTAGACTTATATGTTGTTCTACACCCCAGGTTGGCACTGATATTTATGCTAGTATATTGGATGGCTCTCAAAGAGATCTAGGAGATTGGGGTGCAGATAGGGGACTTACAGAGGAAGGGATTAGTAAGACCCAATGTTTCACCCTGGGCAGCCTTAGGTGATCTTAATTGAAAACATATTAGTGTACTCCACATCCAAGGGGGATCATACAAGACAATTAAGAATGGTCTTGGACACAATCCAAGAGAACTAGATTTAAGAGAAGCTCTTGAATTGTTAGTCATGGATTCAGAAGGTCCCTTTTTTTTCTGGGATATGTCGTCTTAGAAAATGGAGTTGCAGTGAGCCTAGTGAAGAGGAACGTATAATCATATGATTCCAGCATGAATCTAGTTAGCAATTACTGAATGCGGTATTAGAGCAGTTGGCCTCGTTGTAGTTATCCTTCATGGATGGAGGTAGAGCATATTATCTCCAATCGTTGGTTGTTACCTGTCCACTCTTAAATGAGTCGAGAAGGCACAACTCAGTGATACCGACTGTGAGACTTTATGTGCTTAGTTTTCCACAGATAATACACTATATGTAAATTCTAAATGTGGGGAGCACATCATTCTTTTCAGAAAACACACAGTTATAGCAGTGATTCCTAGAGTGGTGAGATGCATCGGGATATGCATGTGGGTGTTAAGATGAATAACATGGGTGATGGAATAGGTTGAAGATAGTATTACCTATTGAGTTAAAAGCTAAGTGTTTGTTTGAATCATTTTCTTAGGTTATTCCTTCTCTTTCCAAAGGTACTAAAAAGGAAGTGGGAAGGGATATCGATGGACTTCATGATGGGTTTACCATATACATCCAGGAGACATGATACCATCTGGGTGATTGTTCACAGACTCACCGATTTGGACCACTTCTTAACTACCCAAGAACATATTTTAGTAGAGGGATTGGTATTTATCTATATGTAGGATATATTTTGACTCTATGAAGTTTCATCGAATATTGTTTCAAATCATGATAGATGCTTTACATCCTGGTTGTGGAAGGGGTTGCAGGAGGCATTTGTAGAGAATGTGTAGGTCATTTAGGAGAAAATTAAGTGTCCACAAAGCCATCTGAAGTTTTGTGTTGGAAAACAACAGAGATATTTGGAGTTTGATGAAGGATACAATGTCTTCCTTTCGGTCTCACCTTGTTTAGGGTTATGCATATTTTTACAAGGACGGGAATCTATCTCCAAGTTTGATAGTACCTATTTCAAGTACCGTATAGAGTTGGAAAGGTAGCATACTGTTTGACTCCAGCCCATAGTCGGACAAAGTACACAGTGTCTTCCATGTGTTGCATTTGAGGAGATTCGTGCATAATCCTTGCACGTCATAATCTAGGGTGAGTTGGACATAAATATTGGAGTGTCTTGGGTTGAGTACAAAAAAAATATTAAGGATCATTTGTAGATAATATTTTCACTTGGTACATGTCTGAAGGCAGCACAACAATCTTGAGAGAAGCACATGAGAGAGGGAGGCTAAGATTTGTGCTTGGTACTCTCACCTTTTGTTTTTTTATCCAGTTTTTGACTTTTGAGGATGTAAAGTCCTAAGGTGGGGAGAATGTAATGTCCTAGAATTTCCATGTAATTTTTTTTAAATTATATAGATTAATTCAAAACCAGGCATTGAGACGGCATGTGATACCAAGACCCAGGGTTCTCGTAATAATCATTTGAACTTTTTTTAGTTTATTAATAAAATAACATGAATTCTTGATTTTAGTAACTTTTAAATGAGTGCTCGTATTTTAAATCTAAGGGCACTATTGTATTCCTAGCAGTGGGTTTTTATTATTCATGACCAAAATTCAATCGGTGCAGGTCGACTGTAAAAAATCCTTTTGGGTTTTTTAAAGAAAAAAACTTAAGAAATTTTATTTTATTCAAAAAGAATGTTTCATTGTAATGTAACATAAAGTGAGCTATTTCATTTCATAAATGAAACAGATTAATAACATTGTAACTCAAGTGTAATAGAAACACTATTTCCTAAATGAAATAGTGTAACAATGCATTGACTCGGCATAATAGAAACACTGAAACATGTTTCCTACTTTAATGGATAATCAAATCTATGGGATTAGGGGAAGACCTGAGAGATTTCTATGAGGCTCTAGAGGAATTATATTGGTGAGAGATGAACGATGATGAATGATGAATCACCAATGATGATGGATCATGGATCAAGGGTTGACGAGATAACAAATCGTGACATCTCTTAATGGATCACCAATGGTGATCAAACTTTGACACCGACTAATTACCATGTGGATAGATCGTTATTGCGGGATAGGATTACTCTTGTGATGTTTTTATGGGATAACAACCTTGTGATTTATGTTGGATTATGACTTTCAATATAATAGCAACAACCCATAATCGACACTAACATAGATCTAGGACTGTCAATTTTTGTTGATCTATACCCCCGTCCCCCATTCTTTGTTCGAAGTGGGAATTATTTGTTTGGACCGCCACTCAACATTTGGTGATTGATCGATCATTACGCAATCTATCATTAGTGCAACGATTCAGTATTGCAGATTCGATATGGATACGGCACAACAGGGGTGTAATGATGACAATGTATAATATATTGAGGTGGTGTGGGAAATATATCCGCTCGAACAACTTTTCACCAGGGGGGATCGTGGCATGGATTTGAACCCCTCACGAAGAAGAACATGGCCTGAGGATTCCGAGAGCTCTTCCAGATCTAAGAAAGGACCACCAAAGTGCATCCAGATTCTAGAAAAATACTCCATCAGCATGTTGTTGTTGGAGGTGGCATCTAGAGGAACCCGTGGTGGCTCATCCACCGGTGGTGATGGGGTCGCGGCCAAGGTGGGCTATGCAGAAGTGGGCCAGAAAAGCAGTTATACTATGTCACACAAAGTCAATGGACCACGTGCGAGAATCCCAATCCGTGTAAGTGGACAAGTTGGATGAGGTGGGGGTGGATCCCCCTTAGGTTGGGTGACGCGGCATGTGGCCAAGCCACATGTTGAAGGAGACCGGCCCACGCGACGCAGCGCGGCCTAGAGGGCTGAAGCACACGGCCCAGCTGGGGTGGGCCAGGCCCGACGGTCGGGTTGATGGACCCTGAGCCAGGTCAAGTCAGGTTGGTCTTACTGGGTCGGACAGAACCCAGACACTACCATCCCTTTTCACTAAAATTCCCATAACTTTCAAACTGTAAGTCTGATTGATGAACCATATGTGGCATTGGGACCCTTGTGACGAGGCAATCATTTTGAGATGACTTAGTGGGGTTTTAGTTAAACCAATAGGGTTTGGTTGTGTTCTCTTTTTCTTTCCTATGAGTGGTCGATGCAGGATCATGGTCTCTTCATAGAGGGTGACAGTACAGGATGAGACCATACCATTGGGCTTCTCTATGAAGGTTCAATGCAGGATCCCATTCCTATCACAGAGAATGGAATGTGTTCTAAAGTGATTTGAGTCAGTATGTCTTATTTCCCGGTAGTTCTAAGAGACTCAATGGGTCTAAGTTCCCTAGAGGGTCTAATAGACTCAGTGGGTCTAAGTGCCCCATCATATCTATGTGGAGTATATACCAAACCGAGGGGCTCGGTCAGTCCTCACTTCACTTTGTGCTACCTTAGATAAGGTTTTCGGCATGGGTGTGACCAATATTTACATAGGTACTCATCCCATGTCTAGATTAATAATTCCAATGGGACCAGGATGTCCCCTAGTGAGTCATAGGTGCAGAACCCCCTATCTATGTATTAAGATCTTTCCTTCCATTGTGACTTGACTTGATCGGTGTACTTCGAGTAGTTCTAAGTGTATTCTCTTTGGCCGGGTCCCAAAAAATTGTGACATCTTTGCGAGGGTCTCTGATGACTTCATAGCTTAAGGACTGAGTTCTCTTAGAACAAGCATGCCTTGAGCATAATCCTATGATGAAGGATTGGTTGTTATATCAAGACTCCTTGTCTCAGTGAGACCGAACGTCTCAGGAAAACATTGTGACATATTGAGACTAGTTGTTCTCTCATATACTTTTGGTTGACCTGTTCTATGTGATTTCCTTTAGATAGCTCATGGAGTGGGATATCTCAGAATTGAACATGCTATGAGCGAAACCATATGACTGGAATTGGATGAGATATTGCATCTTGAAATCCTTTACAAGTATACCTGGATGTTCTGGTTATATTTTAAGTTGACATATAACTATGTTGAGATGATTTTATCTTCTTGGTGGTGTTTACCTTATGGGATTTTACTTTGTGTTTCAGGGTCTCCTACAGAGTATTGTTTTACTCACTCTACACAGGCTTTTTCCATGCATGTCGTGTCTCATGCAGATGAATGATGCTTTGGTGGAGCCCTAGGCGGAGTGGGACCAGGACCAAATGGGGACTTGTGAGATTACACAAGATGAGGTGTTTTTGGAAGCTTTCTACAACAACTTCGGTTCCCTTATTTGAAGGTCATACTGTACAGTTGTTTTTCTTTTAGTGGGATCATTTCTTGCCAATTTTTACTTTAATACTTTACTTTCTATCATACTTTGTTGTTGGGTTTTAGTGGTATGCATGCATTTTCTTTACTTAGTGTTTTCACTCTCCATCCCCTGTGGCTTAGAGTTTGGTGTGTGTGTATTGGTTCTTAGGAAAATTCCTCCCAGTTGTGGGATATGTCTACTCGGTGCTTGTTTCCAAACCCTAGCCTATCGAAGAAGGGATTGGGGTAGTCACTGCACGGGCCATAGGGAATGGTTCATGACAGTGACAAACATTTTTCAGGTAATAATTATCTTATGTTAATAATAGGGATGATATTAGTGTCTTCGCGATGTGAAATGTGCAGAAGATGATCATGCTCATAATGTGTTGTGAAATTGATCGAATGCCTATTGAAACCACAAAGAATTTTTAAATTGGATATGTAAAACTGATTGTAGGAAAAACACATTATTGACTAAAGGAATGTCAAATTTGTGTATGATGATGATTATGATAAATAGAAATAAAAATATAAGACAAATACATAAATTGTATAAAATAACACAATATAGAGCCTAAAAACCATTCAATTTCATTAACATTTCCATTTATTTATAGAGTATATAAAAATACCAAAAGTTAAAATGTGAAAATTAGAACACAGAAAGATATTTTTAATGAATGAGATTTATTATAATTATGAAATTGACATATAATATTTCATAACATTCAAATTATTCATTTATATATATTTTCATTTAATTTAAAAAATTTCTAATATAATTATCTTGTATTTTGTTTCCCATAAATTATCATTTTTATATATAAATGCTATTTTGCTCTTAGAATTTCTTTTTAATTATTTTATTTCTGACAAAGGAGAACAAGGGTGGAGTATTTATTGTTACTTTAAGAGGTCAAACATAGACTTTTTTAATGGGTTTTTTAATTTTATTTTTTTGTTTAAATGGAATAGGGTTTCGGGTATTCATAAAAAAGGGTCCCGAGATGTATAAATGCAATTCATGTATCTTGTACGAATTTTATGAAGGAAGTGTGAAACCCGTTCCCACTGCCTTCAGAATTTTTAATTAAAAAAATCATCAATGATTATAATTAATGTTTAAATATTAATACATTTTAATTAAAAAAGTGTCAATATGTATATAATATCAATAAGTATAAATACATAATAATTAAAAATCATCAATATGTATAATATATCAATAAATATAAATTAATAATAATGCATATTAATTAAATAATCAATAAAATTAATAATATTGATCATGATATATGGGATCTCTTCACATTACATTCTGATTTTTGTGGAGATTTTTTTTCCTTATTCGCCTTTATGGATGATGGTAAATAGAAGGCTGGAAAGCTTAGGGAACTATTGAGGGGAGGGGATAGAGGGAAACAATTTTGGCACCCCTGGATTCAGATTTTTTGGAGGAGAGGAAGCCATGGTAAACCTTCAAGAGAGATGGAATAGGTAGTACAATGACATGGTTAATGATTTTTTTCTTCCAATTTTTGGATTCAATATCATTTAATAGATAAATATATAGATAAAATTTCATTCTTGATAGGACTATTAATCATGAACTTAGATTTTTGATGTGATTGAAATTTTTTATCTACTTACAATTCTAACTCTATAAAACAAGTTTTATTTTAGTTATATGAGAGGATCTATTACTTGCCGAATGATATATTTTTTATACCTTATTCTTTGAGTTTTTTTCAGCGACACATAACATATAAGACTATATGTGTTTATTAGAAATGGTCATGAGAGGGCAACTACAAAGATACAAAGAAACATGCACACATGCAAATATGTTTATAGCATATATAAAATATGAATATATGTATAATTTTGACTTTATTAAACATATGGTTATATATATATTTGTGTGTGTGCATGTTTCTTTGTATATTTGTAGTTACCTGTGTAATGTGTCGCTGAAAAAAAACTCAAATAATAAGGTATAAAAAATATATCATTCGTCAAGAAATAGATCCTATCATATAAGACTATATGTGTTTATTAGAAATGGTCAGGAGAGGGTAACTACAAAGATACAAAGAAAGATGGACACACACAAATATGTTTATAGCATATATAAAATAGGAATATATGTATAATTTTTACTTTATTAAACATATGATTATATATATTTATATATAAAAAAACATTAGTGTTTAGTAAACATGTGTTATAGATATTAATAGAATATATACAAGTAATGTTAACATTATATATATATATAGATATAACATCTTTGTTAACATAATATATTTAATAAAACCACTCTTTTCCAAGGGTGGTGAAAAAATCCTCAGACTTCCATAATTTTATCACCTATTTGACGTATTCGAACCTTAAAATCCTCCAATGAAGATTGTGAACCAGTAGAAATTGTGTCCTTTTATAAAGCCTGAATATGTATCTTCTCAAAATTGGCCAAATGAACTAATTTCATATATCTCATATTGTGGGTTTTCTAATCTTCAGTCATAATCACCTACTCCTCATATATATCCACTATTCATTCATGTTCTTCTTCATGAAACATTTTTTGTTAACAAAGATTCATGTTCCATGATCTTCTACAATTTTACATCCAATTTCAAATCATTGAGATCAATAATATTTTTCAGAATTTCTTCAAGTTCATGTATTTTTCCATACAGAGTCTTTTTGAATTCAAATTAAGTAATATTATTAATATTTATTAATTAAATTAAAAATATTATTTATTATACATATATAAAAAATAATACTAAGTATTATTATGAATATCAGAAACAAAATTATTGATTTTGGTAGATAATATGATAATAGTAAGATACATATTAGAAATATGAATAGAACTCTATAAATTAGAATAGTAAGACACATACAACATGTATCATAAATGTAATATCAACCTAATCTATGCATAAACTGTGGATGCTCCTCTTTCCCAAGGTTAGGCTTATAATGGATGCATCTAGGATGTGTACATCTATGTCTCTACTCTAGCATATGATGCTCCTATATATCATCAGCAGTAGCAACCTCTACACCCCCCTGTGTGATAGGTAGTGGATGTATAGTCTCAACACTTGCATCATATCCTGCCTCTAATGATAGTGGATGCTGGCTAGAACTCTCACCAACATGTGAAGAAGATGGATTATGTGGTGTGTATGTATGCACAGCAGGGAGTAATAAATCATCCAACTCAACCCAGTCAATGTCTATATTTGCCTCCGCCTATGATTAAGAAAATACAAGATCATCTGACTGATAATGATGAACACCCTCATCATATGGAATAAAAGCATCTAGATGATCATGATGAATGCCATCATCTTGTGGAAAAACAACATCCATAGTAGGTTCATCACCTCCTGGAAAATCTAAATCATGCTCTATAGCCTCACCATCATGTGGTGGATCAAATAAAATGTCATGATAAATCTCATTCATCGAAGGAAGAAACTCTACTAAAGTGCTATGAAAATATCACTTGTCAAATGTGCCTCTCTCTACTAGATCAGACATGTGAAGTAGATGATGGATATGAGTATCCTATGAAAAAAAATTGTTGTTAAGTAATGTTAATAAAAAATATGTTGAATAGTGGAAGGAAGAATGTATACCAACTCATGAAAGCCTTGTCCGTGTCAGGTCAGAAATCAGATTGGGGACCTGAAGTACCAAGACACATAATCTGGTCGATCACATAAATAAAAACTTATTGTCCCCACCACTCGTAAACGGAAATCTTTCCATCTATCCCATAGATCAATATATGTGCCATGGTATCTCCTCCAATCAAAGTCCATA